>CM064434.1:37135197-39535197 GCA_032690845.1 Eleusine coracana subsp. coracana
ATAGAGGAAGCTGCAATAATTTGGTGAGTTCTGATGTGGTTAAGAAGCTTGATTTGACCACATGCCCACATCCACATCCATACTACATTCAGTGGTTAAATGACTCTAGAAAAGCTAAGGGAATAAACTTGCAGAGTCCTTTTTCCATTGGTTCCTATGTGGATTCTGTTGACTGTGATGTTGTACGCATGCAAGCTTGTTCACTTTTATTGGGTAGACCTTGGGAATTTGATAATGATGCTATACACCATGGTAAAAGTAAAAGTACACTTTTATGCATAAAGGAACTAAAATTACTTTGTTACCAATGACCCCTGTTGAAATTGTACAAGCTGATTTAGAACGAGCTGCTAGTTTGAAAAATAAAGGCCCTGAAATTCAGCAACCTGTTAATTCTGATTCTACACCACGTAATGTTAATGATTCTTCAAGTTATAAGGGTGCTGGAATTAAATTACAAGGTCGTTCATGTCTTGCCTCAAAATCTGAGCTTGCTGAAATTTCTATTGATGATTTGCTATGCTTTGATATGCAAACAGCCTTGTTTTCGCTCGGTGATATTGTTTCTTGTGCTTTGCCTCCTGCTGTCACTAACCTTTGCAGGGTATGAGGATGTTTTCGCAGCTAAGATTCCCTGGGATTGCCACCTTTGAGAGAGGGATTGAGCATCAAATTGATTTGATTCCTGGTGCTACTTTGCCAAACCGTGCTGCTTATAGGACCAATCCTGAGGAGACTAAGGAGATACAATGACAAGTCCAAGACCTTTGGATCATGGGTATGTTCGTCAATCACTTAGTCCTGTGTTGTTCCTGTACTTTTGGTTCCTAGAAAGATGGTTCTTGGCGTATGTGTGTAGATTGTAGAGCCATTATAACGTTAATATTAGGTATCGTCATCCTATTCCTAGGCTAGAAGACATGCTTGACGAGTTATATGGTGCTATAATTTTCACTAAAATTGATTTGCGTAGTGGCTACCATCAAATTAAATGAAACTTGGAGATGAATGGAAAACAGCTTTCAAAACCAAATTCAGGTTGTATGAGTGGTAGTAATGCCTTTTGGGTTAACTAATGCACCAGTACTTTCATGCGTTTGATGAATGAGGTTTTAAGACCTTTTATTGATAAATTTGTGGTTGTTTACTTTGATGATATCTTGATTTATAGCAAATCCTTGGATGATCATATGATTCATTTGCGTGCTGTTTTTGATGCTTTGCGAGTTGCACGTTTATTTGGTAACCTTGAGAAGTGCACCTTTTGCACGGATCATGTCTCTTTTCTTGGCTATATTGTGAGACCCCAACTTCGAGAGTTTAATCATACATCTGCAATGTGTTGCATTCGTCGCTGTTCTTGCTTATGTTCTTGATTCGCAGGCAGGATTAGCCTTCTCGGCAAGGTTAATCATCTTTTGTCGGTTGATAACCAGAGTAGATGTCGTGCTGCGATTGCGGGCTTTAGAACGTGCTGTTCTGAAGCCGGATCGATTTGTGTGTCGCCTCCGACCAAATCAACTTACCAAGAACCTTTCGGAAGATTGGAAACCCTTGTTTACATCACAACACTTCCATCAGCAGGCTTTTCAGTCAGTGAGGCTGATAAATGTGTGTACTACCGTCATGGTGGGGGTCAAGGAGCTATACTGGTGCTTTATGTTGATGACATACTCAACTTTGGAACAAATCTTAACATGATCAATGAGGTCAAGATCTTTCTGTGCCAAGCTTTGATATGAAGGATCTGGGTGAGGCTGATGTTATCTTGAGCATCAAGCTAATCAAAGGAGAGAATGGGATTACTCTTACGCATCTCATTATGTTGAGAAGCTCTTGACATTTTGGTTAGAAGGATAGCAAGCCTCTCCAACACCTATGATCCCAGTTGATCCTTTAAAAGAATAAGAGAATTGGTAAAGACCAATTAAGATATTCTCAGATTATTGGACTTAGTATTTAGCTAGTGCTACTAGGCCTGACATCTCGTTACTGTGTGCAAAACTGAGCCGGTTTACTTCTTGCCCAAGAGATGATTGGCATGCGCTTGAGCAGGTAATACACTATTTAGTTGGTACTATGGATTATGGAATTCATTATTCTGAATATCCAGCAGTACTAGAAGGCTATAGTGATTCCAATTGGATATCTGATGCTGATGAGTTGTATGCCACGACTGGATATGCATTTACTCTTGGTGGTGTTGCTGTTTCATGGAGATCATGCAAAAGACCATTTTGACGAGGTCTACCATGGAAGCAGAGCTTACTACACTAGGTACAGCTATAGTTGAGGCCGATTGGCTACGTGAGGTCTGATGGACTTGCCTATTATCGAGAAACCTGTGCCAGCAATCCTCATGAATTGTGACAATCAAACTGTGATAGTCAAAGTGAACAATTCTAAGGACAATATGAAGTCATCAAGACATATTAAGAGATGTTTGAAGTCTATCAGGAAAATGAGAAACTCCGGAGTCATATCAGTGGAATATATTTCAACTGGTGAGAACCTGGTAGATCAATTCCCCAAGGGGCTGTCACGTAATATGATAGACAGTGATCGAAGGATGGGTATGAGACCCATATGTGCTATTCATAGTAGTAACCCAACCTATGTGATCGGAGATCCCGTGAAGTAAGACCTAGGAAGAACAAGCTATTGGTTAGCATGAGAGTAACCTTTTATAACCCACTCGAGAAGCGATGCATTACTCTCGGTATCTGTATGGCAGGTTGGTTGTTGCCTTAAGTATTCAGTTGGCTTAAATAGTGAAGATGTTATCCTACAGAACATTCTTGAATGAATACACCTATATGAGCCTGATTATTGTAGATCGCAATCTGTGAGATTTGGGTGATCTCTTTTAAGCTCATGAAAGACCAAGGGAGTATGACCTATATGCTCCACCTGCGAGAAGCCTACTGGAGGTCTAGTATCAGTTATGATAGTAAGTGAAACTTGTTTGCACAAAACTGCAATTCAAGGCATAGTCCATTGTTCAAGTTGTGAATGAGTGTAGCTTATTGTTCTAGGTGGAAGTTCAACTTAACAGTCTCCACCGAAAACACTGGCATATTAAACAACAGTGAGGTGATGCAAAGTCTAGCTGGGACTTTGAGATCTGGTGGGGAATTGTTTGAATTATATGGGCTTGGCCCATTAATATTTATAATAATTCCTAAAAAATCTCAAATGCCCATTCATGAGGTGGGAGTGCAAAGGCTTAGTCCAACATTGCTAGTGGAGGTGGAGGGAGTCCAAACTTATAAGGTTGGTTGCTCTAGCATCTCTTGCAAGTGTGGATGAGAAGAAGAAAGAACACACGCGCGTGCACGCTCGCCTCGCCGAGCGAGCCGAGCCGGGCCGGGCCGGCCGTGCGGGGTGGGGCGTGGGCGACGTGCGGGGCCGCGCATCACCTGCGTGAATGGCTCACCGAAATTCGGTCCCTTCCTTGCGGGGGCGCGACTTCCTTTTGCACTTTATTTTTGTTGTGTGTTCCATATATTTCATATATTTGGTTATGGAAACCGACGTATTAATATGGTAACCGACTCGGTTGCAGGACGCCCAACCCTAGCGGTTCATCCAATAAATACGTACGGATATCGCCGCAAGTCATATCAGAAAACACCTAGGCTTTTGCCTCTTGCTACTGTTGCGCCGTCAAGACTTCTCCATCCCGATCGTCGGCGTGCACCAGTGAACGGAGAGCAGGTCTCCGGAACCATCATCCTCTGTGATCCTGCACCGGGAGAGGGTGAATAAGGTTTTTGGAAAGCGCTCTGCGTGACTATTCGATTGCTTCCTCGTCTTCGTCAAGCTCGTCGCCACGGCTCGTCTTCCTCGTCGTCGAGTCGGCCTCACCCGCCATCCAACAACGTGTGAACATCGTCGCCGCCTTCTCTACCCAGTCTAGAAGGAAACGTACGTACTCTTATCTCAAACCATGTCTTTCATACTAGCTTTCGTGATCTATTTATCTATGATGGATGTTGCTAGTATGATAGATGTTATGCCTTTGTCTGGCCTTATAGACCTGTCTAGATCTTGCGTAGGCTTGTCTAGTTTATCATGCAATCTGTTGATCATGCTTATGATTTATTTTTGTATTAATATAAAACTAAAAGTGTAATTTATCCAACATTAGATGATGTGGACAAGGGTTCCTGATCTTCCGATAGGTTCTGATAATCTTGATTAAGGCGAAGGCGATACACAAATCGATCTGGCTTCCGAACGACACGTTCTGAACCCCGCAATCGCAGCACAACGTCTCCTCTGGTTATCAACCGTTCAAGAACGATTGACCTCATCAAGAAGGCTTATCCTTGCCGGAAAATCAAGAACAAGCAAGAACAAAAAAGAATGCAACCAAATTTGCAAGTAAACGATGAATCTCAAGTTGGAGTCTCAGAAACCGATCAAACGGCAAACTGTTATCAACAGAATAATCTAAGTAAAATCCAAACCCTAATGAAGAGGTGGAGTCTGTATATGAGGACCCTAGGTTCGTGCAAGACCCCTAGACGTAGCCCTAAGTGGGCTCAACTCGATACATGGCCCAAAGACCGATTACGGTGTCGCAGCACCAGGACAGATTCTATAAGTCGAATTGTTTCAGCGATTTCCGACGGCTCGAGACGAATTTTGACATGGGATCAGTTGGGTTGGAAAGACCTTGTCGTTATCTTTCCAAGCATATAGAACGTACAAATCCGAGTCCGTATGCATCCTGGGCGTCCGTTTTAGTGCAGACTGGTCCTGGGCTCCGAAACAGACTCAAAGTCGGTTTTGATTGGGCCTCCACCTTGGCTTGGACGTACTTGCTGGCCCATCACGTCTCCAATCACCTCCCTAGCTATCATCATCATATACATGGTTTCTAATAACAATTAATTCATTAGGTAGCAATCTATTCTCAAAATCACATAAAAGAATCATTAGGAACAAGCTCACCTGTAAATTCAGTTGTCGCGCATGAACTTGCATTTTGGTTGGCGGAGTGCTGGGTGTATCCATAAGGTGATGTCCTCATCATTAGAAGCCTCCATTGCAGCCATGATCCGCTTGATTCTCTCCATAGCGCATAAGAGAAACGAGAGAGGCAGTTAGAGTTCTGATCCTAGCGCGCGACGATGGTGATTGGCCTCCCCAAATGATCCAAAAAATTGTTGGATAAATTAGCAGTTTAGTTTTTATTAATCTAGAAATAAATCATAAGCATGATTAACAGATTGCATGATGAATAGACAAGTCTACGTAAGATCTAGACAGGTCTATAAGGTCAGAAAAGCATAGCATCTACCATACTAGCAACATCCATCATAGATAAACAGATCATGAAAGCTAGTATGGAAGACATGGTTGAGATGAGAGTACGTATGTTTCCTTCTGGGCTGGGTAGAGCAGGCGGTGACGACGTGCAGCACCATCATGTTGTTCGCAATGGCGGGTGAGACCGACTCGACGACAAGGAAGACGAGCCGTGGCGACGAGCTTGACGAAGACGAGGAAGCGATCGAGCAGTCCACAGAGCGCTTCTCAAAAACCTTATTCGCCCTCTCCCGGTGTAGGATCATAGAGAACGACGGTTCTGGAGAACTGCTCTTCCATTCGCCGGTGCACGCCGACGATCGGGATGGACAAGTCTTGGCGGCGCAACAGTAGCGAGAGGCAAAACCCTAGGCGATTGCGTGAAGTGATTTGCGGCGATACCCGTACGTATTATAGGGAGGAACCGCTAGGATTGGGCGTCCCGTAATCGAGTCGGTTATCATATTAAAACATCAGTTCCATAACCAAAATATAGAAATATATAGAACATGCAGCAAAAAGAAAGTGCAAAAGGAAGTCATGCCCCCGCAAGGCAAGGGACTGAATTTCGACGGGCCATTCACGCAGGTGATGCGCGGCCGCGCCCATCGCCCATGTCCCGCCCCGCCCCGGCCCGGCCAGCGAGGCGAGCCGAGCCGAGGCGAGCGAGCGCGCGTGTGTTCTTCCTTCTTCTTATCCACACACTTGCAAGAGATGCTAGAGCAACCAACCTTATAAGTTGGACTCCCTCCACCTCTACTAGCAATGTGGGACTAAACCTTTGCACTCTCACCACTCATGAATGGCCTTTGAGATTTTCAAGAATTATTGTGAATTAATGGGCCAAGCCCATATAATTCCAGCAATCCCCACCATATCTCAAAGTCCCAGCTAGACTTTGCCTCACCCCACTGTTGTTTAATATACCAGTGTTTTTAGTGGAGACTGTTAAGTCGAACTTCCACCAAAAACAATAAGCTACACTCATTCACAACTTGAACATGGACTATGACTTGAATTGCAAGTTTTGTACAAACAAGTTTCACTTACTGTCATAACTGATACTAGACCTCCAGTAGGCTTCTCCGGGTGGAGCATATAGGTCAAACTCCCTTGGTCTTTCATGAGCTTAATAGATCACTCAAATCTCACAAATTGGGACCTTAACAATCGGGCTTGTAAATGTGTATTCATTCAAGAATGTTCTGTAGGACAACATCTTCGCTATTTAAAGCCAACTGAATACATTAAGGCAACAACCAACCTGCCATACAGATATTGAGAGTAATGCATCACTTCTGGAGTGGGTTATAAAAGGTTCTCATGCTAACCAATAGCTTGTTCTTCTCAGGTCCTACTTCACGGGATCTCTGATCACATAGGTTGGGTTACTACTATGGAATAGCACATATGGGTCTCATACCCATCTCCTTCAATGCACTGTCTGTCACATTACGTGACAGCCTCTTGGTGAATTGATCTGCCAGGTTCTCACCAGTTGAAATATATTCTACTGATATAATTCTAGAGTTTCTCATTTTCCTGACAGACTTCAAACGTCTCTTAATATGTCTTGATGACTTCGTATTGTTCTTAGAATTATTCACTTTGACTATCACAGTTTGATGTCACAATTCATGAGAATTTCCAGCACAGGTGATGTGAACAAGGGTTCTGATCTTCCGAAAGGTTCTTGGTAACTTGATTTGGTCGGAGACGACACAATTGATCCGGCTTCAGAACAGCTTCTAAACCCCGCAATCGCAGCACGACATCTCCTCTGGTTATCAACCATCCAAAGATGATTGACCTCGCCGAGAAGGCTAATCCCTTCCTGCGAATCAAGAACACAAGCAATAACAACGAAGAATGCAACACAATTGCAGATGTATGATTAAATCTCGAAGTTGGGGTCTCACAAACCGATGAACGGCGACACTGTTTATGAACAGAATTGATCTAAGCAAAACCCAACCCTAATGGTGTGGTGGCTGTATATGAAGACCCTAGGGTCGTGCAAGACCCTCTGGACGTGCCCCTAATTAGGCTCAACTAGATACAAAGCCCAAAGGCCAAAAACAGGCGACGCAGCACCGAAACAGATTCTGGACCCTCTCTTGTTTCAATGATTTCTGATGACTCCGGATGAGTTTTAATATAAGACTGGCGGCATTGGAAAGGTCTTCTTCTTATCTTTCGGTGCATATGTAGAACGTCCAAATCCGAGTCCGTATGCGTCCTGGGCCTCCGTTTTAGTGCAGAGTGGTCCTGAGCCCAAAACAGACTTGAAGTCGGTTTTGGTTGGGCCTCCACCTTGGCTTCCACGTCCTTGCTGGTCCTCCATATCTCCAAGTCCTTCTCCTATCATCTCCTGGTCATCTCCATGGTTCCTAATTATATTATAATCATTAGGTAGCAAACCATTCTCAAAAGTGACATATAATAAAGAACGTAGGAACGAGCTCACCTCTAAATTTAGTCATCGTGCACGAGCTCTAGTCATTGGACCTTGCAAGTCCAGAATTGGAGGAGTGTTGCATGTATCCTTAGGAGTGATGTCCTCATCCTCCCCCTCTTGAAGTGGAGTCGTCCACGAGTCAAGCTCATTCTCTTCTCCCAAGTATGGTTTCAAATCTGAAATATAAAAGTAGGACTAACCCCGAAGTCGGGAGGAAACTCAAGTTGTATGCATTATCATTAATCTTCTCAATTATTTTGAAAGGACCATCAGCTCTAGGCATTAATTTAGACTTTCTCAAATCTGGAAATCTATCCTTTCTCAAGTGTAACCATACTAAATCTCCTATATCAAGTTTTACTTCTTTTCTACCTTTACTACCAGCAATTTTATACTTTTCATTCATCTTTTCAATGCTAAGTCTAGTGGTCTCATACATTTTTAAAATAAATTCAGCACGCTCCTTAGCATCAACATGAACTCTCTCATGAATAGGTAGAGGAAGTATATCAAGTGGAGTACGGGGATCAAAAACCATACACTACCTTGAAAAGACTTACCTTGGTAGTAGAATGTGTTGCCCGATTATATGCAAACTCAACATGAGGCAAACATTCTTCCCATTGCTTCAAATTTTTCTTCAAAATAGCTCTCAACATAGTACCCAAAGTGCGGTTCACCACCTCAGTTTGTCCATCAGTTTGTGGTGACAAGTTGTAGAAAACAACAACTTTGTACCCAACTTATTCCAAAGCGTGCGCCAAAAGTGACTCAAGAATTTTGCATCACGATTTGAAACAATAGTAGAAGGCATACCATGCAAACGTACAATTTCTTTGAAAAAAAGAGATCAGCAATATAACTAGCATCATCAGTTTATGACATGGTATAACAGTGTGCCATCTTAGAAAAACTATCCACAACAACAAAATACTATCACTCCCCCCTCTTAGTCCTAGGCCAGTCCTAAAACAACAGTCCATAGACATATACGCCCAAGGAATAGAAGGAACAGGAAGTGGCATGTTATTAACCATGTGGATTCAAGCGAGACTTAGCTTTTTTAACATGTAGTACAGCGAGCAACAAAGCGCTCAACATCTTTCCTCATCCTATGGCCAAAAAAGTGTGTGGCCAAATACCTCCATCTTCTTGCACAAAATGACCCATCAATCACCTCCATGCCGCCTCCTGAACAACAAAAGACAAACGGAACCAACTGAATGCATAGGCGGTTAGCTCTAAACAAGAAGCCATCATTCAACACAAATTTGTTCCATGCACGACTTCTTTACATGCAGCACAATACATCTTAAAACCAACATCAGCAGCATATTGTTCTTTAATTACCTGAAGTCCAAAAATTCTACATCAAGTTGAGACAAAAGTATAGCGCCTAGATAAAGCATCAGCGATCACATATATCCTTCCCTTTCTTTATCTTTAATAATGTAAGGAAAAGACTCAATAAACTCAATCCATTTAGCATGTCTATGGTTCAATACATTGAGAACGAATATACTTAAGTGCTTGATGATCAGAATAAATAACAAATTCTTTGGGCAACAAATAATAATGCCACATCTCTAAACAACGTACAAGTGCATACAATTCCTTATCATACATGGAGTATTCAAAATAGGCCCAGTAATTTTCTCACTAAAGTATGCAACAGGTTTACTATCTTGCATCAAAACACCACCAATGCCTATATCACTAGCATCACATCAAGCTCAAAATCTTATCAAAATAGGTAATTGTAGCAATGGTGCATATGTAAGTTTATCCTTCAAAGCATCAAAAGACTCATGATGTACCTACCCACATGAAAATCAATGTCCTTCTTTGGTCAACTCATGCAAAGGTGCAGACAATGGTGCTGAAATCTTTGAAAAGCGGCGGTAGAAACCTGCAAGACCAAGAAAACTCCTCACCTGTGTGATAGTTTTTGGTACCAGCCAGCCTTTATGGCTTTAATCTTCGCTCATCCACCTCAATTCCCGTGAAGTCCACAACATATCCAAGAAAAGAGACTCGATACTGTGCAAAAGGTGCACTTCTCAAGGTTTACCAAATAAACGTGCATCTCGTAAAGCATCAAAAACAGCACGCAAATGAATTCATATTCATCTATGGATTTGCTATAAATCAAGATATCATCAAAGTAAAAATATCACAAATTGTCAATGAAAGCTCGTTAAAACCTCCATTCATCAAGCGCATGAAAGTACTAGGTGCATTAGTTAAACAAAAGGCATTACTAACCACTCATATATCCAAATTTGGTTTTGAAAGTTGTTTTCCCTTCGTCTCCAAGTTTCATTCTAATTTGATGGTAGCCACAACGCAAATCAATTTTAGTAAAAATTAGACACACATAACTCATTCAAGCATGTCGTCTGCGCTAGGAATAGGATGACAATACCTAATAGTAATATTATTAATGGCTCTCATCTACACACATATGCCAAGTATCATCTTTCTTAGGAACCAAAAGTACAGGAACAACACAAGGACTAAGTGATTGACGAACATACCACGATCCAAAAGGTCTTGAACTTGTCGTTGTATCTCCTTAGTCTCCTCATGGTTGGTCCTATAAGCAGCACGGTTTGGCAAAGTAGCACCCGGAATCAATCAATTTGATGCTCAATCCCTCTCAAAGGTGGCAATCCCGGGGGTATTTCAGCTAGAAAAACATCCTTATACTCCTGCAAAGGTTAGTGACAGCAGGAGACAAAGCACTAGAAACAATATCATTAAGCAAAAACAAAGCTTCTTTGCATATCAAAGCATAGCAAATATCATCATTATCAGAAATTTCAGCAAGCTCAGATTTTGTTGCAAGACATGAACGACCTTGTAATTTAATTCCAGCACCCTTAGAACTGAAGAATCATTAACATTACTAGGTGTAGAATTAGAATTAACAGGTTGTTTAATTTCAGGACCTTTATTTTTCAAACTAGCAGCTCTTTCTAAATCAGCTTGTACAATTTCAGCAGGGGTCCTTGTATTCATTTTAGTTCCTTATGTATAAAAGTGTACTTATTACTTCTACCACATGGTGTACAACATCATTATCAAATTCTCAGGTCTACCCAATAAAAGTGAACATGCTTGCATCGGTACGACATCACAATCAACAGAATCCACATAAGAACTAATGGAAAAATGAACTCTGCAAGTTTGTATTACCTTAGCTTTGCCAGAGTCATTTAACCACTGAATGTAGTACGGATGTGGATGTGGACGTGTGGTCAAAGCAAGCTTGTTGACCACATCAGAACTCACCAAGTTATTGCAGCTCCCTCCATCAATGATGACACGTGCTCGGCGGTTCTTGATGACGAAGAAAATCTGGAACAAGTTGTGGCTCTGCATCGTCTCGGGCTGATGAACTTGTGTGCTAAGGACACGTTGAACAATAATGTTCATGTATCCCGTGGTGTCTCCGCCTCCAAGGACGAGGTCACTGCTGGTGGCAGCGACGTCCTCCTCCTCATCCTCCATATCGGAGGTGCTCATGTAACCGCCATCGTCTGTCGCTACATATGCCCACCTACTTGGACAACCTTTCTACACATGACCAAGTCCATGGCAGCGGTGGCACTGTATCCCTGCAGTGCGCCCTGTCGAAGCAACAGAGGAGGCACTACTAGCTGGTACCTGCACAGAAGTTTTACCTGAGCGCGTAGAAGGTGCAGGGGCTGATCTTGGGGCTGCAGAAACAAACTGGTTCCCTTGGTAGCTGCTGGTGGGGGGTGACCGGAAAGATGGCCTGGGCAGCCCCGAAATTCCCGTCGAGCGTGGGGGTTAGGAGTTCCTTGACTTGCTGTACTCCTCAAAAGCCTGGAAAAGTCCCTGTGATTCTTTCTCTGCAAGCATAGCATACTAGAAACACTGGGTGAGGGTATAATATTCTTTATAATCAAGGATATCCTGAATTTCTTTTCTTAAACTTGAATAAAAGCGACAAATATGATCCTCTACTTTTTCAACTATAGCACAACGAATCAAACCCTTCTGATGCTCACTAAAGTACTCCTGAACAGTTTTATCTCCTTGTTCTAAACGCTGCAGTTTATTATGAATCTCTCTATAAAAAGAAGGGGGAACAAAACTGATGAGGACATCACCATGCTGGATACGCGCATATCATGGCCTTCCCCAAGTTACAAGTCGTCACCAACACGATCGCCGCGTTCGTCTCGGATTCAGACGACACCCCTTCATGATTTTGATGATATCTCCCACATCCAATGTCCAAACGAGGCGTTCTTTGATGCGTTGGAAAGGGGATGACGACACCGTGGTTTTGTTTCTGGTCCTAGCTCCAGAAGGGTCGTGAGTCATAATATGTGACCATGAAAAGGTGCTGCGCCACCTATTTTGGGCCAACTTGGCCATGTATCGTGTCGGGCCTTAAGCCCATGTTGTGGGTGTCCCCCCCTGGTCGCCCCCAACCCTAGGACGTCCCTGGTTCCTACATAAACTCAGTAGCCACCATCTTTTAGTTTGGGGGCTTTGTTTAGTTCAGTTTTCTAGAGAGAAACTTGATCGAATTATTGTAACTGTGGCGACAAGTCCTTTTACAGTAATCCAGGGCCCCTGTTCTTGTTCTACACCACTGTGGCGATTAGTCCTTTTGTGTTCAGAGCTTGAACCTTTTCTTGTGATTCGCTTCATCCATATTTGCAATTTCAGATTGCGTGTTTATCCTCTCTTGCTTGTGTTCTCGATTTTGCTTGCAGGAACAATCAAGTTGTGCTTGGTGTAACGGTTGCGGGGTTGGATCATGTCTGATTCAAGACGGGTCATCGACGCCGAGTTCCCCAAATTCAAGTTTATCCCCTTACCTCTTGGAAGATCGGGCCATATCCACATTAAGTGGTATCAGATTCCTAGGTTCCCCGTGAGGTATTATCGTGTTCTTCCCTTTAGATTCGTTTGTGTTCATCACCTTTTGTCCATGAAAAAAGCCTACAAAAAAAATATTTCCCCACCATCCCAGACATTGTTTAGCCTTTGCATAATTTAATTTCAGAGTCCGTAGTGTAGAGTTTGTGTCCTGGTCGAGTTCAGTTGCTGGTTTGAATTTGTGTTTTGATTCGGTTTGTGTTTTGATCTCCGCTACACACCACCATCACCATCGGTTTTCTATTGGATTCACCATCGTGTCACCCACCCACCATACCCATAATCCGTTGCCAACAAAAAAACCCTACCCGATCCTGTTTCCCCCCCCCCCTCACCCCTCAAACCCTATCTTGACATACCTTCGGTAAAACAGGCAAAACTTTTCGCTCGTTGCTCCGATTGGGCTGAAATTGTTACAACAGATTCTTGACTCAAAGTTGAGGTGACCCACACTAGGCTTTGCCCTATGTGTCCTCGTTAAAAAATTCAAAAAAAGGGAAAAAATAGAAAAAAAAATTGTGAAGTCAAAAATAGCGCTTTCGGTGAAACTTTATGATTTTGCCTACCCTTTGTTTTCCCTATGTTTGAGTTGAAACTTCTTGTGGTTCCTTCCTTTGTGTTCCTCTATCACAGAAAAATAGTGGAAAAAATCATACAAAAAATCAAGATTTTGATTTGCACCCCCCCACCCTGAAAATTCTAAGTCTGTGAAGTCTGTTTTGATCCTTGCTGCCTTTGCCATTGTTCTTATTGTCACAACTGTTTTTGAACACGATTCTTTTACCAGTAATTAGGACACTACTTTGGATATTTATTTAGTGCTACTATCTGTTATTGAATTGTGTTACATTGACATACATATTAGCCTTCCAAGCTATACATATTGCAGCACAGGTCTCTTCCTTGCAACTGTTAAACCCAAGTTTGACTACAGATTGTGTCGACCTGTTTGCCTTTGGTAAGAACACTTGCAAGATTGTGATACATTGCTTCTGCTATTGTTTCCACTTTCTACACCCTCTGCTGCCTGCTAGTTGATAGGGCTAATCCTTTTGTTTAGTCTTGTCTTTTGCTTCTAACCATGTCAGAGAAAGGAAAAGGGACACCTGGAGAGTCGGAGTCCCCTACAGACTTCAATGATTGCGTGTCCAAGGCCGAGCTCATGAAGCTTCTTGCGGACTAGCGTACATTCATGGAAACGAAGTTTGCCGAGTTGATGGGTCACATCAACACTGTTGCCCACCGAATTGAGGATGTTGAACGACGACCTCCACCTCAACGAGCTGATGCTGATGATGATTTTGACCGTGATGCAGACCGTCTTCGCCGTAATCGACACGGTATGGGAGGTAATAACAATCATGATAATACTGATACTTTTGTTAAGCCCAAATTTAACATACCACCTTTTGCTGGTAGTGCTGATCCTGAAGCATACTTAGATTGGGAACTTGCTGTTGAATAGAAATTTAATTCTCATTTAGTTCCTGCTGAGCATAGAGTTAGACTTGCTACTAGTGAGTTTACAGGATTTGCTCTCTTTTGGTGGAATGATCTTTGCAATACTAATGCTGCTATACCTGCCACTTGGCCTGTTTTGAAACAATGCATGAAATCTCGTTTTGTTCCTCCTTATTACCAACGTGATTTACTTTTGAAATTACAATCTTTGACACAAGGTAGTAAAACAGTAGAGGAATATTATCAGGAATTGCTTATTGGTTTAGCATGTTGTGATATACATGAAGATGATGTTGAAACTAGTGCTAGATTTTTTGGTGGTTTGAACCATGTTATCCAGAATATTGTTGACTATAAAGAGTGGAATAGGTTCAGCCAATTATATCATATTGCTCTTAAGGCTGAACGAGAAGTACAGGGACGCCTTCCACAACAATTTTGCAGGTCCAACACTGAGCAATCTCTCCAGCAACGCACTGGAGTAGAGAACTTGAAGAGTTAGGTTGCTAAGCCACCAGCAACAACTCTTCCACTTGCGCCTACTTCTGAAGCGCAATCGTCTAGTATGCAGCACCAACACCAGAAGAAGGTTGCTACTTCCGGTGCTAGGAGTGGCTCCTCCACCACCATTATTTACCACCGCTGCAAGGGCATGGGACATGTCATGAAGGATTTCCCTGGTCGTCGTGCTTTCATCGCTACTGCTAATGGGTATGAAAGTTGTAGTGATGTTGAAGATGAATTTGCTTGTATGCCTAACCTTGTTGCAGATTCGACGGAGGAGCAGGAGACTACCGCCATTGATTCCATTGCTGCCACCGCGGGCTTTCATAGTCTCATTGTACAGCGTGTGTTGACCACTCAGGTGGGATAAGAGGAAGAACAACAACGCAACAATTTAATCTACATGTACCTCATTGTCGCGGACCGCCGTGTTCTCACCATCATTGATACTGGGAGCTGTAACAACTTGGTAAGTTCTGATTTGGTAAGCAAACTTGGCTTGACCATGCATGCACTATATCAGCCCTACCACATCAAATGGTTCAACAATAGTGGTACGACACAGGTAACTCGATCAGCACGCATACACTTTTCAGTAGGTTCTTATCAAGACTCTGCTGATTTTCATGTTGTACCTATGCAAGCATGTTTCGCTTTTATTAGGCCATCCATAGGAATATGATACGGATGCTGCCCACCATGGTAGAACTAATACATATACATTCGTGCATAAGGACAGGAATATTACTTTGTGTCCGTTATTGCCTGCTGATATTAGAAATCATTTTAAACTGCTTGCTGAAAATACTGAGAATAAACATCATAACAAACAACTTTTTGATGTTAAACATAAGGCTATTCAGTTAAAGGGAGGTGCTTCTCTTGCTATGACATCTACTGTTACTGAACTTTGTGATAATCATGATGCACCTTGCTATACTATGCTTTGTCGTGATATATCTTCTATCGATGATCATGTATCTTGTACTTTGCATTCTACTAGTACTAACCTTTTGCAGGAGATAGCTGATGAGATGGAGTCGAGGGCGACTCCAATTCAAGAAGGGGAGGATGATGAGGACATCACCATGCTAGATACGCGCATATCATGGCCTTCCCCAAGTTAAAAGTCATCACTAACACAGTCGCCGCGTTCGTCTCGGATTCAAACGACACCCCTTCACGGTTTTGATGATATCTCCCACATCCGACGTCCAAACGAGGAGTTCTTTGATGCGTTGGAAAGGGGATGACGCTGTCGTCATTTTGTTTTTGGTCCTAGCTCCAGAAGGGTCGTGAGTCATAATATGTGACCATGACAAGGTGTTGTGCCACCTATTTTGGGCCAACTTGGCCATGTATCGTGTTGGGCCTTAAGCCCATGTTGTGGATGCCCCCCTGGTCGCCCCCAACCCTAGGACGTCCCTGGTTCCTATATAAACTTAGTAGCCACCATCTTTTAGTTTGGGGGTTTTGTTTAGTTCAGTTTTCTAGAGAGAAACTTGATCGAATTATTGTAACTGTGGCGACAAGTCCTTTTACAGTAATCCAGGGCCCCTGTTCTTGTTCTACACCACTATGGCGATTAGTCCTTTTGTGTTCAGAGCTTGAACCTTTTCTTGTGATTTGCTTCATCCATATTTGCAATTTTAGATTGCGTGTTTATCCTCTCTTGCTTGTGTTCTCGATTTCGCTTGCAGGAACAATCAAGTTGTGCTTGGTGTAATGGTTGCGGGGTTGGATCGTGTCTGATTCAAGCCCGGTCATCGACGCCGAGTTTCCCAAATTCGAGTTTATCCCCTTACCTCTCAGAAGATCGGGCCATATCCACATCAAAAACGATCACACATTGCTACCTTAAGTTCTTCCCAAGTAGTAGGCAAATCAGTTTCAGCAGCTAGACCACTCCACCAAACAATAGCAAAGTCCTTAAAGTCACTAGTAGCTTGTCTAACTCTATGTTGTTCAGGAACAAGGTGGACATTAAATTTTTGTTCTACAGTCATCTCCCAATCAAGATAAACATCACCATCATACTGACCCAAAAACAAAGGAATACAATTGTAGTTATGGAAACCACCCATACCTTGAGTATTATGTTGCAAACAACATCATAATCGTGCGGTCCTTGTAGCTGACCTATCCACAGTGCCATCAGCCTTATACACCGTGTCTTCATCATGGACGTCTTCAATGTCGTCGTTGTTGTTATTGGTGTTCATATCGTTGGTTTTGGGAGCTGTCTCCAATGCGACAACCTGATCGGTTAACTTAGAGACCCGCTCCTCCAACCGCTCGATGCTTTCTCCAATGTGAAGCTTGCTGACCGCATCAGTAACGACTCTAGTTATCGTCTCTGCCAAATCACTATGAGCAGCCTACAAAGCCTTCTGGAGCTTCTCTTGGCTCACGCACTCAGCAAGTTGTGAGGGTGAAGCCATCTCTCTGTCATCACTTCCTGCCATCACAAACACCAAAATAGGAAACAAACAGTGAAGGTTATCCCTACAAAACAGCTAAGCAGTGGTGCCTCTCAACACAGCAAAAGGAGACTCCTTACAAATCTCTTACAAAGTTCTGAAAAGCAAAGCAAAGGATACTAGAGAGATATGTTCCATGATTGCAAGGGTCACAAAATAACCTGTGTGCTGTCCAGAAGAAATATGTAGAGCTAGGAAGGCCAAATATATATATGTGAGTGGCACACAAATCAAAAACACATAGTAAAGCTAAATAAGTGTCCAAGTAACTTGTCCCTAGTTGCTGGTCTAAGTATGTCCTAGAACAGTAGTGATAGCAAAGTAGAAATAAGGAGACAAAGGAACAACAGGCGATAATAGGGGGCTAAGTGCAAAACAGCCAAATCCAGAAATTTCAGGGGGCTAGATGTAGCACTAGTAGAAATCCCAAATTTATTTTATTTTATTTTATTTTATTGATATTTTTTTCCAACTCACTAACAATGGAGAAGAATCCACAAAAAATTTCAGCTCAAATAGAGGTAGGATGTGGCCTACAGAAAATCTTAAAGTTGCAGAAAACATCGGGTTTAAACTTAAATCAATTTTTTCTTTATCTTCCCGATTTTTTTTGAATTTTTTGATGAGGGCACACAGGGCATAGCCAAGTGTGGGTATGCCCAACTTTGAGTCAATAATCTCCTATAAAAATTTCAGCCAAAACGGACAACCGAGCGAAAAGTTATATCTGTTTTACCGAAGGGGGGTCGGAGTCGGTTTTCCAAAAACCCGAGTCGGGTTTGGAATCGGGTAGGATTTTTTTTTTTGGCGGCGTGGAGGCAATGAAAAGTGGAATTTGTGGTGATTGGTCTGGGGTGTTGATGGTGTGTTTAGGGTGGGATTAGGGTGGGACTAGGTTAGGTGTGTCGATCAATCAACCCTAGCACAAAAAGCCAACAAAAAAGAGGATGGTGAAGGGGATGGCGGCTAGGGTTGCAAGGGAAATACTACTGATGACAAAAACATAAACTAAACCAGCGACTAAACAAGAACTTGGGCACGAACTCAACACTACGGACTCTAAAATTGAAATATGCAAAGGCTAAACATGTGGTTATGGGCGGAGGGAAAATTTTTTTGGGCTTTTCTGTGGACGATAGATGAACACAAAACAAAATTAACTAAGGGTAGTGCGAACCTGACGGTGCACCTGAAGCTCTGATTACCACTTGATGTGGACAAGGGTTTCTGATCTTCCGAAAGGTTCTGGATACGTTGATTTGGTCGGAGGCGACACATAAATCAATCCGGCTTCAGAACAGCATATTCTAAACCCCGCAATCGTAGCACAATGTCTCCTCTGGTTATCAACCGTCCTAAAACAATTGACCTCGCCGAGAAGGCTAATCCCTACCTGTGAATCAAGAACACAAGCAAGAACAAAGAAGAATGCAACACAATTGCAGATGTATTATGAATCTCACGAAGTTGGGGTCTCACAAACCGTGATGACGGCGAAACTGTTATGAACAGAATAATCTAAGCAAAAACCGAACCCTAATGGTGTGGTGGTGGCTGTATATGAAGTGATGAGGACATCACCATGCTGGATACGCGTATATCATGGCCTTCCCCAAGTTACAAGTCGTCACCAACTCGGTCGCCACGTTCATCTCGGATTCAGCCGACACCCCTTCACGGTTTTGATGATATCTCCCACATCCGACGTCCAAATGAGGCGTTATTTAATGCGTTGGAAAGGGGACGATGACGCTGTCGTTTTGGTTCTAGTCCTAGCTCCAGAAGGGTCATGAGTCATAATATGTGACCATGACAAGGTGTTTTGCCACCTATTTTGGGCCAACTTGGCCATGTATCGTGTCGGGCCTTAAGCCCATGTTGTGGGCGCCCCCCCTGGTCGCCCCCAACCCTAGGACGTCTTTGTTTCCTACATAAACTCAGTAGTCGCCGTCTTTTAGTTTCAGGTTTTGTTTAGTTCAGTTTTCTAGAGAGAAACTTGATCGAATTATTGTAATTGTGGTGACAAGTCCTTTTACAGTAATCCAGGGCCCCTGTTCTTGTTCTACACCACTATGGTGATTAGTCCTTTTGTGTTCAGAGCTTGAACCTTTTCTTGTGATTCACTTCATCCATATTTGCAATTTCAGATTGCGTGTTTATCCTCTCTTGCTTGTGTTCTCGATTTCGCTTACAGGAACAATCAAGTTGTGCTTGGTGTAACGGTTGCGGGGTTGGATCGTGTCTGATTCACGCCGGGTCGTCGATGCCAAGTTCCCCAAATTCGAGTTTATCCCCATACCTCTCGGAAGATCGGGACATATTTACATCATGAAGACCCTAGGGTCGTGCAAGATCCTCTGGACGCGCCCCTAATTGGGCTCAACTAGATATAAAGCCCAAAGGCCAAAAACAGGCGACACAGCACCAAAACAGATTCTGGACCCTCTCTTGTTTCGACGATTCCCGATGACTCCGGATGAATTTTGATATGAGACTGGCGGCATTGGAAAGGTCTTCTTCTTATCATCCCGTCCATATGTAGAACGTCCAAATCCGAGTTCGTATGCGTCCTGGGCCTCCGTTTTAGTGCAGACTGGTCCTGAGCCCTAAAACAGACTCAAAGTCGGTTTTGGTTGGGCCTCCACCTTGGCTTCCACGTCCTTGCTGGTCCTCCACGTCTCCAAGTCCTTCTCCCATCATCTCCTGGTCCTCTCCGTGATTCCTAATTACAATATAATCATTAGGTAGCAAACCATTCTCAAAAGTGACATATAATGAAGAACGTAGGAACGAGCTCACCTCTAAATTTAGTCGTCGTGCACGAGCTCTAGTCATTGGACCTTGTAAATCCAGAATTGGAGGAGTGTTGCATGTATCCTTAGGAGTGATGTCCTCATCATTAGATTCAATCGTTGACTTTGTGGACACGAAGTGGATGACCGCACCTTAATTAATAAGTTGTAGAGATTTCGAGTTCTATGTGAAAGTTCCAACCATATCGTCAAAATTACATAATCGCTTTATTATGATATATATCCAAAATATATCTGGATGCTAGAGCAATCTTAGTTTATTTCGGTGCGGTCAAGTGTTTGTTTAACTAGTAGAGACCCCGCGCGTTGCTGTGGGCATTTGTTATGTTGTACAAAAATTTAGATGCATATGGTTAAAATTTCAATAAATAAAAAGTATTATACATTTTTTTTAAAGTTCATCTACAAAAACATTATCATTTACAAAGTACCACATGAAACAAAGTTCAACATGAAAATTATTATTGTTGACATAATGTTATAGATGGCTAGGTAATGAATAAATATGGGAAACAAATATGGTGCTACTTTGTACATAACATACAACATGAAGCACATGGTGCTAATTTAATTTGGCATGTCTTTCTCTGTTGCACCATTGTAGGATAAATGAGCTGTTTGACATATTAGATATCACCTCCTCATACTTGAATTCGAGCTTGCTTATATTTGGAATGGGGATATAGTGTCTCACGTGTGTGAAAAAAAAAGTATAATTCAGTTGAGTTAGTCGCTATATAATATTAACATAAGTGAATTTGCATTGGGAGCCTTCTACAACAACAATAACTAGGTTTTCAATCCCAGGTAAATTGAGGTAGAAGAACCCAATCATAATCTAAACTAATAAAGAATGAGTTTCACCATAGAAATATTATACCCATCAATCTGTATCTTTGATCTAAATAGGACCATTTTTTAAACTAATAAAGAATGAGTCCCTGCGATCCATGTTTTCACCATAGAAATATTATACCCATCAATTTGTATCTTTAATCTAACTAGGACCATTAAATCTAACTGCACGTTTATCAGATGAAAGAAAAAAGTTACATCATTTGACACATACCCGCCCGCCTTTCCTCGAGGCTATACCCCCCTGAATCGGTCGCCTTCCACAACTACCCTCTCAGTTGTCGTGTCCTCCGCCCCCATCACCATCGAACAACCTTAGGCCCCTCTCCCACCGCAGCCGTCAGGTTGGCAATCGTTGGTGAGCGCCAAAGGCCGGTGGCATCGACTCCCTGTTGTGGACCGACGCTTAGGTCATGACCCACGTGAGCGAGATCACCATCAACATGACAGTCGACAGTGGTGGTGATTGCGGAGACCGTTCAAGTGCCCATGGCAGTGAGGATGGTCGGCTACAACGACTGCTGCATCAGCCAATGGATAGTATCATAGTCCGACTTGTGCCCTAGCTCACGCGTGAGGCATGCCACCTATGCCGTGCAAGCCGCCGCCATGGTGCCATGTAGATGCGCCGTCCACGGCCCTCCACCTTGATATGCCGGTCACGGTACCGGCACTGTTGAGGGTCGGCGGCAATCTGGATGAACTCCATCGCCACAGGCTTCAGCTTCGGTAGCATGAAAGCCTGCGCCTCGGACGAGGCCACCATCGTGCTTATCATCCCTATGCGCTCCACCACCGTGCCATTGCCGGCTGCATGGTAAAGAGCCATCGCATGATCCAAAGCTCTTGACTCCAGGAGAGATCGGATTGGGCGCGAGACATGACAGAACATCAACTTTGCACCCCCGCGCACCCCATCGCCATCGACTCCCACTCCATTGAGAAACCATGTGGACATGTGCCATGATTTGCAATATTGAAAGTGCATCTAGGCCCCTAATTTTATTTTGGTGATTGGTGTTAATGAAGATGCATCTAGGATCCCCTAGTGGGTTTTGGTGTATGATGACAAAAGATTAATAGTGTGCTAACTTGTTTATGAAGTATATGTGCAGATAATCAAAACTAGTCATTTACAATTTGTTGTTTACTCCCAAAAAGGAAAGGAAAGGATATGGACTCAAAAGCCCTTCAATGATTAGTTCTTTTATTTATTTTTGAGTCATAGGTATGCCGAACTATAAAGGGGGTAAAACAAACTTGTTAAGAAGGGAATTGTGTGTGCTCAAGCCTCCAAATAGTTTTTGTGAGAAGTATAGCCAACAAGCCTTAAAACCAGTTCTTTTCTAAGCCAACCAGGGAGTGATGGAAGTTCCGTGAGCCCTCTCAAAGAAGTTCCGTCAGCGTCGGGTTCCCTCTCCCTGCCTACCCGAGGGTGACAGAAGTTCCGTCACCTCCTGACGGAAGTTCCATCAGGTTTGGGCTCCTACTTGCTGTCTTCCCGAGAGTGATGGAAGTTCCGCCAGTCTCTGATGGAAGTTCCATCATTAGAATTTCCGTGGCTCTCATGGAAGTTCTGAGCTCAATCCTTGTTAAACCGAGAGTGATGGAAGTTCCGTCACCCCTTGACGGAAGTTCTGTCACAACATCTGGCTTCTATCCTAGGCGCGTGCAATGACTAAGTTTGAATTGACGGAAGTTTCGTGGTTAACCACGGAAGTTCCATTAGACCCAGAAAACACTATAATGGCAAGTTTTTGAGCTCTCTCTATAAATAGAGTACCCCTTCCCCCGTGGGAAGGGTTGGATTCTTTGCCATTTCACTCACTCTTCTGCTAGAGATCTCCCCTCTCACTCCTAGGCTTGTTCTTGAGATTCAAATCAAAGTGAGAGAGATCCAACCACAAAAACATTGAAACCATCCACTCAAAAGCTTGAGCACATCTTTCCCTCCCCATCAAGATTTGATTTGCTTGTTACTCTTGGAGACTTGGTCTCCTAGACGGCTAGGCGTCGCCCTTGAGCTCCCAACTTTGTGTGGTGAGTCAGGGACGTTTGTGAAGGTGTGATTCGCCTCCGGAGGAAAAGAATCAAGTGGAGAAAGAAATCCAAGCACGATCTTTGTGATTGCTTGGTGGGGAAAAGGGTTGAGAGAGACCCGACCACTTTGTGTGGCCCCTCAACGAGGACGTAGGAACTACTTAGTATGGTTGCCGAACCTCGGGTTAATTCTTGTGGCTCTCTTTACTTTCCCGCTCTTATATTTGTGCTTGCTTATTTCTTTGATATTATTATGCTTGTATCATTTGTTGATTGTATAGATAGTCTTTCATTCAAGGATTCTAGGCTTACATTATATTAGCTTCACTTCTACCAAGTTAGTGTTTCCTTATCCTTGCTATCCGTGTTGTTCATTGTTTAGAGGAAGGGTAGTGAGAAGTTCTGTCACTTGATAGAACTTCCGTGGCGACGGAAGTTCCGTCACCCCCAACGGAAGTTCCGTCATTCCTGGTTATTTGATTATCCTTTAGTACTTTTTCAGGATTATTTTTAGGATTGCATATTCACCCCCCCCCCCCTCTAGGCAACTTTCAATTGGTATCAGAGCCGGAATCTTCTACAAGGCTTGAAAGCTTGAAGATTAAAAGATGTCAAAGCCGGGAGAAGGTGGCAAGCCTCAAGATCTTACTTCAACAAGTAAGGGAAATGAGTTGCATGCATCCATCCCCTTCAACTATGCCGATGCGGCAAATATCCATAGAAGTGGAAGTGAAAGATTGCCTTACTTTGAAGGCAAGGATTTAAGTTGGTACAAGCATCGCATGAAGATGTACCTCATGTCAACTGCTCCACCAACTTGGAAAATTGTGGAGAAAGGATACACCTTGGAAGACAAGGACAATCCTACAACTATGGACCAACTCAACATACATCACAATACTCAAGCGGTGTTGGCCATTCTCTCTTCCTTGAATCCTAAGGAATATTCAAGAGTTGCCGGAATTGAGAATGCCCGGAAAATGTGGAAGAAGCTTATATGTGCCCATGAGGGAGTGGATGTTGTTAAGAAGTCAAGACTTCAAATTCTCAATAATCAATTCAACTTCTTCGTGATGAATAAGGGAGAAGAGCCACAACAAACTCATGATAGGCTCATGGACATTGTAAATGAGAGAAGATCCTATGGTGACAATATCAAAGATGAGGAAATCAACTATAAGCTCCTCATGGCTCTTAGGATGTGGAACTCCACACTTTACACCATCATTGAAGAGAAGGATGGTTTCGAGAGCTTCACAACGAATGAAGTCATTAGAAGAATAAATGCCCACAAGAGTCGTGATGACGAGGGCAAGAGAGTGAATGTGCTCATAGGGGATGAGAGCACAAGCAAGAAGGACTTGGCGCTCAAAGCCAAGAAGACTCATGATGATGATGATGAAGATGAAGAAGAAGATGATAAATAATTTGTCTTATTTGTCAAGAAATTTGGCAAATACATGATCAAGAATGGTTTCACCAAAAGAAGCTTTGACAGGATGGGAGAGTTGAAGTTCTTTCTAGGTTTCAAGTCAAGCAACTTGAAGAAGGAACATTCATAAGTCAAATCAAGTACACTCAAGACATACTCAAGAAGTTTGACATGAAGAATGATAATCCTAACAAGACTCCCATGAAGACAAATGGACACCTTGGGCTAGATGTAAACGGTAAACCCGTGGATCAAAAGGTATATTGCTCCATGATTGGCTCCTTGCTTTATCTTTGTGCATCTAGGCCTGATATCATGCTTAGTGTGTGTATGTGTGCAAGATTCCAAAGTGCTCCAAAGGAAAGTCACCTCGTGGCGGTAAAAAGAATCTTAAGATATTTAGTTGAAAGGACCGAGTGACCAAGAGGGGGGGGGGGGGGTGAATCGGGAACTCCCACTATGTACCAAATTCGCCAATTCCTAAAACCGACCACCCAAAACAACTCCTACGCAATCCTATTGATGATCACACTAGCAAGATAATGAACCTATAAAAGGAACAACAACCTTAGCATACTAGTGGATCACACAAACGCAATACAACTCCTATGCAAGCTAGTTACCAAAGATACACGGAAGCAAACAACTAGCTAGCAAGGAGTTCTACTCAAGCAAAGCTACTAGATCAACAAGCATATAGAAAGCATACATGCATGAGTAGCACAATACATACTAGGGTGATCAATCAAGCCAAGCAACTCCTAGACACGCTAGTGATCAAGTATGAAGGCTAAGCACTACTAGCAAGTAAAGAAGCCTATTCATGCAATTCTACAAGGTAGTCAACTAGAGCAAGATATGCACACAAGCATGAATAGCACGGTATGTAAATACGGAAGGTAATGCATCAAAGTAAGGAGTAGAGTAAGAGATGGCTCATGATTTTTCCCGAGGTCTCGGAAGGATGGCGCCTTCCCCTACTCCTCGTTGGACCACTCCCGCCAGAGTCCCAGTCCCTCCTGCCACCAAGTGGAGTTCTCGCCCACGAGCCCGCAATCACTCCTCGAGTGAAGACACAGTGTGCGTCACCACTGCACAAAGCACCCGATGAGTGTTTTGCCCCGAAGGTCCTTCTCAAAGGTCACATCCTTGATTCCTTCAACTAGATTTCTCTTAACCACTTTCCTGAGCTGAACTCATCCCAATATGTGCTAGTCTTTTATGCCACAACCATCCCTTGGTTGATTTTGTGAAGAGACAAGTACTTGGAGGCATGTTGCTAGATTTAAAATCCGTGACATACAAGTTTCCATGCCTCACTCCATGAAACACTAGCCCTTTCTTGGCATTCTCAATGATTGCTCGATCCTCATCAAATGTGCACTTGAATCCCATGTCACATAACTGACCAATGGATAGAAGGTTGAAGTTGAGGGTTTCCACAAGAAAGACCTTGGAGAGATGGAGGTCTTCTGTAATGGCCACCTTGCCTGAGCCTCTCACTCTCCCCTTTGAGTTATCCCCAAAAGTCACCTTCCCACTATCTTCGTATTCATCAATATCGGTGAACATGGTTGACTTCCCGGTCATGTGTTGAGTGCACCAACTATCACGAATCCAATGGGTACCTCCACTCTTGTAGTTAACCCTGGTGGTAGCCATAAGACAAGCACTAGAGGAAGAAGGGTTAGTATCCAAAGCATTACATGATTGACTAGTACTAACCTCATAGGTCAAGCAATAAGACCATCCTCATAGATAGGGATTCTTGCAATCCTGTCTAATAGTCTCCTTCTAATGGGATAGTGTGGAGCATGATACGTCCAATGTCCATGATCATCCCCCATGTGCACATTGTCAAGGTTGATGTAGTAATGGGTGATGAGGACATCACTCCTATGGATACACATAACACTCCTCCAAATCTGGACTTGCAAGGTCCAATGACTAGAGCTCGTGCACGACAACTAAATTTAGAGGTGAGCTCGTTCCTACGTTCTTCGCTATATGTTACTTTTGAGAATGGTTTGCTACCTAATGATTATTTTATGATTAGAAACCATGGAGAGGACCAGGAGATGATGGGAGAAGGATTTGGAAACGTGGAGGGCCAGCAAGGGCTTGGAAGCCAAAGTGGAGGCCCAATCAAAACCGACTTCGAGTCTGTTTCGGGGCCCAGGACCAGTCTGTACTAAAACGGTCGCCCAGGACGCATACGGACTCGGATTTGGACGTTCTACATATGCACGAAAAGATAAGGAGAATACCTTTCCAATGCCGCCGGCCTCATGTCAAAATTCATCCGGAGTCATCGGGAATCGTCAAAACAAGAGAGAGTCCAGAATCTGTGTCGGTGCTGCGTCGCTTATTTTTTGTCTTTGGGCCTTGTATCTAGTTGAACCCAATTCGGGGCACGTCCAGAGGGTCTTGCACGACCCTAGGGTCTTTATATACAGCCACCGCCGCACCATTAGGGTTCGGGTTTTGCTTAGATCAATTCTGTTCATAAACAGTTTCGCCGTTCATCGGTTTGTGAGACCCCAACTTCGAGAGTTTAATCATACATCTGCAATTGTGTTGCATTCTTCGTTGTTCTTGCTTGTGTTCTTGATTCGCAGGCAGGGATTAGCCTTCTCGGTGAGGTCAATCGTCTTTTGGACGGTTGATAACCAGAGGAGACGTCGTGCTGCGCTTGCGGGGTTTAGAACGTGCTGTTCTGAAGCTGGATCGATTTGTGTGTCGCCTCCGACCAAATCAACTTACCAAGAACCTTTCGGAAGATCGGGAACCCTTGTCCACATCAAGTGGTAATCAGAGCTTCAGGTGCACCGTCAGGTTCATACTACCCTTTAGTTTTGTTTTCGTGTTCTTCCTATCGTCCACTGAAAATACCAAAAAAATTTTTTCCCCGCCCATAACCACGTGTTTAGCCTTTGCATATTTCAATTTCAGAGTCCGTAGTGTTGAGTTTGTGCCCTAGTTCTTGTTTAGTCGCTGGTTTAGTTTGTGTTTTTGTCGTCAGTAGTGTTTCCCTTGCAACCCTAGCCGCCATCCCCCTCACCATCCTCGGTTTTGTCGGCTTTGTGTGCTAGGGTTGATTGATCAACACGCCCACCCTAGTCCCACCCTAAACCTACCCTCACCACCTCGGACCAATTTTCATAAATCCCATTTTCCGCTGCATCCACCTCGCCAAAAAAAAAAAAAAACTCCCTACCCGACCCAAGCCCGACTCGGATTTCACTGAAACCACCGGGTTCTTCAAAACCGATTCCGACACCCCTTCGGTAAAACAACCATAACTTTTCGCTCGGTTGTCCGTTTTGGCTGAAATTTTTACAGGAGATTCTAGACGAAAAGTTGAGCATACCCACACTCGGCTACGCCCTGTGTGCCCTCATCAAAAAATTCAAAAAAAATCTGGAAGATAAAGAAAAAATTCATTCAAGTTGAAACCCGACGTTTTCTGAAACTTCAAGATTTTCTGTAGGCCACGTCCTAGCTTGGTTTGAGCTGAAATTTTTTGTGGTTTCTCTCTGTTTGCTAGTGAGTTGGAAAAAAATATCAAAAAAATAAAATCAAAAAAAAGAAATTTGGGATTCCTACTAGTGCTCCATCTAGCCCCCTGAAATTTCTGAGTTTGGCTGTTTTACACTAAGCCCCCTGTTATCGGCTGTGTCCCTTTGTCTCCTTGTTTCTTCTTTGCTATCACTACTGTTCTAGGACATAGTTAGACCAGCAACTAGGGACAAGTTACTTGGGCACTTATTCAGCTTTACTATATGTTTTTGATTTGTGTGCCACTCATATATACATATTTGGCCTTCCTAGCTCTACATACTTCTTCTGGACAGCACATAGGTTATTTGGTAACCCTTGCAATCGTGGAACACTTCTCCCTGGTATCCTTCGCTTTGTTGTTTTCAGAACTTTGTAAGAGCTTTGCAAGAAGCTTACTTTTGCTGTGTTGAGAGGCACCACTGCTTAGTAGTTTTGTAGGGATAACCTTCACTTTTTTGTTTCCTGTTTTGGTGTTTCTGATGTCAGGAAGCGACGGGGAGGGCGCTTCACCCTCAAAATTGGATGAGTGCGTGAGCCAAAATCAGTTACAGAAGGCTTTGCAGGCGGTTCAGAGTGATTTGGCAGAAACGATCACCAGGGCCGTCACTGACGCCGTCACCAAGTTTCACCTGGGAGAAAGCATTGAGCGGTTGGATAAGAGAGTCTCTAAGTTAACCGATCAGGTTGTCGAATTGGAGACCGCTCACAAGACCAACAACACAACAACAACAACAACAACAACAACAACAACAACAACAACACCAACAACAACACCAACAACGACGTTGAAGGCGATCATGATGAAGCAACGGTGTATAAGGCTGATGGCACCGTCGATAGGTCAGCTACAAGGACCGCAAGGTTACGACGCCGTTTGCAATGTAACCCTCAAGGTATGGGTGGTTTCCACAACCACACCCGTCGCACACAAGGTAACTATGCTCCAGATGATCCGTATGCTAAAATTAAGTTTTCAATTCCTTCGTTTTCGGGTCAATACGATGGTGATGTTTACCTTGATTGGGAAATGACGGTAGAACAAAAATTTAATGCCCACCTTGTTCCTGAACAACATAGAGTTAGACAAGCCACTAGTGAGTTTAAGGACTTTGCTATTGTTTGGTGGAGTGGTCTAGCTGCTGAAACCGATTTGCCTACTACTTGGGAAGAACTTAAGGTAGAAATGCGTGATCGTTTTGTTCCTCCTTCTTTTTATAGAGAAATTCGTAATAAACTGCAGCGTTTAGATCAAGGAGATAAAACTGTTCAGGAGTATTTTAGTGAGCTTCAGAAGGGTTTGATTCGTTGTGCTGTGGTTGAAAAAGTAGAGGATTAGATTTGCCGCTTTTATTCTGGTTTGAGAAAAGAAATTCAAGACATCCTTGATTATAAAGAATTTTATACCCTCAACCAGTGTTTCCAGTATGCGATGCTTGCAGAGAAAGAATCACAGGGACTTTTCCAGGCTTTTGAGGAGTACAGCAAGTCTAGGAATTTCTACCCACCACGGCCGACGGGGACTTCGGGGCTGCCCAAGCCATCTTTCCGGCCGCCCCCACCAGCTAGTGTTGTTTCTGCAGCACCAAGATCAGCCCCTGCCCCTTCTACGCGCTCAGGTAAAAATTCTGTGCAGGTACCGGCTAGTAGTGCCTCCTCTGTTGCTTCGACGGGACGCACTACAGGGATTCAGTGCCACCGCTGCCATGGTCTTGGCCATGTGCAGAAAGATTGCCCAAGTAGGCGGGCATATGTGGCGACAGATGATGGCGGTTACATGAGCGCCTCCGATGTGGAGGATGAGGAGGAGGATGTCGCTGCCACCAGCGGTGACCTCGTCCTTGGAGGCGGAGATACCACGGGCTATATGAATATTATTGTGCAGCGTGTGCTTAGCACACAAGTCCAGCAGCCCGAGATGATGCAGCGACATAACTTGTTCCAGATTTTTTTCGTCATCAAGAACCGTCGGGCACGTGTCATCATTGATGGAGGAAGCTGCAACAATTTGGTGAGTTCTGATGTGGTTAAGAAGCTTGATTTGACCACACGCCCACATCCACATCCATACTACATTCAGTGGTTAAATGACTCTGGAAAAGCTAAGGTAACACAAACTTGCAGAGTTCCTTTTTCCATTGGTTCCTATGTGGATTCTGTTGATTGTGATGTTGTACCCATGCAAGCTTGTTCACTTTTATTGGGTAGACCTTGGGAATTTGATAATGATGCTGTACACCATGGTAAAAGTAATAAGTACACTTTTATGTGTCAAGGAACTAAAATTACTTTGTTACCAATGACCCCTGCTGAAATTGTACAAGCTGATTTAGAACGAGCTGCTAGTTTGAAAAATAAACGCCCTGAAATTCAGCAACCTGTTAATCCTGCTTCTACACCAAGTAATGTTAATGATTCTTCATGTTCTAAGGGTACTGCAATTAAATTACAAGGCCGTTCATGTCTTGCCACAAAATCTGAGCTTGCTGAAATTTCTACTGATGATATTTGCTATGCTTTGATATGCAAACAAGCCTTGTTTTTGCTTGGTGATATTGCTTCTAGTGCTTTGCCTCCTGCTGTCACTAACCTTTTGCAGGAGTATGAGGATGTTTTCCCAGCTGAGATACCCCCGGGATTGCCACCTTTGAGAGGGATTGAGCATCAAATTGATTTGATTCCTGGTGCTACTTTACCAAACCGTGCTGCTTATAGGACCAACCCTGAGGAGACTAAGGAGATACAACGACAAGTCCAAGACCTTTTGGATCGTGGGTATGTTCGTCAATCACTTAGTCCTTGTGCTGTTCCTGTACTTTTGGTTCATAAGAAAGATGGTTCTTGGCGTATGTGTGTAGATTGTAGAGCCATTAATAACATTACTATTAGGTATCGTCATCCTATTCCTAGGCTAGACGACATGCTTGATGAGTTATGTGGTGCTATAATTTTCACTAAAATTGATTTGCGTAGTAGCTACCATCAAATTAGAATGAAACTTGGAGATGAATGGAAAACAGCTTTCAAAACCAAATTCGGGTTGTATGAGTGGTTAGTAATGCCTTTTGGGTTAACTAATGCACCCAGTACTTTCATGCGTTTGATGAATGAGGTTTTAAGATCTTTTATTGGCAAATTTGTGGTTGTTTACTTTGATGATATCTTGATTTATAGCAAATCCACGGATGATCATATGATTCATTTGCGTGCTGTTTTTGATGCTTTGCGAGTTGCACGTTTATCTGGTAACCTTGAGAAGTGCACCTTTTGCACGGATCGAGTCTCTTTTCTTGGCTATGTTGTGACTCCACAGGGAATTGAGGTGGATGAGGCGAAGATTGAAGCCATAAAGAGCTGGCCTGTACCAAAAACTATCACACAGGTGAGGAGTTTTCTTGGTCTTGCAGGTTTCTACCGCCGCTTTGTCAAAGATTTCAGCACCATTGCTGCACCATTGCATGAGTTGACAAAGAAGGGCGTTGACTTCCATTTTGGTAAGGTACATCATGAGTCTTTTGATGCTTTGAAGGACAAACTTACACATGCACCATTGCTGCAATTACCCAATTTTGATAAGACTTTTGAGCTTGAATGTGATGCTAGTGGTATAGGCATTGGTGGTGTTCTGATGCAAGATGGTAAACCTGTTGCATACTTTAGTGAGAAAATTACTGGGCCTGTTTTGAATTATTCCACGTATGATAAGGAACTATATGCACTTGTACGTTCTTTAGAAACGTGGCGTCATTATTTGTTGCCCAAAGAATTTGTTATTCATTCTGATCATGAATCACTTAAGTATATTCGTTCTCAAGGCAATTTGAACCGTAGACATGCTAAATGGGTTGAGTTTATTGAGTCTTTTCCTTATATTATTAAACATAAGAAAGGGAAGGATAATGTGATTGCTGATGCTTTATCGAGGCGATATACTTTGTTGTCTCAACTTGATTGTAGAATTTTTGGACTTGAGGCAATTAAAGAACAATATGTTGCTGATGTCGATTTTAAAGATGTATTGCTGCACTGTAAAGAAGGTCGTGCTTGGCACAAATTTGTGTTGAATGATGGATTCTTGTTTAGAGCTAACCGCCTATGCATTCCAGTTGGTTCCGTTCGTCTTTTGTTGTTGCAGGAGGCGCATGGAGGTGGATTGATGGGTCATTTTGGTGCTAAGAAGACAGAGGATATTTTGGCCACACACTTCTTTTGGCCAAGGATGAGGAAAGATGTTGAGCGTTTTGTTGCTCGCTGCACTACATGTCAAAAAGCTAAGTCTCGATTGAATCCACATGGTTTATACATGCCACTTCCTGTTCCTTCTATTCCTTGGGCGGATATTTCTATGGACTTTATTTTAGGACTGCCTAGGACTAAGAGGGGGAGCGATAGCATTTTTGTTGTCGTGGATCGTTTTTCCAAGATGGCACACTTTATATCATGTCATAAAACTGATGATGCTAGTTATATTGCTGATCTTTTTTTCAAAGAAATTGTACGTTTGCATGGTATGCCTTCTACTATTGTTTCAGATCGTGATGCAAAATTCTTGAGTCATTTTTGGCGCACGCTTTGGAATAAGTTGGGTACAAAGTTGTTATTTTCTACAACTTGTCATCCACAAACTGATGGACAAATTGAGGTTGTGAACCGCACTTTGGGTACTATGTTGCGAGCTGTTTTGAAGAAAAATTTGAAGCAATGGGAAGAATGCTTACCTCATGTTGAGTTCGCTTATAATCGGGCAACACATTCTACTACCAAGGTAAGTCCATTCAAGGTAGTGTATGGTTTTGATCCCCGTACTCCACTTGATATACTTCCTGTACCTATTAATGAGAGAGTTCATATTGATGCTAAGGAGCGTGCTGAATTTATTTTGCAAATACATGAGACCACTAGACTTAGCATTGAAAAGATGAATGAAAAGTATAAAATTGCTGGTAGTAAGGGAAGAAAGGAAGTAAAGCTTGATGTAGGAGATTTAGTGTGGTTACACTTAAGGAAGGATAGATTTCCAGAATTGAGAAAGTCTAAACTAATGCCTAGAGCTGATGGTCCATTCAAAATAATAGAGAAGATTAATGATAATGCATACAAACTTGAGTTGCCTCCCGAGTTCGGGGTTAGTCCTATTTTTAACATTTCAGATTTGAAACCATACTTGGGAGAAGAGGATGAGCTTGAGTCGAGGACGACTCCACTTCAAGAGGGGGAGGATGATGAGGACATCACTCCTATGGATACACACAACACTCCTCCAAATCTGGACTTGCAAGGTCCAATGACTAGAGCTCGTGCACGACAACTAAATTTAGAGGTGAGCTCGTTCCTACGTTCTTCGCTATATGTTACTTTTGAGAATGGTTTGCTGCCTAATGATTATTTTATGATTAGAAACCATGGAGAGGACCAGGAGATGATGGGAGAAGGATTTGGAAACGTGGAGGGTCAGCAAGGGCTTGGAAGCCAAAGTGGAGACCCAATCAAAACCGACTTCGAGTCTGTTTCGGGGCCCAGGACCAGTCTGTACTAAAATGGTCGCCCAGGACGCATACGGACTCGGATTTGGACGTTCTACATATGCACGGCCTCATGTCAAAATTCATCCGGAGTCATCGGGAATCGTCAAAACAAGAGAGAGTCCAGAATCTGTGTCGGTGCTGCGTCGCTTATTTTTTGTCTTTGGGCCTTGTATCTAGTTGAACCCAATTCGGGGTGCATCCAGAGGGTCTTGCACGACCCTAGGGTCTTTATATACAGCCACCACCACACCATTAGGGTTCGGGTTTTGCTTAGATCAATTCTGTTCATAAATAGTTTCGCCGTTCATCGGTTTGTGAGACCCCAACTTTGAGAGTTTAATCATACATCTGCAATTGTGTTGCATTCTTCGTTGTTCTTGCTTGTGTTCTTGATTCGCAGGCAGGGATTAGCCTTCTCGGCGAGGTCAATCATCTTTTGGACGGTTGATAACCAGAGGAGACGTCGTGCTGCGATTGCGGGGTTTAGAACGTGCTGTTCTGAAGCCGGATCGATTTGTGTGTCGCCTCCGACCAAATCAACTTACCAAGAACCTTTCGGAAGATCGGGAACCCTTGTCCACATAAGAGCACCTGCGGAGGAACTTGAACCCCCAGCGCCGGTCAGTGGTGTCTTTTTGACATAATCAGGTCCCTCAGTATCGGTCTGAGGGAGCGGGGGATGAGATACATAAGTATCCAGCACCTGCATGAAGATCAAAACATTGAGTACAACATCAAGATAGGATAACAAGGGATAGCTAAAGGAAGACTGAGGCTTACTCGGGCTCGCATTGTGCCCTTGTTTATACGCCTTTTTGACCAAAGAATGGTCCTGAAGGATATCCCCTTCAAACATCTTCAACAAGCGTCTTTGGCAGAGTTCACCATTCGGTGGGTCCGGCACCTCCCTGGTCTCATCCTCATTAACATAGTCCCATGTCGGGTGACAATGAAGCTTCAGGGGCTGAACTCGTATGATGATACAACTTTTGGCGACTGTGATGCCATCGATGCCTTCAGACCAGCAATTTTCTTAAGCAGAGCGACCACTTGAGGATCGGTCAAATCGGGCCTCTCTGTCCAATGCGCTTGGGGAATAGCCTTCGCACCAGTGAAGTCGGCAAGAACAGGGGGAGGGTTGTCACAATAGAACCACTCATCCTTCCAATTCTTGTTTCCGGTCTTCAATGGGACATTGATGTAGGCCTCCTTCTTGCATAACTGGACGCCGACTCCGCCTATGGCCACTTGGTTATCCTTGGTTGGCAGCGGTCAAAGGACAAACAGATGGTGGAAGAGATTGAAATGGGGGAGAGTGCCAAGAAAAGCTTCGCACAAATGTACGAAGGTGGCAATATGAAGAATGGAGTTGGGATTGAGGTTGACAAGCTCAATCCCATAGAAAAAAGGAGCCCGCGCAAAAAACTACAGCAGGGAACTCCAAAGCCATGCTCAAAGAATGAGCGAAACACTACGATCTGCTGGTGAATGGGGATGGGGCAGGATTCGCGAGGTACCTTCCAGTCGATCCAAGCCTGCTCTGGAAGGACGCCATCCACCACCATTTTGTTCATGTCAGCCTGAGAAAGGTTGCTCTTCGAGAACTCCCAAAGTTGCTCCGGGATGTCGACCTCCGATGAGGACGACGCAGCGGTGGCGGCGGCGGAAGAAGCTGGAATTGAAATGGAAGTCCTCTTGCGACCCATCGCGAACAGGATTGGACGCGGTGAAGGAGTTTAAGAAACTTCGCCAAAGCTCGGGGGCTAAACGTGATGGGATCTGTGGCGGCCGGAAGCGAGAAAGCTAACCCTAGCTGGAAAAACAAAGGAGTCACGAGAGCAGAGAAGGCGCAAGGAAGATGAAGAGTTCGCGTGCAAATGCGGCATGGACTGAGGGTCAACCTGGTGCAGCCTATTATACCCTTGCCTTTTTTGACCTAAGGGTCCCATGGGTTGGGGTGGGCCGTACTGTAGTGCGACCCTAATATTAACTTAAAGGATAATTAAGGGCTTAAGCCCATTAGGGTTACAAACCCAGGAAAATGAGACTCGGGGACTTCTTTGATGAGAAGTACCCGAGAATTATTTCACCATATCTATGTGATTTGATGATCATGTGGCAAAGGACTTGATGGTCATATGGTTACAATTTCAAAGGTTATGGTACTGACTAAAGTCAAATAACCAGAATTACCAAATTTGGACTTAAACGGGTGATTGGAATTAGGGAAAAGCTATATTATGACTAAAGTCATTTAGCTTAATACTGAATATGACTAGAGTCATAAAATTCCGACCGACCCATCACTCAGAAATAATATGTGCCACTCGGCCGGTTTGATGATCGGTCGGCAAAGTGGTCACTTAACAATAGGACCCAAGGGTTTGATGACCAAAGGTCTGAAAGATTCAAACTTGATGGTTTGAATATCTATAAACAAATTAATAAGAGCTAATACAATTAGACTCTTGCATTATTTGTTAGTCTCCAAATTATACAAGAGTCAGGGGCTACACCTGATTAGGTGCACCTGACCGATGCACCAGATCTATCAGAAACTTCGATAATGAGGTCTTCCTAATTTATGATCTTTAGATCATTCGGAGAATTAAAGCTCAAAATCAGAATGCACTCAGGGGCTGCTATGGGATACTTGCTTTGCGGGTATCCTCATACAAGGCTAAGTCGGTGGTCGACCGGGTACTTCATTAACAAGGAAGCCAATCGACTCGGCTTGGAGTGCAAGACAAGAAAGATTAGACTTGCTATATAGGATCCTTGTAGAGTACGACTAGGACTCTGCCTGAACCCCCTTGCCGACCGGATATATAAGGTGGCAGGGTACCCCCCATCGGGGAGAGATAGATAGATAGAGAGAGAGAGAGAGAGAGAGAGAAACAATATCTCATGACAATCAATACAATACAGAACATAGGACATAGGGTTTTTACTCTCATTGAGAGGGCCCGAACCTGTATAATTTGGCATCTTGTGTAACCATCGTAGTCTTGGTCTCGACATAGCCCTATATATTTACTGCTGGTCTTGAGCATCGACATCCGGACCAAATCTGAGCCATCCGAAGCAAAGGCGGTTGGAAACCGACTCCATCCAACGGCCGCCCGGCCTGGCCTGCCGCCCAGTGGTGCATGCCTCCCGGCATGCCCGGCTGCCCGGCACACGTGGCGGCCCGGCGTGTCCCGCCGCCCGGCGGGGGAACTTTTGCCCACCGACTCTCCTCCACTTTGAAGTACCCGCCAAGTATCCGCCACCTATAAATAGAGGGGGAATTCGGCAGAAAAGAAGACAACACACAAGAAGAGAGTTTAGACCTCCATTTCAAAGGCTTTAGCACTGCCAAAGTGCTTAGAAAATAGGGAGAGAGTGAGGGAGAGTTCGGGGAAGCGTCGGGCTTGTCGGCGATCTTCCCCACACTTGTACCTCGACGGATGCTTTCCTTTTCAAATAAGTGTTCAGGATTCCTCTGTGGTATTTAAGTTTCCTATTTAAGTAAGTTCTTTCCTTAGTTGCTTATGGGATCATCGCTCTACTTAGTTAGAGTATCGTAGTCTTCTATAAGTGTGACGTCGAGACTTTGATAGTCATTAATAACATAGACGTGGTGTCTAGGCTAGAGGTTACCTTTGTTTGCCGCGTGCCCCATGGTTTGTAGAGGTAGTCGGTAGGTGGTGACAGCCCTATCCGGCCTTAGTAATCCTCCATGTTCGGGTACATTGTAGAGCTGTTGGCCGGAGTCGCCTGTGGATGCAGGGGTAAGCCGGTGCCCGAAGTAAGCATTTATAGACTGAACCTATCTTATTTTAGGATCTTTGACCATAGGAATCCCCTCTACCCTCTGCCTACCATATTCTTGTTGTCCTTGGACGGATTAGGATAGGAGATTAGTACACACACGTTCCCTGAGATTCGATAACCTGGAACACTCCTAGGTGAAGTGCTACATCGGTATCGGTGCGCTTGAAGATTTATCTGTGATCGTAAGAATTACCAACAAGCATTTCTGGCGCCATTGCCGGGGATAGTAATATTTCTGGTGCGACGCTAAGAAGTATCAACAACCTGCACCGGCTCGGCGAATCAGGCAGTAAAACCCTGGGGCTCCCACGGCGCAGGGATTGGCGACAGGGCTGCGCGTGGCGCACGCAAAGACCCCAGGGCCGCATGTGGCGTAGGCGAGGGCTCTAGGGACGTGCGTGGCGCAGGGAGTGGTGAGAGGGCCACGCGTGGCACAGGAGAGGACTCCGATGCTGTGCATGGCGCGGTAGAGACCGTTGGTGAACCTGCTAGAAAGGGGTACACAAAAACCGGTGGCTGGACCACCGGGTCAGTCGGAAAAACGGACTCGAGGGCAGGATCAGAGGAGGGAGTAGTGGAGGTGGAGTACGGGAAGTCCGACTCATCAAACACGACGTGCCGGGAGATAAGGACACGACAGGAGGTGAGATCAAAGCAACAATACCCCTTGTGATCGAGGGAGTAGCCAAGGAAGACACACCGAGTCGATCGAGGCGCCATCTTGTGAGGAGCAGTGGCAGAGGTGTTAGGGTAGCAGGCGCACCCATAGACCCGAAGGTGATCATATCGAGGAGGGGTGTGGAAAAAGGCGTGGTGAGGAGTGGCAGCAGGTGAGGCCGTGGAGGGAAGGCAGTTGAGAAGGTAGGTGGCTATGTGTAGACCCTCGGCCCAGAAGCGGGCCGGAAGGGAGGCCTGGAGGAGAAGGGTGCGCACGACATCATCCGTGGTGTGAATCATCCTCTCAGCCTTGCCATTCTGAGGCGAGGTATATGGACACGACATGTGCAGGTGAACACCGCGAGAGAGGAAAAAATCACGAGAGGTGCGATTGTCAAACTCACGACCGTTGTCACACTGGACGGCCTTGACGGTGAGCCCGAACTGAGTGGAAACCCAAGCAAAGAAGTTGAGGAGGGTAGGGAAAGTGCCAAACTTGGCACGCAACGGAAAAGTCCAAGAGTAATGAGAAAAATCATCCACAATCACCAAGTAATACTTATACCCAGAAATACTAATGACAGGAGAAGTCCACAAATCACAGTGAATAATATCAAACATGCAACTCGCATGCAAATAAGAAGAAGAAAAAGGAAGTCTAATATGATGACCTAACTGACACGCATGACAAAGATGCTATCAGAAGCCCAAGTACAATGAAGATCTGCACTACGACTGAGACGGGCCAAAACATCGCGGCCGGGGTGCCCAAGCCGGCGGTGCCAAGTCGTGGAAGATGGTGTAGTCGTAAAAGCTGATGAAGGAGGCAACGACGAAGAAGCGGAAGCAGGAAGGTGAAGAGTCTAAAGGGGCCCCGTGCTATCACATCAGAGAAGAGGACGCTGAGAAGCCGAATCCTTCACAGTAAGTCTAGAAGAGTCAAACTCAACAAAATAGGAATTATCAACAGTAAATTAGCAAATGGAAAGAAGGTTATGAACTATCAGCGGGGCAACAAGAACATTCAGAAGGCGAAAAGACCCAGAAGCAGACCCCGCAGAGGTAACCGGAAGACAAGTGCCATCTCCAACCATGATGGAGGAAGGGCACGAGGGAGGAGGAGGGTGAACAGAGGATAAAATACCAACATCTGGCATGGTGTGGTACGAGACTCTCGAGTCAGCGATCCACTCCATGCCGACCGACGAGTTTAGGCTCAAGGTGCTGAAGGACTGAGCCAGAGCCGCCTGGTCCCAACCCCCAGGCCAGGTCGGTGGCTGGCTGGGGTGCATAGGTAGGGTCCACCCCCACCCCCCCAGCCAGGAAGGCGGCGGAGCAGGAGCAGTCTAGGTCCCTGGATCGAGGGGAGCAGGGCCAGTGAACATGGGCGCGGGCAAGTGCTGAGGACGAGCCCCCCCCCCCCCCCCGAGCCTGGAAGGGCCACATGGAGATGCACCCTGACCATGGGTTGTTGAAGGATAGCCAGGGCGAATCCCCAAGGGTAGGAGTCGAGTTTGTAGAAGCCAGAGCAGTAATACTCCCCTGACCCCCACCCCCCCGGAGCCACCACCATGGCCTCCCCGATGGAGGTGGCGACCACGCCCCCCCCTCGGTGGGCGTAGGTGGAGTAGCATCGAGGGAGGTGGCTCGTGGGGCAGTGGAGGCCCGTGGGGCAGCCACGAGCGTGGTGGGGGCCGGTGCTGGTGCGAGCCCACAAGTGATCTCATCCAGGACGAGGACGTCCCGTACCTGCAGGAACGAGGGGAAGGGGCACTGTCAAGGAATCCATGTCCACAGGAGGTCGTAGTTGGCGTTGAGACCCCGTAGGACATGGAGGACCAGGATCCGGTCGCTCACCGGGCAACCAAGGTCGTGAAGTGCATCCGCCATGCCCTTCATCCTCCTGTAGTACTCACCAACGGAGTGGTTGCCCTGCTGGAAGGTGCAGAAAGTCGCGTTGAGGTGGAGCGCATGGGCCTCGGTATTGCTGTCACACCCCAAAATTTCAAATTTTGGTTTGTGACCCAATTCCACTAAATTTCAACATTTTTTATAATAGATTCAAATTTTATTTTAAATTAATTAGATAATTAGAGAACTATAATTTATTTTAGGCAAAAAGGCTATTTTCTAAATTAAATAAATTAATTTAGGTTATTAATATTTTGTATGTTGCATTCATGCCAAATTAGATGCAGTAGGTTTTATTGTGTGCAAAATGTATTTTAATAGTCATAATTGTTTTTGGTTTATAGAATAGAAATAGGAATTAGAATTTAGAAAAGGGAAAAGAAATGTTCCTTTTGGACCAAATTCCTCTCCCCTTAGCCCAACTTCCCCCTCCTCTCCTCCCACCCCATTTCACTTTCAGCCCGGCCCAACCGCCCCTCCCTCTCTTCCATTCCCCCGCATCCCCTTCTTTCCTCGGCTTGGGCCGATTCCTCCCCGCGGCCATCCGCTTCCCCCTCCCTCTCGGCCAGCCTAGCCCAGCTCGCGCTCCCCCTTCCCTCCCCCTTCTCTGGTTCGGCCTGCTAGCCCCACGGCCCACACTGCGCCCCGGCCCAGCAGCCCCGCCTGCTCCGACTGACAGCCTGGCCCCACCCCGCCCGTCTCCCTCCTCCCTCCTGTCTCTCCCCGCAGCTGCCGGAAACCAACGGCCCCGCTCGATCTTCCTCCTCCTTGCCTCCCCACCTCCCTGAAACTGACCCCGAGCACCGCACGCCTCCCCGCTTCCCCTTCCCCCACTTCCGGGCTCTAATCGTGCACTAACGCGCTCTAATGGCCATCAATGGCCACCATCGGCCATTGAGCTCCGACGAGCTCGCTGCTCGCCTCCCCTCTCACCCTCTGCCTCTATAAAGCACCCCGAGGACTCACCCTTCCCTCGCCTCTCCCTCCTCTCGCTCCCCCTCGTTCCCCTGACCCCGGAGCCCCATCGTCACCGAGATCCGAAGATCGTCACCGTCTTCCTCCACCGACGACCCCTCCCCGGCCTTCCCTGCGCCCGCGCGTCACCTCGGTGAGGACCCACTCGATCCCCTCTCCCTCCTAGACCTCTCGCGATGAGAATTCAACCACCGGAGGGCCATTCCGGCTGATCTCCGGCCACCGCCGCCCCTATCCTCATCGCCGGCAGCCGCCAGCCTTGCCTGGACCCCTCCTCAGCCCTCCATCTCAAATCCTACGGCCGAGATTAGGAACCCCGAATGGGTTAAGTTCCTGGTCCATGGTGGACCAGTGGACCTCTGGTCAGCTGGTCCATGGACCCCATGGACCCAGTCCACCACTTTTAGGATTTAATTTAGTTAGAAATAATTCTAGGAAAAATGGCAATTTCACACCTAGGCCCCAGATCTGTAACTTAATTAGATTTTAACCCCAATCTTTTTGTAGAACCTCTAGTAATTTATGTTTTAGCCCCTAGACTTTTGACAAATATTATTTTAGCCCTGGAATTTTACAAAAACCCCCCTGAACTTATTTTAAATTATAATTTCAACCCTGTCTTTTTACACTTTGGCCCCTATACTTAAATAAAATTATGTTAAGTCCTAAAATTTTGTAAAAACAACCTTATATTTGTTGGTAATTATTTTTTAGTCCTAATATTTTACATTTAGTCCCTATAATTTTGTAGAATTGCAAATAGGCCCCTGACTTTTATTAAAACTATATTTAAGACCTAATTTTTATCCAGAACCTTTATTTAATTATTTTTAGGCCCCTAAAATTGTTTTAGCACTGTAATTTTCATAGAATAGCCCCTGTACCTTTTTGAATTTATATTCTAACCCTGTATTTTTATAAAAACACCCCTGCATTTATTTTTAATTATTAATTATATTTTAGTTCTATTTTTTTACACTTTAATCTCTGAACTTATTATAAATTACATTTTAGTCCCTAAACTTTTGTAAACTATATTTTCACCCTATTATTTTATAATTAAGTCCATGAACTTTTCTAAAATTACTTTTAGGTCCCTAAACCTATCTGTTTTTACTACTTTAGCACTAAAACTTCAAACCTTTATAACTTTTCAACCGTAACCCGGATTTAAGTAATTCTTGCACCAACACGATCGTAGTTATTAATATTATTTATTTATACTGTCTTACAGTAATTTGCTAATTTTACTATTTTAACCCTATACTTTCAAACCTTCATAACTTTTTACTCATAACTCCGATTTAGATGATTCTTACGCTCACACGATCATAGAAATGCGTACTACCTTTTGAGATTGCTTTTAAAGTATTTTATTATTGTTTGGTGTACTGTTTCTTAGGTTGTTTATATGATTGTGTGCATGTCGTGCCTACGTGACGTTAATTAGAGAACGGGTTGTTCCTGGAATCGCAAGAGCATGAATTGAAGATCTGAGCAGCAACATCCATTTCCAGACAAGTGTCCTTGATGCATCTTGTACCTATTATAACATTTATTATAGAAATGCATGCTTGTGTCAATTGAATGGGTACCTACTGTTAGGGTTTTCCTAGTATTGCTTTATCCTTTTCCTTGTCGCCTTGAACTAGTTGGTTGGATGGTTGTGGGTAGATAATTCTTAGGTTGCTTGTGGGATATTGGGGTTAATATTAATCTTAATTAATGAACAATATCATGTGAGTAAATGATTGGTAATTTATGTTAGCAACATGGACTTAGGGATCTATGCAAGCCGGATGGAATGGATGTGGTGCCGTGGGCACATGGATGGTGGTGGTAGGCTTGTTGTAGATCCTAGGACCCGGTTCTTGGAGCGGTAACCCAGGACAACAGTGCCATCACAAAGCTGCTATGGAATAGCTTGGCTGATTAATTAGGAGTTCTCCCAGTGTCGGTGCAGCATTTTGGTGGAGCGGGGAATGAAAGTCAAGAGGACTGTCCTTGTATCCGAATGGCTCAAGAGGAGGCTCCTGGGGTGATGAGCTGCTTGTTGAGGGGCTATCACTTATGGACGGGAGTGGAACCTTAGTGGCTAGCATGTACTGGGAGACCCTTTGTAAAAGCCTCGTAGTGATCTCCTGGCTGCACACCTAAGGAAGTGTGCTAGTGCTTGGCCGGCATGGCAACATGGAGACTCTAGTCCACCTGGCAACAGGGGACGGAATCACGACTTGTGGGTAAAGTGGTACAAACTCTATAGAGTATCAAACTGTCATGACAGCCGTGCTCACGGTCAAGAGCGGCCTGAAATCCTCACAAGATTAGTTGGTTATCGGTTGTGGTTTGGAATGGTTGGGAATGGTTGGTTGGTGGATGGGATTGGACTTGGTTTGGATAGTACCGTATGGGTTAATGGTTGGGATGACCCCACTTAGTAATTAGGATGCATAGGAAATTAAAAGCTCATGCAACAAACCCCTTTAAAGCCTTCCTTGTCTTTAGACCTATGTCATCTTTTCCCCCACTTGCTGAGTACGACACGTACTCACCCTTGCTATATCCCACATTGCTGCTCAGCTACAGGAAAATGATGGTACAATGATGAAGACAATGGAGAAGAGGTCTAGGCCTGCGGTCTTCCGGTCGACTTCCTGTGGGAGCTGAAGGACGCCAACGCTTTAGTTTATTCCGCTGCAATGTAATGTTTTTCTTTTGACCTACGGGTCACTCTTGTAATAACATTATTGATTTAATAAAGATATTATTCTTTTATCACAATAATTGTCATGTGTGCGTGAAAACTTGATCCTGGGCATGCATACATATGTATTTGGTTTCGGTCGTTGGAACCGGGTGTGACAATTGCCAAGGAACTGGGCCTTGAGAGCCAGCCAGGCCTCACGTGTGGTGCCACCATGGGGCCGGACGATGTCATAGAGATATAGGGAGATGGTCCCGAAGACCCAGGACATGGCGATGGTATTGAGGTGCACCCAAAGCGTGTCTCGCTCCACAGCAAGCATGTCGGTGAGGACTCAGACGTTGAGGGCGTAGCGGCATAGGGCGAGGAGGACCTGGTCACGCCAACGCCCGTAGGCAGAGGACCCGGGGTTAAGGATGATAGAGACCAGGGCGCGGATGTTCTGGACCCCGATGGCCTGGAGATGGAGCTGCTGGACCATCTGATCGGTGGCATTGTGGCAGAGGGATGGAGGCGACTGTGACGAGGACGCGGCGGTGTCAGGGCCGAGGGCGGCGGGCTGGTGTGTGGCGGTGATGTCGAGGAAGTGCTGAACCTTCATAGCTTGACGATAGAGCGCGTTCGCGGTAGCTAGCTCACGCTCCCAAGCGAGTGTAGCTACACGGACACGCTCCACGGCCATGACGGCCTGGACCTGGGTGGCATGGAGTGTGCTGGCCAAGCCTGGGTCGGTCGTATGGTGCCCCTTCCCGGAGGATCGAGGTCCCGAAGGTGCTGATAGCACAGACACTTGATAATACAACATTGGTTCGAATTTAAGTTGAATATTACATGAATACGATGATTCAGAGTGCAGCGGAATATTACAAGTTCATGAATGTATTGAAAACAGTGGAAGCAAGTACGATAAGACTATGAGCTCGATGATACAGCATAGCAATGATTCATGCCCGAAGAACCATCACTCTAGCAACATGCAACATCACTGCGGCGGCAAGTCAGACTCCCAGTGGGCAGTCCAACCCTCAGGGACTTGCATGTCCCAGGGCAGCACATCTACATGCAACTCTATTTCTTCATTACCTGAAAACAACAATGGCACAAAGCCTGAGTACTAATTACTCAGCAAGACTTACCAGTCGAACACCTAAACATGCACAGGCTCTAATAGGTGGCTTGTTTGAAAGGACTCGCGCTAAGCAACCTATTAGTTCTATCAAGTTTTAATTGCCAATTTAATGGGTTAAACTGAAATGTAACTTTAGTGGCAACAGTAAGATAATAGAACAATACATAAGGTAAGTGCAACAGAAGAGTAGCAATAATCAGCATCAACAATAGACATCATAATCAATTCCAAGTATCAAGTGCAACTACGTGATTGGCGCGGTGACCAAGCAGTACTCATTACTGTGAGGGACAACAATTGCAATCGATTTACACCAGCTGAGGAAAACCCGAGATGCACGACACATACGCACCAATTAAGGTCGTATATGGCAACCTTTCACAAGAAAAGCACCTACACCTCAGCCCGGGTGTGGTGACGTCGAGTGGGCATGCCGTTCTACCAATAGTACTTAGTGGTCTGAACCGCCCACTCCAGCAGCAGGAGGGTCAATGACCAACGCACCTTAACCGTCCTCAATGCATGTGACCTTTAGTGCTACGTCGCTTTACTAGTGCCCATAGGCTAGCATGCATTCGGTACTGTTCAATACTTTATCAAGGGGCCGACCACGGACGGGTCCTAGGTTCGACAAGGCAGGGCTACCACAGTCAACACCCATGTGTTGCTGCAAGCCTACACATGTATTATCCCTGCCCGGTCATAACATCAAATAAACTTCTTTTATTAGTTCCCGTTCCAGTGGTCAAGTTCATTCCTTAGTAATAATAGTACCTTATTAACGAGACTAGTAATTACTAAGCATAGCATAACAGTACCGATTCTACCAAGTTCTAAGACAATAGCATAGGTCATTTGAGTATCATGCAAGGTGGGTTTCAATCAACTCCTTTGACCTAATGCAACAATAAGTATAGACACTAGTATTATTGTAAACTAGCAAAATTTGTAAAGAGGTGAATGTAAACCGGGGCTTGCCTGGATCAACACTAGTGTTAGCAACTTCTAATTCCTGCTCTTGAGGGTCAACTTCCTTCTGAAAATCCTCTTCTGACTCCTGGTTGTCGTTGCCTATATGATAGAATTGTATTAACGACATTATTGAAATATCGTTGATTGCAATGATATGATGCATGCAAGCACCTTGTGTTTAAAGCCAATTAAAATTTATCATTTTATTCTCGAAGCCATATGCTTCAGAGAAATTGGGTTGTTAATTAAGAATTTAGGTATATATATTCTTTTATGCATTTAAACTAAGTAAAAAGGTGATATGAGCAATTAAATTAATTACTTAAGTAAATTTATGTTTCTGGACATGTGTGATTTACTGTGTACAGAGACTTATATGAGTGATTTTTAGGCCAAGTGGCATGGGCAGATAATTTACAGATTAATTACTAGAATTAATCTAAGCACAAAACTAAATAATTTCCAGAGTATAATATAATTCATATTTTTCCAAACCAAAAATTGGGGTGGTAAATATTCATGTGTTTACTTAGCATGCCAAAAATCAGGATTTAATTCCATTCCTAGGATTTCTGGTGAATTAATTGGTGTCTGGACAATTAAATGAACCAATAAAATTATATGAACAGAGACATTGATTTATCATTTTACTAAAATAGAGCAATTCATAATGAACCTAACAAAATTTGTTTGAGTCTCATTGGATTTGAATTCAATTTAATATGTTTTTCCAAGTTTTTAGCAATTTCTGGCATTTCTGGGTATTTTCTGGTTTAAGGGATTGCCACGTAGGCGACACCTAGGCTACATGTAGGTGCCACATCAACACTACGCAGGCTGCTAGGAGGATTGCCAGTGGGCTCGCCGGAGCGGGCAGAGCCGGCCGGAGGTCTCGCCTCGGGCGCTACGCGGGTCGGAATCTCGTCGCGAGAGCAGAAAAACAAGGCACGCACTAAGGCGGAGAGACTGGTCGAGGTCGCAGGATTGGGATCTCACCGGATGGTGGCCGTTGATGAGAGGTGGCCGGAGAGGGAGGTTCGGCGACGTCGCGGGAACGGTAGGGAGCACCAATCCCGTCACGATCAAGCCCTAGAGCTTCACGGGGACCGGGCGACCATTGGCTTCGAGTTGGCTGACGTCAAGGAGGACCGGAGATAGGAGCTTGTCATGGGGGCGGCTTCGGATTTCGGCGTATCAGAGGCGGCGGCCACGGAATAGCAGCTGTGCCGGCAATCTCGCGATGAAAGCAAGGAGAAATGGGTCAGGGAGGTGAGTTAGGAAGGTGCGCACGAGAGAGGAAAAAGAATGGGTGGCGGGGCTCACCTAGAGCAGCCAATTTTGGCCGGTGGTGGAGAAGCTCGCCGGAGGGGTCACCTCTGTCTTTTTCTTGCGATTCAACCAAGGCGCAAGGAGAAGCGGCCAAGCAGGGGCATTGGAAGGGAGGAGTGGTCTATGCGCAGTGATTTGAGGTGTAGCGTGCAAGAGAGTGGCAGCGGCGGCCGAGCAGCAAGCTTTGAGCTCGTGCTCTTGCAATGGCTGAAGTGAGGAGGAAAAACCAGAAACGAGGGAGAGAGAGCAGAGGAAAGTGGGCCGAATTGAAGATTTTGCCGGTGATCATGGCACGATGCAGAGGGAAACGGAGAGGGTTAGGCGCGTGAGCGGCTGAGGCAGAGGGGATGGACAGCACGGGGAGGTCAGCGGCACTGTCTCACATGGAGTCCCGAGGCGGGGGTGAAGGCTGGCCGCGCGGTGCGCCAGCGTCGGTATAAAAATTGGCCGGGAATCGGCTCTACACCAGTGAGGAAGAAGAAGGAAGATATTTGCGCTGCACCCCTTCTGGAATTTGATTTCTTACACATAGGTCCCGGGTCAAAGCTGGTTCTTAATAATTCGAAATAAAATGGTTAGGCATTTCCAAAAATGGTGAAATTTGGTGGACTGACTGTTTAAATAGTGGAGAACACTCTGGTGAAGTTTATTTGTAATTTTCATAAAAATATTTTTAGAATTTAATAAATGCATTAATTAGTTACTTAAGAATTAATTAATTAATTATGGGTCTTGCTAAATAGATAATATGCCCAATAAATTCATAAAACGAGCACCTTCTTGCCCATGTCGACCGCGGTGAGAACACGCGGAGCTCCGGCTGTCAGGCCCACGGTGTGGGCGCCCGCAGTGGCGGCCAGGCCCACAGTGGCGACAGCCAGGCCTGCAGCACCGGCGGCGGTGCGGTAAGACAGGCGGTGGCACGGTGTGGGCCCGGGTGGTGGTGGTTAGATCCGCGGCCGCGACGGCCAGATCCACGGCCACGGCGGCCGGATCCGAGCTGCCAGCAGTGAGATCGGGGCCCCTGGTGGCCAAATCGGCATCGGTGGGGCCGGCGGCAGGGCCCGTGCCCGTGCCCGCGGGGGTGAAGGCCACGGCGGCGGTGACAGGGGATGGGGGGCGGCTAGAGCAGCCGCATACGAGAGAGGGAGGGGAGGGAAGGGAGAGGAGGAGGGGGGAGATGGCCAGTGGCCGGTTGTGATGTCGCAGACGGCTGGGTGGGAGGAAGAGAGAGGAGGTGAGGGAGAGAAGAAACCTTCGCTCTATACCATGTTGAAGGAAAATAATTTCTGTTTATCCCCTCAAACCCTAGAAGGGTGGGTATATATCTTCTCCCTATACTTGGGCCTCTATGACCAGATATGCACAGCCCTATGGGCTCAATACAATACTCTAACAATTTGTATATAAAAATGCTTCACACTTCTAACACTCTTTGGCAAACAGATGGTGGATAACAGTTTGGCTTGCAACTCTTCCTTCACACACATCGTTGATAGGGGTCTCTTCAGTCACACCTACAATTAATATTATCAAGATTCAGAGTACAACAAGCACGTGAACATTTTTAAAGCATTTATAGAGAAAAGTACAATAGCTATATCTATATTGCTATAGAAATTACAACAGAACTAATGCACCAGGTAACTATCATACATGTTACTACAAGTGGTATTAGGGCAAAATATATTAACAGCTAAGAAGGGGCATAAACATCAATTGCCTAACACATCGAGCTACTAATCAATTACAAGAAGATGGGTGCTAAGAACAAGTAGCAAAATCTCAGAACAAGCTACTGTATGCAAGCTCGAGTAAATAAAAGCAGATACTTTCAATGCAGAACATGACATGGTTTATCTATCAAAGATGCTACATTAACAGTATATGAGATAAAAGCTATGTGTTCTGACCAATTATACCATCAATTCTATTGTCATTTGCCCAATAGTCTACTTTCTCTTGAATTAATATACACAACTAGAGGTGTCTATGATCAGTTTACTCAACAAATGTACACAAGAAGAGGGAGGAGGCACCAAGATATTACCTGCTAAGCTATCCCACTCTGAAGCCAAATCAAGGCAGTTTCTAGGTCCAATTCACATGCACAATGGAAAGCCTCCCTGTTTTCCTTGCTCTTGATGAACACAGAGTAAGCTTTTGCCTTTTCTTACTTGCTGACTTCCATGCCATCTAAAACTGTAATACACCTTTTGATTGAGAAGTCCAACCCTTGATCAGCCACTTTCTCATTTGCTACATGTGCATCTTCTGCTTCTGTTTGCTTGGTCTTCATGTGTAGATACTGCTCTATCATGGCTTCTATTCTTGCACCCTTCTTCGGCTTCTTTTCTTCCTTTTCTTCTTTCTTTTTTCATGCAGCCATAGTTCTTTGCTGTCCACTTCTTTCAACAGCTACAGTTGCATTTGCTGCATCTTCTGATAGAGTACCCAGGCTTCTTCCAACAGGTGCCTCATCTTCATCTGGTATCTCGTGAATCAAGATCTCATCCAACTCTTGTGTCTCAGCTTCTACTTCATCTTGTCCATCATGAATTTATTGAAGGGGTTCTTCTTGCGGTGACTCCAAGGATATCACATTGTAAGTTCCTTCAGCCAAATGCCCTACATAACAAGAATTATCACAACAAAGTTAGTACAATAAGAGTATTATGATAGCAGCAGGACTATTATCACAACAAAATTATTACCATCATATAACTCCCCTAAAGTATCAAATATCGGAAAGATTGCCTTACTGTTGTTGAACTTTGTAAGGTTCATGACCATTGAGGTCACCCCAAGGTATGATTGTTTTGGTTATGAATGACAAACATGAAATGTGATTAATGTCTACACGAGTGTTGTGCGTGTAGGAAACCTTATCTATCTTATGATGATCATTGATGGTTGCCTTGGCGATTAGTGACAATGACAGCAAGCATGGAGGCTTGTGAGCTTGATGGAGTCCAAGGGTTGATGGAGATGGATCAAAGCTGAGAACAAGCTATAGAGCAAGTGTTGGGAACACTTGTCTAGTTGTTAGGGCTTTGAGTCCATAGGAAAAACCGGACTACCAAGGGGGTCTAGGTCATTCTCTTAGGTCATGTCTACGGTGATGTGCATGGATGCTCTATGAAATCACAGGCACTAGGTGACAGTGGAGAAGCCAAGGAGCTGTTGGAAGAAGCCGGGAAATGAAGTCAAGAGGAGACGAGGAGTTTTAGCTTCTACAGGTAAAGACCAGACAAAGAGGACTTGGAGACCGGACGGTCCGGTGATCAGAGGGAAATTCTCTACAGAGCAGATGTTGGACGCGAGGAATTCTGTTGGCAGAGGAACCATAGAGACCGGACAATCCGGTGTGCAGACCAGATGGTTCGGTCTGTATGGAGAAGGTTCGGACAGAAGAGGAAGCATTGACAATGTCTCTGTTTGGAGAAAGGAGAGAAGAGACCGGACTGTCTGGTGTGAAGACCGGACTGTATGATCATTACAGGAGGTGACAGAATAGAGGAGAAGATGGCTGAAAGGAAATCTGTTGGAGCAAAGTTGTAAAGATAGGATTGTACGATCTGTAGACCGGATTGTACGGTCTGTAGGAAGAAATTCTGGGCAGACGAGGAAGTGGCTGCAACGGCTTTGGAGCTATGAAGACCGGACTGTACAGTCTATAGACCGGACTGTCCGGACAGTATGAAGGAAACAGTAGATAGAGAGCAACGGCTCTGGAGGAGCCGTCCGGTGGAGACCGGACTGTCCGATCTGGATATTGACCGGACTGTCCGGTCAGTACGTCCAGAGAGGCTGTTTCGAGGAGCAATGACTAGTTTGAGGTTGGAGGCCTATATAAACTCGTTGCTAGGGTCTTGGAGACTGCCTTTGGCCATGGGGATTGCTGGGAGCATCTATGGGGAGCCAAAGGGCCAAGAGGAGAGCACTAGGAGAGGATATTGTATATCTTGAGAGTGCTAGTGAGAGTAACATGAGCATTGATGCACATCTAAGGCTAGGGTGTCCTTGAGGGTGTGATCTAGGTTGTTAGTCTTGGTCTATGGTGAGACCTAGACCGGTTAGGTGTCAGTGATCAAGCCTATCATGATTGGTTATGAAGGTCGTCACATGTTTGTACACGGTTTGAGCCCACCGGTGAAAGGGGCATCAATAGTGAGCGCCCATGTCGGCTCAGGGAGTCCGGCAAGTTCTCGAGGGAGGCGAGCTTGTGCTTTGTGCAGCGGTGACGCACACCATGTCTTCACTCGATGAGTGATTGTGGGCTCGTGGGCGAGAACTCCATTTGGTGGCGGGAGGGACCGGGACTCTAGCGGGAGTGGTCCAACGAGGAGTAGGGGAAGGCACCATCCTTCCGAGACCTCGGGAAAAAATCATGAGCCATCTCTTACTCTACTCCTTACTATGATGCTTTACTTTCCACATTTACATACCATGCTATTCATGCTTGTGTACTTACCTTGCTCTAGTTGACTACCTTGTAGACTTGCATGAATAGGCTTCTTTACTTGCTAGTAGTGCTTAGCCTCCATACTTGATCACTAGCATGTATAGGAGTTGCTTTGGCTTGATTGATCACCCTAGTATGTATTGTGCTACTCATGCTTGTATGCTTTCTATATGCTTGTTGATCTAGTAGCTTTGCTTGAGTAGAACTCCTTGCTAGCTAGTTGTTTGCTTCCGCGTATCTTTGGTAACTAGCTTGCATAGGAGTTGTATTGCCTTTGTGTGATCCACTAGTATGCTTAGCTTGTTGTTCCTTTCATAGGACTATTGTCTTGCTAGTGTGATCACCACTAGAATTGCATAGGAGTTGTATTGCCTTTGTGTGATCCACTAGTATTCTTAGCTTGTTGGTCCTTTCATAGGACTATTATCTTGCTAGTGTGATCACCACTAGAATTGCATAGGAGTTGTATTGCCTTTGTGTGATCCACTAGTATGCTTAGCTTGTTGTTCCTTTCATAGGACTATTATCTTGCTAGTGTGATCACCACTAGAATTGAATAGGAGTTGTATTGCCTTTGTGTGATCCACTAGTATGCTTAGCTTGTTGTTCCTTCCATAGGACTATTATCTTGCTAGTGTGATCACCATTAGAATTGCATAGGAGTTGTATTACGTTTGTATGATTCACTAGTATGCTTAGCTTGTTGTTCCTGGCATACGATCATTATCTTGCTAGTGTGATCACCACTAGGATTGTGTAGCAGTTGTTTTGAGTGATTGGTTTAGGATTTGGCAAATTTGGTATATAGTGCGATTTCCCGATTCACCCCCCCCCCTCTCGGTCACTCGGTCCTTTCAAGTGGTATCAGAGCCAAGTGCTCATTATAAGGCTTAACTGCCATGAGTAGTGATCGTATTGAGTTGGGATGTCATCCCATTCGGGGCCGGGTCATGGCTTATGGAAGGATCGCTTTAAAAGCTACCTAAATGCCATGATCCCAGATGAGTTGATGTATACTCTTGTGGACTTTGCCAATACCTTTGCCGATGATCATGTGTATGATGATTGTGATGATGGTGTGGATGTGCCTTGTTCTAGTGAGTACCTAGATTCTTCTAGCAATGACTTGATAGGTTGCTCTACTAGTGTGACTAATGTGATGATTGATGATGTGTCTCTTGATCTTGCTTGCTCCACTAGCATGACTAGGATTGATGATGATTGTGAGCTTTTTATTGATCATGCTAGTGACTCACTTGTTGAGGAGTTCTTTGCTTTTTATGATGAGGACTTACTTGACTCTCTCATTCGCTTTTGAGGTATTGTGGACCGAATTGAGGCAACTGAAGAACCTTATTAGCTTCCAAAAATATTGATTGTCAAGAAGATCCTCACCTCGCTCCCTAGCAGCAAGCTCCTCTACATCACCCTTGATCTCATCATGGACAAGAATCTTTCTATTGATGATGTGATCGGGCTATACTTCAAGGATGAGGAGATCACCCCAAGCTTAACGGGGAAGAAGATGTTCAAGATAAACAATGAAGCATCTTCAAGCAAAGGGAAAGAAGTAGCTTTGAGCTCAAACTTCTTTGATCCCTCCACAAGATTGTCTTGCAACAACTTCTACAACCCCTTCGGATCAAGACCTACACCAAGCTCTTCATCAAGCGCATCATCAAGCTCTACCTCAAGTGCCATTTCAAGTTCTACTCCAAGCACTTCGGGTGGACCACACATTGGTGTAGGGGGAGCACTGACCACAATGTTCACATGATCATTTGAGATAATCGATCTCACCACTACGGCTCTGGCGTCTCCACCTCCTCCACCACAAGATCGACATTGGCATCTTCGTCGAGCTCACCAACAGGATTACTTCTTTCAATTTGATGAATTTGTGAGATATCTGAATGATGACCTTTGTGAGACTCTCTTATGCATGTATGATCTTGTGTGTAGGATAAACTCTTTTAGGGGGCTACGGAGGATTGCACCACATGAAGTGATTGACAAGTGCCTCATGCAAATCACAACTCATGAGATGGGTTTCTTGGTTGAGGAGGTAATCAATAGAAGGCATGAGCTCTCAATTGAGAGAGCAATGGAGATGATACTTGTGCTCTGCTTGAGCATGTCACCGACCTCTATGATCCTCCCCATTACTTCATCGACCTTGACAATGTGCACATGGGGGATGGTCATGAACAATGAAGGTATCGTGCTCCCCACCATCCTATAAGGAGAAGACTTCAAGAAGGGATTGCAAGAATCCCTAATTATGAGGATGGTCTCATGGTTCATCATGATGAGGTTAGTGCAAGTCAATTGAGCAATGCTTTGGATACTAACCCTTCTTCCTCTAGTGCTTATCTTATGGCTACCATCAGGGTCAACTACAAGAGTGGAGGTACTCATTGGTCTCTTGATAGTGGGTGCACCCAACATATGACTGGGAAGCCAACCATGTTCACTAATGGTCAACTTTGTAACATGGGACTCAAGTGCACATTTGATGAGGATGGTGCAATGTCTGAGAATGCGAAGAAAGGGCTAGTATTTCATGAAGTGAACATTGGAGATGAACCAACGAGCAAACCTTTGAGGAACATGCCCGTGGGCGAGGTCTTACTCCATGATGGTGATATTGATGAGCCCTCTACTCCACTACCTCAACCAACCCCATCCCTCGAGGTACAAGAACCAACCCAAGATGCTAGTGATACACCTTCCACATCCTTCCAAGATTCTATGAGAGTGCATCCACCTAGCCATGAGGAAAATGAAGAGAGAAGTGAGCCACAACCCTCTCCACATACTTTACCTCAAGCTACTTATCAAAGCTTTTCACATAACACCCCCACATCCACTCCAAGCTCTAGCTCCAAGACAAGAAACCATATGAGTGATTCCCCCACCTCATTGTAAATTCAAGACACTCATATCTCAAGAGAGCGAGCAATCCATGATGCACAAGATACTTTACCTAGAACTCCTCCCACTCAAGAAGAATATCATCCTAGACCCAAAGCCAAGTACAAGAAAAGAAGGTACTTCAACAAAGACAAGGGCAAAGAAAAGGAGCTCAAGAAGAAGTTCTCACGCAAGGCTCTTGTTGGGGAGTGGACAAGCGATAACTCAAGTGAAGCATCCTCCTCCTCAAGTGCTGATGACGAAGTGGCCGGCCTAGCCATGATCAAGACCACACTTCCACAAGCTCTTCCTCCACCTCCCATGTGCCTCATGGCCACGAGCCAACTTGGGGAGAGTGAGGATGAGAGCAGCTACGATAGCGATGATGAGGAGCTCGCCTGCGCCGAGCTTTGGAGTATGCTTGAGCAAGTTCGTGACATCACCATCAAGAAATCCAAAATATTGGAAGTGGTAAGAAAAGAATGTAAGTTGGCTATGGACCGGGTTGGTGATCTTGAGAGTAAGCTCAAAGACCTTGTCACATCTCATGAAGCCCTAAACAAGGGTTATGACAAACTCAAGGGTGATCATGTAGAGCTTCATGAGAAGTACAAGGCCCTTGAGATTACTTACGAGGCCATCAATATTGAGAATCTTGCCTCTCCCTCCTCCTGTTCATCTAAGAGTGATGCTTCTACTATGTGTGATGAACTAACCACCTCGGTCGAGGTTTCTTCCTTTGAGTCATTTGTTTTGAAGGAATATCATAAGCTCAAGGAAGAGAGGAAGACGGTGATGGATGGCTTCGAGAGGCTCACACGTGGTAGAGCCATCCACAAGGAGACTCTTGGGAGAAACCTTGTGAACAATGTCTCCCACCGGGGACTTGGCTCATATCCTGCCGCCATCGACATCATTGAGATGAGTGATTCCATCCACGAATGGATCAAACCCCTACTCGCCAACGACTACTATTGCGAGAGATGTTGCAAGGATGGCCACATCATCAAGGATTGCCCTATGGTGAGAAGTTCCATTATTTTACCTAATGCTAACTTGTTTCATGAGAACACCCATTTCAAGATTTTTAGGGACAAGGATGGCAAGGTGAAAGCAAAGGCTTTGGGACCACCAAACAAGAAGAGAAAGGTAAAGAGCATATGGATGCCTAAGTGCATTGTTGATCTTGAGAGGTCAACAAAGTACAAGTGGGTGCCTAAGAACAAGACCTAGATGATGGTGGTGGTGGTGGACTGGGAGTTTTACTTGAAGATCAAGTGAAGTCCACCACAAGTGTCATGGACCTCAACGACATATCTACTCATGGGGAAGGTATTTGTGTTTATTCTTGGTAGTTGTAGTGTGTTCTTTCTTTTCTTGAATTGCATGGTGTCGATGCTCAAGACCGGCAGTAAATATATAGGGCTACGTCGAGACCAAGAACTACGATGGTTACACAAGACGCCGAATTATATAGATTCAGGCCCTCTTAATGAGAGTAAAAACCCTACGTCCTGTGTTCTGTATTGTATTGATTGTTCTGAGATGTTAAGCCTAAAATTCCTCTAGCTAACACTCGACCCCTCCGAAGCGTGGGGTACGCTGCCGCCTTATATATCCGGTCGACAGGAGGTACAAGCAGAGTCCTATTCGTACTCTACAATGGTTCCATATGGCAAGTCTAATCTTTCTTATCTTGCACTCCAAGTCGAGTCGGTCGGCTTCCTTGTTGATGAAGTACCCGGTCGGCCACCGACTTTAGCCTTGTATGAGGATACCCGTAAAGCAAGTATCCCACAGCACCCCCCGAGTGCTTTCTGATTTTGAGCTTTAATTCTCCGAATGATCTAAAGATCATAAATTAGGAAGGCCTTGTTATCAAAGTTTTTGATAGATCTGGTGCACTGGGCAGGTGTAGCCCCTGACTCTTGTATAATTTGGAGACAAACAAATAATTGTATTAGCTCTTATTAATTTGGTTATAGATATTCAAACCATCAAGTTTGAATCTTTTAGACCTCCGGTTATCAAATCTTTGGGTCCTATCGCTAAGTGACCACTTTGCCGACCGATCAACAGACCGGCCGAGTGGCACATATTATTTCTGAGTGATGGGTCGGTCAGAATTTTATGACTCTAGTCATATTCAATATTTAGCTTACTGACTTTTGTCAAAATAGCTCTTCCCTAATTCCAATCACCCATTCAAGTCCAAATTAGGTAATTCTGATTTTTTGACTTTAGTCAATATCATAACCTTTGAACTTGTACCATACGACCATCAAGTCCTTTGCCATATGATCATCAAATCACATAGATATGGTGAAATAATTCTCAGGTACTTCTCATCAAAGAAGCCCCCGAGTCTCATTTTTTTGGGTTTGTAACCCTAATGGGCTCAAGCCCTTAATTAACCAATAAGTTAATATTAAGGTCGAACTACAGTACGGCCCACCCCGGCCCATGGGACCCTTAGGTCAAAAAGGCAAGAGTACAAAAGGCTACACCAGGTTGACCTTCAGTCCACGCCGTATTTGCCTGCGAACTCTTCGTCTTCCTTGCGCCTTCTCTGCTCCCGCGACTCCTCTGTTTCTCCGACTAGGGTTTAGCTTTCTTGCTTTCGGCCGTCACAGATCTCGCCGCGTTTAGCCCCCGAGCCTGAGCGAAGTTTTTCGAACTCCTTCACCGCGTTCAATCCTGTTTGCGATGGGCCGCAAGAGGACTTCCATTTCGATCCCAGCTTCGTTCGCCGCTGCCGCCGCGTCGTCCTTGTCGGAGGTCGACATCCCGGAGAAACTTCGGGAGTTCTCAAAGAGCAGCCTTTCACAGGCTGATATGAACAAGATGGTGTTGGATGGCGTCCTTTCAGACCAAGCCCGAATCGACTGGAAGGTACCCCATGAATCCTGCCCCATTCCCATTCATCAACAGATCGTAGTGTTTCGCTCATTCTTTGAGCATGGCTTTGGAGTTCCCTGCTGCAGTTTTTTGTGTGGGCTCCTTTTTTTCTTTGGGATTGAGCTTGTCAACCTCAATCCCATCTCTATTTTTCATATAGCCATCTTCGTACACTTGTGCAAAGCTTTTCTTGGCATTCTCCCCCATTTTGATCTCTTCTGCCATATGTTTGTCCTCCGACCACTGCCCACCATGGAAAACCAAGTGGCCATAGGTGGCTTTGGCGTCCAGTTACGCAAGAAAGAGGTCTACATCAATGTACCATTGAAGACCGGAAACAAGAATTGGAAGAACGAGTGGTTCTATTGTGACAACCCTCCTCCTGTCCTTGCCGACTTCACTGGTGCAAAGGCTATTCCCCAAGCGCACTGGACAGAGAGGACCGATCCGACCAATCCTCAAGTGGTCGCCCTCCTCAAGAAAATTGCCGATCTGAAGGCTGAAGGCGTCGATGGCATCACAGTGGCCAAAAGTTTTATCATCCGACGTGTTCAGCCCCTGAAGCTTCAATGTCACCCGGCATGGGACTATGTTAATGAGGATGAAACCAGGGAGGTGCCGGATCCACCAAATGGCGAACTTCGCCGAAGACGCTTGGTGAAGATGTTTGAAGGGGAAATCCTTCAGGACCATTCTTTGGTCTCAAAGGCGTATAACAAGGGCACACTGTGAGCCCGAGTAAGCCTCAGTCTGCCTTTAGCTAGCCCTTGTTATCCTATCTTGAGACTGTACTCATTGTTTTGATCTTTATGTTGGTGCTGGATACTTATGTATCTCATCCCCCGCTCCCTCAGACCGATACTAAGGGACCTGATTATGTTAAGAAGACACCACTGACCGGCGCCGGGGGTTCAAGTTCTTCCGCAGGCGCTCGGCCAGTCAGCATCACTCCCGTCGTCACGCTGGCCTCCCCTGACAAGCTGCAGAAGCGTACCATCACACGACGTTGCCTGTATGTGGGGGACCAAGACGACGATGAAGAAACAACTATCACAGATGCTGGTCAACCTGCTCCTGCAACCTCCAGCCGACCTTCAGACAGACCGGAGCCTCTGAGTCAAAGTCAGAGGTCAACGGAGGAGGTAACATAGACTGGCAAGGCTGACCAGCCCTCTCAGAAGAGGAAGGAGACTGATTTTCAGTCAACTTCTTCAAAGAAGAGGCTATGCCGGATCAAGCTCAAGAAGGCTCCCAGGTTTATTCTTTAAACCCTATACTCCTTATCTTCTTATTGTTGATCTCAACATCTCCTGATTTATTTATTTATTCTTGGCAGTCGGACAAGTGATTCTCAGAGCGCTCAGGGATGTGAGGATACTCGGTCTGCGCTCCCACTTCGTCCGACTGGTGTGTCCCAGTCGGTTGGCAAATCTTCAAACACGCCAATAGAAGTGGATAAACTGCTTGAACGGACGGTTCCTGCCTCCACTCTCGAGCCTCTGTCTCAGACCACTCCGACTAATATCTCTTTGTCTCTTGACAAAGGTAAAAGAACTCTTCCTGTAGATGTGTCTGGTCGGCCCGAGGTAGAGGATGAGGAGATTTTGCACCAACACCGGGAGTCCAGCAAGGTAACTCAACATTATGCTTCTACCTTGCTTCGCTCTCATCTTTTAGCTCACTTATCTTCTACATATCAGAAAGTGTATGCTCTTGTGGAGCGGAAGCAGGCTAGAGTGGAATATCTTGAAGCCGAAACTTTTGGTATGTCCTTGGTTGCCTAATCTTCTTGTCTTTATGTTTTAGACTAACTTCTTATTTGTCTTGCTAGTCACCGGTCAGCAGCTCTCCAAGGCTCAAGAGGAAAACAAGAAGCTGTTGGCCGACCGACAATAGATAAACAAGGTCTTAGACCAAGTTCGCGCAGATCTGGCTGGTAAGTTTTCCTTCCATCCATATTTAAACAATCTGCTAACCACTCTAACGCTAAAAGCTTTACTTTTAGCTCACAATAAAAAAATCACCGAACTAGAGAAGTTGACTTCCAACCAACAGAGGTTCGTTGACGCCTTGAGGGTTGAGAAGGAAAGCCTCTCCAAATTGGCTGAAGACCAGAAGACCGAGATCACTCGGCAGCAGGAGGAACTGAAGGGGTCTGACGCGAAGATAGAGGAGGCTAAGGCTGTCTCCAAATCTTTCAAATGTAAACTTGCCAGTAAGCCTTCGACTTCTTCCTTCTGCTTGATTCTTCTGTTGATCATACTAACCAATAATTATTATTTGCAGCTCTATCTTATGCCGCTCGGAAAGCAATGAACTATCTTCATGCTAACCGAGTAGAGAAGACCGGTCACTCTCTGGACTACTTGTTCGAGCATGCTTCGGAAGCCATTGCTCATAACACTCGACGAGTGGCGACCGAAGCCGGGAGTCAAGTGCTGGTGATTTGCCAATCCTGGTCTCCTGCTTTGCCATTGGACAAGATCAAAGAGGGCTTTAACCCCGACCTGACCGACGACCAATGTCAGCTGCTCCTGGATTCCATGCTAGAGACTTCCCAGGCCTTGGTCGAAAATATAGAAATTAATCCGACCGTGCCGACTCCCCCAGCAACTCCAGAGGTCGAACTTCGGGCTGACTCTTCTTCTCCTTCAAAGGAGATATAATCCTGTAATAGTGTAAAACATTAGTAGTATTTTTGTAATGATACTTGTGTATAAACTAATCTTATGCTTTTATAGCTTTAGAAGTTTGACAAAGATATCATTGACATGTTTCTGTCAAGAGAAACAAAGATTGCATCGGTCTGCCATAACATATTAGGTTGTAACTCGTAACCGCGTAACAAATAGAATCGACTAATCAACGCATGACCTCTCACACTTTTGGCTCTAGGTTTAGTGTAGTGGTAGTCTGATGTGCAGCACAAAATATTTAACCATGATGTATAAGCGTAAGACCAAAATAATAAAGACCAAACCTCAAGATCTCAAGATCTCATGATAATAAGTCGGTCAAAAAATTGCCAAAACCAAAATATGGTTAGATCGAGATGGGACATTATTGCTAGCCCCCTGGCTCGATTGTTTAATAGTATAAATTAAGGAATCAAGACAGATATAGAATGAAAATCATCAAAAAAATCTTTCATTAAAAAAGACCAAAGTTTCATTCATAAATAATGTATAAATACACAAAATAATAGCTAAGTATAGAAACAACGTAGCTGATTTATGTTCCAGGAGTTTGGAATATCATCACCATCTTCATACATCAGTCGGTAAGCCCCTGGGCGAGTGACTTCCTTCACTACGTACGGTCCTTCCCACTTCGGAGAGAGCTTATGCTGATTCTTTGTCGATTGCACTCGGCGAAGCACTAGGTCTCCAATTTGAAAGTGGCAACTGCAAACGTTCTTATCATAATAACGACGCAAGCCTTGTTGGTAGAGTGCCGACCGAAACAGAGCGCGATCACGCAACCCCTCTGCCGTAATCAAATCAATCTCTCGGTTTTCCTCAGAAAGCTTTTCATCATACGCTTGAACTCGTGCCGAGACAAGGCTGACCACAGTCGGCAACATAGCTTCTGAGCCATAGACCAATGGAAAAGGTGACTGTCCAGCAGCCCGACTGGTGTTTGTTCGAAGCCCCCAAAGGACTGAAGGCAACTCCTTGACCCATCGACCGGCATAAGGTTTGAGTCTATCAAATATCCGCGGCTTTAATCCTTGAAGAATCATACCATTGGCCCATTCGACCTGCCCATTGCTTTTCGGATGAGCCACTGATGCAAAGTGGATTTTTATTCCCATCTCATCGGCAAAGTCCTGGAACTCCACTAAAGTGAATTGAGTGCCATTATTTGTAATGATATCATGAGGAACTCCAAACCGAGTGAATATGTCTTTGACAAACTCGATCGCCTTCTTGGATGTAATCTTGCCGACCGGCTTCGCTTCAATCCCCTTGGTGAATTTGTCGATAGCAACAAATAAGTGAGTAAACCCGCTTGGCGCTTTCTTGAAAGGACCGACAATATCAAGCCCCCAAATAGCAAAAAGCCAAGTCAATGGTATCATGTGAAGTTGCTGTGAAGGCACATGTGTTTGTTGAGCGAAGAATTGACAACCCTCACACTTCTGAACAACTTGGTGTGCATCTTCGACCGTCGTGGGCCAATAAAACCCTTGTCGGAAAGCTTTACCGACCAAAGTCCTAGAAGCTGCATGATTGCCGCATATTCCCGAATGAATCTCATCTACCCACTTCTGGCCTTCAGGAATTGACATGCATCGCATCAAAATGTTGGAACCACCCCTTTTGTAGAGTTGGTCCCCCACCAACAAGTATCCTCGAGATCGGATCTCCAATCTTTGCTGCTCATCAGGATCCGAGGGCAGCGTTCCCTTATCCAAATACTAAATGAGTGGGTCGCGCCAGTCGGTCTTGGAGACGTCATCGTCAACGAGATCAGCAACAATACTCATCAACACGTCCGATCGGGAAGAAATTGTTGGAGAATCCAGAACATGTAGGAAAACACCCGGCGGTATTGCAGACCGAGATGATCCTATCTTGGCCAACTCATCAGCCGCCTGGTAATTATCTCAGAGAACATGTGTGAACTTCAATCCATCAAACTTGTCTTCGAGTTTTCGTACTTCTGGGCAATAAGCACTCATGTTGTCATCTACACAATTCCAATCCTTGGTGACCTGATTAATGACCAAGGCCGAGTCACCAAATATGTTGATGCGCTTAATGCCGAGTGACACAGCAATGCACAGACTGTGTAGGAGAGATTCATATTCCGCAGCATTATTAGACGCGCGAAACATGATTTGGAGGATGTATCGAAGCCTTTCTCCAGTAGGCGAGATAAATACAACTCTCACACCTGCCCCTTGTAATTGAAGGGAACCATCAAAGTACATTTTCCAGTACTCGATATCTTGGGCAGCAGGAGGATTTTGAATCTCTATCCACTCGACAACGAATTCAGCTAACGCTTGTCCCTTTATAGCCGACCGAGGCACGAACGTAATAGTATATTGACCAAGTTCGACTGCCCACTTGGCTATTTTTCCTTTAGCTTCTCGGTTATGTAACACCGTCCCGAGTGCAAAAGATGTTTGAACTTCAATTGGATATAGCTTGGAAATAGTGCTTTATCTTCCTCGAGAGGTGATCAATAATGCATATAACAACTTCAAGATCTGCTGGTACCTTATCTTAGAGGTGCTGAGAACCTCACTCAAAAAGTAGACCGGATGCTGTACTTTTTGCACGTGTCCCTCTTCTTCTCGGTCGACTGTCAAAACAGTACTCACAACCTGGGCTGTGGCCAAGATGTAAAGTTGAAGTTTTTCTCCTGACTTTGGAGGCACCAACACTGGAATACTGCTGAGATGAATCTTTAATTCGTCTAGTGCCGACTGCGCTTCCTCAGTCCAAACAAAGTCGTCCTGCTTTTTAATCAATCGGAAGAGTGGTAACCCCCTAACCCCAAATCAGGAAATAAAGCGACTCAAGGATGCCATGCATCCAGTCAGCTTGTGAACGTCCCTTTGAGAATTAGGCGGCTTCATATCAAGGATTGCCTTGATTTTATCTGAGTTAGCCTCTATACCTCGTTTCAAAATGATGTAACCGAGTAACTTTCTCGATGGAACCCCAAAAACACACTTTTTAGGATTCAGCTTCATTGAATAATGTCTCAGATTATCAAAGGTTTCTGCCAGGTCAGAGAGAAGTTTTTCAACTTTCCAAGTCTTGACAACGATGTCGTCAACATATGCTTCAGCGTCCCAACCGATCTGAGTGGCAAGGCAGCGTTGAATACCTCGTTGGTAAGTCGCGCCAGCATTTTTCAGACCGAACAACATAGTGATATAACAATAGGCGCCGAAGGGTGTTATAAAGGAAGTCTTGATCTGATCTTTGACTCTCAGTGAGATCTGGTGATAGCCTAAATAGGCATCCAGAAAGCTTAAAAGCTCACACCCGGCTGTCAAATCTACAATCTGATCAATACGAGGAAGAGCGAAGGGGTCTTTCGGGCAAACCTTGTTGAGATCGGTATAATCAACACGCATCCTCCACTCTTTATTCTTTTTAGGTACAAGGACTGGATTTGCTAACCAGTCGGGATGATACACCTTCTTTATAAACTTAGCTTCTAACAATCTAACTATCTCCTTCTTCATAGCATCCTTGCGGTCTTGCGTAAATCTTCTAAGCCTTTGGCGAACGGGGGTAGCCCCTAGAGGTACCCTTAACACATGCTCAATCTTTTCCCTAGGAACTCCCGGCATGTCAAATGGTTTCCATGCAAAGATATCCCTATTTTCTTGGAGGAAAAGAGTGAGTGCGAGTTCCTATTTTTCATCAAGGTTGACCCCAGCATAAGTCACCTTATCAGGGTCCTCAGGATCGAGCAAAATCTCCTTGGTTTGGATGTCATCGGTCTGGATCTTGTCCTTGGTAGGTTTCTTTTTAGGAAGCTCCGTTCCAATCTGTCCCTCTATACCGACCGCCTTCTGGATCTTCTTTCGGTCTAACAGCATCAACTGTTTGGTAGCCATCTCACAACTCTGTACATCGCAATCAAAAGAATTCTGAAGATCAGAGTGGAGGGAGATTATTCCGTTCAGGCCTGGCATCTTGAGGGTGAGATACGGATAGTGCGGCACTGCCATGAATCTAGCCATCGCCGGTCGACCGATGATAGCATGGTATGCTGACTCAAAGTCTGCCACCTAGAAAAGGATACACTCCATCCTAAAATTATCATGGGTGCTAAAGGTGACTGGCAGAGTGATTTGTCCAATTGGGACTGAAGTCTTGCCAGGCACAATCCCATGGAAGGGTGAAGAACTCAATTGGAGGTCATTGATTGACAGACCGAGCTCTTGAAAGGTCCTGGTGAAGATTAGGTCCAAACTGCTTCCTCCATCGATGAGTACTCTGTTGAACTTCACCTCCTTCATAGTTGCAGCAAGCACCAATGGGTAGCGACCTGGTTTTGGTAGATGTTTTGGATGGTCTGACCGATCAAAGGTAATTGGCATCTCAAACCACCTCATGTACTGAGGCGTAGCTGGCTCCACCGAGTTGATCTCTCGAAGCTCTAACTTTTGCTTGCGCTTGGATGTATAGGCATCCGGGCCTCCGAAGATGAAGTTTACTTCTTTGCGGGGCTCCTGGAACTCTCCCGAATCATCCTTGTCATCATTATCCTTAGGCTTGTCTTTGTTGCTGTTGTTGCGCCTCGGAGGATCTTTGGCCACCTTGAGCACAGCTGTTGCAAAACCCTTCAGATAATAGCAATCCTTTGCTTTGTGGTTTCCCTTGGGATGCCAAGGGCAAATGCCACTCAGCAACTCATTAGTAGATGGCTGGTTCGTCCGAGGATTCTTCCAAAACCGGTCTACTGTGTTGACAGCATTGTTGGGTTTTCTCTTCTTGTCCTTCTTGGAGGACTCAGGCTTATCCGACCGCTTCTCCTTGCCCTTTTCTCGGATATCATCAAGTGCAGATTCCCCTGATGCATACTTATCAGCAATCTCGAAGCACTCTTAAGCAGTGAGCTTGAGATCATGGTTCCTCCGACCGATTTCCCAGACCAGATCGTCACTGCGAATTCCACCTAGGAAGGCAGTAATGATTTGCTAATCGGGGACGTTGGGGATCTCAGTTTTCTTAGCGCAAAACCGCTTGATGTAGTCACGAAGAGGCTCATCTCCTTTCTGCTTGATCCGAGTGAGGTCGAAGTGGTTGCTCGGTCGGTTGCAAGTTGCTTGGAAACTTTCTATGAGTTTCCAGTTGAGGTCTCCCGAGGATGTGACTGACTCCTCAGGTAAATATGTGAGCCATATCCGAACGGCAGGCTCTAAGCAGATCAGAAGGTAATTAGCCATTACGTAGGAATCACCTCCAGCCGACCAGATCGCCGTGCTATAGAGTTGTAACCACTCTTGGGGATTGGTTTGTCCATCATATTTTTCGATGGGAACCGGCTTGAATCCTTTTGGCCATCGAGCAATGCGAAGCCGAGGGACGTAAGACTTGATGCCATCAATCTCATCATCAGTCAGCGTTGGTGACCGCCTTTGTCGGTCTGGGGACGTAGTTGGGTTACGATGGTGGCGTGGGCCAACATCCTCGTCATGACGACGTCATCGATTGCCATCATTATCACGCCGATCTCGATCGTCATGTCGATGTCAGTCATCGCGGTTGTCTCTTGGAGGAGGATTCTGATGATCATCCTGTTGGTTGTCCCGTCGGTCTTCTCGTCGGTCATCCCATCGGTCTTTCCGTCGGGCATCCATCCTTTGTTCACACCGCTCTTCCTCATAGCATCGGTTGTCTTGAGCGCGTTCTTCATGATGAGAGTTGATGGTGTCTCGTCCATCACGGAGGCTGAGAGAATTTCTCAGATCTTCGTGTCTTCGCCGACCATAAGGAGATATATGGCTGGAACTTGCGACCGACTGAGACTTTGCAGCATCTTGTGCCTCTGCGGCTTTGAGCATAGCCACCGCCTTCTGCATAGCAGGAGTTTGATAGTGGGCATCGACCATTAAGGTGTCAAGCAATGTCCTGGCCCCGGTGATGTTGTTCTGTGGGGTGTGGTAGACCTTAACACCATCCACTTCAATGTCAGGGCCAAGATCCAGTCAGCGTGCATTGCGCGACCCGCGCGACCCTCTTGGTCGACGGCGGTGACCGACCGATAATTCATCTACTGGCGGGTTATCATCCTGTCGGCCTCCTTTGACTGGCTGGTTTTGGAGACCACTGGCTGGATTCCCTTCTTCTTCGGCATCTGGATCCTCCTCTTGGTTTCCAGCGGCAGGATCTACTATCTCCACCATGTTGACTGTATGGGGATATGAGTAAATGGATTCGACCGTGTCCTCATCAAAAGACCGGCCTGGTGTCGAGTCATATCCGAGGGAAGAGTCTTCCTACTTGGATCCGAGTGGGATCAATGCAGGAATAATGTCAGACGGACTCGATGATCGCGCCATAGGGCTGGCTACGGTCGAGTCTGACCTGTAGTCATTCAGACCTAGGGCTCTATTGTCACCGACCATGAAGTCGAGCGATCCAAAGGAGATCTTGAAGTCCGGAGAGTATTGGATGATGGAAAGTTCGGCCATCGTAGTCGACGAAGAATCCCGGCAAGCCTTGTCCCCTACCTGGCGCGCCAACTGTTGATCTTGAGAGCATATGGATGCCTAAGTGCTTTGTTGATCTTGAGAGGTCAATGAAGTACAAGTGGGTGCCCAAGAACAAGACCTAGATGATGGTGGTGGTGGTGGACTAGGAGTTTACTTGAAGATCAAGTGAAGTCCACCACAAGTGACATGGACCTCAATGACATATCTACTCATGAGGAAGGTATTCGTGTTTATTCTTGGTAGTTGTAGTGTGTTCTTTCTTTTCTTGAATTGCATGGTAATTAAGACTCCTTTGTGACTAGAATGTTTTGCATCCATGCATGTGTAAAAAAACCACATAAAAAATTAGTCAATGTCTAACCCATCCAAGATAGCCATAAGCAAGGGGGAGTGCTTGAGATGGTGGTTTGGCTTCTCTTAAGGCAAGGGTACGGCTTATAGTGAGTAATCTTGGGAGGGGTTCAAACTTGACATTGTTAGGTTTCCTTTGTGTTATGTTTAATATTGCTTGCATCCACATGGCATGTTTACTTTCGTTGCGTATGTAAAATGCTTGTTGCATGCATCATATAGGAAACACAAAGGAGGCTTGTCACGGTTGGAGATATTTGTGCCTCATGCTCTATATGAGATTGCATCTCCATAAGTGTGACCAAAGGAAAGGATTGTGCTTCATGCCCATTGAGTCTTGTTCAAACGAGCTCCAAGGTTAAATCTACTCGCGCGGCTCAAAGACAAGTGACTCATACATTCCCATCACACTAATGACTAACCATTGCTTCTTGAAGAAATATTTTGTTGAGTCATGTGTGTAGGGGGAGCTATGATGAAACAGCATCGTGACCAGGGAGGAGCACCATGAAAGGGGGAGTTTCCTAACTCTTGCCATTTATGATTTGCTCCTTGGTTCTCTTGTGTTTTGTCTTTGGCTTGTGGTTTTTGGTGATAGGTGACAAAGGGGGAGAAGGAACATGAAGATCCAAAAGCCAAATCTAGATTGATAACACAAAGGGTGAGAAGAACATGAAGTCTGAAAGCCAAGTCTTGAAGAACATGAAGATCAAAAGAAGATGAACAAAAGAAGATGAATATGGAGAACATGAAGATCAAAAGAAGATGAACAAAATAAGATGAATATGGAGAACATGAAGATGATCAAGACAATGGTGCATGTTCACTTGGAGTACATATAAAGATCATGACAAGATGAACATCTACACCAACATGGAGAAGAACAACAATGGTGCATGTCTACAACAACAATGAACATCTACACCAACATGAACATCTATGTCCATGGTGCGTGTCTACATCAACAAGATTGACTTCCACGACACCATGACGGGCGCAAAATTCAACTCAAGCTCAATATCTAGTGCGCTACATATTTGGGTAGTTCTCCCTCCACACCAAGCACATTCCAAAGGGGAGACTACTTCTAAGGTAAGGATCAAGGTAATCCATTCAAACCTATCTTTTCTCTTGGTTCCTTCTTTTCATACGAGTCTTTTGTCCCTTCCTTCTTATTCTTTCGAGACTCGTTCATTTTGGATCATCATAAGTAGTGGTTGTCATCCATCACCAAAAAGGGGGAGATTGTAAGGTTCATGACCATTGAGGTCACCCAAAGGTATGATTGTTTTGGTGATAAATGACAAACATGAAATGTGACTAATGTCTACACGAGTGTTGTGCATGTAGGAAACCTTATCTATCTTATGATGATCATTGATGGTTGCCTTGGCGATTGATGACAATGACATCAAGCATGGAGGCTTGTGAGCTTGATGGAGTCCAAGGGTTGATGGAGATGGATCAAAGCTGAGGACAAGCTACAGAGCAAGTGTTGGGAACACTTGTCTAGTTGTTAGGGCTTTGAGTCCATAGGAAAAACCGGACTATCTAGGGGGTCTAGGTCATTCTCTTAGGTCATGTCTAGTCGGTGATGAGCATGGATGCTCGGTGAAATCACAGGCACTAGGTGACAGTGGAGAAGCCAAGGAGCTGTTGGAAGAAGCCGGGAAACAAAGTCAAGAGGAGACGAGGAGTTTCAGCTTCTACAGGTAAAGACCGGACAAAGAGGTCTTGGAGACCAGACGGTCCGGTGATCAGAGGGAAATTCTCTACAGAGAAGATGTTGGACGCGAGGAATTCTGTTGGCAGAGGAACCATAGAGACCGGACAGTTTGGTGTGCAGACCAGACGGTCCGGTCTGTATGGAGAAGTTTCGGACAGAAGAGGAAGCATTGACAATGTCTCTGTTTGGAGAAAGGAGAGAAGAGACCGGACAGTCCGGTGTGAAGACCGGACTGTACGGTCATTACAGGAGGTGATAGAATAGAGGAGAAGTTGGCTGTGAGGAAATCTGTTGGATCAGAATTGTAAAGACAGGACTGTATGGTCTAGTTGTATGGTCTGTAGACCAGACTGTACGGTCTGTAGGAAGAAATTCTTGACAGACAAGGAAGTGGCTGCAACGGCTCTGGAGCTATGAAGACTGTACTATACGGTCTGTAGACTGGACTGTCTGGTCAGTATGAAGGAAATAGCGGATAGAGAGCAACGGCTCTGGAGGAGCCATCCGGTGGAGACCGGACTGTCCGGTCTGGACAGTGACCGAACTGTCCGGTCAGTACATCCAGAGAGGCTGTTTCGAGGAGCAACGACTAGTTTGAGGTTGGAGGTCCATATAAACTCGTTGTTGGGGTCTTGGAGACTGCCTTTGGCCATGTGGATTGCTGGGAGAATCTATGGGGAGCCAAAGGGCCAAGAGGAGAGCACTAGGAGAGGATATTGGATATCTTGAGAGTGCTAGTGAGAGTAACATGAGCACTGATGCACATCTAAGGCTAGGGTGTCCTTGAGGGTGTGATCTAGGTTGTTACTCTTGGTTTATGGAGAGACCTAGACCGGTTAGGTGTCGGTGATAGAGCCTATCGTGATTGGTTGTGAAGGCCGTCACACGTTTGTACACGGTTTGAGCCCACCGGTGAAAGGGGCATCAATAGTGAGCGCCCGTGTCAGTGGGTAGTCCGGCAAGTTCTTGAGGGAGGCGAGCTTGTGATTTCTGCAGTGGTGACGCACACCGTGTCTTCACTCGAGGAGTGATTGCGAGCTCGTGGGCAAGAACTCCACTTGGTGGCGGGAGGGACCGGGACTCTAGCGGGAGTGGTCCAACGAGGAGTAGGGGAAGGCGCCATCCTTTCGAGACCTCGGGAAAAAATCATGAGCCATCTCTTACTCTACTCCTTACTATGATGCTTTACTTTCCGCATTTACATACCGTGCTATTCATGCTTGTGTGCTTACCTTGCTCTAGTTGACTACCTTGTAGACTTGCATGAATAGGCTTCTTTAGTTGCTAGTAGTGCTTAGCCTTCATACTTGATCACTAGCATGTATAGGAGTTGCTTTGGCTTGATTGATCACCGTAGTATGTATTGTGCTACTCATGCTTGTATGCTTTCTATATGCTTGTTGATCTAATAGCTTTGCTTGAGTAGAACTCCTTGCTAGCTAGTTGTTTGCTTCCGCGTATCTTTGGTAACTAGCTTGCATAGGAGTTGTATTACCTTTGTGTGATCCACTAGTATGCTTAGCTTGTTGCTCCTTTCATAGGACTATTATCTTGCTAGTGTGATCACCACTAGAATTGCATAGGAGTTGTATTGCCTTCGTGTGATCCACTAGTATGCTTAGCTTGTTGTTCCTTCCCTAGGACTATTATCTTGCTAGTGTGATCACCATTAGAATTGCATAGGAGTTGTATTACGTTTGTGTGATCCACTAGTATGCTTAGCTTGTTGTTCCTTCCATAGGATCATTATCTTGCTAGTGTGATCACCACTTGGATTGTGTAGGAGTTCTTTTGAGTGATCGGTTTTAGGATTTGGCAAATTTTATACATAGTGCAAGTTCCTGATTCAGCCCCCCCCCCCCTCTCGGTCACTCGGTCCTTTCAAACTTCTTGATTTTATGCATGTCTGCATATTCAAGAACAATATAAGGCAAACTGTATGCATATTGTCACTAACATCCTTGATTTTATTTGAAGTGCTTTGCAAAAAACAAATACTTACAACTATTAGGTTGTCCCAATAAGCCTGTGATCCCTCAATCATACTCCTATCATGATTCCAAGAACCACCACTTTGTCTCCTTGCCTCTTTGAGTATCTTGTAATCCCTCTTCAGTTGCCCTTCTTTGTCCGGAATTTGATCCCTTGAGAAAGAGATGTGCTTATTCTTCTCAAGGAACTCCTTCACCATAACATTCCAACCTTCAGAGCTCCAATCATTATCACCTCGATAACCACTGTCTTTGTACTTGTGAAATATTTCAACAAGTGACTTTTCAAGTGCTGGATTCCAATAGGCCCTTTGCTTTCCTACAGAAACAAAATTTTCAGAGAATGAGTAAGTACAAAACTTCAAGATAGCATAAAGGAAAATAAACTGGAGAGCATCAATCACATGATAACATTAGTACATGCAACCTTCTTTGCCCCATTGCATTTAGGGGAAGCTTTTTTGCAGAACTTGCTGGAGCCAGGAATTTGTGTATCTTGAGCGATGCCATCAAAGGGAGCTTTAGGGAGCCTTTTCGAAACATTGCTGAAAATTATTACAACCCACATACATTTATTCATCTACTAATGTATAGTTATACATTGACTACTTTACATTTATTCAACTACTAATATACACTTGTACATTGATGACTAGTACCGTTCATGTTGGTATCGAGCCCACATCTCCTCCGCAATGGTATCCCTTAAAGCATTGCCCTGTGCACTGGCATCTCTGTTGTTTTGATCTCCATTGGGAAGAGCACCAAAATTTGCTGGAGGAATGTTATCCGGCTGATTATCCAACCATTCCTCATCGCCCGTTAAGAGACGAATAAGATTGTGGAAGATGGCAGCAGCTACAGGGATCTGAACTTGGTTTTCTAACATGTGGAATGTTTCATCTTTGAGGATTGGAAAGCGTTTCTTAACCACCCCCAAAACCCTTTTCACATGATTCCTCAATACAACATGCCGGTTGTTGAACAACTCTCTTGCATTCTGAGGACTTCGATGTCCAGCCCCAAACTCTTTCAAATGGTATTGGACTCCTCGATATGGTACAAGAAAAGATGAAGTATTTGCATACCCTCCATCAACCAGATAGAATTTTCCTGTAGGTACTTGGAAGCCCTTGCCCATAGCAGACCTTAGAACTCTAGAATCTGAAGCTGATCCCTCCCATCCACTAGAAATGAAAGTGATATTTGGATCAAAATCACATGCCACCATCACATTGATGCTTAGTGTGCCCTTCCTATTTCTAAAAGGAGCATCCATCTCAGAAGATATGGAAATAGGTATGTGTGTTCCTGAAGGACCGAGAAGGTGACCAGAGGGGGGGGGGGGGGAGGGGTGAATGGGAGCCAATTAAAATTCTTCTCAAGAATTTGGCCTATGTCCCAACTACAACCCAAACCAACTTCTAACCGAGTCACCAAGATTACACACACCAACTTGTGATATGTTAACCCTAGGAATGACTCAAACCAAAAGGACACATAGCGGAAGCATAAGAGGAACAAAAAGGGAAACAAGGAAGATCTGAGAGATCACAAAACTGAGCCTAACGGAAGTTCCGTGGAGCCCGACGGAAGTTTCAAAGCCCCCGATGGAAGTTCTGTCAATCATGGAAGTTCCGGGCGATGGGAGTACTGTCACTCATGGAAGTTCCGTGGTTTTTGACGGAAGTTCCATCACGGCCACGGAAGTTCTGTTCTGGGCAAAACAGCAGCTCCGTTCGAGAAAGAAAATTGCCAAAACCCTATCAAACCAACTCCAAAAATCACAAAATTTGGACCAGATCATCCTTAATACATCATGACACTCCTATAAAGAGATCCACTCAAAAAGCGCAAGGAATCATCATGAATTTCAGATCTCGTGCCAAGAACATCGAAAAGGGGAAACTTGAGAAAACGTTGAAATCGAAGGTGCTAGTTAGTGCCTTTGATTCGGTCATGTACCTATATAGGATTGTTCTAGCACATCATAGCACCAATATCCCCCATAAAATCCATCCCAAAACTCACTCAAAATCGAGATCGAAAATCACCACAAAAATAGCTCCAAAAATAGGGAAAAAGAGAAATTCGGGATTTAGGGAGAGAGGAAGAACTTGAGCATGAATTTGAATCTCACATCATTGATTCATCAAGTCAAGATACATGTATACATGGCTAGGAAGCCATCCTCTTCCTCCCACTATTTGGAAGAGCAAGAGTTGTCTCTCACACACCCTCTCCTCTCCTCTATTACATGAAGACCTCTCCTGACACTTTGAAATGAACATCTAACACCAGGCTAATGGGAAGAGGCATCTCTCCCACCAGCCACACCTCTCCTTATATTGGCCTAGGGTCCTATTGTCCAAAAGACCACACTACCCTTGACCAACATAACATTGCCACCTACCACTAGGGGCAAACTTATCCATCTTTTTTTCCTTCACCTGAATGTCATCGCTTCACATCTTTGCTTCGCCTCAACGCAAGCTCCGCGATGGTGCCACGTGCACCTCCAATCGCCGCCACCAGCTTTGAGGCCCAAACCGGGAAACCGCCTTGCACGCTTCTGAAAGTTGCCTAGAGGGGGGGGGGGGAATAGGAAAATCTAAAAATCCCGCGAAATTTGGACTTAAACAATTTTATCAGTCTAACCAGCAGTGCCGGTGAGGGTGATCGGCAGTGCCGATGGACACTACCGATGCTAGATCGGTAGTGCCAATGAGCAAATTGAAAGCGCATAAAATCTAAGATTAAGTGGTTCTGCAGTTACTAATTTGGAAAAAAATTTACAACAATTGTAGAGAGAAACAATAATGATAATAGTGAATAACAAAACAAGAGCTATTTGATAAGAGCTAGCAAATATATCAAGAATGTGTACAAACCCTTGGTGAAGATTAAATGAACAACAAGTAAGTACAAGAGCACACGGAGACACAAGATTTGTTATCGAAGTTTGGGCTCACAAAGAACCCTATGTCTCCGTTGAGAAGCCCACAAAGGACCGGGTCTCTTTCAACCCTATTCTCACTCAAGCGACCACAAAGATCAAGCTTGAGTTCTCCACTATCAATTCCATTGCAGGAGGGTAATACAAACTTCCCAAGGCGTCACCACACAAGTTGGGAGCTCTACGGGCACCGCTAACCGTCTAGGAGCCAAGCTCCAAGAGTAACAAGCACAAGTCACAAAGATGATTAAATCGAATGCTCAAGAGTGGAGGAGTGCCCTTTTCACTAGAATCCAATGGCTCACTCAAACCCTAGCTCAAGGAATGAAGCTTGGACTTGGAGAGGGAGAGTGAGGAGAGTGGAGCTCAAAAGTGCAAAGTGATTTTTGGTTTTCTAGCCTTGTCCATGAAGGGGGGTGAGTCCCGTTTATACAAAGGGCTCAAAAGAGCCGTTGTCCTGTCTGGACACCCTGCACCGGCACTGCCGATCGAGCCATCAGCACTGCCGGTAGGGTTTCTGACACACTATCATAGATCTGCAGGCAAGGAATCGGCCCGCACCGGCACTGCCAATCAGGGCAACGACACTGCCGGTGAGGCAGCCACAGAGAAAACAAATGGTCTCTGGCAATCTTGACTGGCACTACCGATCCCGAGAACCGGCATCACCGATCTCAGTCAGCCAGAGAGCCCAAGTGGATAGTTCTCTGTGGAGAGGGGACCGATACTGCCGATCGGGTAGACCGGCACTGCGGTGAGTGTTGGTCGTTACAACGCACCCACTTATATACCGCAAGAGGATGGTGTACAGTTGTAGCACTTTTTCCCTTAGAGTATTCCAAGGTATTATCGAACCATTGAGACCTTAGGGATAATTAAACAAAGTTAACAGTAAAAGATCTAATTAAGGCTACTGTCAAGTTCAGGTTGTATGAAGGGGAGACTGGCCAGCGCAAAGGTGCGCCAGACAGCAATTCTGTCATTGCGCGAATCGGCGCAGGGTTGAGCCGATCGGAACTGTTGTGGATCTAAGTTGTTGAGCCGACCGGCACAGGTGTTGAGCCGATCGGCACTCCAGCGAAGTTGAACTAGAGTGCAAGTCAAAGCCAAAGCTAAAACTATTCGGTGAGTAGCCAGATATCTACTAGTGAGATCATAACCAGATAGTCTAATTAGATAATATCATAATGGATAATTACATGGATCAATGAAAACCTATAATGAATAAGACCACCCTGCTTTCCGAGCGGCTCCCGATTTATCGCTGCCGAGAGGAAACCCTTAATCACGCGAGTATCTTACCCTACTCAACTATCCAATAGTGCTGCGCAGGTTTAGTGGTGTCACCGCTAAACCACACTACCGGCATCATCAAGCAACCATAATCAATACAATGTCTGAATACTATCCTAATCACCACGATTAAGATAATATCAACTTACTTAGCCTAGAACTAAGCAATGAGAATAAGCACATGCATGATTATAGAATCAAGATAGACAAATCACCAAAACCATCATCAACATATTCAATCATCCTTGAGATACATAGAGTAAGATTCATCACAATCGAGATGGCCTACCTTGACGGATCAACTCTTACACAACTGGTTCTTGAAACTTAACTTGAGATCTATTCTAACGGGGCAAGCCCCGGTGGCTCTAACTCATGAATCTGTTGTCCCTCTGTTGCCTCCTCCTCGGGGTACTGATCGCGGCTAGGGGTTACAAGTATATATGGGGTTCTACTCGTGAAGGACTCAGTTTCTAGCAAATAAGTCGGTTGTGCTGATCAGCGCAGGATTGCGCCGATCAACGCAAGCCGTGTTCTCTCTGGTTTCTGCTCCGAGTCGATTCCTCTGTCTTCTATAGCTGCCATGTGAGCCTTTTCCTTCGGGATAAAGTCTTGTACCGCATGTCGAGTGTCTTGCACAGATAAACTTCCATAAACATCAGATAAACTTCTATCGGAATAGGCCTCGGTCACTTCTGTGGGCCAAAATACCCTTGTGCCGATCGGCTCATGGGCTGGCGCCGATCGGCGCACTGGGCTTCTTTGGTGCTTTTTGTCGATTCTGGACTCCTGTCTTGTCCAGCATCACTTTAATAGCCAATTTTACCTGTTTCTACAATAAAGCTCCAAAACAACGCATATACAAATATATAGGTATATCATAGGTAAATGGCCTAAATTAGTATCAATTATACTCTAATTGGGGTGATATTCACATATAAAAGGGCACATAGGAAGTGCCAACAGTTCCCCCACACTTAAACCTTTGCTCATCCCGAGTAAAGTAAAAGAGAGAAAAATCAAAGAACATACTCTTCTTATCATGAAAGATATCCTAAATCAGCAAATGTTGAGCATTGTTCTATTGTAGTGTATTTCGTATTGGTATTCAGCAAAATAATTCAAATATAGGCATAAAGCACAAAGTTTCTCCCCAAAGCAAAAGATCATGTTCAATTCACAAATTATAACTTTTCCACACATGTAAATCATTTAAAAGATTGTTGTGAACATAAAGAATCTATCTTCCAAATAATCCAAGGCAATAACTCATCTTTCAAATCACTCAACCTATATACTACATCATAATGATCAAATAATTAAGTGTAAGGCTTATATGAGTAGCTAGGTGAGATAATTCAAGGATTGCAAACATAAATCAACAATATATTATAAAGCTAGGAGATTATTCTTTATTGGAATTACAAAAACTTAACAAGATGGCCAAAGAAAATTTAAGAAAGGACTCACACTTTGGATATGTGGACATGTGCATCAAAAATTTGATCTTGGAAGAAAAAGGAACTCCCATTATCATATTGCACATGGTTGGAATGATTCATGGCTATATTAGAATGAATTTCGAGAATAAGTGTGTCATATACCACCCCCCCCCCACACACACACTTAAAATTTTGCTAGTCCCTTAGCGAACAGTAGAGCATTTTTTTTCTGCTTCACCGATCGGTTCAAAACGGCGCCGATCGGCTCTCAACCTGAATTTACCAGCTATTGTTGGTATTTGATTCATCTGGCTTTAAAATTTATTCGGTGTTCAAATACAGCCAGGAACATAGGATGTGGTCAAGGAATGATACTCAACAAGACTTTGTTTTTAAAATAGAATACTCAGCGAAATTAGAGATTTGCATGAGTAATTCAATGCTAAAAAGATACACAAGGATTTGGCCATCCTAGTAAAGTTCATAGCAAAAAGAATTAAATCCTAACCGACCTCAACCATCAATTTAATGTTTATCTTCATATCAAATGTTCATGAGTATTGCTCAAAATATGGCATTGGTAGGTGAGGATCTTAGAAACAATAAATTCCAAAGTTCACAACATGAAAATTTATTTATAAAAAGATTGGTACTAAGTTATCATCACGAATTGGACAATGCAAATGAAGCACATGGGTATTCAGAATTGCTCCACACAAGAAATATTTGCTGAATAATCATTAAGTGTAAGTTTGAAATTTTATTCAATGCTCAACATTATTTGATCTTCATCAACACTTTTCAAGAAAGAATAGGTAATTCAATTATTCTAAAAGAGCAAAACTGCCACCATTATATTAAGATCAAAACTCGAATACATGGTGATGATTTTCGCACACACTTGCATTAAAATAAAACTACAACTAACACACATGCATGAAAATAAAACTACTACTAACACACCTGCATGAAAAAAAACTACTACTAACACACATGCATGATAATAAACACACCTGATACATGGTTTCCCAACCCGCTCACACACACATAAGCAAATAACAAAAAGATTGCAAAAGATAAAGAAAATGCAAACCGGGAAACCAATACATATGCCCACTCCTAGGCACTCTAATCAAGCAGAGGTGGAGACAGTGGCTGATCAAAGCCATAGCACCCCGCCTTGAGTCGCTCAAACTCCTCCACCATCGCGTCGTGGTTGTTCCTCCATTGGGACATGGCATCCTCCATGTGCTCGATGTGATGCATGTTGTTGTCAAGGTACCTCTGCATGGGCACGAAGAAGTCTGCACCAGGCACCGGAGTCACCACAGGTACCCGTCCTTGGTACCTATAGTCAATGCCTGTGCTGAAGTAGGATGCGCCGCCTGCGTCCACTAGTGCAGTGGGATATGAACCGCCCGTTGCGTCGCTCCACCATGTCTGGTACTGCTGAGGCTCTTGGCATGACCCCCATGAGTTCCACTCACTTCTGGCTGCAGTAGATGTCCCCGGTTGTCGAATCCGCCCATGGCGGTCCCTGAGAACTCAGCCCCCCTCCAGGAGACCTTCCTCAAGCCAATTTCCTCCCTCTAGCTTGCGAGGGAGAAAAACTCCTAGCTCCGCACACGGGAGCCTAATGTTGGTGCCGCCGACATGGAAGCCGGCGCGAACACTTCCCGTGACAATGTTGCCATGAGTCATATTCTCGCCGATCTCTATCGCAAGCTCCCACTTGTCTTCGCTTCCTCCCGGTCTGTCGTCGCCGCAGACGTGGGCTGCCAGGCGTTGAAGATAGCTCCCAAAGGCCAACTTCTATCTCTTCTTGCCCCTCTTCTCGAACAAAACCCACATCATCACCGACATAGGGTTGCAGTGAGACATGCTCACGATGGCCTTGAATAGCCACCGCAAGTCCGCATCGGCGATGTTGCTAGAGTCAACCTTGTCGCATGTGCGCTCCGCCAACCACCGATGGAAGATTTGAATGGTTGGGTTACGGATGTTGCCGCGTTTCATCTCTTCGATGAACGAGAGCCGCCTCCAAAAGGAGTCCAGCTCCCCACGTCCCAAGATGCCGGTCACATTGGCATTGGCGTCGAAGCCGAAGGCTTGAGCCGCCGCCTCCATGGTCACCATGTAGCTAATGTCATGGACGCGGAAGTTGATGGCCTTGTTGCCGTAGTCGTCGGAGCCGATCCTCATTGTAGAGGCAACCTCGGTGACGATGTCGATGTTGAAGTCCATGGGGAGATGGTTGAAGTCCACCCAGCCGAGGTTGTCTAGCATCCTCCTTATGTCCTCCCACATGCCGATCGTGGTAAGGAAGGTCTCGTCCATGTCAAAGTTAAGGACGAACCTTCCCCTCACCGCGAGGTAGTGCTGTTGTTCCTCCGCGCTTAGTAAGGTGAAGCCCTCCTCCACCGTGCACAGGACAAATGCCGGTGATGGTGGTGATCTGGGAACCCCACGGCTTCCCGCCGTTTGGCTCCTCGTAGAACGCCCCATCGGACCATCAGAAGAGGCGCACCGGAGACAGAGTGGTGGGCGCGGATCTCATATGTTGCCGCTGCTGAGCCGGTGGATGCACCACCCATCGACATGTTGTTGCGAGCGCCAGAGCCCCCCCTAGCTGAGGAGTCACCGCTCGATTCGCTGCTGCCATCGGAACTGCTTCCTCGGCGCAGCCTCTTGCCCAACTTGCCGATGGAGGAGCGGAGACGATCCATCTACGAGGAATGCAGAACGTGTGCGAGATCGTGGGTAGTGGGGAAGGTGGAGAGATTATCGAGATGGTGTGTCGAACTGGGGGCGCCTGGCCTCCCTTTTATAGTGTGGGAAATTTCCAGGAGAAGGACCCGCCCAAATTTCCAAAATTTGGGGTTGCGCCGATCGGCACATTTCAAAATTTGAAATCTCTAACCGCTCTGGTTCCTGATTCTCCTCCCTTTTGTTGTTTCCATCCTTTTCATCTTTTCCTAGTACACCATGTCGGCTGGCAGCAGAACAACACGGAATCCCGTTGTCTTGATTGACTGCGCCGATCGACGCGCCGTCTCTTTTTCAGCTTTTGTTCAATTCCATGTCTCCTCTACACTGGAAACCTACATAAAAATCATACCTGTTCCTAAGAATCAGTGCCTGCCGAATATGTCACCAATTTGGGAACATCATGGGTACCAGCGCCGATCGGCGTAGGAGTACACCGAACGGCGCAAGTTCCTTGCACCTCGTCTTGTGGCATGGCTCTGGTCCTGATGCCTTGTGTTCATTTCTTTCACCTAATATCCACTCTTGCCAATGTTCCTGTAGCATTGGCACATGAAGCAGGGCCCATCTTATGACAGCGCCGATCAGTGCAACATCTCACGTCGATCGGCGCGGTGTCCACTTTTGCTCCTGGCCCCTCGCTTCTTCGCTAGATGTCGTTCTTCATCTTGAAACTAGCTCTATTTCTGAAAATTGTTGTGCTGGTTGGCTTTCAGCTCCTCTTCCATTCTGGGCATCATCAGCCTTCAGTCCTGACTTGTTATCAATGCGCCGATCGGCGCATGAGTGCGCTAAACGGTGCAAGCTCTGTTCCTTCCTGTTTTTGGTCTTTTTCTTTTATTCTTGCATTGTTAGTCTACAATATATATATATATATATATATATATATATATATATATATATATAGTTTTGCACAAATAAACAGACAACACAAGAGCACACAAGAATTAAGCACATGCTTTTTCTAATTCTTTTATTCAGAAGATTGTTTTTATTACAAGAAAGCAAATTAAAAACACCAGGTTGCCCTCCCGGCTAGCATTAATTAACTAAATGAGACGGGTTGCCCACCCGCAAGCACTAAACAACTTCTAAATCTCCCGATAATTATGTTGCCTCCCAAGAGCGCTCTAGTTATTTAGAGGTCAAAGAGCTTGACCTCCCCGCGAGCAATCAATCCTTAGTATCGCAGTGCGGGGTGTAAGACCGCGACACTAAAAGGTTCACTTATCTTAATAGCTCATATACCTCGGACGACCTATCCTTACATCCCCTCCAATCACTCTTGATGCCACATTGCCTCGGTGTCTTGTACCTCTTCACTTCATCAATAGCACGACACTCTTCTCCCCTTTGGCGAAATTTGAAAGAGTAGGGAGTCCCACTTATATCGAAGCTTATCTCACCACTCCCACATCAATACTTGCCTTTGCTGTCCTCAAGAAGGGTCTACCTAAGATCAACGGGGTTCTCGTTCTCTTATCCATATCAAGCGCAATAAAATCAATAGGGACAATGTGATTTCCAATTTGAATAGGCACATCCTCAGCAATTCCATCAGGGAAGCGTATAGATTGGTCGGCTAACTCCAAACACATACCCGTAGGCTCCAATTCTGGAAAATTGAGACTTGTGAATATATGATGGGGCATAACACTTACACTTGCTCCAAGATCGCACAAGCATCTATCAAATATCCTTGTTCCGATTATGCATTTGATGTTTGGTGATCCAGGGTCAGGTTTCTTCTTAAGTGCAACATCATTGATCGCGGCCGTAAGTTCCTTAGTGACCTTCAGAACCTCTTCAGAAGATAGAGACTTCTTGTTTTGCATCATGTCCTTAATGTACTTGGCATAGGTAGATACTTGAATAGCATCAACAAAAGGGACATTGATGTAAAGCTTCTTCATAACATTGACAAACCTTGCAAATTGCTCGTCGTGTTGCCGCACTCTCTCTATCTTTGTTAGCAGTTGAGTATCCAAGAACGTGGTAGGGCCATGCTCCTCTGTTTCCATACCCATTTTTAGTCCAGAGAGGTCAATCTCTTCCTCGCGCCGATCGGCGCACTGAGTAAGCCGATCGGTGCTAACAGTACCATCGCGCCGATCGGCGCCAGTGGTGAGCCGATCGGCGTGTGTCTTCCTTGCTCCCGTAGAGTGCTCTGGATCTTCTGTTTGCTTTCCTGACCGTGTAGCTATTGCCTTTAACTGCTCTGCGGACATTGTATTACCAGGAATAACCCTTTTGTTGCCTTGAATGGCCTGTGATAACTGTCCCATCTGCTGCTCCATAATCTTGGTATGCTTCAAAATCTGCTCATTGGAGCTCCCAATTTCTATCACCTTGTTATTAATCCCTTCAAGAACACGATCAACCTCCTTGAATTTAGCTTGATTGTTCTTGTTGATCTTTTCTTGAGCTTGAAAGAACTCATGAAATTGGAGACGAAGCGGGATAGAGTTTTGCATGGACAAACTAGGAGAGAAAGAACTCCTTTGTTGGTGATATTGGGGTTTCCATCCACTATTGTTTATATATTCTAGCATCTTCATCTCTTTAGGGCAATCTTTTTGCACATGGCCAAATTCTCCACACTCATCACAAGTGGAGCGTGATTCTGCTATCCTGAGTGACTCTTCCTTAGGGATATGAGAATTATTGTCCAACCTTCTTTGAACAACATCAAGGCGATCCATAACCAAGTCTTCATGAGTCCTCTCAATCACGCTCTTTGCTACTCCTTTAGAAGGTTGTAGGTTCCTTGAACTTCTCTCACTATCCCATGATTGATTTTCAACTAACAATTTGATCAATTCCTTAGCTTGAGTGGGAGTCTTTGACATGAATGAACCCGCAGCTGAAGCATCTAAAGTGTTGATGGGAGGGGATATTGAATCCCACATAGAATCTCTCAACAGTTTCACCAACTATAAGACCATGATGAGGGCATGCATCCATATATTCATTGTATCTTTCCCACGCTTCTCTAATGCTCTCATTAATATTTTGCGTAAATCCAAGAATCTTATTCTTCAAAGCTTGAGTCTTACCAGGAGGGAAGTATTTGGCTAAGAATACAACTGCTAAGGTTTCCCATGTAGTCTTTACTGCGTTTTCCAAGCTATTGTACCATTGCTTAGGGCATCCAACTAGAGTGAAAAGGAACAGCCGCACACATGCTTGATCTCCGGTCAATCGTGCTACTTTGAATGTACTACAAACTTCAAGGAAGCGCTGCAGATGCTGATTGGGATCTTCTGAACCTATGAACGGTTGTTGTGACACTAATCCGACATACCTCTCTAGTTGATATGGAGCATGATCTTGAGCTTCTTGGAAATCTGTCTTGACAACCTTATCCAATTGAGGCTTGAAACTATTAACCAAGGGATGGTCTGCCATCGCTCCTGCTTCTGGATCTGCAACTGTGAATAATACTCGAGGGCTGGCACTGACTGGATCTCCAGCTAAATTTCCAAGTGACTTGCTCCTCTTTTCCGCTATTCTCTTCTTGCGTAAGAGCTTTTCTAGATCATCGGTGTAATTAGAGGGTTTGTTTGACTTAGGACCATCCATACCTGTTAATTTCACTTAACAGCATATATGTACTAAAAAGACAAGTAACAGCATATATGTACTAAAAAGACAAAGAGGAATAACCTTGCCCTTACCCTTGCCACGCCCAAGGCCAACACCACGGGAGGTGGCTTGGCCAGGGTCTCCGCCTCGACCCCGCTTTCCTCCCCCACCCCCACGAGCAACGTGGGACTCATTGGGGTCGAAATCCGCGTCCGAGTCAATGGGAGTGCCTGGATGCTTCTAACGTTTGCCACCACCCATCTGTCAAGAATAAATGAGGTGGAGTTATTAAAAAATTGCAACGAAATAGTACTGTACTGCTATCTGATTTGCCTTGATTGGCAGTGCCGATGGGAGTCATCGACAGTGCCGGTGGGGCAATCAGAAGGCAGCCCGAGGAGACTGCTCTTTGGTTGACCCAACCGGCAGTGCCGATAACTGACATCGACAATGCCGATCAGTTCAAACGGACGCTGCAACGGCAATTAGGGTTTCTGGATCTCCCGACCGGTAGTGCTGATGAGGGCCACCGGTAGTGCTGATCGAGGAGAATTGAAACTCTAAGTCCACTAGAAACTAATATTTAGCCACTAAAAATCTATCAAATTTTAGGGGTGAGTAAATTACTCCTAGATGGACATCTCTATCAAGTAAAATTAAGCAAAAACATGAGGCATTACGAGATTCAAGAGATGGAGATTTTCAAAAATACCTTCAGAAGTCCTTTGAATCTGAAAGGAGATGGACGAGAGAAGGTTTAGGAGCCGTTTGGATCCACTTCCCGCTTGATTCCACGAAGATTGGCAAGGATTTGGAGAGGGGAGACTTGGGTTAGGGTTAGAGAGAGAAGGAGGCACGGTTGAGTATTGAGACAAGGAACTGGACTCGGTCCCGTGAAGGGACCGAGTTGTCAATGCATAGGGACCAGTCCCGCATCGGTAGTGCCGGTGGAGAGCAACGACAGTGCCAATAAGGGCAGCCCGGTGGTGGGATCGGCAGTGCCGATACACTCAAGAACAGACAGATCCTGAACTGAAGAGCTAGAAGTGAGAGTTCCAAAAACAAGTTTGGATGGACAAAGAGCAATCTTGACATCATATCGTCAGCCAACAATCAACAATACATTACAATGACCATATTTTGACAAGATTTGATCCAATGATCAAGAAGCAACACCATTAGCAAAAATAAGAGAATTTTTGACATAAAGCAAAGATTTTTGCAAAGATAAAACAATCACCATTTAGATGTGCACATCCTCTATACCACATTGCTAGAGTCAAGGATATTTAACTCACTTCTAAGATAGAAAAATCTTTTCTCATCTAAGGGCTTGGTGAAAATGTCCGCTAGTTGATCTTCGGTTCGCACATGACTAACTTCTATGTCCCCCTTAATTGAATGATCTCTCAAGAAATGGTGGCGGATATCTATGTGCTTTGTGCGTGAATGCTCAACGGGGTTATAAGCAAGCTTTATGGCACTCTTATTGTCACATAGGAGTGGAACACCGTTCAACTTGTAATCGTAGTCCCTTAGAGTTTGTCTCATCCAAAGTAGTTGTGCACAACAACTACCGGCTGCAACATACTCCACTTCGGCGGTGGAAAGTGTAACGGAATTTTGTTTCTTGGATGACCATGACACTAGGGACCTACCCAAAAATTGGCATGTCTCGGAGGTGCTCTTTCTATCTACCTTATCCCCAGCATAATTCGCATCGGAATAGCCTAATAGGTTGAACTTTGAATCCTTGGGGTACCAAAGCCCTAGGTTGGGTGTGTGAACTAAATATCTCAAAATTCTTTTAACGGGCACCATGTGACACTCCATAGGAGCGGCTTGAAAACGTGCACACATACACACACTAAGCATGATGTCGTGCCTAGATGCACAAAGATAAAGCAAAGATCTAATCATGGAGCGATATACCTCTTGATCAACGGGTTTATCCTTTTTGTTGAGGTCCATGTGTCCATTAGTTGGCATGGGAGTTTTGATGGGCTTGGCCTTGTCCATGTCAAACTTCTTCAATAATTCTTGAGTGTACTTGGTTTTACATATGAAGGTGCCCTCCTTGAGTTGCTTCACTTGGAAACCTAGAAAGTATGTCAACTCCCCCATCATGGACATCTCAAACCTTTTGGTCATTATCTTGCTAAACTCATCACAAAAGTTTTGGTTAGTAGAACTAAATATAATATCATTGACATATATTTGGCACACATAGATATCATTGCCAAAACTCTTGGTGAAGAGGGTTGCATTGGCCTTGCCAATGACAAAACCCTTTTTGACAAGAAAATCCCTAAGGCATTCATACCATGCTCTTGGAGCTTGCTTAAGCCCATAGAGCACCTTCTGGAGCTTGAAAACATGATTAGGATACTTTGGGTCTTCAAAGCCCGGTGGTTGTTCCACATACACCTCTTCCTTGATTGGCCCATTGAGGAATGCACTTTTCACGTCCATTTGGTACAACTTAAAATCATGGTGAGTGGCAAAAGCATGTAATATTCTAATAGATTCAAGTCTTGCTACGGGGGCATAAGTTTCATCAAAATCCAAACCTTTCACTTGTGAATACCCCTTTGCCACGAGCCTTGCCTTGTTTCTTGTCACAACACCATCTTTATTTTGTTTGTTGTGAAACACCCATTTGGTGCCCACAACATTCTTGTTCTTTGGCCTTTCCTCCAAAGTCCACACTTCATTTCTTGTGAAGTTGTTTAATTCTTCTTGCATGGCCATCACCCAATCCGAATCCTCAAGTGCTTGTTCTACCATAAATGGCTCCATAGAACAGACAAAAGAGTAATGTTCACAAAAATTACTAACTCGAGATATAGTGATTACCCCCTTATCAATGTCTCCAAGAATTTTCTCGACGGAGTGATCACGTTGTATATTTTGATGCACTCTTGGGTGTGGTGGATATGAACTTTCTTGACCACCATCTTTATCAACCTCTTGATCATGTCTTTGAGGGTCATCATTTGAGTCTTGTTCATGATCACCAACATTTTGATCTTGACCACTTGCATGATCAATTTCTTCATTTTCATGATGTTGGTCTTGACTTGAGGAAGAGGGTTGATTTTCAACACTTGAATTTTCATGTGGTCTCACATCACCTATGGCCATCCTTTTTATTGCATTTCTAGGAGCTTCATCATCTACAACATCAGTAACAACTTGCTCCCCTTGAGAGCCATTAGATTCATCAAATGTCACATGACGTGAAATTTCAACACGACCAGTGGTTTTGTTGAACACACGATAGGCATGAACATTCGACCCATAACCAAGCAAGAAACCTTCATCAACTTTTGGAGCAAACTTTGAAGTCTTGGGTTTCTTGTTTAGCATAAAACATTTGCTCCCAAAGACATGAAAGTAGGAAATATTAGGCTTGTTACCGGTTAGTAGCTCATATGGTGTTTTCTTCAAGAGTCGGTGGAGATACAACCGGTTGGAGGCATGGCATGCGGTGTTGACGACTTCGGCCCAATAACGATCGGACGTCTTGTATTCATCAAGCATTGTTCTTGCCATCTCAATGAGTGTACGGTTCTTTCTTTCAGCCACCCCATTTTGTTGAGGGGAGTAGGGTGCCGAAAAATCATGCTTGATGCCTTCTTCATCAAGATACTCCTCAACTTGAGTGTTCTTGAACTTGGTGTCGTTGTCACTTCTTATCTTCTTGATCTTCACTTCATATTCATTTTGTGCTCTTCTCATGAATGTCTTGAGCACATCTTTTACTTCACCTTTATCATGCAAAAAGAATACCCACGTGAAGCGAGAAAAATCATCAACAATTACAAGACCATATTTGTTACCGTCAACGCTTATGTAGGAGACTGGTCCGAAGGGGTCCATGTGCAACATCTCCAATGGTGTTGTAGTGGTCATCACATTCTTCACGGCGCGTGATGCTCCAACTTGTTTTCCCACTTGACATGCACTACAAATTCTATCTTTCTCAAAGCAAACATCGGTTAGTCCTATGATGTGGCCTCCCTTTTAGAGTTTGTGAAGATTTCTCATACCAACATGTGCAAGCCTTCTATGCCACAACCAACCCATGTTGGAGACTTTGCTAATAAACATGTACCAAGTCTAGCTTCATCCGTGGAGAAGTCCACAACATAAATCTTTTCTTTAAGCGCACCCTTAAAAGCAACCGAGCCATCACTCCTCTTATAGACGGTCACACCACATTCATTGAACAAGCAATCATAGCCCATTTTACAAAATTGCAAAATGGACAAAAGATTGAAGTCAACATGATCAACGAGCATAACCTTGGAATGAGAATACGAAGGAGTGAGAGGGACTTTACCATAACCTAGTACTTGTCCCATTCCATTGTCACCAAACGTGATGTATTCATTGTTGTTGTAACTTGGTTCAAATGACTTGAACATCTTTTTGTCTCCGGTCATATGATTGGTGCATCCACTATCAATCACCCAACTAGACCCTCCGGAGACATAGTCCTACAAAACAAGTTAAGCTTTGTTTTTAGGTACCCAAATTTGCTTGGGTCCTTTCACATTAGTCACAAGTACTTTGGGCACCCACACACAAGCCTTTGGTCTCTTGTTGCATGGCCCAACATATTTTGCATACACATGACCATGCACATTTCTCATAAGCACATATGAGGCATCAAAATCATGAAAGAGTGCACATGTAGAGTTAGGCACATTAACATGAGAATCATTGGCAAAAGAAGTATGGTTAGTGTTCATGTTGTCGGCTTGCTTCTTTTGATAAGAACCTTCCTTGGTGAACTTAAGGAATTCTTTCCCATTCTTGTTCTCCCGTGCATTATGCTTGGCACCCTCAACATAGCCAGTGCCATCCATGAAATGGGGCTTTCTAGTGTATGAGTATGCACCTCATGCATACTTTGCTTTTTCATTGTCAACAACATTCCTCTCATGTTGTATCTTGCTTTCAAGAACCCTCACTTGCTTGTTCAAATCATCAATTAATTTCACATTAGTAGCACAAGCATCAACATCAATATTATAGCACCTATCACATCCTTTGCTAGTGAAAGCATGAGAGTTGTTGGTGGAAGAGGATGTGAAGGTTGAAAGAATATTATATTGTTCTTCAAGAGACTTATGAGTCTTTTCCAAGTCCTCATACTTCTCTTGAACTTCATCTTTAGCACTATTGACATTCTCACAAGTATTTTCAAATTTAGTGAGAGACATGGTTAGTTCTTCATTTTTCTTCCTTTCAAGTTCTAGGAGCTTCTCTAGTTCAAGGTTTCTTTTCTTTTCAAGAATAAGCAAGTCTTCTTGTTTTTCAAGAAGCTCCTCTTATCTATCATTTTCTTCCTTTGTTTTTCAAGTAATTCCATAAATTCAATCATTTTGGGAAGTGAAGCATGTCATCATCATCATCATCACTACTACTAGAATATGAGGAACGCTTATGTTTAGATTTTGATACCTTAGATCCTCTTGCCATGAAGCACTTATGAGTGTTGTCATCTTCATCATCACTCAAACTTCCAAATAGAGAAGTGTTGGTGGGAGTGACGCCGATGGCGAGTGTAGCAATGCCTCCCTCATTCGAGTCGGATTCGGAGGAGGAAGATGATGAAGAGGATGAATCATCAGAATTTCATTCTTGCCCAATGTGAGCTTCACCTCTTCTATATTTCTTGTCCTTCTTGTGGTGCTTGTCTTTCCTTCTCTCTTCCTTGCTTTTCTTCTTTGGACATTCCGCAATGAAATGTCCTTCATCACCACATTCATAACAAGTTCTCTTTGATCTTCTTACTTTGCCTTTATCATAGGTTTTCTTCTTGTAGCCATCTTTCTTGAGAAATGACTTGAATCTTCTCACAAGTAAAGCCATCTCATCATCACTATCTTCATCACTAGAATCAATTACTTTCTTTTTCTTCTTCTTGTCTTTCTTTTCATTAGCCTCATGAGATGCTTTGAGCGCAATTTCTTTCTTTTCTTCTTCACCTTGTCCCAACAAGTTGTTCACTCTTGTTGCTTCTTCATCTCTCTCTTTGTAGGTGAGCAACCTTCCTAGTACTTCATCCGTACTAAAGTTCTTGAAGTTTTCTTTCTCCCTAACAAAGTTGCAAGCACTTTGATTCCATGGTTGCAAAGCAAGAAGCAACCTCTTGTTGACCTCAATGGTGCCAAGCTTGATCCCTAGGGCTCTTCTCTTATTTACAATTTCCATGAGTCTATCATGCACTTCTTGTGGCCCTTCACCGGCCTTCTTGATAAACATGTTGTACTTGCCTCTTAGGATGTCTTCTCTTGCTTCTCTAACACCCTCGGTCCCTTCATAGATAACCTCAAGCTTTTTTCAAATGTCATGAGCTTTCTTGATTCCTATCACCTTTTCATACTCCTTTGCTGATAGGGCAGAAACAATGGCAGATGCGGCATGATCATTGTGAGTAAGCTTGATCTCATCATTGGAAGTTGGATTTTCTTCATTTTCCAATTCAAACCCTTGCTTCACCATCTTTAAGATTGGTCTTCCCATAGAGCCCAAATATAATTCCATTCTATATTTCCAATGGTCATAGAATGTTCCATCAAAGTGTGGTAACTTTCCGGAACCGTTACCAACATACTCATTTTTGAGCTCATTGTAGTTAAATGGTAAAGCATTATAGCTAACTCCGGAGTCATCTTTAGCACCTTCGGTTTTGACTCCAGCTGTGTCATTTAGTGGAACTCCTTTTCCTTTCGTCATCTTTTATCTTCAAGTGGTCAAGCCTTCAAGAAGAACCTGGCTCTGATACCAATTGAAAGTTACCTAGAGGCGGGGGGGGGGGGGGGGGTGAATAGGCAAATCTAAAAATCTTGTAAAATTTGGACTTAAACAATTTTATCAGTCTGACCGGCAGTGCCGATGAGGGTAATCGGCAGTGCCGATGGACACTACCGATGCTAGATCGGCAGTGCCGATGAGCAAACTAAAAGCGTATAAAATCTAAGATTAAGTGGTTCTGCAGTTACTAATTTGGACAAATTGTTACAACAGTAGTAGAGAGAGAAAATAATGATAATAGTGAATAACAAAACAAGAGCTATTTGAAAAGAGCTAGCAAATATATCAAGAACGTGTACAAATCCTAGGTGAAGATTAAATGAACAAGTACAAGAGCACACGGAGACACAAGATTTGTTACCAAAGTTCGGGCTCACAAAAAACCCTACGTCTCTGTTGAGAAGTCCACAAAGGTCCGAGTCTCTTTCAACCCTATTCTCACTCAAGCGACCACAAAGATCAAGCTCGAGTTCTCCACTATCAATTCCCTTACGGGAGGGTAATACAAACTTCCCGAGGTGTCACCACACAAGTTGGGAGCTCTACGGGCACCGCTAACCGTCTAGGAGCCAAGCTCCAAGAGTAACAAGCACAAGTCACAAAGATGATTAAATTGAATTCTCAAGAGTGGAGGAGTGCTCTTTTCACTAGAAACCAATGGCTCAATCAAACCCTGGCTCAAGGAATGAAGCTTGGACTTGGAGAGGGAGAGTGAGGAGAGTGGAGCTCAAAAGTGTAAAGTGATTTTTGATTTTCCAACCTTGTCCACGAAGGGGTTGAGTCCCTTTTATACAAAGGGCTCAAAAAGAGTCATTGGCCTATCTGGACACCACGCTTCAGCACTGCCGATCGAGCCATCGGCACTGCCGTTAGGGTTTCTGGCACACTGTCATAGATCTGCAGACAAGGAATCGGCCCGCACCGGCACTGTTGATCAGGGCATCGGCACTGCCGGTGAGGCAGCCACAGAGAAGACAAATGGTCTCTGGCAACCTTGACCGACACCTGCCGATCCGAGGACCGGCACCGCCGATCTCAGTCAGCCAGAGAGCCCGAGAGGATAGTTCTCTGTGGAGAGGGGACTGGCACTACCGATCAGGTAGACTGGCACTGCTGGTGAGCAACAACCAGAGAGACCGAGGACGCACCCTTCTCTGGGAGAATGGACCGGCACTGCCGATGAGCCCCATCGATACTACCGGTGCTGGCAAGACAGACGCTAGAGAAGAGTCTGGTCATCATAGCGCCTCTGTGAGGGATGATCGACACTGCCGGTGAGGACCACCGGCACTGCCGATAAAGGGAAAAACAGAGGGTGGCAGAACTAGTATTTTTGGGATGTTTGAGCATTTGACTTTACCAAATTTGTAAATTATACCCCTCTTAATAGTATGGTTTACCTATACTCAAGATTAGAAATAAAAACATCATTGATCCTTCTTTCTTGAGTGAAATATGGACTTTCAACTTGAGGCAAATTGACCATCTTCTTTTCTCTTTCTGTTTCAATGCATTACATTGATCAGTTGAGATAGTCATCTACACACATACTCAATGAAAAACATTAGTCTATTCTTAATTGTATTGACGCCAATCACCAAAACAAAATTAGGGGCCTAGATGCACTTTCAACTTCTTAAAGCGTGACTTCTCGATGTTGACGCGTGTCACCTTGTCCCGCGATCCTGACCCCCGTCAAGTCTCTCCCGATCCCTGTCCATTGGGCCCCCTTGTCACTTGCACCGGCATCCCGCTCGCCTTGACTTGGTCAACACGCCATCTTCATCACCACCATGGTTTTGAGACTCGATCGCAAAACCATCCGTGCTTCTTGCCTCTCCACGTGTACGGTGTGGATCACCCTTGACTTCACCCGGCATTCCGATCGTCTGACCCCAAGTCCCCTACTTGTGCCCGATTCTCTCGCCGTTGACCGCCAAGTCGACTCTATTGACCTACACATCATAAGACAAGCAAGCACATTTTTCATCTCCTGCAACATCACCAATACCTCCAGCAACTCTGGTTACTCAAAACCATAATCATGCACAACCACATGCAATCCCCAGATTCCCGCATTTTAACTTAAACACCAAATCCGCTCAAGTCAACTACTCATCACATATATTACAAACCATGACACATATCCACATGGTTTCTCAGTTCCACCAATAGCACGAAGGCAATTTTGGAAGAATAGAAAGAATCTACGGTTATTTAGGATTGTTGGGTGGACTTGGTTGGGATCGGGGGCCCAAAGGAAACGGCGAGAGAGTTTGGGGATGACCACCTTGAAGCAGTGTTTCAGGTGATGGTGGAAGGTGTCATTACTATGCCCAAATTGCACTTGAAGTTTCTCATATGAGGCATTGTAACTTAGCATGTACAGAAAAAAGCCAACTTCTCTTCAACTTTGATTCTTGTATCTACAAGGAGCCTTGTCCTTCTAAGGTAAGAAACCACCCTCTTGAAGACATAAGGTTCCATCCTAAATTCCACTTGGCAATTCTTGACATGTCCTTCAAGTAGTCGACGAACCTTGACCTCTCCTATTTCTTCTGACGTATGACGTTTCTTCTTTTTGCTCGCACTACTTGAATCTATAAGGTACAAGGCGGGAAAAAGGAACATCATAATTGCATTGTCATCTTCCTCCCTTCTCTTTCTAATATGGTCTTGCAATGATAGACTCACGGCAAGACTAGAGTTGAACATAGAAAGAATATAATTGTCAAGTATATTACTAAAGAAACACGTGCAACAATGATATCATTCAGTTATTATAGTATTTGTCATGAACTATTCAGATATTATACTATTAGACATGAACTATTCAGTTATTGTACTACTAAACATGTTGACATAACCATGCAGCAATGAAAAGAAAAACAACAACTATGCAAGATGTATGAAAACAAGTACCTTTAGGAGTAGGTACCAGATCCCAAGAAGGGGGAGGTTTGTCTTCCCCAAGCCAAATTGGTGTTGGGGGGATCTACAAGTAACAACAAAAGTTGTACAAGCAGAATACATACAAGAAGCTAAAAATTGGTGGAAGAAGCTAAAAATTATAACAGAGAAAACAAAAAGCTTTATGACAAGAGCACACAAAGGTCTGATTTAATATGCATAGCTTAGTTTATGATAAGAGCACATAAAGATTTGGCACATTGAATTTTGCTTCACTTCACATAATAGTCTAAAAACAGATGCTATCACTCTTTCACTCAACAGTCTAAGAATATCATAATAGATGATTACCATTCACAAACATTGAATGTCATTGATATATAAGCAAACAATGATATATTTAAACTAATAAAAGGCGAATGACAGTACCAGTTTTGTCACCACAGACAGACAGCCACCCACCCACCCAACGATCTGAGCCCTTCGTTAAGCATGGGCCCCCTACATCTAACTATAAGATTTAGATGTGTAAATATTGTTTTACTCATTCCTTCACACAAATCACTCATCCTCCCCCCCCCCCCCCCCCCCCCCCCACACCTAGTTTTTTCTCACTGTGCTACCCACCTGTACACACATATACCCACACTGACGTGGGAAACACCTCCAAAATCCTTTCCTGATTGTCTTTCTTAATTATGATTAGCAGTCATTTCATAAGGAAACAAAGTCACGGTTTAATTTCACCTTTAATTTCTTTCCATACATATTGGTTCTGAGATAGATCTTTCCTAACAAATCGCATTCTGCCCCGCACATCCCCCTCATGCGCTTGATTTCCTCCTCCCCCGGATCAGCAACCTCGCCCTCACGTTGAGACAGCACGCACATCGCCGATGTTGTCAAGCGGTCGCCAACGAGGCTGCGTGATACGGCAAGGATCATTGTGCCAGCCATGTTCCCGATGATGGCGCAGTCAAGCGAGAAACATCGGAGGCGATGTCCAAGGCGGCGCTGAATTGATGTTGGGGTGGCGTCTCATGCGACTGGGCTTGGCGGCGACTTCATGTGGCTGGACCTTCGTACTTGTGGTCATCGTGGTCTACGACTCCTGCCAGGGCGTCGACGGCATCACCGCGGGGTACTACTGGAAGGACGTGCAGCGCGCGCAGCCACCGGCGGTGCAGTTCTACCAGGGCCTGACAAACACACCATGGCCCATGGGTCGTCAAGCCCCTCTGGGCCCTACGCACTAACGTCATCCCCATGGCCGGCTTCCAAGTTCCACCGATGGTCGTACTTCATCCTCACAGATCAAAGATCTGAGCTTTCTTGGTCCGTCACATTGGTAGAGCCAACGTGTTGTGTTTCTATGTGTTGCAAATATGCAGGCATGATTGGCGTCATCTATGCTCGTGCTTTCTGTGCACCGCGACCTAGGGATCATAGCGGGATTGTTGGCGCGGCTATAGCTGACGTAAGAGTGGATGCCCTGGTTGCATAGAACAGCATCATGCACCCGCCCCTTCCATCCAACATGATAAGGGGATGTTGAGGAGTTACTTGGATTCTCTATGTGTGTGCTGCTTGTTCACTCAATGGAATCTCAGGTTTGAATCTCTCATACATGATCGTGTTCCAATTTTCCATACAACCCAAATATGCAGTGGGTGAAATTCTGAATGTCTGCAAAAGGTTATCTGTTGTTAATCTATTCAAAGCTGGGATTCTACTGAAGGAAACCCATGTTAGCGATTTCGAGTACAAGCAAGCAATAAAGTCCATGGGGACAACACTAAAGTGCCATGAGGTCTGGCGGTCATGTGTATATCTATGTTTCTCTCAAGTTATGCCTTGATATTCAGGGAGCTATATTCTACTGGTACACAGCCCCCATTGTTGGACCTGTATTTTCAGAGGTAGGATCGTGATTGTTAATTAAATCTGCTTATATGGTGGTTTTGTTAATCCACTATGCATCTGGTTAAAAGGGCAACCGATTGGCAGCAAGATACATTTTGATTTCTTATTAGAAGAGCAACTATAGACATCTACTACCCATGGTAAAATCAAATTTGCTTTCTAGCATTGAAATGGACTTTTTGTTATTACCGTTACCTGTTATGATCAACCTCTATTGTTGAGGGAACTAACAGATCATCTGCATTGGCGTAGGAGCTTATCGGTCTCATCTATTCCATTGGTTCACTTGGTTCACTACTCAGAGTATTACTGTATCAAATTACCCTGAAGGACTATCCTTTCTGCGGCACGCTTCTCTGGGATCAAGTGCTATCAAGTCTGGCAGGAATGCTTGATCTGGTTTTGGTGACCCCACTCAACCTGAAAATGGGCATACCAGATTACTTCTTTGCAGTGATTGATAACAGCATTTCACAGATGGTTGGTAGACTCCAATGGTTGCCACGTCTTGTGCTTTGTTTATACTTTGTCCGCCTGACATCGAAGGAACATTTTATGCACTGCTCATGTCTGTACAAAATGTCGGGTTGTTTATGTCTGCTTGGTGGGGTGGCCTGCTGCTGCGAATGCTGAATGTGACCTTTCTGCATTTTCATTGTTGATCGTCCGCATTTTTAGAAGGGAGAATTGTGTTATATGGAGTAAAATTTGTATTTGTGTTATGGTTCATGTTTATGAACACATAGTTTTATTCAATTTCAATGTTAGAGCTCCCTGGCCATGGCGGTAGCTTGTCATCTGGCCTTGGCAGGAGGAAGAAGCCATGCGAGTATTTTCTGCTATTTTTGTTATAGCAAAAAGTGAAAATCACCTTGGAAATTGATGTAGCATCGTGTGAGAATACTTTATCTAAAGGACATTCTATTTAGAATGCAATGAAATTAGTTACTAATTTTGTTCCACTGTTCAGATTTTAAGTTAGTAGCTCTCTCGCCAAGTTTTGACTCCCATCAAAGCCAAAGAAAATTGATGAGAATTGAGTGCATAAGTACTTGAAAAGGGAATTCAGTGCATATGTGCGCGTGCATGGGAATGACTTTCATCATTTTTGACAAGCAGTCCTAAAAGAATTCTAGAGAGCACAATGGCTAGCAGTAGAGAGAAGCAGCTTATGCACCTTTTGTTTCTCAAGCGGGTCTGCCATACAGGTGATTTGTTGCTCTATTTTATCTACATTGTTGACATGCCATTAAGTTTTTATTCTTACATGTCTTGTTAGTATTCTGATGTTTGAATATCTATAAATTTTACCACATTATCCATAAATTCTACCACATGTACAAGTCCAGTAAATGAAATGGTGAAGATTTCTGAGATTTCAATCGTGCTTGATGATCTTTCTGAACCTTTGGTTTGAAACACCGGAAAATGTCTGACGACACTTATCTTTTGTGGTTATTCTGTTTTCTTCAGTCCTAGAACAGCTTGTATTTTAGGGACACTATTAACTTGCACTTCAAAGTCGCTTGTATTTTGGGAACTGCTTATCTTGTGCTCCAATATCCTTTTTTATATTATTTCAAATTGATGTCATGTAGATTCGGGCCACTGCCTCCCATGCCAACTCCATGAGCTCATAGTTCTTTGTTTGGTGCTGATTATGGTCGGCATGGTTGACCGGCTGTTGCCTTCGGCAGGCTTGTGCATTTGGTATGATGGCTGTTGTACTGAACGGTGAGGACTATGAGCTCGTGGAGTTGTTTTCCGTGTGAGCCTTGTCCGAATTTTGTAGCTAGCTATGTTACTTGCATGTATTTTATTGCTCATAGATCAAGTTTAGTGCACTTTTTCTTAGAGAACACCAAACATGATTTTTTCAGTTTTGGTTTGTTCCATCTACAAATTTGCTCTATGCCATAGTCATATTAATCGCTGTGGGATTTTAACTATTTTGAGGTTTTTTTTATTTCCTATCTGTCACTTGCATGTTATATCAGCTAACCATTGGCATGCGATGAGGTGTTTTAATCCATGATTTTAAATTCCATTTACAGATTTCAGCGTTGTCACTGAAAATCCACCAGCTTGGAGATCAGGGAGATAGGTCAAGTATAGGTATTCCTCGATGTCTATTTTGCATTTATAGTTTTATATGTCAACAGGCCACCTGAGATGAGAACTGCTTGTTTTAATGGTCAAAAGGGGGAAATCAAAATCAGATTTAGTTCTCTTTTAATGATTATATAGTAAAGTAAAAGGTGGTTTAGGATGAAGTGGTCACAAACTACATAAATAGTTGTCAATACTACATCCTCTTCCCGTCTTCTCTATGCCATACAACATCATCCTTAGATCGATGTTGCCCAGAACCATGTATTGGATCTGGTATGTGCTGCTATAATTATTTTTATTTTCTTTCTTCTCTTCTGCTGGTCAGTTTTATGATTTATTCATTATTTATTTTACTTGATCTCTAAACAGCCTGATCTACCAAAGGTCTTAAGCATGTTGTGACTTCAGTCAGGTCTATAGGATGTTTCAGTGGATCGGTGTCTTCCATGGTAGTATTACTTTCAAAGGTTCATTGTCCTTCATATTTTGTTGCCGGAAAATTACACAAAAGCCTGATGCCAATTCTGTAGTTCTTTTAACTTACAAAAAACAGCATGGACTCAGTTATGCTTATACTGCATTTTCATGCATTCTTGCAGATGGCAGTGATCTTTCCTGCTTGTTGATCTGAATTAATGTAGAACATCTTTCATCCTATTAACATCTGAAGACAACTTTTGTAATTTTTTGAGAAATATATTATGACAATATGTCTTTTTTTTTGCAATTTATCTGTATTTGTGAAGGAGATAATGTGTGTAATGTTCATGGCGCCGTTTTTTAAAAGTACCCTGTAGCTATGTGAACGAAAGGGGAAAAAACAATCTGTTGTTCTTTGTGTAGGGTTCTCTTTCCATCTGCACTGGTGATTGATTGTTCCTTCTATCTTTTCCTTGCAGGAAGAAAACAATGACAAATATGACGAATAGCAGGATGTCGGTGATGAATTCGATAGTGACTTTGGTGAAGATGTGAGATAACCTTATGATTATCCTTCCCTTTAGTAGTTTAGATTACTCCCTTTTTATTCATTATTCATTGGATCAATTACTCCCTTTCTTGGATAAATAATTGTAGTTGTTTGGACGGACTCTCCTGTTCCTTCTACTGCATGATGATTTCTTAGCTATTTTTCTCTGATGTTTGATTGTGCGGGTCATAATATTCAATCAGTAACATTAGTATGTACAGGAGCATGGTGAGCACCAAAAGAAACAAGTGATTCAGATCTAGAATGTTCTTGTCTATTACCATCCATACCCTCCACGGCACAATCCCCAACCCTATGCGTTGCCCCTTTCACAAGCGTCACCGAAGCCGTAGGCCCTGGGGAAGGCAGCGCCGATGGAGCTACTGCACGGGCGTGTCGACTTGTGGTAATTTGACGGGCGGATCGAGCGATGTGCTCGATTGCTTGGTGGACTGTTTTGCTCTTCATCGTCTATGGTACATGTCACAGCATGTATTCATCCGAGTGAGTGGTCTGGTATATCGTCCATGTCTGGTTGACTCTGTCCGAGTGAGTGGTTTCTTTCCTCAATTGATGTCAGGTTATTTATGTTGTAGGATTATGCTTTTGTTTGGATCATGCGACTCCTTGGTATTATGCATATATTCCATGGCCTGATTTTGCTGTTCTTTTTTCTACTCATGTGATCAGGGAGGAGAGGGAGGCAGAAGGGAATGGAGAGAAGAACTAGAGGGCCAAAGGAAATTGATCTGAAAGTTAATGAGCTAAATCATCTTTTTAGTGATATTTAGCATATCCATGCCTACGTTCAACCAGCACAGGCACTGCAGACCACATCTGGTTTGGTGGCTCACAAATTCTTGACACCTCTATTGTGACTGGTTGTTTTCAAGTACACTAATTTTGGAAAGATTTATCAAGGGATTCATGATCTGCTATTGATAAATTTTGTTGCATAATTTTTTTAAGACAAGTGTGCATCACCTCATCCAAAGCTAAGGATACTGCAAGCTGCTTGAGGAGAAATCATTCAGAGGAAGAACTGCCGACTTCTTCTACATCCTCTTGTTCGGTGCTACTGTCCTAACTGGCATTGTTCTGGTTGGAGGGATGATACTTACATTTTTGAGACAATTTGCTAGAATACTATTCTTGAGCAACTCATTGTCATTTACGATGGCACATGATTAACTTCTGTAATTGCCAGTAACATGTTTGGTTCTCAATGAAAAATCTCGCCTGGGCATCTAAAGCAGAGTCTTGAGTTTTGGTTTTGTATGGCAGGTTTATGTTTGGAACAATCATAATTCCTTCATCCATATGGGCTTCCTGGGCTGTTCACCTTTACTGCTGCATACTTACCTTGGGTGAGTATTATTTAGCCATATTGTTGCATCAGTTTCCTGATGATCATCTCATTACTATTGTTACGGCATTACATCTATGAATTAGTAACTTTTCATGCCTAAATGTTGCATAATATTTCAAATCATCATTATTATTGGTACCGCATATCTGTAAGACAATCTTGATTATTCTACTAGGTACATAAAATAAACAACAACTTCCAATGCTGTTTAATTAATTATAAAGTTAGATTACTAAGGAAAGTTCATTCCTCTGCTTTCAATGGAAGTTCTTGGGTTTGAAGCAGAGTACGCCCGTGAAACTTGCAGGGATTAATTTGACTTTGCTATGATAGGTTATTAGGGTGTCTCCCAGTGTTTGATGTTAGGTTATTTAAGTTGTAGGATTATGCTTTTGTTTGGATCATGCGACTCTTTGGTATATTGCATATATTCCATGGCCTGATTTTGCTGTTCTTTTTTCTACTCTTGATCAGGGAGGAGACGGAGGCAGAAGGGAATGGAAAGAAGAACTAGAGGGCCAGAGGAAATTGATCTAGATGGTAATGAGCTAAATCATCTTTTCAGTGATATTCAACATATCCATGCCTACGTACAACAACCACAGCCACTACATACCACATCTGGTTTGGTGGCTCACAAATTCTTTACACCTCTGTAGTGACTGGTTATTTTCACGTGCACTAATTTTGGAAAGATTTATCAAGGGATTCATGATCTGCAATTGACAAAATTTGTAGCATAATTTTGTTGAGACAAGTTTGCATCACCTCATCCAAAGCTAAGTGCTGTGGTTACAAGTCCAGAACAAACAATTGATGGGCTAGCCGAGGGCTGGACTGGCCGAAGGTCCCTCGGACAAGCTATGACAGGAAGGAACAAAACCAAGCTACAACGCTAATGCCGAAGGGCTCATACTGCTGCCCTTCGGTTAACGAACTCTGTATTATCTGGTCAGAATCGTACAGGAAGGTTCTGGTGGCAGAGACACGTCCCCTCTCGCTCAGAGGTGCAGGTGAGCATTTATAGATCTACGCTCACCTACCCTCCGGGCATGTTTACAGATTTGCTCCGGACCTTACATTACACATCTTACTATTTGACCTAAGGGTATTCTAGTACTTCAATCTTCATCTGGTACACGCCCCCCGGCTGTCATCCTCTAGCGTCTGTGCCCGGGGCCCGCCATGCCGTACGGCCTTCAGCCGTACTGGCGTTCGGGCGCCTGCTGGGCCGAAGGCCTTCTGGGCCGCCAGTCCAGCTGGACCTTGCTTCTTGTTGCTGGGCTGTCTTCTGGGCTTAGGGAGACTAAGGGGTGGGCATTCCCCCAACAGTAGCCCCTCATGGGTGAGATCCGCCTTTGGCAGGACCGAACCGTGATCATGCGAAATGACCACCCCTAGTCTCCCCCCTTTTCGGGCCTGTCCGGAGGCCATCCTTTCCTTCGGTTACCTGCAGTTCGCACACGTAATCGTATTCGAAAAAGTTAGTGAGTTTTCAAAAGCGAAGCATGCTACTGGAGGCAACATGTTATTTTGTCCCGAACCCGAACTGTCTTTGGGCTCCCGGCCCTTAGCCGCCGGACCGTGTAACATTCCTAAAGATGCAACAAATGCGTTGTCATAAATGCAGTCCACGCGTCGCTTTTGCTTATAAATGCGCCCAACGCGGTTACTCAGCGCAGTTCCCGGGTGAGCGCGCTGTCATAAATTCGTCCCCTGCACCACGCGTCGGCCATCGGATTGGCTATATAAGCCAGTCCCTCACCCCCTCTCTTCTCACTTTCACTCTAATTTCTCAACCGCTCCATGAAAACCAAGTGCTCTTGTGAGCACCCCTTCGTTGTGTCATACTTATTATAAGCACGCTCACATCGGAGGCTGCTCATTCTTCTTTCTTCAGACCAGCCAACTACATCCTACGGTGAACGATGGGCCCTCGGAAAGCTAAGCCCCCGGTCGGATCTGAGCCGAAGCGGGTTAACGACAAGAAGGCCGGGAGTCCTTACCTGGGGCCGAGTACAATCACCGAGGCGCTGCTGGACACATGGGCTGCCGAACCAAAACGATGGTTTGAGAGGTCCCGTGCGTCGACGCCGAAGGACGGCGAAATCGTACCCCAGCCTCGCCCGGGCACAATAGTGGTCTTTGAGCGATTCTTCGAGGCTGGGCTCCGGTTCCCCTGCTCCCAGTTTGTCGGCGACGTTCTGGCCTTCTACGGGCTCGAAATACAGCAGGTGTTGCCGAACACCATTGCCCGGCTGGCCTGCTTCAAATGGGCTTTCCGAATGGAGGGCTCTGAGCCGCACGCCGGTGCCTTCGCTGCAACGCACCTGACGTCTCAATGAGAGCACCCTTGCCCCGGAGTCCCCACACTGCTGTCTAACTACCTAACCATCACCCTTCGGCCGCGTCGTGAACGCGACGTGCCCGCGAACGGGTCAAGGCAGCACTGGGGGAAGCAGATCGCCTCTGGCTGGTTCTATTACGATGTGGGCCCTAATAGTCGGAATGCTGAGATCATATACACGCCGAAGCCTGAGGTCCCAGAGGATAGCCTTCTCAGCAGCCGCGTCCGACTATTATCCCGAATGGCCAAGCGACTAAGCATTCGGGATTTGGTGGAAGAATTCTGCGCCGCCGGCATCGACCCCCTTTGGGCCGATTGGCACATACAATTCATCACCCAGGACCCCGTAAGTGGGGCTTTGCAGTTTAATCGAGAGCGGCTCCCGAAGATCAACTTTGCCGAGATAGAGCAGCGAGCCATCCACTATCTCGGCCCTCTTATTCAGAAGGAATGGGAGCTGCTTGGGGAGATGGGACGCCGTGGGCGAACCAACCGCATTGTGCAGCTATACAATATGGAAGCCGTTCTGCCCCCCCCCCCCCCCCCCCCCCCGGGAGCCACACCGGGCCGAAGCTCAACAGACAGGAGGTAAGGCAGCTAAAGGCCCCAACAACGAGAAGGAGGAAGAAGAGACAAAGGAGGAAGGAGAGGAGGAAGCCACCCCTACTGCGGCGGAAAGGCAGGTAAAGGTGGTTTTCAAGCGCCCTGCAACCCAGAAGGGTAACGCCGAATGCGTGACCTCCGCTCTGCGACGCACAAAGCAAGTGGCGCAGCACCCCAGGGGTATAAGGGGCAGCCTTCGGCTCGACGAGGATACCTCCGGCCGAGAGAAGTAGAAGAAGAAGCGTTCTGGGGCCGTCGAAGGCGCATCCTCGCTCGCATCGCAGCCATCGAAGCGCCGATGCCTCCGCAAAAACTACGGGGGAACCGTCGCGAGACCGGCGACCCTGAGCGAAGAGGCGGCCGATGAGGACGTGGTGGCCACCTCTCCTAACCAAACACCACCGGCGTCGCCCCACCCGAGAACGACGAACTCTGATAATCTGCTGAACGTGTTGGTAGATGTCGTTCCTGATAGGTCCGGGGAGCGGCTAGAGGGGGGTTCCGAAGGCTTTGTGTCACCTTTGCCCCGGTCCCCCCGCATTCTGATGCCGTCTCTGGATTTCGGCACCGATAGCCGTTCGGCCTGCACAGGTATCCAAGGCTGCTAAATTATTCGTTGTCCTTTTATGCACTGTGATCTAACGTTCTAATACCTCACTTTGTTATCTTCTGTAGAACAACAGGAGGATGGCGCCGAGGATGCCGCCGGCTCTTGCCAGTTCAAAGAAGCAATGGTCAGCGTGCGCTCTAGCTCTGAACCCTGTGGCGAGAGCTCTGGACCGGCTAGTTCGAGCATCAGCTCGACCGAAGGCAGCAAGGCCTTTGGGGAAGAAGAAGAGGTGGAAGGGGAGGAGCATCACGTTGAAGACATCCGTAGCGATGAGGAGGAGGAAGAAGAGCTAGCCCTGATGCACATCCGGAGAGCCGGACGCGGTAAAGGTTTCAAGGGCGTCCTTGCTTCGGGTGTGCAGCCAAGTGACATCGGAACATCTCTTCAGGCAAGCGACTTTAGCGGTCGTCTCGAAGCCGCCACAACATTGGGGTACGTGTCACAGATGCTGAACCTTTGCGACAGCGGAAAGGCGCTCGAGGACGTCGACACGATGACTGCTATCAGCTACTTGTCTTGCTTAACCGCACAGGTATCCGACATTCTAGGGCTTAACGCGTTCAGTCAAAAATACTATTATCGGCTTGTAACTCTTCGTGTATTGGCACAGACCGCGTTGCTATCCCGTCACCTCGAGACCAAACTGTCCCCGGAGGCCACCCTTGCGGAGCTGAAGAAACAACTGACCGAGAGCCAAAAACAAGCCCGGTTAGCTGCCAGCGACCTGAAGAAAGCCCAAGACGCGCTCATAGAGGCTGAAAGGATAGTGCAGCAGGTCACCGAGGAGGTGAAGAAGAGTGTCGAGGACCTAGGGAAGCGGTTGGAGATTTTGCAGAAAGACAACCAGGCACTGGGAGTCGAGAATGTGGACCTACATAACGACAATCAGAAGCTATCCAGAGCTCTAGAATAGGCCTCCGTGTATATCGAAGAATCTGAGAGAATGAGCCGAGGCCTGTTCTTTGATGCGCCTCTTCTTTGATGGAATGGGACTCACCTCCCGGGAGCCAGGGCATGCCGAGGGGGAGGGTATGAAAAGCATCACCTGGCTGAGCAAGGGCCTTGAACATGCGAGAGATGGTCTTCGGTCATACGGCACCATCTGCGCCCGGATAGGCTGGACGGCGGCTTACTCTACAATGGAATCACTGGTCGCGCCTCGACGCTCGGAGATTTGTGAGGCTGCGCGCCAGCTGCTATCCTAGTGCCGGGGTGACCGTGCCGTGTACAGCCAACTGCAAGAACGGCTAAGCCCCCTTGGTAACATCTTGGGGCGAGAGTTCTGGCAGCCCCTCGGCAACGACCTTGCTGAAGCCCTTGCTCGCGAGGCAACTGCTCACCTGGCTGCATCCGCCCCCACCGGTAACACCCCAGTTTCTGGTGGACGAAGGGAAACTGGCCTGCTGACTGGTGGTGCGGACGGCATCACCAACACAGCCCCTGTCACTTCAGGCCACGACGCCAGTTCACCCGCTGCTGCCGCCACCTCTGCTGTTCCGGGCTCCGGCAACGGAGAGCCCCACGACCCCGAGGCACCTTCCACAGCTGCTCCGGAGACCCAGGTGTGACTTCACCCTTATCTAAGGCCACCGCACCTTCTAGGTTAGCTAGCACTCCATGGGTTGTGATTTTTGTACGGCGATCGTAAGCGTCCAGCGCTCCGATGGCTCTCTCCTTGTAACTTAGGCATCTTTTGGAATGAAACTTAGTTCGTTATTCACCTAAATTGCCTATTGCACTTTCCCTAAGATTGTCTTTGTTACTTTTCTCTAGAACATACCTCCCGAGGATGCCTCCGTGGTTCCGCCGAACGCCACGATACTGGACATAGCTCCAGTATCTATCAAAGTGCCGGGGGTTGGGGAAGCCCCTGGCGATTACTTGATTCATGGTATGCACTGGCGGCGTTGGAAGCATGAGCATCCTGAAGGGAATTTTACAGAATTCCTGTCTTCCATTGATGAAGAGAATGAGCGCATTAAAGCGGCATGCCTGCGCGTTTCCTCGGAAGTGCTACTTCATCGGCGCATGAGCCGCAACGCCCGAAGGGCGAGCGGCGGCACTGGGCCGAACCCCTTATTCTGTTGCCAGCACCAAAGGCAGAGCCAATTGAGATTTCCAGTGGCAGCCCTAGTCTGTCTCATGGCGATGCTTCATCTAGCAGTTCATCTGACCTGGACCTGGAGGCTCTCCGGCATGCGGCACAGACACCCTTTGGCCGCTTGCAAATTATTGCCGACTTGGAACGGCGTCGATGGAGCATAGCGCAAGGCCATCGTCGGATAGAAGAGTCGAGCACCACACTTAGTGATTTGGTCGAGCAGCACCGCGAGTTATCAGAAATGCTCAACGAACTGAAGCGGTTGCCTTGAAGAGATGTACCTAGCTCAGGGCCCTTGAGCCCCTTAGTGTGTTGGGCCTTCGGGCCATTGTATATTTAATGCCCTCGGGCTCCAGTAAAATCTCACGCCTTCGGGCAGATTCTGTATCCCCCTGCCCTCGGGCTTGCGTTGTATTAAAGAAATTGGCATACCAGTTAATATTCAAACTTATGCTGAAATGTGCAGCCATGGCAAATTATATACTAGTTACTACTCTACGTGCTGAATGCCTCATCAGGCCTGGGCAAGCTTTGAACTGTAGTTGTTCGGCATCGGGCCCGTGTAGCGCCCGGCTTTCCGGACTTGCCCTTCCGGAGCATCGGACCATAGTTGTCCGGCATCGAACCGTAGTTGTTCGGTTAGTGGCCATAGTTGCGGTTTAAAATGATAGGAATTAACTAACATAGCATCATCTTACCTCATTGAGCACATAATGTTTTCATATGCTTGCTCTACTGACCTGTCGAACATTGAACCGAACTGTGCGCCCCCACCGGGCAGCTGCGGACACAGAGTAGAGCAATCAGGATGCAACCCGATGGACTCCACGGGACGTAACTCGGCACGACTTTTTAAGACGTAGCCCGAATGGCTCCTCGGGACATATCCCGGAATGACTTTTTAAGACGTAGCCTGAATGGCTCCTCGGGACATATCCTGGAATGACTTTTTAAGACGTAGCCCGAACGGCTCCTCGGGACATATCTCGGAACGACTTTCTAAGACGTAGCCCGAACGGCTCCTCGGGACATATCCTGGAATCACTTTCTAAGATGCAGCTCGAACGGCTCCTCGGGACATCCCGGAACACACTAACTAGGTGAAGCATGACACCAGGAACATATATTTTCTATTCCAGCTTTAGATACACCAAAACAGGTATGACGACTATGGGAACGACCAGCTCCTCCTCACACATAGAAATGCTTCAAAGCATCAGCATTGTAGGTGTGTTGCATTGGGGAGCCGTCCAATTCCAACAAATGATAGGCCCCCGGCCTATTTGATCGGTCTACAATGAAGGGACCCAGCCACTTGCTACATAACTTGCCGACGCTGATTGGGTTAGGGTTGCGCTGAAGGACTAGATCACCTGGTGCAAACTCCCTCGCGTGAATCTTGCGATTGTATGTCTTCTCGAAGGATGCGATATATTTGTGAAGGTTGGCGACTGCTTGCATGCGTACTTCTTCCAACATGTCCTTTGCCACATCATCTTCATTGGCATGAGGCCTGATTGTGCGTAGTGATCCAGCCCGAATCTCCTCCGGCGTGACTGCTTCGGCACCATACAATAGCCGAAAGGGAGAGAAACCAGTGGACCTTGTAACAGTTGTTCTGATGGACCAGAGAACATTCGACATCACTTCGACCCACTTTCCCTTTGGCAAGCCAATCAGAGAACGAGAAATCCCGGAGAACAAGTTACCATTCATTTGTTCCACCGCTCCATTGGCCCTCGGATTAATGACGAAAACTTCACACTTCTTTACTCCCAGGCTAAGGCAGTATTCTTTGAACTCAAGCCCCTCAAACTGCTTACCATTGTCCATAGTGAGCTCCAGCGGAACCCCAAAGCAACAAACCACATTCTTCCAGAAAAATTTCCTGACATTTCCAGCTGTTATCTGAATCAGTGGCTCGGCCTCCACCCATTTGGAAAAATAATCTATAGCTACCACGGCAAACTGATAGCCCCCCGGAGCAGTAGGTAATGGTCCAACAATGTCAATCCCCCAATGGGCGAGGGGCCAAATCGGTGGAATTGGTTACAGGGCTGTGGCTGGTAGGTGAGATTGTCGGCCCATCCACTGACACCCCGCACACACCCGAACTAGGTCTTCGGCATCGCGAACAGCTGTAGGCAAATAGAACCCCTGGCGAAATGCTTTAGCCACCAAGGCCCTCGGAGCCAGATGTGATGAACACAACCCCTCGTGGATTTCTCGTAACAACTTCTGTCCCTCCGGCCGGCTGAGACAACGAAGCAGATGAGCGCAAACACCCCCCTTGTATAGAATGTTATCAATAATAGTGTATCCCCGACACCGATGCAATATTCTCTGCCACTCCCCCTTATCATCCGTAACATATCGTCCTTCAAGATATGCTCAAATGGGAGCCCTCCAATCTTCGGCCGTGATGGCCAACACCCTTCGACCTTTCACCTCTGGCGCAGTTGATGATTCATTCATAACCTCATGAAGCACATCACCAGCCACCGGACGTTGTCCGGCCGCAGCCTTGGCCAATGCATCTGCTTCTCCATTTTCAGTGCGGCAGATATTGCGAACCTCGAAGCCCAATAAGTACTTATCCATTTCTCTTACTTTACTGATGTACCGAGCCATCTCCGAATCCCTAGCCTCATACCCTTTTGCCAGCTGGGCTAAGGCCAACTGAGAATCGCAGTAGATGACCAACCTCCTAGCCCCCAAGGCTCGAGCTTGCCGAAGGCCTAGCAATATGCCTTCATACTCCGCAGCATTGTTTCTTGTTTGGAAAGCCAATGTGGCAGAGAACCGCATGGTTTGCCCCTAGGGAGATGTTATGACTGTGGCACACCCTGCTCCAGAGGCCCCCCAAGCACCATCAGTGTAAACTGTCCAAACTGGATCCTCCAGAATATCCTAAGCTAGGTCTTCAGCTTCACCGTGAGGGGTCTATTCGGCCATAAATTCCGCCAACACTCCAGATTTGATGACCTTGCGAGCAACGTAGGTGATGTTATATTGAGCCAACTCAGCCACCCATTTCAACACCGCGCTAGAGGCCTTGTTATTTGTCAACACATCTCGCAGTGGGTATCTGGTAGGTATGGTGATAGGGTGATCATCAAAGTACTACCGTAATTTATATGAAGCCATGACCACAACATACAACATCTTGTTCACCACAGTGTAGTTACATCGTGATGCCGTTAGTGTTTCTGATACATAGTACACTGGCAACTGCTGGAAAGTATCATTGCCCTTTGATGCTTCGTAGACCAAAACCGCACTCACTGCCTTTGGTGCCGCAGCAATGTATACCAACAGAGGAGCCTTCGGCGGGGGCGGTATGAGAGTGGTGAGTTCAATAAGGTACTTTTTGAGCGCCTTGAATGCCAACTGTTGCTCCTTGCCTCATGTGAATGCCCGGGGACCGTGAAGCACTTCAAAGAAAGGTAAGCTCTTTTCAGCCAATCGAGAGATAAACCTGCTCAACGCTACAACACGGCCAGTGAATTTCTGCAACTCCCGAATAGAGGTCGGAGGCTGCATATCCATGATTGCCTTGATTTTGACTGGGTTCAGATTAATTCCCTCCTTCGACACCAGATACCCCAATAACTTTCCCGAACAGACCCCGAACATGCACTTCGCCGGGTTTAGTCGCATCCCTACCCTCCGCAGGTTGGCAAATGTCTCTGCCAGGTCTTTTACATGGTCCACCTCTTCGACGCTCTTGACAACAATATCGTCAATATAAGCTGTCGCATTGCGGCCCATCTGTGTCCCCAACATAGCTTTAACAGTGCGCGAGAAAGTAGCCCCGGCATTCTTCAACCCGAAGGGCATTCGGTTGTAACAATAAGTACCCCCTGGTATCTGAAATGCTGTCAAAGGTTGATCCTCTATAGCCAACCAGACTTGATGAAATCCCGAGTAACCATCTAGAAAACTCATCAATGCACAACCTGTCGTTTCATCCACCAACAAGTCTATGCGAGCTAGCGGGAAGTCATCCTTCGGGCAATATTTGTTCAATGTTGTGAAGTCAATGCACATGCGCCACTGGCCATTTGGTTTCTTGACCAACACAGGGTTCACGAGCCAGGTAGTTCTGTCAATGGGCCGAATGACATTTGAATCCAGCAATTTCTGCACCTCGGCCCTCAAGATGCTGGCCTTCTCCTCTGTCCAAACTCTGATTCGCTGCTTGACCGGATGCACCTTCGGGTCGACGTCCAATCGATGCTCAGCAATTAACTTGTCGATACCGGGGAGATCTTAAGAATTGCATCAGCTGTGCCTCCACATCCTGTGATAACTCCCTGCCAATCAGAACTATTTCATCCGATCGATCGGCACACAGCACAACTTCTTTGGTGCCTTCAACCGGTGTGACCTTGGGTACCCACTTGGGTGCTGCCGGTGGTTCCACTGCAGGACTCTTGTCCTGACACTCTTCGGCTATAACATAGATGTGATGTTGTCCCGGCGATGACCCAAACTCCAGCCTCCGGGCCTCAACTTGAGCCCCATACACCGTGATGACACCCTCTGGTCCGGGCAACTTCATACACATGTATCCATGATGAAGTACTGCCAGGAATTTATTGATAACCCTCCAGCCCAACAGAGCATTATAAGGATAGTTCATCTCCACCACGTCAAACCGAATGTCCTCTGTCCGGTGCCCCCCTAAGCCAGAGAACGACACTTTCAGTAGAATACTGCCTATCGCATGAATGGGTTCTCCTCCAAACCCTTGTAGCGGAACTGAAGAAGCCTGTAGATCAGACCTGCCATACCCTATTTTTTCAAGAGTACTCCAGAGAATGACATCGGCCAAACTCCCTCCATCAAGCAAGACTTTGCGTACATCGAAACCATTGATATTGACCGCCATTACGAAGGCATCGTCATGTGGAAATATCATCGGCTTCAAATCAGCCGCTGAGAAAGAAATCGGCGTGTCCATCCAACGAGTAACCCTAATCAGAGGGTATGCAGCCACATGATTCACTTGCCGCAAGTACTCTCGGCGCTGCCTCTTAGAAGGAAACTCATGCCCCGAACCACCAGTGATAGCAAAGATCATGCCATGAGATGCCCCCAGATTCTGAATGTGCTGTATAGGGTGCGCTCTTTCGGGATGGTCGTCCGGCTTCAGCTGTGGTGGAAGCGGTAATTGCTCCGTCGAAGGAGCTAGAAGTGTGAGCTGGGGCGGAGGGGGTGGTAATGCAACTACTTGCGGTGGTGGGGCGGGATGGTGGTACTGCGGAAATGGCGCCTGGTGAAAATGCGGGGGAGGGGGGTAGATGGCGGCGGCATGTGTGTATTGAGTATGCATCACCGGCTTAGTTTGCTCAGCCTCTCGCCCCACTCTAGCATCGGACAACGCTTTGATATCAGGGCAGTAATTGGAGCTGTGGGTGCACCCTGGGCCATGAAATGCGTAGTAGAAAAGTTAACCCGGCCAAGGCTGCCTTGGTCCCGGACGTGGCGGCGGTGGTCGAGGGTATCTGGGTGCTGACCCCGAGAATGTCCAGCAAGGGGGGGCCTCGGGGTCAGCACCCAGATGCCCTCGACCACCGCCGCCATGTCCGGGACCGAGGCAGCCTTGGCCAGGTTAACTTTTCTACTGCGCATTTCATGGCCCAGGGTGCACCCACAGCTCCAATTACCCCTTCTTCACAAAATTCCTCATACCCCGGAGCCTGCTCCGTAGGGATCCCGCCCCTCCGAAGGATCTCCAACTGTCTGCTCAGCTGCTCCTACCGCCTCTTGGCCGCTTCAATTCTCTGGTTATAACCAGCCTCCTGCTGCGTTAGATTTTGCAGAGCCTGTGCCCGCAGCATCTGTTCTTCGGCTACCCTTTTCTGCCTCTCAACTTCCTGTTCCATCAACCTCACATTCTCCTCCTCCCGTAGTGCATCCTCTTGTTGCTTCCTGATATGCTCCTCCGCTATCCGACTAGCATATTCTGCCTCCTTCTGCGTGAGCTGCCCACCGGCAGTCTCTCCCTCGGCCACAACCTCTTGCCCACCTTTGTTGACCTTGTCGGACATTTCTGGGCAGACGACCTCCACTGCCGCCCTACTCCGGGTTGTTGCCTGATACGACAGGCCCGAAGCGGGTGGTCTCTTTCCCCCTGCCATGGCTACGTGCTTTGTTGTTCAAATCCCCACGCACGGCGCTAGCTGTTGTGGTTACAAGTCCAGAACAAACAATTGATGGGCTAGCCGAGAGCTGGACTGGCTGAAGGTCCCTCGGACAAGCTACAATAGGAAGGAACAAAGCCAAGCTACAACGCTAATGCCGAAGGGCTCATACTGGTGCCCTTCGGCTAATGAACTCTGTATTATCTGGTCAGAATCATACAGGAAGGTTCTGGTGGCAGAGGCACGTCCCCTCTCGCTTAGAGGTGCAGGTGAGCATTTATAGATCTACGCTCACCTACCCTCCGGGTATGTTTACAGATTTGCCCCGGACCTTACATTACACATCTTACTACTTGACCTAAGGGTATTCTAGTACTTCAATCTTCATCTGGTACACGCCCCCCGGCTGTCATCCTCTAGCATCTACGCCTGGGTCCCGCCATGTCGTACGGCCTTCGGCCGTACCGGCCTTCGGACGCCTGCTAGGCTGAAGGACTTCTGGGCCGCCAGTCCAGCTAGACCTTGCTTCTTGTTGCTCGGCTGTCTTCTGGGCTTGGGGAGACTAAGGGGTGGGCATTCCCCCAACACTAAGGATACTGCAAGCTGCTTGAGGAGAAATCATTCAAAGGAAGAACTGATAACTTCTTCTACATCCTCTTGTTCGGTGCAACTGTCCTAACTGACATTGTTCTGGTTAGAGGGATGATACTTACATTTCTACGACAATTTTCTAGAACACTATTCTTGAGCAACTCATTGTCGTTTACAATGGTATGCGATTAACGTCAGTAACTGGCAGTGTCAAGTTTGGTTCTTAATGAAAAAAATCTTACCAGGACATCTGAAGCAGGATTTAATACGTCTTGAGTTTTAGTTTTGTATGGCAGGTTTATGTTTGGAACAAGCATAATTCCTTCATCCATATGGGCTTTCTAGGCTATTCACCTTTACTGCTTCTTACTTACCTTAGATGAGTATTATTTAGCCACATTGTTGTTTCAGTTTCCTGATGATCATCTCATTACTATTGTTATGACATTACATCTATGAATTAGTAACTTCTCATGCCTGAATGTTGCATAATATTCTAAATCATCATTATTATTGGTACTACATATCCGTAAGAAAATGCTGATTATTCTACTAGGTAAGTAAAATAAACAACAACTTCCAATGCTGTTTAATTAATTATAAAGTTAGATTACTAAGGAAAGTGCATTCCTCTGCTTTCTATTGAAGTTGTTGGGTTTGAAGCAGAGTATGCCCGTGAAACTCGCAGGGATTAATTTGACTTTGCTATCATGGGTTCTTAGGATGTCGCCCAGTGTTTTTGTTTTTAGCAAACACATCATTATCAGCTTTTATGGCTTTTGTTCTAATTATGACGGACTATTGCAGCTCTGAGGACAAGGTTTGTGGTGCACCAGTATACAGGATTTTGTCACCCCCAATCTAAATTGAGGATGAGAAGTCCAACATCTAATGTTCTTGGGAAAAAGGGAACATCAGTAAAACTTATCATATAGTACTTCTGCCCATTTTCTACATCCAGGAAAATGCTACAGCATAAGCAGTTCTAAGAGCGACATGCTTATTGTCACAAACCTATTAGTGTATAGTACATGATTTCTGCTTTATAATATTTCATCTGATATTCAATTGCTTGTTATTGCAGGTCCTTGCATTCAGAGACATAATGTACGGGCACTCACCTAGATTTTATTTCGAGAATATCAGTACAGAGCATGTAAAAGTTGACTATTTTTAACTACATATATGTATGCAATAATAAAATGGTTTGTTAATAAATTACTTTATAATAAAGTGGTCCCCGAGATGGTATAAAGTCAAATTTTGAAACACTTATTTTATTTAATTAATCACCGAAATCCTTTTGAACTTGTCATAAAATGCTAAAGTCTAAATGTCGTAATGAACATTGATAAGTGTCCCTTGTGGTATCATAGTTGTGGGCAGAGGTAGTATGCAAATAAATTCACCTGCACAATTCCAATCCAATGATGGTGGTTTTATCATTAGTATGGAAGTATAAGCAAAATATTAGTTTTGTTGCTCAACATTTTGTACTTTGCAAAAAGAATTCTATTGTCCTTTTGCAATTCTGTTAAATTAAAGTTAAGGGCAAAATAATGATGACATTAGAAGTCTACCAAAGAATATAATTGTAAGTTCCGGCAATAGCAATATACGAACATAACCCTATCTTAATATATATGTTGTAAGTTGCATTTTAATAATGCCGATGTTATAATCACAACATGTGTGTTGTGTTATGAATAGCACTAGTATTCATAATGGGGCACTAGGCCCAAATATATACATGTACAGGTGTGGGTAAATATGCACAAAACTCCTTATATAATGGGGAAACTACAAGAATACATATACATCTAACACCTCCCCTAAAACTCAAGGTGGATCAAGAACACTGAGTTTGGAGAGATAAAACCTGTGCCTAGCTCCAGTCTGTGCCTTGGTGAACAAATCTGCCAACTGAATCTCTGAAGGCATATACTGAGGAGCAACAATACCATCTTGTACCTATGATCATGTATAAAAAGCATCAACACCAATATGCTTACTGAGTTCATGCTTCATAGGATCAAGAGCCATACTGATAGCACATGTACTGTCAGAAAAAAGAGAAGTCGACATAGAAATAGAAACTCCAAAATCCTCAAGCAACCACCGTAACCAAGTAACCTTTGCTGTCACAAGAGCCATAGCACGCAACTCAGCCTTGCACTCGAACGAGAAACTGTTGTCTGCTTCTTAGTTTTCCAAGCAATAAGAGAACCACCAAGAAACACACAAAAAGTAGAAAGAGAGCAACGATCAGAGGAATCACTAGCCCAGGTAGCATCACAATATGCCCGGAGCTGTAAAGAACTGGAGCAAGGAAAGAACAACCGACAAGACATAGTCCCACGAAGATAACGCAGAACTCGAAGCAATTGAGTATAGTGGAGCTAGGTGGGAGCGGAAACAAACTGACTCAGGATATGCACGGCATGCAAGATATCAGGACGAGTGACACCAAGATAGACAAGACTCCCCACAATATGATGATAGCGAGTAGGATCAGTGAGAAGCTCACCATCAGTGGCACGAAGGTGAACATTGAGCTCCATAGGAGTCTCAATAGTGCGATGATCAGTGAGAGAAGCACGATCAAGAAGGTCACTAATGTACTTTTCTTGAGACAGATAGAACCCTTCAGGTGTAGAGGAAATCTCAATCCCAAGAAAATAACGAAGAGGACCAAGATCAGACATAAAAAACTGCTCACTAAGATGCGCCTTCACAAAAAGTTATATACTCAGAATCATCTCCAGTAATAATCATATCATCAACATAAAGAAGGAGAAGAGTCCGACCATGAGCAGACGTGTGAACAAAAAGAGCTGGATCATGATTACTAGCAGAAAAACCAGCAGCAGTGATTATAGAAGAAAAGCGCTGAAACCAAGCACGAGGAGCTTGTTTTAGGCCATAAAGTGAGCGACGAAGACAACAAACCATACCCTCTGGAACAAAATACCCAGGTGGTGGACACATATACACCTCCTCGTGTAACTCACCATTAAGAAAGGCATTCTTGACATCAAGTTGAGAGATGGACCATTCACGAACAGAGGCCATAGCAAGAAGAGTGCGAACAGTAGTCATGTGAGCTATAGGTGCAAAAGTCTCATCATAATCACGACCATACTCCTGCTGAAAACCGCGAGCAACAAGATGAGCCTTATAGCGCTCAAGAGAACTATCAGAATGGGTCTTCACCTTATAGACCCACTTACATGTAATAGGACAAACATGTGCTAGAAGGGGAACAAGATCCCATGTACCAGTATGCTCAAGAGCAGTAATCTCCTCAGCCATAGCATGTTGCCATTCTTGATGAAGAACAGCATCACGATAAGTGGTGGGTTCAGAAAGAACTGTTGTAGAATAGGTAGAAGGAGAATAATAATCAGGGCGTCGACGAGTACGATCGCCATGTCTGAGAAAATGTTCGGGCGAAGAATCCTCCGAAGAAGAGGCATCCAGCATAAAAGATGGCTCATCAGGTGAGAATGACACATCAGAAGAAGAGGGCTCAATAGAGGATGAATGAACCCGTCGAGTATAGACCTGTGTCACTGGTGGCTTTACAGAATAGTCCGGATCCATAGAAGGACCAGAAGAAGACTCTGTAGAAGAATAGACCGGTAAAGAAGGCACCCCACATGAAGATGTCGGCAACAAGGAAGGTGCCGACGCCAATGAAGAAGGCACCGGACGTGTACGGATAATAGAGGCATCAGGAAAAATCAAGAATGAAAGGGGGTCAACTAAAGATGCTAGGGAGGTGTCCAAAGATGAACGAGGAAAATAAGGACGTGACTCGTCAAAAACAACATCCCAAGAAACCCGCATCCAACGACCAACAGGATCCCAACAACGATATCCCTTATGCTCAGCACTATAGCCTAGAAAAACACACTCAATAGACTGGGCAGTCAACTTAGTGCGCTCACGAGGAGCAAGAAGCACATAGCACACACAACCAAAAAGACGAAGACCAGAGTAGTCTGGCAACTGGTAAAAAAGGCGCTCATAAGGAATCCCTCCACGAAGAACCGACGAAGGCTGAATATTAACCAAAAAATTAGCAGTAGAGACTGCCTCAGCCCAAAAATGAGGAGGGACACAAGAAGCAAGCATAGGAGCACGAGCAGTCTCAAGAAGATGACGATGCTTGCGCTCAGCAACTCCATTCTGGGCATGAGCACCAGGACATGAAAACTGAGCAAGAGTGCCATGCTCAGAAAGAACCTAGCGAAGAGCTCTAGAAAGATACTCTCCTGCAGAGTCAGCACGAAAAACATGAATGGACGTGTCAAAATGAGTGCGAATCATGGTAGTAAAAGTCTTATAGATGGATAAAGCCTCACTACGATGTTTCATAAAATAAATCCATGTGTGGTGAGAAAAATCATCTATAAAAAGTATGTAATATCGATGCCCTCCTGTAGAAACAAAGGGAGCTGGACCCCATACATCTGAATGAACAAGATCAAAAGGACGCTGAGACACAGACTCACTCGAATGGTCGGGAAGTTGTATCTGCTTTCCTAACCGACATCCCTGACACTGATCTAAAGACTCATGACCTGAAACAGACCCTAAAAGACCATGACAAATCATAGTGGACAAACGAGAGCCACAAATATGACCTAAGCGATGATGCCACTGAGCAAAAGACAAGGTTGATGATACAGCAAAACTAGAGCCAACCAGACTGGCAGACGCAGCAAAAGGAAGATGAAGCCAGTCCAACTCCCAAAGACACTGTGAATCACGGTGCCGGGGGCCAGAACCAACTACCTGGTCCGTGCAATGATCCTGAATATAGCAAAAATCAGGGTCAAGAATCACACGACAGTCATGATTAGTAAGTTGACCAGCTGACATAAGCTGCATGGTTAGATCAGGTACATAAGAACCATTAGGAACAGAGAAAGAATCGGATAAAAGAGTGCACTATCCTAGAACAGGAAGAGGAGATCCATCGGCTATATGTATAAAACAAGAAGGAGGTGGAGAAACCATGGAAGAAAGACAAGCGCGGTATGGAGTCATATGGAAAGAAGCACCAGAATCAAGAATCCATGGACAAGTACCTGGAGTAGAAGAGGAACGAGGTCCCTCAGTAGAAGACTAAGAAGCAGCAGCAGAGCCTAGGAGTGCAGCAAACTGAGTCACAAAACCAGCAGCTCCTGACGGTGCAGAGGGCGCAAGGCGACGTAGTAACGTGAGAATCTCCTGTGTATCTGAACCAGCAGAGCCCATCTGAGAACCTCCAGCACTACCACTACCAGTGCTTTGTGAAGTACCCTGTGAAGAATGACGAGTCTGAGCCTTCTTCTCTCTCTTCTTCCTGTAACAGTTAGACTCCACATGTCCCTCCTTACCACAATAGTCATACTAAAAAGAACTAGAGCCACCTCGACTCCCAAAAGAAGGCGTCATAGAAGAAGGCACCACAGGAGGAGGGGGAGTCGAAGAACGAGCAGCCAACACTGAAGGGGTCAGTAGCAGACCGGCCTCACAAAGTCGAATCTCCTCATTATGAACATCAGTAAGAGCATTCATCAAAGTGACAAAAGGGTGGCGAGCAAGTAGCTGAGCACGACATGGCTCATACTCATCACGAAGGCGAGTCAAGAAGTCATAGGTGCGATGAAGCTCCAGGGCCTTCTTCTGACTCAGGCAGGACTCACACGTGCTAGGAGACAACTGAGGACCAAGAGTGTTAAGCTGACACCAAATAGCAGACATCTGACCATAGAACTCATCAACTATGGAGTCACCCTGTCGAACAAGCTGCTCCTGATGAATGGCAGCAAGAAAGGTAGAATGTCTAGAGGGCCCATAGCGCTCATGAAGAAAAGCCCACATCTGATGTGTAAACTCAAACTCAACAATATCTGTAGAAAACTGATCCTCCATACTAGCGACAAGAATAGCAGCAGCTCGAGCATCCTCATCAATCCATGTCCTGTAGGCAGCATACTGAGACTCATAAGATGCCACATGATCATCATAATCAGTATATAACTTCTTCACAGCATCATCAAAATCAACAAGCGCCTTGTCATACACCTTCTTCTCGGCATCAGTAGTTGTCTTTGAAAGAACAGGCTCAACTGGAAGCACAGGCTGTGTAGGAGCAGTAGGACGAGGTGGACAAGTCAGCTCTCCTGTCAAAAAGTCCCAAACACAGAGACCACGCATATGAATCTGAAGACGAGGAACCCAGTCCCGATAGTTGGTGCCATTGAAAAGCACCGGACAGCAAAGAATAGCAACCCCATTGGAGTTAGACGATGATGAAGCCATATCGACGGCGAAAGCACAAAAGGACCAAAGCGGCGCAAGCTATAGTTTTTTTTACTGAGTACCCTACTGAAAAGTGTTCCGACAAAAAGAGACAACAGGACTAGTCATCAAGGAAAAGCCCAGAATAGACAACAGTAGTCCTTTTTTTTAGTCGAGCTGATCTGACGAGCAAAGCCGACTGGGCAAGAGCAAAGCAGCAGCTCGAAGAAACCGAGCCGAGCCAACCGGGCACAGAAGCCGAGCTGACCAGGCTAAGCCGAACCGACAACGAAGCCGAGTCGAAAAACAAAGCCGAGCCGATCGGCTCAATCTCAGATCGAGCCGAAATGTGTTTGATCCGGCTCAAAATGAAATCGGCTACTGGAGTTCGATCCGGCGACAGAGAGTACGACCCGGCGACAGCGTGTTCGATCCGATCGGCAGAGGAAGCTGGATCGATCCCAACGGGTCTTCAATCATGCCCTAGCGGCAATGGGGGTCGGCAAGAAGAGCTCGACGACGGCCGGCCAGAAGAGCTTGGCGGCATCCTGGCGAGAAAAGCACAGGCGCAACCTCCAACGACGGCTTCGGCGGCTTGAAGTCCAAGGCGAGCAGGGGTCTGACAATCATCCAGAGAGGAAGACGAGATAGCAGAGCTCCAATTTGATGAAGAGCAAGAATCGATCGATCCTGTGGCGCCCCTTCCCGGAGGATCGAGGTCCCAACGGTGCTGATAACACAGACACTTGATAATACAACATTAGTTCGAATTTAAGTTGAATATTACATCATCAAATCATCAGAGTGTAGTGGAATATTACAAGTTCATAATGTTTTTGAAAACACAGCGGTAGCGAATAATGATAAGGAGCTACAAGCTCGAAGATACAGCATAGTAATGGTTCCTGCCCGAAGAACCATCACTCTAGCAACACACATCAATACTGCAGCGGCGAGTCGGACTCCCAGTGGGCAGTCCAACCCTCAGGGACTTGCATGTCCCAGGGCAGCACATTCTCAGGCAACTCTACCTCTTCATTACCTGAAAACAACAGTGGCACAAAGCCTGGGTAGTAATTACTCAGCAAGACTTACCCGTCGGACATCTAGGCATGCAATGGCTCTAATAGGTGGCTTGTTTGAAAAGACTCGCACTAAGCAACCTATTAGTTCTATCAAGTTTCATTCATCAAGTAAATTGGGTAGAGCAGAATGTAACTTTAGTTGCAACAATAAGATAGTAAAGCAATACATAAGGTAAGTACAACATAAGAGCGTTAATAGTAACTTCAACAATAAGCATCATATCAATTCCAAAGTACCATGTGCAACTACGTGACAACTTAGTGACCAAGTGGTACTCATTACTACAAGGGACAATAATTGCAATTGATTTACACTAGCTGGGATAACCCGAGATACACGACACATACGCACCAATTAAGGTCGTATATGGCAATCTTTCGCAAGGACGAAAAACAACTCGGTCCGGGTCCAGTCTCAGCGAGTGGGCATGCCGTCCCGCCAACAGTACTTCGCGGTATGAACCGCCCACTCCAGCAGCAGAAGGGTCAATGACCACTGTACTAGGTACCATCCTCATTGCCGCGTCAATGCTAAGTCAATTTACTAGTGCCCATTGACTAGCATGTATTTGGTACTGTTCAATACTTGACCAAGGGGCCGACCACGGACGGGTCCTAGGTTTGACAAGGAAGGGCTACCGCAGTCAACACCCATGTATTGCTGCAAACCTACACATGCATCATCCCAGCCCGATCATGACATCAAAATAAACTTCTTTTATAAGTCCCATTCCAGTGGTCAAGTTCATTCTTAGTAATGATATCAATCGCGCCTAGTAATTACAAAGCGTAGCGACACAGTACCGATACTACCAAGGTTCTAATGACAGTGGTATAGGTCATTGGGGTATGATGCAAGTGGGTTCCAATCAACTCCTATGACCTAATACAACAATAATCATAGACACTAGTAATATTGATAACGAACAACTTTATAAAATGGCAAATGAAAACTGGGGCTTGCCTGGATCGACACTAGTGTTAGCGACTTCAATCTCTTGTTCCTGAGACTCAGTCTCCTTCTGATGATCCTCTACGGACTCCTAGTTGTTGTTACCTATATGATGACAAAGGTGTTACGGTATTGTCGTAACACCGTTATATGCAATGATATGATACATGCAAGCACATCGTGGTTTGGTATCAAATAATTTATTATTATGTTCTCGAAGCCATATGCTTCAAAGAAACAATTTAAAATTTCATTATTTAGGTGTGTTATTCATTTATTTAGGTTTGTTATAGTTTTTCAGAACAATCAAGCAATTAAAATAGTAACCAATTGATTTTGGAATTGAGTGATTTATCATGAATAGAGACATAGGTGATTTGTATTTTTACCAATTTACAGTCTCTGAATATTATTATTCTAATTACTAGCATTTATTAAAGTAAAATAGTGATATGAGCAAATCAATTTAGTTAATTAAGTAAATTCAGGTTTCTGGACATGTGTCTTTTACTGGGTAGAGGGGCTACTAAGAGTGATTTTTGTGCCAAGTGGCAAGGGCCAACTAATTATAGAATAATTACTAGAATTACTTGCCAAACCAAAATTTGTGGTGATAGATAATTATGTATTTACTAAGCATGCCAAAAATCAAGATTTAATTCCATTCCTAGAATTTCTGGTGAATTAATTTGTGTTTGGACAATTATATGTGTTAACAAAATAAATGTACGGTGACAGTTATTTATTATTTTACTAAAATAAAGCAATTCAAAATGAACCTAACCATTTTGGTTTGAGCTTCATTGGAGTTAAATTCGATTTACTAGGAGTTTCCAAAGTTTTTAGCACTTTCTGGCAATTTCTAGACATATTTCTGGTTTAAGGGGGTTTCCACGTCGGAGCCACGTGGGTGCCAGGTCAGATCCACGTGGTGGCCACGTAGGCGCCAGAAGGACGGCCAATAGGCTCGTTGAAGCGGGGTGGCGCGCGGCCGTTGGGCTCGCTGCCAGCGGCTGTGCGTGGGGAAAGCCCGCCGCAAGGGTAGAAAAATGACTCACATCTAGGCGGAATAGTTGGCAGGGTTCAAGGGGGAAGTGGTTCACCGAAAGATCGTCGGCGATGAGACAACGGAAGGAGAAGGCTTCAGCGATGTCACGTTTTAGCTACGGGGCTCGAAATCGATGGCCGTCTTCTCGTAGAGCTTCACAACGGCGAGGAGAAGACCGGCATCTGGGCAGCGTTCAGCGAGGACAGCTGGAGATAGGGGCTCATCGATGAGGAGGCTCAGTTTCGACACAGCAGAGATGGCGGCCAGGGAAGACAGGAACTGTTCTGAACTCAAGTCAAGAAACAAAAGCACATCGACTTAGTTTGGTTCGTGCATGGGTAAGGAACTTGTGTGTGCACTAAATTGAAGAATGGCTCACTGTGGCTCGAGAATTCCTGGCCGGCGGCAGGGGAACTCGCTGGAGGTGCTCTTCCTAGTTTTCTTCAAATTAGCTCTAGCTCACACGGGGATTTGTCGAGCGAAAGGCATGGGGATGCGGAGGGGATGCGTGCGCGCGGGTTGCTGGTGTGGATTGAGTTCTGGTGGCAATGGGAGGGCAGGACCCGAGCTCGAGCATGGGTTGGAAATGGCAGGGAGAAGCAGAGCACAGAGAGTGGAAATGAGAGAGAGAGAGAGAGAGAGAGAGAGAGAGAAGAGGGTGAGAGCGAGGGCAATGTACTCGGGAGCTTGTGGTGCGGTTTCACGCGGAGCAAAGGGCCAGGAAGTGAGCGGGGGAAGGGAGCAGGAGAGCGGCGGGAATTGAAAGTTTGCCGTGTAGCTCAGTGGCGTGTAGAGAGGAGAAGAGGTGGTTGGGCGAGCTCGCGGTGAGGGGACAGAGCGACAGAGGCAGAGGGGGGGGGGGGTCAACGGCGCTGTGCATTGTTGCGCGTGTTGGGTTCCGAGGTGGAGGGGTGAAGGCGGGTCGAATGGTGCGCCGGTGTCGGCAGGGGGGCTCTGCGCCAGTGTGAGGGAGAAGAGAAAGATTTTGCGCTGCAGCCCTCCGAGTTTTGGATTTCTTACAAACAAGTCCCTGGTCAAAGTTGGTTTTTAATAAATCAAAATAAAATAGCTAGGGATTTCCTAAATTGGTGAAATTTGGTGGACTCACTATTTAAATGGTGGAGAACACTTTGGTGAATTTTATTTGAAATTTGCATAAACATATTTTTAGAATTTATTAATTGCATTAATTAGTTACTTAAGAATCAATTAATTAATTATGGGTCTTGCCAAGCAGATAAAATTCCCAAGAAATTCATAATATTCTATTTTATTATTACCAAACTAATGATGAAATTATTTGGCATGAGTTGTATTGAAATTTTTGAATTGCTTCAATAACTTGATTGTAGGGTTTTTATTTGCCTAGAATTAATTCAAAAGGGAGTGAGTCTTATTATTTCATGCTATGTTGTTCATGATCTATGCTCTTCATGTTGGTTAAATAAAAGTGAGACACCTGGGGTGTCATAGCCCTCTCTCCTTAAAGAAATCTTGTCCCGAGATTATGAATCAAGGCAAACTAGAGGCACGTGCGGTGGTCAAAACATACCTTTGTATGACGACCAAAAGTTCGGGTAGTGAGTACTCAGGAATTCTTCAGATTCCCACGTAGACTCATCCTCTGAGTGGTTACTCCCTTGTACCTTGTAGAATTTGAGGGTTCTATTACGGGTTGTGCGTTCTTTCTCATCGAGGATCTTCACGGGTTGTTCGAAGTATGTGAGATCGAGTTGGAGTTGGTCATATTCTTCCAAAATCTTGTTGATGGGTGGCTTGAGACATCGTTTAAGCTAAGAGGCATGGAAGGTGTGATGAACTCCGGATAGATTAGCGGGTAACTCCAGCTTATAGGCCACGTTGCTAATCACTACAGCAGGTAAAACGTGAAGGCTGGGTTCTGAATTAGTTTCGCAGTCATTTCTGTCCTGAACTTCCAGCTCTAAGTTGTTGCAGTGGACCTTTCTGCTTAACTCATCGGTGACTACATTAGCCTTGCCTGGATGATAATGAATCTCCAGGTTATAATCCTTAATCAGTTCTAGCCACCGACGCTGTCTCATGTTCAGATCAGTCTGGGTGAAGATATATTTCAAGCTCTTATGGTCTGTGTAGATGTGCACTAAGTTGCCAAGAAAATAATGCCTCCATATTTTTAGTGCAAGCACAACTTCAACTAGCTTTAAATCATGAGTTGGATAGTTCTCTTCATGCTTCCTTAGCTGTCGAGATGTATAGGCTATGACACGACCTTCTTGCATGAGTACACATCCAAGTCCTGTCCCAGACGCATCACAATATACGTCGAATGGCTTGGTAATGTCGGGTTGGGCCAGTACTGGGGCAGTTCTCAATAATTTCTTCAATGCTTGAAATGCTTCTTCACAATTGCTGTTCCAATTAAACTTTTTCTCCTTTTTTTAGCAGCTCTGTGATGGGTTTGTTCAGCCGAGAAAAATTTGGTATGAACCTCCGATAATATCCAGCCCGAGGAAACTGCGCACTTGGTGAACTGTCTTTGGTGGCTTCCAATCTAGCACATCTTGAACCTTGCTAGGGTCTACCGAGATTCCTTCTACAGAGACTATGTGACCAAGGAATGTCACACGGTCCAACCAAAATTCACACTTGCTGAATTTTGCATACAACTTGTGATCTCGTAGACATTGAAGAACAATGCGAAGATGTTCAGCATGCTCTTCCTTGGACTTAGAATAGACGAGGATGTCATCAATGAATACTTCCACAAATTTGTCCAACTCTGGCATGAATACCGAATTCATGAGATACATGAAATGAGCTAGAGCGTTTGTCAATCTGAATGGCATTACTAGATACTCGAACAATCCATATCTAGTAGAAAAGACGGTCTTCGGAATATCTTCTGCTCTGATTTTGATTTGATGATAACCCGAACGGAGGTCAATTTTTGAAAATACCTTAGCACCAACTAATTGATAAAAAAAGGATATCAATTCGTGGTAACGGGTATTTATTCTTGATGGTAACTTCGTTGAGAGGTCAATAATCAACAACAAGACGTAGAGATTTGTCCTTCTTCTTCACAAAAATAGCAGGGCAGCCCCAAGGTGAAGTGCTTGGGCGAATGAATCCCTTTTCCAATAACTCATTCAATTGCTTTTTCAATTCGGCCAACTCATTCGGGGCCATCTTATAAGGTCGATGAGATATCGGAGAAGTTCCTGGCTGTAGCTCTTTCTTAAATTCCACTTCACGGTCAGGTGGTAGGCCAGAGATATCTTCGGGAAAAACATCCGGATACTCACAAACAGAGGGGATGTTCTCGAGCGATTGCCCTTCCAAGTGATGGACAATCAAGGCTTTCGATGAATTGATGTTTAGAGAAAATGTGTCTTTTCCATGCAAAGGGGAGTTGATGTGAATGATATGGGGCTCGATGTCTAGCATGGCTCTATGGGTTTTCATCCAGAACATACCCAAAATCAAATCAATTCCTTAGTGGCTAAGCATGATAAAATCCGTGGGGTAGATTTTCTTGTTTATTTCTAGAGGAGCTCTGCATACTATTTGATTGGCACTAATTTGTCCAGCGGGGGAACAAATTGTGTAGCATCTTTCTATAGTCTGGGGTTGAAGATTAAGTTTTTGCACACATGCTTGGCTAATGAAATTATGCGTAGCACCAGAATCAAAAATTGCAAGAACAGGCTGGCGATAGAGCGAGAGCGTACCAGTCAGCACGGGTTCGCCCTGAGGGATATCTTCCGTATTGGTGTAGTTCACTTGGGCTCCACGTGATGGTGCATTCACATTCCTGCTCTGGTTCTGATGCTGGTTGTTGTTGTGCCTTGGTGCAGTGTAGTTCTTTGCAAAGTGGCTGATACGACCACAATTGTAGCAAGGGTAGTTGCCTCCACGATCAGCAGGCAGTGGGGCGCGAGCACTCAGGTTCCCTTCTTGCTGATACGGTGCATGGTACTGATTGTTCTGCTATTGGTACGGTGCACGAGGTGGGAAGTTCTACTGCTGTGATGGTCTCGAGTAGTTCGGGCTAAACCGTCGCTGAAGCTGTTGCTATGGTGCTGCCCGGAAACGTTGTCCGGTGGGTGAAGTATATATATCAGGCGATGCTTCGCCTATGGGGCAGCAGAGGCAGTAGCAGGAGCCTTTCTCTTGCGGTCTTCTTCTTCAACTTGGCGCATAATGCCTTCCTGGACAATAGCAGCATTGACCAGATCGTTGTAAGTGCCAGTCGTCTGCCAAGTCAGACGTTCCTTCAGCGTGGCATTCATCCCACGTAAGAATGTGTATCTCTTTTTTTCCTCAGTATTAACATACTTAGTGCCATACTGAGCAAGGTGATTCAAAGCGTCAGAATATTGGAGGACATTCCTCTCTCCTTGTTTTAGATCCATAAATTCCTAGAACTTTCTCTGCATGAGACCAGCGGGGATGAAATGAGCACGGAAAGCAGCTTTGAAGTCATTTCATTCAGTGCGGCGTCCAGCGGGCAGAGAAACTTCATAGTTGGCCCACCAGGCGCTAGCAGAGCCCTGGAGTTGTTGGGCGGCGAATAGCACCTTCTGGTGCTTAGTGCATTCCAGCAAACCGAATTTAGACTTGGTCTGACGCATTCAGTGGTCAGCGTCCAGCGGCTCTCTGGCACGCTCGAAGGTTGGTGGGTGGGTACCCAGGAAATCTGAGTAAGTGCTCTGACGGGGCTAGTTGTTGCGGTTGTTGTGGTTATCTCCACGTCCAGCCAGATGGGTCGTGATGTCGACCAGCCGATGGAGTAGCTCGGAGTCATTCTGTTGCCTGTTGAGTGCAGCGGCCAGGACTTTAGCTAATGAAGGCTCAGCATTTGCTCCTTGCTAAGAGCTCTCAGGATCTTCCTGATTCCGTGTACGTACCATGCTGCAATTTATATGGTTGCACATTAGTTATTTCTCAAAATATTCCATAAAATCACATGCGCAAGAATATAAATTTGTAAGAGGCACAGTAAAATCTCAGAAATGACAACCACCTCCATTGATTCAATTCAGTCTACATGGTTGTTAAAGGACATCATCACGCGATTCCTTACATATATGTGCCGACGCCTAGCTACGGTGTTGCGGACACACTATGCAAGCTTCAAGCTCCTACACCGAACTAGTGGATACATATGCTACATGATCGTACATCGGGGTAGCGAATTATCTACTCCTGGACTAAATCTTCCGGCTCTTCTGGTTCCAGAGGTTCTTCTGGTTCCCCCAGATCCATCATTTTCACATCATTATTACCAACAGGTGCCATCTCTACATCGTCTTGTTCTCCATACTCTATGAAGATCTCATCCCAATTCCCTTCAATAGGTAGATGGGCAGCCTTAAATGCGTTCAAGTCATCTTGAGCCTCAATCATGTCATGCTCAAAATCTGCTGCATCCTACAAGGCTTGGTCGCGTTGTTCCATAATCGCATACATCTCTTCATTCTTGGCTTGGATTTGCTGGTTCAGTTCTGCAATTTCTTCATCCTTAGCTTGTTTTTTGACCTCAGAAAGTCAAAGTGCAGAATGGAACACATCCAAACGCCGGCACAAGTTTGTGCACAAAGCAAAAGTGGACAAACCTCTATTAGGGTCAGCATAGGATCATGGTGGCGATGGTTTGGGTCAAAGATGAAATCCACACGCCTCATCCACTCGAAGTCCATCACATCATTAATGGGTAGCAAGGCGACGGGTGTTCCAGCAACATCATGCTTGTGGTCTTCACAGAATCAAGTAAGTGCCCTGAATACCGCTACATTCCAGGTGCAAGGCAGATCTGTCCCGGTGACGCTAAGGGTCCAAGATTCCCATGCGGAGATGACGGAGTAATTGGCAGGAACCGCCACATGGATGATGCATGAGGGGACTCCATGCTCCTGGACTTCCTTGCCAACATAGGTGGGAGGAATGGAATATCCGAATCTCTGGAGAACTCTCCAAAACAGGTGAATCATCCCTATGAACTCCAAGCCGTCGGTAATTTCCCAACCCTGTGGTGGTTGTTCTTTATTTTCAGCCATCTACAAACAAAGTACTTTGATTGAGCCAATGAGTACGATTAAACTTTGTTGCAACAACAATAGCTACTAAGGGTACAACCAATGCATAGCGCAAATCATCATAGTTTCAATACATGACTCGGAATATGTGGCCCTCAAGTTACAAAGCATCTCACGCATCAACCCCAAAATACAACAACCTCACGTGGTTCGACAAAAGTTACCTACCCAACTGATCCTGACTACCGAGACTAGTCTAGTCTACCACTATCCTCCTAGGTCCTGCCTCGAGCTGGTGCCTTGTAGTCCACGTCAAACTCCTCGTCCATATCCTCCTGCGGGTCCTCCTCCTCTGGTGTGCTGCCGGTGGTGCAAGGGCTGCCTCAAGCTGCTGCTGTAGGCCCTGGTTCTCCTGAGCCAGGGTCTCTAAATCCTCTCCCATAAGCTCCATCTCGTGTTGTGCAGCCGTCAACTGATGCTGCAGGTGCTCGTTGTGGTTGGCGCGTTGCTGCATAATCACGCCATGTCTGTCAACCTCCTGCGCGAGGGTGTCGCGCTGTCCAGTCACCTCAGTAACGCGAGTCTCACTCGCCTCAAGAGCAGAGGTCAGCCGCTGAATCTCTCTCTGTTGTGCGTCGGTCTGTGCCTATAGGTCATTCCTTTGTACCCAGACCTGCTCGGCCTTAGCCAGTATGATCCTACTGTGGCTGCTAGCCTCCTCATCCAAGTTGAGGAGGTACTCGGAGTAGTAGGACACACGATGGTATCCACGTGATACGTCGGGTAGTCGTCGCGGCCGATGCGCCTCACGCGCCTCTGCCAGAGCCGGTTGGCCTGGTGCCAGATAGGGATCATCTCAAACGGAGTCCCAAAGAGCGCTGCTGTGTGGCACCCGTAGAAGTGGGTGAGAGCCCTGTGGGTGACTCTCTCCAAGCCCTCACGGAGGCTCCCACAAGTCGCCGTGCTCTTCATACCCGCCATGTCGAGGTTGCGCGGGTGAGTGGGCACGCTGATGTGCACCTCCGCAAGAGTCATGCCATGGCGATGGATCTTGCGGCCCTTGTAGAAGGGCGGCTCATCATAGCCCAGCAAACGTAGAAGATCCCACAAAAGTGTAGGAAAGCCATGGTGGTGGAGACCGGTGGTGTAGCGCCACCCGTCGTGTGAAAGCTCCTCAAAACCGTGGTCACCCATCTGGAACATAAACCCAATGGTGAGTACAGTGTTCCATGAGTAACCATGCATTTCATATAAGTGCTATGAAATACAGAAACAAAGTTTTAGTTCACATTTTTCAGCCTCAAGGGTCAATAATACGGCAACGGGTTTTAAAACAAATTCTGTCTTGACTGTACAACAGTCAGAAAAGTGGGTATTTCAAACAAAAAAAAGGTCCTAAAAATTGGGTGCTAGAACCAAGTTATACTACACCTTCATAACTTTCCAGATTGTATTTATATTCTCAAAAATTCCAAGTACATCTGGAGTTATAAATTTTGCAAATTCGGGTTGGCAGATTCTGTTTCAGATTGATAGAGGCTTAAATGTTTGGCTCTACTGGATAGAGAAAAAACTGGTAAGATGGTGAAACCTATTGGAGATGAAAATAGACTTCAAGAGCTTTCCAGATTGGGTTTAAGCACCTAAAAATCCGAAGTATAACTTTAGTTATGATTTTTTGATGTTGGCAGCTAAAAACAGGACAGATTCTTATTAACCTTGTTATTCAGAATTTTATACTTATCATGTTTAGAAAATTTTTATTCAGAGGTTGGTGAGCAATGAGAGAACCAGATTTTAGTTTAGTTATAATGGGATGCATGATGCAAAACCTTCATTTCATTAACCTATCATTCTTCACAACACAACACCTATCATTGCTGATACTTAGTGGCACGAATATGTGGTGACGACACGCACTCAACATGTAAGTCATTCTAAATGTTATACTAACGGCGTTAGCGTACCTGTAGAAGATCCATTGCAGAAATAATACATCAAAATCAAAAGAAACTACGAAAAGAAGCACAGTTCTACTAGTAACGATCCATGGAAAAGGATCGTCCCATGATAAGTCACGAGCCAACAGTGTCTTGTATCCGCTTGCGAGCACAGACACTGATATCACGCGTGTCGGTTAAGCATGCACGTGACATCGTTTGAAGAAGCCGTATATGCAATAATGTAAATAAATATAACCCAAGTTAGCTTTGTCACCACCCTATTATCTACTAGGGGCAATACTAACGTATCCTCACTCGTAACGTTGTGGTTTTCAAAAATACGATTTATTTGTTGTACTATCATGGACCACGGCTCTGATACCAGCTGTGACGCCCCTTCGTGGAGGATCGAGGTCCCGACGGTGCTGACAACATAGACACTTGATAATACAACATTAGTTCGAATTTAAGTTGAATATTACATCATCAAATCATCAGAGTGCAGCGGAATATTACAAGTTCATAATATTTTTGAAAACACAATGGAAGCGAATAAAGATAAGGAGCTACGAGCTCGACGATACAGCATAGTAATAGTCCTGCCCGAAGAACCATCACTCTAGCAACACACATCAATACTGCGGTGGCGAGTCGGACTCCTAGTGGGCAGTCCAACCCTCAGGGACTTGCATGTCCCAGGGCAGCACATTCTCAGGCAACTCTACCTCTTCATTACCTGAAAACAACAGTGGCACAAAGCCTGAGTACTAATTACTCAGCAAGACTTACCCGTTTGACATCTAGACATGCAATGGCTCTAATAGGTGGCTTGTTTGAAAAGACTCGCACTAAGCAACCTATTAGTTCTATCAAGTTTTATTCATCAAGTTAATTGGGTAGAGCAGAATGTAACTTTAGTTGCAACAATAAGATAATAAAGCAATACATAAGGTAAGTACAACATAAGAGCCATAATAGTAACATCAACAATAAGCATCATATCAATTCCCAAGTACCATGTGCAACTACATGATGACTCAGTGACCAAGTGGTACTCATTACTGTAAGGGACAACAATTGCATTTGATTTACACCAGCTGGGATAACCAGAGATACACGACACATACGCACCAATTAAGGTCGTATATGGCAACCTTTCGCAAGGACGAAAAACAACTTGGTCCGGATCTAGTCTCAGCGAGTGGGCATGCCGTCCTACCAACAGTACTTCGTGGTATGAACTGCCCTCTCCAGCAGCAGAAGGGTCAATGACCACTGTACTAGGTACCATCCTCATTACCGTATCAATGCTACGTCAGTTTACTAGTGCCCATAGACTAGCATGTATTCGGTACTGTTCAATACTTAACCAAGGGGCCGACCACGGATGGGTCCTAGGTTTGACAAGGCAGGGCTACCGCAGTCAATACCCATGTATTGCTGCAAACCTACACATGCATCATCCCTACCCGGTCATGACATCAAAATAAACTTCTTTTATAAGTCCCGTTCCAGTGGTCAAGTTCATTCTTAGTAATGATATCTATCGCGCCTAGTAATTGCTAAGCGTAGCGATACAGTACCGATACTACCAAGGTTCTAATGACAGTGGTATAGGTCATTGGGATATCATGCAAGTGGGTTCCAATCAACTCCTATGACCTAATGCAACAATAATCATAGATACAAGTAATATTGATAACTAACAACTTTATAAAATGGAAAATAAAAACCAGGGCTTGCTTGGATCGACACTAGTGTTAGCGACTTCAATCTCTTGTTCCTGAGATTCAGTCTCCTTCTGATGATCCTCTTTGGGCTCCTGGTATGATGACAAAGGTGTTACGGTATTGTCGTAACACCGTTATATGTAATGATATGATACATGCAAGCACATCGTGGTTTGGTATCAACTAATTTATTATTATGTTCTCGAAGCCATATGCTTCAAAGAAACAATTTAAAATTTCATTATTTAGGTATGTTATTCATTTATTTAGGTTTGTTATAGTTTTTCAGAACAATCAAGCAATTAAAATAGTAACCAATTGATTCTGGACTTGAGTGATTTATCATGAATAGAGACATAGGTGATTTACATTTTTACCAATTTACAGCCTCTGGATATTATTATTCTAATTACTAGCATTTATTAAGTAAAATAGTTATATGAGCAAATGAATTTAGTTAATTAAGTAAATTTAGGTTTCTGGACTTGTGTGTTTTACTGGGTACAGGGGCTACTAAGAGTGATTTTTGTGCCAAGTGGCAAGGGCCAATTAGTTACAGAATAATTACTAGAATTAACTTAAGCAAACACACTAAATAATTTCCAGGGCCTAAAATAATTCATAATTTGCCAAATCAAAATTTGTGGTGATAGATAATTATATATTTAATAAGCATGCCAAAAATCAAGATTTAATTCCATTCCTAGAATTTCTGGTGAATTAATTTGTGTTTGGACAATTAAATGTGTTAACAAAAATAATTGTACAGTGACAGTTATTTATTATTTTACTAAAATAAAGCAATTCGAAATGAACCTAACCAATTTTGTTTGAGCTTCATTGGAGTTAAATTCGATTTACTAGGAGTTTTCAAAGTTTTTAGCACTTTCTGGTAATTTCTGAACATATTTCTGGTTTAAGGGGTTTCCACGTCGGAGCCACGTGGGTGCCAGGTCGGATCCACGTGGTGGCCACGTAGGCACCAGAAGGACGGCCAATAGGCTCGTCGGAGCGGGGTGGCGCGCGACCGGAGGGCTCGCTGCCGGCGGCTGTTCGCGGGGAAAGCCCGCCGCGAGGGCAGAAAAATGACTCGCGCGTCTAGGCGGAATGGTTGGCAGGGTTCAAGGGGGAAGTGGCTCACCGGAAGATCATCGGCGACGAGACAGCGGAAGGAGAGGGCTTCGGCGACATCGCATTTTAGCTATGGGGCTCGAAATCGATGGTCGTCTTCTCGTAGAGCTTCACGACGGCGAGGAGAAGACTGGCATCTAGCGTTCAGCGAGGATGGCCGGAGATAGGGGCTCATTGACGAGGCGGCTCGGTTTTGACGTAGCAGAGATGGCGCCCGGGGAAGACAGGAACTGTTCCGAACTCAAGCCAAGAAACAAAAGCACATCGACTTAGTTTGGTTCGTGCATGGGTAAGGAACTTGTGTGTGCACTAAATTGAAGAATCGCTCACCGTGGCTCGAGAATTTCTGGCCGGCGGCAGGGGAACTTGCTGGAGGTGCTCTTCCTGGTTTTCTTCAAATTTGTCGAGCGAAAGGCATAGGGATGCGGAGGGGATGCGTGTGCGCGGGTTTGTGGTGTGGATTGAGTTCTGGTGGCAATGGGAGGGCAGGACCCGAGCTCGAGCGTGGGTTGGAAATGGTGGGGAGAAGCAGAGCGCAGAGAGCGAAAAAGAGAGAGAGAGAGAAGAGGGTGAGAGCTAGGGCAATGTACTCGGGAGCTTGTGGTGCGGTTTCAGGCGGAGCAAAGGGCCAGGAAGTGAGCGGGAGAGCGGCGGGAATTGAAAGCTTGTCATGCAGCATGGTGGCGTGCAGAGAGGAGAAGAGGAGGTTGGGCGAGCTCGTGGTGAGGGGACAGAGCGACAGAGGCAGGGGGGGGGGGGGGTCAACGGCGCTGCGCAATGTTGCGCGTGTTGGGTTCCGAGGTGGAGGGGTGAAGGCGGATCGGATGGTGCACCAGCGTCGGCAGGGGGGCTCTGTGCCAGTGGGAGGGAGAAGAGAAAGATTTTGCGCTGCAGCCCTCCAAGTTTTGGATTTCTTACAAACAAGTCCCTGGTCAAAGCTAGTTTTTAATAAATCAAAATAAAATAGCTAGGGATTTTCTAAATTGGTGAAATTTGGTGGACTGACTATTTAAATGGTGGAAAACATTCTGGTGAATTTTATTTGAAATTTGCATAAACTTATTTTTAGAATTTATTAATTGCATTAATTAGTTACTTAAGAATCAATTAATTAATTAAGGGTCTTGCCAAGCAGATAAAATGCCCAAGAAATTCATAATATTCTATTTTATTATTACCAAACTGATGATGAAATTATTTGGCATGAGTTGTATTGCAATTTTTGAATTCCTTCAATAACTTGATTGCAGGGTTTTTATTTGCCTAGAATTAATGCAAAAGGGAGTGAGTCTTATTATTTCATGCTATGTTGTTTATGATCTATGCTCTTCATGTTGGTTAAATGAAAGTGAGACACCTGGGGTGTCACAGATCTAGGACAAAAATCGATCAAAGAAAAAAAAGGGGAAGGGAGGCACGCAAGTGCAATGTGCAGAAAGAAGGGGAAAACCTAACTTGGCTCTAATACCATGTTATGAATAGCACTAGTATTCATAATGGGGGCACTAGGTCCAAATATATACCTGTACAAGTATGGGTAAATATGCATAAAACCCCTTATACAATAGGGAAACTACAAAAATACATATACATCTAACATGTTGTAAGTAGCATTTTAACAATGCCGATCTTATAATCATAACATGTGTGTGTCGTACTGGTAGTTTTATGTTTTCAAGTCTTTTGAGACTATATGTATATATGCGAAGTGGCAGAAGTTAGCACTGGTAGGTTAAGTTACAAAATTAACTTTTTCATTTATAATCTATGTGGACTGATTGTGATGACGATGTCTCATGTATCACATGTACTTTTTCTATACCATATCTCTAACTAAACTTGAATTCGGAGAATTCAGACGTGCATGTCACACGTACATCATGCAGATGGTAAGGAAAATCGACCAGCAGTCTAATGGTACATGTCTTGGGGAGGAGTGGCAAAATAATGGTGCTATAGATAATTTTTGGTAACATATACCCCTACTAATTTGGACAAATGTGTGTATTAGCAGAGAGTGATGTGTGTAGTACATGTGTTGGGGAGGAGTGGCAAAATAATGGTGCTATAGATAATGTTTGGTAACATATACCCCTACTAATTTGGACAGATGTGTGTATTAGCAGAGAGTGTTGTGTGTTGTATGCATAGCGCTTGAGTTAACCATATGTTTTCAGTTGGAAAGAAGAATATAGTCCAGCAAAAGCATGATACTGTGTGCAGAATCAATAAATTCCGGTTGGTGCTTTAAGGCCAAGGAGCACTATTTCATTCTTCATTGCTTGTTACTAATCTTGTCATTTGAGGATAATATCCATATCACATTTTTTTTACCTGAATTATTGACCAGGTTGCCTGATTTATTATCATGGAGCTCACAAATTATTCAAGTGTATTGAGTGAGTACCTGGGGTCATGTTTATATGTTTGATTTGTTGGAGCAAGACAATAATAGGTCGATCCTGTCATTTTTTGAAATTGTGTTGGTATTATACAATGTATTTGTTCATACATATTGTTTGGAAAAATCCGTGTACCATAAAATGGATAAAATAAGATTCAGTATACAATTTTATTGAACTTGTTAGCATGAAATAGAAAACTCTTTACATCATAATTTATGTGATAATTATATCAGCTATGTGTTGATGAAATATCAGCTATGTGTTGATGAAAAAAAAATCTCTAAATCTATGCCACATGAGCCTTTAAATGTGCATTGATACCCAATCTTTGTTGTAGATCTGGGCTAATATTATGATCTGTGTGATAACATTATTTTTCAGCTTATGCTTTCAAGCAAAAAATTGAGCTCGGTGCATAATGAATTCTTCAATGAATGGTAGCCAAGGCAACGACTTCTTCTATATTATCTAAATTTTGGAGCTCCATGTTTCGAGATTTTGGTGTCATATAGTTTTGCTCAATGAAATAGGGATATATATGACGCATATTTAATCCCCTTATTTTTTAATATTGAGAATCAAAGAAAAGTTGAAGTTTTGAAATCCTGACGATGCCTATTGAGATGTACTCATGCATTGGTTATTGAAATTAAAAAAAAAAGAAAAAAGTCTATATCGAATACTATTGTAAGGGCGCACTTTTGTGGATAGACATGTTAAAGGTCGAAGGAAATAAATGTGATGACAACATATTGAAAAAGGTCAAAAAGATCATTGACAACATTAAATAGTATTGGATATAGACTCTTTTATTTTTTCTTAAATTATACTTTGGGATTTGTGAATGTGATTTTGGTTGTCTTGGTTTAAAGTTATTACAATGGTATAATTGAAATAATCGATGCTGATACTTTTAGATCTTTTCATTAACTGGAGAATTTGATTTGAATTTGCATTCAAATTTGCTCATTTTAGGATGAAACGGAGTCCAACCATTTTGGAACATGCGAATGAACCCCAACACCTATCTCGAGCTTGTTTTGAGTTGAAACAAAGTCAAACAACTTAAACATGCGACAACCCTTGACACTCATCCGTCGAAACAATCTCAAACCTGCTTGTAACAACTTAACCTTAAATATGAGCTTTCTTGGTTTTGGAGGATGACAGATTATTTTTTTGTGAATATTCTAATTCACAGTATTGAAACTATTTTCTTGACCATAGTATGTGTTAGGTTTAAAAGTATTTGTGTGTGCCGCACATGCATCACTACTACACCTCATCAAAAGAATCAACTTATCCTAGCATATAGTTCATGTCAAGGATTTTTCCAGATAATAAAAAGATTGTATAAATCTGGCCTTACCTCTCAAATAAGCTACAACCATGTGACTTTGACTTTCTAATGTTCAAATAAAATCATTGAGCCATCACTAGATATGTACAATCACCATAATAATTAAAAAAATGAACAAATCCTCTCTATAGCTTTATTGTCTTTTTGTCTTCCAAGGTAGACGAGAACCATTGTAAAACAAGAATGGTCTTCAAATAACAATCTTTGAGGATGATGTGTCATATTCAATGGAAAATGTTGATCTCCATGAAGCATCAAGAATGATCAACGACAACAGCCATAGCAGGGTGGGCGACCTCGAGTCTTCGAATTTATAGGACCTTGAGGGGAAACCTGAGGCCACCAATGCGACGACAAAATCCAGCATCAGGGGCTCCATTATGGCGTAGATCACCCACGGACTAGATGCCCCAAAGTCCTAGAATTGGGAGTGAGGGATTCATGTTTGTCGCCTGTGATGTCAAGCCAGCCCCGAGAATTCCGGGCGATGAGCACTATGCATCCATATATATCTTGAGTCCTCAGGCCAGATAACACATGAGTAGCCCAACAATATACCTGGCCAAGTGGACTGGGCTAAATGGGCGGCATGAGGCCTGCCTATTTTGGCCCAGTCCAAGCACGGCATGGTCCGAAGTTAGATGGGCCGTGCCGGCTTGTGGCCCGTCAGAGGCCATGCCTGGGCCTAGCGTTATCTGGCCTGAGGACTTTGGTATGTGGGACCCATATGCGTCTAACAACTAGCAAGCGTGATGGTCGTGGTGCCACGGGGATGCAACTAATGCTCACAAACGATGCTTCCAAGGAACTAACGCTCACAAATGCAACATTGTCCAATCTATTATGATAGATTCAGATTTTCACCCTGACGTCATTTAGACCTTTGCCGCAAAGAGCATTATCAACACTTTCAAAGACCTTATAGTCAACCATGCTCATAGCCACTTAGTTCACCTGCTGATCAATTGCACATTCAAAAGACCATGATTGTTCCATGTGCAAGAAAGATTGTCCATCAATTCATTCATGAAGCTCATCCTGATTATTTCTAACAAATACCACCATGTCCATTGGCGACCACACAAAAAATTGTCATAAGCACACTGGCGACTGATGGGACGTCCAATACCAAATAGGTCATCGTTCGTTGTCAAAGTAAGCCAAGAGATCACTACCCTCGGCAAGCACAGTACACAACATATCTGATATCAAATAGATAGATGTCTATCACATGCAGATTATTGATAATTCTACTTTTTGATATATAAATAAAGTTTTATATTTTCGCTCTTTTATAGTTCTTGTTGGCTCATATAACAAGTGGTCTTAAGTACATATTATTCAATATTAACATTAAAAAGTAAATTATATATGTACTAGACCCACTCATCGTGCCATCTCATTATATGTATCCACTGCATTCGAATTACAAGTGCGAGGAGGACTTGATAAGTGCAAACTTTGCTCTAGCAATGGAAATTGCACTACCAGAGAGTAAAATTGATAAGCATGGCCTCTCAGGAAATCATAGTCATACGTCCATGTTAAGAACTTTGTATTTCTTATGTTATGCAATATCATATTTTGTTCTAACATAATTGTGGTTTGCATGAAAGAATTAGATCTTTTTGTTCTTCAGTTATAAAAGGTTCTAAAGAGTAAGTTCTTATTCTGATGCTTGTTTACCTATTGGTTGAGTTTTGCTACTCATCATTCATATATTTCTATAATTTCAGAAGCTAAAGGGCATCATTTTTCTATATGTTTAAGCTCAAAGAAAATATATGTGATGACAACATAACAAAAGACGTAAAAAAATCGTTGACGGTGTTAAAAAGTATTGGAGATATATGCATGTGATTCCTCTTTTTCCAGATATATGTGTTGAGATTTGTCAAAGTGTTTTTTATTGCTTTTGGGCTTAAATTCACGTTTATGAGTGAACGAGGATAGCAGATGGGAGGTTCCGTCATTTATAGTTAACCGAAAAATTTTGATTGTTTTTAATGTTGATGTTGGTTTCAAAATTCTGACGAGCGTGTCGCACGTGCATCACTACTAGTAACATATATAAGGCATTAAAAAAACTAAACAGTAAAAAAACAAGTAATTGCTGTCTGACTACTTGCCACTCATCAAGAAAGAGCCTACAGATCATACTCGGCAAAACTAAGGCTAATTTCTTCAGAGGCTATAACCATTGATCGAGTGCAGGGTGATGAGCGGCTTCACGTCCAGGCTATAACCAAGAACCACAAATGGATCCAGTGTCAGATCTAATGCAAACCAAGAGAAGAACCCTGGTGTGGGAGGGAGAGAAGGGGGAAAGGAAAAGTAGGACAGCGGATTACCGGCGAGAAGGTGCCGTAGAAGGTCGCTGTCGTCATCGTGTCATTGTGCCGGTCGTTAGCTTCGCCCCAGCCACCACCTTGCACGCCTGTCACGAGCCGCCGTGCCGTCGACTCCGCCTTGGCCCGCGCTGTTGACTGCCTCGAGATGTGTGTGCCGTCGACTTCGCCTTGGCCCATGTCGCCGCCTCGCGTCTGGACGCGTCGCCTTTCGTGGATGAAGCGACAGAGAAAGGGAGCGGAGAGAAAGAACTCTAGCGTGGCCGCGTGAGAGAGGGATGAAAGAGAGAGAATGATTCTGGAGGTTAGGAGGTGAGGTTTCATTTTGGGCCTCATGCCATAGAGAATGATCGAAACGGGTCGGACTTTATTCCGTTTAGGCTTTAACCAAACAGCAATTTTTTTACCAAACAGATTTTATTCTGGGCCTTTTTTCCGGCCGGATTGGGCTGCATTCCGGCCCGATCCGGCAGAACCGAACAACGCCTGAGGGAAATGTGGCGTAGAGCCTATCCTGCGGTAGGCAGCGCTACGGCCAGCAGGTCCTGTGGCGTGAGCCTGCCGGAGTGGTCAGCGTCCAGCGCGTCGAACGCGTCCAGCAGCTCCGCGACGTCCTGCTGGCTGATCTTCCCCATTTCCTTGAGCTTGAACAGCGCGAACTCGGTGGCGCTGACGCTCCGGTCGCCGTCGAGGTCCGCTGCCTCGAGGTCCGTGCTGGTGGTCCGCCGTGTGAGCACCCACCGCGCGAGCGCGCGCTGCCGCCGCTCAGCGCCCAGCTCCGCCGCGTACAGGAAGAAGAGCGCCACCACCAGCGTGCTCACCGTGATCCACACCGACGCGAACGCGCGCCCCGCCGCCGACGAGAAGCTCCGGTCGCCGTACCCGAGCGTGGTCACCGTCGCGCAAACGCAGTAGAAGGCGTCCACGGGGCGCATCCCTTCCTCCATCACCAGGAAAGTCATCCCGGAGACGAGGACGAGGGCGAGGAGAACGGTGGCTGTGTACAGCTTGTACCTGGTCTTGTTCGCCTCCATCTCGCGCATCGCCTTGTGGTGGAAGAGCAGCGCCTCCTGCTTCTCGACGAGGTAGTCGGCGGCCTTGCTGAGGAAGGCGCCGACGAGGGCCACCCCGGCGAAGGCGAACGCGCAGGCGAGGAGCTTCGCGGCGTCGCTGGCCGGGACGATGTCGCCGTACCCGACGGTGGTCATGGTCACCACGGAGAAGTAGAGCGCGTCGAGGACGCGGCTCCCCGTGAGGTCGCCGGACATGTGGTCCATGGCGAGGTAGAAGGCCGTGGTCCCGGCGAGGAGGTAGGCCAGCAGGAGAACGCCAACGAGCCGGAAACTCGGTCGCTCCTCCGCGAAGAGATCTTTCGGCGGCGCCGCGCTGATTTTTCCCCCTTTCTGTTTAAGATTCTCAACCCATGGTGCACGAGTCTCTCGCGCGATCGCGGAGGAGAGCGCCGACCGGCAGTGACGGAACCTTCTTGCCGCTGCAGGCGACGCTTTCGTCTTTTCCCTCCTGGCCATGGCAGCGTCGTTCCCGTCGTGTAACAGGGGCTGCTTCACGCTGTCTGCCGCCGTCGCTGCCATTCTTGCGCTCTAACTTGCTGCTGCAAAGGAAGCGCGCGTTGGCATTGGCATGCAGAGATAATAATAAGAGGGGGTAACAAAGGAGGCGCCAAAGACTAGAAATCACGTGACAATTGAGAGAGTTGGAGGAGCAGCGATGATAGACGTGTGTGTGGCAACCGTTTGATGAACGTGAGGTGCTGTGCAAAGTTCGAATTGCGAGGTCGACAGGGCAAGCAAACACGGGGCTCAACTGTTCGGCAACACATAAAAAGAAAACGATTTGTTTCCGCAATATATATATAAGAGAAGAGAGATATACACAATATTAATGACCACTACTATCGAACCTGCGTTACAAATGTTTTTGCTCTAAATTTAATCCCTCCATCCCAAAATATAGCTAGAATCGCACCTATCGGCCGTGCTGGTCTCACCTTCTAGAGAAATCTTTTCTCTCTGTCTCTCTGGATGTAGCTTATCGGCAGTGCCGATCTCCCTAATCGGTAGTGCCGGTCGGTTCTCCCAAAGAGCCACCTTTTCTGTCTAGCTCTGGTTGTAGCTCACCGGTAGTGCCGGTCCCCAAATCAGCAGTGTCGGTCCCCTCTCCACAGAGACTGTTTCCCCTCGGTCTCTCTAGCGGACTGCGATCGGCAGTGTCGGCCTTCCTGATCGGCAGTGCCGGTCAAGGCCTCCAGAGATCATTTGTCTTCTCTGTGGCTGCCTCACCGGCAATGCCGCTATCCTGATTGGTAGTGCCAGTGCGGGCCAAATCCTTGTCTATTGATCTGTGACAGTGTGTCAGATACCCTACCGACAGTGTCGATGGCTCCATCCATAATGCCAGTGCGGGGTGTCCAGACAGGCCAATGGCTCTTTTTGAGCCCCTTGTATAAAAGGCTCACACCCACTTCGTGCCCAATCTCTCCAACCCGAAAATCATTTGGCACCTTTAAGCTTCACTCTCCTCACTCTCCCTCTCCAAGTAAAAGCTTCATTCTTTGAACTAGGGTTTGAGTGAGCCATTGTTTCCTAGTGAAAAGAGCACCATTCCACTCTTGAGCATTGGATTTAATCATCTTTGTGACTTGTGCTTATTACTCTTAGAGCGCTGCTCCTAGATGGTCAGCGGTGCCCGTAGAGCTCCCAACTTGTCTGGTGACGTCTCGGAAAGTTTGTAATACCCCCCCCCCCCCACAAGGGAATTGATAGTAGAGAACTCGGGCTTGATATTTGTGGTTGCTTGAGTGAGAATAGGGTTGAAAGAGACCCAGTCCTTTGTCGACTTCTGTTGATAGTCGTAAATTCCCATTTTCGACTACCAATTTCCCATAAAAATGTGGATCTTAAGTAATAATATAATAAAAATAATCTTTATACTCATGAGTTCCATAAGTTTTGGTGAAATATGTGTTTGCAGGTTCAAAAGGGCCAAAATTATGTAAAAACATGAAGAAACGCCCCGTCGGCCGATTCTGCCTTAAAACAGCCGGCCGACAGGGTCATATGAGGCTGAAATCAGGGCCCGGCAGGGTCATGATGGCTGAAATCAGAACCCGGTCGACAGGGTCATATCAGGCTGAAAACAGCCACCCGGCGGGTCAAAACAGAGTCATCATGAGGCTGAACCATCCGACCTAGCCGACCCTGCAAAACACTCCACCATGAGGCCGTTTTCCATCCTCGGACTAAGGAGGGTAAAAAGTGGAGAAGTAAAGAAGGCATCCACGTGGGACAACTTGGACAAGTGAAGGAATGACCCGGAGGGGGACGACACCAAAAATGGGCCGCCGCCCGGTGAGTTGCGCCGCCCGGCGGACCTTGCCACCCGGCAGGGTTGCCACCAAGAGGGGGTCAACACCCGGCCTAGGCCGCCGCCCGGCGAGCCATGCCGCCCGACGAGTTATGCCACCCGGCGGACCTTGCTTCTCGACGGGCTTGCCACCTGGCCTACGAAGACATTCGGCCCATTAAGCCTACCGCCCGACCTACCACGCCTATTGACATAAAACCAAAGGAAAAAGACCAACCGACCCAACAACCGCTTTCGGGACACAATCCTAGCCATCGGGAGAAGGTCGGTTGGGAAACCGACATAATCCAAGGGCCGCCCGGCCTTGCCCGCCGCTCGGCGGTGCATGCCGCCCGGCATGCCCGGCCGCCCGGCATGCCCGGCCGCCCGGCACATGTGGCCGCCCAGCATGGCCCGCCGCCCGGCGGGGGAACTTTTGCCCATCGACTCTCCTCCACCTTGAAGTACCTGCCATGTCTTTGCCACCTATAAATAGAAGTGGAATTCGGCAGAAAAGATCAACAATTGAAGAGGAGAACAACTAGCGCCACGCTGCAGAAATGTATTAGAATAGGAAGTGAGAGCTAGAGGTAGAAGTACGGGAAGGAGCCGGAGATGTCGGCTCCTTCTCCACCTTGTGCCTTGGGGATGATTCTCCGCCAATAGTAGAGTTCCCGTCCTTCAGCCGGGTAACATGTAGACATTCTTTTGTTCATTTAATCATTAAAGCTTTCTTTATTTATATCTTGTTATTGGGTTCTTAGTCCATGTTAGATAAAGTGTTTTACTTTATTTGACTATGGTTACTCTGCCTTTAGTTAACAAGGTTAGAGTAGTAATTATAAGTGTATACATGGTGTATAGACTTAGAATTATCTAAGTTTGCTTCCAACCCCAAGGGCTGTGTGGTAGGTAGTTAGGTGGTGACAGCACTGAGCTATCCTCTGTATTCCACCATGTTCGGGTTGGGCTCGTAGGCATTGATGGTAATTTTACCCGAGGTCCCTTCTCATCCCTTTCCGTACCTCGGTGAACTATGCCCCAAAGTAAACAAGAGTAAATATTGGAGTCTGATTATTATTTGGATATAAGTTGTCACATGAAGCCAAGGCTGGAGGACCCTCTCAACCCGTTGTTATCCTTCTCTTTTGTTCACTAGAATTGGATTAGGATAGAATTTCACTTCTCGTCCCCGTGGATTCGATACCTTGGAATACTCCCGGGTGAAGGCTACATCGGAATCCGTACGCTTGCGGATTTCTCTGTTAGGCATAAGGATCGCCAACAACTTCTCAACGGAGATGTAGGGTTCTTCATGAGCTCGAACTTCAATAACAAATCTTGTGTCTCCATATGCTCCTTTATTTATTTGTTGTTTATTTATTCACTCGCTAGGGTTTGTTCTTGTATTTTCTTAAATTACTAGATCTACTTGTGTAGCCCTTGTTTTGTTGTTCCTTATTACTTTAGGGCCTCATTTCTACTAATGTTGTAGTAAAATTATCACCTAGTAACTACGAAACCATTTAAACCTAGTTTTCTCACGATTGTCGGTCTACTCATCGGCACTACTGATCACCCATCGATAGTGGCCATCGGCACTACCGATCCCACTCACCAGCACTGCCGATCAGACTGATGAAATTATTTAAGACCAATTTTGCAGGTTATTAAATTTTCCTGTTCAACCCCCCCGCCCTCTAGGCAACTTTCAATTGGCATTAGAGCAGGTATCTTCTGCAAAGCTTAACCGCTTGAAGATCAAAGATATCAAAATCGGTAGATCAACCCTCCACCACTCTTCCACCCAAAGAAGGTGTTTATGGTTCTCGAGATGGAGATAATGCAAGGACTAGAGATGATGATAATGGTGCTCAACCAAGGCTCTACAACAATGTCATGTATGATTATGATGATCTCAAGGAAGATCGCATTGGACAAGGGTCGAGCAGACTCTCTTTCTTTGATGGACAATTCTATGGTCATTGGAAATGCAAGATGATGATGTACTTGGAATCCATGAGTCCACATCTTGCAAGTATAACCAAAAATGGTTTCTTGTGGGAAAATATAGACAATCCAACTCACAACGATCAAATCAATATTCGTCACAATGCCGTGGTAGCTAGTGCAATTGTCTCCGCACTTAGCTCCACCGAGTATGACAAGATTGCTGGAATAAAAAATGCCAACAAACTATGGAGAAAGATTGAGGTTATCTATGAGGGAATTGATTCCATCAAGGATGCAAGGCTTGAAGAGTTACAAAATGAATTCAACTTGTTTATCATGGGTCCGGGAGAAGGTCCAAAAGAAGTTCATGATAGGCTCATGAGGATTGTAAACCAAAGAAGAGCACTAGGAGCCAAAATGACTGACTAGGATATTAACAAGCGATTGCTACAAGCATTGAGACCATGGGATAGCAACATTTGTTCAAACATTAGAGACAAGGATAACTGAAGGACCGAGAAGGCGACCAGGGGGGGGGGGCTGGTTTAATGGGAGACAATTAAAATTCTTCTCAAGAACTTGGCCTATGTCCCAATTACAACCCAAGCCAACCTCTAAATCGATCAACAAGGCTATACACACCAACTTGTGATGTGCTACCCTTAGGAGTGATCAACAACAGCAGTGGAACATAGCAGAAACTAAGAGGAACTACAAAGACTCGAAATAGTCGAGGAACGCACACATCTCAAGCCGCACTGGACTACCATCGGCAATGCCGCTTAACACCATCGGCAGTGTTGGTAACTCCCATCGGCAGTGCTGGTGCGGGATTCTCAGGACTCAGGAAAGCAACAGTTGGAGCGCATCGGCAGTGCCGGTTGTTGCCATCAGCAGAGTTGGTGCGGGGTTCGGACTCAAGATATTAGCTATGCCGATCAGAGTTCTAACCCACCGGCAGTGCCGGTCCTGATCATCGTTAGTGCTGATCGACCCCTGATAGAACAGAAAAATGAATTGGGATTAGGCAAAACTTGACCAAAACCTAATCAAACGGACTCCAAATGATGCAATTTTTGGACTAGACAATCCTCAATGCATCACGACCCTAATCCAAGAAGATCCACTCAATTGGCTCAAGGAATCATCACGAATTTCAGATCTTGTGCTAAGAACACCAAAAAGGGAAAACTTGAGAAATCCTTCAAATTGAAGGTACTAGACCTCTTGATTTGGTCTTGGACCTATGTAGGATTGATCTAGCTCATCATAGCATCAAGATCCCCAAGAAATCCACCCAAAAACTCATCCAAAAAGGAGATAAAAAATTCCCATGAAAATAGGTTTGAAAATTGGGAAAGAGAGAGATTCGGGATTTAGGGGGAGAGGAAGATCTTGAGCACAAAAATAAATCTCATATCATGGAAACATGCTTACAAGATCCATAGGTACAAGGCTAGGAAGCCACCCTCTTCCTCCGACTATTTGGAAGGGCAAGAAATGTCTCTCACACACCCTCTCTCTCCTCTATTACACGAAATCCTCTCCTAGCACTTTGAATGAATACCTAAGGCAAGGCTACGGGAAAGAGAGGCACCTCTTCCACCAGACCTACCTCTCCTTATATAGGCCTAAGGATTGTCCACATGATCACTCTACCCTTGACCTACATAACACTACAACCTACCACCAGGGGCAAACTTGTCCATCTTTCTCCTTGTTGCCCGAATGCCCTCGGGCCCTTCACAACTTTGCTTCACCTTGAAGCAAGCTCCATGATGGTGCCACGTGCACCACCAACCATGCCACCGATTTTGAGGCCCAAATCAGAAAACAGCCTTGAACGCTTCTCAAAGCACAATTTCTCGATGTCGACGCATGTCACCTTGTCTCGCTCTCCTAACCACCGGCAAGTCTCTCCTTGTGCCTGTCTATCGGGCCCCCCTTATCACTTGCACCGGCATCTCGCTCGCCTTGACTTGGTCAACACGTCGCCTTCATCACCTCCACCACGGTTTTGAGGCTCAACCGCGAAACCGTCTGTGCTTCTTGCCTCTCCATGTGTACGGTGTGGATCACCCTTGACTTCACCCGGCATCCTGATCATCCGGCCCCAAGTCTCCTACTTGTGCCCGATCCTCTCGCTGTTGACCGCCAAGGCGACTCTAGTGACCTACACATCATGAGACAAGCAAACACATTTCCCAACTCCTGCAACATCACTAATACTACTACCAACTCCGGTTAGTCAAAACCATGACATGCACAAACTCATGCAATCCCTGGATTCTCGCATTTCAACTCAAACACCGAATCAACCAAAGTCAATTACTCATCACATATTGCAAACCATGGCACATATCCACATGGTTTCTCAATCTCCCCCTTGATGAGTACTTTAACAACACCAAATGCACAAGGATTAGGATTTGAAATACGAAACTGAAGAAGCTCATCCAAATGGCCAAACCCAAAGAAAAGGTGAAAACAAGCCATCTAGCAAAGTAGGGATCACAAAACCAAGAGTTGGCAAAGAAAGCTACTTGAGACGCAAAGAATGTGAAAAGCGCAAGAAAACACTCAAGATCATGATATGGTCCCCCTCAACTGGTAGGTCTCATGTAAAGCAAAATGAATCATTTTACGTTTCTTAGCATTATTTGTGCATGACCCAATATTTTCTCCCCCTTTGGCAATGAACTCATCAAGTAGGAAAAAGAACAAGCAAACATGCAATGCATGAAAATGAAAACCTAAGGATCTTCAACAATTATGCAAACAAGCATTTAACTTTGCTGACCATAAACATAGAGCCATGAAGTGTAAAATCAATAGCTCCCATTCATAAAAAGATCAAAAATAGATAGCAAGGCATAAACACCAAGAGCTATACAAGCTAAGCAGAAAGATTGACTAGCTTAGATAGAATCAAATTTGCTTATTCTGTGAAAAGCTGCCACCACATGTGTAAGTACTCCCATCCAAGGCAAAACAAGCATCAAGTGAATCATGAGAATCTAGCCAGTTTCAATCTCAACTAGGGCAACAAGCATTCGTAGAAAATGAGCTTTACAAATGCTCACATATGCAACAGAGACTCAGTTGATCAAGTGATTACTATTTATCCTCATGTGTCCTCTTATCCATTGTTGGTATTTCTTAACATCGCATCAAGAATATGGTTATTCTTTGTATGGTGCTAGGAATAATTGTTGGCATTTGTTATGCTTTATGAATAAAATGAATTAATCCGCAAGCGCACGGAACACCATTGTAGCATTTCTCCCGGGAGTATTCTAAGCTATCATATTTATTTTCCTCAGGGAAGCTTGGCGTAAGATTATCTTGGTTTAACAAAGATATAACTACAAGAGTTTATACCAACTGACCAATAATGGGGGTAAGGATGTTTAATAATAATGGGGGTAGCAACACAGGAGAAAATTCACACTAGAATAAATAAATAAAGAGATTGGTTAAACTAGCCAGGAGGACAGCGTGTCTAAATCAAGAATTCCTAAGAATATATCTTTCTAAATATATCTAAGTTAAGCATCAACCTCCTAGTTACTCGGGTGGAGTGCTTACACCAATTTCTTGGTACAGCCTCAAGTCTTTCACCTGTTAGCTCACTTCAGGGCACGAAAATGTTCCACTAATATGAGCCGGTAACTAGCCTCTCTACTAGTGGGTACGCTATCGCTAGACAACCCTGACTAAGACGGCTCGAACATGGTGGATTACTAAAGGGACGGACATGGCTGTCATCACCTGCCGCCTACCACACAACCCTTGGGGACGAATGCAAATCCAGCTAGCGTTAACTTAGACACCACACATATGCCTTTACTAGATATTCTTCCATTGGCCTAGCGGAAGAATAGCCGGGAAATAACCAAGTCTAAGTTCGAAAAGAACTAAACTTAATTAAATCCTAGCCGAGAAACCCGTGAACTACGCAATAAAGTTTCTTCCCGAATACTATAACTTAAGAAAAATGACTCAATTAAGATAAATACTTGACAAGATATAATCAAAAGGATATTTATATTGATAAAAGATAAGTCTTACATAAAGAGTAAAGATATAAGAGAGCTCATCCCAAGACTCCAAGACAATTTAGGAATCCCGAGCGATGCTCTTGACTAGACTCTAACTCCCGAGTAACTAACCTACTCTACTAAGTAGCACAAGTAGTGGGAAATGAACTCCTTGATGTGTTTCTTGCTTTGATATGCTTCTTGTGCCAAATTTCCTCTCTATTTATAAGTGGCATAGGTGCGGGAGATATTTGTAGGTGAAGGAGGGTCGGTTGGCCAAAGTCGGCGCACCGGGCAGCAGGCCGGGCAGCGGGCCATGCCAGACGGCAACCCAGGCCGGGCGGCCGTAGGATCATGTCGGTTCCCGACCGACTTGTTTTGGTCGGCTCGGATTTTGTCTTGATGGCAGTTGTTCGGTCAGTTCATGCCGATTTCTTCATTTTGGGGCCGATAGGCGTATTGGGCCTCATGGGCTGGCAACCCTGGGTGGCCAACCCAAGCTGGGTGGCAGGCCAGGCCGGGCGACATGGGGGGGCCGAACGGCAGGCCAGGCTAGCCGGCGACCGGGCTGGGTGCCGACCCCCTCAGGGTAGCCCCTTGACTTCTTCCGGTTAAGCTTATTTTTGGCCTTCTCTTCCTTAGTCACATTTCATCATCTTTAATCCGGGAGGAGGATACACCATCATGGTGAAGTATTTTTTGGAAAACTGGATGGGTTGGAAGATCAGCCTAAAAACGGCTCCGTTTAACCAGCCGGGTGGCTGATTTCAGCCGTTTATGACCCGGTCGGCTGGTTTCTGATTTCAGCTTGAAAGTGATCGCGTTTAACTAGTCGGGTGGCTGATTTTAGCCGGTTATGACCCTGTCGGCTGGTTTCTACCTGAAAACGACCCTGTCGGCCGGTGAAAACAGCTGTTTCACAGTTGTGATCGGCCAACGGGGTGTTTCTTCATGTTTTTGCACATTTTGGGTCTCTTATGCCTGCAAACACATATTTCACCAAAACTCGTGGAACTTTATTAGTTTAAACAAATATTTATTAAACTTTGGTCTTTACCTTGCATTTCCTGACTGGTTGGTGGCCGATTTTAGGTTTTATCAGCCGCCAACATCCATACAGAGGGTCGCACGACTGGTTACAGCAAACACCCCGAGGCCTCAAGTCACAGTGTCTGGATTGAGCATTTTAGAATTATTCTTGATCAAATGCACTTAGCAGATTATCCAAGGTTTATTCACAAGACAAAAGAGCATGACTTTGCGGCAAAAGGAACACACGTTCCCACAATGTTCCATCATGAGCTAAACATTTGCAAAGCCTTCCATTTCGCAAACACAAGCTGCCAAAGCCAAGACATCCTCTAGACTAGCCTCAATGCAAATTTCAATAAGGATAAAAGCAATTATACACATGGTGAGCAAGTTTTTTTGCAAGATTAGTTCATAAGGTTCACAAGAAGCTAAGTTTACCTTTAAGATTAGCAAGTTGCTCAAAAGGGTCTATAACAAGCCATCTAGAGAATCTAAGCATGAGAGATTACTATCACATCCACACAACTTAGCTCAAGCTATATCATATCAAAGAGAAATGCAAGAAAGCATGAGAATCAAAGCTCATCTACCAATGAATATATTACATATAAGATGCAATGCATAGAAGGTAAGATACATATATACACGAGAACACCAACTCCCCCTCAAATGATGCCATATGGGTGGCACACACCAAGCTCCCCCCGAAGAAAAGCAAATCAAGATGCATCTAGGGTCTTGGTAAGGATATCATCCAGTTGGTTTTTGGTGTCGATGTATTTGAGCTCAACATCTCCCTTCTCAACATTGTCTCTTAGGAAGTGGAATCGCACGTTGATGTGTTTGACCTTACCATGCTGCACTGGGTTTTTGGTTAAGCATATGGCACTGGAGTTATCACACATGAGTGGAACACTCATAAAGGTTAACCCATAGTCTCTCATGGTGGATACAATCCATAGGATTTGTGAGCAGCAGCTAGTGGCAACAACATACTCATCCTCTGTGGTGGATTGGGCTACACTCGACTGCTTATGAGAAGACCAACAGATTAAAGAAGTACCCAAAAAATGGCAAGTACCAGAAGTGCTCTTCCTATCAATTCTACACCCAACAAAGTATGAAAGACTGAACTCAAGGGTATATTTGAGATACCTGAAGATGCGCTTGATAGCCTTACAATGAGTCACCCTTGGGGAAGCTTGAAAGCAAGCACAAAGACACATCACAAAGTGTATATCGGGTCTTGTTGCCGTTAGGTACAAGAGGGAGCCAATCATGCTCATGTACTCCCTGTGGTCCACCACTTCACAGTCTTCGTCTGGGTCAAGTGCCGTTGTAGTGGACATTGGTGTTGACACCCGAACTCAGTGCTGGTTAGTCAAAAAGCATTTAGGAATCTAGCACTTCACCATACGACCGGTAGTACTCATCACAGTTCTTTGCACAAATATCATTCAAAAGCATGGGACAAGAAACACGATGGGGAAAATGTGGCCTATCAAAGCATCTCGACTCGAACCTTGGGTTGTGAAGATAGAAACCATCTGTGTGAAAACAAAATCCACGCGAGCGATGCTCACCACGATGGGGAAAATGTGGGGCGCCAAAGCGATGCTGTGCAAAGCATCTATTTCGTGAATCAAAGCCATATGAGAGATGGCCTTGTCCATGATAGGCACGAGAAAAAGAGCGAGACTGAAAGTCAACAAAATCACCATGATGCACATTTCTAGACAACTCAGCTTGCATCCTCTCAATCCTCTTACGCCTATAATAGAATTCATCCAAGTGACCCTTACGACCATAGAACATGCAAATATAGACACTCTTATATTTAGGCTTTGTTTGCACAGGAGGTTTGGGTTTTGGCTTCTCTGTTTTCTTTGGTTTGAAGGAAGGTTTGGGGTTTGGAGGATAGCATGTGTTAGTGGGTTTGATGGATTGTTCCTCATCCTTGTAGCTACAGCTAGGCACAAACTTACCCACATTTTCACTTTCTTTGTCAGACCTCTCAAATCCCATGCCCAAGTTGTAGGTTGACCTACTGGCACTCTCTTTGACTCTAGCCAAGTCATGCTCAATCTTCTCCTCACTCACTAGGGTTCTTTGGAGCCTAGAAATAAGATAGTCATTTTCTTGGACTAGGACTTTGTTTTCCTCCCTACTGATTACAAGCGTGTCCTTAAGAGAGACACACACTTCACATGGTGGTGGAAGGACTTTAGAGAGAGTCTCATTTAGCAGCTTGGACTCGAGCTCTTTCACTTTGAGGGTTTGAGCTTCCAACTCACTAGTGAGCTTGGGGCACTTCTGACAATTGCACATTGATGAGTTTGACCTTACCATGCTGGACTGGGTTTTTGGTTAAGCATATGGCACTTTAGTTATCAAACATGAGTGGAATACTCTTAAAGGTTAACCCATAGTCTCTCATAATGGATACAATCCATAGGATTTGAGAGCAGTAACTAGTGGCAACATCATACTCAGCCTATGTGGTGGATTGGGCTACACTCGACTGCTTACGAGAAGACCAATAGATCAAAGAAGTACCCAAGAAATGGCAAGTACTAGAAGTGCTCTTCCTATCAATTCTACACCCAACAAAGTCCGCATCCGAATACCCAATGAGATCAAGAGATAAAGATGCAGAGTAACAAAGACTGAACTCAAGGGTGTATTTGAGATACCTGAAGATGCGCTTGAAAACCTTGCGATGAGTCACCCAGGGGAAAGCTTGAAAGCAAGCACAAAGACACATCGCAAAGTGTATGTCGGGTCTTGTCACCGTCAGGTGCAAGAGGAAGCCAATCATGCTCATGTACTCCCTTTGGTCAAGCGCTTCATAGTCTTCGTCTGGGTCAAGTGCCATTATAGTGGACATTGGTGTTGACAACGGCTTCACATTGACAAACTCGAACTTCTTCAGGAGATCTTTTGTGTAATTGGCTTGATGTATGAAGGTACCTTGCTTGCACTGCTTGATTTGAAGTCCAAGAAAGAAGGTGAGCTTGCCCATCATCGACATCTAAAATTCACTTTCCATGGCTTCCTGAAATCTAGACACAAGAGTATGAGAGGAACCACTAAAGATGATATCATCCATGTAAATCTGAACCATTAGAAAGTCATTGCCATGCTTTAGAGTGAACAAGGTTTTGTCAACACACCCCATGACATACCCGCACTCTAGCAAGAAGGTCTTAAGCCTAGCATACCATGCCCTAGGTGCTTGCTTTAGCCCGTACAAAGTCTTTAGAAGCTTATACACACAGTTTGGGTATTTGTGGTGCTCCAAACTAGGTGGTTGTTTTACATAATCCTCTTCCTCTATGAAACAATTTAGGAAAGCACTCTTGACATCCATTTGGTAGAGTCTAAAGCCCTTAGAGGCAGCAAATGCAAGCAAGATCCTAATGGCTTCTATGTGTGCAATAGGAGCAAAGGTTTCTCCATAGTCTAAGCCCTCCACTTGACTGAAACCCTGGGCAGCATGTCTAGACTTGTTTCTAACAATCTCACCATCTTCCCCATGCTTGTTTTTAAACACCCATTTGGTACCTATGACATTGACACCAACACGAGGCTCTACTAGGGTCCATACTTTATTTCTCTCAAAAATTTTCAAATCCTCATGCATGGCATTAACCCAATGTTCATCAGATAGTGCATGTCCAACATCCCGAGGTTCAAAGGTGGCAACAAATAGAGAGTTGGTAAAGAAAGCGAGATGTATAGACCTTGACCTTGTTGTCCTCTCACAGAGATTACCGATCATCTATTGAGGTGGATATTGACGCTGAATGTGGTGTGGAGCCTCTCTCTCAGAGTGTACCTCCCCCTCAACCACAACTGGAGCTAGCTCAACAGTTGCTGAAGTCGATATAGAAGCTTCTGGACCCTCTGCTAAAATGGTGGAAGCAGCAGGAATAAGCTCGGATGTGGGATGGAATGACTCATCGTCATCATCATCATCATCCAAGCCCTATTGGTCCTCTTCTACAAAGATGCTCTCCTCCATCTTCTTGGTACCTGTAGTCTCAACACATTGCTTGAACAAGAGTTTGACTCATCAAAGGTTACATCGCATGACTCTACGATGGTGTTAGTTTCCAAATTCAAAACTCTGTAGGAATGGCCATGAAGGGTGTAGCCAAGAAAGATGCCATCGGATGATCTAGACTCAAACTTATCAAGATTGCCACGCTTGAGAATGAATCACTTGCAACCAAAGGCACTCAAATGAGAAACAAATGGCTTCCTCCCAAAATGTAGCTCATAGGTAGTCACATTAAGAATTGAGCGCAAGAAAATCCGATTGGAAACATAGCAAGCAATGCTAATGGCCTCATCCCAGAACCGCCTCGGAATCCTATGCTCATCGAGCATCGTCTGGGCCATTTCCACTAAGGTTCTGTTCTTTCTTTCAACCACACCATTTTGATGGGAACACGAGCCACTAAGAACTGATGCTCAATACCATGCTCAAGACAGAAAGCATCAAAAGAGGTGTTCTTAAACTCGGTGCCATTGTTATTGTGGATTGCTCGTAATGTACCAGAGAGTTCCTTGAACAACCTCAAAGCTAAGCAGTGAAAGTGATGAAACACTTCTTCCTTGCTCTCAAGAAAGTAAACCCAAGAGTAGTGAGAGTAGTCGTCAACAATCACAAGAACATACCACTTCCCACCCACCGAATGAACCCGAGAAGGACCAACAGTGTCCATGTGAATCTACTCTCTAGGGCATTCAGTCATCACCAAATTAATTGGTGGATGAGAAGTAGCAATCATTTTCCCATGACAACAAGAAGCACAAACCAAATCCTTATCAAATTTGGGCTTAAGCAATCCTCGGATCAAGCCTAGGCCACTCAAGCGACATAACAAGTCAAAGCTCATGTGACCTAATCTCCTATGCCATTTCTAGAGCTCAGAAGAAGCTTGAGCAAACAAACACTTGTGAGAACTAGGAGAACCACCAAAATCAGCTTGAAAAACTTTCCCAATGCTAGAAATCCCACAAACTAAAGAGCCATTCGAATCAAGAACACAAGAGGCATTTTTCTTGAAGCGCACTTCCAAACCAACATGAAGCAACTAAGAGAGAGAGAGAGAGAGAGAGAATCAAAGCCATATGAGGGATGACCTTGTCCATGATAGGAACGAGAAAAAGGGTGAGACTGAAAGTCAATAAAATCATCATGATGCACATTTCTAGAAAACTTAGCTTGCATCCTCTCAATCCTGTTACGCCTATAACAAAATTCATCCAAGTGACCCTTACGACCACAAAAAATGCAAATATAGACACTCTCATATTTAGGCTTTGTTTGCACAAGAGATTTGGGTTTTGGCTTCTCTGTTTGCTTTGGGAAGGTTTGGGGTTGGGTGGATAATATGTGTTAGTGAGTTTGATGGATCGTTCCTCATCCATGTAGCTAGAGCTAGGCGCAAACTTACCCATATTTTCCCTTTCTTTGTCACACCTCTCAAATCCCAAGCCCAAGTTATAGGTTGACCTACTAGCACTCTCTTTGACTCTAGCCAAGTCACTCTCAATCTTCTCCTCACTCATTAGGGTTCTTTAGACCCTAGAAATAAGATAGTCATTTTCTTGGACTAGGACTTTGTTTTCCTCCCTAGTGATTACAAGCTTGTTCATAAGAGAGACACACACTTCACATGGTAGTGGAAGGACCTTAGAGCGAGTACCATTTAGCAGCTTGGACTCGAGCGCTTTGACTTTGAGCGTTTGAACTTCCAACTCACTAGTGAGCTTTCGGCACTTCTGACATGCACCCAAAAGAGTTGGTCTAGCTTTGAATTCATCAAGCTCTTTAAGGGCACTCTCAAGCTGACTGGCAACTTGAGCATGCACACTTTCTCTCTATGTAAGATCATTCATCACAACTTGACAAGACTCACACTCAACAATAATATCATCTTTAGCAAACTTAGACCTAAGCGAAGTGATCTCATACTCAACACTCTCCAACCTTGACTTAAGCTCTCTACTCTCATGAATAGCGCTGCTAAGCTTATCATCTTGCATGAGCAGAACATTGCGCAAATGATCAAGTTCAGAAGAGAGCTCATCAAGAGTGGGAGGTACCTCGCTTGTGTCAGAGTTGGATCTAGAGTCGGTGTCATTGTCGTTATTTGCCATGAAGCAAAGCCCGGTGAAGTCATCCTTCCTCTTGCCTCGTGGCTTTTCAACTTCCTCCTCAAAGCTTGTAAGGCCTTCGGTTGATGTGAAGTCGACATAGCTCAAGGCGGCAACACAAGCACGTGCAATGGCCTTGGCGAACTTCTTGGAGTTCTTGCCCTTCTTGTAGAAGCGATTCTTCTTCTGCTTGAAGTCTTCAGTGTTGTTGTCAAGCTACCCGACCTTCTTCTTCTTCTTGGGACAGTCCCAATAGAGTGCCCCGGGTCACCACACTCGAAGCAGGTTCTTGAGCCACCTCCTCTTCTATCCTTACGGTTGTTGTAGAACTTCCTAAACTTCTATGTGAGCAAGGACAGCTCCTTGTCAGGAATGCACTCCATCTGTTCATTAGAAGCTGCAACAAGAGAAGACAGAGCAAACTCCAAGGAACACTTATCAAGTGAGGGGTAGGAAGCATCACTGTGACAACCCTTTTGAGAGCTAGAAAGCAAAGCCATGCTAGAAGTAGGATTAACATGATTAGGACAAGATTTTCTATACAGTTCATGAGATTTCAGCTTGCTATACAGTTGCTAACAGTTCAGGGTATTGAAGTTAGCAGTTTCTTCTAGAGCAGCAATTTTAACCCCCCAAACATTTTTATTAAGTGAGTACAGCAGTTGCTTAGCTCTATCATTATCATTGTACAGAAGGTTACCACAAGCTCGCAAGTTGCACACAATTGGCTCAGACCTACAAAAGGTGTCATCTAGTGACTCGTCAAGTTTTTGTGCAAACGTTTGGTACTGTCTATTGTATGAATCCCTACGCATAGACTTGACTTAATTGGTACCCTCATGGTATGTGCAAAGCTTATCACAAATGGCATGTGCAGTATCAAGATGAGCAACACGGTCATGTTCATTCCTACCTAGAGAAGAAAGCAGGATATTGACAACTTTGGAGTTGTTCTCATACCTGATTAACTCACCTGTAGATGCAGTGTAGAGGTCTTGTGGTATAGCATACTTCTGCTCAACGATCTCCCAAATTGCATGTCCTTGGCTTAAGATATAAGTCTTGGTCTGTGACTTCCAGTAGGGAAAGTCCTCTCCATTAAATATCCAGAGGTTGACCGCACGCTTCTCCATGTCATCTTCGGATCACAAGGCCGGTGAAGGTCAAGTAGTGATCAAATTGGCTCTGATACCAATTGAAGGACCTAGAAGGCGACTAGAGAGGGGGGGGGGGTGAATGGGATCCAATTAAAATTCTTCTCAAGAACTTAGCCTATGTCCCAATTACAATCCAAGCCAACCTCAAAACTGATCACGAAGGCTACACATATCAACTTGTGATGTGCTACCCTTAGGAGTGATCAACAATAGCAGTGGAACACAGCAGAAACTAAGAGGAACTGCAAAGACTCAAAATAGTCGAGGAACGCACACATGTCAAGCCTCACTGGACTACCATCGGCAGTGCCACTCACTACCATCGGCAGTGCCGGTTGACACCATCGGTAGTGTCGGTGCGGGATTCTCATGACTCAGAAAAGAAATTGTCAAGAGATATTCTCGATAGGAGTTCTAGATATGCGTATGAGTATGAAAGATTGATGGACACAGGACACAAGGTTTATACAGGTTCGGTCCTCCTGAAGGATAATAACCCTATACCATGTTCGGTGTTTTTGTATTGCTAGGGTTCGCACTGGAATTAGGGTTCCAATACGAGTCTCTGTCTTACCGAAGGCCCCCTGCCCTCCTTATATATCCGAAGGGCAAGGGTTTACATGGTAATCTTTTAGTCGGTTACAACAGATCCTATCTATCCAACATATCTGCTAACCTAACTTGCTGCTTACTCAAACAAGTATTTAAGTAAATATCTTCTGGGCCGAATACACCATAGCCGAGCCCCCGGCCCACTCGGCTAGTTAGCCGAGTGGTTAAGTATCCCGGGTATATATGTCCCACAGTAGCCCCCAAGTACTTACCATTTTAAATCGTCACCTTGATTTCCCTCGATATCTTATGAAATTAGGAAGTGCTTTTTCTAGTACTTTCGATAACTCTTCTTCATAAACGCCTGAAAGAGACATAGCCTATGAATATAGCCCCCAACTCAGAAGGTTGTTGAGTCTATACTGAAGAAACTTTTGAGCTATTAAAAAATATCCAATAATCAAAATTAATCTTGTCCCTCAACACAAAAGGGCATAATGACATCTGAATCTTCCGATTTATCAAACTGAACTAAACAAGCTCCATATTTTGCTAAACTTCTCCCATTCGCCGAGTGAGGCATCACCAAATTAATAACGACATCCACAATGCCGAATCATCCTTAATCCGAGTGATTTATCATAAAATTCAATTGACATAGCCCCCAAGTTTGGTGATGTATCAATTGTAGTAATATAGTACAAAAATACAGCCCCCAAGATTGGTACCCAGATAATCCGAGTGATTTTAGCACAAAATATCAAAAGGTACAATTTCCAAGGTTGGAATTGCAATAATCCGAGTGATTATTCATGAAATTTGGAAAAGTACAATTTCCAAGATTGAAACAGTAACAGTCCGAGTGATTTATCACTAATTTTAATATCGGCAACATCCGAGGTTATCGCTTGAAAAATAATCTTGATAGCATAATAAATGCACGTACCGATTAACATAACTGGACTTAATAGGCTACGAGAAGCCTCGACCCACTAGGTTATGATGTGGACAAGGGTTCCCGATCTTCCAAAAGGTTCTGGATACGTTGATTTGGTCGGAGGCGACACACAAATCGATCCGGCTTCAGAACAGCACGTTCTAAACCCCGCAATTGCAGCACGACATCTCCTCTGATTATCAACCGTCCTAAAACAATTGACCTCGCTAAGATGGCTAATCCCTACCTATGAATCAAGAACACAAGCAAGAACAAAGAAGAATGCAACACAATTGCAGATGTATTATGAATCTCATGAAGTTGGGGTCTCACAAACAGTGATGACGGTGAAACTGTTATGAATAGAATAATCTAAGCAAAACCCGAACCCTAATAGTGCGGCAGCAGCTGTATATGAAGATCCTAGGGTCATGCAAGACCCTCTGGATGCGCCCCTAATTGGGCTCAACTAGATACAAAGCCCAAAGGCCAAAAAAAGGCGACGCAGCACCGAAACAGATTCTGGACCCTCTCTTGTTTCGACGATTCCCAATGACTCCGGATGAATTTTAACATGAGACCGGCGGCACTGGAAAGGACTTCTTCTTATCTTTCCGGGCATATGTAGAACGTCTAAATCCGAGTTGGTATGCGTCCTGGGCATATATTTTAGTGCAGACTAGTCCTGAGCCCCGAAACAGACTCGAAGTCGGTTTTGGTTGGGCCTCCACCTTGGCTTCCACGTCCTTGCTGGTCCTCCACGTCTTCAAGTCCTTCTCCCATCATCTCCTTGTCCTCTCCATGGTTCCTAATTACAATATAATCATTAGGTAGCAAACCATTCTCAAAAGTGACATATAATGAAGAACGTAGGAACAAGCTCATCTCTAAATTTAATCGTCGTGCACGAGCTCTAGTCATTGGACCCTGCAAGTCCAGAATTGGAGGAGTGTTGCATGTATCCTTAGGAGTGATGTCCTCATCATCCTCCCCCTCTTGAAGTGGAGTCGTCCTCGGCTCAAGCTCGTTCTCTTCTCCCAAGTATGGTTTCAAATCTGAAATGTTCAAAGTAGGACTAACCCCGAACTCGGAAGGCAACTCAAGTTTGTATGCATTATCATTAATCTTCTCAATTATTTTGAAAGGACCATCAGCTCTAGGCATTAATTTAGACTTTCTCAAATCTCGAAATCTATCCTTTCTCAAGTGTAACCATACTAAATCTCCTAAATCAAGTTTTAATTCTTTTCTACCTTTACTACCAGCAATTTTATACTTTTCATTCATCTTTTCAATGCTAAGTCTAGTGGTCTCATGCATTTTCAAAATAAATTCAGCATGCTCCTTAGCATCAACATGAACTCTCTCATGAATAGGTAGAGGAAGTATATCAAGTGGAGTACGAGGATCAAAACCATACACTACCTTGAAAGGACTTACCTTGGTAGTAGAATGTGTTGCCCGATTATATACAAATTCAATATGAGGCAAATATTCTTCCCATTGCTTCAAATTTTTCTTTAAAATAGCTCTCATCATAGTACCCAAAGTGCGGTTCACCACCTCAGTTTGTCCATCAGTTTGTGGGTGACAAGTTGTAGAAAACAACAACTTTGTACCCAACTTATTCCAAAGCGTGCGCCAAAAGTGACTCATGAATTTTGCATCACGATCTGAAACAATAGTAGAAGGAATACCATGCAAACGTACAATTTCTTTAAAAAAGAGATCAACAATATAACTAGCATCATCAGTCTTATGACATGGTATAAAGTGTGCCATCTTAGAAAATCTATCCACAACAACAAAAATACTATCACTCCCCCTCTTAGTCCTAGGCAGTCCTAAAACAAAGTCCATAGAAATATCCGCCCAAGGAATAGAAGGAACAGGAAGTGGCATGTATAAACCATGTGTATTCAAGCGAGACTTAGCTTTTTGACATCTAGTGCAGCGAGCAACAAAGCGCTCAACATCTTTCCTCGACCTTGGCCAAAAGAAGTGTGTGATCAAAATATCCTCCGTCTTCTTGGCACCAAAATGACCCATGAATCCACCTCCATGCGCCTTCTGTAGCAACAAAAGACAAACGGAACCAACTGGAATGCATAGGCGGTTAGCTCTAAACAAGAAGCCATCAGTCAACACAAATTTGTTCCATGCATGACCCTCTTTACAATGCAGCAATGTATCCTTAAAATCAACATCAGCAGCATATTGTTCTTTAATTACCTCAAGTCCAAAAATTCTACAATCAAGTTGAGACAATAAAGTATAGCGTCTAGATAAAGCATCAGCGATCACATTATCCTTCCCTTTCTTATGTTTAATAATGTAAGGAAAAGACTCAATAAACTCAATCCATTTAGCATGTCTACGGTTCAAATTACATTGAGAACGAATATACTTGAGTGATTCATGATCTAAATGAATAACAAATTCTTTGGGCAACAAATAATGACTCCACGTCTCTAAACAACGTACAAGTGCGTACAATTCCTTATCATACGTGGAGTAATTCAAAACAGGCCCAGTAATTTTCTCACTAAAGTATACAACAAGTTTACTATCTTCCATCAAAACACCACCAATGCCTATACCACTAGCATCACATTCAAGCTCAAAAATCTTATTAAAATTAGGTAATTGCAGCAATGGTGCATATGTAAGTTTATCCTTCAAAGCATCAAAAGACTCATGATGTACCTTACCCCAATGGAAATCAACACCCTTCTTTGTCAACTCATGCAATGGTGCTGAAATCTTTGACAAAGCGGCGGTAGAAACCTGCAAGACCAAGAAAACTCCTCACCTGTGTGATAGTTTTTGGTACATGCTAGCTCTTTATGGCTTCAATCTTCGCCTCATCCACCTCAATTCCCTGTGGAGTCACAACATAGCCAAGAAAAGAGACTCGATCCGTGCAAAAGGTGCACTTCTCAAGGTTACCAAATAAACATGCATCTCGTAAAGCATCAAAAATAGCATGCAAATGATTCATATGTTCATATATGGATTTGCTATAAATCAAGATATCATCAAAGTAAACTACCACAAATTTGCCAATGAAAGCTCTTAAAACCACATTCATCAAGTGCATGAAAGTACTAGGTGCATTAGTTAAACCAAAGGGCATTACTAACCACTCATATAATCCAAATTTGGTTTTGAAAGCTGTTTTCCATTCGTCTCCAAGTTTCATTCTAGTTTGATGGTAGCCACTACGCAAATCAATTTTAGTGAAAATTATAGCACCACATAACTCATCAAGCATGTCGTCTAGCCTAGGAATAGGATGACGATATCTAATAGTAATATTATTAATGGCTCTACAATCTACACACATACGCCAAGTACCATCTTTCTTAGGAACCAAAAGTACAGGAATAACACAAGGACTAAGTGATTGGCGAACATACCCACGATGCAAAAGGTCTTGAACTTGTCGTTGTATCTCCTTAGTCTTCTCAGGGTTGGTCCTATAAGCAGCACGGTTTGGCAAAGTAGCACCCGGAATCAAATTAATTTTATGCTCAATCCCTCTCAAAGGTGGCAATCCCGGGGGTATCTCAGCTGGAAAAGCATCCTCATACTCCTGCAAAAGGTTAGTGATAGCAGGAGACAAGGCACTAGAAGCAATATCATTAAGCGAAAACAAAGCTTCCTTGTATATCAAAGCATAGCAAATATCATCATTATCAGAAATTTCAGCAAGCTCAGATTTTATTGCAAGACATGAAAGACCTTGTAATTTAATTCCAGCACCCTTACAACTTGAAGAATCATAAATATTACTAGGTGTAGAATTAGAATTAACAGGTTGTTGAATTTCAGGACCTTTATTTTTCAAACTAGCAGCTCTTTCTAAATCAGCTTGTACAATTTCAGCAGGGGTCATTGGTAACAAAGTAATTTTAGTTCCTTTATGCATAAAAGTGTACTTATTACTTCTACCATGGTGTACAACATCATTATCAAATTACCAAGGTCTACCCAATAAAAGTGAACATGCTTGCATGGGTACGACATCACAATCAACATAATCCACATAAGAACCAATGGAAAAAGGAACTCTGCAAGTTTGTATTACCTTAGCTTTGCCAGAGTCATTTAACCACTGAATGTAGTACGGATGTGGATGTGGACGTGTGGTCAAAGAAAGCTTGTTGACCACATCAGAACTCACCAAGTTATTGCAGCTCCCTCCATCAATGATGACACGTGCTCGGTGGTTCTTGATGACGAAGAAAATCTGGAACAAGTTGTGGCGCTGCATCATCTCGGGCTGATGAACTTGTGTGCTAAGGACACATTGAACAATAATGTTTATGTATCCCGTGGTATCTCCGCCTCCAAGGACGAGATCACTGCTGGTGGCAGTGACGTCCTCCTCCTCATCCTCCACATCGGAGGTGCTCATGTAACCGCCATCGTCTGTCGCCACATATGCCCGCCTACTTGGACAATCTTTCTGCACATGACCAAGTCCATGGCAGCGGTGGCACTGAATCCCTGTAGTACGCCCCATCGAAGCAACAGAGGAGGCACTACTAGCTGGTACCTGCACAGAAGTTTTACTTGAGCGCATAGAAGGTGCAGGGGCTGATCTTGGGGCTGCAGAAACAACATTGGTTCCCTTGGTAGCTGCTAATGGGGGCGGCCGGAAAGATGGCCTGGGCAGCCCCAGAGTCCCCGTCGAGCGTGGGGGGGGGGGGGGGGGGTAGGAGTTCCTTGACTTGCTGTACTCCTCAAAAGCCTGGAAAAGTTCCTGTGATTCTTTCTCTGCAAGCATAGCATACTGGAAACACTAGGTGAGGGTATAATATTCTTTATAATCAAGGATGTCCTGAATTTCTTTTCTTAAACCAGAATAAAATTGACAAATCTGATCCTCTACTTTTTCAACTACAGCACAACGAATCAAACCCTTCTGAAGCTCATTAAAGTACCCCTGAACAGTTTTATCTCCTTGTTCTAAATGCTGCAGTTTATTATGAATCTCTCTATAAAAAGAAGGAGGAATAAAATGATCACGCATTGCTACCTTAAGTTCTTCCCAAGTAGTAGGCAAATCAGTTTCAGCAGCTAGACCACTCCACCAAACAATAGCAAAGTCCTTAAACTCACTAGTAGCTTGTCTAACTCTATGTTGTTCAGGAACAAGGTGGACATTAAATTTTTGTTCTACAGTCATCTCCCAATCATGATAAACATCAGCATCATACTGACCCGAAAACGAAGAAATTGAAAACTTAATTTTAGCATACGGGTCATCTGGAGCATAGTTACCGTGTGGACGATGATTGTAGTTATGGAAACCACCCATACCTTGAGTATTATGTTGCAAACGATATCATAATCATGCGGTCCTTGTAGCTGACCTATCCACGGTGCCATCAGCCTTATACACCGTGTCTTCATCATGGACATCTTCAACGTCGTTATTGTTGTTATTGGTGTTTGTATCCTTGGTTTTGGGAGCGGTCTCGAACATGACAACCTGATCAGTTAACTTAGAGACCCGCTTCTCCAACCGCTTGATGCTTTCTCCAATGTAAAGCTTGCTGACCGCATCAGTAACGGCTCTGGTGATCGTCTCTGCCAAATCACTCTGAGCAGCCTGCAAAGCCTTCTGGAGCTGCTCTTGGCTCATGCAATCAGCAAATTGTGAGGGTGAAGCCATCTCTCTGTCGTCACTTCCTATCATCACAAACACCAAAACAGGAAACAAACAGTGAAGGTTATCCCTACAAAACAGCTAAGCAGTGGTGCCTCTCAATACAGCAAAAGGAGACTCCTTACAAAGCTCTTACAAAGTTCTAAAAAGCAAAGCAAAGGATACCAGAGAGATGTGTTCCACGATTGCAAGGGTCACAAAATAACCTGTGTGCTGTCCAGAAGAAATATGTAGAGCTAGGAAGGCCAAACATATATATGTGAGTGGCACACAAATTAAAAACAGATAGTAAAGCTGAATAAGTGCCCAAGTAACTTGTCCCTAATTGCTGGTCTAAGTATGTCCTAGAACAGTAGTGATAGCAAAGTAGAAATAAAGAGCTAGAGGCACAACAGGCGATAACAGGGGGCTAAGTGCAAAACAGCCAAATCCAGAAATTTCAGGGGGCTAGATGTAGCACTAGTAGAAATCCCAAAAAAAAATTTTGATTTTATTTTTTTGATATTTTTCTCCAACTCACTAATAATGGAGGAGAATCCATAGAAAATTTCAGCTCAAATAGAGGTAGGATGTGGCCTACAGAAAATCTTGAAGTTGCAGAAAATGTCAGGTTTAAACTTAAATCAATTTTTTCTTTATCTTTCCGATTTTTTTGAATTTTTTGATGAGGGCACACAGGGCATAGTCGGTTTGAGTCGGGTATGCCCAACTTTGAGTCAAGAATCTCCTGTAAAAATTTCAGCCAAAACAGACAACCGAGCAAAAAGTTATGCCCGTTTTACCGAAGGGGGGTCAGAGTCGGTTTTGAAGAAACCCGAGTCGGGTTTGGGGTCGGGTTTGGAATCGAGTAGGATTTTTTTTTGCGGCGTGGAGGCAGCGGAAAGTGGAATTTGTGGGGATTGGTCCGGGGTGTTGATGGTGTGTTTAGGGTGGGATTAGGGTGGGACTAGACTAGGCGTGTCGATCAATCAACCCTAGCACAAAAAACCAACAAAGCAGAGGATGGTGAAGGGGATGGCAGCTAGGGTTGCAAGGAAAACACTACTGATGACAAAAACACAAACTAAACCAGTGACTACACAAGAACTAGGGCACAAACTCAATACTATGGACTCTGACATTGAAATATGCAAAGGCTAAACACGTGGTTATGGGCGGAGGGAAAATTTTTTGGGCTTTTCTGTGGACGATAGGATGAACACAAAATGGAATTAACTAAGGGTAGTGCAAACCTGATGGTGCACCTGAAGCTCTAATACCACTTGATGTGGACAAGGGTTCCCAATCTTCCGAAAGATTCTGGATACGTTGGTTTGGTCAGAGGTGACACACAAATCGATCCGACTTCAGAACAGCATGTTCTAAACCCCGCAATCGTAGCACGACGTCTCCTCTGGTTATCAACCGTCCTAAAACGATTGACCTCACCGAGAAGGCTAATCCCTGCCTGTGAATCAAGAACACAAGCAAGAACAAAGAAGAATGCAACACAATTGAAGATGTATTATGAATCTCACGAAGTTGGGGTCTCACAAACCGTGATGACGAATAATCTGAGCAAAACCCAAACCCTAATGGTGCGGTGGCGGCTGTATATGAAGACCCTAGGATCGTGCAAGACCCTCTGGATGCGCCCCTAATTGGTCTCAACTAGATACAAAGCCCAAAGGCCAAAAACAGGCGAAATTTTGGACCCTCTCTTGTTTCGATGATTCCTGATGACTCCAGATGAATTTTGATATGAGACCAGCAGCATTGGAAAGGTCTTCTTCTTATCTTTCCGTGCATGTGTACAACATGCAAATCCGAGTCGGCATGCGTCCTGGGCATCCATTTTAGTGTAGACTGGTCCTGAGCCCCGAAACAGACTCGAAGTCAGTTTTGGTTGGGCCTCCACCTTGGCTTCCACGTCCTTGCTGGTCCTCGATGTCTCCAAGCCGTTCTCCCATCATATCCTTGTCTTCTCCATGGTTCCTAACTACAATATAATCATTAGGTACCAAACCATTCTCAAAAGTGACATATAATGAAGAACGTAGGAACGAGCTCACCTCTAAATTTAGTCGTCGTACACGAGCTCTAGTCATTGGACCTTGCAAGTCGAGAATTGGAGGAGTGTTGCATGTATCCTTAGGAGTGATGTCCTCATCAGGTTATCTATCCATTATAAAAGTGCCGCCGAACAGTCGCATCCCTTCGTCTCCATTTTGCCGCTGCTGCCATCTTGCACACACAAACCCTAGATCTCGGGCCTCCATTTCGCCGCCGCCTCCATCTTGCGCCCACAAACCCTAGATCCCGGACCTCCATTTCCATCCAGAAACTCCCGCAACCTCTGTCCACTGTACTAAAATAGGAGCAATGGCCCCGAAGCGCACCCGTCAAAGCGCTAAGTCTCAATCCAAGAGGCAATCTTCTCCTGGAAAGGGCGAAGAAGAAGATACAGTCTTTGACATCCCTGCCGGTATCAAGGAGTTCCCCACGTCAGCCATGGATTCTAAGAAGATCAACAGATTGGTGATTGATGGCGTGTTGCAGGATCAACAGACCGGAGGATGGATCGAGGCCATTGGTCAGAGATTTCCCCAACCTCCCGTCGACCAAATCACGGTTTTCTCCTCCTTTTTCTATTGTGGATTTGGGATCCCATATTGCGACTTCTTTCGGGGACTTCTTTTCTTTTATGGCATCAACCTTGTCAATCTAAATCCAAATTCCATATTACATATCGCCATATTTATTCATCCATGTGAAGTGTTCTTGGGTATCTATCTCCATTTCGATACCTTCATGGAACTGTTTGTATTGAAGTCAAACAACAGTAATGTCATAGGAGGTGCTGGATTCCAATTAAGGAATAAATCCAAGTATATTGATGTGCCACTTCCATCAACCAACAAGGGGTGGCATGCGGACTGGTTTTACCATGGAAACCATGCTCCATCTTTGTCAGAAACAACAGCCGATACCCCCAAGCCACGACCCGAGTGGTCAGCAAAGGCTCATCCAAACAAGAAGTATCAGGTTCATGCTATATTAAAGCATATTGCTTATCTTAAGTATAAAGGATATACCGGCGTACATGTTGCCGCAAGCTTCATATATCGCTGCGTGTAGCCTATAAAGAAATGCATTGTTCTAGGATGGAAATTTCAATTAGGCTCAGACCCCACAATAGAAGTGCTAGAGATATTGTCAGAGAGGGAATTGACATTGCATCTGGAGAACATATTTGCATCACTTCTTGGTTGGACCCCAGGGAGTGCAAAATCTGGACATCATTCCTTGACTGATAGGAGTACAGTAAGTTATCCACCTCACTGCTTGAAAATTAACACCTCTTTCATTATGTTTAGTAACGAATTATACATCACATATGTTGTAGAACCTTGATGTATATGTGTCCAATCCACCACTACCACTGACACCACGAAAGAAGTCTCCCACTCAACCATCATCCTCCAAGCGCCGCAAGGTGCACATTGAAGACTCCGATGAAGAAGAATCTCTAGCTGAAAGAATAGCTAGACTCCAAGGAGAAGCAAAGAAGAAGACTTTAGAGAAGACCTCCACCACTCGGCAGACCATGAATGCAAGCAAAAAAGAGCAAGCTCGTCTGAGTGAGTCAAGCAAGACAAAACTCGTTAGGGAGGCATCAGACACGACGGACATCCCAAGGCCAACTAGCCCCCCCCCCCCCCCCCCCCCCGCGAAGGTGTCAGGCTTAAAATTTAAGCGCCGCGCAAGGTAAACAAAACAATGTAGCTTGATGCGCAGATTTTCAATGAACAATTGTGTAATCTCTATTATCTTGACAGGTTGACCGGGGGAACGTCATTTGAAGAAATCCTGGTGCAAAGTTTAGTTCCTGAGAAAATCAGGATACACCACCTGTCAGGTCATCCAGAGATGATGTCCCAGGCCACTCGGCAGAGAAGCCAAGTGATTTAAAGAATGCACCTGAATCCACTCGGCCAGAAGCTAGCCAGGCTGAGTCACCTAATGTCCCAGACCTGAATACGTCTGAGATGGCAGGAGGTGCTAATACTCCTGCCTCCACCGAACCCGAAGAGCCATCACTGGTATTTGAAACAATGCCAGAACCAACATATGAGTATCCAACGGTCCGGAGGAAAATGTCATGCCTACTCCCATTCACCGGGTGGTAAAAGAAGGTGCTCCGAAACAACCCACACCGACTAGGTCAGTATATTATATTGGCCGATTCGCCATCACCGGATTTGATGAGTCGGCAGAACAAGCGGAGTTGAAAAATTTTGAAGAACATACTGAAAAAGCCTACCATTCCTTATAGGTATTCCTCCCTTCTTGAAAAATAATATTGATAATAGTAATCACTAAACCTGGCTGTAAAGTTTCAACCATATAACTCGCCATCATTGCAGGCTCTGAAAACTCATATGGCCAACAAGAGTAAGCTCCTGCAACTTGTCGAGAGGCATTATGCCAAAGCCGTAGATATAGAAGATCAGCTTGCCAAAGAGAGACTGGAAGTCGGGCGCTTATCAGTCAATCTAAAAGCCCGTTTATCTCAAGTTGATGAACTTCAGTTTGAGCTACAAGGTATGAGATCCACAAAGCTTATAACTCGCATGCTATCTCTAGAATATGAATATCTGACCTCTTCCATACAGAGGTATCGCGAATGCTAGAAGTGAAGCAAAAACAAGATGCCCAGTCGGCCGCTCAAATTGCAAGTCTGGAAGGCCATCTAAAAGAATTGGAGTCGTCTGCCCAAGCTATTCAAGCTTTGAAAACCGAGAACCAGGGATTAAAAAGGCAGCTCCAGGACTCAGAAGAAATCAAAAATAATTTTGAAAAGCTAAAAGATGACTGCAAGATAATGCAAGAATCCCTAACTTCTTGGAAGAAAAGGGCCGAAGGTAAAAATCACTATACCTATACATATGGAAATACAACTGTAAACTAAAATGTTTATAACTAACAGATGCTGAAGGAACAATAAAAAGCCATAGGGAGAGAAACACAAAGCTGGAAACCGAACTATCCAAAGCCAAAAAGATCTTCAAAATGGCTGTAGATGAGCTAAACCAATTCCAAAAACCTTCAAAGAAGTTGAAAAGCTTAAAGAAGAATACAAGGAAAAGGTTGCCACCCTCGAAGCAGAAAAATCAGATGCTGAGAAACGCCTAAGAGGTAAGTGTTGTTAGCATAATACCTCTATTCCCAAGTTTATATGTACCTAGGTATATGTAATTATTGTACTTGTGTAGGGTCAAAAAGGTTGTATGACCTTTTGCAGAAGAAATTTATAGAGGGTGATGAAAACCTTCGATGGTCTCTTCCAGCTCTTTAGAAAGATGCAGAGGTGGTTGCCCAGCACGTGTACCCTGAAGAAAAACCACCTCGGTGCCGAGATCTGATGACTAGGCTACAAGGGGCACCCGGCCGATTAAAAGAACATGCTCGACATGTTGCGGAGCTAGCCGGCGCATAGGTCCTAGCAATAGCAAAATCTCATATCCCTAGCATAGAGCTAGATATGGTTGTAGAAGGTTTCCACGAAGATCTCTCTGACGAGCAATGTGAAGCCCTTGTGGCTGAGGCGCAAAAAACGGAGCATGTATTAGCCAACAAAATAGAGCTAGATCCCTTACCCAAAGTGTAAGGAGCTGTAAAGCTTAAAATACTGTATTACATCTCTGTTGCTGTAATATATCTAATGTTCAATAGATCAATAAGGTCTAGATTCATTACCAGTATTGTAATGAATTCTTGGGTCGCGCTGCTTTGTATATGTATTGTATGAACTCGTGTTAAACACTCACAACCAATACACAACTCATGTCAGCCCTCTAAACAATGCTCCCAATAACCGATATGAATCATGGAGACTAAGAACTCACTCGGTCAAGCATATGCAAATTGGGAGAATTGCCTTGGTCCCTAACAGACGGCAAGAACCTTGGGGACTAAGTAACCCGCTTGGTCGATATGCGCGAGTTAGGGTGATACCAAGTATCAGAATTTGAGCCATGACTTAAAACAATAACAACAATTATTCATAGAAATCATAAATTGCAAAACCAGATATCATGACCATAATATATATATATATATGTTCAGCAATAAAATAAAATAGAGTTTACAATAAACTATAAATATTAGGCATAAAAACAACATAGCTGTGAAATGTTCCAGGAACTTTGAAGGTCTGACCCGTCCTCATGCATTAATCGATAGGCGCCTGGCCGAGTGATTTCCTTCATAATAAAAGGTCCTTCCCATGGAGCCAACAGCTTGTGCTTACCGACCTTAGACTGAACTTGCTTCAAAACCAAGTCGTCGACTGAAAAACCTCGTGCTCAAACATTTTTGTCGTGATAACGTTGCATGCTTTGCTGGTACTTTGCCGACCGAATTAAGGCGGCATCTCACTGCTCCTCTAACAATAATAAGTTGTCACACCTATGGTCATTGGAGGTTTTTTCTTCATACACTACCACATGTGGGGAGGCGAACAGAATCTCGGTTGGTAACATGGCTTCCGAGCCATGAACCAAAGAAAAAGGGGAGTGCCCGGTGGCACGACTTACGTTGGTTCAAAGACCCCACAACACAGATGGCAATTGTTGAACCCACCATCGAGCGTACTTTTCCAGCCGATCAAATATACGAGGCTTAATTCCAGAAAGCAGGAGGCCATTTGCCCGCTCAACTTGGCCATTGCTCTATGGATGGGCGGCCGAAGCATAGCCAATCTAAAAGCTGAATCGGCCCGCAAACTCTTTGAACTCCTCTGCTGTGAATTGAGAACCGTTGTTAGTGATGATCTTGTGTGGGGCACCGAATCGCGTGACTATTTCGGTCATGAACTCGATGGCCTTTTTTGCCGAAATCTTACCGACTGGCTTTGCTTCAATCCATTTAGAGAACTTGTCCACCGCTATGAAAAGGTGAGTAAAACCCCCTTGAGCCTTCATGAAGGGTCCAACAATATCTAAGCCCCATACTGAAAACATCCAAGTTATTGGGATATTTTGAAGCTCTATGGCGGGTACGTGCATTTGGTGTGCAAAGAACTTACAGCCTTCACACTTTCGGATGATTTCCTTGGCATCAGTACCCGCAGTCGGCCAGTAAAACCCCTGCCTCATTGCTTTGGCCGCAATTGTTGATGGACCTGTGTGATTTCTACATATGCCAGCATAGATATTTCCTAATATAACTCTGCCCTCATCTTGTGACAAGCATTTCATCAGTACCCCATGTGGGCTTTGTTTGTACAAGAGATGATCGACTATAAAATAAGATCGAGGCTTGGGAATGATTCGGAGGGCTTCGTCTTTGTCGTGCGTTAGTGTGCCATGACCCAAATACGCAATGAAGGAAGTGCGCCAATCTACCTCAATGACAGCTACCTGCGGTGCTGCTCCCTCCTTTAGTGTCGACTGCTCCATAGTTTGCTGGGTTAGTACAGATGGCTTATGCAGATCATTGAGGAATACTCCATCAGGTATTGTAGATCTACTAGACCCAAGTTTGGCCAGTTCGTCCGCCACTTTATTATACTTGCGTAGGACATGTTTATACTCGATGCCATCAAATTTGTCTTCGAGCTTCCGAACTTCAGTGCAGTAGGCTATCATGCTTTCATGAGAACAACACCACTCCTTCGTTACTTGATTTATTACTAGCGCCGAGTCGCCAGAAATGCTTATTCTTTGGACACCAAGTGAGATATCTGTTCGAAGTCCATGTAATAGCGCCTCATACTCTACGGCGTTGTTAGACGCGCGGAAGTGCATACGAAGAACGTACCACAACTTGACTCCATCAGGAGATGTCAATATGACCCCTTCTCTGGCACCTTCCAGTTGTAAGGAACCGTCAAACGCCATTTTCCATTAGCTTAATTCTTGTGGGTTGTCCGGTAACTCACATTCTGTCCACTCGACAACGAAGTTTGACAAAGCTTGACCTTTGATCGAGTCGCATGACTTAATGGTGACTTAATGGTGATATCATATGATCCAAGCTTGATGGCCCATTTGGCAATTTGCCCAGTGGCCTCTCTGTTGTGCAGCAATTCGCCTAGGCCAAATGACGTGTGGACCTCAATTGGATGATCCTCAAAGTAATGCTTCAACTTCCGAGATGTCATCAGTAATGCATAAATTAATTTCTGAAGCTAGAAATATCGTACCTTGGATTCCGATAAGACCTCACTGACGAAAAAAACTGGTCGTTGCACCTTTTGAGCCTTGCCATCTTCTGCCCATTCTACCGCCAGCACAGTACTGACAACGTGTTTAGTTACGAAAATGTACAGCTGCAAAGGTTCCTTTGGCTCTGGGGGCATTAAGACCAGAGGACCACTAATGTAAGCCTTGAAATCATCCAAGGCTTTCTATGCGTCATTATTCCAGATGAATGATTCTTGCTTCTTGAGTACCCGGAAAAAGGTAGCCCTCGAACACCGAGTCGTGATACAAACCGACCAAGTGCTACCATACAACCAGTAAGCTTTTGAATGTCCTTTTGCGAATGTGGGGGGCCTATCTGCAATATGGCATTTACCTTCTCTAGATTAGCTTCAATCCCTCTATGTGATACTAGAAAGCTGAGTAATTTTCCTGATGGGACGCCAAAGACGCATTTTTCTGGATTTAGCTTCATATTATATTTCCGAAGGTTACCGAATGTTTCGTCTAGGTCGGATATTAAGTTGGTGGAGAGCCGAGTCTTGACTACCACGTCATCTACGTAAGCTTCGACATTCCTTCCTATCTGGTTATCCAAGCATCGCTGCATAGTCTGCTGGTATGTGGCGCCAGCATTTTTCAGACAAAAGGGCATTGTTGTGTAACAGAATGCCCCGAATGGTGTGATGAACGAGGTTTTAAGCTGGTCGGATTGGTTTAAGAGAATCTAATGGTACCCTGAATAGGCATCTAAGAAGCACAACAAAGCGCATCCAGCCGTCGAATCGACCACTTGATCAATACGTGGGAGGGTGAACGGATCTTTTGGACAGGCTTGATTAAGACCGGTATAATCCACGCACATCTGCCACTCTTTATTCTTTTTCTGCACCAGGATTGGGTTGGCCAACCAGTTGGGGTGGAAGACTTCTTTAATAAAACCAGCTACCAGCAGTCGGCCGATTTCTTTCCTAATCGCATCCTTTCGGTCGAGAATCGTCTAAGCCGTTGCCTTACCGGCCTGGCATTTTCGTGAACGTGAAGTTTGTGCTCAGCCTTTTCCCTTGGAACACCTGGTATATCAAAAGGTTTTCATGCAAATATGTCTTTATTATTTCTAAGAAAAAGGATGAGCGCACTTTCCTATTTGTCACCTAGATTGACCCCGATATTGGTGGTTTTGGATACATCACTATCATCTAGGTTAATCTTCTTGGACTCCATGGCGTCAGCCTGTACGGTGGCCTTCAGTGCCTTCTTGGGAGTAGGGTCAAGCATGGCCTCCTCAATCGTTCGATCGCTGCCTTCAACTCGACCAACTCTGATGCCGCCACCATCTTCTCCGTCAACTTGCAACTGCTGTTGTCACAGTCGTATGATGTGAGATGAAGTGAGATGACTCCGTTTGGTCCTGCTAGCTTCATCATTATATACGGATAATGAGGTATGGCCATGAATTTGGCGATGGCTGGCCGCCCTATGATGGCGTGGTAGGTGGAATCGAGATCGGCAACCTCGAAGGTAATGCGCTCCGTCCTGTAGTTCTCCCGAGTGCCAAAAGTTACAGGCAAAGTGATTGGCCCCAGAGAGACTGTTTTCATGCCCGGGATCACACAATGAAACGGCGATCGACTTGGCTTGAGGTCAGTCAAGGGTATGCCGAGCTCCTTGAAGGTTTTCACAAAGAGAATGTCCAAACTGCTACCGCCGTCTACCAGTACCCGATTTAGCCGAACTCGGCTAACAGTCGGCGTTAGTACTAAGGGATATTTCCCAGGCCTGGGGATGTGATCCAGATGGTCGGACCGATCAAAAGTAATTGGGACCTCTGACCATCATAGGTATTGAGGTACCACTGGTGAGACCGAGTGGACCTTTTTGTAGAGGATCTTTGGCTGGCGCTTCGAGTCTACCGTGGACCTGCTACAGATGTAGTTGATCTCACGTTCGGGGTCTTGGAAGTCCTCCTTATCCTCATCTTAGTTATCCTTATCCGAGTCCTTCTTGCCACCCTTTGGGACCCAGGGGCATTCCTTGCAGACCTTCAAGGCATGATGGGTGAAATTCTTCAACTTAAAGCATTTTCTGGCTTTGTGAGCTCCATCGTGGAGCAGGCAAAGGCCATCAAGCATTTTGTCGAAGTCGTCCTGAGTCACCGGTTTCCTCCTGGTGGGACGCTCGGTGTTGCCCACCGTTCGGTCCTGCTTGCGCTTCCTGTCACCGTCTTTTATGTAATCGGATGGGCCCGACTGGTTCCTTGGGTTCGCTTCCTTGTACCAGCGAACTTGGAAGAGAGCTGAATTACCCACAGCGTATTTGTCGGCCATGGTGAACAGTTCTTTGGCTGACAATCCACCGGCAGTGTCTAACCTCCCAATCTTCTTTATCAGATCATCATCACAAAGGCCACCTTGGAAGGCGGCGACAACCTGAGCATCTGAGATATTAGGGATGGTATTTTTCACTCGGCAAAAGCGTTGGATGTACTCTCGAAGTGGCTCCTGGTCTCGCTGCTTGATCCAGCCGAGCTCCCAGTGGTTCCCTGGCCCGTCGAAGGTGGCTTGAAAGTTGGTGATGAACTGCCAACAGAGATCCACCCAGGAACTGATGGAATTGTCAGGCAGGTTGGTGAGCCAGGTTCATGCCATCGGGGCCAGGCAGACATGCAAGTAGTTGGCCATGACAAAACTGTCACCATCGAGTGCTCGTACGGCTATTGAATAGACGTGAAGCCAATCACGCGGATCCGTCTTGCCGTCATACTTCTTGATGCCAATTGGCTTAAAGCCGACTGGCCAGCTGACGGTTCGAAGATCCCGAGTGAAGGCTCAAATGCTAGCCTCCTCGTCATAGTCGTCGGTGATCAGGGTCCGTTCTTGCTCACAGTCAGGTCCCCGGCGGGATCTGTCCTCGCGGCGGCCCTTGTCCCGTCCATGGTAATGATCGTCTCTGGGTGGCTACCGTCTGTTGTCACGTTCGTAGTCGACATAACCGTGCCAGTGTCATTCATCTTCGTACTCTCGGTAGGCCACGTCGTCGCGCTCCTGGTATCTGCTGTCCAATTGGACCCACGCATCACGTGGCGGTATGCCATTGCGTAGGTCGGTGCTCGGATGCCGATCATGGTACTCTGCAATGGGCCTGCGCCTTGGGGCAGCAGGCGGGGTTGCCTGCCGGTTGGAGCGCTGTCGGTCTCTTCTCTCCTGGCTGGGTACCAAACTGGCGGCCCCAGATGTCACCTGACTCGGTGTTGATTGTGCCGCATGCATCTCTAGTACTGCCGCGGCCCTGATGTACGCTTTTAACTGGTTGACCTGAGGTATAAACTCCGGGGAAACTTGGAGCAAGGGCTCTATGGTGCGCAAGAGGGCCGCTGCAGCCGTGATGTTGTGCTGTGGGGTTTTGAAGACGTCTCCACCATCAAGTTTTAAGGTGAGGTCTCCCATATCTAGGTTTTGCATGACTCAGGGTCTCTGGTGAGCATCCGTTCTACGAAGCGGGGGAGTGGCGGCATCGGGATCGTCGTCTTCAAGATCGGTTATATGTCCATCTAGTACGGCGCCTCGTGCAACAGCCGCCGCCAACGTTTCTCCGTCAGTCCCTCTTGGGCTGCAGGTGCCACCATGAATACCTCGTGGTAATCCAAGGAGTAACTTTCTGAATCGCTTGGTCCTTCGATCAAGTCCAGGACTGACTCGTTTTCGAGGCCGATTGTTGCAACGAATCTTGATTCATCAAAAAAATTGGGATCTTCATCCGACTAATCCATGAGAGGAGTCGGGAGATCAACCGCAGTAAGGTCCGAGCCGGCCAAGGTTGCCGATCGGGGCGTTGCGGACGACGTTGAGTAGGAACCCGAGAGGGTTTCCGCTCGGAACGCTGTCACTGTGTTGTCGAGGCCGAGTGAGAACTGGCCGACCAGAACGATCCGTTCGGCCCTCGAAGCTTTGCTTGTGCTTGAGTTTGAAGGCATGGTGGCCGCCGAACAGGCCACGTGATCTTGCTCGACAAGGTTCCTGTATTGATTGGCGACGAGGCTGACGGTACCAAAGCGGATCTTGTCTCCCAGGTGAAACTTGATGTCAACAAAAGCCATCGATTTCCGCGTAGTTGAACTCAACGCGGCCCCTACCTGGCATGCCAACTATTGAGAGATATTCTCGATAGTAGTTCTAGATATGTGTATGAGTATGAAAGATCGATGGACATAGGACACAAGGTTTATATAGGTTCGGGCCTCCCGAAGGATAATAACCCTACGTCATGTTCGGTGTTTCTCTATTGCTAGGGTTCGTACTAGAATTAGGGTTCCAATACGAGTCTTTGTCTTGCCGAAGGCCCCCTGCCCTCCTTATATATCCGAAGGGCAAGGGTTTACATGGTAATCTTTTAGTCGGTTACAACAGATCCTATCTATCCAACATATCTGCTAACCTAACTTGCTGCTTACTCAAACAACTATTTAAGTAAATATCTTCTGGGCTGAATACACCATAGCCGAGCCCCCGGCCCACTCGGTCAGTTAGCCGAGTGGTTAAGTATCCCGGGTATATATGTCCCATAGAAATAGTCAGAGCGCATCGGCTGTGCTGGTTGTCGCTATCAGCAGTGCTGATGCGGGGTTCGGACTCAAGATATCAGCTGTGCTGATCAGAGTTCTGACCCACCGGCAGTGCCGGTGCTAGTCATCGGCAGTGCCGATCGACCCCCATAGAACAGAATAATGATTCAGGATTAGGCAAAACATGACCAAAACCTAATAAAATGAACTCCAAATGATGCGATTTTTGGACCAGACAATCCTCAACACATCACAACCCTAATCCTAGAAGATCCACTCAATTGGCTCAAGGAATCATCACGAATTTTAGATATTATGCCAAGAACACTAAAAAGGGAAAACTTGAGAAATCCTTCAAATCGAAGGTACTAGAGCTCTTGATTTGGTCATGGACCTATTTAGGATTGATCTAGCTCATCATAGCATGAAGATCCCCAAGAAAGCCACCCCAAAAACTCATCAAAAAAGGAGATTGAAAATTCCCATGAAAATAGCTCCCAAAATAGGGAAAAAGAGAGATTCAGAATTTAGAGAGAGAGGAAGATCTTGGGAATGAAAATAAATCTCATATCATAGAAACATGCTTACAAGATATATAGGTATAAGGCTAGGAAGCCACCCTCTTCCTCCCACTATTTGAAATAGCAAGAGATGTCTCTCACACATCCTCTCCTCTCCTCTATTACATGAAGACCTCTCCTAGCACTTTGAATGAATACCTAAGGCAAGGCTAAGGGAAAGAGAGGCACCTCTTCCACCAGCCCTACCTCTCCTTATATAGGCCTAAGGGTTGTCCACATGACCACTCTACCCTTGACTTACATAACACTGCCACCTACCACCAGGGGCAAACTTGTCCATCTTTCTCCTCGTCGCCCGAACACCCTCGGGACCTTCGCGACTTTGCTACGCCTTGAAGCAAGCTCCATGATTGTGCCACATGCACCACCAACCATGCCACTGGTTTTGAGGCCTAAGCTGGAAAACCACCTTGCACGCTTCTCAATGTGTGACTTCTTGATGTTGACGCGTGTCACCTTGTCCAGCGATCCTGACCATCGGTAAGTCTCCCCCGGTCCCTATCCATCGGCCTCCCTTGTCACTTGCGCCGGCATCCCGTGCTCCTTGACTTAGTCAACATGCCATCTTCATCACCTCCACCATGGTTTTTAGGCTCAACCGAGAAACCGTCCGTGCTTCTTGCCTTTCCACGTGTACGGTGTGGATATCCCTTTACTTCACCTGGCATCCCGATCGTCCGGCCCCAAGTCTCCTACTTGTGCTCGATCCTCTCATCATTGACCGCCAAGGTGACTCCAGTGACCTACACATCATGACACAAGCAAACAAATTTCCCAACTCCTGCAACATCACTAATACTACCACCAATTCCGGTTAGTCAATACCATGACATGCACAAACTCATGCAATCCCTAGATTCCCGTATTTCAACTCAAACTCCAAATCAACCAAAGTCAATTACTCATCACATATTGCAAACCACGGCACACATCCACATGGTTTCTCAAAAACTTTAAAAATTTCACCATCGATGAAGTGCTTGGAAAGCTTCTATCTCAAAAGCATCAAAATGATGAAGCAAACAAGATAAATGCCTTGATCAAACAAATTGAGGGTGCAAGTGGTGACAAGAATGATGTAGCACTCAATGCTACTCGAGAGAAACAAGAGAAAAAGAAAAGAGTGGTTGATCCTAATGATGAAGATAGTGATGATGAAATGGCTATGCTTGTGAAGAGATTCAAGTCATTTCTTAAGAAAGATGGTTACAAAAAGAAGATTTCTGACAAGGGCAAAGCAAGAAGGTCAAAAAGGACTTGCTGTGAGTGTGGTGATGAAGCACATTTCATTGCGGAATGTCCAAAGAAGAAGAACAAGGATGAAAGAAAGAAATACAAGCACCACAAGAAAGACAAGAAGTACATGAAGCATAGAAGAGGTGAAGCTCACATTGGTCAAGAATGGAATTCCGATGACTCATCCTCTTCATCATCCTCCTCCTCCGAATACGACTCGGATGAGAGAGGCATTGCGACAATTGCCATTGGCGTCACTCCCACCAACACTTCTCTATTTGGGAGCTTGAGTGATGATGATGATGACAACACTCACAAGTGCTTCAAGGCAAGAGGATCCAAGGTATCTAAATCTAAACATAAGTGTTCCTCTTATGCTAGTAGTAGTGATGATGATGATGATGATGATGATGATGATGATGATGATGATGATGATGATGATATTGTTAACACTTCACTTCCTAAAATGCTTGAATTCATGGAATTACTTGAAAAAAAAAAGGAAGAAAATGATAGGCAAGAGGAGATTCTTGAAAAGCAAGAAGACTTGCTCATTCTTGAAAAGAAGAGAAAGCTTGAACTAGAGAAGCTCCTAGAAGATGAGAAAAAGAAAAACAATGATTTAACTATGTCCCTCACTAAACTTGAAAACTCTTATGAAAACCTTAAGAGCTCAAAAGATGCTCTTCTAGAGAAGTATGAGGGCTTGGAAAAGACTCATAGGTCTCTTGAAGAACAATATGAAATACTTTCAACTTTCACATCCTCCACTAACAACTCTCATGCTTTCACTAGCAAAGGATGTGATAGGTGTTATAATATTGATGTTGATGCTTGTGCTACTAATGTCAAATTAATTGATGATTTGAACAAGCAAGTAAAGGCTCTTGAAGGTAAAATACAACATGAGAAAAATGTTGTTGATGATGAAAAGGAAAAGTATGCAAGAGGTGCATACTCTAACGCAAGAATGCCAAATGTCATGGATGGCATTGGTTATGTTAAGGATGCCAAGCACAATGCTAGGGAGAACAAGAATGGGAAGAAATTCCTTAAGTTCACCAAGGAAGGATCTTATCAAAAGAAGCAAGCCAAAAACAAGAACACTAACCAAACTTCTTTTGTCAATGAATTTCATGCTAATGTGGATAATAACTCTTGTGCACTCTTTCATGACTTCGATACATCTTATATGCTCATGAGGAATATGCATGGTCGTGTTTTTGCTAAATACGTTGGGCCATGTAACAAAAGACCAAAGACATGTGTCTGGGTGCCCAAAGTACTTGTCACTAATGTGAAAGGACACAAGCAAATTTGGGTACCTAAAAACAGAGCTTAATTTGTTTTGTAGGACTATGTCTCCGGTGGGTCAAGTTGGGCGATTGATATTGGATGCACCAATCATATGACCGGAGACAAAAAGATGTTCAAGTCATTTGAGCCAAGTCGCAACAACAATGAGAATATAACATTTGGTGACAATGGAATGTGACAAGTACTAGGTTATGGTAAAGTTCATCTCACTCCTTCGTATTCACTTTCAAAGGTTATGCTCGTTGATCACATTGATTTCAATCTATTGTCCATTTTGCAATTTTGTAAGTTGGGCTATCATTGCTTGTTCAATGAATGTGGTGTGACCATCTAGAAGAGGAGTGATGGTTCGGTTGCTTTTAAGGGTGTGCTTAAAGGAAAGCTTTATGATGTTGACTTCTCAACGGATGAAGCTAGACTTGGTACATGCTTATTAGCAAAGTCCAACATAGGGTGGTTGTGGCATAGAAGGCTAGCCCATGTTGGTATGAGAAATCTTCACAAACTCCAAAAGGCCGGCCACATCATAGGACTAAATGATGTTTGCTTTGAGAAAGATAGAATTTGTACTGCATGTCAAGCGGAAAAGCATGTTGGAGCTTCACATCCCTCCAAGAACGTTATGACAACCACAAGACCATTAGAGATGTTGCACATGGACCTCTTTGGCCCCATCTCCTATATAAGCATTGGTGGTAACACATATAGTCTTGTAACTATTGATGATTTTTCTCGCTTCACGTGGGTATTCTTTTTGCATGATAGAAGTGAAGTGAAGGATGTGCTCAGGACATTCATGAGAAGAGCACAAAATGAATATGAAGTCAAGATCAAGAAAATTAGAAGTGACAACAGCACCGAGTTCAAGAACACCCAAGTTGAGGAGTATCTTGATGAAGAAGGGATAAAGCATGATTTTTCGGCACCCTACTCCCCTCAACAAAATGGGATGGCCGAAAGGAAGAACCGCACACTTATAGACATGGCAAGAACAATGCTTGATGAATACAAGATGTCCGACTGTTTTTGGGCTGAAGCCGTCAACACCGCATGCCATGCCTCCAACCGGTTGTATCTCCATCGACTATTAAAGAAAACACCATATGAACTACTAACCGGTAACAAACATAATATTTCCTACTTTCGTGTTTTTGGGAGCAAATGCTTTATGCTAAACAAGAAACCCAAGACTTCTAAGTTTGCTCCAAAAGTTGATGAAGGTTTCTTGCTTGGTTATGGGTCGAATGTTCATGCCTATCGTGTGTTCAATAAAACCACCGGTTGTGTTGAAATTTCACATGAGTGGCATTTGATGAATGTAATGGCTCTCAAGGGGAGCAAGTTGTTAAGGATGATGTAGATGAGGAAGCTCCTAGGGATGCAATAAAAAGTATGGCTATTGGTGATGTGAGACCTCAAGAAATATCTAGTATTCAAAATCAACCTTCTCCCTCAAGACAAGACCAACCTTGTGAAAATGAAGAGATCAACCATGCAAGTGGTCAAGATCAAAATGTTGGTGATCATGAATAATCTTCAAGTGATGATTCACAAGGACATGATCAAGAGGTTGATGAATATGGTGGTCAAGAGAGTTCACATCCACCACACTCAAGAGTACATCAAAATGTACAACATGATCACCCTACGAGTAAATTCTTGGAGATATTGATAAGGTAGATCTTGAGTTAGTAATTTTTGTGAACATTACTCTTTTGTCTCTTCTATGGAGCCAATTAGGGTAGAACAAGCACTTGAGGATTCAGATTGGGTGATGGCCATGTAAGAACAATTGAACAACTTCACAAGAAATGAAGTGTGGACATTGGAGGAAAGACTAAAGACCAAAAATGTTGTGGGCACCAAATGGGTGTTCCACACCAAACAAAATGAAGAGGGTGTTGTGACGAGAAACAAGGCAAGGCTCGTGGAAAAGGGGTATTCACAAGTAGAAGGTTTGTATTTTGATGAAACCTATGCCCTCATAGCAAGACTTGAATCAATTAGAATATTACTTGCTTTTGCTACTCACCATAATTTTAAGTTGTACCAAATACACATGAAAAGTGCATTTCTCAATGGGCCAATCAAGGCAGAGGTGTATGTGGAGCAACCACCGGGCTTTCAAGACCCGAAGTGTCCTAACCATGTTTTCAAACTCCATAAGGCGCTCTACGGGCTTAACCAAGCTCCAAGAGCGTGGTATGAATGCCACAGTGATTTTCTTGTCAAAAAGGGTTTTGTCATTGGCAAGGCCGATGCAACCCTCTTCACTAAGAGTTTTGGAGATGATATTTTTGTGTGCCAAATTTATGTCAATGACATACTAACCAAAACTTTTGTGATGAGTTTAGCAAGATAATGACCAAGAGAATTGAGATGTCCATGATGGGAGAATTGACATACTTTCTAGGCTTCCAAGTGAAGCAACTCAAGGAGGGCACCTTCATATGTCAAGCCAAGTACAATCAAGATTTATTGAAGAAGTTTGACATGGACAAGGCCAAGCCCATCAAAACTCCCATGCCAACAAATGGACACATCGACCTCAACAAAAAGGATAAGCCCGTTGAGCCCGACATGATAGGATCTTTGCTTTATCTTTGTGCATCTAGGCCCAACATCATGCTTAGTGTGTGTATGTGTGCACGTTTTCAAGCCGCTCCTATGGAGTGTCACATGGTCGCCGTTAAGAGAATTTTGATACATTTGGTTCACACACGCAACCTAGGGCTTTGGTACCCCAAGGGTTCAAAGTTCAACCTATTAGGCTATTCTGATGTGGATTATGCCGGGGATATGGTAGATAGAAAGAGCACCTCTGGGACATGCCAATTCTTGGGTAAGTCCCTTGTTTCATGGTCATCCAAGAAACAAAATTCCGTTGCACTTTCCATGGTCGAACCAGAGTATGTTGCAGCCGGTAGTTGTTGTGCACAACTACTTTGGTTGAGACAAACTCTAAGAGACTACAGTTTCAAATTGAACCGTGTTCCTCTCCTATGTGACAATGAGAGTACCATAAAGCTACCTTATAACCCCATTGAGCATTCGCGCACAAAGCATGTAGATATCCGCCACCACTTTTTGAGAGATCATTCTATCAAGGGGGATATAGAAATTAATCATGTGTGAACCGAAGATCAACTAGCCGATATATTCACCAAGCCCCTAGATGAGAAGAGGTTTTGCTATCTTAGCAGTGAACTAAATATTCTTGACTCTAGCAATGTGATGTAGAGAATGTGCACATCTGAATGGTGATTGTTTTTTTATTGCAAAAAATCATTGCTTTATGTCAAAAATCTATTATTTTTTGCTATTGATGTTGTTTCTTGATCACTAGATCAAATCTTGTCAAAATATGGTCATGGTTATGAATTGTTGATTGTTGGCTGACCATATGATATCAAGATGGCTCCTTGTCCATCAAAAACCTATTTTTGAAAACTCCTCCTATCTTTTCCTATGCTCGGTTCTGTCTAATCAGATGTCCAACAGAGACAGCTTTCTATCTGGGATTTTTGTCCCTCGGGCAGCCCTCATTGCTACTGCCAATGATAGTCATCCGCACTGCCGATGTGTGGCACCCCTTCCCGGAGGATCGAGGTCCCAAAAGAGCTGATAACGCAGACGCTTGATAATACAACAATTGTTCATTTTCAGTTAAGTCATTACATATATAGAGTACTAAAGTGCAGCGGAATATTACAATTTAAAATAGTTCAAAAATAGCGGAAGCAAAATAACGAAACTTCTATGAGCTCTCGATAATACAACGATGGTAATGATTCATGCCCAGAGAACCATTACCCTAGCAGCACACAACAATCACTGCGGCGGCAAGTCGGACCCCCAGTGGGCAGTCCAATCCTCAGGGACATGCATGTCCCAAGGCATCACATCTATAGGCAACTATATTTCTTCATTACCTAAAAACAATAGAGGCACAAAGCCTGAGTACCAATTACTCAGCAAGACTTACCCGTCATAAGACCTAGACATGCATTGGCTCTAATAGGATGTCTATTTAAAAAGACTTGCACTAAGCATCCTATAGTTCTACCAAATTTTATTTAGCCAAGTTAATTGGATAGGGCAGAAATATAACTTTAGTGGAGCAACAAAATAATGAAATCAATACATAAAGTAAATACAGTTTAAGAGCAGCAGTAATAATAATAAAAAATAACCAAGTAATCAATGTCCATAGAATCATGTGCAACTACGTGATGGCGCGGTGACCAAGTGGTTTTCATTACTGCGAGCGACAGCAATTGCAATCGATATACACCAGCTAGGAAAAACCGGAGGTACACGACACATACGCACCACTTAAGGTCATATATGGCAAACTTTCGCAATAAAGGAACTTACACATCAGACTGGGTGTGGTGATAACAAGTGGGCATGCCGTTCTGCCAACAGTACTTCGTGGTATGAACCACCCACTCTAGCAGCAGAAGGGTCAATGATCAATGTACCTTAATTGTCCCTATTGCAAGTAATCTTAATGCAGTACAAGGTTTCAGATCTGTAGCAAGGCCCTGAAAACGTTGCTATATGGGTATTTTTCTTTGCGATAACAAACTATCGCAACAATGTCGTGTTGTTGGGAGGCGTCGCAAGTAGTCACGCTGCAATAGCACATTGCATCGATTTTTTGTATCGTTGCAGTAGCTGTGGCTTGTTGCAACGACATGTGGCATTGCGTATAGGTGATATGACAATGACGGCTATCTTGCAGCAGGATGGATTTGCAACGACGCGCATTGTTGCTATAATGGCTATTGCATCAATGTTGCGTAGTTGCAAATACACAATATTGCAACGCTCTTCAGGTGTAGCGAATGCCGCAATCGCCACGCAGGTGCTCGTTGTGATATCTGACCCAAATTGCAACAACCTCCTCCACGTTGCTATATGTTTGAGCTGCAATTGCAACACCGGTCGTGCCGTTACTACAGGCTCACTGAGAATCGCAGCGGCAAACGTATTGTTGCTATACTGCCAAAGGAAATCGCGACGATGTACCTATCGTTGCTATATGTTTAAAGGTTATTGCATCGGAATAATAGTCGCTGCTATACAGATAGACGGTATCGCATCAATATATCAGTCGTGGCAATCTGTGTTTAGTGTATTGCAATGAAATGAAAAGCGTACATCAATCCAATATTATTGTTAGTTACATCAATCTAGTATTCACTCATACAACCCATTCAAATCCAGAACTGCAATTGTATCCATAGAAATTTCTACATGCCATAATGATAACAATGAAGGGAGACACTAAGGTTGCTTCGCACCTAGGCAATCCTGAACCTTGTAAAGCACACTTCCAAACCAACATCAAGCAACTGTGTGTGTGTGTGTGTGTGTGTGTGAGAGAGAGAGAGAGAGAGAGAGAGGAGATTGTACTTGAGATGCTCAACCAAACCAACATCCTTGAGAGTGAATGTTTCATTTAACTTTACCACGCCTCTTGCCTTCACTCTCCATCTCTTGTCATCTCAAAAGGTCACATACTCCCAGCGCTTCAAGGGAGTGAGGCTGGAGAACCACTTTGCATCTCCGGTCATGTCGCGCGAACACCCAGAGTCCATAAACCTACAAAGAATGAGAAGGAAAAGTCAATGACTCAGTGCTGGGGTTAGTCAAAAAGCATTTAGGAATCCAACACTTCACCAGTAGTAGTCATCATAGTTCTTTGCATATTATCATTCGAACACATGGGACGAGAACCACGATGGGGAAAACGTGGCCTATCAAAGCATCTCGACTCAAACCTTGGGATGTGAATATAGAAACCATCTGTGTGAAAACCAAATCCACGCGAGTGACGCTCACCACGATGGGGAAAAAGTGGAGCGCCAAAGTGCTGCTGTGCAAAGCCTCTGTTTCATGAATCAAAGCCATATGAGGGATGACTTTGTCCATGATAGGCACGAGAAAAAGAGTGAGACTGAAAGTCAACAAAATCATCATGATGCACATTTCTAGACAACTCAGCTTGCATCCTCTCAATCTTGTTACGCCTATAACAGAATTCATCCAAGTGACCCTTACGACCATAGAACATGCAAATATAGACACTCTCATATTTAGGCTTTGTTTGCACAGGAGGTTTGGGTTTTGGCTTCTCTGTTTGCTTTGGGTTGAAGGAAGGTTTGGGGTTTGGTGGATAGTATGTGTCAGTGGGTTTGATGGATTGTGATAGGTGTAGAGTGCCCGATCTTTCGGCGAGTGTAGATAACTTCGATTCGGTGGATGTCGACCCTCACGATCCGACTACGACGAGCAAGCCCGAAGCGCCAATGCAATCGCTGAACCAACTTCCGGAGGATATTAACCTTGCGGTAAACAAGATCAACCTGATCACGAGGATCAATTCTTACGCGCAATCAAAGAACGAGCAAGAATTAGAGGCGAGCAATCTGATGTATTGCACGAAGTTGGAGTTCTGAATTCACGTCAAGAGACGGATGAATAGCTAAGCTAATCTTAAAACAAAACTCAAAGATTACAAGGGCGCAACCCTTGACTAAATAGGGGGAGCACGGCATCTAGGGCCGGCTGAAGTAGAGAGGCGTGCGGTGGAGAGGTAGTCGCGCGACTTGGGCTACTTGGGCCTTCGCGGGCGTCATCCTGGGCCGTCATTCCTTAGCATCAAAACCATCTTCAATTCCTAGGCTCGAGCTCTAGTGATTGGGCCCTTGTACGTCGTTGTCTCGTCGAAAGATGGGTCCATAACTTGAGAAGGCGCAACGATGAGAGGTGGAGGCGTGACAACTTGGTTTGGCGCGCCGTCTTCCGTCGTCGTTGTTCGTATGTCGTTGATGTCCTCATCATCATCCCCTTCTTGAAGCGAAGTCGTCCTCGACGGCAACGCATCATCCTCACCCAAATATGGTCTCAAATCTGCAACATTAAAACTAGTGGAAACACCAAACTCCATGGGCAAGTCAAGAACATAAGCATTATTGTTAATCTTGGTTAGCACTTTAAAAGGACCAGCAGCACGAGGCATTAATTTAGAACGACGCAAAGTAGGAAATCTATCTTTACGCAAGTGCAACCAAACCAAATCACCAGGTTTAAAAGAAACATGTTTTCTACCTTTACTACCAGCAACTTGATACTTCTTATTAGCAACGGCAATGTTGTGTTGTGTTTCTTCATGCAATTGTTTCATGTGATCAATATGAGCAATAACATCAACATTTGGTTCATCTTCAGCATCAGTAGCAAACAAATCAATAGGCGCCCTAGGAACATAGCCATAAACAACCTCAAAAGGACACATTTTAGTGGCAGAATGTGTAGCACGATTATAAGCAAATTCAACATGAGGTAAATAATCTTCCCAACGTCTCAAATTTTTATCTAGAACAGCTCTAAGCATAGCAGACAAAGTTCTATTTACTACCTCTGTTTGTCCATCAGTTTGAGGATGACAAGTAGTACTAAACAGCAGCTTAGTTCCTAATTTATTCCAAAGAGAACGCCAAAAGTGACTAAGAAACTTAGCATCACGATCAGAGACAATTGTTTTAGGAATTCCATGCAGTCTAACAATCTCTCTAAAGAACAAGTCAGCAACATTGGAGGCATCATCAGTTTTATGACAAGGTATAAAGTGAGCCATTTTAGAGAAACGATCAACCACCACAAAAATACTGTCCCTTCCCTTCTTAGTACGAGGCAATCCCAAAACAAAATCCATCGAAATATCATGCCAAGGAGAAGAGGGAACAGGTAAGGGCATATACAAACCATGATTACCCAAACGGGATTTAGCTTTTTGACATGTAGTACAGCGGGCAACAAGGCGCTCAACGTCACGGCGCATCCGTGGCCAAAAGAAGTGATCGACCAACACCTCATGTGTCTTGAAAACGCCAAAATGACCCATAAGACCACCTCCATGCGCCTCCTGTAACAACAAAAGACGAACCGAGCTAGCTGGAATACACAGCTTGTTAGCACGAAACAGGAACCCATCCTGCATATGAAATTTCCCCCAAGGTTTGCCATCCTTACAATGCATCATAATATCATGAAAATCAGCATCATTCACATACTGATCTTTCAAAGCTTGCAAACCAAAGATTTTAAAGTATAATTGGGACAGCATTGTATAACGACGAGACAAAGCATCGGCAATCACATTTTCCTTCCCGTTTTTATGTTTAATGATGTACGGAAAAGATTCAATAAATTCAACCCATTTAGCATGCCGATGGTTCAGATTAGTCTGGGTTCTAATCTGTTTCAAAGCCTCATGATCAGAATGAATAATAAATTCGCGAGGCCATAAATAATGTTGTCATGTTTGCAAAGTTCTTACTAAAGCATAAAGTTCTTTATCATAAGTGGAATATTTAAGGGCAGCATCACTTAACTTCTCACTAAAATAAGCAATGGGTTTATGATCTTGTAACAAAACAGCACCCAAACCAATTCCACTAGCATCACATTCCAATTCAAACACTTTATCAAAATTAGGCAATTGTAAGAGAGGAGCGTGAGTTAACCGTTCCTTTAAAGTGTTGAATGCATCATCCTGTGGTGCACCCCACTCAAATGGCGCTCCCTTCTTGGTCAGCTCGTGTAATGGTGCAGCAATAGAACTGAAATCCCGCACAAAACGACGATAGAAGCCTGCAAGACCAAGAAAACTGCGAACCTGTGTGACCGTCGTTGGTTGTGGCCAACTCTGAATGGCATCCACCTTGCTGCTATCCACCTCAATGCCCTGCGGAGTAACAACATAGCCAAGAAACGAAACATGTTGCGTGCAAAAAGTGCATTTTTCCATGTTCCCAAATAAGCGAGCAGCACGCAAAGCATCAAAAACAGCATGCAAATGATCTAAATGCTCATTCATGGATTTGCTATATATAAGGATATCATCAAAATAGACAACAACAAATATTCCAATGAAAGGCCGAAGAACTTCATTCATTAAGCGCATAAAAGTGCTAGGAGCATTAGAGAATCCAAACGGCATAACCAACCATTCATACAAGCCAAATTTAGTTTTAAAAGCCGTTTTCCATTCATCTCATAATTTCATTCTTATCTGATGGTAACCACTACGCAAATCAACCTTAGAGAAAATTATGGCACCACTAAGTTCATCAAGCATATCATCAAGTCGTGGTATAGGATATCGATAACGAATTGTAATATTGTTAATTGCACGACAATCTACACACATACGCCAAGAACCATCTTTCTTAGGAACAAGCAAAACAGGAACTGAACAAGGACTGAGAGACTCACGAATGTAACCTTTATCCAGCAATGCTTGCACTTGACGCTGAATTTCTTTTGTCTCCTTAGGATTTGTACGGTACGGGGCATGATTAGGAAGCTGTGCGCCTGGAATTAAATCAATCTGATGTTCTATGCCACGAATAGGAGGAAGACCCGGTGGCAATTCAGCGGGAAAAACATCTTTATAGTCCTGCAGAAGGTTAGCAATAGCAGGAGGAATATGCAACATAGGTGCCTCATCTAATGAAACAAGCATACGAGAGCAAACTAGCGCATAGCAGGGCAGATTAGCATCATGTAACTCATCAAAATCAGTACGTGTAGCAAGCAATATAGGGTTATGCAATTTGATCTCAGGTTGAAAAGGTGCAACAGGTGGTGATTTAATCAATTTTGTAGCTTTTGCCGCTCTAGCAATATCATCTTTTAGAACTTGTTCAGGTGTCATAGGATGAATAACAATTTTTTGACCCTTAAACATGAAGGAATAATAATTGGAGCGACCATGATGAACACTATCAACATCATATTGCCAAGGACGTCCAAGCAACAAAGAGCATGCTTCCATTGGAACAATATCACAATCCACAAAATTAGAATATGCACCAAGAGAGAAAGGGACACGTACCGAGCGTGTTACCTTTATTTTGCCGCCATCATTAAGCCATTGAACATGATAAGGATGTGGATGCTTCCTTGTTGGCAATGATAACTGCTCCACCAAGGTCGTACTAGCCAAATTGTTACAACTGCCACCATCGATGATTATACGGACCGCTCGTTCTTGCACAACGCCTTTAATATGAAAAATGTTGTGGCGCTGATTCTTTTCGTCTGGCACGACCTGTGTACTAAGAACACGCTGCACAACAAGAGTTGCATACCTGTCGGCGGCACTAGAGTCGACATGAAGCTCCATATTATCTGCATGGTTAGTGGCAAGCATAGTATGTAGAGTATCCTCAGAATCACTAGCAGAAGAATACTCACCGTTATCATAAATCAACATAGTTCATTTGTTTGGACAATCGCGTATCACATGACCAAATCCTTTGCAACGGAAACACTGAGTATCTCGAGCTCGTCCAGACGACGAGGAGGACGGCGTGGTCGAGACAGATCTGGCCATGAGTGGAGCACTCGACTTGGACGAGGTCGCAGTGTGGTCGCGTGACGTGGAAGGAGGCGCCGATCGTGGAGCTGAAGGCGCCTTGGACCCTGCAAAAGTGTTAGGTCTTGACAAAGATTGTCGATCCTGCACTTCACGTTCAGCTTTACAAGCATATTCAAACAAAGTGGTGATATCATCATAATTCTTATAATCAAGAATGTTCTGAATTTCACGATTTAACCCACCCCTAAAGCGAGCCATAGCAGCATCCTCTAGTTCAACTAAACCACAGCGAATTATACCCTTTTGCAAAGCTTGATAATAATCCTCTACAGATTGTGAACCTTGTTGAAAGCGCTGCATTTGATTAAGCAAATCTCTAGCATAATATGACGGCACAAAACGACGACGCATAGCAGCTTTTAATGCCGTCCAAGTGGCTGGAATATTATTAGGATATTTTTGTCTATACTCACGCTACCAAAGTAAATTAAATTCAGTAAATTCACTAATAGCAGCCTTAACTTGTAAATTAGCAGGGATATCATGGCATGCAAATTTTTGTTCAACCTCTAATTCCCAATCAAGATAAGCACCCGGATCATATTTGCCAGTAAAAGTGGGAATACGAAATTTAATTCTGGCAAAAGAATCATTAGTAGGAACACGTACCCTACGAGCATGACCATGACGATTGGCGTCATCCTGCTCGGTGTCGGCGCCGTAGTCACGTGTAGTTTGCAACTCCGTGAGCTGCGTCGTCATGGTCCCAAGTTGCGTTGACATGGCCTCAAGACGAGTCAGGATCGTCGCGAGCATGGTGTGGGCAGCCGTATCAGCAAGGTCGAGCTGATCAAAACGCTCGTTCGACGAAGTAATCGTGGAGTCAAGTCTCTCGTGCATCGTCTTCATGTCGTTTTGTAGACCTTCAACCTGCGCCTAGACTTCTTGGAGAGTGAGCTCCTCTGACTTCGAGTTGTTTCCTGCCATAGAAACACAAGCAACACAGAAAAAGATCCTACGATGAGAGGTGAGTGGTGGATGAAAAGCTCAATCAAAAAGCTGTTATCAAATCCTTACCCGTCCTTACCAAGCACGCAAGTGTGAACTGCAACCAGAGGTAAAACCGGTGAAAGATTGGAGGAGCGATTGCGTGGTGAAACAAAAACCTGCTCGTAGTAGAAAATTTGTGGAGCTAGGAGGCTGCACTCAATCAAGGGTTAGCACAATTCAAACAATAACTGCAAAGCTGAATAAAGGTGCTAAACGCGAAAAGATTGCTGCCGGCACAAATGGAAGAGGAAGAAGAAGAATCAAAACAAACGGATCTGAAGAAGGGTAAAGAACAGTAACGTGTCGCCTATGGTGCTCAAGCGCTCTTTTTTCTTTCTTTTTTTTTTACTTCTGCCCCTCTTTTTTTTTTAACCTATGTCAGGGGAGTGTGAAGAAAAAACAATGCATACACACTTTTTTTTGAGGCAGGGGTAAAATGGTAATTAAAAGAGGCATACACACTTTTTTTTTTACTTCTGCCCCTCTCTCTCTCTCTCTCTCTCTCTCTCTCTAGAGTAGGGATGAGCAGAACACAACACAAGGCGAGGCGGGCGGTTTACCACGTAACCGAGTAGGACTCAACAAGTCACGTGACTGACCCGGACTCACGGTGCGGTGGCAAAACTTGGCAAGTGATCGGCTCACCAAAACGCAACTGAGTAAGACTCGTTACGCGTGGCCAAGTAGGAGAGCGAGGCGGAGAAAACAGATGCGGCAGAAAGCAAATTGTGGTGGCGAAAACACACGATGTGGTGGAAGGATACGATGATGATGAGGAGAAAACGATGAAACACCGTGTACCAGCAACGATCAAAAGCGATAGCACAAAAACTCAACAACGCAAATTATTGAACGAAAGTGCGAGGCTCAAAACCATACTGGGGTAAAATTATTTTTGTAGTTTTTGGTTTATGTGGACTTGGATAAACTCACCGAGAAACATTGGAATCTGATACCACTTGATAGGTGTAGAGTGCCCGATCTTTCGGCGAGTGTAGATAACTTCGATTCGGTGGATGTCGACCCTCACGATCCGACTACGACGAGCAATCCCGAAGCGCCAATGCAATCGTTGAACCAACTTCTGGAGGATATTAACCTTGCGGTAAACAAGATCAACCTGATCACGAGGATCAATTCTTACGCGCAATCAAAGAACGAGCAAGAATTAGAGGCGAGCAATCTGATGTATTGCACGAAGTTGGAGTTCTGAATTTACATCGAGAGACGGATGAATAGCTAAGCTAATCTTAAAACAAAACTCAAAGATTACAAGGGCACAACCCTTGACAAAATAGGGGGAGCGCGGCATCTAGGGCCGGCTGAAGTAGAGAGGCGTGCGGTGGAGAGGTAGTCGCGCGACTTGGGCTACTTGGGCCTTCGCGGGCATCATCCTGGGCCGTCGTTCCTTAGCATCAAAACCATCTTCAATTCCTGGGCTCGAGCTCTAGTGATTGGGCCCTTGTACGTCGTCGTCTCGTCGGAAGATGGGTCCATAACTTGAGAAGGCGCAACGACGAGAGGTGGAGGCGTGACAACTTGGTTTGACGCCCCGTCTTCCGTCGTCGTTGTTCGTATGTCGTTGATGTCCTCATCAGATTGTTCCTCATCCTCGTAGCTAGAGCTAGGCACAAACTTACCCATATTTTCACTTTCTTTGTCACGCCTCTCAAATCCCAAGCCCAAGTTGTAGGTTGACCTACTGGCACTCTCTTTGACTCTAGCCAAGTCACTCTCAATCTTCCTCTCACTCACTAGGGTACTTTGGAGCCTAGAAATAAGATAGTCATTTTCTTAGACTAGGACTTTGTTTTCCTTCCTAGTGATTACAAACTTGTCCTTAAGAGAGACACACACTTCACATGGTAGTGGAAGGACCTTAGAGCGAGTCTTATTTAGTGGCTTGGACTCGAGCTCTTTGACTTTGAGGGTTTGAGCTTCCCACTCACTAGTGAGCCTGGGGCACTTCTGACATGCATCCAAAAGAGTTGGTCTAGCTTTGAATTCATCAAGCTCTTTAAGGGCACTCTCAAGCTGACTGGCAACTGGAGCATGCACACTTTCCCTCTGTGTAAGATCATTCATCACAACTTGCCAAGACTCACACTCAATAATAATGTCATCTTTAGCAAGCTTAGACCTAAGCGAAGTGATCTCATACTCCGCACTCTCCAACTTAGACTTAAGCTCTCTACTCTCATGAACAGCACTGCGAAGCTTATCATCTTACAAGAGCAAAACATCACGCAAATGATCTAATTCAGAAGAGAGCTCATCAAGAGTGGGAGGTACCTCGCTTGTGTTAGAGTTGGATCCAGAGTCGGTGTCATGGTCGTTCTTTGCCATGAAGCAAAGCCTGGTGAAGTCATCCTTCCTCTTAAATCGTGGCTTCTCACCCTCCTCCTCCGAACTTGAAAGGCTTTCACTTGATGTGAGGTCGACATCGCTCAAGGCGGCAACATAGGCGCGTGCAATAGCCTTGGTGAACTTCTTGGAGTTCTTGCCCTTCTTGTAGAAGCGGTTCTTCTTCTGCTTGAAGTCTTCAGTGTTATTCTCATGGTACCTAGCCTTCTTCTTCTTCTTCGGACAGTTAGCAATGAAGTGTCCCGGGTCACCGTACTCGAAGCAGGTTCTTGAACCACCTCCTCTTCTCTCCTTGCGGTTGTTGTAGAATTTCCTAAACTTCCGTGTGAGCAAGGATAGCTCCTCATCAGGAATGCACTCCATCTGTTTATCGGAAGCTGCAACAAGAGAAGACAGTGCAAACTCCACGAAAGACTTAACAAGTGAGGGGTAGGAAGCATCACTGTGACCACCCTTTTGAGAGCTAGAAAGCAAAGCCATGCTAGAAGCAGGATTAACATGATTAGGATGAGATTTCCTAGACAGTTTATGAGATTTTAGCTTGCTATACAGTTGCTCACTTTTCTGGGTATTGAAGTCAGCAGTTTCTTCTAGAGCAACAATTTTAACTCCCCAAACATTTTTATCAAGTGACTACAGCAGTTGCTTAGCTCTATCATTATCATTGTACACAAGGTTACCACAAGTCCACAAGTTGCACACAATTGGCTCAACCCTACAAAAGGTGTCATCTAGTGACTCGCCATGTTTTTTTTGCAAAGGTTTGGTACTGTCTATTGTAAGAATCCTTACGCATAGACTTGACTTGATTGGTACCCTCATTGTACGTGCAAAGCTTATCACAAATGGCATGTGCAGTATCAAGATGAGCAACACGGTCATGTTCATTCCTACCTAGAGCAGAAAGCAGGATATTGACAGCTTTGGAGGTGTTATCATACCTGATTAACTCACCTGGAGATGCAGTGTAGAGGTCTTGTGGTATAGCATACTCCTGCTCAAAGATCTCCCAAATTGCACGTCCTTGTCTTAAGAGATAAGCCGTGGTCCGTGACATCCAGTAGGGAAAGTCCTCTCCATCAAACATCCAGAGGTTGACCACACGCTTCTCCATGTCGCCTTCCGATCACATGGCCGATGAAGGTCAACTAGTGATCAAATCAGCTCTGATACCAATTGAAGGACCTAGAAGGTGACCAGAGAGGGGGAGGGGTGAATGGGATCTGATTAAAATTCATCTCAAGAACTTAACCTATGTCCCAATTACAATCCAAGCCAACCTCTAAACCGATCACTAAGGCTACATACACCAACTTGTGATATGCTACCCTTAGGAGTGATCAACAACAGTAATGGAACACAGCAGAAACTAAGAGGAACTGCAAAGACTCGAAATAGTCGAGGAATGCACACATGTCAAGCCTCACTGGACTACCATCAGCAGTGCCAGTCACTACCATCGGCAGTGCCAGTTGAAACCATCGGCAGTGCCAGTAACTCCCAACGGTAGTGCCGGTGCGGGATTCTCATGACTCAGGAAAGAAATAGACAGAGTGCATTGGTTGTGCCGGTTGTCGCTATCAGCAGTGCTAGTGCGGGGTTCGGACTCAAGATATCAGCTGTGCTGATCAGAGTTCTGACCCACCCGCAGTGCCGGTCCTAGTCATCGGCAGTGCCGATAAGCCCCCCACAGAACAGAATAATGATTCGGGATTAGGCAAAACTTGACCAAAACCTAATCAAACAAACTCCAAATGATGTGATTTTTGGACCAGACAATCCTCAACACATCACGACCCTAATCTTAGATGATACACTCAATTGGCTCAAGGAATCATCACGAATTTTAGATATTGTTCCAAGAACACCAAAAAGGGAAAACTTGAGAAATCCTTCAAATCGAAGGTACTAGAGCTCTTGATTTGGTCATGGACCTATGTAGGATTGATCTAGCTCATCATTGCATGAAGATCCCTAAGAAATCCACCCCAAAAACTCATCCAAAAAGGAGATCGAAATTTCCCATGAAAATAGTTCCCAAAATAGGGAAAAGGAGAGATTCAGGATTTAGAGAGAGAGGAAGATCTTGAGCATGAAAGTAAATCTCATATCATATAAACATGCTTACAAGATCTATAGTTACAAGGCTAGGAAGCCGCCCTCTTCCTCCCACTATTTGGAAGAGCAAGAGATGTCTCTCAGACACCCTCTCCTCTCCTCTATTACATGAAGACCTCTCCTAGCACTTTGAATGAATATCTAAGGCAAGGCTAAGGGAAAGAGAGGCACCTCTTCCACCAGCCCTACCTCTCCTTATATAGGCCTAAGGGTTGTCCACATGACCACTCTACCCTTGACCTACATAACACTGTCACCTACCACCAGGGGCAAACTTGTCCATCTTTCTCATCGTCGCCCGAATGCACTCGGGACCTTCACGACTTTGCTTCACCTTGAAGCAAGCTCCGTGATGGTGCCACATGCACCACCAACCACGCCACTAGTTTTGAGGCCTAAATCATAAAACCACCTTGCATGCTTGTCAATGCGCGACTTCTTGATGTCGACACGTGTCACCTTGTCTCGCGATCCTGACCACCGGTAAGTCTCTCCCTGTCCCTGTCCATCGGCCCCCCTTGTCACTTGCACCGGCATCCCGCTCTCCTTGACTTGGTCAACACGCCATCCTCATCACCTCCATCATGGTTTTGAGGCTCAACCGCGAAACCGTCCGCGCTTCTTGCATCTCCACGTGTACGGTGTGGATCACCCTTGACTTCACCTGGCATCCCGATCGTCTGGCCCCAAGTCTTCTACTTGTGCCCGATCCTCTCGCTGTTGACCGCCAAGGCAACTCCAGTGACCTATACATTTCCCAACTCCTACAACATCACCAATACTACCACCAACTCTGGTTAGTCAAAACCATGACATGCCCAAACTCATGCAATCCCTAGATTCTCGTATTTCAACTCAAACACCGAATCAACCAAAGTCAATTACTCATCACATATTGCAAACCATGGCACATATTCACATGGTTTCTCAATAACTTTAAAAATTTCACCACCGATGAAGTGCTTGGAAAGCTTCTATCTCAAACGCAACAAAATGATCAAGTGAACAAGATAAATGCCTTGATCAAACAAATTGAGGGAGCAAGTGGTGACAAGAATGATGTAGCACTCAACGCTACACGAGAGAAACAAGAGAAAAAGAAAAGAGTGGTTGATCCTAGTGATGAAGATAGTGATGATGAAATGGCTTTGCTTGTGAAGAGATTCAAGTCATTTCTTAAGATAGATGGTTACAAAAAGAAGAGTTCTGACAGGGCAATGCAAGAAGGTCAAAAAGGACTTGCTGTGAGTGTGGTGATGAAGGACATGTCATAGCAGAATGTCCAAAGAAGAAGAACAAGGATGAATAAAAGAAAGACAAGCACCACAAGAAAGACAAGAAGTACATGAAGCATAGAAGAGGTGAAGCTCACATTGGTAAAGAATGGAATTCCGATGACTCATCCTCTTCATCATCATCCTCCTCCGAATACGACTCGGATGAGAGAGGCATTGCGACAATTGCCATTGGCGTCACTCCCACCAACACTTCTCTATTTGGGAGCTTGAGTGATGATGATGATGACAACACTCACAAGTGCTTCAAGGCAAGAGGATCCAAGGTATCTAAATCTAAACATAAGTGTTCCTCTTATGCTAGTAGTAGTGATGATGATGATGATGATGATGATGATATTGTTAACACTTCACTTCCTAAAATGCTTGAATTCATGGAATTACTTGAAAAACAAAAGGAAGAAAATGATAGGCAAGAGGAGATTCTTGAAAAGCAAGAAGACTTGCTCATTCTTGAAAAGAAGAGAAAGCTTGAACTAGAGAAGCTCCTAGAAGATGAGAAAAAGAAAAACAATGATTTAACTATGTCCCTCACTAAACTTGAAAACTCTTCTGAAAACCTTAAGAGCTCAAAAGATGCTCTTCTAGAGAAGTATGAGGGCTTGGAAAAGACTCATAGGTCTCTTGAAGAACAATATGAAATACTTTCAACTTTCACATCCTCCACTAACAACTCTCATGCTTTCACTAGCAAAGGATGTGATAGGTGTTATAATATTGATGTTGATGCTTGTGCTACTAATGTCAAATTAATTGATGATTTGAACAAGCAAGTAAAGGCTCTTGAAGGTAAAATACAACATAAGAAAAATGTTGTTGATGATGAAAAGGCAAAGTATGCAAGAGCTGCATACTCTAATGCAAGAATGCCAAATGTCATGGTGTTATGTTAAAGGTGCTAAGCACAATGCTAGGGAGAACAAGAATGGGAAGGAATTCCTTAAGTTCACCAAGGAAGGATCTTATCAAAAGAAGCAAGCCAAAAACAAAAACACTAACCAAACTTCTTTTGTCAATGAATTTCATGCTAATGTGGCTAATAATTCTTGTGCACTCTTTCATGACTTCGATGCATCTTATGTGCTCATGAGGAACATGCATGGTCGTGTTTTTGCTAAATACGTTGGGCCACGCAACAAAAGGCCAAAGACTTGTGTGTGGGTGCCCAAAGTACTTGTGACTAATGTGAAAGGACCCAAGCAAATTTGGGTACCTAAAAACAAAGCTTTATTTGTTTTGTAGGACTATGTCTCCGATAGGTCAAGTTGGGTGATTGATAGTGGATGCACCAATCATATGACCGGAGACAAAAAGATGTTCAAGTCATCTGAGCCAAGTCGCAACAACAATGAGTATATTACATTTGGTGACAATGGAATTTGACAAGTACTAGGTTATGGTAAAGTTCCTCTCACTCCTTCATATTCACTTTCGAAGGTTATGCTCGTTGATCACGTTGACTTCAATATATTGTCCATTTCGCAATTTTGTAAGATGGGCTATGATTGCTTGTTCAATGAATGTGGTGTGACCATCTAGAAGAGGAGTGATGGCTCGGTTGCTTTTAAGGGTGTGCTTAAAGGAAAGCTTTATGTTGTTGACTTCTCAACGGATGAAGGTAGACTTGGTACATGCTTATTAGCAAACTCCAACATGGGGTGGTTGTGGCATAGAAAGTTGGCCCATGTTGGTATGAGAAATCTTCACAAACTTCAAAAGGCCGGCCAGATCATAGGACTAACCAATGTTTGCTTTGAGAAAGATAGAATTTGTATTGCATGTCAAGCAGAAAAGCATGTTGGAGCTTCACATCCCTCTAAGAACATTATGACAACCACAAGACCATTGGAGATGTTGCACATGGACCTCTTCGGCCCTATCTCCTATATAAGCATTGGTGGTAACACATATAGTTTTGTAATTGTTGATGATTTTTCTCGCTTCACGTGGGTATTCTTTTTGCATGATAGAAGTGAAGTGAAGAATGTGCTCAAGATATTCATGAGAAGAGCACAAAATGAATATGAAGTCAAAATCAAGAAAATTAGAGGTGACAACGGCACCGAATTCAAGAACACCCAAGTTGAGGAGTATCTTGATGAAGAAGGGATAAAGCATGATTTTTCGGCACCCTACTCCCCTCAACAAAATGGGATGGCCGAAAGGAAGAACCGCACACTTATAGAGATGGCAAGAACAATGCTTGATGAATACAAGATGTCCGACCATTTTTGGGCCGAAGCCGTCAACACCGCATGACATGCCTCCAGCCGGTTGTATCTCCATCGACTATTAAAGAAAACACCATATGAACTACTAACCGGTAACAAACCTAATATTTCCTACTTTCATGTTTTTGGGAGCAAATGCTTTATGCTAAACAAGAAACCCAAGACTTCTAAGTTTGCTCCAAAAGTTGATGAAGGTTTCTTGCTTGGTTATGGGTCGAATGTTCATGCCTATCGTGTGTTCAACAAAACCACCGATTGTGTTGAAATTTCACGTGATGTGGCATTTGATGAATCTAATGGATCTCAAGGGGAGAATGTTGTTAATGATGATGTAGATGATGAAGCTCCTAGAGATGCAATAAAAAGGATGGCTATTGGTGATGTGAGACCACAAGAAATATCAAGTATTGAAATTCAACCTTCTCCCTCATGACAAGACCAACCTTGTGAAAATGAAGAGATCAACCATGCAAGTGGTCAAGATGAAAATGTTGGTGATCATGAATAAGCTTCAAGTGATGATTCACAAGGACATGATCAAGTGGTTGATGAAGATGGTGGTCAAGAGAGTTCACATCCATCACACTCAACAGTGCATCAAAATGTACAACGTGATCACCCCGTCGAGTAAATTCTTTGAGATATTGATAAGGGGGTAATCACTAGATCTTGAGTTAGTATTTTTTGTGAACATTACTCTTTTCTCTCTTCTATGGAGCCATTTAGGGTAGAACAAGCACTTTAGGATTCAGATTGGGTGATGGCCATGTAAGAACAATTGAACAACTTCACAAGAAATGAAGTGTGGACATTGGAGGAAAGACCAAAGAACAAAAATGTTGTGGGCACCAAATGGGTGTTCCGTAACAAACGAAATGAAGATGGTGTTGTGACGAGAAACAAGGCAAGGCTCGTGGCAAAGGGGTATTCACAAGTAGAAGGTTTGGATTTTGATGAAACCTATGCCCCCAGAGAAAGACTTGAATCAACTAGAATATTACTTGCTTTTGCTACTCACCATAATTTTAAGTTGTACCAAATAGACATGAAAACTGCATTTCTCCATGGGCCAATCAAGGAAGAGGTGTATTTGGAGCAACCACTAGGCTTTAAAGACCCAAAGTATCCTAACCATGTTTTCAAACTCCATATGGCGATCTACGGGCTAAACCAAGCTCCAAGAGCATGGTATGAATGCCATAGGGATTTTCTTGTCAAAAAGGGTTTTGTCATTGGCAAGGCCGATGCAACCCTCTTCACTAAGCATTTTAGAGATGATATTTTTGTGTGCCAAATTTATGTCAATGACACAATATTTGGTTCTACTAATCAAAAATTTTGTGATCAGTTTAGCAAGATAATGACCAAGAGATTTGAGATGTCCATGATGGGATAATTGACATACTTTCTAGGCTTCCAAGTGAAGAAACTCAACGAGGGCACCTTCATATGTCAAGCCAAGTACACTCAAGATTTATTGAAGAAGTTTGACATGGACATGGCCTAGCCCATCAAAACTCCCATGCCAACAAATGGACACATCGACCTCAATAAAAAGGATAAGCCCGTTGATCAAAAGGTATATTGCTCCATGATAGGATCTTTGCTTTATCTTTGTGCATCTAGGCCCGACATCATGCTTAGTGTGTGTATGTGTGCATGTTTTCAAGCCTCTCCTATGGAGTGTCACATGGTTGCCGTTGAGAGAATTTTGATATATTTGGTTCACACACCCAACCTAGGGCTTTGGTACCCCAAGGGTTCAAAGTTCAACCTATTAGGCTATTATGATGCGGATTATGCCGGGGATAAGGTAGATAGAAAGAGCACCTCCGGGACATGCCAAGTTTTGGGTAGGTCCCTCGTTGTGGGATACTTGCCTTACGGGTATCCTCATACAAGGCTAATTCGGAAGCCAACCGGGTACTTCATCAACAAGGAAGCTGACTGACTCGGCTTGGAGCACAAGGCATGTAGAGATAGACTTTCAATGTAAATCCTAATGGGTTATGACTAGGACTCTTCATGTACCCCCCTGTCGACCGGATATATAAGGCGGCAGGGTATCCCTCATCGAGGGACAAGTTCACAAGTAGCGACACAAGATGAATACAATACATAGAACACATGACGTAGGGTTTTTACTCTCATCAAGAGGGCCCGAACCTGTATAACTCGACGTCTTGTGTTACCATCGTAGTTCTTAGTCTCGACGTAGCCCTATACATTTTACTGCCGATCTCAAGCTTCGACACTCGTGTCATGGTCATCCAAGAAACAAAATTCCATTGCATTTTCCACGGTCGAACTGGAGTAGGTTGCAGCCAGTAGTTGTTGTGCACAACTACTTTGGATGAGACAAACTCTAAGAGAACTACCGTTTCAAATTGAACCATGTTCCTCTCCTATGTGACAATGAGAGTGCCATAAAGCTACCTTATAACCCCGTTGAGCATTCACGCACAAAGCATATAGATATCCGCCACCACTTTTGAGAGATCATTCTATCAAGGGGGATATAGAAGTTAATCATGTGTGAACCAAAGATCAACTAGCCGATATATTCACCAAGCCCCTAGATGAGAAGAGGTTTTGCTATCTTTGGAGTGAACTAAATATTCTTGACTCTAGCAATGTGAATGGTGATTGTTTCTTTATTGCAAACATCATTGCTTTATGTCAAAAATCTATTATTTTTTTGCTATTGATGTTGTTTCTTGATCACTAGATCAAATCTTGTCAAAATATGGTCATGGTTATGAATTGTTGATTGTTGGCTGACCATATGATGTTGTTCGTGGCCCTTATAACCCGATATCGGCCACCAACCGGTCTAAAAATGCAAGGTAAAGACCAAAGTTTCTTGAATATTTGTTTAAACTAATAAAGTTCCATGAGTTTTGGTTAAATATGTGTTTGCAGGGTCAAAAGGGCCAAAACTATGTTAAAACATGAAGAAACACCCCATCGGCCGAATCTGCCTTAAACAGCAGGCCGACAGGGTCATATGAGGCTGAAATCAGGGCCTGGCAGGGTCGTGATGGTTAAAATCAGAACACAGCTGACAGGGTCATATCAGGCTAAAAATAGTCACCCGGCGGGTCAAAACAAGTCATTATGAGGCTGATCATCCGACCCAGCCAACTTGCAAAACACTCCACCATGAAGCTATTTTCTCCCCCCGAACAAAAAGCTATGGAATATGGCTAAGGAAAAAGGGTCTACAAAGTGGCCTAACCGGGAGAAGCCACGGGGCGACCCGGACGGGTCGGCTCCTAACCCAGGCCGCCGCCCGGCCTGGGTTGCCGCCCGGCCTGGGTTGGCCACCTAGGGTTGCCAACCCATGAGGCCCATGAGGCTTACCGACCCTAAAATGGAGAATTCGGTGGGAACCGACCAAGGAACCACCATCCGGACCAAATCTGAGTCGTCCAAAGCAAGTCGATTGGAAACCGACCAAATCCAGTGGTCGTCCGGCCTGGCCTGCCGCCCAGTGGTGCATGCCACACGGCATGCCCAGCCACCTAGCACACGTGGCCGCCCGGCGTGGCCCGCCGCCTGGCGGGGGAAATTTTGCCCACCGACTCTCCTCCACCTTGAAGTACCCGCCAAGTCTTCGCCACCTATAAATAGAGGGGGAATTCGGCAGAAGTGAGAGAATAGAGAAGAAATAGGCATTAGCCGTAAGTTTTACCCAAGTAGAAGAGTAGAGGTGTAGGAGGAGGAGTTCAGAATGCTGGCTCCTTCAACTTGTGCCTCGAGGATTGAAGCTCTTGCGTGAGTAATCTCCCTCATCTTCGGGGCCGGGTAACATGTAGTAGAATTCTTGCCCAAGTAATAAAGTGAGTATTTCTATCATTTTATTCTGTGGGATCCTCGTGCATAACTTTTTATTGCTTCGTAGCATTATCTTGTTATGTTTACCCATTCTAGAACTGGTATGAAAGTCTATGTTTAGACGTGGTGTTTAGACTTAGCTTTCCTGGGATTGCATTCGTCCCCACGGGCTGTGTGGTAGGCGGCAGGTGGTGACAGTCCTGTCTGTCCAATATTGAATTCCACCACGTTCGGGAAGTCTCAAGCAGGGTTGTCGAGCGTTAACGTGCCCACTAGTACATGAGGTTAGTTACCGACCCTTACCTGTGGATCGTTATCGTGCCTCGAAGCAGATATTTGTAAATAGAATTCTCACCAAGTTACTTGGAGAAGGTTCACTACATTAGATTGCCTGGCCCGGGGACTTCTTTTCCCTATAGAATACACTTTGTTCTGCCCCCTTCATCACTAGGACTTGATAGATTAGGAGTGACACTTTACTCGTTACCTGTGGAAATCGATACTCTGGAATACTCCCGGGTGAAAGCTATGTTGGCATCTGTACGCTTGCAGATATTCCCTGTTAGGCTTAAGAACCGCCAACAAGGTTTCTGGCGCCATTGCCGGGGAACGGTAGCAGTACCATTCCGAACTCCGTCTCGTCAGTTAGTTTTTCTTTGTTTTCACCCTACCACTAAATTAGGTTATTTTTACTTTCATCTTTAACCATTAAATTAGGCTATAAAAGAAAACAATTTAAAGTTAAAATTTTGAAAAAAAAAATTTATTGGTGATGGCTCGGCCAAGTTTACTGGCCGGGAGGTCAAATTTCATAAAAAATAACCACCCGAGTGATAATCTGAGGCTCCTGTCCAACCAGTCAGTTTTTAGCACTCTGGAGGTCGTATTTCATGAAAACGACCACCCGGCTAGGTAATATTCAAGTACCCAGAATCCAACCTGACCAGTCAAATATTAGTACCCGGGAGGTCAAATTCCAGCAAAAACGACCCTTCCGGTGATGGTCTGATCATCCAGCCCGGCTAGTCAGATTTCAGCAAACCGGGAGGTCATATTCAATGAAAATGACCACCCGGCTAGGTAAATTTTTGGGAGGTCAGATTTTATCAAATTTTAGCACCCAGGAGGTCATATTTGGTGAAATATGATCACCCGGCTAGCTAATCTTGAGCCACATAACCTGAAATAACCCAGTCCTGTTTTACCACCCTGGGGGTCATTTTTCATGAAAATGACCACCCGACTGGGTCATTTCTGCCGCCCGGCAGAACTTTTTCTCGGATTCTTGGCACTTCTAATGCAAAGATGATGGCCATGAGTGGTGAAGGTGTGGCTAGCCTTACCTTGAAGAAAAATGCTCATCAAAAGCCCCACTAAGAATGAAAGTGAATGAATGAGAGCCACCCATTCACTTCACTGTTTCATCACTCACACTCACCTACCACCCTACTCACCTAGGCCTCATGAGTGGCAGCACACTCATTGCAAACATACAACTTTGGCCATCCCATCACTCTATCCTTGCTCCTACACTCTTAGCAAATTTCTGGACAAATTGAGCAAGTGGATCACATGGCACTTGGGCCTAGCCATCTCCCATCACCACTAGAGCAATAATAGAGCAAATGGAGGGAAATGACGTACTGGCCGGCATGGGCTGCCACCCGGCATAAAAAATTTTCCCCAAGGCTCCCCTCGAGCCAATAAATACCAGGCACACTCTCATTTGTTTCTCCAGCCTCAGCTGAAAACATTTTCTCTCCCTCTTCACCCTCGTCCCACTTCACTAGCCCTCTCTAGTAAGTGCACTTTGCACTTAGCAATAAAAGTGTGCTGCAATAAAACCAACTAGAGAGAAATTGTTGTCACCCTTGCACGTTTGAACGACTAACACTTGGACTACTAACTAGACGACTAACCGCTAACCATTATCATCATTTTGTCCTTCGGGTATTGTGTCCAAGTAACCCCTTTTGCAGGAACGGCAAATATTTGGAGAGGCCTCCACACCAAGTTCAGCAGCAGCAGCGACTCGAGCCGTGGGAGGCATACGTCGAGTGAGCGCTAAGAAGCCGAGCACTCGGGAGCTTCACATGGGACGAGGAGTTTGACAAGTTCATGGAGAGTGAAGAGAATATGGTGTTCAATGACTATGACGAACGAAGCAAACTCACTGCCATTCGGGACCGGGAGTTCACATCCGTGTGCAAGTTCGACCACAACTTCCTCAAGCGAATCGGTGTCCTTGCTGATTTTGATTATGCACTCAACACAGCCGGATGAGTTGGAAGAAGACATGCAATACTTGGCAGCCAATGCTTATGAAACCAACAAACGAACTCAAGAAATATAAGAAACCATAAGGGATGGACAAGAATGGCAGCAACAAATGTCGGAACAATTTCAGACGAATCTCCCCATGATGGACCAACTGTTCAGCCACTTCAATATCGAGTATCAACCACCGCAGTGAAGTCATCTAAGCTTAAGTCTTGCAAAGACCTAAGCTTGGGGAGGTACCCCAAACTAAGGTGTGCTGCTTCTTCTAAGTAAGAAAACCCAAAAACATTTAGTTTTTGAAGAAAACAAATCATAAAAATTTGCATAACCAAAAAGAATAAAATATTTTCCTCTTCAAATAAAATTTGAGAACTTAGTCTCTACCTTACCTATGGAAATGATGAATAGTTGCTCTATTAGCTCCCTGTGAGTCTCAAGTATACAACCTCTACTCTTCATTTTGGTGGGTAATGGTAGACCGGCATGATGACAAAGCTAGTCTCTCTATGTTTTAGTGGGTGCAAAATGGCTAATAAACACCAAGTCTAGTTGTTGGAATTCATGATATGGCATGTTTCGGATGAGTCTATGATCCCCTCATGATTAGAGTCCAATGATTTCTTTCAAAACCATGCTACAATAAAAATCCCCCTACTTGGTGTATGTCTTTCCTATGATAGAAAAATTCCTACCAAGGCCAGATATTAATTGTGAACCCACTTTTATGCCATTCATGTATGCATTGAGTTTGGTTAGGATTTGATCCTTACGAGGGACTTGCACTTTCAAAGCCAATCATTTTCCTTTGTGTAATCTTTGAGTTATCAAATAATCATGCTTGGTTATGCGGTTTCCACATTGGATTCAAGCATCCACTTCATCAAGCATGTTAGCCAAAAATCTCTCCTTTGCGAAAACCTTGATCCTACAAGAAAGATTTTGGTTCTCCCAAAATAGATGCTCAGAAAAAGTTTGCAAAAGTATTTGAACCATTGAACTAGCTTCCCTACACTATGAAAGCTGAAAAAGAAAGAAAGAAAAGAAGAAAGAAAGAAAGAAAGAGAAAAATGAGAAAAAATATCAGCTCTCGTAGATGTACAAATGTCAAGTTTCAAGGTTCATTAAATCCTTTGAGCAAAATAAAGGACTATCATTTCACTCTAGCACAAAAATCCAGTCTTTTGATAAAGATCTTTGCTATTGTGCTAGTCCACTCCTTCACGTGAGTCCATTCTCTCCCTCTCCTCTGGACATTATTCCCAAATGGTTGGAATGAGAAAGTACAAAGTTTTGTCGCTAGGACCATCTCTTAACTTAATGAAATATGCATACTAGATGTGCCATCCTACCAAGCTCCACATATAAAGTCAAATTTCATAAATGATGAGCAGTTGGTGAGGAAATACACTTTTTGAGAGATGAGAGTCATAGTGAAGGATTGCACCAAGAGGGAAAATTTTCAATCTTATACAACATTACAAAAACTTTGGACTCATGATCATGTAGGAGGTTGAATGACAAAATCTAAACTAGTTGTTCTGAGTTTCAACCACTCATGACAAGGTCATAAAATGCCTAAGAGCCCCACTTACAATGAGAACAACTTAGTGATAAACTTGTGCTGGTTTACCATTACCCCTATGTTGTAGAAGTATGTGTTTGTGCACTTGATCCTTGCAGGGCTCTAATATTGAAGCAACTCCTGGTCCATCACTTCCAAGTTTTAAATTTGCTCGGGACGAGCAAAGGTTTAAGCTTGGGGAGGTGTTGGTGGCCCTTAAAACCCAATATCGGCCACCAACCGGTCGGGAAATGCAAGGTAAAGATCAAAGTTTCTTGAATATTTGTTTAAACTAATAAAGTTCCACGAGTTTTGGTGAAATATGTGTTTGCAGGATCAAAAGGGCCAAAACTGTGTTAAAACATGAAGAAACACCCCATCAGCCGAACCTGAAGATGCATCTAGGTCCCCTAGTGGGTTTTGGTGATTAATGACAAAAGATTAAAATTGTACTAACATGCTTATAAAGAAAATGTGCAGATCATCAAGAGAAAAGTTAATTACTCACTAATGTGAGAAAGTCTATCCCTCAATAAAAGTGAAAAGAAAATGGCTCATAGCGGTTCAAGTTTATCTTTTATGCTTTTTGTTTTGAGTCATAGGTATGCCGAACTATTAAGAGGGGTAAAACTTATCTTGCTACTAAGGGAAACATTGTGCTCAAGCTCTAAATCAATTTGTTTGAAAACCTAGCCAACAAAGCCTAAGAATCAACCTTTTACTTAGCAAGACAGAAAGTGACGGATGTTCCGTGAGTCCTCTCACGGAAGTTCCGTCAGCGTCGGGTCTGGCCTTGATGTTAACCCGAGAGTGACGAAAGTTCCGTCACCTAGTGACGGAAGTTCCGTCAGCGTCGGGTTTTTACCTTCTGCACACCCGAGAGTGATGGAAATTTCGTCACCCCATGATGGAAGTTCCGTCTCCAAGAACCTCCATGGCTCTTACGGAAGTTCTGTGAGCCTCTTTCCAGTCTAACTGAGAGTGACGGAAGTTTCGTCACCCCATGACTGAAGTTTTGTCTCCAAGAACCTCCATGGCTCTCACGGAAGTTCTGTGAGTCTCCTTTCTTTCTTGTCAAACCGAGAGTGATGGAAGTTCCATCACCTTTTGATGGAAGTTCCGTCACAACATCTTTTGCTCTATGCCAGTGCTTTACAATGGCTAAATTTGAATTGACGGAAGTTCCATGGGTAACCACGGAAGTTCCATCAGACCCAGAAAATACACTAACGGCTATTTTTTGAGCTCTCACTATAAATAGAGTACACCTTCCCCCGTGGGAAGGGTTGGATTCTTTGCCATTTCACTCACTCTTCAGCTAGAGCTCTCCTCTCTTACTCCTAGACTTGTTCTTGAGATACCAATCCAAGTGAGAGAGATCTAAACACAAAACAATTGAATCCATCCACTTAAAAGCTTGAGCACATCTTTCCCTCCGCATCAAGATTTGATTTGCTTGTTACTCTTGGAGACTTGGTCTCCTAGACGGCTAGGCGTCGCCCTTGAACTCCCAACTTTGTGTGGTGAGTCAGGGACGTTTGTGAAGGTGTGATTCGCCTCCGGAGGAAAAGAATCAAGTGGAGAAAGAAATCCAAGCAATATCTTTGTGATTGCTTAGCGGGGAAACGGGTTGAGAGAGACCCGACCACTTTGTGTGGCTCCTCAACGAGGACGTAGGAACTACTTAGTGTGGTTGCCGAACCTCGGGTTAATTCTTGTGTCTCTCTTTACTTTCCCGCTCTTATATTTGTGCTTGTTTATTTCTCATATTATTGTGCTTATATCATTTGTTAATGGTGTAGCTAGTCTTCACTCAAGAATTTCGGGCTTACATTATATTAGCTTCACTTCTACCAAGCTAGTGTTTCCTTCTCTTTGTTATCCATGTTGTTCCTTGCTTAGAGGAAGGGTAGTGAGAAGTTCTGTCATCCATGGCGATGGAAGTTCCGTCGATGCCAACAGAAGTTCCGTCAGTTCTGGTTATTTGATTATCCTTTAGTGCTTTTTCAGGATTATTTTTAGATTGCCTATTCACCCCCCCCTCTAGGCAACTTTTAATTGGTATCAGAGCCTGAATCTTTTACAAGGCTTGAAAGCTTCAAGATTAAAATATGTCAAAGCCGGGAGAAGGTGACAAGCCTCAAGATTTTACTTCAACAAGTAAGGGAAATGAGTTGCATGCATCTATCCCTTTCAACTATGCCTATGTGGCAAATATCCATGGAAGTAGAAGTGGAAGATTGCCTTACTTTGAAGGCAAAGATTTTAGTTGGTACAAGCATCGCATGAAGATGTACCTCATGCCAATTGGTCCACCAATTTGGGAAATTGTGGAGAAAGGATACATCTTGGAAGACAAGGACAATCCTACAACTATGGACCAACTCAACATACATCGCAATGCTCAAGCGGCGTCGGCCATTCTCTCTTCCTTGAATCCTAAGGAATATTCAAGAGTTGCTGGAATTGAGAATGCCCGGAAAATGTGGAAGAAGCTTATATGTTCCCATGAGGGAGTGGATGTTGTTAAGAAGTCAAGACTTCGAGTTCTCAAAAATCTATTCAACTTCTTCGTGATGAATAAGGGGGAAGAGCCTCAACAAACTCATGATAGGCTCATGGACATTGTAAATGAGAGAAGATCCTATGGTGATAACATCAAAGATGAGGAAGTCAACTATAAGCTCCTCATGGCTCTTAGGATGTGAAACTCCACACTTTGCACCATCATTGAGGAGAAGGATGGTTTCGAGAGATTCATAATGGATGAAGTCATTGGTAGAATAAATGTCCACAAGAGTCGTGATGACAAGGGCAAAAGAGTGAATGTGCTCATAGGAGAAGAGAGCACAAGCAAGAAGGACTTGGCGCTCAAAGCCAAGAAGACTCATGACGATGATGATGAAGATGAAGAGAATGATGATGAAGAAGAAGATGATGAAGAATTTGCCTTATTTGTCAAGAAATTTGGCAAATACATGATCAAGAATGGTTTCACCAAAAGAAGCTTTGACAAGGCAAAAGCTAGAAGAACAAATAGAAGATGCTATGAGTGTCATGAACAAGGACACATGATTGTCGATTGTCCAAAATTGAATGGCAAGGGCAAGAAAAATGAAAAGTACAACAACAAGACAAAGCCCTATAAGAAACCATACAACAAGGTACATGCTCACATTGGCCAAGAGTACGTCTCCGATGATGATGATGAAGGTGGTATTGCTAATATCGCCATTGGCTTGCCCCCAGCCAAAAAGTCACTCTTCAACAACCTCACTGATGATGAAGATGATGCCCCTCGTTGCTTCATGGCCAAGGAAAGCAAGGTAGCTCCTCACACCGATTTTAATCCTTCTTATTGTAGCGATGAAGAGGAGGATTTGGTCCCCTCTATGCATGAAATGGTAAAAATGCTAGATAAGCTACAAAGGGAGTTGAACAATCAAGAAAGGATCATTGATAGGCAAGACGAGTTGCTTGATGAAGAGAAAAGCAAGAATCTTGAGCTGACCAAGCAACTAGAGCAAGAAAAGGAGAAGAACAAGACCTTGACCAAAGAACTTGCAAAAGTCAATGAGTCAAGTGAATCAAGCACCTCAACCTCTAAGAAATATCAAGAGAGGTGCAATGCCTTGCATGAGGAGAACAAGGCCCTAACAAAGGCCATTGAAGATCTCAAGACAAAATCACAATCATTGTTGAAGAAGCTTGAATCCTCACAAGCTTCAACAAGCAAGGGTTGTGGAAGGTGCCACAATATTGATATTGATATTATTACCAAGCAAGATGCAATCATTGAGAAGCTAACCAACCAAGTCAATGAGCTCAAGAAAGAAGCTCAAGTGGAGACCACGCCAAGGTTGGTTGGTGAACCAAGAGCTTCTCATGACAAGAGAGGATTGGGGTACAACAATGGTGTACCCAAAAGAAGGCACAACAAGAATATCAACTTTGTGCATGAAAGCAAGGGAAAGCAAGTGGTGCAAGAAAATGCTATTAAGCCCAAGAATGCTTTCCAAGTCAACAAGAACATGAAGACCCCTATCATATCCTTTAATGATTTTGATGCCTCTTATTTGCTAACCCGTAATTCTTATGGTAGAGTGATTGCTAAGTTTGTTGGGTCACATGATACAAGGTGGAAGGCTTGTGTGTGGGTGCCCAAGGTTCTTGTGTCTAGTGTTAAGGGACCCAAACCAACTTGGGTGCCTAAAATACGTGCTTGATTTCCTTTGTAGGAATACTCCTCCGGTGGGGCAATATGGGTGCTTGATAGTGGATGCTCAAATCATATGACCGGAGAGAGCTCAATGTTCTCCACACTTGATCATGACAATCTACCAAGTGGAGACATATCATTTGGAAATGAGAATAAAGGAAAGGTAATTGGTTGTAGACGGATTGACGTCACCCATTTGGAAATGCTTATCTTGTGAATGGTCTAGGATATAACTTGATGTCCGTTTCACAACTTTGTGAGATGGGCCTTAGTTGTCTCTTTGACGATGATGGGGTGACCGTGTTTAGGAAGAAAGATTCCTCAATAGCTTTCAAAGGGTATTTAGAGGACAAGATCTATCTTGTTGATTTTACCAACAAAGAGGGATCTAACCTAAATACTTGTTTGGTTGCTAAAACCACCTTAGGTTGGCTATGGCATCTCCGGCTAGCTTATGTTGGGATGAGAAATCTTTCCAAACTCCTAAAAGGCGGTCACGTTGTTGGACTAAAGGATATTGCTTTTAAAAAGGACAAAATATGTAGCGCTTGTCAAGCCGGAAAGCAAGTTGGAGCGGCACATCCCTCAAAAACAATGATGACAACGATAAGACCGTTGGAAATGCTTCACATGGATCTATTTGGACCGGTCACCTACATAAGCATTGGCGGTAACAAATATGGCCTTGTAATTGTTGATGATTATTCTCGTTTCACTTGGGTATTCTTTTTGAAGGACAAAAGTGAAACACAAGGTATCCTAAAGAGGTTCTTGAGAAGAGCCCAAAATGAGTATGAAGTGAAGATCAAGAAAATAAGGAGTGATAATGGAACTGAGTTCAAGAATACACAAGTTGAAGAATACCTTGATGAAGAAGGCATCAAGCATGAATTCTCCACACCATACACTCCACAATAAAATAGGGTAGCCGAAAGGAAGACACGCACACTCATAGAGATGGCAAGAACAATGCTTGATGAGTACAAGACACCGGACACTTTGTGGGCTGAAGCCATCATCACCGCATGCCATGCAACAAATAGATTATATCTTCACAAGATCTTGAAGAAAACACCATATGAGCTTCTCACCGGTAACCTTCCTAATGTTTCATACTTTCATGTCTTTGGGAGCAAATGCTTTATTCTTAACAAGAAACCCAAATCCTCTAAGTTTGCCCCTAAGACACATGAAGGTTTTCTCCTTGGATATGGAACTAACGTCTATGCATATCGAGTCTTTAATAAAGACACCGGTGTTGTTGAAATCACCCGGGATGTGCAATTTGATGAATCTAATGGCTCTCAAATAGAGCAAGTAAATCCAAGTGATGTAGGTGATGAAGCTCCTTGTGATGCAATAAGGAACATGGCAATAGGAGAGATAAGACCACAAGACCCAAACTCAAGGCAAGATGAACCATCTCCACAAGAGCCACATGATGAACAAGATCAAGGGAGAGACCAAGATCATGGTGACGATCATGGTCAAGGTAACAACCAAGATCAAGCTCAAGATGGTGGGGATAGAGACACTCAAGATGATATCAATCAAGAAGAAGAAGGTGCATCTAGGCCAATTCATCCACGAGTACGACAAAGCATTCAAAAGGATCACCCTGTAGACAACATTCTTGGAGATATCCAAAAGGGGGTAACTACTAGATCTCGAATGGCCACTTTTGGTCATCATACTCGTTTGTTTCCTCTTTGGAACCTCTTAAGGTGGAACAAGCCCTTCAAGACTCGGATTGGGTGATGGCCATGCAAGAAGAGTTAAACAACATTGAAAGAAACAAGGTGTGGTCATTAGTGGAGAGACCCAAGCAAAATGTTGTAGGTACAGAATGGGTTTTCCGCAATAAGCAAGATGAGCACGGTGTAGTTGTGAGAAACAAGGCAAGGCTCGTCGCAAAAGGCTACTCACAAGTAGAAGGTTTGGACTTTGGTGAAACTTATGCACCCGTAGCTAGGCTTGAGTCAATTCGTATTTTACTTGCCTATGCTACTCACCATGGCTTTAAGCTTTTTCAAATGGATGTGAAAAGTGCATTTCTTAATGGCCCTATTCAAGAAGAGGCGTATGTACAACAACCTCCGGGGTTTGAAGACCCAAAGAAACAAAACCATGTGTACAAACTTTAAAAAGCTCTCTACAGCCTCAAGCAAGCTCCTCGATCTTGGTATGAACACCTCAAGGGATACTTGATCAATAAGGGCTTCACAATTGGCAAGGCTGATCCTACTCTCTTTACAAGAAAAGTTGACAATGATTTATTTTTTTACCAAATATATGTCGATGACATCATATTTGGTTCTACTAATCAATCTTTTTGTGATGAGTTTGCCAAGATTATGACTAGGAAATTTGAGATGTCCATGATGGGGGAGTTGAAGTTCTTTCTAGGCTTTCAAGTTAAGCAACTTGAAGAGGGGACATTCATAAGTCAAACCAAGTACACACAAGACATACTAAAGAAGTTTGACATGGAGAATGCTAAACCTAACAAGACTCCCATGAAGACAAACGGACACATTGGGCTAGATGTAAACGGTAAACCTGTGGATCAAAAGGTATACCGCTCCATGATTGGCTCCTTGCTTTATCTTTGTGCATCTAGGCCCGATATCATGCTTAGTGTGTGCATGTGTGCAAGATTCCAAAGTGCTCCAAAGGAAAGCCACCTCGTGGCGGTGAAAAGAATTATAAGATATTTAGTTCACACCCCAAACTTAGGATTGTGGTATCCCAAGGGCTCCAAGTTCAAGCTAGTCGGGTATTCCGATGCCAACTACGCCGGATGTAAAGTAGATAGAAAAAGTACCTCCGGGACGTGCCAATTCTTGGGTAGGTCCCTTGTGTCATGGTCATCCAAGAAACAAAATTCCGTTGCCTTATCCACGGCCGAAGTGGAGTATGTGGTAGCCGGAAGTTGTTGTGCCCAACTACTTTGGATGCAACAAACTTTAAAGGACTTTGGATACACTATGACCAAAGTTCAACTCCTATGTGACAATGAGAGTGCTATCATGATTGCATATAACCCCATTGATCACAATCGAACCAAGCATATAGATATCCGGCACCACTTATTGAGAGATCATTCTATAAAGGGGGATATTGATATTAGCTATGTTAGAACCAATAAACAACTAGCCGATATTTTTACCAAACCCCTAGATGAGAAACGATTTTGTGAACTTAGGAGCGAACTAAATATTCTTGACTCATCCAACTTGGAGTAGAATCTTGTGCTTTGATTGGTGTATTGATCATGCAAAATCTTTCTTGAAACCAAAATCTTTTCAAAAATCTCATATTGTCTTTGTTTTCAAACAAAATTCTTTGATCGCTAGATCATATTGTCAATACTTGTGAATATAGCTTTGACTGTTGATTTGTTACTATTCACAAGTTGAGACAAGCTTTATACTCCATATGTAACTTGTCCATAAGTTCAATCTTGCAGCAGTTATTGCCTCTTTCCTGTAAATGATGGAACTTCCGTGACCTTTTCAAGGAACTTCCGTCATCCACAGAAGTTCTGCCAGAACTTCCGTGAGGACAGACTGAGAAGTGTTTCAACCCGAGACTGACGAAACTTCCGTCGCCCAACGACAGAACTTCCGTTAGTCCCTGGTTAGGTCGAGCACGGATGTTCTGTAAGAACTTCCGTGAGAGAAGCTTGCAGCGCGTCTCAACCCGAGACTAACGGAACTTCCATCGCCCAACGACGGAACTTCCGTCAGTCCCTGGTTAAGTCGCCCGACCCTTTCTTTCTTCTTCCTCCAACCGGCCACTCTTCTATCTTTTCCTCTCTCTCTTCTCCTCAAACCCTAAGCGCGCTTTGGAGATCCAACCGGCGTTTCCCTTGGATTTGGTGGAGATTCAACACCATCCCGACGGAAGTTTTGCGATCTCCATCAACTTTCTCATCTCCATTGCACTAGGTATGAGATTTGACCCCTAGATCTTGGTCCTTAGGTCAAATGTTCAAATGTCCCTTAGAGTCCTTTTGGCTTAAGTAAAATAGTTCCTTTGTGGTTGTTCTACCTTCTCTATGCAGCATTTGAACTCTTTCTGTAGGATTTGGGAGTTTTGGGGTAAGTTCATGGGCAAACTGCAAAATGACAGAAGTTCTGTGGTAACTTCCGTCATGACGGAACTTCCGTGACCCTCACAGAACTTCTGTCACCTGTAGTTCAGTGCCCTGAATCTGTCTCCCCTCTCACTCCTACTTACTTGTGACTCATTCCTAACTAGTCTCTTATTTCCCGCCTCTTAGGTGTGTGAACATGGTCCGCACCAAGATTGCCTCCAATGATCCAACCGTTCATGAGGAATCAAGTGAAGAGGAACATCAAGCCTCTCACGACAATTCCTCCTCCTCCCACGACGATCTTGTACCACTTGCCAAGAGAAGATAGGTCGTGATCAAGAGAAGGATAGGACAGGGGAGTAGTTCCGGGGCTCAAACAGTTTCAGTTGGTCAAGGAGGCGCTCTTCCTCCTAGAAGGGCACTTGATAAAGGGAAGAAGCCAGTCAAGGAAACCCACCCCAAACCCCACCCAAAGCCACGCAAGAGCAAGTCAACGAGCAATGAGCCCTTGAACATTGTGAGGGATCTTCGAGTCCATGCTCCCGCCTACCCCCATCATCATGATTTCAAGGACTACAAGAAGGATGCCGAGGTCAACGAGGACACTGATGACAGCACCGGTGATGATGAGAAGTACCTTTATCTTATCTCCTTCTCCTCTCATTCTTTTTGGTGCCTTGATGCCAAAGGGGGCGAGATGAGTGAAAAGCATATTTGTTTCAGAGGCTTTGTAATAGGATAGTGATTAACCTATGGACTAGTTCCCCTCTCTATTTGCTTTGTGTGTGAAACATATTTGTGAACCTTTTGTAATAACTCTATTGTTCTTATGTCATGTGTGGTGCTTGTTTCTTCTAATTTATAGTTTGGTTGTGATTCTTGTTTATTGCTTTATCACTTTGCTTCACACTTGTACAACTTTTAGGCACCCCACTTTTTACAAAATATAGGGGGAGCTCCTTCACATGTCTTTGTGAATCATGCATATCTTTAGGGGGAGCCTCACTATATTTTGTTGTTCTCTCTTTTGATTATATTTCTATATCCTTTTAATCTATTGTCATCAACCACCAAAAAGGGGGAGATTGAAGATGCATCTAGGTCCCCTAGTGGGTTTTGGTGATTAATGACAAAAGATTAAAATTGTACTAACATGCTTATAAAGAAAATGTGCAGATCATCAAGAGAAAAGTTAATTACCCACTAATGTGAGAAAGTCTATCCCTCAATAAAAGTGAAAAGAAAATGGCTCATAGCGGTTCAAGTTTAGCTTTTATGTTTTTTGTTTTGAGTCATAGGTATGCCGAATTTTAAGAGGGGTAAAACTTGTCTTGCTAGTAAGGGAAACATTGTGCTCAAGCTCTAAATCAATTCGTTTGAAAACCTAGCCAACAAAGCCTAAGAATCAACCTTTTACTTAGCAAGACAGAGAGTGACGGATGTTCCGTGAGTCCTCTCATGGAAGTTCTGTCAGCGTCGGGTCTAGCCTTGATGTTTACCCGAGAGTGACTGAAGTTTTGTCACCTTGTGATGGAAGTTTTGTCAGCGTCGGGTTTTTACCTTATGCACACCCGAGAGTGACGGAAGTTCCGTCACCCCACGACGGAAGTTCCGTCTCCAAGAACCTCTGTGGCTCTTATGGAAGTTCTATGAGCCTCTTTCCAGTCTAACCGAGAGTGACGGAAGTTCCATCACCCCACGACAGAAGTTCCGTCTCCAAGAACCTCCGTGGCTCTCACGGAAGTTCTGTGAGTCTCCTTTCTTTCTTGTCCAACCCAGAGTGACGGAAGTTCCGTCACCTTTTGACGGAAGCTCCATCACAGCATCTTTTGCTCTCTGCCAGTGCTTTACAACAGCTAAATTTGAATTGACGGAAGTTCCGTGGGTAACCACAAAAGTTCCATCAGACCCAGAAAATACACTAACGGCTAGTTTTTGAGCTATCACTATAAAAAGAGTACCCCTTCCCCCGTGGGAAGGGTTGGATTCTTTGCCATTTCACTCACTCTTCAGCTAGAGCTCTCCTCTCTTAATCCTAGACTTGTTCTTGAGATTCCATTCCAAGTGAGAGAGATCTAAACACAAAATGATTGAATCCATTCACTCAAAAGCTTGAGCACATCTTTCCCTCCCCATCAATATTTGATTTGCTTGTTACTCTTGGAGACTTGGTCTCCTAGACAGCTAGGCGTCGCCCTTGAACTCCCAACTTTGTGTGGTGAGTCGGGGACGTTTGTGAAGGTGTGATTTGCCTCCGGAGGAAAAGAATCAAGTGGAGAAAGAAATCCAAGCACTATCTTTGTGATTGCTTGGCGGGGAAACAGGTGGAGAGAGACCCGGCCACTTTGTGTGGCTCCTCAACGAGGACATAGGAACTAATTAGTGTGGTTGCCAAACCTTGGGTTAATTCTTGTGTCTCTCTTTACTTTCCCACTCTTATATTTGTGCTTGTTTATTTCTTTCATATTATTGTGCTTGTATCATTTGTTAATGGTGTAGCTAGTCTTCACTCAAGAATTTTGGGCTTACATTATATTAGCTTCACTTCTACCAAGCTAGTGTTTCCTTCTCTTTGTTATCCGCGTTGTTCCTTGCTTAGAGGAAGGGTAGTGAGAAGTTCTATCATTTGACAGAACTTCCGTGGCGACGGAAGTTCCATCGATCCCGACGGAAGTTCCGTCAGTTCTGGTTATTTGATTATCATTTAGTGCTTTTTCAGGATTATTTTTAGATTGCAAATTCACCCCCCTCTAGGCAACTTTCAGAATCTGCCTTAAACAGCAGGCCGACAGGGTCATATGAGGCTAAATCAGGGCCCGACAGGGTCGTCATGGCTAAAATCAGAACCCAGCTGACAGGGTCATATCAGTCTAAATACAGTCACCCTGTGGGTCAAAACAAGTCATCATGAGGCTGATCATCCGACCCGGCCGACTTTGCAAAACACTTCACCATGAAGCTGTTTTCTCCCCCCGGACAAAAAGCTATGGAATATGGCTAAGGAAAAAGGGTCTACAAAGTGGCCTAACCGGGAGAAGCCACGGGGCGACCCGGAGGGGTCGGCACCCTACCCAGGCCGCCGCCCGGCCTGGCTTGCCACCCAGCCTGGGTTGCCGCCCAGCATGGATTGGCCACCCAGGGTTGCCAGCCCATGAGGGTCGTGAGGCTTACCGACCCCAAAACAGAGAATTCGGTGGGAACCGACCAAGGAACCGCCATCCGAACCAAATCTGAGCCGTCCAAAGCAAGTCGATTGGAAACTGACCAAATTCAGTGGCCGCCCGACCTGGCCTGCCTCCCGGCGGTGCATGCCGCCCGGCATGCCCGGCCGCCCGACACATGTGGCCGCCCGGCGTGACCTGCCGCCCGGCGGGGGAAATTTTGCCCACCGACTCTCCTCCACCTTGAAGTACTCGCCAAGTCTTTGCCACCTATAAATAGAGGGGGAATTCGGCAGAAGTGAGATAATAGAGAAGAAATAGGCATTAGTCCCAAGTTTTACCCAAGTAGAAGAGTAGAGGTGTAGGAGGAGGAGTTCAGAATGCTGGCTCCTTCAACTTGTGCCTTAGGGATTGAAGCTCCTGCGTGAGTAATCTCCCTCATCTTCGAGGTCGGGTAACATGTAGTAGAATTCTTCCCCAAGTAATAAAGTGAGTATTTCTATCCTTTTATTCTGCAGGATCCTCGTGCATAACTTTTTATTACTTCGCAGCATTATCTTGTTATGTTTACCCATTCTAGAACTTGTATGAAAGTCTATGTTTAGACGTGGTGTTTAGACTTAGCTTTCCTGGGATTGCATTCGTCCCCACGGGCTGTGTGGTAGGCGGCAGGCGGTGACAGCCTAGTCTGTCCAATATTGAATTCCACCATGTTTGGGAAGTCTCAAGCAGGGTTGTCTAGCGTTAACGTGCCCACTAGTACATGAGTTTAGTTACCAACCCTTACATGTGGATCGTTATCGTGCCCTGAAGCAGATATTTGGAAATAGAATTCTCACTAAGTTACTTGGAGAAGGTTCACTACATTAGATTGCCTGGCCCGGGGACTTCTTCTCCTATAGAATACACTTTGTTCTGCCCCCTTCATCACTAGGACTTGATAGATTAGGAGTGACACTTTACTCGTTCCCTGTGGAAATCGATACTCTGGAATACTCCCGGGTGAAAGCTACGTCGGCATCTGTACGCTTGCAGCTATTCTCTGTTAGGCTTATGAACCACCAACAGATGTTAAGATGGCTCCTTGTCCATCAAAAACCTATTTTTGAAAACTCCTCCTATCTTTTCCTACGCTCGGTTCTGTCCGAGCTTCAGTGAATAGGCACTGCCGGTACCCTCATCAGCACTGCCGATCAGATGTCCAACAGAGACAGCTTTTTATCTGGGATTTTTGTCCCTTCGGCAGCCCTCATCGGCACTGCCAATGATATCCATCCACACTGCCGATATGTGGCACCCCTTCCCAGAGGATCGAGGTCCCAAAGGTCCTAATAACGCAGACACTTGATAATACAACAATTGTTCATTTTCAGTTAAGTCATTACATAAGTGTAGTGGAATATTACAATTCAAAATAGTTCGAAAACAGCGGAAGCAAAATAACGAAACTTCTACAAGCTCTCGATGATACAACGATGGTAATGATTCATGCCCAGAGAACCATTACCCTAGCAGCACACAACAATCACTGCGGCGGCAAGTCGGACCCCTAGTGGGCAGTCCAACCCTCAGGGACATGCATGTCCCAAGGCATCACATCTATAGGCAATTCTATTTCTTCATTACCTGAAAACAACAGAGGCACAAAGCCTGAGTTCTAATTACTCAGCAAGACTTACCCGTCATAAGACCTAGACATGCATTGGCTCTAATATGATGGCTATTTAAAAAGACTTGCACTAAGCATCCTATTAGTTCTACCAAATTTTATTTAGCCAAGTTAATTGGGTAGGGTAGAAATATAATTTTAGTGGAGCAACAAAATAATGAAAATCAATACATGAAGTAAATACAGTATAAGAGCAGCAGTAATAATAATAAAAAATAACCAAGTAATCAGTTTCCATAGAATCATGTGCAACTACGTGATGGTGCGATGACCAAGTGGTACTCATTACTGCGAGCGATAGCAATTGCAATGGATATACACTAGCTAGGAAAAACCCGAGATATACGACACATACGCACCACTTAAGGTCGTATATGGCAACCTTTCGCAATAAAGGAACTTACACATCAGACCGGGTATGGTGACATCAAGTGGGCATGCCGTTCTACCAACAGTACTTTGTGGTATGAACCGCCCACTCTAGCAGCAGAAGGGTCAATGACCAATGCACCTTAATCGTCCCTATTGCAAGTAAACTTAATGCACTACAAGGTTTCAGGTCTGTTGCAAGGCCCTAAAAACGTTGCTATATGGGTATTTTCGTTGCGATAACAAACTATCGCAACAATGTCGTGTCGTTGGGAGGTGTCGCAAGTAGTCGTGTTGCGATAGCACATTGCATCAATTTTTTGTATCGTTGCGGTAGCTGTGGCTTATTGCAACGACATGTGGTGTTGTGTATAGATGATGTGACAATGACGACTGCGTTGCAATAGGACGGATTCACAACTACGCACATCGTTGCTATAATAGCTATTCCATCAATGTTGTGTAGTTGCAAATATGCAATATTGCAACGCTCTTGAGGTGTAGCGAATGCCACAATTGCCACGCAGGTGCTCATCGCGATATCTAACCCAAATTGCAACAACCTCCTCCGTGTTGCTATATGTTTGAGCTGCAATTGAAACACCGGTCGTGCCGTTACTACAGGCTCACTTGGAATCACAACGGCAAACGTATTGTTGCTATACCGACAAAGGGAATCGCGACGACGTACCTATTGTTGCTATAGGTTTAAAGGTTATCACATCGGAGTAATAGTCGCTGCTATATAGATACAGGGTATCGTATCAATATATCAGTTATGGCAATCTGCGTTTAGTGTATTGCAACGAAATGAAAAGCATATATCAATCAAATATTATTGTTAGTTACACCAATCCATTATTCACTCATACAACCCATTCAAATCCAAAACTGCAACTGTATCCACAAAAATTTCTGCATGCCAAAATGATAACAATGAAGGGAGACAGTAAGGTTGCTTCACACCTAGCCAATCCTAAATCTTGTATATCGCCCCGCCAAATCTCAATGTTCTTGCCCAAATAAGAGATAGATGAGAATTACAGCTTGTGGAGCTATATAGAAATGCATTGGTAAAAATTAAGGCAATTATGAATGAAGGTCTATTTCCAGTTCTTACATGCATGCTAATTCCTTTTGCCTCCTCGCATTCTACTTAGAACTATCAACTCATTTTGAGATATGAAATTTTTTGATGGCTCATGATCACGATATTCCTTCACCAAATTCTTTGACAGCTTGGTAGATTTTGGTTTGCGAGTCGGAATAATTTATTTTTGTGTTGTGATAATGCTTCTTATCTCAATCTGGTATAAAGACGTTGGAATATTGTTAGCTATAATCCAACACCACATCATAATGATTGCCATACTTGTTCAAAACTATTACCTGCTCCGGCTCGTGTGTTCGAATGTTATGCACAGGTGCTGCATGAATGTTGCCCTCAGTGTTCCTAGCTTTAGGATGTGTTGTATTGCAGCTTATTACATAGTTCATCACTTTATTGGTCTCCTCTGCAATTATGCCTTCAGTGGTCATGTTCGTCCCTTTATTGGTCTACTCTATAATTAGGCCTTTAGTGGTCCCTAATGCAATTGTAATATTCTAAATATTTTATAAAAATATTAAAGTTATATAAAGTAGACTAGGGAGTTGATCAAAATTTGACTTTTATACTATTGGTTAGATGGACGATCAGAAACTATAGGTGCATAGATCTTGTCGAATCGATTCTGTTTGAATACTCACATGTTGGATTTGGATAGCAGATGAAACGATGATTGATCTTTTATTTGGACCGTTGGTTGGTGGACTATTAGGTTACGTAGGAAATAAACTCCTGTAGCCATCGTAATCCAGCGCCGCCACTTGCTATTGCAATACTGCCGTCTCTCTCGCGTTCTCCACTGCCGCCGACGTCTCCTTGCCTCAGGTAGGGTGGCGCTCCTCCCTGCTTAGTCCATTGTTGGTTGCTGCTTAGAGCAACTCTGTGTGCCACTATTTTGGTCTGATTAGCACTGGCGTGCTTGATGTGGAGCCATAGGGAGCAACAGGGAAAGGGAGAGGTGTGCACATCCGGCTGTAGTGGGTACTGCTGCTGCCTACTTCTTACTGGCGAACCTTCTTCCTGTTGTGCGTGCGTGTGCTAAAGTGTTGCTTGCTGGCTGCGCGTTTGGGTGCAGGGGACAAGGGAGAAGAAAAGGGGAAAAAGGTTAGGGCTCCCAATTTCTCGAATTTCCATAGCCATGTTCTATACATTTCCTAAATAGAATTAATTGTCATAGATTTCTTTTGTTGGTTGCAATGACGCCTGAAGCTAGCCGAGTGCAGAACAGGTTTAATACAGCAGGCTTTATTTAAAATCTGGTAACAATTGATTACAAATTCGACCATAAACTAGTTGCAAAAGTTGTAGGATTTTTTTTATCTTTCTAACAAAACTGGTTTCACTCGATTCCAATATGCGGCTAGAGAGAAATCATTAAATTAGTGCTGCTGAGTACAGATTACAGTTTCTGCGACTGAATCTGTTTACTTAATTTCGTCTAATTTTTAGGACTAATTAGAAAATCTAGTAGTAATAGAAATTGTGGGAAATTTTCTGGAGATGCTCGTAATGTATTAATTTGCGTCGACTGCTTAAGTAAAGCTTAAGTTATGAGTAGAACAGTCAGCAGAACTTAGTTATATCCTATTCTGAACCATTGAGGAAAAAGTTGTGTTTCAGTCACTTTCTAAGGGCAGTACTCACTATTCAGGCTTGGATGGTTCTGTTGTCGAGAGGGTCTCTTCAGGTTTGCATCAATCGTAGCTAAGGCAAGTGCAGTGACGAACTTCTCTGGACGGGTATTTGTGTTGCTCTTTCGAGCTCACTTGGGTGATGTTATTTTAATAACCTTATTTCATATGATGGTTGCTTCAAGTATCATGTTATTGTTTTTGGTTCTTTTCGAGCGTTCATGTTTCATATGGTTTCTTTCATATTCTGGTGCCGTGTGTTTTAAACAAACACCGGTTGTGGTTTCGTTCATATGTTCAAGTGGCGGAGGTTTGTATAAACACCAGTTGTGTAATTTGGTTCTTATATTCAGATTCCTGTGAATAAGTGCTGGCCCCACTTATTCGGCTTTACCGGTAAATGCAAAGGAAGTTTCAGGTGACGTCCGTTTTAGACGGAAACTACTGTTTCATGGTTGTTTCAAGAAATGAGTTGTTCCCTTAAGTTTTGAATTTCTTTTGTTCTTCATGTTGTTCTTCTGGTTCTGATTTGTACTTGCTGAGTGTTTTTACTCATTCTTGTATTCATTTGGTTTTTAGGTACATGGTGATCAAGCATACATGAAAAGGGGGTAGCCACGTAATTTTGAGCACTCACATGTTTAATTGCTAGACATTTATTTAGTTTACTAGACTTGAATAATTATATCGTTGAGGATTATCATGGTGTCAATGGGGTATCATTGAGGGTTATTTTCATTGAAGTGGTTGATGAAACGATTTACTATTGATTCATATATGACCTATGTATTTTCTTGTGATGTGTTAGGCCTTGGATATTAGAGAATATAGGGGAAACTTTGTTAAAATTTCATATAATTTATTTACTTAGTAATATTTTACTATTTTAGTAGTAACCTCTAGGTCGGGTGATACCTGGGGTGTTATTGTTGGTATCAGAGCCAGGTTGTGTTCTTGTCATAGAGCTTAATAGCTAAATAATTAGAATACTTTATTTAGGCTAGTAATAAGCTTGACACACTCAAGCACAATAGGATGGGTTGCATGGGTATACTTTGCATTTTCGTTTCTACTCTCTATTTTCTTAATGGTGCTTATTTTGGATGGTGTCATATTTGTTAGTCATACCCCTGTTGATGTTTAAAATTAGTAAAATTATGTTACCGAATAGGAAGACACATATTTAGGCTTGTGCGAGAGGTTTTGATAGAAGTAGAGCTCATGGGAATGGTCAAGGTAGCGCTTATGCTAAGCATGAGTTTGATCATGCAAAGTGGGCCATGGGATTCAAGTGGTTGGAGGGGGGGATGAAAAATCAATGTTCTTGGAGCTATAGCTACCCATTATTCAGATGATGACATTTCTTAGATGGATATTTACGCACTTGGATAGATTTATTACTCCAAGAACATCAAAGAATATTTTTTTATGGACTAGATGCACAAGATGACAAAAATCATGACTGTGAGTAGGACGACTGGAGAAGAGATGGTCTTGTTCATTCAATAGAATTTTATGGGTCCAGCTGGTATTATACATGGTAGAGGTTTCACTACAAGTGTGTGCATCCCGTTCTAGGAAAGGGTTTGATTTGCACCGTATATAGGAAGTCTGCCTGGATAGAGTAGTTCTCTATATCATGTCACACTTCTTGTTTGCAAACAAAATCCAAATTTTAGTATCATCAAGTGGGAATGTTTAGATTCTAGTATCATTCTTTTTAGCTAGTTTAGAGTTTTGATTCTTATATTCATTGTTCCTCATGGCATAGTTTGGATGATGCCTAGTCCTCTTGTTGTCTGTCACTAGTTTTCGTGTTAATTTTTTTTCCATCACAAAGCTACCTATACTACCCGTACTGCTTCAGCTATGCAGTCCTGTTTTCACATCTTCAGTCATTCCCTTAGTATGCTGACATATTCGCCACTTCCTTTGCTCTTACAAAAGCTTACCCCTTCCTTGTAGCATCTTCTATAATCACCTAGATGTAGGTTTAGGTACCTCTCATTATTAAATCACATGATGCTCATGTCCAATTCGGTTCAGCTACTACATTTTTGTTATTTTTCTTGAATTTGAAAGATGAGAAAATATTCCAAGTGAATGATTTCTCAACAAATTCATGTTTAGTTCTTTTGTAGGCTTGATTCCTAATTTGGTGGTGTCTCATTTTTTTTTGGGTTTCATAGATGGTGGTCATTTTGTGAATAATCTAATATCTAATAGTAGTTTCTTTATCAAATTACGTTGCCATGCCTAGCATGGACTGGTTACACTCGTATCGCGTGGCTATACTAGTTTCTCAAGGACGGCTAGCATGGGGCACAACCATCAGGATAGACCTCCTTTCAAGCGTATGCACATCTTCATTCTTTATTGTGATCACAAGTCTCTTTCCTTATCATCCATCTATGAAGCAAGGCCTTCTTTATAGTCTTGTTGAAAGTTGACAAAGTCTTTACTAATCAAGATCACGACAGTGAGATATCTTTCCTCTTGGGTTGCCATGGTTTTCCGTGTAAGTGCGACTTGTAGTTCGGTATTGGCCTCATACATTGCACCAATCCTAGACCAATTGCCCTAGATTATTTGTCTTGACTATTTCAAGAGGGGTTGAGGAAGCAGTCAAAGGATTTCTTTTCAAAGAAATTGACATAGTGATCCAGTGTTCACTAAGAGGATAGATTGTAGTTAGCTCATGTGTTTAGATTACTGTGTACTGAAGGCAATGATAATCTAGAACAAGTACCCACTGCCGTACAGTATGGGTTGTCCATTGACTTGATTATTCTCTGAGATTGATCTTCAATATGGGTATAACCAACGACCTGTTCCGAAAGAAGATATTTGACTAGATGACCTATTTCATGATTTGTGACCACCACGAGTTAAGAGCTTTTAAGCTCACTAACACACCTCCTCACTTCATGGAGACCTGGATAACTTCCTTAAAGGATGAGAGGGGTTCATCATGGGTTTCTATTGATGATATACTCATTTCCTCTAGGACCGAGCTAGATCACGAGGATAATTTTTGGGCAAATCTTGAGACTCTAAGAAGTTCTATGCTAAACTATCAAGGTATGAGTTCTAGCTTTCAGAAGTTGTTTTCAAGGGTTTGTGATTAACCAATAAGGCATCCCTGTTGAGTTGAACTTTTTATAGTAGCGGAATCATAAAATCCATCTTAAATAGTTTCTCGTAGGTTAAGAGTGTCTTGTGTAGGGTCTGTGGCTAGCATTGGAGTGTACTAGAATATTTCCCTATCATTGCTAAGCCTATGACCCAATTCACCAAAAAGAATGTCATGTATAAGCATTACTTTCATGTGTTAAAGGATAAATTGGTGACTTCTCCTATTCCTACCCTTCCTAAGCCCAGTGTAAACGCTTTCATATGTTATTCGGATGCTTCTTGCATGGAATATGGTAGCGTCCTGATGCAAAGATGATTGTCTATGTGTTGAGGCAATTGATGACACACGAGCACAACCCTATTCATATCTATAGCTTGTTCTTGTTGTGTTTGTGATGGAGTTTTAGAGGCACTACTAATATATGGGGAGTATGATGTGATGGATTTTCAATTAGAAGATTATGAACTCATAGATAAGGAGATAGTTTGATTCGATCAAGGATTAGTATCTAATTAATATCCTATACACCCTAGGTAAGAGAAATGTGGTTACCATACCTTGAGTCATAAGGCTTCCCCTCTACCATGAATTCTTAAATAGCTAAATGGAAAGATGTTTCATATCGCTATGCTATAGTATTGGAGGTCATGCAACCAGTTCATGAATGAAAGGATAGGTCTTGAAACTATTTGATTTCCTGGCCATTTATTTGTAGCAGTAAATTCTCAAATCAAAGAAGATACTCTTACAGTGGCAAAAATCATACTCGATACACAACTCCTTTAGTGTGACATTAGATGAAGGCTAAGCATAAGGGTGGTTATGCTTGGAAGGTGCATCCTTTAGAGGTTCTAGTGTGACTTGGGGATTATGCTATAGATTTTGTCGTTAGACTACCATGTTCTCCGAGGGGGACGAGATACTCTATGCACTATAGATAATCGGCCAAACAAGGGTTGCTCACTATATTCCTCTTCAATTCACTAGTTTTACAGGTGACTTGGCGCCTATCTACATGCCAGAGTTCATGTGGTTGCAAAGTGTACCTTGAAAAAAAATTGTTTTTGGATAGAGATGCTAAGTTTACATTTTTTTAAATTATGGGATAGCATGCGAGAAGCATTGGATATCACATTAAGGAGAAATACTGTGCTTAGATTGTGTGTATTGTCTTTGAAAGTGAGTTGGGCAGATCACCTACCACCTCGAGAGTTATCCTACAATAACAGTTATTATTCTAGCATTTGTTGAGCTCCATACTAGGCTCTTTATGGGAGGAAGTGTAGAGACCATTTTATTGGGTTGTAGGTGTGAGAAGGCTGTTTTGGGTCAGATTAGGTTCAACAATGAATGGAGTAAGTTGCGAAGAATTTGAGAATGCATATTAGCTGCTAAGTACACAAGAAGACCATGATGTACTTCTTAGGATGTCACCCACAAGAGTGTTGTAAAAGCTTAGTCCAAGGCTTTATTGGTCCTTTCGATCAAATAGCATGTAGGAAAATTGGCCCACCATTAGTGTCATCATAGTCGATAAGAGTTATGCACTATGTAATTCATGTCTCGATGTGGAGGAAAAACTAGCGAGATCCTGACCATGACATTACTATGGAACTGATTCCCATGGAGCAATCTTTTTCACTCGAGTCACGTTTGGGTAGGATTCAGGGACATTCAAGAAACAGAGCTTGCAGCTTAGGCGCAAGACATTCTAGTTTGTGAAGTCTATAGACCGTGAAGTAACATGAGAGCCTTAGTCACCTATGCATGCGAAGTGTTGCTCCCATTTGATGAGTGTTGATCCCATCTGATGTGAAAATCTTGTGTTCCATTCAATTTATCCTTCTCAAACTATTTCCATGTGCGTAATGAATAAAGAATTCGAGGGCGAATTCTGTTCGAGGGGGGAGAATGTAATATCCTAAATATTTTAGAAAAATATTAAAGTTATATAAAGTAGACTAGGGAGTTGACCAAAATTTGACTTTTGTACCATTGGTCAGATGGACGATCAGAAACCATATGTGCATAGATCTTGTCGAATCGATTCTGTATATCGATTCCGTTTGAATACTCACATGTTGGATTTGGATAGCAGATGAAACAATGATTGATCTTTTATTTGGACCGTTGATTGGTGGACTATTAGGTTACGTAGGAAATAAACTCTTGTAGTCATCGTAATCCAGCGCCGCCACTTGCTATTGCAATACTGCCGTCTCTCTCGCGTTCTCCTCTGCCGCCGATGTCTCCTTGCCTTAGGTAGGGTGACGCTCCTCCCTGCTTAGGTCCATTGTTGGTCGCTGCCTAGAGCTACTCTGTGTGCCACTATTTTGGTCTGATTAGCACTGGCGTGCTTGATGTGGAGCCACAGGGAGCAACAGGGAAAGGGAGAGGTGTGCACATCCGGCTGTGGTGGGTACTGCTGCTGCCTACTTCTTACTGGTGAACCTTCTGCCTGTTGTGCGTAGTGTGCTAAAGTGTTGCTTGCTGGCTGCGTGTTTGGGTGCAGGGGACAAGGGAGAAGAAAAGGGGAAAAAGGTTAGGGCTCCCAATTTCTCCAGGAATTTCCATAGCCATGTTCTATACATCTCCTAAATAGAATTAATTGTCATAGATTTCTTTTGTTGGTTGCAATGACGCCTGAAGCTAGCCGAGTGCAGAACAACTTTAATACAGCAGGCTTTATTTAAAATCTGGTAACAATTGATTACAAATTTGACCATAAATTAGTTGTAAAAGTTGTAGATTTTTTTATTCTAACAAAACTGGTTTCACCCGATTCCGATAAGCGGCTAGAGAGAAATCATTAAATTAGTGCTGCTGGGTACAGATTACAGTTTCTGCAACTGAATCTGTTTACTTAATTTTGTCTAATTTTTAGGACTAATTAGCAAATCTAGTAGTAATAGAAGTTGTGGGAATTTTTTTGGAGCTGCTCGTAATGTATTTATTTGTGTCGACTGCTTAAGTAAAGCATAAGTTATGAGTAGAACACTCAGCAGAACTTGGTTATATCCTATTCTGAACCATTGAGGAAAAAGTTGTGTTTCAGTCACTTTCTAAATAATAGAGATATAATTTGTTCTTATGTGTTACTAGCAACCTTTCTAAGGGCAATACTCACTATTCAGGCTTGGATGGTTCTGTTGTCGAGAGGGTCTCTTCAGGTTTGCATCAATTGTAGCTAAGACAAGTGTAGTGACGAACTTCTCTGGACGTGTATTTGTGTTGCTCATTCGAGCTCACTTAGGTGATGTTATTTTGATAACCTTATTTCATATGATGGTTGCTTCAAGTATCATGTTATTGTTTTTGGTTCTTTTCGAGCGTTCATGTTTCATATGGTTTCTTTCATATTCTGGTGCCGTGTGTTTTAAACAAACACCGGTTGTGGTTTCGTTCATATGTTCAAGTGCCGGGGGTTTGTATAAACACTGGTTGTGTAATTTGGTTCTTATATTCAGGTTCCTGTGAATAAGTGCTGGCCCGACTTATTCGGCTTTACCAGTAGATGCAAAGGAAGTTTCAGGTGACGTCCGTTTTAGACGGAAACTACTGTTTCATGGTTGTTTCAAGAAATGAGTTGTTCCCTTAAGTTTTGAATTTCTTTTGTTCTTCATGTTGTTCTTCTGGTTCTGATTTGTACTTGCTGATTTGTATTCATTTGGTTTTTAGGTACATGGTGATCAAGCATACATGGAAAGGGGGTAGCCACGTAATTTTGAGCACTCACATGTTTAATTGCTAGACATTTATTTAGTTCACTAGACTTGAATAATTATATCGTTGAGGATTATCATGGTGTCAATGGGGTATCATTGAGGATTATTTTCGTTGAAGTGGTTGATGAAACGATTTACTATTGCTTCATATATGACCTATGTATTTTCTTGTGATGTGTTAGGCCACGGATATTAGAGAATATAGGGGAAACTTTGTTGAAATTTCATATAATTTATTTACTTAGTAATATTTTACTGTTTCAGTAGTAACCTCTAGGTCGGGTGATACCCGGGGTGTTATAGGAATGTTGGTTTCACTCGTAGCAGCCTGCTAATTACAAAATAGAGAACAAATTATGTAATATGACAAATTTAAAAGCACTCGAGATTTTGACTATAATCTATGTGAGCAATTTCAGAAACTTTTAGGAGCATTATGAATCCTTAATTGGCAATAGAGATGGGCAGTGACGAAGCTAGGCCCAAGCTCTAGGTTGGGCCAAATGCTATCGGGCTGGTTTAGGTGGGCCAAAGCAAAAAATGCCAAAAACAGATGCAAAACAATAAATGTACTTTCGGATCTGACGGCGGGCATGCGAGTGTTAGGGCCTGATTGTTTTCTCACCAGATTAATTTATCTGGATTATCTTACTAGATTATTTAATCTGCATTATTTTAGCTGGATTAATTTATTTAAATGTGGTATTTGTTTTTTAGATTATTTAAGCTAGATCAAGTAGTTGTAGGGGAAGAAATAGCCCATGACATGAGTTGTAAGGGTCTTTTACCAGAATAATACAAAATAAGCACCTATTGAGGAGATTATTGAATTATAATAATCTACCCTCTAGATTAATTCATTTGACCTTTTAATCTACCCTGTTCCTTTTCTTACTAGATTAATTAAGCTAGATTAATTAATCTAGTGGATTACAAAACAGAGAACAAATTATGTAATATGATAAATTTAAAAGCAGTCAAGATTTCGACTATATTCTATATGAGAAACTTCAGAAACTTCTAGGAGCATTATGAATCTTTAATTGGCAATAGAGCTTGGTTGGGACTTCCTATATACAGGCCATGCTACATGTAGCTTACACGTAGAGCGGCCCATTAAGGCTCATGAGCTCATTTGCTTATACAAGTAGAGCGGGCCATTAAGGCCCACAAGCTCATTTGCTTATACATTATGAACTATTAAGGTTAGAACAGTCGATATTCATCATTGGAACAACTAAGTTTCACTACTGAAATAATTCAAAAAATAAAATCATTTAAATTAAAAAAGTATAAAATATGAGAATAATTGATTTGCATTGTTAGAACAATGCCAGAAATTCAAAATTTCCAAATCATAATTTTAAAATTTTGAAAGAACATATGCGTGTAGGATTCATTACAAAAAGTATAATGATTCAAACGAAATCGATAACAGAGTTATGGTTTGAGAGAAAAAACTATTTGAAATTTGAACTAAACTTGAATTTTGTTGCTCCATTCACTGCATGACATGTATTGCTCGTTTGTTCTTCATTCCAGCCCACACTCACCCCCTAGCCCACCAGTGCTCTTCATGGGTCGTTCCCACCCTCTTGGGCTGTTTTAGCATGAAATTAAAGCGTGCTACGTGGAAGCTCCACATAGCGCGTGCTAGATATAGGAAAACCGGAGCTTGGTAGTGGCGGAGCTAGGTTGGGCCAAATGCTATCGGGCTGGTTTGGGTGGGTCAAAGGAAAAAATGCCAAAAATAGTTGCAAAAAAATATATCTTTTGGATCTGAGGGTGGGCATGAGAGTGTTAATTACCTTTGGATTGCAGTTTTATGGAAACATTGCTAGGAACTCTTGCAACAATTTTTCTTGAAGTTCGGCCATGACTCGCTCCTCCTCTTTTTCCTTGTCGACAGCTTGCTTTGCAAGAAGCGCTTTTAGTTACTCAAGCTCATGAGCTTGTTCTTAGACTCTTTCCTTAAGAAGTTGCTTTTTATTTAGATTACACAACATGTAACATTGGCCATGTAACCTGCTTGATTTGGCACCGGTTGTTTCCATGTACGATTGCTGGAGAAGAATGGCCTCTTTACCACATGCAGATGTTTTGCTTCTTGCTTCGTCACAACCCAATTCAGATGATTCAGCCATATGAAATCTCCTGGCTGCATTGCTCCGAGGAAAAGAAACAAATGTATGTGATCAATGTACGTAATGTTGCGACAAAAAGTAAATTAGTTCACAAAGTTTATAGCACTCACATAAATACTTTCAGACGTCTCGTTCGACCATTGTCCATGCTTCGTGTGAGTAGCCTTAAAGAGTTCCATAGGGCCTAGCTCAGTGCCAGTTTCTACATCTCTTTACAAATGCAAGCGTACACATCACTAATATATCAGATTAATCTTTTACAAGCGGAGAATAGTCATGAAAATGTTTACCATTTCCCAACTACACTGAGAGAAAGGCTTCGAACCCATCACATGCATATTTTTCATTTCCTTACGATTCGTAGAGTTCTAGCTGCTGATCTTCTGTGAAAAGTTAACAATTACAGTTAGAAAACTCAAACTACCACTGCAAAACATAGAAGGTCAGGACTTTCCAATAGTTCAATATGCAGATGATACGCTCCTAATAATGGACAATACATCACACTTTCATCCGTGCCTGCTTGGGACATGCATGGTTACATGGCTCCTAATCGTAGTTGTACTAAATGATAGCAATGACAGAATGGAGGTCATGGCTAACACAGTTGGGTGTAATGTGGGAAACTTGCCATTCACATACCTATGATTGCCACTATTTACCACCAAACCAAGATTAGAGGATTTCATCCCACTTGTCCAAACAATTGAGAAAAAGAGACTCATAAGTTATTACCTTGGAGCATTTGGACTACAAGAAATGAACATTGTGTTACCTTGAACTTTGGAGTTCCAAAGTACTTGATTAAATAGTGCCACTCTACAATGTCAGGTCTTCAGGCTTATGCTTCCTTCTGGCATCATAACTCTTGTATGCCTTACATGTAGTACTAAAAGTGGATCTCCATCCTTTGTAGCGCTCTTGCACAATCTTCAATATCTTTTCCTTGGCATCTACAATGTGCTCCATGTCCTATGCTTCCTATTATTGTAAGCCACTCATGTTAATATATTGTCAACAACCGATAAATGGTACGGTGTACAAGGAAATTAACATACCATAATGCTTTCTATGATGTAATTCTTGATTTCTTCGCTTACATGTTTTCACTGTCCAACTCTAATTATTGGAGTCTTTGTCCTTGTAAACGTAACCACTTCAACCATAAATGCACGTCTATTTTTTTAGAGGGACCATCCAAAGTTGGCAAAAATTCAATTTGCATTTTCACTACACTGGCCTTATATCTCCTGTCAAGTACAGCTAGACCTTTCATGGTACCACGATCGACAATCTCGCCATTTCCTAATAATCATAAAACAAATGGCTATGACATACAGTGTCTGTACCAAACTACAAGTTTTCGGGGCTAATGCTACGACATTAATAATCATATATCACTACAACAAAAACCTCCAATAGTGACACTTTGTTAGAGGCACTTTTCTAATATGCCTCTATATATATTGTAGAGACATCTTTTTGCAGCACTTGAGAATTTGTCTCAAAAGTAGAGGCATATTTTTTGAAAACATAGAAAAATAATGTGTCACATCGATGATCGATGCATTGTTTGAGGTATTTTGCAAAGTGTCTGAAAATAAATAGCATAGAGACTTTTTTGTGACATGTTTAAAATGTCTATATCTTGTAGAGACATTACTAGAGGCATCTTATGCTTTTCTAGAGGCATTATTTCACTAGTTTGCATCACTCCTTAAGAATAAACTCTGAATATATACGTAATATCATGGGTAGGTGAGTTGGCTAGCAAAGCTTAACATGTTGTTATTTCACTATGAGGTCTTGAGTTCAAAACTTCATATCAATATTGTATTTTTTCACATAGTTAAATATTGTATTAATAATGCCTCTAAGTTTATTGAGGCATTGTGTGATGCCTCGACAAAGTTGTCACTAATTTCCTAAAGATGATTTATAAAGTGTCACTACATTCGTAGAGACAATGCATGGCAAGGCATGTATGAGGCATTTTAGAAAATGCCTCTATACGTGTCTAGAGACATAATAATAATGACTCTACTATACAAAGAAAATGCCACTACAAGTCAATTCTCTTATAGTGTATATATATAACCTTTCGCCTTCTTCTTATTCTCCTAGCATGAATTGGCCATTCTTTTCCTCCTGATCTGCTACAACCAGTGCTCTCACCATTGTTGGCACTCCCCAAGTACCCCTTTTATATGTGAATATTACCCAATTAGAGCATAATTAATACTAATTTAGACCATTTACCAATGATATTGCCTACATATTTGTATAGGCATTGTTTTGGAGCTCTATTGCAGAAACAGGTAAAATTGGTGATTAAAGTGATGCTGGAGAGGACAGGAATCTAGAACCGATGAAAAGCACTGAAGAAGCCCAGTGCGCTGATCAGCATAGTCAATGAGCCGGTCGGCGCAAGGGTGTTTTAGCCCACAGAAGTGACCGAGGCCCATTCCACATGTTTATGAAAGTTTATCTGCGCAAGACACTTGAAGATATTTGCCTAGAAGATTTATGGAACTTCAAGATTTTGACGTGTAGTACAAGACTTTATCTCGATGGAAAAGGCCCACATGGTAGATGTGGAAGGTAGAAGAACCGACTCGGAGGAGAAACCAGAGAGGACACGGCTTGCGCCAATCATCGCAACCGCCTTATTTGCTAGAAATCGAGCCCTCTACTTGTAAACCCTGGTCTCAACAGAGGAGAGGTAGAGGCAATAGAGGGACAACAGATCCGTGAGTTAGAGCCACTGGGGCTCGCCCCGTTAGAATAGATCTCTAGTTTAGTTTCAAGAACCATTGGTGTTAAGAGTTGATCCGTCAAGGTAGGCCATCTCAACGGGGATGAATCTTACTCTATGTATCTCAAGGATGATTGAATATGTTGATGATGGTTTTGGTGATTTGTCTATCTTGATTCTATAATCATGCATGTGCTTATTCCAATTGCTTAGTTCTAGGCTATGTAAGTAGATATTATCTTGATCGTGGTGATTAGGATAGTATTCGGACATTGCATTGGTTATGGTTGCTTGATGATGCCAGTAGTGTGGTTTAGTAGTGGCAGCACTAAGCCTATGCAGCGCTATTGGATAGTTGAGTAGGGTAAGATACTCGTGTGATTAAGGGTTTCCTCTCGGCAGCGATAAATCGGGAGCCGCTTGGAAAGCAGGGTGGTCTTATTCATTATTGGTTTTCATTGATCCATGTAATTACCCATTATGATACTATTCGATTAGACTTTCTCGTTATGATGTCACTAGTAGATACTTGGCTACTCACTTAACAGCTTAGGCTTATAAGGTATCTAGTGCACTTTGGCTTAGATTCACCTATGTGCCGATCTGCTCAACACCTGCGCCGATCGGCGCAACGACATATTTGCTGTCTGGCGCACCTTTGCGCTGGCCAGTCTTCTCTCATGCAACCTGAATTCGACAGTAGCTTTGATTAGATCTTTTACTGTTAACTTTGTTTAATTATCCCTAAGGTCCCAGTGGATTCGATAAACCTTGGAATACTCAATTCAAGGGAAAAAGTGCTACAATCGTACACCATCCTCTTGCGGTATATAAGTGGGTACGTAGTTACGACCAACAACCATCTACTTGTGTAGGCTCCCTATAATTGTTATAACACACCGAAACATTGCAAATACTGATATCTGAATTAAAGAAAAAATATGTTTACAGAACAAGAAGTCAGAATGAGAAAAGAGTTACTTATGTCTCTCAGGAGGCCTTTCTCCTTCAACCATGCAGTGTATGCTGCAGTTGAACCATGCTGGTCTACATCGCAAAGACCTTCAACATATCTACAATAGGACTATGTCCAATAGGAGAAAAAATATAGTAAGCATATGGTTTGTGAAGTACAAAAAGAACATGTATATCGGTGTCAGATCCTTGCTTCTGAATCCAATCTTTGTAAGCATCAACATTCTCGCCATCACCAAGACTAACATCATTACCATCCTCATCATCATCCTCATTAGACTCGGACTCCCTCACTCGTTTCAGGGGTGTAATGCTAGCGTCTCCATTAGCTGATTCATCATATGTTGTCAATAACATCATATCTTTCTTCTCGGCACCAATGCAATCAATTAATCTTCCAAATGAACTGGCAAATAAAATGCCTCGAGACTTGCACATCTATTTCCAGTTCTCTTCTTGTAGTAGTAGTAGTCTCGCACACTATAACCAAGCTTGTGTTTCAATGATATAAGGCCGTCAAATGTTAGTAGATTCTCATATAGATGACCCCGGTAGGTTTGATGTTCCATGTTTCTTCCCATGCATTTGACTACTAAAGCCCATGTTTCACCACTCAATGGGGGTGGGGGGGGGGAGCTGTGCATGTGTACATAAATACTATCAATACTAGGTACATCTTGACGTCTAAGCAGTTGTATAAGAGTACTACATACTTTTCAGGCACCTGAAATCTAGGAAATCCGACATACTATAGCAAGTGCAAGTTACTCACCTTTCGCTTGCTGGATCAAGGTGAACTGCTTCAACGTCTTACCATCATCTCGCGGCTACACCAGAGTCGGTGGATCGATTGTCGGAGATATCCATGGTGGCAGAAGTTGCGCGGTTAGTGCTCAGAGCAACACTGTGCAGGAACCAACCGTCTCTCCTTGTCCGCCTCCAAAAGATTATGCAAAAAGGTGGTAGCGGTAATGAGTTTTCTCGTTTTGACATGCCGCTGTGAGTTTTGAGTAGGTGGCTCGGGCCGAAACACATTAATTTGGAGTGGCTGAGTTGAATTAGGCGGGCTCGCGAAAAATTTTCACCCACGCGCGCCAAATGTTTGGAGGGAACATTCCATCAAATAAAAAAAAATCAAACCTTCCAATAAGTTTCAATCGCTTGAAAGTTAAGGAACCTTTCAAGCAGCGCTATTAACCATCGAATGCACATCATGTTGATAATAAAAGTTTCTTTGCTTTGAATCACGTGAAAACAAGTACAATGTAGATGTAACAAATTTTAATGCCTTCCTGAAAAAACAGATTAGTTTTCAATTATTTGACATTGTTTTGCATAGAATAGTGATTGAAAGCAAGTGATTCATTTTGAATTATTTGACGTTGTTTTGAGTTTGTTGGTCTTACGAAGCGTGAGCTACGAAACACCAAACAGAAAAAGGGGAATGGAAATGGGGTACTCAAAGGATTTTGAGTCATGTAATAGGCGTTCTTCACACATCCAAAAAAGATTTCTCTTCTTACAAGTAAGTAGGGGTGCTCTATTTATAGGCCCGTACATAGGTCATACGCAAATAACCATTTTGCCCCTAATTACCTACTATATTCTCTGAATATTTGGTACAAAATGGTCATAAAGGGTAAACTAGTCCTCCGAGCTTTTCCTGTACCCTTCCTTGATCAGCACGCCACCAAATATGTTGACGCCATGTGTCGTCCGCCACATGCCTCGCCTGCCTTCGGCTTTGGGTGCGACCTTCGACCTTCGAAGGTGTCCCGGACCCCTTCGAAGGGGTTCACAATCCTTCGAGCATTCTTTCCTGCTCTCTTCCAAAGTCTAGGGGCTCTGCTCCCATCAGGACCCTCCAAAGGATGTGTACCCCTCGGGGGGTTCTGCTTCTTCCGAAGGCTTCTAGGGGTACCTGTCCTCAAAAGTTATGGTTAACAGAGGTGATAGCGATGATTAGCCTTGGTTTCTGTTTATAGCCTGGCTTTGACTGTCCTCGAAGGGTGGCCCATGAGGTGATCCCCCAATAGTAGTCCCTTAAGTGGTGGGTCCAACTTTGATGGGCCGAAACGCTCGCTTTAACGGGATCTTCTGCCAAAACGCCACCCTTTGGGCATCAAAGTTGAGCATCCAAGTTAAGGTTTCGGATGATTTTTTGGAGCTGCTGCCTATAAAAAGAGGGTGACTGCAGTAAAAAATTGTTTTACTACTCATTCAATACTTGAGCCTTGTGGAGATGCCCACCATTATGATTCGGACCCGAAGGGTGACCATGTCTGCGAGCGAATCCTCCTCTAGAAGTTCGCCCAGTTCCTTCGAAGGTAATGCTTGACTTAGCTTAAGTTCATATTTCATTTATTTAATTGAATTACTATGTTCTTGGTTCTCGAGCCTCCGCAGTAAATGCTGGTTCGTTTTTACCCGACTATATAAGCGAGAGGGGGGGGGGGTAGGGGGTGCAATGAGACACCTGATGGTTTCCTGCTTTGCGATAGGCTTTGCTTGCTTCCTTTTGCCTTTGCTTTTTTGGGACTTTGCGCTCTGCGCTCATCCTTAATAGGGTTGTACTTGCCTCGAAGTATAATCCAAGGTATGCTTTGCGATAGTAGAGTTATCCAGGCTTTCCTGGCTGTTTGCATGTACATTTGTTTGTTTGCTGTTCTTACTAATTGGCCCTGTTTTAGGATCTCAAGACATGGCTCGAGTCACGCAAACCTCTCGACCTGATGAAGTTTTGTCGGGGGAGGACCGCCCTTTGAACCCCGAAGGGGCCGTTGCAGAGGCTGAAGCAAATCGTGCCTTTGCGCAAAGCTTGGAGGAAACCCTGATTATGATCAAGGCGATGAAGCTTAGGATCCTCCTTGGGGCTTAAATGAGGATACTGATGACAAAGAGGAAGACGACGATGAAGGGATTGAAGAAGAAGGCGAGGACGAAGAGGAGGATGAGGATGAAGAGTTCCACCCTTGCGGCGAGGACAATCTCGCTGCTGATGCTCAAGCTCAAGGCTCGAGCTGCCGTATTCGAGGCTCCGATCCCCTCGAGGAAGACTTTGAGGATGTTGAAGCTGATGTTAATGAACTCCTTCCCATTGGTGACTCAGATCAACGCAAGGGTCGAAAAGGGAAAAATAAGGAAGGCGAAGAGGAGAGGCCTCGAACTTTTGTATTTGGCTAATCTCGCATTAAACCTGTCATGGTTTTGCGTCTTGTTGATCTGGGGTGTTTTGCCGCTGTTGATGCTCGGTTGCCTGGCCAAGAGGAGACTCCTAGTCCTCAGCGAGACAAAGTTGTGGTCTTCGAAGAGAATTTTACCGTCGGGCTGAGCTTTCCTTGCTCGTCTTTTGTGGAGAAAGTGTTGGATAGGTTTGATGTGCAACTGCATCATGTGAGCCCTAGTGGCATAGCGATGCTTAGCAAGTTTGCTTGGGGGATGCTAAGCTATCAAGGGAAACCTGGTATCGAAGTATTTTGCAAGGACTACTGTGCTCACTATCAGCCGAAGCTCATCAAGATCGACGGTGTGACACATGAAGCAGAATTCGGCTACATTACCTTCGTGCCTCGCTTTCGAGGAAGCGATCAATTCATTAAGTGCAGCCGGAACCGTTGGGGTGACAAGGGGCACAAAAGTTAGCTGTATGTCAGGGTTCCCTTGGAGACTATAATTCCAGATGGAAAAGAGGCTAAAATCTTTCCTCTAGCTTCTCAACTTGTCTCCTGTAGGCCCCGATCCATGGACGGGCGAGTGCCCCGGTGTTGTAAGAATGACTCTGTCTTTTGCGTTGCCACTTATAACTCCAGTGGCCGCAACCTTGTCGAAGAAAGAATTCATTGCTGGTAACAAGTGGCCTTTGAGCAAGAATTGCAAGATACAAGGCTTCATTGAAAAGAGGATTCCCTCGAGGCCTGAAATTAAGGTTCCCTTTCCCGAGGACTCTGTGGACAAGCAAGGCTTTGATAATGATGCCTTTTTGGAATTTTTAGTTGCTGCTGGTGAATCGATGGTGGGCCCATATACTCGCAAGGAGGACAAACACACTAGCGATAGGACTTCGCACAGCGGGTGGCTCAACCGCGTGCTGAGCTTGGCTGGTATTGCTTATCCTGATCTGGTGGCACCTGGTCCTCGCGCTAAACGGAACAGGGCTCTTGGTAATGTTGGTTCTGAAGCTGTTGTAACGAAGAAAAGCAAGAGGGGGAAAACCCTGCCACGGTTCCGATCCAGAGCAAGGCCCCCAAGAGAAAAATGGAAGATACTTCTGTAGCGGAGACCTCAAAGCGCGCTAATGTGTCCATGCCTCATCGCGATTCTTCGGGGTCTTCGGCTCTGGGTTTTCACGTCATAGGGACCCTGGTGACAGCCGAAGCCATGGCATATGCTTTTGGCAGTGATGATGATGGGGAAAAAGGTGGTGATGTGGTTGTGGTTTCTCCTCCACTTGCAAAGAGCACCGACACTGTGCCTCTCCCTTCGAGCCCCCGACATGTGGTCTTGAAAGACCACTGTGCTGACACAGACGTTGCTAACACCCTGGTTGGGCTAAAGGAGCGGGTTGCTGCTCGAATCGAAGCGGGGGCTTCTTCGAGGCGCTTGACTCTGGGCGGTGCTGGCCGAGGGTCTGCGAACGCAGGGTCGTTGTTTTCTACAAGGGTCGAAGACTTTTCCAACCCCACGGCATGGGCTGAACCGTGCTCTGCTTCGGATGACTTGGCCGCCTCTGGGGCTGAAGAGTTTGAGACCCATGATTTATGAGTTAATCTTGCTCATATTTTGAGACATGTAAGGCAATTTTTGCTTCTTTTTGACTTCAATTGTGGCAACTCTTCTTTCTGATTTTTTATTTTTCTTTGTGTTCTAGGCCTACACATTTGCGCGCATTGCTGTTGAACGATCTGATCAAGAATTTGCATCTCTTAAAGAGGTGAAAGATTCATACACGACGGAAAATGCCGCGCTGAAAGAAAATGATGATTCTCTTAAGGAAGTGAAAGATCAGGCCGACCTTGCTGTGGCTCAGGCTAAGAACGAGGCTGCAGTCTTGCAGGCTAAGGTGGCTAAGTTGAAAGAGAGTGCGACTCGCATCAAAGCTGCCAAAGCCAAAGTCACATCTCTTACAGAAGAAATCAAAGCTCTGATCCACGCCGCTTCCACTCGCAATTATGGCTTCATAGCTCAGGCAATGGCTTCCCATCATAGGTATCGCGAGGCATTGTGTTATGTCAGAGCGGAGCCTATGTCCTTAACCGATGGGTCAGCACTTACCGAAGAGTCTTTCTTTAAGTGGCTAGAGGCTGAGTTCGCCGCACTCCCCTGGGTCATGGACAAGCGTAGCAATTTTGGCTCACTTCATACTGCGGAGGCTGCCTTTGGACTACTGGAACGTAAAGGTTGCGGTCATTTTTAGGACATAGGCAAGCGTGACTTTCTAATCGGGGCCGATGCTCGAGATAAATTGTCAAGCTACGCTTCTGCTGCTGCGAAGCGTCTTGCTACCAGTTTCTGGCGTGATCATGGTCGCTAGGCTGCTCGGTTGGTCAGGACAGAGGCTTGCTCAGGTGCACAACTTGTTTTTAATTAATTACTTTTGTTTGATTTGGAAGCTAGGAAGGTGACTTTTTGTTTGTTGACATGTTATGCTCGCAAGGCTGCTCAAGGTACTGTGTCCAACCTAGCGGATGATGAGACTTCGACCCAGGAGAAGGCGAAGGACTGCAGCACGCGACCCCTTCACGAGGTTTAGCGTCTGGCCTGGCTTGATACCTGCTTTTTGGGTGATATTTCTGAGCTGAGAGTGGGAAGGCTGGTTTTATAATAGACAATTTTGTACAAAATGATTTTAATACTTGCTTTTGGACCTGCACAGGTGCCTGATGAGCCACCTACGTAGGGTGCCAAAGATGCTTCCTCAAGTGAATGTTCTGCAATGCGTATTCTTGGTTATTTGGACGACTCTTTCCCTTCAAATGTGGTTGATGAATGTAATGCATTTATCACTGTTACGAGCTCTAAAGCCAGCTTGAGTGGCTTCAAGGCGATGGATATAGCTGATGCTGCTGAAGAGGCGCAAAGTCGGGACCGGTCCAGTGCTCAAGAAGGGGGCATCGTTGCGTTAGATGCTAGCGTGGTGTGTGTAGGGGATTATTCTCATTTATTCGGGCGTCAATCCCGATCTTTGGGGTCAGTTAGGGGACGCCGCCATACCGATTCTTGTTCGAGTAGCCGGCGTGATTGTCGGGACATTGGCTTGGGTGTAAAGCGTGACCCTCCTCGGAGTAGTTGTTTGTCTAGCCCTCGCGAGCTGGGTGTTTCCAAACCTTCGCCTTTATGTGGCTACGGTTCAGCCGTACCACGAGTTGCACCACGTGCTGAGGCTGTACCTAATGGTCTTGCACCTCGGGTTTGACGGCCTTGGCGCGCCATGGCTAAATGGTCTATTGGTGCTGTGTTGAATGATAGACGGACCGAATCTCTATCGAAGACTCAGTGCAAAATAGTAGAGGGTTCCGGTGTTGCCGGGACCAGAAATCCGAGAAGTGACTTGGGCCCCCCTCCACCTGGTTACAATTTAGATGAGTGGTCTGTTTTGTTTCCCCAGTTTTTAGCGTCTGGGGTTGTTGTAAAGAAGGAACCTGTGGATTATGATTTCTGAGTGTATGGATCTGTTATCATGATTGTGAGGAACTTCTGAATTATCTGGTTGCCGGCTTTTTGCCCCGTTTAAGCTGTGAATGAACCTCTTAGCATATTTTTGCTGGGTTTTTGAAAAATGCCACCCTCCCCCTCAAAGTGCTAGGGGCGATGTTTTTGTGTGAGCCCTTCGATGGATCTGGTCTACAGCGAGCCCCTTAGTATTTTTTTTGCTAAGTTTTTGAAAAATGCCACCCTGCCCCACGAAGTGCTAGGGGCGAGGTTTTTGCGTGAGCCCTTCGACGAGCCCCTTAGCTTTTTTTGGGCTAAGTTTTTGAAAAACGTCACCCTCCCCCTCAAAGTGCTAGGAGCGAGGTTTTTGCGTGGGCCCTTCGACGGGTCTGGGTTGCAACAAGCCCCTTACCATTTTTTTTCGCTAAGCTTTTGATAAAAAGCCACCCTTCCCCTCGAAGTGCTAGGGGGGAGGTTTTTGTGTGAGCCCTTTGAGGGGTCTGGGCTACAACGAGCCCCTTAGCATTTTTTTTGCTAAGTTTTTGAAAAATGCCACCCTCCCCCTCGAAGTGCTAGGGACGAGGTTTTTGCATGAGCCCTTCAATAGGTCTGGGCTATAGCAAACCCCTTAGCATTTTTTTGCTAAGTTTTTGAAAAATGCCACCCTCCCCCTCGAAGTGCTAGGGGCGAGGTTTTTGCGTGAGCCCTTCGATGGGTCTGGGCTGCAGCGAGCCCCTTAGCATTTTTTTTGTTAAGTTTTTGAAAAATGCCACCCTCCCCCTCAAAGTGCTAGAGGCGAGGTTTTTGCGTGAGCCCTTCGACGGGTCTAGGCTGTAGCGCGTCCCTTAGCATTTTTTTGCTAAGTTAGCTGACTGCGCGGTTGTTAGCTCTTTGGGCTTAATCCATGCAGTACCTATGTCTTGAAATCTTTTTGCTTTTTGTCGAATATCACAATCTCCGTGGTGGGGAGTTGTTTTGACGTGTTCTACTAAGCTAGGCTTTGCATATTGGGGAAGGCAGCTTTATAGATTTAGCTGGGGTTTTTACAGAGGATCCGCCTCGTTAAAAACCTCACCCCTGCAAAGGATTCCCCTTGTGAGGAAAAGAGTACGATCCTTTTTAGAACTTGAAAAAAAAGGAAAAACTTGGAAAGGAAGGCTAACAACTAAGCTCAAGGTAGCACTTATAGTTTTGTGCTATGCTTGGCTGTTTACATGCGCTGGGTGCTACTTTCGCGTTCTAGGAATGCGACAATTCTTCACCTTGCGAATTTTGGAGTCTGTATGCTCCAGGTCTGCTTTACTTTGCCATGATGTATGGGCCCTCCCATTTGGGTTCCAGTTTGCCTTTGCTCTTTGTTTTTGGGCTTCGAAGTAGGACTAAATCTCCTACTACATATGTTCGAGGTAGGACCTTCTTGTCTCTCCATTTTCGTGTTTCCATTTGATACTGGTCGAGGTTGGCAACTACGTCCAGTTTGTCGACCTCCATGAGATCCTTTGATTCTGCCTCTATGGGCTAAGATGGCTTTGTGCTTATTATTCTTGGACTTTGGTGGGCGATTTGTTCGGGGGTGACCACTTCTTCCCCATAGAGTAATCTGAACATTGAATAGTTGGTTGCCCTAGTTTTGGTTGTGTTATGTGACCATATAACCCTTGGTAATTCCTCTGCCCACTTTCCTTTCTTGTCGTTGAGGAGCATCTTTTTGATTGCATTGAATATGAGACTGTTCGCTTGCTCGACATCTCCGTTCGACTGGGGGTGATATACTAATGCGAAATTGACCTTGGTTTCGATGGAATGACAAAAATTCTTTGAACATATCATTTTTGAACTACTTTCCATTGTCCATAGTTATTTCTCTTGGGACTCCGAAATGGCAGATAATGTTTTGCCAAAAGAATTTTTTGATTGTTGCAGCTATTATGTTTGTAATTGGTTTTGCTTCAATACATTTTGTGAAGTATTCAAGGGCTACAACTGCCCATCTGTAGTTTCCAGGGGCTGCGGGTAAGGGTCCAACAATGTCTATCCCCCAATGATGGAGAGGCCATGCTGGCGCTATGAGTTGTGTTGGCTGCGAAGGTGCTGATTGTTTATTCGATATCATTTGGCAAGCTTTGCACTTGGTTACTACTTCGGCAGCGTCTTTGATCATTGACAGCCAAAAGAAACCTTGCCTTATTGCTTTTGTGGTTAAGGGTCGAGACCCAATGTGAGCTCCGCATGCACCTTCATGTACCTCACTAAGCAATTCTGCACCCTCCGCTTGGCTTATGCATTTAAGCAATGGGGTACATACCCCGAATTTGTAGAGCATTTCCTTGATGATTATGTAATTCCTAGTTCTTTGTTGCATTCTCTTTGCCTCTGACTCGATGTCTGGCTCGTAAAACCCCCGAAGGTATGCAATGATTTGGGATCTCCAATCCTCAATTGTCACTGCGTGGATTTGTTTAGGGTCTTAGAGGGCTGATTTGATCAAAGGTTCACTGATTGTTTGAAAGAACACATCTTGCGGCATTGAATATTGCCTTACGGCCATTTTTGCAAGCTCATCTGCCTCTGTGTTGAATTTTCTTTCAATATACTGTATGTCAAAGCGTTTAAAATATCTTTCCATACTCCAGATAGCACTGTGGTATTTCTCGAGCTAAGAATCCCTAATTGTGAATTCTTTATCATGCTGACTGGCGATGATTTTGGAATCAGTTTTGACTTTGCACCTCTGGATTCTAAGTGCTCTTAGTTTCTTGGGTGCTAGCAATACTGCCTCATACTCTGCTATGTTGTTAGTGCATTTGTCCGTTTCCCTGCTGAACTCCAGCCTTGCGAGGTATCTCATTTTCATGCCTTCGGGTGAGGTGATTATGGCTGCTATGCCTGCTCCCGCTAGTCCCCAGGCTCCATCACAATGAGCTGTCCATACTGGCTCCAAGAATGTCTGGTTTCTGGTGTATTATGTAGCTGTCCAATCGACTATGAAATCAGCGAGCACTTGAGACTTGATTGCACTTCATTTCTCAAAGTCCACTACATGTTCCGAGAGCTCCATGGCCCATTTTCCGATTGTTCCCAAAGCTTCCCTGTTGCCGAATATCTCATTGAGTGTGATGAGTACATTACTCCTAAGGATACATGCAACACTCCTCGAATTTTGGACTTGCAAGGTCCAATGACTAGAGCTCGTGCACGACAACTAAATTTAGAGGTGAGCTCGTTCCTACGTTCTTCATTATATGTCACTTTTGAGAATGGTTTGCTACCTAATGATTATATTGTAATTAGGAACCATGGAGAGAACCAGGAGATGATGGGACAAGGACTTGGATACGTGGAGGACCAGCAAGGACATGGAAGCCAAGGTGGAGGCCCAACCAAAACCGACTTTGAGTCTGATTTGGGCATAGGACCAGTCTGCACTAAAATGGATGCTCAGGATGCATACAGACTCGTATTTGGACATTCTACAAATGCACGGAAAGATAAGAATAAGACCTTTCTAATGCCATCGGTCTCATGTCAAAATTCATCCGGAGTCATCGGGAATCGTCGAAACAAGAGAGGGTCCAAGATCTATTTTGGTGCTAGCCTTTGGGCTTTGTATCTAGTTGAGCCCAATTAGGGGCGCATCCAGAGGGTCTTGGACGACCCTGGGGTCTTCATATATAGCCACCGCTGCTGCACCATTAGGGTTTGGGTTTTGCTTAGATTATTCTGTTCATAACTGTTTCACCGTCATCACAGTTTGTGAGACCCCAACTTCGTGAGATTCATAATACATCTGCAATTGTGTTGCATTCTTCTTTGTTCTTGCTTGTGTTCTTAATTCATAAGTAGGGATTAGCCTTCTCATCAAGGTCAATCGTTTTAGGACGGTTGATAACCAGAGGAGACGTTGTGCTGTGATTGCGGGGTTTAGAACATGCTGTTCTGAAGCCGGATCGATTTGTGTGTCACCTCCGACCAAATCAATGTTTCCAGAAGCTTTCAGAAGATCGGGAACCCTTGTCGACATCAAGTGGTAATCAGAGCTTCAGGTGCACCGTCAGGTTCACACTACCCTTAGTTAATTTCGTTTTGTGTTCATCCTATCGTTCACAGAAAAGCCCGAAAATTTTTTTCCCCTTCGCCCAGAACCACGTGTTTAGCCTTTGCATGTTTCAATTTCAGAGTCCGTAGTGTTGAGTTTGTACCCTAGTTCTTGTTTAGTCACTGGTTTAGTTTGTGTTTTTGTCATAAGTAGTGTTTCCCTTGCAACCCTAGCTTTTTGTGCTACGGTTGATTGATCGACACATCTAGCCTAGTCCCACCCTAATCCAACCCTAAACACACCATCAACACCCTGGACCAATCCTCATAAATTCCACTTTCTGCTGCCTCCACGCCACCAAAAAAAAATCGTACCCGATTCCAAACCCAACCGTAAACCCGACTCGGGTTTCTTTAAAACCGACTCCGACCCCCTTCGGTAAAATGGGTATAACTTTTTGCTCGGTTGTCCATTTTGGCTAAAATGTTTATAGGAGATTCTTGCCCCAAAGTTGAGGATACCCACACTAGGCAACACCCTGTGTGCCCTCGTTAAAAAATTCAAAAAAATCGGGAAGATAAAGAAAAAATTCATTCAAGTTTAAACCCGACGTTTTCTGCAACTTCAAGATTTTCTGTAGGCCACATCCTAGCACTGTTTGAGCTGAAATTTTCTGTAGATTATTCCCCATTGTTAGTGAGTTGGAGAAAAATATCAATAAAATAAAATAATAATAAAAAAGAAATTTGTGATTTCTACTATTGCTACATGTAGCCCCCTAAGATTTCTGGATTTGACTATTTTGCACTTAGCCCCCTGTTATCGCCTGTGTGCCTTTGTCTCCTTGTTTCTACTTTGCTATCACTACTATTCTAGGACATACTTAGACTAGCAATTAGGGAAAAGTTACTTGGGAACTTATTCAACTTCACTATCTATTTTTGATTTGTGTGCCACTTACATATATATATATATATTTGGCCTTAACTAGCTCTACATATTTCTTCTAGACAGCACATAGGTTATTTTGTGACCCTTCCAATCGTGGAACACATCTCCCTGGTATCCTTTGCTTTGCTTTTCAGAACTCTGTAAGAGCTTTGTAGGGAGTTTCCTTTTGCTGTATTGAGAGGCACCACTACTTAGCTGTTTTGTAGGGATAACCTTCACTGTTTGTTTCCTGTTTTGGTGTTTGTGATGGAAGGAAGTGACGACGGAGAGATGGCTTTACCCTCAAAATTTGCTGAGTGCGTGAGCCGAGAGCGGCTCCAGAAGGCTTTGCAGGCTGCTCAAAGTGATTTGGCAGAGACGATCACTAGAGCCATTACTGATGCAGTCAGCAAGCTTCACATTGGAGAAAGCATCGAGCGGTTGGAGAAGCGGGTCTCTAAGTTAACCGATCAGGTTGTCACGTTGGAGACCGCTCCCAAGACCAATGATACGAACAAGGATAGGTCAGCTACAAGGTCCGCAAGACACGGTGTATAAGTCTGATGGCACCATGGATAGGTCAGCTACAAGGTCCGCAAGATTACGATGTCATTTGCACCGTAATACTCATGGTATGGGTGGTTTCCATAACTACAATGTCGTCCACATGGTAATTGTGCTCCAGATGACCCATATGCTAAAATTAAGTTTTCAATTCCTTCATTTTTGGGTCAGTATGATAGTGATGTTTATCTTGATTGGGAGATGACTATAGAACAAAAATTTAATTCTCATCTTGTTCCTAAACAACATAGAGTTAGACAAGCTACTAGTGAGTTTAAGGACTTTGCTATTGTTTGGTGGAGTGGTCTAGCTGCTGAAACTGATTTGCCTACTACTTGGGAAGAACTTAAGGTTGCAATGCGTGATCGTTTTGTTCCTCCTTTTCATAGAGAGATTCATAATAAACTGCAATGTTTAGAACAAGGATATAAAACTGTTCAAGAGTACTTTAGTGAGCTTCAGAAGGGTTTGATTCGTTGTGCTGTAGTTGAAAAAGTAGAGGAATAGATTTGTCGCTTTTATTCTGGTGTAAGAAAAGAAATTCAAGACATCCTTGATTATATAGAATATTATACCCTCACCCAGTATTTCTAGTATGCTATGCTTGCAGAGAAAGAATCACAGGGACTTTTCCAGGCTTTTGAGGAGTACAACAAGTCGAGGAACTCCTACCCCCCACACTCGACGGGGACTTTGGGGCTGCCCAAGCCATCATTCCGGCCGCCCCCACCAGCAGCTACCAAGGGAACCAGTGTTGTTTCTGCAGCCCCAAGATCAGCCCCTGCACCTTCTACGCGCTCAGGTAAAACTTCTGTGCAGGTACCAGCTAGTAGTGCCTCCTCTGTTGCTTCGACGGGTCGCACTACAGGGATTCAGTGCCACCGCTGCCATGGACCTGGTCATGTGCAGAAAGATTGTTGAAGTAGGCGGGCATTATTATTCAGCGTGTCCTTAGCACACAAGTTCATCAGCCCGAGACGATGCAGCACCACAACTTGTTCTAGATTTTCTTCGTTATCAAGAACCACCAAGCACGTGTCATCATTGATGGAGGGAGCTGCAATAACTTGGTGAGTTCTGATGTGATCATCAAGCTTTCTTTGACCACACGCCCAGATCCACATCCGTACTATATTCAGTGGTTAAACGACTCTAGAAAAGCTAAGGTAATACAAACTTGTAGAGTTCCCTTTTTCATTGGTTCTTATGTGGATTTTGTTGATTGTGATGTCGTACCCATGCAAGCATGTTCACTTTTATTGGGTAGACCTTGGGAATTTGATAATAAGTACACTTTTATGCATAAAGGAACTAAAATTACTTTGTTACCAATGACCCCTGCTGAAATTGTACAAGCTAATTTAGAAAGAGCTGCTAGTTTGAAAAATAAAGGTCCTGAAATTCAACAACCTATTAATTCTAATTCTACACCTAGTAATGTTAATGATTCTTCAAGTTCTAAGGGTGCTGGAATTAAATTACAAGGTTGTTCATGTCTTGCAACAAAATCTGAGCTTGCTGAAATTTCTGATAATGATGATATTTGCTATGCTTTGATATGCAAACAAGATTTGTTTTTGCTTGATGATATTGCTTCTAGTGCTTTGCCTCCTGCTGTCACTAACCTTTTGCAGGAGTATGAGGATGTTTTTCCAGCTGAGATACCCCCGGGATTGCCACCTTTGAGAGGGATTGAGCATCAAATTGATTTGATTCCGGGTGCTACTTTGCCAAACCATGCTGCTTATAGGACCAACCCTGAGGAGACTAAGGAGATAGAACAACAAGTTCAAGACCTTTTGGATCGTGGGTATGTTCGTCAATCACTTAGTCCTTGTGCTGTTCTTGTACTTTTGGTTCCTAAGAAAGATGGTACTTGGCGTATGTGTGTAGAATTTAGAGCCATTAATAATATTACTATTAGGTATCATCTTCCTATTCCTAGGCTAGAAGACATACTTGATGAGTTATGTGGTGCTATAATTTGCACTAAAATTGATTTGCGTAGTGGCTACCATCAAATTAGAATGAAGCTTGGAGATGAATGGAAAACAGCTTTCAAAACCAAATTCGGATTATATGACTGGTTAGTAATGCATTTCGGATTAACTAATGCACATAGTACATTCATGCGCTTGATGAATAAGGTTTTAAGAGCTTTCATTGGCAAATTTGTGGTAGTTTACTTTGATGATATCTTGATTTATAGCAAATCCATAGATGAACATATGAATCATTTGCGTGCTGTTTTTGATGCTTTACGAGATGCACGTTTATTTGGTAACCTTGAGAAGTGCACCTTTTGCATGGATCGAGTCTCTTTTCTTGGCTATGTTGTGACTCCACAGGGAATTGAGGTGGATGAGGTGAAGATTGAAGCCATAAAGAACTGGCCTGTACCAAAAACTATAGTTGGTGGTTTCTAGCTACCCATTTTATCTACCAAAAAGGGATGTTTTACGTCTTAATTTGGTGGTATTGACTAACAATTCACCCCATATTTACATATATTTGTAGTTGTTCTGTTTTGGATGTAATTGTAGGAAACATGTATAAAATAGGGCAGTTATAGATAAGGAATCAAAGAGCAACAAGGATGGGCCAGGTACAGAGCCGCGCCGATCGGCACGGGCCTGCGCCGATCGGCGCAGGAGGGTAAAAGACAATGAAAAGCATAATTCGATCCAAGGATAGAGGCCCAGCCCAATACAAATCGAAGTCGGTGGAAGTTGACCTAATCTCGCCGGATATAAAAGGAAGACATCTATCAAGAGCCAAGAAAAGAAAGGAGAGAGACAACAATTGCGATATCCAGTTGTTAGAACTAGGGTTTTAGGATATTGGCGGTGATGGTTGGTCAACACCAACGAGAACCACCAGAAGGGAGGTCGCACCGATCGGCACGTGCGTGTTCCAGCGCTATTTCTCGCCCTTCTGCTGTGCTTAGCAGGAGGATGAGCGAGTAGTCTCATATTCTCTACTTTGGTGCGGGGATCTGGTCATGTAACTCTCATACTTATTGATACTCTCTTGATGAATTCAATCTATATAGTGAACTCAATTGTGCATCTATTTAATTAGTGTATCGGCCAGTATACTTCTACCCATTGCATAGTGCAAGAAACCAGTGGGGAGCTAATAACCTCTCTAGTGACAACCGGGGCGAACAAAACCACCATGTCTTGTAGAATATTGGAATCATCATCCGAGCTAAAAAGGATAAGGTTGCATGCTAGTGAACCAATCCTAAGGAGAGAATCCTTCATTATCCTATTACATCTCTAATAACATTCATCCACCACTCTTTCACCGTCAACATTCACACCAACTCAACCATTGCAATCTGTTAGTAAGCCTTTAATAGTAATAGTCCCACTCATTCTCTGTGGATTCGATAACCTTGGAATACTCTGAGGGAAAAAGAGCTACAACTGTACACCGTCCTGTTGCAGTATATAAGTGGGTGCGTAACTATGACCAACAAGCATCATTTTTTGGTGCCGTTGCCGGGGAACAAGCCAGTTCTTTTACTATTAATATTTTACTAATGTCTAATCCTTTTCTTTTCTAGTTGTTTTTGTTTTGTGTTTTGTTTGAATTTTCAGCATGAGTACGACGGAACCTTCTCCGACGCTCAGGGAGCTTTCTTTGGCATCACCAGATGTGCTGGTGCCTCAATCCTCAGACGAGAAGGCCACCGCCTCCTCGTATCTGTTGAACCCCATTATCTTTAGCATGGCTGAAGCAAACAAATTCTTTGGAGCGAAGGAGGAGAATCCATATACTCACCTACAAGATTTGAAGGCACTTTGCCAAACATTCTATCATGAAGGAGTGCCTCAGGATCTTTACAGATGGCTTTTTTTCCCATTCTCATTGGGAGGAAAAGCCAAGGAGTGGCACAAGGCAGCATCTCAAGATGCGAAAGGTAAGTGGAGTGAATTAGTTGGAAATTTTTGTCTTCACTATTTTCCTTTGCCAAAGGTGCAGAAATTGAGAAGAGAAGTGGTGAACTTCTTACAAAAAGATGAAGAATCTCTCACGGAAGCCTGGACGCATTTTAAAACATTGTTGAAACAAGGACCTGACCTCGGCATTGATGAGAATATGTGCGCTCAAACCTTCTACATGGCCATAAACAAGGCATCGAGGATGCATTTGGACGGATCGGCCAGAGGAAATTTTTTGAGGTTGACAGCCAAGGTGGGGATTGAATTGATAGGCAAAATCGCTGAGAATGAAGCTTTGCATAAGTACTGGGAAGAATATCTAGAACCAAATCAGCAATGCCCAGAAGTTATGCAGAAGGAAGAATCGCCGGCTGAACAGATCTGTATGTCTGAGAGTAGGGCAATGAGCACTCCAGAGCATAAATTTGAAGAGATAGGGCCCGTTAGACCCACTTCCATGGATCTGATGCGCGCGCTGATCGGCGCAGTCTCTAAGCCGATCGGCACAGTTGCAACAACAGGGGAACTAATCGCCCTGACAACTCCGTCAAGCTGCAAGGAATATACCAAGATAGAAGTTGCAATTCTGGACAACCACCTGAAAGAATTCAAAGGTAACTTTGCTAAACCAAAGGGGGATAGGACAATTGCGAATGCTAAACCACTTGATGAATTTGAGCCAATGGGCTGGATTCCTATTGATTTTCTGCAAGAATTTCTCAATATGAGGAGATCCTTCAGTCCGCAAGACGCCTCTGAAGCCGGAATTGAGTATAATTTCCCTAGTAATCGCCTCAAGTCGGAAGTTTTTGATCAAGAAATTATTGGAAGAGTCTTAGGGAAGCTTTACAAGGATGATATAGAGCTTGATGGAACAGAGGTGAAACAAGCAAAGAGATTACTAGACAGTTGCTTTGAGCCATCTCCCTACGAAGGATTATGTGGTGTGTATGCTATAGGTCTCACTGAAGTGCAAGAAGAGGAGCCGTACATACCATGTGAGATATCGGGGAAGAAATTTCTGAAAGCCTTGTGTGACTTTGGTTCCTGTGTTAGCTTGATGACTTATGATGCGTTCATGAGCATGCCTTATGAAACTCAACAACGGCTGATGGGGACTGAACTTGAGCTCGTCATGGCAGATGGAAGGAAGACCAAGCCACTGGGAGTGATCAAGAATGTTGAGGTAGAGATTAGCTCAAAAACAATACCTAGGAGGAAACTAGAGTTGAAGACATCATTCTAGGGAGGCCATTTTTGAGATTAGTACAAGCTGTTCTGGATGCTGGGAAAGGTCAAATTACGCTACACCTAGGAGGTGCAGAAGTGCAATTTCAATTTAATGATCCATCTCATCAAGAACCTTCTTGCTATCAAGAATTCTACCCAGAGGAGGAAGAGAAGATAGGGATGGATATGGGTGACCCACTAGACCACCTTATGCACAGAGCTGACAAGGATACTGCCAGCGCCGATCGGCGTGATGCTTGCGCCGATCGGCTTAACCAGGAAAATTCTTATTTTGAACCTCTGGTGAGCTAGATCCAGATGAAGCACCAGAAGTAGAATAGAAGGAACTTCCAAAAGAGCTACGCTATGAATATTTAGGGAAAAATAAAACATAACCAGTTATTGTGAATAACGCCCTAATGAAAGAAAAAATAGAAAAGCTGCTTGCTATGCTCAAAAGGTATAAGAAGGCCATTGGTTACACATTGGATGACATCAAGGGAATCAGCCCCGCATTTTGCACCCACAAGATTAACTTGGAAGAGAATACTAAACCAGTGGTTGAAGGAATGCGATGGTTGAAAGAATCAATGAAGCCAGTGGTCCAAAAAAGAGATTTTGAAGCTGCTTAATGCAGGTATGATCTACCCTGTTGCTGATAGTGAATGGGTTAGTCCAGTACATTGTGTGCCCAAGAAAGAAGGGTTGACAGTAGTGCCTAATGAGAATAATGAGTTGATTCCTCAAAGGACTATAACTGGATGGAGAATATGCATAGATTACAGAAGTTTGAACAAGTTGACGAAGAAAGATCACTATCCTCTTCCGTTCATTGACTAGATGCTTGAAAGGTTAGCAGAGAATACATACATTTGTTATTTGGATGGATATAGTGGTTTCTTTCAGATACCGGTAAGACCAGAAGATCAGCAGAAAACTACTTTTACTTGCCCTTTCGGGACATATGCATATAGAAGGATGCCTTTTGGTCTTTGCAATGCACCTGCCACATATCAAAGATGCATGAATGCAATATTCGCTGAATTCATAGAAGATATTATGGAGCTATTCATGGATGACTTCTTCGTACATGGTGCTGATTTTGATAGTTGTTTGGAGAATTTAGAGAAGGTTCTGATAAGGTGTGTTGAATGTGACTTGGTTCTTATTTGGGAGAAGTGTCACTTCATGGTGACAGAAGGAATAGTACTTAGTCATGTCATATCTAATAGGGGGATAGAGGTTGATAAGGCAAAGGTATCTACAGTTGAGCAATTGCCTCCCCCTATTGATCTGACAACTTTGAGGAGTTTTCTTGGACATGCCAACTTCTATCACAGATTTGTTAAGGATTATTCGAGGATTGCTAAACCCTAGATAGAATTGTTGAAGCAAGATACAGAATTCATGATGATGAAAGACTCTTTGCCTTCAGAAAGTTAAAGGAAGCTCTATGCTCTGCACCCATCATGCAGCCACCTGATTGGAGTTTACCTTTTGAAATTATGTGTGATGCAAGTTATTATGCAGTTGGAGCTGTTCTTGGACAATGGAAAGAAGGTAAAGTGCATGCTATTTATTATGTTAGCAAGACTTTGAATGAGGTGCAGATCAATTATACAACAACTGAGAAGGAGATGTTAGCTGTTATATTTGCTTTTGAGAAGTTTAGAACTTACATTCTAAATTCTAAAGTGATTGTATATACTGATCATGCTACTATAAGATATTTGGTTTCAAAAAAGGAATCTAAGCCTTGGTTAATGATGTGGGTATTGATGCTGCAAGAATTTGATTTGGAAATAAGAGATAAGAAAGGAGTGGAAAATTCTGTAGCAGATCATTTGTCTCGTCTTGAGTTATTATCAACTGAGCCAATAAAAGATGAAATATAACAAGAGCAGCTGTTTGCTGCATTTGATCATAGAGAGAGTTGGATGACAGATATTATCAAAGGTTTCAAAGGACAAACTGATATGATGAACAAGAATACAAGGAGAAGAGTTAAGAGCAAAATGAGAAAATTCATATGGGCCGACCCATACTTGTATAGGTATTGTCGGGATGGAGCAGTGAGAAGATGTGTACCCAGAGAAGAAAGAGCGAGCATTTTGTCAAAATGTCATTCTTCGGATTATGTGGAACATTACGGCTATTTCAGAACACAGGCGAAAGTATGGGCGAGTGGATTCTATTGGCATACTATGCATGAAGATGCAAAAAGGTATGTTGCAACATGTGCTCAATGCCAACGAATAGGAAATGTTAACAGTACAAATGCAATGCCTCTTAAGTACAATCTTCAAGTCCATATCTTTGATGTATGGGGTATGGATTTTATGGGACCATTTGTGAATTCTCATGGTTGCGAATATATATTGGTTGCCGTTGATTATGTTTCCAAGTGGGTTGAAGCAATGGCATGCAAGTTCAATACTACAAGAGAATCAAGGAATATACTTCGGGAGCAAGTTTTCCCAAGGTATGGAATACCAAGGATAATAATTACAGATGGAGGATCGCATTTCACAGGAGGAGAATTTACTAGGTTTTTAGCAAGATCTGGGGTTGAGCACAGAATTGGAACAACTTATCATCCTCAGAAAAAAGGACAAGCAGAGATGTCAAATAAGCAATTAAAGGGGATTCTACAGAAGATAGTTACAAAGGAAGGAAACGATTGGGCTATAAAGCTTAACAGAGCATTATGGGCATATAGGACAGCATTCAAGACACCAATTGGTGTGATTCCATATCAATTCGTCTATCGGAAATTATGTCACCTACCGGTGGAATTAGAACATAGGGCTAATTGGGCTATAAAGGAAATACATTTGGATCTTAATGCCGCCGGTATGAAAAGGAAAATTCAAATAAGCAAATTGGAAGAGATGCAATTACGTGCATATGAAAATGCGACAATATATAAGGAAAAGACAAAGAAGTGGTATGATAAGAAGCTTTTGAAGAAGGAATTCAAGGAAGGAGATCTGGTACTCCTATTTAATTTGTGATTTAGATTATTTGGTAAAGGAAAACTGAGAAGTAAATGGGAAGGACCTTATCTTGTGAATACAGTGTTACCTTTGGGAGCTGTGATTATAATGGATGGCAAAAGGAATAAGTACATAGTGAATGGACAACGTCTAAACGTATATCTAGAACCTGACACTTTTGAATTAAAATCTTTTGATGTGTACTTCACTGCTTAGTGCCCTGTGTGGTCGAGCTTAACAACGTAAAACAAAAGCCCTGTATATGTTTTTGATTTTCGTGATTTTTTGATTGGGTAAAAATAGTGTACCGCGCCGATCGGCGCGGTGCTGTGCCGATCAGCGCAGCCCTGCACCGATCGGCGCGGAAGTGTCTTTTTGGTTTTTGAGTCAGTTTTGGACCTTGCCTTGTTAAGACAGTTGAATTCCGTAAATAAGAGATAGAGTCCTAGTCCAATTGGAAATCAAGGGATATAAATATGAGAGGGCAGCAACCCCACGGATCGACTCGCATTATATACTCACCAGAACAAAGCCCTATAGGCAAAAGCTATGGAAGGCGGTGCGTCAGGAAGAAATCAAGTCGGCGTTGATCGGTGTGATAGTTGCGCCGATCGACGCGACAATGGAGCCGATCGGCTCCGTAGCTTTCTGAAATTTGGTCCTGGGACAAAGTTGACAAAGTATTAACGCCAACACGAGATGATCCAGTGGTCTGGTCAGATCTAAGGAAGAAGTTCATGAAGGAAAGCGAAGCTGACGTATGGAACGCAGACAAGGTAAAGATGGACAATGAACTTCGGCAGATTATGAGGAGAGTTTTGGTGTGCAAAGGAAAATCTATAGGACCTATTGGAGGTGAGGCCGTTTCTCAAAGGTACACTATGGAAGGTCTTCTTGATCTTGCTAAGCCTTTGTCATATGAAGATTTCTTGTCTTTTGAAAGATTATTGACTAAGCAAGAGAGAGGAACTAGATGAAGAGAACGCTCTCACAATCCATAAGTGCCGGCTTTATAGCAAACATGATATTGCTGCCAAGTATGAACTCCAGCTGCACAAGGAAGCCGAAGAAGCCATGTACCAGTTGGATGCGGTTAAGGATCTTCAAGCTAGACAAGATTAAGCCTCTCCCAGGGTTCTTAGTGATTGGGAGGGTTTTCAAGAAAACAATATTCATAAGGATAGTCGCATCGAAGGTTGCAAATGTCTCTTTTGTGCTAAAGATCTTCAACATAAGGTTGAACTCCAATTGGCAGAAGATCCAACCTTCATACCTAGAGAGGTTGTATATGATGATGGCTATTGCGCAGTTCCTAGAGGGAAGACGCCTAAGGAGATTAATGATGTAATTTTAAGAAGACAACAAAACAAGGGGATTCGTGAGCGTAACCTGGAACAATTGGCAGAAGCTGCCAGCTGTGCCGATCGGCGCAACGATGGAGCCGATCGGTACGAAGTGAAGATGGCTGAATTTATTGATCTGACGGCTCTGCCAAGTGAAGACGAAGAGCCTGCTGCAAAGAAGTGTAAGACTACACCAGAGGTTCACAAATCTGCTAGACTATCGGGTAAGCCAATTCAAAGGTATTCTGAATGGGATAGCGACTTTGACACGTTAGATTGTTTGGAAAATTTGGAGAGTGGTCATCCTAGTATGTCCAGATATGCGGGACATGATTCTGATATGCAGAGAAGCTCTAGAAGTCCTTAGTTTGAAAATTGAGGAATGTTTGTAGAATGTAACAATGACAGGGCGGCAGGAACTTCAACAAGAGTTAATGGTAATGCACAGGGAAGCGGAGACAATCGTAGTGAAGAAAGAACACCACCGCGCCGATCGGTTCAGCCATTGCGCCGATCGGCTCAGAGGGGTTTAAACAGTGTCTCCCCCTACAGTGTTGAAAATCATAGTCTGCAATCACCTGTTTGTTGTCCTGACTGCCGTCAAAATATTGAAAGATTGTATCAAGACAGGGATCGTGCCTACAGGCATCAAAGGGATGTGGATTGGAGAATCCATGATGCAATCGAGATGAATGAAGCAGATTACACTTTTCTCATAAGAAACATAAGACGGATTTTCCGAGTCTTGAACAGGCATGGTCTCCATGATTAGTTGAGTTTCTTCTCTTGCAATGAGGACATTGCAAATTTTGAGTGTGGGGGAAGGGCTTCCATTAGTCATGGTCTTTAAGTGTTTTTAAGTTTAGTTTTGTTTGTTTTTCTTATTAAGTGTGCTTAAGAGAGTTATGAGTTATGTTGAGAGTTGCTTTAAAAGTCTTTATGTAGTTTGAATCATTGCATTGTCTTTAATAACGTTAGTGTTGATTGTCAAATTGAAACTGCCCCATATTGTTTATCTTATCTTTTTGATGATTGATCGGTCGATTACTTGAATTAGTTGGTTACCACTTAACTTCTAAGCTTTGAACTTGTGAAAACTTCTTTTGACTCATCCGAAGCCAAAGCAAAAGCAGGGTCTGATATGCCTACATAAGCCAAGTGACTGAGAGCAAGCTACACTTTTGAATTAATTGAATTGTAAGTAACTTGTCAACTTTTTGCTCATGATTTTAACCAAATTAGGAAAGGATGATCTATTTGTTTACCTCTGTATTTCTAGCCATTCTTATCCATATAAATTCCTTGCTATCATGAAAACCATACGTCTTTGCTTCTCCCTCCTCTTTGATATAACCTATATTCTAAATAAAGAGAGGATTCTGAAAACATTTGATGCTGATGCAAGATAGAAATTGCAGATCATACTGAGAATAGAATAAAGAGGAAGAAAAAGGAAATAAAATAAAATAAATATATAGACTGCACCAATCGGCGCAACTGTGGAACCGATTGGCGCAGATAAAAAAAAGAAGAAGAAAAAAAGAGACAAAGAGAAAAATTATTCCCTAAGATACAGCAAGATTATCAAAGAAAGCAGCTTTCTGATTATCTCTTACTCTTTGCCATTGTTCTCATTGAAACCTTTTTCTTTAGATCTCCTTTGTTCCTCTTCTCCGTCATTAAAATTTCTGTTCCTAGAAAATTCTTTCTTAGTGGGCATGATTGAGCACATTGTTGACATGGTTAACTTTATGGTATAATTAGTTATATAGCCCTCCAAGATCCATATACAATCATTGATTAGATAGGAGAGGGAAGGAAATACACTTGAGAGATTTAGAGAAGACCAATTGCATGATGCTCAATGCTAAGGATGAGTAAAGAAAACTAAAATCATTTTTGAAAAGGTTTTGTAGTAATTTGATTAAATTCAAGTATGAAGTACCAATTGGTTTGAAAGAGGGTAAGAGAAAATCTTTGTGGGGCAAGTAAAAATGATAATTGATATTAATTGAAGGAGAGGTGATGTGAAGATTCTTGCTACATATTTGATTTTGTATTGCTCAAGGACTAGCAATGATCTGAGTGTGGGGGAACTGTTGGTGGTTTCTAGCTACCCATTTTATCTACTAAAAGGGATGTTTTATGTCTTAATTTGGTGGTATTGACTAACAATTCACCCCATATTTGCACATGTTTGTAGTTGTTCTATTTTGGATGTAATTGTAGGAAATAGGTATAAAACAGGGCAGTTATGGATAAGGAATCAAAGAGCAACAAGGATGGGCCAGGTATAGAGCCGCGCCGATCGGCGCGGGGCTGCACCAATCGGCGCAGGAGGGTAAAAGACAATGAAAAGCATAATTTGGTCCAAGGACAGAGGCCCAGCCCAATACAAATCGAAGTCGATGGAAGTTGACCTAATCTCGTCGGATATAAAAGGAAGACATCTATCAAGAGCCAAGAAAAGAAAGGAGAGAGACAGCAATCGCGATATCCAATTATTAGAACTAGGTTTCCAGGATATTGGCGGCGACGGTTGGTCAACACCGACGAGAACCACCAGAAGGGAGGTCGCGCCGATCGGCGTGACGGTTGCACCGATCGGCACGTGCGCGTTCTAGCGCTATTTCTCGCCCTTCTGGTATGCTTAGCAGGAGGATGACCGAGTAGTCTCATATTCTCTTCTCTGGTGTGGGGATCTGGTCATGTAACTCTCATACTTATTGATACTCTCTTGATGAATTCAATCTATGTAGTGAACTCAATTGTGCATCTATTTCATTAGTGCATCAGCCGGTATACTTCTGCCCGTTGCATAGTGCAAGAAACCAGTGGGGAGTTAATAACCTCTATAGTGACAACCGGGGCGAACGAAACCACCATGTCTTGTAGAATATTAGAATCATCATCCAAGTTAATAAGGATAAGGTTGCATGCTAGTGAACCAATCCTAAGGAGAGAATCCTTCATTATCCTGTTACATCTCTAATAACATTCATCCACCACTCTCTCACCGTCAACATTCACACCAACTCAACCATTGCAATCTGTTAGTAAGCATTTAATAGTAATAGTCCCACTCGTTCCCGGTGGATTCGGTAACCTTGGAATACTCTGAGGGAAGAAGAGCTACAACTGTACACCATCCTCTTGTGGTATATAAGTGGGTGCGTAACTACGACCAACAACTATCACACAGGTGATGAGTTTTCTTGGTCTTGCAGGTTTCTACCGTCGCTTTATCAAAGATTTCAGCACCATTGCTGCACCTTTGCATGAGTTAACAAAGAAGGGCATTGATTTCCATTGGGGTAAGGTACATCATGAGTCTTTTGATGCTTTGAAGGATAAACTTACACATGCAGCATTGCTGCAGTTACCTAACTTTGATAAGATTTTTGAGCTTGAATGTGATGCTAGTGGTATAGGCATTGGTGGTGTTTTGATGCAAGATAGTAAACCTGTTACATACTTTAGTGAGAAAATTACTGGGCCTATTTTGAATTACTCCACATATGATAAGGAATTGTATGCACTTGTACATTGTTTAGAGACATGGCGTCATTATTTGTTGCCCAAAGAATTTGTTATTCATTCTGATCATGAATCACTTAAGTATATTCGTTCTCAGTGTAATTTGAACCGTAGACATGCTAAATGGATTGAGTTTATTGAGTCTTTTCCTTATATTATTAAACATAAGAAAGGGAAGGATAATGTGATTGCTGATGCTTTATCTAGGTGCTATACTTTATTATCTCAACTTGATTATAGAATTTTCGGACTTGAGGCAATTAAAGAACAATATGCTGCTGATGTTGATTTTAAGGATGTATTGCTGCATTGTAAAGAAGGTCGTGCATGGAACAAATTTGTATTGACTGATGGATTCTTGTTTAGAGCTAATCGCCTATGCATTCCAGTTGGTTCTGTTCGTCTTTTGTTGTTACAGGAGGCGCATGGAGGTGGATTGATGGGTCATTTTGGTGCCAAGAAGACTGAGGATATTTTGGTCACACACTTCTTTTGGCCAAGGATGAGGAAAGATGTTGAGCGCTTTGTTGCTCGCTGCACTACATGTCAAAAAGCTAAGTCTTGCTTGAATCCACATGGTTTATACATGCCACTTCCTGTTCCTTCTATTCCTTGGGCGGATATTTCTATGGACTTTGTTTTAGGACTACCTAGGACTAAGAGGGGGAGCGATAGTATTTTTGTTGTTGTGGATAGATTTTCTAAGATGACACACTTTATACCATGTCATAAGACTGATGATGCTAGTTATATTGTTGATCTCTTTTTCAAAGAAATTGTACGTTTGCATGGTATGCCTTCTACTATTGTTTCAGATCGTGATGCGAGTCACTTTTGGCGCACGCTTTGGAATAAGTTGGGTACAAAGTTGTTGTTTTCTACAACTTGTCACCCACAAACTGATGGACAAACTGAGGTGGTGAACCGCACTTTGGGCACTATGTTGAGAGCTATTTTGAAGAAAAATTTGAAGCAATTTGAAGAATGTTTGCCTCATGTTGAGTTTGTATATAATCGGGCAACACATGCTACTACCAAGGTAAGTCCTTTCAAGGTAGCGTATGATTTTGATCCCCGTATTCCGCTTGATATACTTCCTCTACCTATTCATGAGAGAGTTCATGTTGATGCTAAGGAGCGTGCTGAATTTATTTTGCAAATGCATGAGACCACTAGACTTAGCATTGAAAAGATGAATGACAAGTATAAAATTGCTGGTAGTAAAGGTAGAAAAGAAGTAAAACTTGATGTAGGAGATTTAGTATGGTTACACTTGAGAAAGGATAGATTTCCAGATTTAAGAAAGTCTAAATTAATGCCTAGAGCTGATGGTCCTTTCAAAATAATTGAGAAAATTAATGATAATACATACAAACTTGAGTTGCCTCCCGAGTTCGGGGTTAGTCCTACTTTCAACATTTTAGATTTGAAACCATACTTGGAAGAAGAGGATGAGCTTGAGTCGAGGACGATTCCACTTCAAGATGGGGAGGATGATGAGGACATTACTCCTAAGGATACATGCAACACTCCTCCAATTCTAGACTTGCAAGATCCAATGACTAGAGCTCGTGCACGACGACTAAATTTAGAGATCAGCTCGTTCCTACATTCTTCATTATATATCACTTTTGAGAATGGTTTGCTACCTAATGATTATATTGTAATTAGGAACCATGGAGAGAACCAGGAGATGATGGGAGAAGGACTTGGAGGCGTGGAGGACCAGCAAGGACATGGAAGCCAAGGTGGAAGCCCAACCAAAACCGACTTCGAGTCTGTTTCGGGCCCAGGACCAGTTTGCACTAAAACGGATGCCTAGGACGCATACGGACTCGGATTTGGACGTTCTACATATGCACGGAAAGATAAGAATAAGACCTTTCCACTGTCATTGGTACCATGTCAAAATTCATCCACAGTCATTGGGAATCATTAAAACAAGAGAGGGTCCAGAATCTATTTCGGTGCTACGTCACCTGTTTTTGGCCTTTGGGCTTTGTATCTAGTTGAGCCCAATTAGGGGCGCATCCAGAGGGTCTTGCACGACCCTAGGGTATCCATATACAGCCACCACCGCACCATTAGGGTTTGGGTTTTGCTTAGATTATTCTGTTCATAACAGTTTTGCGTCATCACGGTTTATGAGACCCCAACTTCGTGAGATTCATAATACATCTGCAATTGTGTTGCATTCTTCTTTGTTCTTCCTTGTGTTTTTGATTTGCAGGAATGGATTAGCCTTCTCGGTGATGTGAATCATTTTAGGACGGTTGATAACCAGAGGAGACGTCATGCTACGATTGCCGGGTTTAGAACATGCTGTTCTGAAGTCGGATCGATTTGTGTGGCGCCTCCGACCAAATCAACGTATCAAGAACCTTTCGGAAGATCGCGAACCCTTGTCCATATCATAGCGGTTGATTAGTGGGTAATTTAATACGGCGAGCTTCGAAGTAATGCCTCAACGTTCTAGAAGCCATGACCACTGCGTATGCGATTTTCTCCATTACGGAATAGAGCCTTTTGGACCCAGATAGTGCTTTGCTAACATAGTATACTGGAAGTTGTGCTAAGAGCTCTTTGGGCTCTCCCTTGACTATTTTGACTATTTTTTTCTCTTGCACGAAGACTACACTGACTGCCAAATGAGATGCAGCGACATATAACAGAAACACAGCCCCCGGCTCTGGGTTGGTTAGCTTTGATTGCCTTTGAAGGTAACTTTTCAGATCTACGAAAGCTTTTTGTTGCTCTGGGCCCCACTCGATGGGTTGGGCCCCTCCAAGTGTTTGGAAAAATGGCAAGCTTCGCTCGGCCGATCTGGATATGAATCGATTCAAAGCTGCCATTCTGCCTGTATGTTTCTATACATCTTTTCTATTCTTGGCCTCTTTCATTTGGGTGATTGCTTTAATTTTGTCGAGATTAGCTTCTATGCCCTTGGCTGATACCAGGCAACCAAGAATTTTTCCGTTTCGGATTCCGAACACACACTTTTCTGGGGTTAGCTTTAGCCTCGCTACTTGGAGGTTTGCAAATGTTTTTGCTAGGTCTGAAATATGGTTACCCTTTTTCTTACTTGCTACTATGATGTCGTCCACATAGGCCTGCACACTATTTCCAAATTGCGACTCAAAGGCTTTTTGGGTCATACGGCAGAACGTAGGGCCACAATTTTTCAATCCTTCAGGCATCCTTACGAAGCAGTAAGTGCCCAAAGGTGTGATGAAACTCGATTTTTCCTCGTCCTCCATCCTAAGCCAGATTTGGTGATAACCTAAGATACAGTCTAGCAGTGACAGCAGCTCGCTTCTGGCTGCTACGTCCATGATTTTGTCAATTCGAGGTAGTGGGAAATCATCCTTAGGGCAGGCCTTGTTGAGATCTATGAAATCTATACACATTCTCCACTTCCCATTCTTTTTCCTCACTATTACACAATTTTCTAGCGAACATGGGTACTTGACTTCGCGAATAGCAGAGGCATCGAGGAGTCGCTGCACTTCTGCTTTCATGGCTTCAGTGTTTTCATCGGACATCTTTTGGAGCCTTTGTTTCTTTGGTTTGGCACTCACATTGATCTCTAACTTGTGCTCTATGATGCTTCTATCCAATCTTTCGAGGTCTGCCGAGGACCAGGCGAATACATCTTTGTTTTTGCTGAGGAATGCTAGTAGCTCTTTCTCTTCTTCGGGGTTTAGTCCCGAACCCATTGTGATGAATTGCCCCAAAACTTGTTCATCGAGGAGTACTTTTTTGATTTCTTCATCTGGCTGGACTGTGATCCTTTCTTTATCGAGGCAGTGCGCCTCTTCTTTTGCGTTGATCTTATGTTGTTCTCGGGCCTTTCTGGCTCTTTCTTCTTCCTCCAGCTGCTCTTGGCTAAAAACTTGTATGTTATTGTAGTTTCTTTCTCCTGGTGCATAACCTTTTTCTGTGTCTCTTGCCACTTGCTGATTTCCTTTGACTGTGATGACTCCCCTGTCGGCTGGAATCTTCAAGCATAGTTATGGACTGTAGATAACTGCCTCGAATGTGTTGATTGTGCCTCGGCCGAATATGACATTGAATGGGTCGCAGAGGTCTACAACATGAAATGTTACATACTCTGTCTGAGGGTTTTGAGTGTTGCCGAATGACACTGGGAGAGAAACCGTGCCTATGGGTGTGATTCTTTTCCCTCTGAAGCCTATGAGTGGTATATTTAATGGTTGCAAGGAACTTTTGCTAAGGCCCATTTGCTCGATGGAATTTATGAACAATATGTCTGCCTGACTGCCATTGTCAATGAGAACTTTGCTGACCATCCAGGTGTGAATGTGGGCTTCGATTACGAATGTGTCGACATGCGGGTAAGCTTTGAGGTTGAGGTCGGCTTCGGTGAATGTGATGGGAACATGGGACCACTTTGATTTGATAATCGGTCCCTCAGTGAAGACACTGTTTACCACTCAAAAATGGTCTCTTCTTCTTCTTTTGTTTTCAAAGTCTGAGGATGACCCCCCGCATATCATTCCAATGAATCCTTGCACCGGGAATGTTGTGGCTTGGTTTGGGTTGGGTTCCGGCTTGGGCTGCGATAGTTGTGCTGGCTCTTGTTTTTACCTCTGCTGGTCCTGATTTGCAACTGGTTGCTGGGTTGATTGTCTTGGTTGCATATAATGGCTAGGGGTTGTATTGGATGCGTTGTGTTGAATTACGGGGATGATGTATATGGCTGATGGTGAGTGTTTGGATAATGATAGTTGATTTGTGCGGGTTGTGGGTATGGTTGCTGGGGCCATGGATTGGGCGATGTGTAGTTGATGACTTTTTTTGGGCTGGTACCTTCTTCTCTGATTCCATTCTTTCTTGTATCTCTTTTGCTTTGAGGCAAGTGGAAGTTTTGTGCCCCTTGTTGCTGGACGGTTTTCTAGCTGGACGGTTTTGGCTTGGTGAACCTTGGCCTCTGCCGCAATCTCGGTAGTTGCTTTCTCTATAATCACTATTGCGGGTATCTTTGATGTTATGGTCTTGTTTCTCCTCTTCGATGTGTCCTACGAACGATGATGATTGTCTGGCGGGCGGCTTGGATTTTCTATATTGTCTTTCTTGATAATTGCCCTTGATGTGTGTTTGGTTGCGATTTTTGCTCTGGCTTTGTTTGCGCCTTTTGTAATCCACATCTAATTTGCTATATTCTTCGAATTTTGTGCACAATGTTTGCATTGTGCGCGGGGGTATTCGTGCACAGTAGGATGACATTTGCCATGCTTGCATGCCTTGAAGCACTAAACTTATTGCGGTCTTGTCCGTTATGCTTGGCGCTTGGGCTCGAAGCATGAGGAATCTTTTGTAGTAATCATGTAATAGCTCGTTCTCTTGCTAGGCGATGTTCAAAAGCTCGTGCGATGGTTTCATAATGGTGCGGAACCCTCAAAAGCTTGTGATAACCTTGTCCCTGATATTTTCCCAGCTGTACAATGACCCTGGGGGTAGGTTGAAATACCAATTCAGTGCGGACTCTTCGAGGGCACCTACAAATGCTTTCGCTAGAGTTGCTTCGTCTCCCCCTGCCGATACGATCGCCACCTCGTAGCTCATGAGGAATTGCCTTGGGTCAGAACTTCCCTTGAACTTGGCTAGTGGTATCATTCTGAATTGCGGAGGGTATGGCGCCCTCTGCAATCATTCGAAGTGGGGTGAATCTTTGTCGATTATGGCTGCCCTCCATATTGGTAGCACATCTGTGGGTAATGATGGCTCTCTTTGCTCAATGTACAGATGGGCTTTGGGCATTGGGCTTGGTTCTTCATGGCTTGTTCTGCCGATGGTTTTCTGGAGTTCTTTGACCTCTTATGCGAGTTGGAGATTTTTGAGTCGGAGTTGGGCTATGTACTCATTTTCTTGTATGGCTTTTTCTCTTTCTGCCAGTGCTTTGCTCCTTAACTCCTGCTCTTGCAGCAGTTGTTGCTTGAGCTGTTCGAGGTGCTCGGCTCTTTGGGCTAGTAGTTCCATCTCCTGCAGTGTTGTCATTGAGTTTGGAGTACAGCTTCCAGGAGGGTTTGAGATCGATGGTTACTCGGGGTACAACACTGGGTCTTTTGGGTCGACGGGTGCATCTAGCTGTGATGGTTGTGCTTCGGGGATGTTCTCTTTTGTTACTTGCGAAGTGGATTGGTCGTCAATCGGTTGGGGGTATCTTAGGGCGTTACCTCGGTCTGGTGCAACACCGCTCGAAGGTAAGATCCGGGGAGTTGAGTCATTATGAGCTGGTATACGAGCTCACAACATGGTGGGCGCCATTGTTGGTGTTACAAAGCGTGAGCTCCAAAACACTAAACAGAAAAAGGGGAACGAAAATGGTGTACTCGAAGGATTCTGAGTGATGTAACAGGCGTTCTTCACACATCCCAAAAAGATTCCTCTTCTTACAAGTAAGTAGGGTTGCTCTATTTATAGGCCCGTACTTAGGTCATATGCAAATGACCATTTTCCCCTAATTACCTACTATATTCTCTGAATATTCGATACAAAATGGTCATAAAGGGTAAACTAGTCATCCGAGCTTTTCTTGTACCCTTCCTTGATCAACATGCCACCAAATATGTTGACGCCATATGTCGTCCGCCGCATGCCTCGCCCGCCTTCGGCTTTGGGTGCGACCTTCGACCTTTGAAGGGGTTCACAATCCTTCGAGCGTTCTCGCCCGCTCTCTTCCAAAGTCTAGGGGCTCTGCTCCCTTCAGGACCCTTTGAAGGATGTGTACCCCTCAGGGGGTTCTGGTTCTTCCGAAGCCTTCAAGGGGTACCTGTCCTCAAAAGTTATGTTTAATAGAGAAGATAGCAATGATTAGCCTCGGTTTTTGTTTACAGCCCAACTTTGACTGTCCTCCAAGGGTGGCCCACGAGGTGGTCTCCCAACAGAGTCAGTTGCAATTAACAAAGGCGAAGATACCTTGTAGCTAGTGGGTGCAAATGAACCCACAACAAAATGAAAAATCTATTGTCACCATATTAGCAGTCAAGAAAACAATGAAAAAACAACTACTAGGCTGTAGTAGCAGCCCCCCCAATTTTACCAGGAAACAAACATGCCCTTAGCTAGCAGCACACCAGAACACATAATACATTAACAAAATAAGGTAGTTCAATCACGAGGTCAATAAAACACAATCAGAAGTGTTCAACACAAACATACAACTACAAAGGAAAAAAAAGCAACGATGACAACGAGACTTGAAACTAGCTACGTGACGAGGAGGGGACGACGAGCATCCATAGAGATGAGCGACGATGGTGAGAACGAGGGGACTCATCAATCGACCCGAGCAATCTTACGGTGCAGCTTGACGGCGTCAAGCCTCCCCTCGTTGTGGGGGTGGCTGATGAACCGGGACGCGTGCATGATGACCGCCATGCTGGAGTCATACTCCTGGTCATTCTTGCAGAATGGGCACCGGTACCAATACTTGCCGGAGGGGGTGGACCAGGAAGGAATGCGCAATCCAGTGACAAAGGGGGGCTCTTCTTCGCTGTGGTGGTCGGTGGTGGTGTCGTCGTTGCCGACGGTCGCCTTGACGACCTCCATCGGTGGCGCCTCCTCCTCCTCTGCCATCGGGACGACCACCTCCTTCCCCTTGAGAGCCACCGAGGCAACCTCCTCCTCCTCCTCCTCCTCCTCCTCTGAAGTCGGGACGAACTCCTCCTCCTCTGACGCTGGGATGACCTCCACCTCCTCCTCTGACGCCGAGACGACCACATCCTCCTCCTCTAACACCGAGACGACCTCCTCCTCCTCCTCCTTCACTGGCGCCGAGACGTCCGGGGCCAGAGTGCTGCGGACACGCTTCAGCGAAGGTGCTAACATCGGGATGACCTCCTCCTCCTCCTCCTTCGCTAGCGCCGAGACGTCCAGGGCCAGAGCACCGCGGACGCGCTTCGGCGAAGGCGCTGACACTGGGACGATGTCCTCCTCCTCCTCCTCCTTCTCTGGTGCCGAGACGTCTGGCACTAGAGTGTCGTGGACATGCTTCGGTGAAGGCGAGCGCAACTCACTGCGGCATGCTCCAGCCACGGAAGAAGACGAACCACCGCTCTGTAAAGAGTCAATGAACAGTAAAAAATCCCCTTCCGTAAATCGCGATATATCAACTTGATAACTAAATCAAAGCACAAAATAGTACTGATGTTGGCCTAAAAGAGTCAAGAACTGATGAGGACATCACCATGCTGGATACACGCATATCATGGCCTTCCCCAAGTTACAAGTCGTCACCAACTTGGTCGCCGCGTTCGTCTTGGATTCAACCGATACCCCTTCACGGTTTTGATGACATCTCCAACATCCGACGTCCAAACGAGGCGTTCTTTGATGCGTTGGAAAGGGGACGATGACACCATCGTTTTGTTTCTAGTCCTAGCTCCAGAAGGGTCATGAGTCATGTTGTGTGACCATGACAAGGTGCTGCGCCACCTATTTTGGGCTAACTTGGCCATGTATCATGTCGGGCCTTAAGCCCATGTTGTGGGCCCCCCTGGTCGCCCCCAACCCTAGGATGCCCTTGGTTCCTACATAAACTCAGTAGCCACTGTCTTTTTGTTTCGGGTTTTGTTTAGTTCAGTTTTCTTGAGAGAAACTTGATCGAATTATTGTAACTGTGGCGACAAGTCCTTTTACACTAATCCAGGGCCCCTGTTCTTGTTCTACACCTCTGTGGCGATTAGCCCTTTTGTGTTCAGAGCTTAAACCTTTTCTTGTAATTCGCTTCATCCATATTTGCAATTTCAGATTGCTTGTTTATCCTCTCTTGCTTGTGTTCTCGATTTCGCTTGCAGGAACAATCAAGTTGTGCTTGGAGTAACAGTTGCGGGGTTGGATCGTGTCTGATTCAAGCCGTCTCGTCGACACCGAGTTCCCAAATTCGAGTTTACTCCCCCTACCTCTCGGAAGATCAGGCCATATCTACATCAAGAACTATAGAGAATCGTAGAGATATTGAGCAAATGAAAAACCCCTAAAATTGTATGAAAATCATGGAACGTGGGCAAGAACATTCCGTGAACTACAGGAGGAGAGGGGTGTGGAGGTTGTCGTTGCCAGTGGCCTCCGTTGAGTCCCCCGTGAGCGCCATGGCAGTTGAGCGTGGTGAGCGGCGAGCGAGGGTTCGAGGTAGTTTGAGCATGGCGAAGAAGATGAGAAGTGGGAGAGTGGAGTGATGGCGGAAACGGGAGTGCGCCCCTGATACGGGCTTGAGGTCGAGAGGCACCTTCTCTCATACTAGCACGCTTAACACACTGAAACATGGGGCCACGAAACATGGTCCCACCTGCCCTTGAGTCCTGAGTAGAACTTCAGTGTATGTCATAAAAAAATGGAAGGCAGAATGTTTTTCCTTCTTTTAGGCCCTGTTTGGATCCATCTTGTCAAATTTTAACAAGGTGTTAAAGTTTAACAACTTAAAAAATCTGAAGTGAGAGATAGACTCAATTGGTAATGATCTATAGCATTTTACCAACGTTGTAAAGTAGTATATTCACTTGGGATTCAATTTATTCCCACAGTATACTAGTTCTTACAATAAAGTAGTATATTCACTTGGGAATGGGTGGATCTGCACCCACAGCTGTCTACTAGTACTAGTACTACATGTAGCTTCGCTAGTGTTATCGAGTGCTCTACTAGCTACTGTACTCCATAGCCCTGCTCCTTCCAACGGCAATTACGTACTGAGCGTATGCGCATGACTCACGAACCATGTGAACGCACAAAACTGGATGGAGACCATATGTGAGTTGAACGAGGCAGTACATGCATGTGTCCCTCTAATTTTCCCCCCTTTGTTTCTGTGTAGTAGGACGGAGGTGGTAGATCGTCGTATCTTTGTGCTTTCAGAAGAAGGATGCCAAAATGCTCATAATGAAAGAGCTCTGGGATCCAGATCAAGATCGAGATTATGCATTTGTCATTTGGGTAGTACCATAATAAGAGAAATATACACAAGTTTGTATAGGTTTTACTAGATTCAAAAGGAATCTCTAATTAAGTTGGCTTCCCCCATCGCAGGCTTTGCATGTGTTCGCTTCCCCCATCGCAGGCTTTGTGAGGGGAGCCAGTAAATTTCAACGCGGGCGGCGCCGCTCGCCTCGATTCGAGTCAAGTGATGTGACCATTCATATTCAGCTCCTACTATCATTACTCCGCGCAGGGCCATGAGACCGGAATTGAGCAAAGTCAAGTGATCGGACCGGAGGCATGTCAAGTGGTAGTCCTCACCAAAGCATATCCATTCGCTATATGTTTGATGGTGGTTGTTATATACTGTACTATTACTTTTGCCAAAATAGTGCTAGTTGTCGGGAATCACTGGACTCAATGGATGGAAGATGAAGAAAAGGGACTGTTGTTCAGTTGTCCAGTGGCCAATAAAATAGTATGTGCAGCCGTCTGAAAAAATAAGCAAAACTTCAATACAAAACCTTTATTCAATGACCATATTATTCCTATGTTTTCAAATCTATAATGGTGGTTGTTAGTATAAATCATAAACTTCTTTTTGTATATATTGATTCCATTAAGCAATATATAATATCAACTTTATTTGTTTTAATTCTTTTTGTGATACACTTCAAAAACTAAATATATATTCTATTAAAAAAGATTATTCCTATTTTCCGTACCAACAATGGTGGTTAGCAATATAAACAAAATTTTATTTTGTATACTTGTTGTACGCCTACATCTCATTATGCACCATGTACTCATTTATTATAAAATCATTTTATATAGTGAAAGAATTGAATATTAATCTTAATAGAATTGTCACACAAATACGCATTCAACCATATAATTAGTTTTATATCTAATCATCATATTTAGTGTTTAAATGATTGATGTGACCCCTCTAAAATTTAGACCTAAAAAAATCAATCCCGCCATGGATCCTGAAATACACATGCGACGTCCATTGATTACTAGGAAAAAATTGCTACAAATGACTCTTCGATGATGGTATTTTCTGTAAAGCACTCCTCAATTCTTGTTTTGCTAGAAACCACTCTTCAATGATGGTTATTTGCTAAAACACACTTCAGCTACAATAATCATGAGCAAATTTGCTACTGGACACTTTTCTTTTGTGGTGTTTGCTAGAGGACACTCTAGCTTCAAATGAGTCTTTGCTCATGGACACTACTTATTACTTGTGGTAATTGGCCAAAAGACACTATGGTCAATAGAATATGACTTCCCATGCATGAAAGAGAGAGAAGATTTCACAAATGGCTAAATTGTCCTTGAAATTATTAGCAAATTTGACCATATATAATTATATTTTATAAATCAAATATCATAAATATTATTAAATCTGAGCATATAATCAAAGACTCAGATTTAATAAAAATTTGATAATATGCTATGATTTAATAATATTTGTGATATTTGATTTATAAAATATAATTATATGGTCCAATTTGTTAAAACAATTGCAAGGTCAATTTAGCCATTTGTGAAATCTTCTCTCTCTTTCATGCATGAGAAGTCATATTCTATTCATCATAGTATCTTTAATCAATTACCACAATTAAGTAGTATATAGTATCCATAAGCAAAGACTCATTTGAAGAGTGTCCTCTAGCAAAGACCACAAAAGAAGAGTGTGTAGTAGCAAATTTGCCCACTAATCATTTAAGAGAGATAGAACTTTTCAAAGGCCAAATTTGCTAGTGGACATCATTCTTTTGTGGTCTTTGCTATAATTAGACTCTACTACTTAATTATGTAATTACTACAGGACATACTTTAATTGTGGTAATTGGCTAAGAAACACTCTAATCATTAGAACATGACTTTTGTTGCATGAAGGCGAGAGAAGAGTTTGCTAGTACTCCCACCATCCAAGAATATAATTCTAGCTTTAGTCAAAGTCAAATATTTTAAACTTTAACTGATAATATCTCTAAAAGTAAATAGTTATAAATATAAAGAGTTGCATATTATGATAGTTGCTTTTAAGATGAATCTAGCAATATCTTTTCTACTTGATCAATCATCATAACTTTTTCTCTATTGATAGTTGAAGTTAAAATTATTTGACTTTGACCAAACCAAGAAATGCTTATATTTTTGGACAGAGGTAGTAGAATATGACTAGAGGTGCAAACTACTATTGTTGTGTCGTTCCCTACTAAACCCAACACTCCTCTACCCTCTCAACCCTGATTGTTCATCTCCTCACTAAAACGTCCCATTAGAGAGTCAATTTTGTATCCCCAATCTCCCCTGCGATGTCGACAGCCATCCTGTTCAACTTTGGGGGCAGCTATAGCCGCCGACGATGCCTAAACGCCGGAGGTTCCAGTCGCGTCACCAGTTGCGCGACACATGCGGGCGCTTCTCGCGTAGCGCAGTGATCGCGGTTTCACCATCGAACACCCACGACTCCTCGGCCCTCTTCCTGTTTGACCCTAGCTTCGGCCAATGTGGTGCGCCTCTGCCTCATCCTGAGACACTGCACGCCTCGAACGCCACAGACAAAGGGATGGGCCTTGCGGAAGCCTTTGTGCCACCGCGACCGCAAGAAAGAAAGGGAAGGGAACAACAACAGCCTCTGCGTCAACCACCGCCACGAATCCGTCTATACGTACTGCGTACTACTCCTACATGCTTCACTTGATTAATCTGTTAAAGTAATTAGATAGATTGATTAATGCACTTTCAGATTCATTAGAAAGGTGCTAAATTCTAATTATAGCCACTCTCTAAAATATAATATCGTCTAAATTAATGAAGTAATCCAACAGACTCTCTAAAACTTCTTATATCTATATTTAAAATCGTTAAAATATAGGCAAGCCGTGTCTAGTTTTGAAGCTTTCAAGAATACATTGGTGAAATTGTTTTTGGACTTGACATTTGATTTGAGAGTTACCAAATTTTTAGCTTTAAAATTAAAGTTGCATGCAATGATGTCAGCAATTCTATTTTTTTCCTTTGCATGCACAAGTTTTCTCCCCCTGCATGCATGCAGTAATTACGTCCATATAGCAAGCTTTCATGACTGGCTAAAAATAGCTATTTAGAGGAGTATTTTAGCTATCGGAAAAAAATAGAAACACATATAGGACACCTGTTGGATGGCATTTTTTGTTGAAAATCCTGAAATTTATAGATAAAGAATAACATAGAAGAGCTCTTGGACATGCTCTACTTGATTGATCTATTAGTCATGCTATCCATCAGAACAATATGATTATCTCATCTCATCAATCTCTTTATTATAGGTACTTAAGCCCAATTTCCCTGATGTGCCACCAGGATTTGAAGACAAAATGAAGAAGAAATCTAAAGAAGTGATCTTTGATTTTGTTTGTGATGTCGATGTGCCACCAGGACGTGAAGTCCAATGTGACCTCAGGTTGGAAAAAATGTACATCTAGTTCACGTTCACTAATGAAAGTCGCGATGTTAGACCACACGAGGTGTTGTCTTGCAAGGAGGTGATGGTCCTTCCACGTTGATTACAAACACTGATATAGTTCGACATGCTATATTATACTTATTATTAACTATGCGCCCTGTAAAACTTCAGATCATGACTAGGGCAGAGGATCTTTGGATTATTCTGAAGAAAAAGGTGATGGACACTGTGTACAAGAGTAACAAATAATCAACTTTTAGCCATGTATGAATGATCTTATCTAGTGTCAGGGTGACTTATGTAATGAATGCCACTTTGTGATTTTGAAATTATGATGGATTATTCTAAAGAAAAAGGATATTGTAGTATGTTAGACTAACTAGCGTCTTTTTAGGCGAAGATGATGATCGAAAATCGATCAAGACACATATATGACCTAATAATGTATGTACATTCACAAAATAGAATTGGCTAGTTCACCACCACAGGATATACATAGACGAAGATTGACATGCATTGATATACCCCTGTTCATCATCAGCACAAGGAAAGAAAGAAACAAAAAACAAAAGCATCAAACTAGAACTAGTAGTTAACGACTTTGAACGGAATGACCAAAGCACGGTGGTGACAATGATCTAGGAGGAAGTCGATCTCTCCTTGAAGGCAGACTCGTATCCCACGTCCCGAGCAATCTCACGGTGCCTCTCAATGTCATAGGGTACCCCAATATTATCGTGGAATAACTGCAACGCGTGCACCTGAACCTCCTCCTTGTACTTGAACTCCCTATCTTGGCAAACCGGGCACGAGTACAAGGTCATGCCAGAGGAATAATCCACTCGATACATGACGTGCGTGTTACCGTTAGGGGAGTGGTAGTAGTCGACAGAGTCGCTGCTATCGTTGTACTCTTCGTCGCTATCGTCGTCACTGACAGTCGCCTTGACGACCTCCGCGGTGCCACCTCCTCCTCCTCTTCCACCGTCGGGATGACCTCCTCCCCCTTCCATGCCATCGAGACGTCCGGGGCCAGAGCGCCGCGGACGCGCTTCGGCGAAAGCGAGCGCGACTCGCCACGACGTGCTCTAGCCACGGAAGAAGACGAACCACCGGTCTGTAAAGAGTAGATGAGTAGTAAAAATCCCTAAAATTGTATGGAAATCACAGAACATGGGTAGGAACTTGCCGCGGACTCTGGGAGAAGAGGGGTGCGGAGGTTGCGGTTGCCAGCAGGCTCCCTCGAGTCCCCCGTGGGCGCTATGGCAGTTGTGCATGGCGAGCAGAGAGCGAGGGCTGAGGTGGTTTGAGCGCGGCGAAGAAGATGAGAAGCAGGAGAGAGGGAACTGGATCCACTGACTTAAGGCACCAGGAAGTGGGTCACTACACGTGGGTCATGCACAACCTCTGCCCTACTCATCAGCATGAGTAACTTAAGTCAGCGGAACCCCGTCCGAGAGTGGAGTGATGGGCGGAAATGGGAGTGTGCCCCTGATATGGGCGTGAGGTCAAGAGGCGCCTTCTCTCATACTAGCACGCTTAACACACTGAAATTGGGCCATGAAACATGGTCCCACCTGTCCTTGAGTCCTGAGTAGAACTTTAGCGTATGTCGCAAAAAAATGGAAGGCAGAAAGTTTTTCCTTTTTTAGTCAGGAAGGCAAAACGTTGGAATTGATATAACTTCCCTTTAGATTAAAGAGCAAGTTCAATTAATCATGTTTCCTACCTTTCAGCTGATTGAAAGCTTCCAATCAAAAGCATACCGTCTCAATTCCTATATTTTTTGTGTCCTAGTACATTCAAAGGGGGGTAAATGAATGAGGTAGGCAGTTTCTACAATTTGAATATATTAAAAGGATTAAGGGCTAGAAATCACCATATCAATAGGAGAAAAAGTAAACTTACCACCATTTAAACAATATAGATATTACGAAATGATTTTCTCTATAACGAACCCAATTGGCTAGTATGGGATCAGGTTCCCACTAGGCCCTCCAAACAAAATTTAATGGCGAGTCAATAGAATATTTGAATTAACATACTCCCTTCATTTTTAAATTATTATCATAGTTGACCTTTTTAATTAACTTTCATCATTCATCTTATTCAAAAGGAAATAAAAATATTATATATATTATTATGGTTTGTTTTATCATTAAAATAAATTAATGCATAACTTATAATTTAATGGCTAGGGCGACCATGGACTGCTCGAACGTGCCTACATCGTCTATCACACTCGCATGTTATGCCCTTATATATGCCACATTTATAGACAATTTTGTCTTGCTTGTAGTGGTGCTCACGATCACCAACGAGCTCATGTAATGGATGCAGTTGTTCTTTTTAAAGGCTGTTCTTCATGATATTTTATGGAATTCGAGTAGTGTATTTGTAAAAAAAAAGAGTCCTAGTGGACTTCAACTTGTCACGCTTGGTGGACTTTAACTCAACAAGCTAGCTATGAATGCAAGGCCAGCTCTTTATTAATATTTTCGTTAATGCACCATCTTATCTCTTTTTTATTTGCTAGTTATGAGTCGTATTTGGTATGAAGTCTTTGTTATCATTGTTTGCTTCTGAATTTGTAAGAAGAATCAGAATTCTATTTTGTTATTATTAATTAATTTTTTAATTTGAAATACCACCTACTTACAATATTTTTAAACTTTTTTGGGATGAATCCTTCTGGAACTCACATATCAGTGGGCCATATGAAATGAGCTGTTATACTTGAACAAGCACATGTGACATATAGTACCATAAGGAGTTTGATCGATAGAGAACAAAATCAAACTGCTCTGTTAAGACGCAAATGGGTACATGTCTACCATACTAAAATTCTGAGTTGGTGGCTTGTATGGTGGTAGTCGTCGCACCACCCCTACTGGAAAATGTGCCGACATGTGGGTCCCATCAACCCCATAGCAAGAATGTCTCGCTTTGAACATTTATGTCTCGCTTCCATTCCAAAATTGTCTTGCTATAACAAGAACACTTTTGCAGTGGCACTAGCAAAGATCTGCATCAGGTGATTCTGATTCATCACGGGAGTGATAAAATCAGGATTGGGGTGGACTAATTAGACACTACAGAGGAGATAATGGTTAATACCTAGTGAGACAAAGAGAAAAAAGCACGAAAAAGAGGCACCGCCGATTGCAGAACTGGGGCATCGGCGAATGAGGCATCGAGGACCTCAAAAAATTACTAAAAAAGAACATCCTCAACTCGTGGAAAATGCGGTGACATCCTCAACTTATGAAACATATGAATTTTGCTTATGCACTAAAATGTTTTCTCAATCATTCTTCATCATTTTATTTTTTTTTATCTTAGCAACGCACGAGCATATGGCTAGTGACAGATAAAAGTTGGGTTAATTGCAAAATTCACCCCATAAGTTAGTTGGAGTTTGAGACTCCCACACATTATAAGTCATTTTTTGATAAATACAAAATATTGAAAGTTTAATCTTCATATTTTTTATATAGAGAACTAGGACGAGGTTACCCGCGCAAACTTGCGCGGCTAGAATTATGTAGATTTAATTTCCAATATATATTTTTTAAATATTTACGTAACGTGCTTGTTTTACAACTAATTAGAGTCTATATCATATTTAATATCATCCTTCTTAGAAAATTGTTGTTGTTTGAGTGGCCAAAACAACCACATCGCTTAATAATTCATATAAGTCCCTTGTACAATACTATCTTAAGTACATATATATGCTTATGATTCAAATGTTAATTGGCCTAAACTAAGGAAATGGTCGTTCAATTTTCATAGAACTCCTTTCCCTTTGCCATATCTTCGTGTAATGTCATCAAATCTCATAACTCAATCCCCCTTCCAGATATATCATAATCTTTAGTTTATACTGCCGTAATGAATATCAATGAGATTCAATTGAGAGACTCGCTCCCTAGACTTAACTAAAAAATAAAGATCTAGAAAAAAAATAATCTTAAATTTGAATGGATAGATGGATGGATGGATGGATGGATGGATGGATAGATAGATGGATAGATAGATAGATAGATGGATAGATAGATAGATGGATGGATGGATGGATGGATGGATGGATGGATGGATAGATAGATAGATAGATAGATAGATAGATAGATAGATAGATAGATAGATAGATAGATAGATAGATAGATAGATAGATAGATAGATAGATAGATAGATAGATAGATAGATAGATATGTAACTAAAATATCATGGCACATCCACACATGAGTGCCAGGGAATGCACCACGTGTTGTGACAAGAGGCAGACACGCTTGTTGATAACAATGGTTGGAGATGCTCTAATGTTGATATGCTCTAATGTTGATAACAATGGAACGGAAACTCCTTTTAATTGCATGGATGGAAAAATCTAGTCATAGTAGATACATATAAGCGCATGCATATACGTAATTCTGTTTTAGCTTTCCATTTATTTGGTTTGGGTGTAGACTCATTTTTTATGAGAATTTCTTCAATTTTCTCCAATTAACGTGGAGGCGTCAAAAGGAGGCTCTAATTAGTAAATATATAGTATAAGATAAGATTTGCATGCTAAATGTTGTCTAAAATGAGTTGCATTACGCATAGAATCAGAGGGACTATATGACTCATACTAGGTTGGAGGTAAATAGTAGCATTTTTTCCCTCGCAAAAAAATAATACCAGTGTGGGGCACCAGTCCATGTTGGCTCCAACGTTGTCCGTCCACTAGCTGCTGTTGGTGTCTTCGTCCTCAGCTCCAACATTGCCTCCACCCTAGAACAGTCGCTGGTGACGCGGCCAAGGCATTCGGTGGCGGGAAGACAAGCGCGGCCAGGATTTTGGACGCCAGACTTGTCCCGCACCCCACCTCCTAGAACACGAGCCATCCACGATAATTAAGGTCGAGATCTTCTAGTACTTTTTGTGATTGGGGCTGATTGGCAGATTAGTAAATCTGAGTAGTTTCATTTGTTTAGGATTGTAGTTTTGATCGTCATTTGTTTATTATCCCACCATCAGCATCCTTTTCTCCTGTTTCAGGAATATGTTAATTAGTTCCTTTAATTTCACTGATGGTGTCCGGGAACGATCGGAGTTAGATACTGTTGTCACATGGAGATAAGGCTTGGCAGGACAGAGTTGAAAAATTCATTGAAGACACCTTTGAGGGCACTTATCTAGGAGAGATTACGAAATGTCCATGTAGTAGGTGTGGTTGCATGGCATATAGAACAAACACTGAGCTTGCAAAACACCTGATTGACAGAGGGTTTCATAAGGAATTCATAACATAGGAACGTCGTTTTCATGATCTAGCTACTGAGCCTATGGATCTGGATGATAATTGGGATTTTACTGATGAAGGCGAACCTACTCTTGATGGCCCCTCTATTAAAAATCTGATTGATTCACTAATCAGTGGTGCTATACATGGAAATCTTAACGGAAGCAGTAATAATACCGAGGAGCCAAATGATTCAGCAAAGGCTTTTTTTCAAAATAATGCAAGAAGCAAAGAAAGAATTGTACCCAGGTTGTGAGGAGGCTACAAAAGTATCTTTCACTGTGAGGCTATTTCAGATTAAGTGCATGTTCGGCATTAGCAACAATGCCATGGAGCAGATCCTTCAGTTAATATGTCTTTTGCTCCCCAAAGGACATTGTGTCCCAGATACATTGGAAAAAGTTCGAAAGGTAGTTCGAGAACTTGGCCAGGACTATGTGAAGATTCATGCTTGTGTCAACAACTGTGTGTTATTTCGTGGAGAATGCCAGGATCTGCATGAGTGTCCAACATGCGGAGAAAGTAGGTGGGAAAATGCTGATCCAGTGGGGCATACAGAGGGTGGTGCCACTCATGATGGAGTAAAGAAGAAGAAGCTCTTTCCTAAAAAAAAAACTGAGGTACTTTCCACTTATTCCTCACCTTCAAAGATTATATATGAACGTGACCACATCGAAGAAAATGCGTTGGCATGCTGAAGAATTGGTCATTAAAGATGGGAAAGTTTGGCACCCGGCCAACTCATTGGGATGGAAGCACGTAGATGGCGAGTATGAGGACTTTGCATCAGAACCACGTAATGTAAGGCTAGGACTTGCATGAGATGGCTTCAATCCATTTAGGATGTTGAATGTGAATTACACTACATGGCTGGTGCTCCTAATTCCTTATAACCTGCTTCCATGGTTGTGCATGAAACAATCTTATTCGATGATGTCGATGCTCATTCCAGGGCCTAGATCTCCAGGAATTAACATTGATGTATATTTGCAGCCTCTGATCGATGAGCTGAAAGATCTCTGGATTAATGGAATTGTGACTTGGGATGCAAAAGCAAAGAAGAATTTTAATCTACATGCAGTTTTAGTTTCGACAATAAATGATTTTCCTGCATATGCGATGTTATCTGATTGGAGCACAAAAGGAAAGTTTGCTTGTCCTCATTGTCACAAGGATACTGATTACTTGTGGTTACAACATGGGAAAAAGCATTGCTATATGGGGCATCGCCATTTTTTGTCTTCAGGCCACAGGTGGCGAATGAACAAGGTGAGCTTCAATGACAAGGTTGAAGAGAGGGAGCCTCCAGTGCCGCTAACTGGTGAACAAGTTTTGCAGCATTATGAGAGTTTTAAGCAAGTATGTTTTGGAAAGACTACTGCAGGGAAGAGGAAGCAGCGAGATGAAGATATTAGGTGGCACAACTGGAGGAAGAAGAGTGTTTTTTTAGCTTCCTTACTAGAAAAAATTGCTGATACGTCATAATCTAGATGTCATGCACATTGAGAAGAATATTTGCAAGAGCTTGATAGCGACTTTGCTTGGTTTAGCTGGTAAATGTAAGGATGATGAGAAAGCTCGACTTGATCTAGAAGAACTAGGTATAAGGAAGGATCAGCATCCATTGCAAGAGAAAGGTAAATACACTTTGCCACCGGTGTTATACACATTAGGAAAAGACGAGAAGCAAATTTTTTGCAATTTCCTACAAAATATTCAGACGCCAGATGGGTATGCCTCCCATATCAAGACGTGTGTTGATGTCAGTGCCTGCAAGGTAACTGGACTTAAAAGTCATGACTATCATGTTTTATTAGAAAAACTTCTACCCTTGGTGGTACGCGACATATTGCCTGAGGATGTAGTGGTCGGGATCATTGAACTCAGCAGGTTTTTTAATGCAATATGTTCGAAGGAGCTTGAGGTTGCTAAACTTGAAAAACTTGACAAATCTATTGGAGAGACCCTTTGTCACCTTGAGATGATTTTTCCGCCTGCATTTTTTGATATTATGGTGCACTTACCAGTTCATCTTGCTTGGGAGGCTAAGTACGGTGGCCCAGTTTGCTATAGATGGATGTATCCAGTTGAGAGGTACCTGTGTACCCTCAAGGGCTACTTGAGGAACAAAGCATGTCTCGAAGGTTCAATAGCAGAGGGATATCTCTCGGAGGAGTGCCTTATATTTTGCTCTCGCTTCTTTGACGATATTGGTACAAAGCTCAATTGGCTAGAGCGTCAAGAAAAGAACGCTGTTACTGAACCACCTTCTGATGGTATGAGCATATTTGGTCGTAGGGACTACAGTAAAAAAAACCTTTTCAGCTCGACAAACGTGAGCCTCAAGAATTTTAGAAGATGAGACACTACATATTATCCAACTGTGATGAGTGCAATCAATGGATAAAGTAAGTCGTTGCATATCACATATATGATTTATTGTTTTGAAACATGCATTATCTTCTACCAGGTGCCTGATCATTTGCCTATTGTTGTAGTGAGCATGAGGAGGAATTGAGGAAATCCAACTCACGGAATGTTGACAGAAGCCACAAGCAATAATTTGTAGGATGGTTTGAGCGAAAAGTGAGACATATTCCTCTAATTTTTAAATACATGATATTGAAATTTACAATGTGTTCCTAACATATCTCCCAATTATTTTGAGGCAGATAAGGAAACTATGGGCAAAGGGAGAAGTGAATGACATGATATATGCTCTAGCTCGTGGTCCAGGTCCTCATATTCGTGTGGCTAACGGGTGCTCCATCAATGGATTTCTCTTTCGGACAAAAGAAGTAGAGAGAAACTTAACCACACAAAACAACGGTCTTGTTGTATAGGGGGATGGCATGGAATGGTATGGAGTGATTAGAAGAATTATCATGCTAGACTATCCTATGAAGAAGGAAGTCATTTTGTTCGAGTGTGATTGGTTTGATGTTCCAGCACCGGACAGAAACAAATCCAGAGGGTACAATAATGATAAATATGGCATTATCGATATTGATACCAGTCGGACTTGATATGCAGAGGAGTCGTACATCCTGGCGATCCAAGAAGAGCAGGTGTGTTATGTGAAAAGTGCCAGGAGAGCGAATTGGTGGTCTCCTTAGAATGAAACCTAGGAACCTGTTTGCCATGCCTGAAGAAGGAGAGGAGAATGAAAATAATTTTGCTGATACCGATGCTGACTCGATCGTCATAGGAGTGCAACATATGAACATTGAAGAGCGACCCGAGGAATTGAGAAATTGGAGCAGGACTGACATGGAAGGGTTAAGTGTCGATGCTGCTGTACTCGAAGAGGCGCATGCTGCCTCCATGTCAGAACCGGATGATGAGGACTTACAAGATGACTTCGATGATTCTAATGATACCTACAATGCTGATGGAGTCTTGGCTGCAGTAGATTCCATGGAAAATGACAATAATGATTTTTTTGTGTAAATTTGAGTTGCACTCTGGCTCCTCCAACTTTGTTACTGTATTGTGTTATCTATCATCAGCTTACATCTACACATCAATATTGCACATAACTTGATAGCCAACTAGATAATAACCAGCATACATCTGACACATGAACATAACCATCATACATACAACTGAGGCTGCTTAACTACAACACAACACTAACTCGATATACATGCACCTACTGATTGCCAATCCACATGAACAACACAATGGCAACAAAGAACACACATAACGCCTTCAGCTCGGTCTTCTCCACCTCTAGCTTCCTGACATCTGCCTTGAGGTCCTCTTGTTCAGATTTCAAAGCATCCACCTTGTCCTCTTCTTCCTTCTTCACTGCCGCCAGCTTCTTCTCCATCGAATCCAGCCTAGCAGTTGCCCCACCAAGAGCTTTGTTCAGTGCCGTTTTCTCCTTCTTGAGAGACCACACGGCATTGCGCAGATCTATGAGCAGTGTCTGCAAGAATGCATCATGTTGGCGCTCATACCAACACATGAACGCGCAACCTCCAACCTGACGAAGAAATAGGGAGGCCAAATAAACCAACCGTGAATTCAAAATCAATCGAATAGGAACAAAACTGTACTCAACCCGAGCTCTGTAGCACTTGAGGTAGCGTCGTCCAAGGTTGTCATCACTCCATGAGATCCACAGCGCCCCCTTCTACTGGCAGTTGCAGTACACAGGGGCCTGGTAGTCCAATGGCCCGACGCGGTATGGGATGGGGGAATGGCGCTTCTCCTCAGACTCGCCCGAGGATTAGGTCTTGGCGGTGGTCCGCGACGAGCTCGAGCTACTAGCCAGGGTGCACGCTCAAGCTAGGGTGACACCTGTCTATTTATCCGGCCCTAACCATATTTGAAGTAGCCACCTTTGCAATGCAAGCTCCTCTCTTTTTGTTGGATCACTGGAATAGTTGTAATATGATGTATATGCACTCAGATTGTACTTTAAATTATTTTAATGATGTTCTCAATTATTTTTGCAATAGTTTTGTCCACATGCACACATCATATTATACTCATCACTTAAATACAAATTCAATTTACACACATTATTTTGTAAGATAAAAAAGAATTAATAATAATTATGAAACATGTAAACAATATTGCAATAATGCAAACTGAACTAAACATATATTTAGTGATATTGATATTAATTACTTTATGTGGGATACTTGCCTTACGGGTATCCTAAGACATGGCTAAGTCGGTAGCTCACCGGGTACTTCACTAACAAGGAAACTGACCGAGTCGGCTTGGAGCACAAGGTAATTAGAGATAGACTTTCTATGTAAATTCTTGTAGACTATGAATATGACTCTTCATGTACCCCCTGCCGATCGGATATATAAGACAGCAAGGAGCCCAACATCGAGGTCACAACATTACAAGCAATACAATCCACAGAACACAGGACATAGGGTTTTTACTCTTATCGAGAGGGCCCGATCCTGTATAACTCGGCGTTTTTGTGTTAACCATCGTAGATCTTACTCTCGACATAGCCCTATATATTTACTGCCGAGATCAAGTCTCGATAGTTGGTACACCAAGAAGGGGACAAGGCTCGCCAGGATTCCCGTCGACTACAATGGCCAAAATTCCCATCATCTAGTATTCACCGGACTTCAAGATCTCCTTTGGATCGCTCAACTTTGCGGCCAGCGACAATGGAGCCATAGGTTTGGAAAACCATCGATCCGACATGGCCACTGCCATCTCGATGGTGTGATCACCGAGCTCGTCAGATCTGATCCCCGCGTTGGTCCTACTCGGATTTAATGAAGCAGATCCATCCTCAGGGAACGACTCAAACTCGGTCCGGTCCTTTGATGAGGGCTCGGTCGGATCAGCTTACTCATATCCCCTGACTGTCAATATGGTTGACTTAAAAGAAAATCTGTCACGGTACAATGACGAGGAGGATGACCTAGAAGACGGCCATGAAAACGATGGCCACATAGAAGAACCAGCCAAAGAAGGTCAACTGGGGGATAACCCTCCAGATAATGACTTACGGCCGGACACCACCATCGACCAAGAGGGTCGTGCGGATCCCGCCACACGCGCCGACTGGATCTTGGGCCAGACATTGAAGTGGATGGCGTCAAGGTCTACAACACCCCTTAGAACAATATCACCGGGGCTAAAACACTGCTCGACACCCTAATTGTCGATGCAACATATCAGACCCCCGCGATGCAGAAGGTGGTGGCTATGCTCAAGACCGTAGCGGCTCAAGATGCTGCCAAGGATAGATCCCAGTTGGCAACACATTCTAGCCATGTGACTTCACGTGGTCGGCGTAGACATGAAGATCTAAGAAACTCTCTCATCATCCGCGATGGACGAGATACCATTAACTCTCACTACAAGGAACACGCTCGGGACAACCAACGCTACGAGGAGGAATGCCGCGATCGGAGAACTGATGACTGGTGGGATGATTGATGTGATGATCGACGGGACGACTAGCAAGGAGACCGACGTGACCCCCTCCAAGAAAAAACCGTGATGATCGACATCGATGAGATGATCGGGATCGGCGCGATAATAATCATGATGACAATCGACATCGTCGCCATGATCATGATGTTGGTCCGTGACACCACCGTCACCCAACTCCATCTCCAGACCGGCATAGGCGGTCACCGACTCCTAATGACAAAGAAATCGATGGCATCAAGGCTTACGTTCCAAGACTTCGCATAGCTTGATGGCCGAAGGGGTTTAAGCCTGTCCCCCTCGAAAAGTATGATGGTCAGATCAATCCCCGAATGTGGCTTCAACTCTACAGCATGGCGATTCGGTCGGCTAGAGGTGATACCTATGGAATGGCAAATTACTGGCCAGTTTGTCTGTACCCAGCTGTTCGAATATGGCTTACATCTCTTTCGGAGGAGTCAATCACCTCTTGGGGAGATCTCAACAAAAAGCTTATTGAAAGTTTCCAAGCTACCTACAACCGACCAGGAAATCACTTCGACCTTACCCAGATCAAGCAGAAGTCTAACGAGCCTCTCTACAACTTCATCAAGCGATTCTGCGCCAAGAAGACCGAGATCCCCAACGTCCCAGACCAGCAGATCATTGCTCTTTTTCAAGGGGGCATCCGTAGTGATGATTTGGTTCAGGAAATCGGTCGGAGCAATCATGACCTCAAGTTGACCGCTCGGGAGTGCTTCGAGATTGCTGACAAGTTTGCATCCAGCGAGATGGCGTTAGATGACATTCGAGGAAAAGGCAAGGAGAAGCGGTCGGACAAGCCAGAGTCCTCCAAGAAGGACAAAAAGAGGAAGATTGACAACATGGTTGTGGCGGTAGACCGATTTTAGAAGATCCTCGGACAAACCAACCAACCATGGATGACTTACTGAGTGGCCCGTGCATCTGGCATCCTAAGGGGAACCACAAGGCCAAAGATTGCTACCGACTGAAGGGCTTCACGACTGCTGCGTGCACGGTGGCCAAGGATCCATCGAGGTGCAATGGAAAGGACAAAGCTAAGGACGGTGGCTACAAGGATGACATAGGAGAGTTCTAGGAGCCCCGCAAGGAAGTCAACTTCATCTTCGGAGGCCCAGATGCCTATGTGTCCAAGCGCAAGCAAAAGCTGGAACTATGGGAGATCAATTTCATAGAACCAGTTGCACCTCAATTCATGAGGTGGTCGGAAATACCGATTACTTATGATCGGTCAGATCACCCCAAGCATTTACCGAAGCAAGGTCGATACCCGCTGGTGCTTGCCGCAACGGTGAAGGAAGTCAACTTCAACAAAGTACTCATTGATAGAGGAAGTAGCCAAAACTCGATCTTCACCAAGTCTCTCTTGGAGCTCGGTCTATCAGTTAATGACCTTCAACCGAGTTCCTCACCCTTCCATAGGATCGTGCCTGGCAAGACGTCAGTTCCCAATCGACAGATCAGTCTGCCTATTACTTTTGGGACCCGTGAAAATTTCAGGACCGAACGCATTCTCTTCCAAGTGGCCAATTTTGATTCAGCAAATCATGCTATGATCGATCGACCTGCGATGGCTAAATTCATGGTCATTCCGAATTATCCATATCTCACCCTCAAGATGCCAGGCCCAATGGAATAATCTCCCTCCACTCTGATCTTTGGAATTCCTTTGATTGCGATGTGCAGAGTTGTGATATGGCCAATAAGCTATTGATGCTATCAGACCGACAAGAGATCTAGAAGGTAGTCGACAAAGAGGAGCAGACCGATGCGGTGGTGCCCGCGAAGAAGCCCACCAAGGACAAGATCTAGACTGATGACGTCCGGACCAAGGAGATTGTGCTCGAGCCAGAAGACCCTGATAAGGTCACTTATGTAGGGGCTAACCTCGACAAAAAATAGGAACTCGCACTCACTCTTTTCCTCCAATAAAATAGGGACATCTTTGCATGGAAGCCATCTGGCATGCCGAGAGTTCCTAGGGAAAAGATCTAGCATGATCTAAGGGTGCCTCCTGGGGCCACCCCTGTCCATTAGAGGCTTAGAAGATTTGCACAAGACCGCAAGGACGCCATGAATCAGAAGATAGTTAGGTTATTAGATGCCAAATTTATAAAGGAAGTGTACCATCCCGACTGGTTAGCAAATCCAGTCCTTGTACCTAAGAAGAATAAAGACTGGAGGATGTGTGTGGATTATACCGATCTCAACAAGGTCTATCTAGAAGACCCTTTCACTCTACCTCGTATTGATCAGATTGTAGACTCAACAGCCGGGTGTGAGCTTTTAAGATTTGTAGATGCCTATTCAAGCTATCACCAGATCCCACTGAAAGTTGAAGATCAGATCAAAACTTCCTTTATAACTCCCTTCGGCGCCTATTGCCACATCACAATGCCATTCGGTTGGAAAAATGCTGGCGTGACTTACCAACGAGGTATTCAACGCTGCCTTGCTACTCAGATCGATTGGAATGTAGAAGCTTATGTTGATGACATCATTGTAAAAACTCGAAACGTCGAAGAACTTCTTTCTGACCTGGCAGAAACTTTTGACAATTTGAGACATTACTCGATGAAGCTGAATCCTTAAAAATGTGTTTTTGGGGTTCCTTCGGGAAAGCTACTCGGTTACATCGTTTCAAAATGAGGTATAGAGGCTAACCTGGATTTAAATCAAGGTGATCCTTGATATGGGGCAACCTAATTCTCAAAGGGATGTTCAGAAGCTGGCCCGATGTATGGCATCCTTGAGTTGCTTTATCTCTCAACTGGGGGTTAGAAGGTTACCACTTTTAAGACTGCTTAAGAAGTAGGATGACTTTATTTGGACAGAAGAGGCACAATCGGCATTGGACGAGCTAAAGGTCCACCTCAGTAGCATTCCTGTATTGGTGCCTCCATGGCCAGGAGAGAAGCTTCAGCTTTACATATCAGTCACAATTCAAGTTGTGAGTATCGTTCTAACGGTCGACCAAGTGGAAGAGGGTCATATACAAAACGTACAACACCCGATCTATTCTATTAGTGAGGTTCTCAATGCCTCTAAAATAAGATATCATCAGATTTTGAAGTTGTTGTATGCACTTCTGATCACCTGAAGGAAGTTGAAGCATTATTTTCAAGCTCATCCCATTGAAGTCCAAACATCCTTTGCACTCAGCACAGTGCTTCACAATCGAGAGGCTGAAGGAAAAATTGCTAAGTGGGCGGTCGAACTTGGTCAATACAACATTACGTTCACTGCTCGATCGACAATTAAAGGACATGCGTTGGCTAACTTTGTTTTCGAGTGGACAGAGATTCAAATGCCTCCCATATCGCAAGATGTTGAGTACTGGAAAATGTATTTCAATGGATTCCTCCAATTACCTGGAGCTGGAGCGGGAGTCGTGTTCATTTCAACCACTGGAGAAAAGCTACGATATGTCCTTCAGGTTATGTTTCATGCATCCAAAAACGTTGTGGAATATGAAGCCCTCCTACACGGTCTATGTATTGTTGTTTCACTCGACATTAGGTGTCTCGACATCTTTGGCCACTCGGCCTTGGTCATTAATCAGGCCACTAAGGATTGGAACTGTGTAGATGACAATATGAGTGCTTATTGTCAGGAAGTAAGGAAGGTCGAAGACAAGATTGATGGATTGAAGTTCACGCATGTTCTTCGGGATAACAACCAGGCGACTGATGAGTTGGCCAAGATGGGATCATCTCGGTCTGAAGTCTCACCGGGTGTTTTCTTACACAACCTAGATTCCCCCACTGTCTTTCCTCCGTCGGACGTTTTGCTAACCGATGTTGCCGATCCTATAGATAATGACAATACAGAGACCGACTGGCGCGACCCAATTATCCAATTTTTGGACAAGGGCACGCTGCCTACGGATCCCAATGAGCAACAGCGGTTGAGGGATAGATGCCAAGGATATTTAATGGTGGATGATTTGCTTTATATGAGAGGAGTGTCAAACATCCTGATGCGATGTATTTCGATTCCAGAAGGTAAAATGTTGATGGAAGAAATTCATTATGGTATATGTGGCAACCATGCAGCTTCTAAGACTTTGGTAGGCAAGGCTTTCTGGCAAGGGTTCTATTGGCCTACGACGGTCGAAGATGCACACTAGGTTGTTCGGAAGTGTGAAGGTTGTCAATTTTTTGCTCAACAAACACATGTGCCTTTGCAGCAACTTCAAATGATAACCTTGACTTGGACTTTTGCCATTTGGGGGCTTGATATTGTCGGTCCCTCCAAGAAAGCGCCAGGCGGGTTTACTCATTTATTTGTTGCCATTGATAAATTTACCAAGTGGATTGAAGCAAAGCCAGCCGGCAAGATAACATCAAAGAAGGCGATAGAGTTTGTCAAAGACATCTTCACTCGGTTTGGGGTTCCTCATGACATCATTACCGACAATGGTACTCAGTTCACATCTAGCGACTTCCGTGACTTTGCCGGTGAGATGGGAACAAAAATCCACTTTGCATCGGTGGCTCATCCTCAAAGTAATGGGCAGGTCAAACGGGCCAATGGAATGATTCTTTAAGGATTGAAGCCCCGGATATTTGATAGGCTTAAGCCTTATGCTGGTCAGTGGGTGAAAGAATTGCCTTCAGTTCTATGGGGGCTGCGTATTAATACTAGTCGGGCTACCGGGGTCAAAGAATTGCTTGTTGGTCTACAACTCCGAAGCTATGTTGCCGATAGAGGTTAGCCTAGTTTCAGCACGAGTCCAAGGATATGATGAGAAGCTTTCCGATGAAAACCGAGAGATTGATTTGATTGCGGCGGAGGAGTTGTGTGATCATGCTCTGTTTTGGTCGGCACTATACCAACAAGGCCTGTCGCGTTATTATGATAAGAACGTATGTAGTCGCCAGTTTCAAGTTGGAGATTTGGAGTTTCACCGAGTGCAGTCAATAGTGAATAAACATAAACTTTCTCCAAAGTGGGAGGGACCTTATGTTGTGAAAGAAGTCACTCGGCCGGGGCTTATCGGTTGATGCATGAAGACAGTAATGATATACGAAACTCCTGGAATATAAATCAGCTACGCCATTTTTATACTTAGTTTATACCTTGTATCTTTATATATTGTTAATGAATGAAACTTTGGTCTTTTGATGGAATTTTCTTTGATGATTTTCATTCTAATTTGTCTCGATTCCTTAATTTGCCTTATTAAACAATCGAGCTAGGGGGCTAGTAATAATGTCCCACTACTTTGGAACCTTGATAAATACAGTTTTGGATATTTTTTGACCGAGTTCTCATCTTTTGACACGGACCTCAATTTTTTTGGTCTAATTTCTAAACATCATGGTTATATGCTCCATACTGCATATCAGACTGCCACTACACTAAACCCAGAGCCAAAGTGCGAGAGGTCATGTGTCGACTCGTTGATTCTGCTTGTTACGCGGTTACGAGTTACAACCTAATATATTAAGGAAGACTAATGCAATTTCTGTTTCTAAATAACAGAAACATACTTATGATCTATTTATCAATTTTCTAAGATACTGAGCACAAGGTTAATTTAAATAAAGGTAATAATGTTTTATTACATAGATACTACTAATGTTTTTCAATATTGTAGGTTTTGCAGCTCCTTAGAAGGAGAAGAGGCTTCTGGAGTTGCCGGAGGAGTAGATGCAGTTGGATCCACTTCTACATTATCGACCAAGGCTCGGGAGGTCTCTAGCATGGAATCCTTAAGCAGCTGGAATTGGTCTTCGGTCAAGTTTGGGTTGAAGCCCTCCTTGATTTTGTCCAATGGCAGCGCAGGAGACCAAGATTGGCAAATATCTAGAACCTTACTGCCGGCCTCGGCCGCCACTCTCCAAGTGTTGTCTACAATGGCTTCCGACACGTGCTCTAGCAAATACTCCAAGGAGTGGCCGGTCTGCTCTACTTGGTTAGCATGAATATAATTCAATGCCTTTCGAGCGCTGTACAACAGAGCTACAAAAGATATTATTTGGTTATTAAGATCAAGAATTGATTCAGAAAATATTCAAGACATGATGGAGGGCTTACTGGTAAGATTACATTTGATGGTTTTTGAGGTGCATTTGGCCTCCTCTATCTTCACGTTAGCTTCCTCCAGCTTCTTCTGTAGTCGAGTGATCTCGGTCTTTTGCTCCCCGACCGACTTGGAGAGGTCTTCCTTCTAAACATTCAGGGCATCTAAGAATCTCTCTTGGTTGGAAGTTAATTTTTCCAGGTCAGCAATCTTCTGATCACAAGCTAAAGACATACATTAAATATTTAGTGTCAGAGTGATTAGAAAAATATAAAAACAGTTGATATGCAACCTTACCGACAATTTCAGCACGACTCTGCTCCAAGGCTTTGGTCACCTCATTGTGGTCAGCCTGCAACTTATCAATCTGCTTTTTGGCTTGGGAGAGCTGTTGACCTGTAACTAGCATAACACCAGCAATAAGTTAATATCATAAATACAGGATTGAGAACAAAAGAAATCTAAGACATACCAATGGTCTCGGCTTCGAGGTATTTAACCATGGCCTGTTTCCTCTCCAAAAGGGCATACATTTTCTATACAGAGAAGATGAATAAGCAAAAGATCAAGGCTGAGAAGAAGAAATAAGCTTGGTATTGATGTACCTTGTTGGCCTCTCAGTGTTGATACATTATTTCCACAACCTCCCTTTCAAGTTAACTAAATGTGTCTGGGGTCAGTGCAACCTTGCCTCACCGGTGAAGGGTTGACAATTTGTGGTGCTGATTTTGGGGAGGATGTGGGAGCTGCTTCTTCAGAAGACTTCCTTGACTCGGTAAATTTGTGGTGCCGACCTCTATAATCATCAGAGAATATGACAATACATATTAAATCGAGGATATCAATAAATAAGAGACCAACAGATCAAAGAGGCTAAACTAGAAGCTTTCTTGATTTTGATTCGGCAGACTCTCTTTTTTGAGGAGGTGGTCTGCGAGTCAGTCTCCTACCTCTTCAATGAAAATTTGCTGACTTCATCATCCTTCATTGACGCTCCTGTTTCGCTCGGCACCTTGCTCGGGGGCTCCGACTGGCTTGATGGGCGGTTGGAGTGAGCAGGAGTCGGTAGACCAGTGCCAGGCGAGAGTTCTTCCTCGTCATCACTCTGATCCCCCACATATTGCCTCTGGCGGTGAGCCACCTGCTTCATTTGTCGATTAGGAGGGGGGAGGTTGGCCAGAGAGGCTGTGGCGAGGCTATCAGCATCCCTTGATGGATGAGTGCTGACTGATGAGCTCGAGCCCCTAGTGTTGGTCTACTATGACTTCTCGATGTAATCCGGTCCCTCTTTGTCGGTCGGAGGGAGCGGAGGGTGAGACGCAAAGGTGTCGAGAACCTGCAAAAACACCAAGACATCATTTGTTGTGATTACTCCAAAGGACATCTAAGTTATTCAAGATGACCGAATAATCACTCGGGCTCGCTGAGTGCCCACATTATATGCCTTCGTGATTAACATATGGTCCTGGCTAATCTCCCCCTTGAACAACTTCGATATTCAAGATCAACAAAGTGTAGAGTTCGGAGGATTAGGTACCTCTCTTGTTTCATCATCAGTGGCATACATCCAGGCGCGGTGGCTTTGCTGCTTCAGGGGTTGTACTCAGTGAACTATGAAGCTTCTAGCTATAGTAATGCCATCAATCCCCTCGCTCTTCAGCCCTGCAGTTTACTTGAGGGTCGGTCGGATCCGGCTTCTCACACCAATTGAGTTTGGGGGCTGCCTTGGCACCAGAGAAATTAGAAAGTGAAGGAGGAGGGTTATCACAATAAAATCATTCGTCACTCTAGTTCTTGTTCCCAGTGTTCAGGGGCACATTGATGTATTAAAAATGTGTTTTTGGGGTTCCTTCGGGAAAGCTACTCGGTTACATCGTTTCAAAATGAGGTATAGAGGCTAACCTGGATTTAAATCAAGGTGATCCTTGATATGGGGCAACCTAATTCTCAAAGGGATGTTCAGAAGCTGGCCCGATGTATGGCATCCTTGAGTTGCTTTATCTCTCAACTGGGGGTTAGAAGGTTACCACTTTCAAGACTGCTTAAGAAGTAGGATGACTTTATTTGGACAGAAGAGGCACAATCGGCATTGGACGAGCTAAAGGTCCACCTCAGTAGCATTCCTGTATTGGTGCCTCCATGGCCAGGAGAGAAGCTTCAGCTTTACATATCAGTCACAATTCAAGTTGTGAGTATCGTTCTAACGGTCGACCAAGTGGAAGAGGGTCATATACAAAACGTACAACACCCGATCTATTCTATTAGTGAGGTTCTCAATGCCTCTAAAATAAGATATCATCAGATTTTGAAGTTGTTGTATGCACTTCTGATCACCTGAAGGAAGTTGAAGCATTATTTTCAAGCTCATCCCATTGAAGTCCAAACATCCTTTGCACTCAGCACAGTGCTTCACAATCGAGAGGCTGAAGGAAAAATTGCTAAGTGGGCGGTCGAACTTGGTCAATACAACATTACGTTCACTGCTCGATCGACAATTAAAGGACATGCGTTGGCTAACTTTGTTTTCGAGTGGACAGAGATTCAAATGCCTCCCATATCGCAAGATGTTGAGTACTGGAAAATGTATTTCAATGGATTCCTCCAATTACCTGGAGCTGGAGCGGGAGTCGTGTTCATTTCAACCACTGGAGAAAAGCTACGATATGTCCTTCAGGTTATGTTTCATGCATCCAAAAACGTTGTGGAATATGAAGCCCTCCTACACGGTCTATGTATTGTTGTTTCACTCGACATTAGGTGTCTCGACATCTTTGGCCACTCGGCCTTGGTCATTAATCAGGCCACTAAGGATTGGAACTGTGTAGATGACAATATGAGTGCTTATTGTCAGGAAGTAAGGAAGGTCGAAGACAAGATTGATGGATTGAAGTTCACGCATGTTCTTCGGGATAACAACCAGGCGACTGATGAGTTGGCCAAGATGGGATCATCTCGGTCTGAAGTCTCACCGGGTGTTTTCTTACACAACCTAGATTCCCCCACTGTCTTTCCTCCGTCGGACGTTTTGCTAACCGATGTTGCCGATCCTATAGATAATGACAATACAGAGACCGACTGGCGCGACCCAATTATCCAATTTTTGGACAAGGGCACGCTGCCTACGGATCCCAATGAGCAACAGCGGTTGAGGGATAGATGCCAAGGATATTTAATGGTGGATGATTTGCTTTATATGAGAGGAGTGTCAAACATCCTGATGCGATGTATTTCGATTCCAGAAGGTAAAATGTTGATGGAAGAAATTCATTCTGGTATATGTGGCAACCATGCAGCTTCTAAGACTTTGGTAGGCAAGGCTTTCTGGCAAGGGTTCTATTGGCCTACGGCGGTCGAAGATGCAAACTAGGTTGTTCGGAAGTGTGAAGGTTGTCAATTTTTTGCTCAACAAACACATGTGCCTTTGCAGCAACTTCAAATGATAACCTTGACTTGGACTTTTGCCATTTGGGGGCTTGATATTGTCGGTCCCTCCAAGAAAGCGCCAGGCGGGTTTACTCATTTATTTGTTGCCATTGATAAATTTACCAAGTGGATTGAAGCAAAGCCAGCCGGCAAGATAACATCAAAGAAGGCGATAGAGTTTGTCAAAGACATCTTCACTCGGTTTGGGGTTCCTCATGACATCATTACCGACAATGGTACTCAGTTCACATCTAGCGACTTCCGTGACTTTGCCGGTGAGATGGGAACAAAAATCCACTTTGCATCGGTGGCTCATCCTCAAAGTAATGGGCAGGTCAAACGGGCCAATGGAATGATTCTTTAAGGATTGAAGCCCCGGATATTTGATAGGCTTAAGCCTTATGCTGGTCAGTGGGTGAAAGAATTGCCTTCAGTTCTATGGGGGCTGCGTATTAATACTAGTCGGGCTACCGGGGTCAAAGAATTGCTTGTTGGTCTACAACTCCGAAGCTATGTTGCCGATAGAGGTTAGCCTAGTTTCAGCACGAGTCCAAGGATATGATGAGAAGCTTTCCGATGAAAACCGAGAGATTGATTTGATTGCGGCGGAGGAGTTGTGTGATCATGCTCTGTTTTGGTCGGCACTATACCAACAAGGCCTGTCGCGTTATTATGATAAGAACGTATGTAGTCGCCAGTTTCAAGTTGGAGATTTGGAGTTTCACCGAGTGCAGTCAATAGTGAATAAACATAAACTTTCTCCAAAGTGGGAGGGACCTTATGTTGTGAAAGAAGTCACTCGGCCGGGGCTTATCGGTTGATGCATGAAGACAGTAATGATATACGAAACTCCTGGAATATAAATCAGCTACGCCATTTTTATACTTAGTTTATACCTTGTATCTTTATATATTGTTAATGAATGAAACTTTGGTCTTTTGATGGAATTTTCTTTGATGATTTTCATTCTAATTTGTCTCGATTCCTTAATTTGCCTTATTAAACAATCGAGCTAGGGGGCTAGTAATAATGTCCCACTACTTTGGAACCTTGATAAATACAGTTTTGGATATTTTTTGACCGAGTTCTCATCTTTTGACACGGACCTCAATTTTTTTGGTCTAATTTCTAAACATCATGGTTATATGCTCCATACTGCATATCAGACTGCCACTACACTAAACCCAGAGCCAAAGTGCGAGAGGTCATGTGTCGACTCGTTGATTCTGCTTGTTACGCGGTTACGAGTTACAACCTAATATATTAAGGAAGACTAATGCAATTTCTGTTTCTAAATAACAGAAACATACTTATGATCTATTTATCAATTTTCTAAGATACTGAGCACAAGGTTAATTTAAATAAAGGTAATAATGTTTTATTACATAGATACTACTAATGTTTTTCAATATTGTAGGTTTTGCAGCTCCTTAGAAGGAGAAGAGGCTTCTGGAGTTGCCGGAGGAGTAGATGCAGTTGGATCCACTTCTACATTATCGACCAAGGCTCGGGAGGTCTCTAGCATGGAATCCTTAAGCAGCTGGAATTGGTCTTCGGTCAAGTTTGGGTTGAAGCCCTCCTTGATTTTGTCCAATGGCAGCGCAGGAGACCAAGATTGGCAAATATCTAGAACCTTACTGCCGGCCTCGGCCGCCACTCTCCAAGTGTTGTCTACAATGGCTTCCGACACGTGCTCTAGCAAATACTCCAAGGAGTGGCCGGTCTGCTCTACTTGGTTAGCATGAATATAATTCAATGCCTTTCGAGCGCTGTACAACAGAGCTACAAAAGATATTATTTGGTTATTAAGATCAAGAATTGATTCAGAAAATATTCAAGACATGATGGAGGGCTTACTGGTAAGATTACATTTGATGGTTTTTGAGGTGCATTTGGCCTCCTCTATCTTCACGTTAGCTTCCTCCAGCTTCTTCTGTAGTCGAGTGATCTCGGTCTTTTGCTCCCCGACCGACTTGGAGAGGTCTTCCTTCTAAACATTCAGGGCATCTAAGAATCTCTCTTGGTTGGAAGTTAATTTTTCCAGGTCAGCAATCTTCTGATCACAAGCTAAAGACATACATTAAATATTTAGTGTCAGAGTGATTAGAAAAATATAAAAACAGTTGATATGCAACCTTACCGACAATTTCAGCACGACTCTGCTCCAAGGCTTTGGTCACCTCATTGTGGTCAGCCTGCAACTTATCAATCTGCTTTTTGGCTTGGGAGAGCTGTTGACCTGTAACTAGCATAACACCAGCAATAAGTTAATATCATAAATACAGGATTGAGAACAAAAGAAATCTAAGACATACCAATGGTCTCGGCTTCGAGGTATTTAACCATGGCCTGTTTCCTCTCCAAAAGGGCATACATTTTCTATACAGAGAAGATGAATAAGCAAAAGATCAAGGCTGAGAAGAAGAAATAAGCTTGGTATTGATGTACCTTGTTGGCCTCTCAGTGTTGATACATTATTTCCACAACCTCCCTTTCAAGTTAACTAAATGTGTCTGGGGTCAGTGCAACCTTGCCTCACCGGTGAAGGGTTGACAATTTGTGGTGCTGATTTTGGGGAGGATGTGGGAGCTGCTTCTTCAGAAGACTTCCTTGACTCGGTAAATTTGTGGTGCCGACCTCTATAATCATCAGAGAATATGACAATACATATTAAATCGAGGATATCAATAAATAAGAGACCAACAGATCAAAGAGGCTAAACTAGAAGCTTTCTTGATTTTGATTCGGCAGACTCTCTTTTTTGAGGAGGTGGTCTGCGAGTCAGTCTCCTACCTCTTCAATGAAAATTTGCTGACTTCATCATCCTTCATTGACGCTCCTGTTTCGCTCGGCACCTTGCTCGGGGGCTCCGACTGGCTTGATGGGCGGTTGGAGTGAGCAGGAGTCGGTAGACCAGTGCCAGGCGAGAGTTCTTCCTCGTCATCACTCTGATCCCCCACATATTGCCTCTGGCGGTGAGCCACCTGCTTCATTTGTCGATTAGGAGGGGGGAGGTTGGCCAGAGAGGCTGTGGCGAGGCTATCAGCATCCCTTGATGGATGAGTGCTGACTGATGAGCTCGAGCCCCTAGTGTTGGTCTACTATGACTTCTCGATGTAATCCGGTCCCTCTTTGTCGGTCGGAGGGAGCGGAGGGTGAGACGCAAAGGTGTCGAGAACCTGCAAAAACACCAAGACATCATTTGTTGTGATTACTCCAAAGGACATCTAAGTTATTCAAGATGACCGAATAATCACTCGGGCTCGCTGAGTGCCCACATTATATGCCTTCGTGATTAACATATGGTCCTGGCTAATCTCCCCCTTGAACAACTTCGATATTCAAGATCAACAAAGTGTAGAGTTCGGAGGATTAGGTACCTCTCTTGTTTCATCATCAGTGGCATACATCCAGGCGCGGTGGCTTTGCTGCTTCAGGGGTTGTACTCAGTGAACTATGAAGCTTCTAGCTATAGTAATGCCATCAATCCCCTCGCTCTTCAGCCCTGCAGTTTACTTGAGGGTCGGTCGGATCCGGCTTCTCACACCAATTGAGTTTGGGGGCTGCCTTGGCACCAGAGAAATTAGAAAGTGAAGGAGGAGGGTTATCACAATAAAATCATTCGTCACTCTAGTTCTTGTTCCCAGTGTTCAGGGGCACATTGATGTATTAAAAATGTGTTTTTGGGGTTCCTTCGGGAAAGCTACTCGGTTACATCGTTTCAAAATGAGGTATAGAGGCTAACCTGGATTTAAATCAAGGTGATCCTTGATATGGGGCAACCTAATTCTCAAAGGGATGTTCAGAAGCTGGCCCGATGTATGGCATCCTTGAGTTGCTTTATCTCTCAACTGGGGGTTAGAAGGTTACCACTTTCAAGACTGCTTAAGAAGTAGGATGACTTTATTTGGACAGAAGAGGCACAATCGGCATTGGACGAGCTAAAGGTCCACCTCAGTAGCATTCCTGTATTGGTGCCTCCATGGCCAGGAGAGAAGCTTCAGCTTTACATATCAGTCACAATTCAAGTTGTGAGTATCGTTCTAACGGTCGACCAAGTGGAAGAGGGTCATATACAAAACGTACAACACCCGATCTATTCTATTAGTGAGGTTCTCAATGCCTCTAAAATAAGATATCATCAGATTTTGAAGTTGTTGTATGCACTTCTGATCACCTGAAGGAAGTTGAAGCATTATTTTCAAGCTCATCCCATTGAAGTCCAAACATCCTTTGCACTCAGCACAGTGCTTCACAATCGAGAGGCTGAAGGAAAAATTGCTAAGTGGGCGGTCGAACTTGGTCAATACAACATTACGTTCACTGCTCGATCGACAATTAAAGGACATGCGTTGGCTAACTTTGTTTTCGAGTGGACAGAGATTCAAATGCCTCCCATATCGCAAGATGTTGAGTACTGGAAAATGTATTTCAATGGATTCCTCCAATTACCTGGAGCTGGAGCGGGAGTCGTGTTCATTTCAACCACTGGAGAAAAGCTACGATATGTCCTTCAGGTTATGTTTCATGCATCCAAAAACGTTGTGGAATATGAAGCCCTCCTACACGGTCTATGTATTGTTGTTTCACTCGACATTAGGTGTCTCGACATCTTTGGCCACTCGGCCTTGGTCATTAATCAGGCCACTAAGGATTGGAACTGTGTAGATGACAATATGAGTGCTTATTGTCAGGAAGTAAGGAAGGTCGAAGACAAGATTGATGGATTGAAGTTCACGCATGTTCTTCGGGATAACAACCAGGCGACTGATGAGTTGGCCAAGATGGGATCATCTCGGTCTGAAGTCTCACCGGGTGTTTTCTTACACAACCTAGATTCCCCCACTGTCTTTCCTCCGTCGGACGTTTTGCTAACCGATGTTGCCGATCCTATAGATAATGACAATACAGAGACCGACTGGCGCGACCCAATTATCCAATTTTTGGACAAGGGCACGCTGCCTACGGATCCCAATGAGCAACAGCGGTTGAGGGATAGATGCCAAGGATATTTAATGGTGGATGATTTGCTTTATATGAGAGGAGTGTCAAACATCCTGATGCGATGTATTTCGATTCCAGAAGGTAAAATGTTGATGGAAGAAATTCATTCTGGTATATGTGGCAACCATGCAGCTTCTAAGACTTTGGTAGGCAAGGCTTTCTGGCAAGGGTTCTATTGGCCTACGGCGGTCGAAGATGCAAACTAGGTTGTTCGGAAGTGTGAAGGTTGTCAATTTTTTGCTCAACAAACACATGTGCCTTTGCAGCAACTTCAAATGATAACCTTGACTTGGACTTTTGCCATTTGGGGGCTTGATATTGTCGGTCCCTCCAAGAAAGCGCCAGGCGGGTTTACTCATTTATTTGTTGCCATTGATAAATTTACCAAGTGGATTGAAGCAAAGCCAGCCGGCAAGATAACATCAAAGAAGGCGATAGAGTTTGTCAAAGACATCTTCACTCGGTTTGGGGTTCCTCATGACATCATTACCGACAATGGTACTCAGTTCACATCTAGCGACTTCCGTGACTTTGCCGGTGAGATGGGAACAAAAATCCACTTTGCATCGGTGGCTCATCCTCAAAGTAATGGGCAGGTCAAACGGGCCAATGGAATGATTCTTTAAGGATTGAAGCCCCGGATATTTGATAGGCTTAAGCCTTATGCTGGTCAGTGGGTGAAAGAATTGCCTTCAGTTCTATGGGGGCTGCGTATTAATACTAGTCGGGCTACCGGGGTCAAAGAATTGCTTGTTGGTCTACAACTCCGAAGCTATGTTGCCGATAGAGGTTAGCCTAGTTTCAGCACGAGTCCAAGGATATGATGAGAAGCTTTCCGATGAAAACCGAGAGATTGATTTGATTGCGGCGGAGGAGTTGTGTGATCATGCTCTGTTTTGGTCGGCACTATACCAACAAGGCCTGTCGCGTTATTATGATAAGAACGTATGTAGTCGCCAGTTTCAAGTTGGAGATTTGGAGTTTCACCGAGTGCAGTCAATAGTGAATAAACATAAACTTTCTCCAAAGTGGGAGGGACCTTATGTTGTGAAAGAAGTCACTCGGCCGGGGCTTATCGGTTGATGCATGAAGACAGTAATGATATACGAAACTCCTGGAATATAAATCAGCTACGCCATTTTTATACTTAGTTTATACCTTGTATCTTTATATATTGTTAATGAATGAAACTTTGGTCTTTTGATGGAATTTTCTTTGATGATTTTCATTCTAATTTGTCTCGATTCCTTAATTTGCCTTATTAAACAATCGAGCTAGGGGGCTAGTAATAATGTCCCACTACTTTGGAACCTTGATAAATACAGTTTTGGATATTTTTTGACCGAGTTCTCATCTTTTGACACGGACCTCAATTTTTTTGGTCTAATTTCTAAACATCATGGTTATATGCTCCATACTGCATATCAGACTGCCACTACACTAAACCCAGAGCCAAAGTGCGAGAGGTCATGTGTCGACTCGTTGATTCTGCTTGTTACGCGGTTACGAGTTACAACCTAATATATTAAGGAAGACTAATGCAATTTCTGTTTCTAAATAACAGAAACATACTTATGATCTATTTATCAATTTTCTAAGATACTGAGCACAAGGTTAATTTAAATAAAGGTAATAATGTTTTATTACATAGATACTACTAATGTTTTTCAATATTGTAGGTTTTGCAGCTCCTTAGAAGGAGAAGAGGCTTCTGGAGTTGCCGGAGGAGTAGATGCAGTTGGATCCACTTCTACATTATCGACCAAGGCTCGGGAGGTCTCTAGCATGGAATCCTTAAGCAGCTGGAATTGGTCTTCGGTCAAGTTTGGGTTGAAGCCCTCCTTGATTTTGTCCAATGGCAGCGCAGGAGACCAAGATTGGCAAATATCTAGAACCTTACTGCCGGCCTCGGCCGCCACTCTCCAAGTGTTGTCTACAATGGCTTCCGACACGTGCTCTAGCAAATACTCCAAGGAGTGGCCGGTCTGCTCTACTTGGTTAGCATGAATATAATTCAATGCCTTTCGAGCGCTGTACAACAGAGCTACAAAAGATATTATTTGGTTATTAAGATCAAGAATTGATTCAGAAAATATTCAAGACATGATGGAGGGCTTACTGGTAAGATTACATTTGATGGTTTTTGAGGTGCATTTGGCCTCCTCTATCTTCACGTTAGCTTCCTCCAGCTTCTTCTGTAGTCGAGTGATCTCGGTCTTTTGCTCCCCGACCGACTTGGAGAGGTCTTCCTTCTAAACATTCAGGGCATCTAAGAATCTCTCTTGGTTGGAAGTTAATTTTTCCAGGTCAGCAATCTTCTGATCACAAGCTAAAGACATACATTAAATATTTAGTGTCAGAGTGATTAGAAAAATATAAAAACAGTTGATATGCAACCTTACCGACAATTTCAGCACGACTCTGCTCCAAGGCTTTGGTCACCTCATTGTGGTCAGCCTGCAACTTATCAATCTGCTTTTTGGCTTGGGAGAGCTGTTGACCTGTAACTAGCATAACACCAGCAATAAGTTAATATCATAAATACAGGATTGAGAACAAAAGAAATCTAAGACATACCAATGGTCTCGGCTTCGAGGTATTTAACCATGGCCTGTTTCCTCTCCAAAAGGGCATACATTTTCTATACAGAGAAGATGAATAAGCAAAAGATCAAGGCTGAGAAGAAGAAATAAGCTTGGTATTGATGTACCTTGTTGGCCTCTCAGTGTTGATACATTATTTCCACAACCTCCCTTTCAAGTTAACTAAATGTGTCTGGGGTCAGTGCAACCTTGCCTCACCGGTGAAGGGTTGACAATTTGTGGTGCTGATTTTGGGGAGGATGTGGGAGCTGCTTCTTCAGAAGACTTCCTTGACTCGGTAAATTTGTGGTGCCGACCTCTATAATCATCAGAGAATATGACAATACATATTAAATCGAGGATATCAATAAATAAGAGACCAACAGATCAAAGAGGCTAAACTAGAAGCTTTCTTGATTTTGATTCGGCAGACTCTCTTTTTTGAGGAGGTGGTCTGCGAGTCAGTCTCCTACCTCTTCAATGAAAATTTGCTGACTTCATCATCCTTCATTGACGCTCCTGTTTCGCTCGGCACCTTGCTCGGGGGCTCCGACTGGCTTGATGGGCGGTTGGAGTGAGCAGGAGTCGGTAGACCAGTGCCAGGCGAGAGTTCTTCCTCGTCATCACTCTGATCCCCCACATATTGCCTCTGGCGGTGAGCCACCTGCTTCATTTGTCGATTAGGAGGGGGGAGGTTGGCCAGAGAGGCTGTGGCGAGGCTATCAGCATCCCTTGATGGATGAGTGCTGACTGATGAGCTCGAGCCCCTAGTGTTGGTCTACTATGACTTCTCGATGTAATCCGGTCCCTCTTTGTCGGTCGGAGGGAGCGGAGGGTGAGACGCAAAGGTGTCGAGAACCTGCAAAAACACCAAGACATCATTTGTTGTGATTACTCCAAAGGACATCTAAGTTATTCAAGATGACCGAATAATCACTCGGGCTCGCTGAGTGCCCACATTATATGCCTTCGTGATTAACATATGGTCCTGGCTAATCTCCCCCTTGAACAACTTCGATATTCAAGATCAACAAAGTGTAGAGTTCGGAGGATCAGGTACCTCTCTTGTTTCATCATCAGTGGCATACATCCAGGCGCGGTGGCTTTGCTGCTTCAGGGGTTGTACTCAGTGAACTATGAAGCTTCTAGCTATAGTAATGCCATCAATCCCCTCGCTCTTCAGCCCTGCAGTTTACTTGAGGGTCGGTCGGATCCGGCTTCTCACACCAATTGAGTTTGGGGGCTGCCTTGGCACCAGAGAAATTAGAAAGTGAAGGAGGAGGGTTATCACAATAAAATCATTCGTCACTCTAGTTCTTGTTCCCAGTGTTCAGGGGCACATTGATGTATGCCTCCTTTTTGCATAGTTGGAAGCCTACTCCTCCAATGGCGACTTGGTTATCCTTGGTCGGCAAGGGTCCGAGGACAAAGAGCTGGCGAAACAAAGTAAAATGGGGTAGAACACCCAGGAAGGCTTTGCACAGATGTACAAAGATTGCGATGTGAAGAATAGAGATAGGGTTCAGATTGACAAGCTCAATCCCATAGAAGAATGAGCCCGTGAAAGAAGCTACAACATGGCACCCCAAATCCATGCTCGAAGAAGGAGCGACAAACTACAATCTATTTATGGATCAGGAGGGGGAGGAACTCTTTGAGTACCTTCCAGTTGATACGAGCTTGCGCTGGGAGAATGCCTTCAACCACCATTGTGTTCAAATTGGCGGTGGAGAGGTTGCTCTTGGAGAACTCTTTGAGCTGCTCAGGGATTTCCAGCTCCGAAGAGGAGGATTCAGCGACAGCAACGGTCTTCTTGGAGAACTTGCAGCCCATTGTGGCAGGTTGAGTCGGCGCGGCGGATCATGAGCTGAACTCAAATGGATGCTCGGGGGCTTGATGGTGGCGAGGATCTACGACGGCGGCTAGGAATGCGCTAACCCTAGTTTTGGAGGTAGAGGAGTCGCAAGAGCAGGGGTGGCACGAGGAAGATGAAAGGCTATGTGCGAAATGATGGCGTGGACCTGGGGTCAACACCTCGCGCCCTTTTTATACCTTTGCCTCTTTTGACCTAGTCGTCTGGGTCCCATGGGCTGGTTTGGGCTGTACAGTAGTGGGCTATGTTATTTAAACAAAAAAATATCAAAAAGCCTTTGTTCTTTAAAAAGAACAAAAGTTGTTTTTCCCGAGTAATGATCTCGGGGGCTTCTTTGATGAGAAGCAGTGGCACGGTCACTTAAAAATATTTCCTGTATCTATATGATTTGATGTTCATATGGCAAAGGACTACAAGGTCGTATGGGAGCAAGTTCTGAGGGAAAGTTTCTGATTGATGTTAGAATATAATTACCATAAGATCGAGCTTGCATTAAGTTGAGTGATATTTTAGGAAAGATTATATTATGATTGATGTCATTATAGTTTAGTACTCGATTATGACTGATGTCATAATTAATTTTTGATTCCAAACATGATGGATGCCATGGGGATCAAATAGTCACTTGGCTAAGAGTTGAGATCACTCTACCATTGTTATAATCGGTCGGCATCGCTAATAATGAGCAGACTGAGTGCCTGGTTTGATGGTCAGGAACTTAGTCACTCAGATTTGATGATCAGAGTGAAGTTACATAACAAATGTTAAAGAGCTAATATTATTAGACCCTTGCATTATTTGTTAGTCTCCAAATTATACGAGAGTCAGGGGGCCACACCTGATCAGGTGCACCTAGCTGGTGCACCAGATCTATCAGGGATTTGGGTCATGAGGACTTCCTAATTTATGACCTGTTCATGTTAATATTGAAGGTCACTCGGTGAATAACAGCTCAAAATCAGAAAGCACCCGGGGGCTGCTATGGGATACTTGCCTTACGGGTATCCTAAGACATGCCTAAGTCGGTAGCTGACCGGGTACTTCATTAACAAGGAAACCAACCGAGTCGCTCTGAGCACAAGGCAATTAGAGATAGACTTTCTATGTAAATCCTTGTAGACTACAAATAGGGCTCTTCATGTACCCCCCTGTTGACCGGATATATAAGGCACCAGGGACCCCACAACGAGGACACAACATTACAAGCAATACAATCCACAGAACGCAGGACGTAGGGTTTTTACTCTCATCAAGAGGGCCCGAACCTGTATAACTCGGCGTCTTGTGTTAACCATCATAGTTCTTAGTCTCGATGTAGCCCCATATATTTACTACCGAGATCAAGTCTCAACACTTCATGTACATGTGCTCAAAGGCGCTACACACACATCACACACCACACTTCTTCTATGGCTTGATGTTAAATCTCTGACCAAGCATGTACGAGACACAAGCATCTATAGCTGTGTAATCGATGTGCAGGCTACTCAGGTGCTTATCCCCTCCCCCCCCTAGTTTTGGTGAAACTTACCATCATCAGAATGCTTGGCCATTGTCAGACCAAGCACTTTCCAACACACGTTCTTGAGTCCAAGTCTGTATGTTTATATTTGCTTGAAGTGGTCCCGCAAGGTGTCCTGCAGCTTCGACATCCTGGCTACACTGATGTTGTGATCAATGGCCAGTCGATGGACATTGCCTCCGGTCTTCAATCCGACGAACATGCACCAACGGCACTCTAGGAAATGCTTTAGTTTTTCCGGAACCTTGTCGGCGTGGCACACCTGGAAGAGGAGACACCGATACTGATGCTGGTTCCCGTTTGGCATGCCCATGCAGACCTGAATGATGGCTGTCTTGTTTGGTTCATCATTCACACAATCAGCTTTTGGAATGATTAGCCACTCCATATCCAAACCGACGAGGAGCGGTTTTGTTGATGTTGCTATCGGAGGTGACCATTGTGTTGATGTTGTGGTGGTGGAACTTGACGTCGATGATGCACGTCTGCGTTGACTGCTTGGGATCACGAGGCGGCGGCGCTCTCAGGGTGCAGTGAAGTAGGCCACGCCGCCGAGCCTGCCGGATTGAGAGGCGGCGACCTAGAGCGCCAGGCGGCGCTATCACGGTGCATCGGAGCGCAGCCTACAGGAGCACGAGGCACCGAGTAGGATCACGAGAAGGCATCATCGCTTGTCGGTGTGCTGGAGGAGTGTTTCAAGCGCAAGGCGGCGGCACCGCTAGTCGGCGTGCGGGAGGAGCGCTTGAAGCGTGAGGCGGCCTCGTTGCTGGATGGGCTAGTGGGCGCCATGTGCGGGGTGAGGAGCGCGGCGGTTTCAAGAATTGAATGGGGGAGGGCCGGGTGGGCGTCTATAGTTGCACTGGGCGGATGGGCGCCATGAACGGGGTGCGGGAGTTGTGTTATGAGCACTGAACAGGGTGAGGAGCGCGGCTGTTCGTTCCCAGAAGCTGAAGAGCCCCCGCCAGCGCGGTTACACCAAATGGCCCCATCCAGGAAGTTGAATGTGTGAAGACAATCGAGTGGTGACAATCTCTCTCCTCCTCATTTCCTGTGCACCCACCAATGCTAGTTTCATTCATGATTTCAAACTACTCCTAAGCCAATCTCAGTACACTATTTCATTTCACGGTTTCCAAGAGTGACATATCATTTTTAAAATTTTATTTTATGAAATGAAAGTACATATCTTAGTGTTCACTTTCATAGCACAATTTCATGGAACACTAAGTTATTGCTAGTTGGTGTTTTGTTATTGGTTGAGAGTGTTGGGGATGAAAGGAAAGATCCTCAATCCAATTTTATTTGGCTTTCATGGTGTTGGAAATAGTGTCAACATCCTTTCATGGGGATGAAAGGCATCTCCTCTCCTTCACAATAAATACCATGCCATGCATGTCATCATATTTGCTGATGTGGCATGTAATTAATTGCAAATTAAAGGCCCATTGAGAATAGGCACAATTTGCTCTAGGATATCCTTCAATGTTGACATTTGCTCTAGAACAGTACTAAATCTTATATTTGCTAGAAAACACTATATAATTGTGATAATTGGCTAGTAGACACCTCAAGCATCAGAATAGTCATTATTTGTATGAGGGAGAGAGAAAACTTTGAAAATAATCATTTTATCCGTTAAATCAATTTAACAATATATTTTTTGACATATCGTTAATCATAATGATATAATAAATAATATTTATATTTTATTACAAAAAAATATTTTTTCATAGAAAATATTGATAATAATAATATATTTCATAATATATATTAACTACAATAATTCTCAGAAATATGATTATGTTAGAAAATGTTTAAATTCGTTGTAAAACAAAAAGGTCATTTGAAATATGATTATGTTAAGAAATATACATTATTTTTATAAATAATTATATATGTTAAAAATTATGATTATGTTGTAAGAAATGTTTAAATTAGTTACAAGAGCAACAAAGTCATTTAAAATGTTCTGTCTCTTGTCTATATATAATAATCAATATCTTAATTACTTAAGTGTCTACTAGCCAATTACCACAATTGTATAGTGTCTTCTCACAAATACAACATTGAGTATTGTCTTAGAGCAAATGCCAACATTGAGTAGTGTTTATGAGCAAATTTTGCCTTGAGAAGAAAGGCGACATGGTACTCTTGGAAACATTAAAATGGAACAACCTTACTTTATTGACACCAAGAAGGACCCACTCGCATTGCCTTCCTTGCCAATAAATGTAAGACTACCCGTGCAGAGTGACAATAAACTACTCCCAGTCCCATCTCGGCTTCCTCGCCTCTCTACTACCATCCTCCCCTTCATCGCTGTCACCTTCCTCGCCGTCGCAGTATCCATGGCCTCTGGGCGATCTCCTCCGGGCTCATGGTCCTCGGTGAGTCATAATCATCGCCTTTTGCAAGATTAGGCAATCTTTGCTTCGTTTTGGGTTAAATGGTATCCGACTATGATTGATGAGTTTTTTCCTAATGTCGGATTTCATGTATATGTAGGCCGGCGGTGGTCGCCGCCATAGTCGATCGCCGTTGTTGTCCCGCTCCTTGTTGCCTCTGCCTCCACCAGCGGACCACCACTAGAGAATGGGAATGGCCCTAATGTTGTTCCCATCGGGCCCTGGGGTGATGATGCTCCCGGCTGAGAGGTTGGCCGCCCTGGCCTCGGGCACGTCGAGCACGCCTTCTCCGGCCCCGCCCTCCCGGACTAGTTCACCGTCTCTGGCGGCATCACCCATCCGCACCTGTTCCTCCCCTCCTCTGGCTCCGGCGACGCCCCTCATTGGCGCCCGTTCCCCTTCTTCAACTCCAGCGTTCCCTCCGCCCACGCCCGTTTGCCGCCTCCGGTGTCGCCGCCTCCCCATGCTGGTCGTCCGCCATCTCCAACGTGTAGTTCCCGCTCCCACTCTACATCATCAGAATGGTCTTACGGCTCCATCTCCACCGACTCTGACGACCCCTCGCCGGCAAGATCCCAAAGGGCACCGAACTGTGTCTCAAGTTCGTCTACACCGTGGCAGATGGCAGGGACATCTTTCGGTGCCCCATCTGCATCGGCAAGAAGCAGCGGAAGATGGACTATGCCGGCATGCAGTCTCATGTTCTTGGCATCATGAGTTCCAACTCACCAAAGCTTGTGTTGAACTATTAATGTATTAGCCTTTTTTATCCTGATGAATTATGTTTGTGTTGAACTATCCTTGTGTTTAACTATGTGTGTTGAATTATATGTATATGGTCGTTTAATTATGGTGAACTATGTTTATCATAGTGATTTTTTTGTTAGTCTTTTTGGTGTTTACTTTTAATTTGTTGGATCACTGGAACATTTGTAATGATGTATGCACTCAGATTGTACAACCAGGAATTTTATTAACTTAGTGATGATATTACAAATTAAGTTTTCAACAAACAAAGTTCAGAGAGAAGGAAACTCAAGAAAACACTACATCACAAAGATCACGCTTATTTTGGCCTAAGAGTACGAGCTCTCTTATGGCCTACGAGGTCTCTTTTCCCCTGACCCCTCAAGCCGCCGCGAATGTCAAATCCATGATCTTGATCAGCATCCTCCCTATACAATTGAAGAACTTCCTTCTGAAGGAATCTAACAGAGTAGCGATCATCATTGACATGAATCAACTTCTGTCGAGACTTATTCTCGGCATTAGACATAGGGTGGTTCACTTATGATGATTTATATGTAGAATAGGGGTATGCGTGAGATCAAGAGATGATGGTAACACAAGACGCCGATTTATACAGGTTTGGGTCTCCCGGAGGATAATAACCCGACGTCCTATGTTCTGTGGTATTTGTATTAATATATGTCTAGATCATAGATCTAGATGAGGAGGGTAGACCTAGACGATGATGTCTAGTTGTGTCTAATTGTGCGATGCCCTAACTTGTCTACTTGTCTTTTGAGGAGGACCCATGCCCCTCCTTATATATCCGGGGGGACAGGGTTACATGACGGAGTCCTAGTCGGTCTAATGTTCTTATCCTAGTAGGAGTCTATCTCTACTTTCCTTATCTGTGAGGTACCCCGATGGTATGTATCATCGACAAGCCCATGATAGTCTTGCAAGCTTGATGATAGTCTTTAGTAGCTTCCCGACTGGTTCATGCCATATGCATCAGCTTTATATCAGTGAGCTTGTGAGAGTCTCAAAGATCTAAAAATGTCTTCGAGAAATCAATTGGTGTGCTGAATAGGTGCACCTAATTAGGTGTAGCCCCCGACTCTTGTATCATTTGAAAACTACAAATAATGCAAGAGTCCAAATCAAGAATAGTCATGTTGGCTCTCTTTAAGGAAAAACCACTCAGATCATCAAATCTGAGTGATAAATAACTCTGTAGAGTGACATCAATCACCATCGAGTAATAAATGATTCAAACAAGTGACTTCAATCACCGCTACCTGGTAGATGACTCAAACCAATCACCGAGCGGCAGCCGCGCTCAACTCAGAATATCATGTCCGAGAGGCAGCGATGCTCAACTCAAGACAAGAAGGTCGAGTGAAGAAGGCAGCTGAGGTTGTTGTAGCCGCCGACCGCTGATGTAGTAGAAATCATCGTGATAACCGAATGACACCGATGGATTGATATGTGGCCGACCGATAGCGGCGGTCAGATTTGATGTAACAGACCGTTGGTGATAGTCAGAGCTGGTGTAGCCGAGCGATGAAGGCAGTCGGAACTGGCATGGTCGACCGATGAAGGTGGTCGGAGTTGTAAGCCGACCGATGAAGGCAGTTGGAACTGGCATGGTCGACCGATTGCGACAATCGGAGCTGGCGTGGCCGACCGATGAGAGCGAGGAAATCACTCTGTGTCAAGTGGTGTATCTGCCTATCCGTCATCGATGTTCCTGACAATAAAGAAAATTAGAATGATTAGTTATAATTAACATTGTTTTCTTAAAAACTTATTTTTATAAGCCAAACAAATCAGTCGACTAAAAAGTCAAATGTGTATCCATTTTTCTTCTTTAGGTAGACCGACCGGCCAATAGCAACGTATTCGCGCGTTAGCAACCAAACTAATCCACCATAGGTTACTTAGGACAAAATATAAAATGCTCGGAGGTCAGTCTACCGTAACAATATTAGTCAGAATTTACTCTTGCGTAACAATCATAACCAGTCGACACATGACCTCTCGCAACTTTGGCTCTGGATTTAGTGTAGTGGCAGTCTATCGCGTAGCAAAAAAGTTTTATTCCTTAGTTGCTTACCGACATAAGACCAAAAATAAGACCAAATTGCAAAATAAGATGCAATAAATAGGTTGAGGCATAAGCCAAAAAAAGTGAAACTAGAACAGACGATATGGGTCATATGGTGTCAAGGCTGAAGTACTACTGAAAGGTCACCGACAGACATGGGTCATGCTAGATTCACAAAAAAATGGAGGAACACATATATAGATACACAAATAGACCCCTGGCTCGATCGTTTAATGTGAAGGATTAAAGAACCGAGACAATAAAAAGATGAATAAAGTCACAAATAAGAGCACTAATTAAAAAGCCCGACTTTACTCATAAAAAATCTATGATCTTCTGCTTAGAAAATAGAGATAAACAGTCATAGGGAAAAAGAATGAAGGACATGAGCTCAAAATCTCGAAAAATAAATCAAGAAAGAATAAAGATACTTAGCTTTGCAATTCGACAAGTTGAAGATGAGCCCCCGAGCATGTTGATGTTGTTGGCAAGTGGTCGAACATCAAAGTCAAGCCCTCATGTCACTGGAACACCAAAGTTCGGAGTGGTTGACCGAGATGTTGAATCATTGAAGGTGTGATCGAGTAGCTGAGTGGTCGAGTGACCGAAGCACCATGTCATCGTAGGTGTCGGCGAGTAGCCGAGTGGCCAAGTGAATAGCGGAGTAGCCCCCGGGCATGTCCATGTGGCCGCCGAGCGGTCGAACCGTCAAGTAACAACGATGTAGCCGAGTCATCGGTAGGCGTTGTGTTGCGACGATGTGGCTGAATGGCGGTCGCCCTCGTTGTCATCGTAGTACGATGATGTTATCAGAGGCATCGTCGTAGTGGACGGCATTGCCGAGTGACCGGAGTCGTTAGGTTGATGACAAGCCCCCGAGCGTATCCATGTAGTCGTCGAGTACCAATCATCCAATGAACAAATCAAAGATGGCAATGACATCAGCCATGGTGATCATGATGGGCGATGCAAGCCAGGTGATCGGCGTGGAGTCACTGAGTAGTAGCAGCAGACCGGCATGGTCGAGCAGTCCTTCTTTCAGTTGTGTCATCACAACGTCAAAGTGTTCAACGAGGATTTGCCATGCTGCTCCTCCAAACGCCTATGCTTTGTCGACTGCTGCGATAAGTTGCATGGTAGGCTATGTGCAAAGTTAGAGTAGCCGACTCAAACTTTTGAGTCCGAATACAACTGAAACTTGATGTCAGCAATTTGCTTCATCGGTGGACTCATCAACTCCTTGCGTTTGGTGCGATGCATGTGTCTGCGAATTTTAATCAACTCGACGAGTCGACGGAATCATGCTCATGTATGTATGTGTCTAGCTGCCATCACGACCAAACTTGAAGATGTCGCCATGCATAATCTTGGATGTCGTCTTAATGAAAACAAGATCACTAGCACGATGATAATTATAAGGCGCTTCAACGTCGATCAGCTCGTGATCAAATCTTGATATAGATTGAGGCCATTGAATTTGACAAGCCGACCGTCGCGCTCCCCTTCCTGGCGCGCCAACTATCGAGACTTATTCTTGGCAATAGACATAGGGTGGTTCACCTATGATGATTTATATGTAGAATAGGGGTATGCGCGAGATCGAGAGATGATGGTACCACAAGATGCCGATTTATACATGTTCAGGCCTCCCAGAGGATAATAACCCTACGTCCTATGTTTTGTGGTATTTGTATTAATATATGTCTAGATCATAGATCTAGACGAGGACGGTAGACCTAGACGATGATGTCTAGTTGTGTCTAATTGTGCGATGCCCTAACTTGTCTACTTGTCTTTTGAAGAGGACACCTACCCCTCCTTATATATCTGAGGGGACAGGATTACATGACGGAGTCCTAGTCGGTCTACTGTTCTTATCCTAGTAGGAGTCTATCTCTACTTTCCTTATATGTGAGGTACCCCGATGGTATGTATCATCGACAACTTCTCATATTCCAACCGATCAGCGTGTGAGCCCTCCCTGCACCAAATGAAGCACTTGTCATCGTCTGCATCCAAGGCGACCTTGACGCCGCAGTCAGGCCCCAAGAGAGAGTGGGAGGCCGCAACCACGACTAACCATTTATTGGGTTTGGGCTCCTCCTGGTTGATCATCTTCACCTGCAGTAGCGGAAGCCAGTAAAAAACCCAAGAAACAGTCAACACCACTACACATCTTCTCACCCATAGTATGCTCATCTTCCTTATCTGTGAGGTACCCCAATGGTATGCTCACCCATAGTAGACAATCAGTGGCTTCACCAGGGGCGATCCCAAGATAGTCTGCCACCGCTTTGTTGCAAGTGGCCATCCTCAACAACTGGTTGGGTCCTCCAGTCGGGGGGTCAGGAGACAGCGAACGGGGATGCTTACGGCTGTCGCCGGGTTCGCCTCTTGTGCCAACGCCGGCCGGACGAGAGTGGTGGCTGGATGGAGCGCTAGAGCTAGCCATGATGTGCTTGTCCGAGCATTTTGGGGAATCAGTGCGCGACAAGAGAGCTAGTGTGTGTGATGAGATGTGGAGCACTATAGCGGTATTTATGTGGAACCACGTCGTGTGTGGTCGTGGCCTTCCTCCACTACTCTCGGGAAAATGTGTGGGACATGCAAACTAATAGTAAAACGTATAGGAGTGGTGTGACAACCGCGAATTGACAGTTCGCCGTGGCTGGAAGGCGATGGGACGTGCGGTCCCACCACCACACTGTAGCTCTGCGTGCATGTCCATTGACTACAGCAAATTGACCGTTCATTTAGTAGTTCACTCTCCCAACTTCTCTCACCTTTCTCCTCCCCAAACTTCTCCTCATCATGGCCGAGCATGGAGATCCTCCCAAGGCAAAACACTGCAAATTGGCTTCAAGCAGCATCGGTGTAGAGGAGTCTGAAGCGGAAGGATCTGGTCATAACCCGGAGCAATCGTATGTTATATTTTCCACCCCTTTCTCCATGCATGAATTCGATCGGTTCTAGCGCACGCATGCAATCTCATTCGATTTCTGCCCTCTCAACCAGGGTGGAATTCATGCTAGGGCCCATACCGCAGATTTTGGAGGCCCTGTGCTAAAAGAAAAATTATAGGCCCTCAATTTTAGTATATTAATATAATTTAAATTCTTTTTGTCCTTTTAATTTTGCATTTCTATCATCCATAGTTTCAGCCTTTCAGGAATACATGCATATTCTTGTTATTTGTGAGGAAGATGATCGATAGGGTGGTGCATCGTTTTATTTTTTTTGTGGGCTACTTTTTATGCATGGGCTTGGGCTGGTTAATTTCTGGGCTGCCTGTTTGATATTGAGGCTTATGGGCTTGGGCTAGTTAATTTGTGGGCAGCCTGTTTGATGTTGAGGCTTAATATAGATTGATAGGAATGACTTTAGGCCCTGTTTGGATGTAAAGTACTTTTGGAGTTTTACAAGAATACTATAGTTTAGCAAAATACTTTGGTTTTGGGAGGTAGGGAGGTCTTTGGATGTGACAAGTTTTGCAGTTTTAGAAACCATGGTATTGCTAAAAGTGCATGTATTTTGGAGTTTAAAAAACTCTACTCCCCACCTCTTTTTTTCTAACCCATGGTTTTGCTCGCCGCTAGCTACTTCTAAAACTATGGTCTCTTAATACATAATTTGGTTTTGGAAAACTGCACCCAAACAGGGCCTAACGTAAATTTCACCCTGCTTTAGTTTTTGTGTTACAATGTTACTGGCTTGTCTTGAATGATGATATGTGCCATTTTAATTTCCAGGGTTAGCCGGTGGCGTTGCTGTCTCTTGCTCTATCGGACAATATTGTCGAATTGGTGGATGGGATTGCAGCCATCAGGCTAATGACTGTTGGATAGGAAGAACGCAAGCAGGTGATGACGCAGCATGGCTTGATACCTAGTGTGCCTATGCTACTGACATCGGCATCTGCTCCAGAAGGCCAGATAAAAGAGCCTAATGGTTTTTTGGAATCTTTTGGGCTGCATATTATCGAGCAAGGGACGATGATGACCTCATCATCACGGTCAGCTCTTGAGATGCTAAAGGGATGTAGTTGGTTGGCTGCGAAGGATGACTGGCTTGTCACTATTGATAAGGAGTTCTCCCTAAGCCTGGTCAACCCAATCACTGGCAAGAGTATCCCACTGCCACCGTTGTCGTCAAACAGCAATAGAAATGAGGAGTTGTTGTCTGATTTCATGAAGAATGATGACGCTGATGATCATGGACCTCTGTTCATCGAGCGTGCAGTCCTCTGTAAGACACCCAGGCAAGATGGTGGTCCCTTTGTGATCCTTTTGTTCTCTTCAGGAAACATCATGTACCATGAGAAGACTGATGGCATATGGACGACATTACCAAATACAGACTGACTTGCACAAAGATTTGTGGATGTTGCTTACTAGTAAGAGCGGTACGTGGTGGCAATCAATCAATATGGTTCCATGAAGTTTTGGGACCTGTCCATGAAGCCCATTATTACTGAATCCCCTAAATGGGTCAAGGGTCCCCTTATGCTCGTCCAGCGTACTCCAGACGCGACCGCGAGGCCACGATGTTTCTTGCACGGTCAGATCTTAACCGGCCTATGGTCATCTAGTTGTGGGGAGAATTATGTTATGGACCACCAACCGATAGGCAACTACGGAGCCACCAGTCAGCGTGCGGTATAGTGGATGGCATCGCATTTTATGAGAGAAGAGAAGATGGTGGATGGACGGAGTTGAGAGGTTTGCAGGGTGAACACTCTCTTTTTCTAGGAGCAAATTATCCATTTTGGGTAGTTGTACCAGAAAAAGACAATAAGAAAGTAGCTCCACCATATCTGTATGTTTCGGACCATATGTATGGACAAATGGTGGGGAGCAAATTATCCATTTTGATTTGTTGTACTAGGAAAAAACAATAAGAAAGTGGCTCCATCATATCAGTATGTTTCGGACCATATGTATGGAGAAATGGTGAAGATCCCTGCTGGTGATCGCCAAGGTTGTGTCAGGCACTATGACATGATCAATTTCACCCGGCGTCGTCGTTATTCTAAACCACCTCTGCAACTGCAAGCCCCTCTATTTATCTGCCCCTACCCATATTTCAAGTAGCCACCCCCCTCCTCTTTATTTTATTAGTCTTTGATGCTTAGTTTAAGTTTGTTTGGGTGGATCACTGTGGAATGAACACTTGCTTGTAAGTAATGATTATGCACTCAGATTGTATTTTTAACTTGTGACTGTTTCATGTTTTCTGTTGTTTTAATGATGTTCTCAACTATTATGAGCGAATTAGGCTGAGTGATCATGCTGTCCCTTGACTTTAACTTAATATGTGTTTAGAGAGATCGAATACCCTGTTGGACGATTTTAGTTTAATTTTTCTTGCGATACCATGATAATGCAACTCCCTCCATCGTTGCTATATCTATGTATAGTTGCAACGACAAACATTTGCATTGCAATATATAAGACCAAACACAACCAGAGGAATGTTCGTTGCTATATCCATGCATTGTTGTAACGACTAACAAATTCGTTGCAATATGTAAGACCCCGTTGCAACCACACAACTTTTCATTGCTATATCTATGCATTGTTGCAACGACTAACGATTTCGTTGCTATATCTTATTGCAACACCTCGTTCTTCTATTGTGAGATGACCTTATCGCAACAATCACAGGAAAGCATTGTAAAAAGTCACCCTTATTACAATACACATGCAAGCGTGGCGATATATCCAATCTATCACAACCAAAATGATCTTTCATTGCAATTACCCATGCTTATTGCAACGAAAATTACATTGTTGCGATGAATGTCATGGCATTAGCCCTAAAACCTTGTAGTGATGCTACATTAGTTTACTAGTGCCCATAAACTAGTATGCATTTGATACTGTTCAATACTTGATCAAGGGGTCGACCATGGACGGGTCCTAGGTTCAACAAGGAAGGACTACCGCAGTCAACAGCCATGTGTTGCCACAACCTATACATGCATAATCCCTGCCCGGTCATAACATCAAAAGAAAACTTCCTTCATTAAGTTCAGATTTAGTGATCACGTTCATTCCTTAGTAATAATATCTAGTGAGACTGTTAATTACTAAGCATAGCAATACAGTACCGATCCTATTAGGGTTTTACTAGCAGTAGCATAGGTCATTTGGGGTAGCATGCAAGGTGGGTTTCAATCAACTCCTATGTCCTAATGCAACAATAACCATAGACACTAGTAGCATTATAAACTAGCAAAACTTTGTAAAAGGCAAATGCAAACCGAGGCTTGCCTTGATTGACACTAGTGTTCGCAACCTCTACTTCTTGCTCCTGCGAGTCAATATCGTTCTGAAAATCCTCTTCTTGCTCCTGGTTGTCATTACCTATATGATGAAAAATGTATTAACCGCATTGTCATAACACTGTTACATGCAATGATATGATGGATGCATAATGCATTAATAATTTAGTGCCAACATTCTTATTAATATGTTCTCAAAGCCATATGCTTCAAAGAAGTAATTTAGAATTTCATTAGTTTGGGTGTTTAAACCATTTAAATAGGGTTATTATAATTCTATGAATAATTAAAACAATTAATACAGTAAAAGGATGTTACTGGACTTGAGTGATTTACAGGGAACATAGACACACATGAGGAATTTTTTCACCAAGTTTGATGGGTAAAATATTTATAGATTTACTAGCATACAGTAAAAGGATGTTACTGGACTTGAGTGATTTACTAGCATTATTCTAAGCAAACACACTAAATAAATTCCAAAGCATCAACTATTTCATATTTTACCAAACCAAAATTTATGGGGTAGATAATCATGTGTTCACTAAGCATGCCAAAAATCAGGATTTAATCATGCTCCTAGAATTTCTGGTGATTTATCTGGTCTTTTGGTAATTAAATGCATTATTAAAAATACATGTACGCAAACATCAGTTTATGATTTTACTAAAATAAATCACTCTAAGATGAACCTAACAAAATTTATTTGGGCCTCATTGGACTTATATTCGATTTACCATGATTTTTAGAAGTTTTTAGATTTACCATGATTTTTAGAAGTATTTAGCCAGTTTCTGGTTTTTCAATTAATTTCCTGGGATTAGCTAATGACAGGTCCGCGTCGCGTCATCGACGCGTGGGTGACACATTGATGCCATGTGGTTACGAGAGCTGCCACGAAAGCACATCAGTGGGCGTCACCGGAGCGATGTGGTGCTCGGCCAGAGGCTCGCTGCCGGCGCTACATGCGACGGAAGCTCACCGCGGGAGTGCGAGAACAACGTGCTTGACGACGGGGAGAACTTGGTGGGGGTCACGAAGTCGGCAACTCACCATAGCTGGCCGTCGGTGAGAGGTGGCGGGAGAAGGATTTTGGCAGCATCGCGTTAATGGCTCCAAGCAGGAAGTCACGTCCGGCTTGCTCCTACAGCATCACAGAAGCGAGGCGATCATCGGCATCGTGTTGCTCGATGCTGAGGGGGGCTGGGAAGTGGAGCTCGTTGGAGAGGCGGATCCGTCGGGGCGGAGCAGAGGAAGAACAGCCAGGGAAAGGAAAATGTCATCAACCTCGCGCACGGAAACAAAGGGAAAAAGGGTAAGGCGTGTTCAGCCATAAGTTGCGCACACACCCGAAGAGGAAGAAAGGGACGAGGCTCACCAGAGGCGAGGAATTTTGCGGGGACGTCAATGACGGTTGCAGGAGTGTTTGTTTTAGATCTTCCTTCAATTCAGGCAATGAGCGCGAGGAAATGGCCAAGTAGGGTCAAGGGGAGGTAGAGTAGGCCTAGGCGTAGGTTTTTGCTATGGGGTTTTTGCTACGGGGCCATGGCAGGGCGCCGGACAAGGTGGAAAACTTCAATTCGTGATGTGCCACGGCGGAAAAACTGGAAAAGATGGGTGGCGGACGGGATGGGATGACATTGACACACTATTGCGCTCCGAGTCTCGGGGTCGAGGCGTGGAGGGCGGTGGCGTGTGTGCCGGTGCTGCGCCTGGCCAATGGAGGAAGGCGACTGTATTTTTTGTCTGCGCCCCTTCTATTCTTTCCGAATTCACAAATAGGTCCCAGGTTTGAGTTAATTCAAAATAAAATAGCTAGAGACTTTCAAAAATCGTGAAATTTGGTACACTGGTTATTTATGAGGTGTGTAACCATTTAGTGAAGACAATTTCTAATTTGCATCATAAATATTTAAAAATTAATATTTTCATTAAATAGGTTCTTAAAATTAAATTAATTGTTTGAGATATGTCCCAACATGGAAAAAAGCTCATTTTTGCTCTAAAATTATATTTTACCATTCCTGTAATAATTTTGTAATTACTTGGCATATGTTGTATAGAAAGATTTTTAACTAGCCTCACAATCTTGTTTGCAAGGTTTTAATTTGCCTAAAAAAATAATTCAATTTGGGTGGGGACTCGATCATTTTATGTTACACTTAGCTATAATTTCTGCTCTTCATGCTTGTTAGGTAGAAATGGGACACCTAGGTGTCACAGACCACCCTCCTTAAAGAAATCTCGTCCCAAGATTATGAACAAGGCAAACTAGAGGGAAATACGGAGGTAAAAATATACCTGTGTAAGACGACCAAAATTCCGGGTAAATGTGTACTCAGAAATTCTTCAGATTCCCAAGTGGATTCATCTTCGGAGTGATTACTCCATTGAACTTTATAAAATTTGATTATTCTTTTACGGGTTGTGCGTTCTTTCTCGTCAAGGATCTTTATCGGTTGTTTAGAGTATGTGAGGTCTGGTTGAAGTTGGTCATAGTCCTATAAGATGTTATCAATCGATGGCTTAAGACACCGTTTCAGTTGTGAGACTTGAAAGGTGTTATGGACTCTAGGTAAATTGGCAGGTAGCTCCAGCTTGTACGCTAAGTTTCCATATCGTTCTAGAATTTGGAATGGGCCAATATAACGGGGTGCTAACTTTCCCTTGACTCCAAACCGCTGAACGGCTTTCATAGGCGACACTCGGAGATAGACGTAGTCATCCTTATTGAAATAGAGTGGCCTACGTCGTCTGTTTGCATACTTTTCTTGACGATATTTAGCAGCTTTAAGATTTGCCTAAATGGTATTAACTTTTTCTTTAGCACCCTTTACAAGTTCAGGACCAAATGTTACTCTTTCTCCAGGTTCGGACCAGTTCAGAAGGGTTCTACAACTTTGACCATAGAGTGCTTCAAAGGGTGACATTTTCACACTCTCCTGATAACTGTTGTTATACAAAAATTTAGCATAGGGTAGATATTCATCCCAATTACCACCATGTGCTAAAGAACATGATCTAAGCATATCTTCCAAAATTTGGTTGACATGCTCTGTTTGTCCATCGATAGCGGGATGGTAAGCAGAACTGCAAATTAAACTTGTGCCCAGAGATGCATGCAGTTGTTCCTAGAAACGAGCGACAAACTATGAGCCACGATGTGAAATAATGGTCTTGGGTACTCCATGAAGACACAAAATTCTTGCGATGTATAGCACTGCATACTACCGTATGTTGTATCTATTGTTGACTGGCAGGAAGTGAGCAGATTTTGTGAGTCTGTCCACAATGACCCAAATTGAATCATGCTTCCGGGAAGTGAGGGGGAGGCCAACAATAAAGTCCATGCTAATATCTTCCCATTTCTAGGCGGGAATACTCAATGGTTGAAGTAATCCGACCTGTTTTAAATGGTCGGCCTTAACCCTCTGACAAGTATAGATTTGGCAACATACCGAGCAACTTGTAAGCTTCATGACCATTGATGATTGGATCCCCGAGGCATGGATTGTGGGATACTTGCTTTACGTGTATTCTCATACAAGACTAAGTCGGTAGCCGACCGGGTACTTCATCAACAAGAAAGCTGATCGACTTGGCTTGGAGCACAAGGCATGTAGAGATAGACTTTCTATGTAAATCCTAAAGTGTTACGACTAGGACTCTTCATGTACCCCCTTGCCAACCAGACATATAAGGCGGCAAGGTACCCCCCATCGAGGGGGAGGAGACAAGTTTTTCACAACATCAATACAATACATAGAACACAGGACGTAGGGTTTTTACTCTCAACGATAGGGCCCGAACTTGTATAACTTGGCGTCTTGTGTTACCATCATAGTTCTTAGTCTCGACGTAGCCCTATATATTTACTGTCGATCTCAAGCTTCAACAGTTGGCACGCCAGGAAGGGGACAAGGCTCGTCGGGATTCTCCGTCGACTACAATGGCAGAAATTCCCATCATTCAGTACTCGCCGGACTTCGAGATCTCCTTTGGATCGCTCGACTTCACAGTCGGTGACAACGGAGCCTTAGGTCTGAAAACCATAGACTCGACTCGGCCGCAGCCATCTCCATGGCGCGATCACCGAGTTTGTCTGGCATGATCCCCGCATTGGTCCCACTCGGATCTGAGGAAGAAGATCCTTCCTTCAGGAATGATTCAGCATCGGATCGGTCTTTTGATGAGGACTGTGTCATTTCTGCTTAATGTTGATGGCCCTTAAAACCAAATATTGGCCACCAAAGTTTCATGAATATTTGTTTAAACTAATAAAGTTCCACGAGTTTTGGTGAAATATGTGTTTGCAGGGTAAAAAGAGCCAAAATCATGTAAAAACATGAAGAAACACCCCGTCGGCCGATCCTGCCGTAAAACAGCCGGCCGACAGGGTCGTATGAGGCTGAAATCATGGCCCGGGGGGACTGTGAAGGCTGAAATCAGAACTCAGCCCGACAGGGTCGTCAAGGCTGAAATCAGCCACCCAGAGGGTTAAAACAGAGTCTCATCAGGCTGAACCATCCGACCCAGCCGACCCTGAAAAACACTCCGCCATGAGGCCGTTTTCCATTCCCGGACTAAGGAGGGTAAAAAGTGGAGAAATAAAGGAGGAATTCACGTGGCACAACATGGACAAGTCAAGACGTGACCCCGGGGGGGGGGGGGGCGGCACCAAAGATGGGCCACTGCCCGACATAGGCCATCGCACAGCCTGGTTTGCCGCCCCACCCGGGTTGGCCACCCAGGGTTGCCAGCCCATGAGGCCCATGACATCTACCAACCCCAAAACGGAGATTTCGGTGAAAACCGACCAAGGAACCGCCATCCGGACCAAATCTGAGCCATCCGAAGCAAAGGCGGTTGGAAACCGACTCTATCCAACGGCCGCCGGGCCTGGCCTGCTGCCCGGCATGCCCGACCGCCTGGCACACATGGCCGCCCGGCGTGGCCCGCGCCCGGCGGGGGATTTTTTGCCCACCTACTCTCCTCCACTTTGAAGTACCCGCCAAGTATCTGCCACCTATAAATAGAGGGGGAATTCGGCAGAAACAAGGCATCAAGCAAGTGAAACACATTGGAGTCTATTTTCCCACTACTTTTCTTACTAGTAGAGTAGGTTAGTTAGTCGGGAGTTAGAGTCTAGTCGAGAACATCGCTCGGGATTCCGGAAATCGCCTCGGAGTCTTGGTATGAGCTCTCTTGTATCTTTTCTCCTTTTGTGAGACTTATCCTTTATTAATTATAATTATCTTTTTCTTTTTTATCTTGTCAAGTATTTATTTTTACTTAGTCAATTTCCTCAAGTTACAATTATCGGGAAAGAACTTTGAAGCATAGTTTACGAAATTCCCGGCTAGGATTTAATTAAGTTTAGTTCTTGAATAGAACTTAGACTTGGTTATTTCCTGGCTATTCTTCCGCTAGGCCAACGGAAGAATATCTAGTGAAAGCGTAGGCGCGGTGCGTAGGTTAACACTAGCTGGATTTGCATTCGTTCCCACGGGCTGTGTGGTAGGCTGCAGGCGGTAGCAGGGTTGTCTAGCGGGAAGGTGCCCACTAGTGTACGAGGTTAGTTACCGACCCTATTAGTGGATCTTTGTCGTGCCCCGAAGTAAACTTATTGGTGAAAGACTAGAGGTTGTACCATAGTTTTGGTGTAAGCACTCAACCCGAGTAACTAGGAATTTTGACGCTTGGCTAGATTTAGGAAAGTTTATCGTAGGAATTCTAGACTTAGACTCGCTATCCTCCCAGCTAGCTTAACTGATCTCTTTATCTATCTTAGTGTGGATTTCTCCTGTTTCACTACCCCAACTATTATTATTGAATATCCTTACCCCCGTCTTTGGATAGTTGGTATAATTCTTATAGTCATATCTTTGTTAAACCAAGATACTCTTATGCCTAGCTTCTCTAAGGAAAATAAATACGATACCTTGAAATACTCCCGGGTGAAATGCTACAATAGATGTTCCGTGCCCTTGTGGATTGGTTCACTCTTCTCCTAAAGCATAACAAACATCAACACTTCAAGCGTTGTTACCAGATAATATTTTGGTGCGACGTGAAGAAGTGCCAACAAGCATTTCTGGTGCCGTTGCCGGGAAAGCAATAGGCTAAGATATCGGAATTTTAACATTGATATTTCTATTACGGACTTACAGCTTTCCTTAGCAGGCTTACCCTTGTTCTATTTATTTGTGGTGTAAACAGGATGCTCTATGACTGGTTTCGACCTACTAGACAACTACCACAACGATCCGGAGGCTTTGTTAAGGAGAGTGCATCAACGACTCACCCCTCCTCGACCTAGACTTGCTCTCGTAGCACCTCTGATCTCACCAGCTCAACCGCAAGACCCTTCCACGTCCGCTCAACCAACCATGGCTGAGAAGACAATCCGTGACTACTCTGCCCCATCTGTAGACAACATCCGCACCGGTCCAAACCCGAACATGGGGAACAGAGGCTATGAGCTGAAATCGGCCTTAATCAACATGGTTTTGGACAGTCCTTTCTGTGGCAAGACATCGGAAGACGCAAACGCCCACCTCCAACAGTTTTTGGTAGTGTGCAGCACCTTCACCATGAGGGAAGCAACTCCTGAAGCTATCTGCCTTTGCCTTTTTCCATTTTCACTCATAGGAAAGTCGAAGCAGTGGTTCTACATCAATCAAGAAGAGCTCACTTCCTTTCCAAGTTCTTCCCGCGAGGCAAAACCAATACCCTGCAGAATAAGATTTCAAGTTTCCAACAGCTAACCGATGAAAGCATCCCTGAGGCATGGGAGCGTTTCCAAGAGTATACTCTGGCATGCCCACATCATGGAATGCAAGATGGTTGCTAATCCAAAGCTTCTACCATGGGCTCAACCGTCCCGCTCGTGAGCACCTAGATGCAGCCGCTGGAGGTTCCTTCTTCTCTCTGGTCAAAGAAGCTCTAAACTCTCATAGAAAAGATGGTCACCAACTATAGTGGCTATGATGAGAGGTAGAACCAGCCGCAACCCAAGATGAGGGGAGTCCACCAAGTAGATAGTATTGACATGCTAGCAATCAAGATGGATCAACTTTTGAAGAAAATGGATTCCCCTTGGGCATGACCAGCGAAGTTTATGGGAACCTTGGGCATATGGGAAGCCACTGCCCTGAGACTCAAGAAGAAGAAGTGAACTACCTTAACAACAACAACAACAACAGCAACAATAATGGGTTTAGGCCACGTACGAACAACTTCGGATGGGAGTCCAAGCCAAACCTCTCCTTCGACAAGAACATGGGTAACTCTTGCAACTTTACTCGTAATGAATCTTCCTTCTGTGATCTTGTTCTAGGACAATCTAAAATAAATGAAAGTATTAATAGGAAATTTATTGTTACTGATAAAGTCCTAGAAAGCATAGATTCCCATATGGAAGCATTTAATACCTCTCTGCAAAACCAGCTTAGCCATAACAAAATGCTAGAGACACAAATTGCTCAGCTGGCCGCTTCTGTTGTTAAGCCTAACTCGGGCAAGCTCCCCAATCAGCCAGAAGCTAGCCCCAAAGAAAATGTTAATGCAGTCACAACTAGAGGTGGAAAATCTACACAGGATCCGCCAAATCCTAACAACGCAGGGAAGACCAGGCAAATCGATGAAGAGTCAGAAGGGGAGGAAGAAATTGAAGTTGAGGAGGCAAAAGCACCCCTCAAGAAAGCACCGCACGAGTTCTATGATACCCCGGTGTTGCCATTTACCCCTCGACAGAGGAAGTCGACGGTGGACAAACAATTCAGGAAGTTTGTCGAGGTAATAAAGAAATTATATGTCAACATACCACTACTTGGTGCTATGCAGGTTCCTACATACTCCAAGTACCAGAAGGACATCCTCAACAACAAATGCCCAATGCCATCCATGGAGGTCATCAAATTGACGGAGGAATGCAGCGCCGCTATCTTGAACTCTCTTCCAGAAAAGAAGCGAGATCTGGGATGTCCAACCATCCCTTGTTCCATCGGGATGTAGAAATTCAACAACGCCCTCTGTGACTTGGGGGCGAGCATGAGCGTCATGCCAAAGTTAGTATATGACAAACTCGATGTCAATTCATTGTCCCCTACGGCAATGTGCTTGCAGCTCACCGACCAATCAGTCCGCTACCCGGCGGGCATTACGGAGGACGTACCCGTAAGGATAAGGAACTCTCTTGTTCCCGTTGACTTTGTGGTGCTAGACACTGTAACATCCATTTTAAGAAGAAAAATGGGTGCAGCCGTACGTGTGCCCAGGATCAAGTTACACACACATACAGTACATCATCAATGGTAAACAAAATAATTATCCATATCCCTTAATTATTACACTGTATCCTTATTACAAAAGGACCTGTGGGTCTAGAAGAAAAGTACATCAGTGCAGCAGAAAGTAGTTAGCGTAGATATCCCAAACTCCATACGCATCAATTAGAGGATCATCGCCTAGTACTCGCTTCCTTCATCTTCGTATTGGCTCCAATCTTCTCCCTGGGCTGAATATCAACATGGTATAGCAAGGGTGAGTACATGTCATACTCAGCAAGTGGGGGAAAAGATGACATGGGGCTATAGTCAAGAAAAGGCTTTATAGAGTGGGTTGCATGAGCTTTTACTTAACCTAAGCATCCTATTTACTACGTGGGGTCATCCCAACCATGATTTCACGAGGTGCTATACTAACATAGTCTCAATCCATCCCACCTTTCCAACCATACCAACCCATCCCCAACTAATCTTGTGAGGATTCCAGGCCACTCTTAATCGTGAGCACGGCTATCATGATAGTTTGATACTCTGCAGAGGTTGTACCACTTTACCCACAAGTCGTGATTCCCTTGGTGCCCGTGGACACGACCCACATTACACACTACCTTTGGTGTGTGGTAGGGTTTCACTACGAGGCTTTTCCAAAGGGTCTCCCAGTACATGCTAGCCACTAAGGTTCCAGTCCCGTCCATAAGTGATAGCCCTTCAACAAGCAGCTCATCACCCCAGGAGCCCCCTCTTGAGCCTTTCGGATACAAGGACAGTCCTCTCGACTTCCATTCCCCGCTCCACCAAATGTTGCACCGACACTGGGAGAACATCTAATTACTAGGCCAAGCCTTACCCATGTCGATCTTGTGATGGCATTGTTTTCCTGAGTTGTCACTCCACGAACCGATTCGTAGGATCTACAACAAGCCTACCACCTCAACCATGTGCCCACGACACCACATCCTTTCCACCTGGCTTGCATAGATCCCTAAGCCATGTTGCTAAAAATTTACCAAACATTTCCCACTTAACATTGTTCATTAATCAAAATTAATATCAACCCACATCCCATAAGCCATCTAAGCATTATCTACCCATAATTCACCCATTGGTTCAAGGCGACAAGGAAAAGGGTAAAAACAACATTAAGGAAAACCCTAACAATAGGTTCCCATTAAATTGACACAAGCATGCAATTCTATAGTAACATTGCAATAGGTGCAATATGCATCAAGGACACTTGCCTTCGTCCAGCGCAGAAGGCTGCTCTAACCCTTCAAATTCCTGCTCCTGAAAATCCTCGTAGAGTTGTCCTTGTGTATGCTCGCCTTTATGTAACGAAATACTGACACAAGCAAAACATACAAAATCAATACACAATATGCAACAGAGGAAAAACAATATGTAGATGCAATGAATGCAAAAGTTATGCTCCTACAAGAATTTTGGCGCAAGAATCACCTAATTTGGAGTTACGAGGAAAAAGCTATGCTACTTTGAAGATTTAGGGGCAGAAGAGTAAAATAGGGTTTTTAAGGACCTATTTGTAATTTTATAGAATACAGGGACTAAAGTGTAAATTATTAGGACTGAAAAATAATTACTAAAAAGTATAAGGTTGTTTTTGCCAAATTTTAGAACTTAAACATAATTAATAATAAGTGTAGGGGGTTAAGTTAAAAGATAGGGCCAAATTATAATTAAAATTAAGTACATGGATGTTTCTATAAATTTTTAGGGCTAAAATAATATTTATGCAATTAATAAGGATTAAAGTATAATTTAAAATAATTATAGGGACTAAAACATAAATAAATCAGTCAGGGGTGTTTTTGTAAAATTACAAGGTCAAATAATAGTTCTAATAATGTATAGGGGTGTTTCTGTAAATTTTTAGGGCTAAAATAATATTTATACAATTAATAAGGATTAAAGCATAATTTAAAATAATTCTAGGGACTAAAACATAATTAAAATCAGTCCAGGGGTGCTTCTGTAAAATTACAAGGTCAAAATAATAGTTCTAATAATAGATAGGGGTGTTTCTATAAATTTTTAGGGCTAAAATAATATTTATACAATTAATAATATAAAAAGACTGGATTAAAATATAATTTAAAACAATTCCAGGGGGTTTCTACAATTTATAGGACTAAAATATAATTTCTTAAAGGTATAGGGGCTTTTCTGTAAAAAAGTAGTACTAAAAATAATTATTATAAAGTTCAGGGGTTTAAAAACAATTTTCTATTGGTTCTGCACAAAAATAGGGGCTTAAACCTAATTTAAACTAAGCACACGGGCTAAAATGCAAAACTGCTAACAATATCCAGGAATTATTGAATTAATTTTGAACTAAAAATTTGTGGACCAGGTCCACGGCTCTGTGGACCAGCGTTGACCGAAGGGTCTACGGGTCCTTGGTGGACCAGGGGGAATACCCCTTCGTCCTTCTAATCTGGGCCCTATATTTCAAGATGGACGACATCGGGGGGTCAGGCGGGCAGGTGACGGCCGACGGCGGCTATGCGGCGGCGGCGGGCTCGCCGGAGGTCGGCTGGAATGGCGCTCCGATCGGCCATTCCTCACCGTGAGGTCTCCGGAAGAGAGAGGGGAGGGAGGGGAATCTCACCGAGGGGATGCGCGGGCGCGGGGGAGGCCGGGAGGTGGTCGGCGGCGGGGCTTGGAGGCGGCGGCGATCGGAGCTCGGCGAGGAGGGCCTCCGGGTGTCGCGAGCGGTGGGGAAGAGGGGAAAGTGAGCGGTGGAAGAGTGCGGTGCCGAGGGGGGGGTTTATATGGGAGAGAGGGAGGGGAGGCGAGCGGCTCGAGCTCGCCGGGAGTAACGGCCGGCGACGGCCGGTTGAGTGCAGTAACGCGCGCTAATGCACGTTTAAGGCGCAGAAGTGGGGGGAGAAGGGGAGTGGGAGGGTGCGGAGCACGCGGGGCAGTTTTCGGGAGCCGAGGAGGCCGGGGGAGGGAGATCGGCGGGGCCGGTTCGATTGCCGACGACGGGGAGAGAGAAGGGAGGGAGGAAGGAGATGACAGGCGGGGCCCACATTCCAGCAAGAGAGAGAGAGAGCGGGAGGAGTGGGCCGCAGCGTGCGCGCGCTGGGCCGGCCGGGAGGTGGGCCTCGAGGCCGGTTGGGCTGGGGGAGAGAAGGGAAAGGGGAGGTGGCCTGGGCCGGAGCGGGCGCTGGGCCGGAAGAGGGAGTGGGGAGAGGGGAGGGGTGGGCTAAATTGGGGGGTGTAGCCCGGTTTTGGCTTTTTCTCTTTTCTTCTCTTTTCTAATTCCTTTCCTCTCTAAATTCTACTCTAATTCTATTCCTAATATTCTTGGTAAATAATTAATAACTAACTAAATGCATAATGCCATCAAAAACCTCTATGAACATGTCATGCTATGCAAATGCAACAATTAATTTAATCTATTGTAAAAACAATTTGTCCTAGGTTATTTAATTAAACTCCTAAATGCTAATAGTTAGCATTTTTAGAATTTGTAAAAGTAGGGTGTTACAAACCTACCCCCCTTACAATGAATCTCGCCCTTGAGATTCGGAAATATCGGTAAGAGGTGGGGAAACTCGGCATTTAATTCTTCTTCACGCTCCCAGGTGGCTTCTTCTTGAGTGTGATGATTCCAGAGCACCTTGCACATCTGGATCACCTTATTTCTGGTAACTCTCTCAACGACTTCGAGGATCTTGACTGGTTGTTCCGTATATGTGAGGTCCTTCCGAAGGTCTATTTCATCAACAGGGAGTTGTTCTTCAGGCACTCTTAAGCACTTCTTTAATTGGGACACATGGAACACGTCATGCACATCCATGAGATGCGAGGGTAGCTCCAACTGATATGCAACTTCTCCTCTTCTCTCGAGGATCTTGAAAGGGCCGATGTAACGTGGTACTAACTTCCTTTGACTTTGAAGCGTCTAACACCCCTCATGGGTGATACCTTGAGATACACGAAATCTCCAATCTCGAAGGATAGGTCTCTTCATCTACGATCGGCGTAGCTTTTCTTCCTTGACTGTGCAATCTCTAGGTTCTCGCGTACAATCTTAACTTGTCTTTCTGCTTCTTGTAGGATTTTAGGTCCGAAGACTTGATTCTCTCCTGTCTCGTTCCAAAATAGAGGTGTCCTACACTTTCTTCCATATAGGAACTCGAAAGGTGCCATCTCTATACTTGCTTGATAACTGTTGTTATAAGAAAATTCTGCGTAGGGTAAGCTCTTGTCCCAACTCTTTCCATATTTCAACACACAAGCTCTCAACATGTCTTCTAGTATCTGGTTCGTCCTCTCGGTCTGTCCATCAGTCTGAGGGTGATATGCAGAGCTGACGTTCAACTTGGTGCCAAGAGATTCATGTACCTTGTCCCAAAACCTCGAGGTGAACTGAGAGCCTCTATCGGATACTATCTTCTTAGGGACTCTATGTAAACCCACTATCCTTGACACGTATAGTTCTGCCAGCTTCGCACCACTATAAGTTGTCTTGACGGGAATGAAGCGTGCCACCTTGGTTAAACGATCAACTATAACCCATATAGAATCATATCCCGACTGTGTATGGGGTAATCCAACTATGAAGTCGATACCGACTTGTTCCCATTTCCACTCAGGAATCTTTAGAGGTTTAAGTAATCCGGTGGGTCGTTGGTGTTCTGCCTTGACACGTTGACATGTGTCACATACCGCAACATACTCTGCGACATCACGCTTCATGCCATGCCACCAATAGCGAGTCCTCAAGTCTTGATACATCTTAGTACTTCCTCGATGAATGGAGTATGCAGAACCGTGTGCTTCCCGTAGGATTTTGTCATGAAGGGGCTTTTTGTCTGGCACACATATTCTTTTACCTGTCTATATAATACCCTTCTCATCTTCTGTTAAGTCGGTAGCTTTTCCTTCCTTAATGAGCTTTCTGATCTCACTTAACTTCTCATCTTCTAGCTTTCCTTTGCGAATTTCTTCGTCGAGAGTTGGTTCCACTTCCATTGTGACGGCCTCTAACTCATTCACAAACCCAAGGTCTAGTCGCTCAAACTCCTTGCAGAGTGCTGGTAGTAGCCTTTCCACGATTAACTAACTGCAATAGGTCTTTCTACTCAGGGCATCCACAACAACATTCGCCTTCCCTGGATGATAGTTAATACCTACATCATAGTCCTTAATCAACTCTAACCAACGTCGTTGTCTTAGGTTCAACTCCGTCTGAGTGAATATGTACTTGAGACTCTTGTGATCCGTATAGATCTCACAACGATGACCAAGAATGTAGTGCCTCCAAATTTTCAGAGCATGTATCACTGCCGCTAATTCCAAATCGTGTGTTGGGTACTTCTCTTCATGCTTCCGTAATTGCCTAGAGGCATATGCGACAACATGACCCTCTTGCATGAGCCCACATCCTAGTCCTTGCTTGGATGCGTCACAGTATATGTCGAAACTCTTACTGATGTCAGGTAAGATTAAGACAGGTGCTGACGTTAATCTCTTCTTCAATTCTTCAAAACTGGCTTGACAACGCAGAGTCCATTCGAAACTCCTGTCCTTCCCTAACAATGTCGTCATTGGCTTTGCTATCTTGGAGAAGTCCTTTATGAATTGCCGATAGTATCCGGCCAATCCAAGAAAACTTCTAATCTCCTTTACTGTCTGTGGTGGGTTCCAGTCTAGAACATCCTTTACCTTGCCTGGATCGACTGACACTCCTCCAGCAGAGATCACATGACCGAGAAATGCTACCTCCTTTAGCCATAATTTACATTTGCTCAATTTGGCATACAGCTGGTGTTCATGTAGCTTCTCCAGAACTAGCCTCCGGTGTCCCTCATGCTCTTCGTCATTCTTTGAAAACACCAAGATGTCGTCAATGAAAACCACAACAAACTTATCCAAGTATTCCATGAACACCTTGTTCATAAGGTACATGAAGTAAGCCGGTGCATTGGTTAACCCAAATGACATTACCGTATACTCATATAACCCATATCTTGTTTGGAAAGCCGTCTTGGGTATGTCTGATGGTCTGATCTTCAATTGGTGATACCCGGATCGCAGATCAATCTTGGAGAATACACAAGCTCCTTTCATCTGATCGAACAAGTCTTCAATCCGTGGTAGTGGATATTTATTCTTGATGGTCACATCATTAAGAGAACGATAGTCCACACACATCCTCTGACTCTTATCCTTCTTCTCGACGAAGAGTACGAGGGCTCCCCAAGGTGAGGAACTAGGGCGAATGAAACCTTTCTCTAGCATCTCATGTAATTGCTTCTTTAGTTCTACCAACTCATTAACTGGCATCCTATAGGGACTCTTAGATATAGGAGCAGTTCTTGGTATTAAGTCGATAACAAACTCTATGTCACGGTCTGGTGGCATACCTGGAAGTTCTTCAGGAAAGACATCAGGGAATTCACAAACCACTCGTATCTCTTCTATGGGTGTGCCGGTGGTTTTGTTTAGTATCACTTCCTTGGTAGTAGAGTTGGCTGCTATGAATTCAACCTTGGTACCTTCTGCACTAGTCAGCTGTACTGACTGCTTGGCGCACTGTATCACTCCATCATACATGCATAACCAATCCATTCAAAGTATTATATCTATCCCCTTGGAGTCTAGGATTATGAGATTAGCTGAGAAGTCTACCCCCCCCTTATTTTGAGGGTGACCTTTGGGCATATTTGATTAGTTCTCATTTCTCCACCAGGAGAGCTAACTAGCATGGTATACTTCATAAGAGCAATTGGTAAGTTGTGCTTTCCCACATATGTGGATGTTATGAATGAATGTGATGCTCCTGAATCAAACAAAATGGTTGCAGGTTGAGAGTTAGCTAAGAACATACCGAGCACCACATCTGCAGCTTGCTCAGCTTCCTCAGTAGTGACATGATTGACATGCCCTCGAGCATAATTCTGCTGTTCTCGATTCCTGGGAGCGTGTTGGTTGGGGCTTGCCTTGGTGCGTTGTTTCGTTGAGGACACTGTCCCATGAAGTGACCTTCCTGTCCGCAGTGATAAAATCCGCGCTTCACACCATTAGTGTTTCCAGAGGTAGGGCGGTTCTGGTTTTGGGGAGCTGTTGGGGCGGTGGGACGGGGTGCTTGCTGATAGGTGGGGCGAGGTGCCTGCTGCTGGTTAGGGCGAGGTGCCTGGTAGTTGGAGCGTTGCACTAGAAAGTTGGGGTGTGGAGCTTGCATTGGTGGCTTGACAGTGTTGGGAGCACGGTGGTATGGGTTGGGAGATGGCATCATGCGGGGGCGATTGTTACTACCAGATGATTGTCCTTGGAATGGCATCTTCCTCTTGCCTTCCCTCTCAATCTCATTGCGCTTGTTCTCCACAACAATGGCTTTGTCCACCAGTTTTTGGAAGTTTACATAGTCATTGTTGATCAACTAAAATTGGATGTCGTTCTGCAATCCCCTCATAAACATATATTGCTTCTTCCCATCGGTGTTCACGTCCTCAGGAGCATACCTGGACAGTTGTATGAACCTATTCAGGTATTCACTTACTGACATGTTTCCCTGTCTCAAGTCTTGAAATTCTTGTTTTTTCAACAACTTAATGCCCGTAGGGACATAGTGAGAGCGGAAATTATCCTTGAACTCAATCCAAGTGATGCTTTCCACATCAGCATGAGCATTATAATATGCTTCCCATCAGTCTGCGGCTACACCATATAACTGATGAGCTGCAAAGAGAACCTTCTCTCGATCATTGCATTGAGCGATCATCAACTTCTTCTCAATCGCCTTGAGCCAATCATCCGCTTCCATCGGATATTTGGATTGGGAAAAGGTAGGTGGCCTAGTCCTTAGGAACTCCCCCAATCTATTCTAGGGTGGAGGTGGAGGTGGAGGTGCATTGTGGTTCTACTGGTTGTTGTGGTTCTGTTGTATAGCGCCCAAAGTTTGGATCATTGTCCACATGAGCTGAGTTTGCATGGCCAAGAATTGCTCAAGGTTTTAAGCATTATTGCCATCCTCGTTGTTCTGATTGCTACCTTCAGCGTGGCCTCTAGTGCGAACCATCTGATAGAATAGGTGGTGGGGTTAGTGTGGGATGAGGTGTGGTAATAATGAAAAGAAAGATCCCCATCTAAATGTATCAAGGAATGATAAGTAAAAGATAGTTTATTTAATGAGCAACCAAACGATGAGGTTGTGGACAAGGTGTCGAGGCATCCCATAACTCCAAGCCACAGAGTCCATTACATCACACCATGAAAGTAAATCGATCTAAGCGTTTGATTATTACAATCTTTATTCATGGTAAGGGAATCTCCTAGGCATGGGAGTTGACTTCGTCGAAGACCGAAGGTAGGGAACTTGCACGCTTCGGGGAGTTTGCAGTCCAAGTGCGGATACCAGAGGAGTAGAGGTCACTCTGCTCGCCCATCTTGACTCGCTGGTCGCGCTTTATGTAATCCTCAGTATCACGCAACCTCTTCTGAAGAGTGTGGTTCTCCCTCTGTAGTGCCTCCATAGCGTGGCTTAAGTCCACCGCTATTCCCTGAGTCTCGTCCATCTCCCTGGTGCTCACATACCATTCTGTAGGAGCGATGGTGTACTTCTCCATGCCTGGCTTTCGACGGGGAATGTGTGCAAAACTTGTCCTTGCTATTCCATGGCGATGAGTGTAGTAGAGGCGAGTGAGAGCCCTCCAAGCAGCGTCGTCTACCGCGGCCCCATAAGTAGCCCTAGGGGTGCGGCCACGGTACGTAGATGTGATGTGGTCGCCATCGTAGATGTTGACCTCCGCTGTCCATTCCTCAGGAGAAGGACGATCCACTTTCTTGATGAAGTACTGAGGCCTATTGGTGATGCCAATCTTCTCAAGTAGCTTTCGTAGAGTCTTGGAGAAGGTCTCACCCTCTACTCCAAAAGAGCGGTACTTCTCAGCAATATGGACGGCAAGGTCTTCATCCTCCTCCGAGTTATCACCATTCTTAGGATCTTCAAGGTCCTCAGGCTCTTTTGGGTCTTCTTCCTCTTGTGGTTCCTCAGGGTCCTCTTCTTGCTCATATTCTTCTGGTTCTTCTTCTTCTTCAGGTTCCTTGGGGTCTTCCTGTGGTTCCTCTGGAAGCGTCTCGTCCATCATTAGGGTCTTCTCGCGTTCAGGTTGATTTACTTCTTCACTTCCTTCCTTCCGAACCTGTCTTTGGTGTGTGGCAGGGTTTCACTACGAGGTTCGAGCAGGTTCAAGCCATCTAAGCATTATCTACCCATAATTCACCCATTGGTTCAAGGCGACAAGGAAAAGGGTAAAAACAATACTAAGGAAAACCCTAACAATAGGTTCCCATTAAATTGACACAAGCATGCAATTCTATAGTAACATTGCAATAGGTGCAATATGCATCAAGGACACTTGCCTTCGTCCTGCGCAGAAGGCTGCTCTAACCCTTCAAATACCTGCTCCTGAAAATCCTTGTAGGGTGGTCCTTGTGTATGCTCGCCTTTATGTAACGAAATACCGACACAAGCAAAACATACAAAATCAATACACAATATGCAATAGAGGAAAAACAATATGTAGATGCAATGAATGCAAAGGTTATGCTCCTACAAGAATTTTGGCGCAAGAATCACCTAATTTGGAGTTACGAGGAAAAAGTTATGCTACTTTGAAGATTTAGGGGCAGAAGGGTAAAATAGGGTTTTTAAGGACCTATTTGTAATTTTATAGAATATAGGGACTAAAGTGTAAATTATTAGGACTGAAAAATAATTACTAAAAAGTATAAGGTTGTTTTTGCCAAATTTTAGAACTTAAACATAATTAATAATAAGTGTAGGGGGTTAAGTGTAAAAGATAGGGCCAAATTATAATTAAAATTAAGTATAGGGATGTTTCTATAAATTTTTAGGGCTAAAATAATATTTATGCTATTAATATGGATTAAAGTATACTTTAAAATAATTCTAGGGACTAAAACGTAATTAAAATCAGTCCATGGGTGTTTTTGTAATAGTACAAGGTCAAATAATAGTTCTAATAATGTATAGGGGTGTTTCTATAAATTTTTAGGGCTAAAATAATATTTATTCAATTAATAAGGATTAAAGTATAATTTAAAATAATTCTTGGGACTAAAACATAATTAAAATCAGTCCAGGCGTGTTTCTGTAAAATTACAAGGTCAAAATAATAGTTGTAATAATGTATAGGGGTGTTTATGTAAATTTTTAGGGCTAAAATAATATTTATACAATTAATAATATAAAAAGACTGGATTAAAATATAATTTAAAACAATTTGAGGGGGTTTCTACAATTTACAGGACTAATATATAATTTCTTAAAGGTATAGGGGCTTTTCTATAAAAATGTAGTGCTAAAAATAATTATTATAAAGTTCAGGGGCTTAAAAACAATTTTCTATTGGTTCTGCACAAAAACAGGGGCATAAACCTAATTTAAACTAAGCAGAGGGACTAAAATGCAAAATTGCTAACAATATCCAAGAATTATTGAATTAATTTTGAACTAAAAATTCGTGGACCAGGTCCACGGCTCTGTAGACCGGCGTTGATCAAAGGGTCTACGGGTCCTTGGTGGACCAGGGGGAATACCCCTTCGTCCTTCTAATCTGGGCCCTCGATTTGAAGATGGACGGCATTGGGGGGTCACGCGGGCAGGCGACGGCCGACGGCGGCTATGCGGCGGCGGGGGGCTCGCCGGAGGTCGGCTAGAACGGCGCTCCGGTCGGCCATTCCTCGCCGCGAGGTCTCCGGAAGAGAGAGGGGAGGGAGGCGAATCTCACTGAGGGGATGCGCGGGCGCTGGGGAGGCCGAGAGGCGGTCGGCGGCGGGGCTCGGAGGCGGCGGCGATCGGAGGGCCTCCGGGGTGTCGCAAGCGATGGGGAAGAGGGGAAAGTGAGCGGCGGAAGAGTGCGGTGCCGAGGGGAGTTTTATAGGGGAGAGAGGGAAGGGAGGCGAGCGGCTCGAGCTCGCTGGGAGTAACGGCCGGCGGCGACCGGTTGAGCGCGGTAACACGCGCTAATGCACGTTTAAGGCGCGGAAGTGGGGGGAGAAGGGGAGTGGGAGGGTGCGGAGCGCGCGGGGCAGTTTTCGGGAGCCGGGGAGGCCGGGGGAGGCAGATCGGCGGGCCCGGTTCGGTTGCCGGCGGCGGGGAGAGAGAAGGGCGGCAGGAGGGAGATGACAGGCGGGGCCCATGTGCCAGTGAGAGAGAGAGAGAGAGCGGGAGGAGTGGGCCGCGGCGTGCACGCGCTGGGCTGGCCGGGAGGTGGACCGCGGGGCTGGTTGGGCTGGGGGAGAGAAGGGAAAGGGGAGGTGGCCTGGGCCGATGCGGGAGCTGGGCCGGAAGAGGGAGTGGGGAGAGGGGAGGGGTGGGCTGAATTGGGGGGTGCGGCCCGGTTTTGGCTTTTTCTCTTTTCTTCTCTTTTCTAATTCCTAATATTCCTAGTAAATAATTAATAAATAACTAAATGCATAATGCCATCAAAAACCTATATGAACATGTCATGCTATGCAAATGCAACAATTAATTTAATTTATTGTAAAAACAATTTGTCCTAGGTTATTTAATTAAACTCCTAAATGCTAATAGTTGGGATTTTTAGAATTTGTAAAAGTAGGGTGTTACAGACAAGGAGGCCGATGCAAAGACACCTCTTATACTAGGAAGGCCGTTTCTTAGTACCGCAAATGCCAACATTGATGTTGGGGCTAGAGAAATCCACCTTAACATTAATGGATACGACGAAAAGTTTGCCTTCAAACCCCGAACGGAACAATGCAATAAGGTACACATCTTTTATCACAAAAATCCTAACATGGTGCAGAAAATTGAGGTGTATCCAATTCCATCAAAATTAGGTACACCGGTGATAAAAGTCAAAAACACACCGCCACCGCCCATGAAGAAGAACAAGCTACAGGAAATGAAGAGAAAGGTCGCCGCCAAGCCAAAGAAAATCAAACAAGTATGGCGGAAGAAAGAAGTTGCACCGATCGTGGAAAATTCTCCATCCACGATGGGCATCATGAAGAATTAAATAAGGAGAACATCTTGTTCGAGACGTAAAATCCGGACCCTCGTCAGGAGGTAAACCGATATTTATCCCCCTTCTTTTTCTTTACCTACCACTAAATTAGGTTGCTTTTAGTTTCATCTTTAACCATTAAATTAGGCTATAAAAGAAAAAAAACTTAAAAAAATAAAATTTTGAAAAATAATAAAAATCTGTGGTGATGACTCGGCCAAGTTTCCTAGCCGGGAGGTCATTTTCGTGTCAAAACGACCATCCGGTTGCATATCCAGGGCTTTAGCCCAGCCTGAAATAACCCAGTCAAATTTCAGCACCCTGGAGGTCGTATTTCATGAAAAACGACCCCCAACTGGGTCATTTCTGCCGCCCGGCAAGCCATGCCACCCCGCACATTTTTTCTTCGGATTCTTGGCACTTTTAGTGTAGAAATGATGGCCATGAGTGGTGAAAGTGTGGCCAGCCTTAACTTGAAGAAAAATGCTCATCAAAAGCCCCACCATGAGTGAAAGTGAATGAATGAGAGCCACCCATGTTACCTCACTCTTTCACCACTCACACTCACCTACCACCCTTCTCACCTAGGCCTCATGGGTGGCAGCACACTCATTGCAAACATACAACTTTGGTCATCCCATTACTCAATCCTTGCTCCCTACACTCTTAGCAAATTTCTGGACAAATTGAGCAAGTGGATCACATGGCACTTGGGCCTAGCCACCTCCCATCACCACTAGAGCAATAATAGAGCAAAAGAGAGAAAAAGGGAGTGCCGGCCGGCATAGGGCACTGCCCGGCCTGGCTCGCCGGCCGGCATGGTGCGCCGCCCAGCCTGGCCTCTCCTCCCCCAAGGCTCCTCTTGAGCCTCTAAATAGAGGGCTCTCTCTCCTTTGTTTCTCCACCCTTTGCAGAAAACATTTGCTCTCCCTCACAAACTCTCTCCCTCTTCATCCTCTTCTCACTTCACTAGCTCTCTCTAGTAAGTGCACTTTGCACTTAGCAATAAAAGTGTGCTGCAATAAAATCAACTAGAGAGAATTTGTTGTCACCCTTGCACGTTTGAATGACTAACACTTGGACTACTAACCAAATGACTAACCGCTAACCATTATCATCATTTTGTCCTTTGGGTATTGTGTCCAAGTAACCCTTTTGCAGGAATGGCAAAGATTTGGAGAGGCCTCTACACCAAGTTCAGTAGCAGCAGCGGCTCGAGCCGTGGGAGGCGCATGCCAAGTGAGCGCTCAGAAGCCGAGCACTCGGGAGCTTCACATGGGTATGCCCCGAGCTACCTCTCAGACTCAATGTCCATATCCGAAGCCCCAACAGTGCAAAGCATGCAAGATGAAGAGTTTGACAAGTTCATGGAGAGTGAAGAGAATATGGTGTTCAATGACTACGATGAGCGAAGCAAACTCACCGCCATTCGGGACCGGCAGTTCACATCCATGCGCAAGTTCGACCACAACTTCCTCGAGCAAATCGGTGTCCTTGCTGATTTTGAGTACGCGCTCAACATGGTCGGATGCGTGCACGGCATAGTGTTTCAGGGGATAGGCCAGGGACAAGACCACCTCGAGCAGGTGCTTCGGGAAGCTCTCAATACCATTGGGAGCAACCACAAGTCCCGGGATTTACTAGCTCATCACACTACACTAGTTCATCCCATGAAGAATATGAACCATACAATCCTTATGGGACGGGGAGCTACCACCAACCACATGGAGGTATAGGCACTTCACGCTCCGCCCGATTCACGTCGTACAACTTTTTGGAGTTGGAAGAAGACATGCAATACTTGGCTGCCAATGCTTATGAAACCAATGAACCAACTCAAAAAATACAAGCAGCCATAAGGGATGGACAAGAATGGCAGCAACAAACGTTGAAACAACTTCAAAGGAACCTCTCCATGATGGACCAGCTATTCGGCCACTTCAACATCGAGTATCAACCGCCACAGTGAAAGCCATCTAAGCTTAAGACTTGCAAAGACCTAAGCTTGGGGAGGTACCCAAACCAAGGTACGCCACTTGTTCTATCCTCTCTCCCCTTTCTCTAGTTGAGTTGTTTTCATTTTTTTTAGAAAATTTAAGAAAACCCAAAAATATTTTTTTTTGCTTTCAAAGAAAAACCATAAAAATTTGCATAACCAAAAAGAACAAAAATATTTCCCTTTTTAAATAAATTTTGAGAACTTAGTCTCTACCTTGCCAATGGAAATGATGAATAGTTGCTCTATTAGCCCCTGTGAGTCTCAAGTATACAACCTCTACTGTTCATTTTGGTGGGTAATGGTAGACCGACATGATGAAAAGCTAGTCTCTCTATGTTTTAGTGGGTGCAAAATGGCTAATAAACACCAAGTCTAGTTGTTGGAATTCACGATATAGCATGTTTAGATGAGTTTATGATCTCCTCATGATTAGAGTCCAATGACTTCTTTCAAAACCATGCTGTAATAAAAACCCCCCTACTTGGTGTATGTCTTTCCTATGATAGAAAAATTCCTACCAAGGCCAGATATTAATTATGAACCCACTTTAATGCCATCTACGTATGCATTGAGTTTGGTTATGATTTGATCCTTATGAGGGACTTGCACATTCAAAGCCAATCATTTTCCTTCGCGTTATCTTTGAGTTCTCAAATGGTCATGCTTGGTTATGCGGTTTCCACATTGGATTCAAGCATCCACTTCACCAAGCATGTTTGCCAAAAATCTCTCCTTTGCGAAAACCTTGATCCTACAAGAAAGATTTTGGTCTTCCCAAAAATAAATGCTTGGAAAAAGTGTGCAAAAATATTTGAACCATTGAACTAGCTTCCCTACACTATGAGAGCTGAAAAAGAAGAAAGAAAAGAAGAAAGAAAGAACAAGAAAAATAAGAAAAATTATCAGCTCTCATAGATGTACAAATGTCAAGTTTCAAGGTTCATTAAATTCATTGAGCAAAAATAAAGGACCGTCCTTTCACTCTAGCACAAAAATCCAATTTTTGATAAAGATTTTTGCTATTGTGCTAGTTCATTCCTTCGCGTGAGTCCATTCTCTCCCTCTCCCCTGGATATTATTTCCAAATGGTTGGAATGAGAAAGTGCAAAGTCTTTTCACTAGGACCATCTCTTAACTTAACAAAATATGCATACTAGATGTGCCATCCTACCAAGCTCCACACATAAAGCCAAGCTTTTAGAATGTAGGATAAGCACTTGGTGAGGAAATACACTTTCTAAGAGATGAGCGTCATAGTAAAGGATTGCACCAAGAGGGAGAATTTTCAATCTTATGCAACATTACAAAAACTTTGGACTCATGATCATAAAGGAGGTTAAGTGACAAAATCTAAACTAGTTGTTCTGAGTTCCAACCGCTCATGACAAGGTCATAAAATGCCTAAGAGCCCCACTCACAGTGAGAAAGACTTAGTGATCAACTTGTGCTGGTTTACTATTACCCCTATGTTGTAGGAGTATGTGTTTGTACACTTGATCCCTGTAGAGCTCTAATATTGAAGCAACTTTTGATCCATCACTTACAAGTTTTCATTTGCTCGGGATGAGTAAAGGTTTAAGCTTGTGGAGGTGTTGGTGGCCCTTAAAACCCAATATTGGCCACCAACCGGTCAGGAAATGCAAGGTAAAGACCAAAGTTTCATGAATATTTGTTTAAACTAATAAAGTTCCACAACTTTTGGTGAAACATGTGTTTGTAGGGTAAAAAGAGCCAAAATCATGTAAAAACATGAAGAAACACCCCGTCGGCCGATCCTGCCATAAAACAGACGGCCGACAGGGTCGTATGAGGCTGAAATCAGGGCTCGGGAGGGTCGTGAAGGCTGAAATTAGAACTCAGCCCGGCAGGGTCGTGAATGGTAAAATCAGCCACCCAGAGGGTTAAAACAGAATCTCATCGGGCTGAACCATCCGACCCAGCCGACCCTGAAAAACACTCCACCATGAGGCCATTTTCCATACCCGGACTAAGGAGGGTAAAAAGTGGAGAAATAAAGGAGGAATTCACGTGGTACAACATGGACAAGTCAAGACGTGACCTGGGGGGGGGGGGGGGGGGGGGAGTCGGCACCAAAGATGGGCCGCCGCCCGGCCTGGCTTGCTGCCCGGCAGGGTTTACCACCCGGCCTGGCTTGCCGCCCGGCAGGGTTTTCCGCCCGGCCTAGCTTGCCGCCCGGCCCGGGTTGGCCAGCCAGGGTTGCCAGCCCATGAGGCCCATAACTTCTATTGACCCCACAACGGAGATTTCGGTGAAAATCGACAAAGGAACCGCCATCCGGACCAAATCTGAGCCATCAGAAGCAAAGGCGGTTGGAAACCGACTGCATCCAATAGCCGCCCGGCCTGGCCTGCCGCCCGGCGGTGCATGCCGCTCGGCATGCCCGGCCGCACGGCACACATGGCCGCCCAACATGGCCCGCCGCCCGGCGCACGTGGCCGCCCGACGTGGCCTGCCGCCCGGCGGAGGATTTTTCGCCCACCGACTCTCCTCCACTTTGAAGTACCCGCCAAGTATCCGCCATCTATAAATAGAGCGGGAATTCGGCAGAAACAAGGCAAGCAACTAAAACACATTGGAGTCGATTTTCCCACTACTTTTCTTACTAGTAGAGTAGGTTAGTTAGTCGGGAGTTAGAGTCTAGTCGAGAGCATCGCTCGGGATTCCGGAAATCGTGTCGAGAGCTCTCACTTATCCTTTATTAAATAGAAATATCTTTTTCTTATTTATCTTGTCAAGTATTTATCTTTAATTAGTCAATTTCCTCAAGTTACAATTATCGGGAAAGAACTTTGAAGCATAGTTTACGGGATTCCCGTCTAGGATTTAATTAAGTTTTGTTCTTGAATAAAACATAGACTTGGTTATTTCCCGGCTATTCTTCCGCTGGATTTGCATTCGTCCCTGCGGAAGAATATCTAGTGAAAGCGTAGGTACGGTGCCTAGGTTAACACTAGCTGGATTTGCATTCGTCCCTGCGGGCTGTGTGGTAGGCGACAGGGGGTGACAGCCCTGTCCGTCCATTTAATATTCCACCATGTTCGGGAAGTCTCAAGTAGGGTTGTCTAGTGGGAAGGTGCCCACTAGTGTACGAGGTTAGTTACCGACCCTATTAGTAGATCTTTGTTGTGCCCCTAAGTAAACTTATTGGTGAAAGACTCGAGGCTGTACCATGGATTTGGTGTAAGCATTCAACCAAAGTAACTAGGAATTTTGACGCTTGACTAGATTTAGGAAAGTTTATCTTAGGAATTCTAGACTTAGACTCGCTGTCCTCCCGGCTAGCTTAACCGATCTCTTTATCTATCTTAGTGTGGATTTCTCCCGTTTCACTAACCCAACTATTATTATTGAATATCCTTACCCCTTCTCTGGATAGTTGGTATAACTCTTATAGTCATATCTTTGTTAAACCAAGATACTCTTACGCCTAGCTTCCCTGAGGAAAATAAATATGATACCTTGGAATACTCCCGGGTGAAATGCTACAATAGATGTTCCGTGCGCTTGCGGATTGGTTCACTCTTCTCCCAAAGCATAACAAACATCAACACTTCTAGCGTTGTTACCAGATAACATTTTGGTGCGACATTAAGAAGTGCCAACACTTACCCATATCCCCATACTGTCAACATGGTGGATATAGCAGATCCCACGGATGGAGACCAAGATGGTGACCATCGATGGCCACCCGAATCAACTAGCCGAAGGAGGTCAACAGGAGGAGAACCCTCCAGTTGATAACTTATCGGTCGGTCACCGCCGTCGACCAAGAGACTCTCATGGTTCACGCAACGCACGCCGATTGGATCTCAGTCCAGACCTCGAAGTGGATGGCGTCAAGGTCTACCACACTCCTCAGAATAACATCACCGGGGCCAAAACTTTGCTTGACACTCTAATGGTCGATGCGAATTATTAGACCCCTACGATGCAGAAGGCGGTGGCTATGCTTAAGGCTGCTGCTGCTCAAGAGGCCGCAAAATCTCAGTCGGTCGCCAGCTCTAGTCATGCATCTTCACGAGGTCGGCATAGGCGTGAAGATCTGAGAAAGTCTCTCAGTATCCGTGATGGACAAGATACCATAAACTCTCACTATGAAGAGCGCGCTCGGGACAACCAACGCTATGAGGAAGGATGCCGTGATTGGAGAACGGACGACCGATGGAACGACTGACGGGACAACTGACGAGAGGACCATCAAGATCCTCCTCCAAGAGACAACCGCGATGACCATCGTCGACCTGACGATCGGGATCAGCGCGATAACGATGATAATGACCATCAACGACATCATCATGACGATGATGTTGGTCCGTGACACGGCCGCCGTCCAACAATATCTCCAGACTGGCATAGGCGGTCACCGACGCCTACGGACGACGAGATCGATGGCATCAAAGCTTACATCCCTAGGCATCGCATAGCTCGATGGCCAAAAGGATTCAAGCCGGTCCCCATAGAAAAATACGATGGTCAGACCAACCCCCGAGAGTGGCTGTAGCTCTACAGCACGGCGATTCGGTCAGCTGGAGGTGATTCGTATGTAATGGCTAATTACCTTCCAGTCTGCCTGGATCCAGCCGTTCGGATATGGCTCACATCTCTTTCGAAGGAATCAATCACGTCTTGGGGAGACCTCAACAGAAAGTCATAGAAAGCTTTCAAGCTACCTGCTATCAACCGGGCATCCACTTTGACCTCACTCGGATCAAGCAGAAGACCGATGAACCTCTTCGTGACTACATCAAGCAATTTTGCGCTAAGAAGACTGAGATCCCCAATTTCCCGGACCAACAAATTATTGCTGCCTTCCAAGGAGGGATCCGCAATGATGATTTGGTTCAAGAAATCGGTCGGAGGAATCATGACCTCAAGCTGACCGCTCAAGAGTGCTTCAAGATCGCTAACAAGTTTGTATCTGGTGAGTCGGCACTAGATGACATCCGGGGAAAAGGCAAGGAGAAGCGGTCGGACAAGCCAGAGTCCACCAAGAAGGACACGAAGAGGAAGTCTGACAACATGGTTCACACAGTGGACCGACTTCAGAAGAACCCTCGAACAAACCAACCATCCACGGATGAGCTGCTGAGTGGCCCGTGCCTTTGGCACCCAAAGGGAAACCACAAAGCGAAGGATTGCTATCGACTGAAGGGTTTTGCAATGGCTGTGCTCAGGGTGGCTATAGATCCCCCGAGGCGCAATAGCAAAGACAAGACCAAGGACGATGGCGACAAGGATGATTCAGGAGAGTTCCAGGAGCCCCGCAAGGAAGTCAACTTCATCTTTGGTGGCCCGGATGCCTATGTGTCCAAGCGCAATCAGAAGCTAGAACTTCAGGAGATCAACTCGGTGGAACCAACTTCACCTCCATTCATGAGGTGGTCTGAGATGCCAATCACCTTTGATCGATCAGATCATCCCAAGCATATACCAAAGCCGGGTCGATACCCGCTGGTGCTAGCTGCCACAATGAAGGAGGTGAAGTTCAACAAACTACTCATTGATGGAGGAAGCAGTTTGGACTTAATATTCACCAAGACTCTTAAAGAGCTCGGTCTGTCAGTCAATGACCTCTACCCGAGTTCTTCACCTTTCCATGGGATTGTACCTAGCAAGACTTCAGTTCCTATTGGACAGGTCAGTCTGCCGGTCACCTTCGGTACCCGTGAGAACTTCAGGACCGAGCGCATTCTCTTCCAGGTGGCAGATTTTGACTCGGCGTATCATGCTATCATTGGTCGATCGGCGATGGCTAAATTCATGGTTGTCCCGCATTATCCATATCTCACCCTCAAGATGCCAGGCCTGAATGGAATAATCTCCCTCCACTCTAATCTTCAGAATTCTTTCAATTGCGACGTACAGAGTTATGAGATGGCCAATAAACAGTTGATGTTGTTCGACCAGAAGGAGATCCAGCAGGCAGTCGGCATGGAGGAGCAGACTAGAGCAGCAGTTCCAACAAAAAAGCCTACCAAAGACAAGATTCAGACCGATGATATCCAAACCAAGGAAATCATGCTCAATCCTGAGGACCCCGATAAGGTAACTTATGCTAGGGCCAACCTTGACGAGAAATAAGAACTTGCACTCACTCTTTTCCTCCAGGAAAATAGGGACATCTTTGCATGGAAACCATCTGACATGCCAGGAGTTCCTAGGGAAAAGATTGAGCATGAGTTAAGGGTACCTCCTAGGGCTACCCCCATTCGGCAGAGGCTTAGAAGATTCGCACAAGACCGCAAGGACGCCATGAAGAAGGAGATAATTAGACTATTAGATGCTATGTTTATAAAGGAGGTGTATCATCCCGACTGGTTAGCAAATTTAGTCCTTGTACCCAAGAAGAATAAAGAGTGGAGGATGTGTATTGATTATACCGATCTCAACAAAGTCTTTCCTAAAGACCCCTTCGCTCTTCCTCGTATTGATCAGATTGTAGACTCAACAGCTGGGTGTGAGCTCTTAAGCTTTCTGGATGCCTATTCAGGCTATCACTAGATCCTACTGAAGGTCGAAGATCAGATTAAAACTTCCTTTATAACACCCTTCAATGCCTATTGCTATATCACAATGTCTTTCAGTCTGAAGAACGCTGGCGCGACTTACCAACGGGGTATTCAACGCTGCCTTGCTACTCAGTTCAGTCGGAACGTAGAAGCATATGTTCATGACATCGTTGTCAAGACTCGGAACATCAAGGAACTTATTTCTGACCTCGCAGAAACCTTTGACAATCTGAGGCATTATTCATTGAAGCTGAATCCTAAGAAGTGTGTTTTTGGGGTTCCTTCAGAAAAGCTACTCGGCTACATCGTTTCAAAACGAGGTATAGAGGATAACCCGGATAACATCAAGGCGATCCTTGCTATGGGGCCACCTAATTCTCAAAGGGATGTACAGAAGCTGACCGGATGCATGGCGTCCCTGAGTCGCTTTATTTCCCAACTGGGGGTTAGAGGGTTACCACTTTTTTGACTGCTTAAAAAGCAGGAGGACTTCGTTTGGACCGAAGAGGCACAATCGGCATTGGACGAGTTGAAGGTTTACCTCAGCAGCATTGCAGTATTGGTGCCTCCGGAACCAGGAGAAAAACTTCAACTCTACATATTGGCCATAACTCAGGTTGTGAGTACTGTTTTAACGGTCGACCGAGAAGAGGAGGGACATATACAAAAAGTACAACACCCGGTGTATTTTGTGAGTGAGGTCCTCGGTGCCTCTAAGTCAAGGTACCAACAGATCTTGAAGTTGTTGTATGCATTGCTGATCATCTCCATGAAGTTGAAGCATTATTTTCAAGCTCATCCAATCGAAGTCCAGACCTCCTTCACAATCGACATAGTGCTGCACAATCGAGAAGCCGAAGGAAAAATTGCCAAGTGGGCAGTCAAACTTGGTCAATATACCATTACATTCGTGCCTCGGTCGGCTATAAAGGGACAAGCGTTAGCTGATTTCGTTGCCGAGTGGACAGAGATTCAAAATACACCTACTGCACAAGATATTGAGTATTGGAAAATGTACTTTGATGGATATCTTCAATTACAAGGAGCTGGTGCAGGAGTCGTATTTATCTCACCCACTGGAGAGAAGCTTCGATATGCCCTTCAGGTGATGTTTCATGCGTCATATAACGCTATGGAGTATGAAGCCCTTCTACATGGTCTGCGCATTGCCGCGTCACTTAGCATCAAGTGCCTTGACGTCTTTGGTCACTCGGCTTTGGTCATTAATCAGGTCACTAAGGATTGGAACTGTGTGGATGACAATATGAGTGCTTACTGTCAAAAAGTAAGGAAGCTCAAAGACAAATTCGATGGATTGAAGTTCACGCATGTTCTTCGAGACAATAACCAAGCGGCCGATGAATTTGCTAAGATGGGATCATCTCGATCTGCTGTCCTGCCAGGTGTTTTCTTACACACTCTGGATTCCCCCATGATTTCTCCTCGGTCGGATGTACTAATGAGTGTTGTCACTGATCTTGTTGGTGATGACAACATGGAGACCGATTGGCGCGACCCGCTCATCCAATATTTGGACAAGGGAACGCTGCCTTCGGATCCTAATGAGCAACGGAGGTTAGAGACCCGATGCCGAGGATATCTGTTGGTGGGGGACCAACGCTATAAAAGAGGAGGTTTAAACATCTTGATGAGATGCATCTCGATACCAGAAGGCCAAAAGTTGGTAGAAAAAATTCATTCTGGGATATGTGGCAATCATGCAGCTTCCAAGACTTTAGTCGGCAAACCTTTCCGGCAAGGGTTTTATTGGTCTACGGCAGTCGAAGATGCACGCCAGGTCGTTCGAAAGTGTGAAGGTTGTCAATTCTTCGCTCAACAAATGGATGTGCCTTCGCAGCAACTTCAAATGATACCTTTGACTTGGCCCTTTGCTGTCTGGGGGCTTGATATTGTCGGTCCTTTCAAGAAAGCGCCAGGCGGGTTTACTTATCTGTTTGTTGCTATTGATAAATTCACCAAGTGGATCGAAGCAAAGCCGGTCGGCAAGATAACATCGAAGAAGGCAATTGAGTTTGTCATGGATATCTTCACTCGGTTTGGGGTTCCTCATGATATCATCACCAATAATGGCACTCAATTCACATCAATGGAGTTCCATGACTTTGCCGATGAGATGGGAATAAAAATCCACTTTGCATCAGTGGCTCATCCTCAAAGCAATGGGCAGGTCGAATGGGACAATGGTATGATTCTTCAAGGATTGAAACCGTGAATATTCGACAGACTCAAGCCTTATGCCAGTCGGTGGGTCAAAGAATTGGCTTCAGTTCTTTGGTGGCTTCGCACAAACACCAGTCGGGCAACTGGTCAGTCACCTTTCTCATTGGTCTATGGTTCAGAAGCTATGCTGCCGACTGAGGTCAGTCTTGTTTTGGCACAAGTTCAGGTGTATGATGAACAGCTTTCTGAGGAGAATCGAGAGATTGATTTGATTGCAGCAGAGCAGTTGCGTGATCGCGCTCTGTTTTGGTCGGCACTTTACCAGCAAGGCTTGTGTCGATATTATGATAAAAATGTACGTAATCGCCACTTCCAAGTTGGAGATTTAGTGCTTCCCCGAGTGTAGTCAACGAAGAACCAGCATAAGCTTTCTCCAAAGTGGGAAGGACCATATGTGGTGAAGGAAGTCACTTGCCCGGGGGCTTACCGATTGATGTACGAAGACGACGATGATATACCAAATTCATGGAACATAAATCAGCTACGTCATTTCTATACTTAGTTATTCTTTTGTATACTTATACAGTATTTCTGAATGAATCTTCGGTCTTTTTGATGAAAGATTTTTTGATGATTTTCATTCTATATTGTCTCGATTCCTTAATTCATTTTATTAAACAATCAAGCTAGGGGGCTAGTCATAATGTCCCACCTCAGTCTAACCTCATTTTGGTTTTGGACTATTTTCTGACCGATTTCTTCTCTTTGAATACGGTCTTCACTTTCTTGGTCTAACATCTATACATTATGGTTATACACTTTATACTGCACATCAGACTACCACTACACTAAACCCAGAGCCAAAGTGCGAGAGATCATGTGTCGATTGGTCGACTCTGCTTGTTATGTGGTCACGAGTCACAACCTAATATGTTAAGGCAGACCGATACAATTTGAGTTTCTTAGTGACAGAAATATACTTATGATATTTTTATCAATCTTTTAAAGCTGTTAAGCATGAAACTAATTTACATATAGGTAACATTATTTCATAACATAGATATTACTAATGTTCTCTAGCATTGCAGGATTTACAGCTCCTTTGAAGGAGAGGAAGAGTCAGCTCGTAGCTCAACTTCTGGAGTTGCTGGAGGAGTAGGCACGGTCAGATTGATCTCTATGTTGTCGACCAAGGCTCGGGAAGTCTCCAGCATAGAATCCAAGAGCAGCTAGCATTGCTCGTCGGTCAAGTCTAGATTGAAGCCCTCCTTGATCTTGTCCAATGGTAGAGCAAGAGACCAAGATTGGCAAATCGCCAGAACCTGACTCCCGGCCTCGGTCGCCACTCATCGAGTGTTATAAGCGATAGCTTCCGATGCATGCTCCAGCAAGTACTCCAAGCAGTGGCCCACTCGTCGTCATGAACATAGTCCATTGCCTTTCGAGCAGTGTAAGATAGAGCTGCGAGTGATGATTCTTGGTCAGTATGATCAAAAGAGGATTCAAGTAGATGTGAGAAATAATTAAGGGCTTACTGGCAAGTTTACATTTGAAGGATTTGGAGATGCTCTTGGCATCCTCTATCTTGGTGTCAGCCTCCTTTAGCTCCTTCTACAGCCGAGTTGGAGAGGTTTTCCTTCTCAGCATTCAAGGTATCAACAAACCTTTGCTGATTGGAAGTTAACTTCTCCAGGTCAGCATTCTTCTGATCATGAGCTAAAGACAAATATTTGAACTTTTAGCACTAGAGTGATTAGTTAATTATTTAAACATAGATGGTAAGTGATCTTACCAGCTATATCTATACGGCCCAGGTCTAAGGCCTTGGTCATCTCTCTTTGGTCGGTCTACAACTTATCAATCTCCTTCTGTGCTTTGGAGAGCTACTGACCGGTGACTAGCATAACACCAGCATTGTGTCAGTCTTAAACTTAAAGACATGAAGACCAAAGAATTTAGGGCATACATAACACCAGCAATGTGTCAGTCTTAAACTTAAAGACATGAAGACCAAAGAATTTAGGGCATACCAAAAGTTTGGGCTTCAAGGTATTCCACCCTAGCCTATTTCCTCTCTACAAGAGCATACATTTTCTGTATACAAAAAGGGGTTAAGCTTAAGGATAAGATTGAGACAAAGCTAAAGAAGGGTATTGAAGTACCTTGCTGGCTTCTCGATGTTGGTACCAAGCAGGACTTCAAGATAAGAAAATAAGGGATTGCTCAAAGTAGACTGAGGCTTACTCGGGCAAGCAGTTCCCTTGTTATACGCCTTTCTGATCAATGAGTCATCCTGAAGGATATCCCCTTCAAACATTTTCGATAGGCATTTCTTACGAAGTTCACCATTTGGTGGGTCGAGCACCTCCCTGGTTTCGTCATTATTAACATAGTTCCACGCCGGGTGACTTTGAAGCTTCAGGGGCTGCACTCTGCGTACTATGAAGCTTTTAGCGATGGTGATTCCATCAATGCCTTCAGCCTTCAAGTCAGCTATCTTCTTCAACAGCACGACCACCTGAGGGTCGGTCGGATCAGGCTTCCCAGTCCATTGCGCCAGGGGAATTGCCTTGGCACCAGTGAAGTCGGCAAGAACAGGCAGGGGGTTGTCAAAGTAGAACCTCTCATCCTTCCAGTTCTTGTTTCCAGTCTTCAATGGCACATTGATGTAGGCTTCCTTCTTGCACAACTAGAAGCCTACACTGCCTATAGCTATTTTATTGTCCTTGTTCGGCAGCGGTCAGAGGACGAATAGATGGCAAAATAGATTGAAGTTGGGGAGAATGCCCAAAAATGCTTCGCACGTGTGCATGGAGATGGTGATGTGAAGAATGGAGATGGGATTGAGATTGACAAGATCAATCCCATAAAAGAATAGGAGCCCATGCAAGAAGCTACAACAGGGGACTCCAAAACCATGCTCGAAGAACGAGCAGAACACAACAATCTATTTATGAATGGGGATGGGGCAAGATTTGTGGGGTACCTTCCAGTTGATCCGAACTTGCTCTGGAAGGATGCCATCGACCACCATCTAGTTCATATCAGCTTGGGAGAGGCTGCTCTTCGAGAACTCCCGAAGCTGCTCTGAAATGTCGATCTCCGACGAAGAGGATGCGGTAGTGGCGGTGGAAGTTGTTGGAATCGAGGTGGAAACCTTCTTGTGACCCATGGCAATGGTTGTTTTGGGTGCGGCGGATCTAGTGCTGAACCCTAGCGGAAGCTTGGGGGCTAAGTGCGGCGAGATCTACGGCGGTCGGAAGCAAAGGCGCTAACCCTAGCCAAAAAGCGAAGGAGTCGCTGAGAGCAGAGGAGGCATGAGGAAGATGAAGAGTTCGTGCACAAATACGGCATGGACTAAGGGTCAACTTGACGCTGCCCTTTTATACTCCCGCTTTTTGACCTAAGGGTCCCATGGGCTAGAATGGGCCGTACAGTGACACAACTTTTTGTTTAATCAGAAGATTAATTAAGGGCCTTAAACATGTTTAGGGTCTAAAACCTTGAGAAGTAAAACTCGGGGGCTTCTTTGATAAGAAGCATTTAAAAATGTTTAACTATATCTATATGATTTGATGATCATGTAGCAAAGGACTTGAGGGTCATATGGATTTAAGTTCAAAGGTTACGGTATTGATTGAAGTCAATAACCAAATTCCCAAAATTGGACTCATGAATAGATAAAGTGACTAATTATTGGGGAAAGGGTATATTATGATTGATATCATTTAGCTTAATACCACTATATGATTGATGTCATATTGGTTCACATGAATTGAATATGATTGGTATCATAAAATTTAGACCGACTAGTCACTCGGATATAGTGTATATCACTCAGCCTTTTTGATAATCGGTCGGCAAGGTTGAAACCTTGCAAAGTGAGCCACTGGTTTGATGACTAGAGGTCTGTTAAACTCAGACTCGATAGTTTGAGTAAAGTACCTACAAAATAATCAGAGCTAATATAATTAGACTCTTGCATTATTTGTCAGTCTCCAAATTATACAAGAGTCGGGTGCTACACCTGATCAGGTGCACCTGACTGGTGCATCAGATCTATCAGGAACTTCGATAAAGAGGTCTTCCTAATTTATGATTAACATTAAAGATCACACTGAGGATCAAAGCTCAAAATAAAGAAGCACTCGAGGGCTACTGTGGGATACTTGCTTTACGGGTATCCTTATACAGGAGTAAGTCGGTAGCCCACTGGGTACTTCATCAACAAGGAAGCCGACCGACTTGTCTTGGAGCACAAGGCATGTACAGATAGACTTTCTATGTAAATCCTAAAGGATTACGACTAGGACTCTTCATGTAATCCCCTGTCGACCGGATATATAGGGCGGTAGAGTACCATACATCAAGGGGGAGGAGACAAGTTTTTCACAACATCAATACAATACACAGAACATAGGATGTACGGTTTTTACTCTCAACGAGAGGGCCCGAACTAGTATAACTCGACGTCTTGTGTTACCATCGTAGTTCTTAGTCTCGATGTAGCCCTATATATTTACTGCTGCTCTCAAGCTTAGACATGGATGTTTTGGTGATAGATGACAACTATGAAATTGTGGGCTAATGTGGGATATATATACCAGGGATACCTCACCACTCGGATATATTGCCGAGTGGGCCGGGGTCCAATAAAGATAAAGACCCATGAAGATAACTACTCAGATTATTACTTGGAGTACACGACAAGTCAACACTAGAGATAGAAAATTAGAGATAGAACCCTAGTCGGAAATCATGTTGTAACCGACTAGGAGACTTGCCATGTAACCCTGCTCCCCGGATATATAAGGAGGGGCAGGGGTTCTCTCATTGACACCTAGAATATATGACACAATACACCACAGAACACAGGATGTAGGGTTGTTATCCTTCGGGATCCCGAACCTGTCTAAACCTTGCGTCTTGTGTGTCCATTGACTCTCGGTCTCGCGCATGCCTATACCAATAAACAAGGATCATGGGTAGCCCTATGATCCACTGCCGATATTAGTATCGACAGTTGGCGCGACAGGAAGGGGCAACGCGCTGATCGACTTGTCGAGTTCGAAGGCCAAGCTTTTGGAAAAGTATGGATCTTCGTCGGTAGTGATCGAGCGGAGGCAACTTCATCTGGCGAGGCGACATGTTTTGGCGGGTTAGATCGAGGAAGCAGCCAACAAACTCGCCGAGATCTGGATGTGTGTTAGCCTACGTACTTGGAAGCTAATCCGTCGATCTGAGTCGACAAAGCATTTGAAATCTGGGAAGCCTAGATCGTCTTTCCTTCTTTATCTTTTCTGCATTATTTTATTCCATACATGCTGATCATCCGAGTTAATTATTTCTGCCCTGAATCTGCCGTGGTTTCGTGAGCAACCAGGACTCGGAAGCACACCGTGTCGTACATGTACATAGGGAAGGATATTTTCCTTTCTTTATTTTTTCTTTCTACAATATTTTAGTCCATATATTATACACTAATCAACCTAAGTAGTGGAATACTTAATGTATATGTGATGATGCTCTTTTATATGATCGGGAGCTGCATGGAGACAAAGCCAGATCGTCATTGGTGACTCGGAGGCAGCATGACCACCGGACAACACGGCAGGACGACTCGGCGCATAGTCAGCTCGGCCGGCGCTACTAGGACTCTAACTCGTAATGGAGTCTGAGGTGTTTACGTGTATACAGCCAGGTATGAGAGTTGCGCAAAGTCAGGGTGTTTGACTTGCGAGCTCTGAGAACCCTTGATGAATTCAGCTCAAAGAAAGTTGATGGTTCAGTAACTCGCATCAGCTTAGATTTGGCAACTCGGCCGGTCGCACGTACAAGCGCCATATCAGTCAGCATCGTAGCTATGATGACTCCAAGGCACGCATCAGGGAAGGATTATTCTGCATACTATGCTTTTTTCATTATTTTTTGTCACATTATTTTTGTTCTGCATGTGCTAATCAACTGGATTAGCCGAGTACTCATCACGTGGAATCTCATTGTTTGCATGGATATGAGTTTCACGGAGCAAGATACTCGGTGGTTTGGATCATCATCAGTCGATGAAATTGTAGCTGTGAAATCGGTAGCTCGGCGACTCGTTTCCAAGATGATGACTGCAAGTGCGTTTGATCCCGTCAATTGCATGGCGTTTGGCACAACTTGGAGGCTGGTTTGGACCTAAGTTGGCCATCACGTGTCAATTCAACCGAGCAGCACCGACCCTGGTGTCTGAGTCATTCATGTGCTGAAAATTAGGGAAGATTTTTTCTCTTGTACTCTTCCGTATTGTTATATTCCTTACTTGCTAATCAATATGATTAGTACAATATATCTATTACATGATATCCTTTATTTGGCATTTACATATGAGTCGATCATCTACGCTGTCGTTGGTCGTACGGTGTTCATGATCAGGTGCTTGTTGCTGTGAAAAAGGTGGGTGATCAAGATGGCGAGGCCGGTTGTCCACTCTCAACTGATGGGTCAGCAACTCGGCGACGCAATGACTCGTCTACACGACTGAAGGCACAAGCACACTGGTGACGCATTGAGTCACTCAAGCATTCGAAGCCACTCGTTGACTCACCCAATCACTCGGCGTGACAATTCGGTGAACTATGATCTGGCAACCTAGTTACTCGGCGACTCGGCTAATCACTCAGCAAGGAAGACGACGGTTTGACTAGTCAAGTCGACAATCAAACAGAATGACGGGGGCTCTCTACCGATTGTTGAATATCAAAGCTAAGTTTTTGTTTTGTACAAATTCAACTTGAAGGCCGTAGGTTCTTAATCTTGCGGTCATGATTTTGAGTTTCTTTTGGATTCATCCTTTTTCCTTGACAATGTTGGTCAACAATTTTTCTCGGTTGATTTCGACTCGTACATGTTTGGCTGAAGTGTTTTAGCGGTACATATTTGGTATTAGGAGGAGTTCAGCTGTTTTGCTTAGTTGCCCGTCTGACTCCCATTACCCAAGTTGGTCAGTCTAGCTCCATGGCTCATGTCGTTTGTCAAAATCGTCGTGCACATCGTTCTTCTAATGAACCTTGTTTGTTTTTTATGTCTATTGATTGAATGATCGGTTATTTCTGCCAGTACTCTAAGAAAACATAAGCCTTAGACGAATAGCAGAAATCCAACAGATTTAGATATTAAAGGCTTTGTTTCATCAATGCTTTATATTAATTTTACATATAACTACATTATTTGTGTTCTTGTCTTACAGTTATCTCATTGATATCACTCAGTCATGGAGCACCGAGTCAATGGATCACTCGGCCATGGAGCATCGAGTCATGGATCACTCGGTCATGATCAACTACTTATGGTGTCTGGAATTTCGATCCCTCGGACCTTTTGAGCTGTTATGTCAGGGGCTCGTCTTTAGCTCGATGGATATTAAGCAAAGCTATATCAACTGGAGCTATTTTATTGACATCACTCGGTTTTGTTCTTTTGACTATATTATTGGATCACTTGGCATTGATTACTTATGATCTTACTCAATATTGGAGAGCCCTGCAAAAGTAGTTCTTTTTCACACGGAATCACGCCCGGGGGCTGCTGTACTTGCTATATTTAATCAAGTATTGTTTGGATATTTTTTATGTCTCTTATACTTATTATATTGGATCAAGTATCACCCGGATATTTTGATGACTGCTATGCTTGATATATTTGGTCAAGTATCACTCGGATTCATTTGTACCAACGGTTCATGTTGTTAGTTGGCGGAAGTGGTAGAACCAATTTTGGGGACTACCGTATTAAAACTCCTCACCGAATCAATCGGGAAAGTGGTAGATCTAGATTTACATACGATGTTATTATTTTTGACTCACAAGATATTTTGTGATCTAAATACCTTCTGAGTCGGGGGCTATACCTACACCTAGTAGGTGGATTTTTTCCCCGCATATGGATATTATTTGGCGCATAATCCTTTTTGAAGATTCTTGGAGACCTTTACAAGTTTGTTGTTGTACATGAAAAAGCTTAATCATATTCATGGCGAAGCATTAGTCAATCAACTGAAGATCAACAACTAACTTGCAAATCTCTCGGGGGCTACTGTGGGATATATATACCAGGGATACCTCACCACTCGGATATATTGCCGAGTGGGCCGGGGTCCAATAAAGATAAAGACCCATGAAGATAACTACTCGGATTATTACTTGGAGTACACGACAAGTCAATACTAGAGATAGAAAGTTAGAGATAGAACCCTAGTCGGAAATCATGTTGTAACCGACTAGGAGACTTGCCATGTAACCCTGCCCCCAGATATATAAGGAGGGGCAGGGGCTCTCTCATTGACACCCAGAATATACGACACAATACACCACAGAACATAGGACGTAGGGTTGTTATCCTTCGGGAGGCCCGAACCTGTCTAAACCTTGTGTCTTGTGTGTCCATCGACTCTCGGTCTCGCGCATGCCTATGCCGATAAACAAGGATCATGGGTAGCCCTATGATCCACTGCCGATATTAGTATTGACAGCTAATATCTACACGAGTGTTGTCTATGTAGGAATCATCTCTTAACTCTATTACAAATCATATGGATGATGGTTGCCTTGGTGATTGATGACAATGACCACAAGCATGAGGCTTGTGAACTTGATGGAGTCCAAGGGCTGATGGAGATGGATCAAAGTGGAGAACAAGCTATGGTGCAAGTGTTTGGAACACTTGGGTAGTTGTTAGGGCTTTGAGGCCATAGAAAAAACCGGACTATCAAGGGAGTCTAGGTCATTCTCTTAGGTCATGTCTAGTCGGTGATGTGCAAGGTTGCTCAGTGAAATCACAGGCACTAGGTGACAGTGGAGAAGCCAAGGAGCTGTTCGAAGAAGCCGGGAAACGAAGTCAAGCAAGGACGACAAATTTCAGCTTCTGGACATAGAGATCGGACAGAGAGGTCGGTGGAGACCGGACTATACGGTCACTATGAGGAGTTGTCCAGGACTTAGAGTGAGAAGCAGGACTCTATCAGCAGGTGACTCTATACAGACCGGACGGTCCGGTATACTGACCGGACGGTCCGATCAGTAGCAGTGCAGGAACGATAGAGGAGATGCATTTCGCGGAGGCTCCTGGACTGGAGAGAGAAAGTGGACCGGATGGTCCGGTACAGTGACCGGACAGTCCGGTCAGTTCAGAAGATTGCCTGGATAGAGGAGGCCAACGGCTGGGGAGAGCCGTTACAGAGTGACCGGGTGGTCCAGTCAGGCAGAGACTGGACAGTACGGTCAGTGTGTCCAGAAAGGCAATTTCGTGGAGCAACAGCTAGTTTGAGGTTGGGAGCCTATATAACTTCATTGCTGGGGTCTTGGAGACCTCTCTTGGCCAGTGCAATACCTGAGTGCATTTGGTAAGGTCCAAGAGGAAAATTGGAGAGCACTAGGAGAAGATATTGCATATCTAGAGAGTGGTAGAGAAGAGTAGCTTGAGCATCTTGCACATCTAAGGCTAGGGTGTCCTTGAGAGTGTGATCTAGATTGTTACTCTTGGTCTATGGTGAGACCTAGAACGGTTAGGTGTTGGTGATCGAGTCTATCATGATCGGTTGTGAAGGCCGCCACACGTTTGTACACGGTTTGAGCTTGCCGTTGAAAGGGGCATCGCTAGTGAGCACCCGTGTTGACTCGGGGAGTCCGGCAAGTTCTTGAGGGAGGCGAGCTTGTGCTTTGTGTAGCGGTGATGCACGCCGTGTCTTCACTCGAGGAGTGATTGTGGGCTCGTGGGCGAGAACTCCACTTGGTGGCCGGAGGGACCGGGACTCCGGTGAGAGTGGTCCAACGAGGAGTAGGGGAAGGTGCCATTCTTCTGAGACGTCAAGAAAAATCATGAGCATTCCTTGACCCTCTCTTTACTATTCCGCATTTGTGTGCTCTAGTGAGTAGGGTGACTTGTGGCTTGCATAGGCTAGTGCGATTGGCTTCCGCACATTATTGTATCATGAACACTAGCATGTGTAGGGTCTTGACCTACTAGACATGTTTAGGTTGCTTATCTTGTTGGACTGGTATTTGGTTTTGTGAGCAGCTTACCGATTCACCCCCCCCCCTCTCGGTACGCCTTCGGTTCTTACACAACTTCTCGCTTCATTTTTGTCCACAAGAAATTCTTTTTCACATCTTGGTACATTTTATTACTACCCGGATGAATAGAGTATTTGGAGTGATGTGCTTCATCTAGAATCTTTCATTGAAGGTCAAAGTCCTTTGGTACTACTAAACAGCTATTGAACCATAGAGTACCGTCCGAGTCTTGTGTGAAACATTTTGCTTTACCATTCTTAATGTTTTGACAGATATAATTCATACCAATGTCATTCTTATGTGCAGCAATGATTTCTTCATGGATGGTGGAATGTATACCAAGGTTGCTAATCACTATAGCAGGCAACAAGTGAAGACTAGGTTCTGAAACAATTATGTTTGTGGCGGTTGTCCTGAAATTCAAGCACCAAGTCATTGCAGTGGATTTTTCTACTTAGTGCGTCAGTGACTACATTGGCCTTGCCTGGACGATAATGAATCACCAGGTTGTAATCCTTGATTAATTCCAGCCACCGATGTTGCCTCATGTTCAGATTGGTCTGAGTGAAAATGTATTTCAAGCTCTTATGATCTGTGTAGATGTGCACTACATTCCCGAGTAGATAAGGCCTCCAAATTTTTAGTGCAAGCACAACTGCAGCTAGTTCTAAAACATGAGTTGGTTAATGTTCTTCATGCTTCCGTAGTTGTCGCGATGCATTGGCAATGACACGACCATAATGCATAAGCACACATCCAAGTCCTGTCCCAGACGCATCACAATACACATCAAATGGTTTAGTGATGTCCGGCTGAGCCAATACTAGGGTAGTAGTTAATAGTTCCTTCAACTTCTGAAATGATTCTTCACATTTATCCCTCTATTTGAACTTCACATCATTTCTTAGTAATCTTGTGATAGGCTTGGATAACTGGGAAAAATTAGGGATAAACCTACGGTAATATCCAGCTAGTCCGAGGAAACTATGAACTTGATGAACTGTTTTCGGTGGCTTCCAATGTAGGACTCTTTAACTTTGCTTGGGTCTACCGAGATTCCTTCTACTGAAACTATGTGGCCAAGAAATGGAACACGGTCCAACAAAAATTCACACTTGCTGAATTTTGCATACAACTTGTGATCTCGGAGACATTGAAGAACAATGCGAAGATGTTCAGCATGCTCTTCCTTAGACTTAGTGTAAATGAGGATATCATCAATGAATACTACCACAAATTTGTCCAGCTCTAGCATGAATATCGAGTTCATGAGGTACATGAAATGGGCATGTGCATTTGTTAATCCGAAGGACATTACTAAATACTTGAATAATCCATATCCAGTAGTGAAGTCGGTCTTTGGAATGTCTTCTGCTCTGATCTTGATTTGATAATAACCCAAAAGAAGGTCAATTTTTTAAAAGACCTTGGCACCAACCAATTGATCAAAGAGAATATCAATTCAGAGTAGCGGGTATTTATTTTTGATTGTAACTTCATTTAGTGGTTGATAATCAACGAAAAGACGCAGAGATTTGTCCTTCTTCTTCATGAAAATAGCAGGGCAGACCCAAGGTGAAGTGCTTGGGTGAATGAATCCTTTTTCCAGCAACTCATTCAATTGCTTTTTCAACTCAGCCAGCTCATTCGAGGCCATTTTATATGGTCGACGGGATATTGGAGAAGTTCCTGACTGTAGCTCTATCTTAAATTCCACTTCACGGTCAGGTGGGAGGCCAGAGATTTCTTCACAGAACACGTCCGAATACTCACAAATGACAGGAATAGTTTTGAGTGATTGTCCTTCCAAGTGATGGACAACCATGACTTTCGATGAATCAGTATTTAGAGAAGGTGTGTCTTGGCCATGCAAGGGAGAGTTTATGTGAACGATATGGGGCTCAATGTCTAGCATGGCTCTATGGGTTTTCATCCAGATCATACCTATGATCAGAATGATTTCCTGATCTTCGAGCATGATGAAATCAGTGGGGTAAATACTTTGATTTATCTCGAGTGGAGCTTTACATAATACTTCGTTAGCAAAAATTCGTCTAGCAGGAGAGCGGACGGTGTAGCATTTATTTATGGTGGTGGTGGGGAGATTATGCTTTTGCACACAAGCTTTGCTAATGAAATTATGCGTAGCACCGGAATCAAAAAGTGCAAGGACAGGCTGGTGATAGAGTGAGAGCATACCGGTCAGCATGGGTTCGCCCTAAGGGATGTCTTCAGCGTTGTTGTAATTGACTTGAGCACCACGAGACGGTGCTTTCTTAGACTTGTCCTGGTTCTAACACTGATTGCTATTTTTGTTGTTGTTGTTGCGCCTAGGTGCAGTACAGTTCTTAGCAATATGGCCGGTACGACCACGGTTGTAGCATGGATAGTTGCTTCCATGGTCAGCGGGCTGTGGGGCACGAGCATTCTGATTTCCTTGCTGCTGATATGGTGCACGATACTGATTGTCCTGCTGTTGGTATGGTGCACGAGGTGAGAAGTTCTACTGCTGCAGTAGCCTCGAGTAATTCTGAGCATAAGAGCGCTGAAATGGCTATTGTGGTGATGCCCGAAAACGCTGTGTGTGTGTGGTTTCTCAAAAAAAAAACGTTGTGTGGTGGGTGAAGTATAAATCAGATGGTGTTTAGCCTGTGTGTAAGGTTCATGACAATTGAGGTCACCCCAAGGTATGGTGTTTTCGTGATGAATGACAAACATGAAATAAGACTAATTTCTACATGAGTCCAAGGGTTGATGAAGATGGATCAAAGCGGAGAACAAGCTATGGTCCAAGTGTTTGGAACACTTGAGTAGTTGTTAGGGCTTTGAGTCCATAGGAAAAACCGGACTATCAAGGGGGTCAAGGTCATTCTCTTAGGTCATGTCTAGTTGGTGATGTGCAAAGTTGCTCGATGAAATCACAGGCACTAGGTGATAGTGGAGAAGCAAAGGAGCTATTCGGAGAAGCCGAGAAACGAAGTCAAGTGAGGACGACAAGTTTCAGCTTCTGAACATAGAGACCGGACAGAGGGGTCAGTGGAGACTGGAATGTATGGTCACTATGTGATTTTGTCTAGGACATAGCACGAGGAGAAGGATGTCTGTCAGTAGGAGACTCTGTACAGATCGGACGGCCCGGTCTGCTGACCGGATGGTCCGATCAGTAGGAGTGCAGGAACGGCAGAGAGGGTGCATTTTGTGGAGGCTCCTGGACTGGAGAGAGAAAGTGGACCGGACAGCCTGGTCTAGATGTCTAGAAAGGCGATTTCGTGGAGCATCGGCTAGTTTGAGGTTGGGAGCCTATATAACTTCGTTGCTAGGGTCTTGGAGACCTGTCTTGGCCAGTGGAATACCTGAGAGCATTTGGTAAGGTCCAAGAGGAAAAGAGGAGAGCACTAGGAGGAGATATTGCATATCTTGAGAGTGCTAGAGAAGAGTAGCTTGAGCATCTTGCACATCTAAGGCTAGGGTGTCCTTGAGGGTGTGACCTAGATTGTTACTCTTAGTATATGGTGAGACCTGGACCTGTTAGATGTTGATGATCAAGCCTATCGTGATCGATTGTAAAGGTTGTCACACGTTTGTACGCGGTATGAGCGCGCCGTTGAAAGGGGCATCGCTAGTGAGCGCCCGTGTTGGCTCTGAGTGTCCGGCAAGTTCCTTAGGGAGCTGATCTTGTGCTGTGTGCAGCGGTGACGCATACCATGTCTTCACTCTAGGAGTGATTGTGGGCTCGTGGGCAAGACTCCACTTGGTAGCGGGTGGGACCAGGACTACGACAGGAGTGGTCCAATGAGGATTAGGGGAAGGTGCCATCCTTCCAACACCTCGGGAGAAAATCATGAACCACCCCTTACTCTACTCCTCACTATGATGCTTTACTTTCCGCCGTTACATACCGTGCTATTCATGCTTGTGTGTTCTATTAGTTCTATTTGACTACCTTGTAGACTTGCATGAATAGGCTCCTTTACTTGCTAGTAGTGCTTAGCCTTCATACTTGATCACTAGCATGTATAGGAGTTGCTTTGGCTTGATTGATCACCCTAGTACGTATTGTGCTACTCATGCTTGTATGCTTTCTATATGCTTATTGATCTAGTAGCTTTGCTTGAGTAGAACTCCTTGCTAGCTAGTTTTTTGCTTCCGCATATCTTTGGTAACTAACTTGCATAGGAGTTGTATTGCCTTTGTGTGATCCACTAGTATGATTAGCTTGTTGTTCCTTCCATAGGACTATTATCTTGCTAGTGTGATCACCACTAGGATTCTGTAGGGGTTGTTTTGAGTGATCGGTTTTAGGATTTGGCGAATTTGGTACATAGTGCGAGTTCCCAATTCACCCACCCCCTCTCGGTCACTCGGTCCTTTCAAGTGGTATCAGAGCCAAGTGCTCATCATAAGGCTTAACCTCCTTGAGTAGTGACCGCATTGAGTTGGGATGTCATCCCATTCGGGGGCGGGTCATGTCTCATGGAAGGATCGCTTTAAAAGCTATGTAAATGCCATGATTCCGGATGAGTTGATGGATACTCTTGTGGACTTTGCCAATATCTTTACCGATGATCATGTGTATGATGATTGTGATAATGGTGTGGATGTGCCTTGTACTAGCGAGTGATTGATAATTGTGCCTAATATGATGATTGATAATTGTGGGATACTTGCCTTGTACTAAGTCCTTCTAGCAATGACTCGATAGGTTGCTCTACTATTGTGCCTAATATGATGATTGATAATTGTGGGATACTTGCCTTATGGGTAGCCTCATACAATACTAAGTCGGTAGCCGACCGGGTACCTCCTCAACAAGGAAGCCGACCGACTCAACTTGGAGCGCAAGGCATATAGAGATAGATTTTTTATATAAACCTTAAGGTGTGACGACTAGGACTCTTCATATACCCCCCTGCCGACCGGATATATAAGGCGGCAGGGTACCCCTCATCGGGGGACAAGTAGACAGAATTTCACAAGTCTCAAAACATCAATACAATACCACAGAACACCGGACGTAGGGTTTTTACTCATCGAGAGGGCCCGAACCTATATAACTCGGCGTCTTGTGTTACCATCGTAGTTCTTAGTCTCGACGTAGCCCTATACATTTTACTGCCGATCTCAAGCTTCGACAGTTGGCGCGCCAGGAAGGGGACAAGGCTCACCGGGATTCTCCATCAACTACGATGGCCGAAATTCCCACCATCTAGTACTCACCGGACTTCAAGATCTCCTTCGGATCGCTCGACTTCGCAGTCGACAACAACGGAGCCCTAGGTCTGGAAAACCACAGATCCGACTCGGCCGCAGCCGTCTCTATGGCGCGATCACCGAGTTTGTCTAGCATGATCCCCGCGCTGGTCCCACTCGGATCTGAGGAAGAAGATCCTTCCTTCGGGAAAGATTCAAAAACAGATCGGTCATTTGATGAGGACTCGGTCGGATACGCTTACCCATATCCCATATTGTCAACATGGTGGATATAGCAGATCCCGCGGATGGAGACCAGGATGGTGACCAAAACGGTGAGCATGAAGAAAATCCCATTGATGGCCACCCAAATCAACTGGCCGAAGGAGGTCAATAGGAGGAGGACCCTCGAGCTGATGACTTATTGGTCGGTCACCGCCCTCAACCGAGAGGGTTGCGCGGTTCACGCAATGCACGCCGACTGGATCTCGGTCTAGAACTCGAAGTGGATGGCGTCAAGGTCTACCACACCCCTTAGAATAACACCATAGGGACCGGTGATCTCGAAGTGGATGGCGTCAAGGTCTACCACACTCCCAAAACTTTGCTCGACACTCTAATGATCGATGCGAATTATCAGACCCCCGTGATGCAGAAGGCGGTGGCTATGCTTAAGGCCGCTGCAGCTCAAGAGGCCGCAAAATCTCAATCGGTCACAAGCTCTAGTCACGTATCTTCGCGAGGACAGCAACGACGTGAAGATCTGAGAAATTCTCTCAGCCTCCGTGATGGACGAGATACCATCAACTCTCACTATGAAGAACGTGCTCGGGACAACCGACGCTATGAGGAAGAATGCCGCGACTGGAGAACGGACGACCGACAGGACGACCGACGAGTGGACCGTCAAGCCCCCCCATCCAAAGCACAACCGCGATGACCGGCATCGACGAGACGATCAGGATCGGTGCAATAATGAGGATAACGACCATCGACATCATTGTCATGATGACAATGTTGGACCGCGACATGGCCGCCGCGCAACCCTGTCTCCAGACTGGCATAGGCAATCGATGACGCCGACCAACGATGAGATCGATGGCATCAAGGCATACATCCCTAGGCTTCGCATAGCTCGATGGCCAAAAGGAATCAAGTCGGTCCCCATCGAGAAATACGATGGTCAGACCAATCCCCGAGAGTGGCTGCAGCTTTATAGCATGGTGATTCAGTCGGTTGGAGGTGATTCCTATGTAATGGCTAATTACCTCCCGGTCCGCCTGGATCCAGCTGTTAGGATATGGCTCACATCTCTTCCATAGGAGTCAATCATATCTTAGAGAGACCTCAACAGGAAGCTCATAGAAAGTTTCCAAGCTACATGCAATCGACCGGGCAACCACTTCGACCTCACTCGGATCAAGAAAAAGACCGACGAACCTCTTCGCGATTACATCAAGTGATTCTGCGCTAAGAAGACTGAGATCCTCAATGTCCTGGACCAACAAATCATTGCAGCCTTCCAAGGAGGGATCCGTAGCGATAATTTGGTTCGTGAGGAATCATGACCTCAAACTGACCGCTCAAGCGTGCTTCGAGATCGCTGACAAGTTCGTGTCTGGTGAGTCGATGTTGGATGACATTCAGGAAAAAGGCAAGGAGAAGCGGTCGGACAAGCCTGAGTCCTCCAAGAAGGACAAGAAGAGGAAGCCTGATAATATGGTTCACACGGTGGACCGACTTCAGAAGAACCCTCGAACAAGCCAATCGTCCACGGACAAGCTGCTGAGTGGTCCATGCCTTTGGCACCCAAAGGGAAACCACAAAGCAAAGGATTGCTATTGACTGAAGGGATCTGCAACAACTGCGCTCAAGGTGGCCAAAGATCCCCCGAGGCGCAATAGCAAGGACAAGACCAATGACGATGGCGACAAGGACGACTCAGGAGAGTTCCAGGAGCCCCGCAAGGAAGTCAACTTCATCTTCGGTGGCCCGGATGCCTATGTGTCCAAGCACAAGCAAAAGTTGGAGCTTCGGGAGATCAACTCGGTGGAACCGGCTGCACCTCAATTCATGAGGTGGTCTGAGATGCCAATCACCTTTGATTGGTCGGATCACCTCAAGCACATCCCGAAGCCAGGTCGATACCAACTGGTGCTTGCTGCTAAAATGAAGGAGGTCAAGTTCAACAAAGTACTCATTGTTGGAGGAAGCAATTTGGACTTAATCTTCACCAAGACTCTCAAAGAGCTTGGTCTGTCAATCAATAATCTTCAGCCGATCGGATCCGTCTGAGAATCACTCGTCTGACTGGCTTGAAGGTCGATCGGAGGGAGTGGGGGTGTGATGACCAGTGTCAGTAAATGGCCACTCTTTGTCATCATCCTGATCTCCTATATATTGCCGTCAGCGCCCAACAGTCTGCTTTATTCACCGACCGAGGGGAGGCAGGGTGGAGACCGGGTCAGGCGAGCGCCTGCAGAAGAGCTCGAGCCTCCGGTGCCGGTCTACTGCGTCTACTCAACATAGTCCGGTCCCTCGGAATCGGTCGGAGGGAGTGGAGGATGAGAAATATAAGTATCCAAAACCAGCAAAGGAATCAAAATATCAAGCAGGGCATCAAGACAAGAACATAAAGGATTGCTCAAAGTAGAATGAGGCTTACTCGGGCCCGCATAGTGCCCTTAATATACGCCTTCTTGATTAGCGATTCATCCTGAAGGAGATCTCCTTTAAACATTTTTGACAGGCGTTTCTTACAAAGTTCACCATTCGGCGGGTCAGGCACCTCTCTAGTTTCGTTATTATTGACGTAATTCCACGCCGGGTGACTCTGTAGCTTCAAGGGCTGCACTCTGCGAACTATGAAGCTCTTGGTAACGGTAATTCCGTCAATACCTTTAGCCTTCAAGTTGGCTATCTTCTCCAGCAGAGTGACCACCCAAGGATCGGTCGGATCGGGGTTCTTTGTCCATTGCGCCAGAGGAATCGCCTTGGCACTGGTGAAATCGGCAAGAACAGGGGGAGGGTTGTCACAATAAAACCACTCATCCTTCCAGTTCTTGTTCCTGGTCTTCAATGGCACGTTGATGTACGCCTCCTTCTTGCACAACTGGAAGCCAACGCAGCCTATAGCTACTTGATTGTCCTTGGTCGGCATCGGACGGAGGACAAACAGATGGCGGAATAAATTGAAATTGGGGAGGATTCCCAGAAATTCTTCGCACATGTGCATGAAGATGGTGGTGTGAAGGATGGAATTGGGATTGAGGTTGACAAGCTCAATCCCATAAAAGAAAAGGAGCCCGTGCAAGAAGCTGCAGCAGGGGACTCTAAAGCCAAGAAGAACGTGCGGAATACAACTATCTGTTTATGAATAGGGATGGGGCAAGATTCACGGGGTACCTTCCATCTGATTATTGTCGGCCTGGGAGAGGTTGCTCTTCGAGAACTCCCAAAGCTGCTCCGGGATGTCGATCTCCGATGAGGAGGACGCGGCGGTGATAGTGGGAGTGGTAGGGATTGAGGTTAAAACCTTCTTGTGACCCATGGCGATAATGGATTTGGGCGTGGCGGATCAAATGCTGAACCCTAGCAAAGGCTTGGGGGCTAAGCACGACAAGATCTACGACGGCCGGAAGTGGCGGTGCTAACCCTAGCTGGAAAGCTGAGGAGTCGCTGAGAACAAAGGAGGTGCAAGGAAGACGAAAGGTTTGTGCGCGAATGCGACGTGGACTGAGAGTCAACCCGACGCTGCCTTTTATACTCCCGCTTTTTGACCTAAGGGTCCCATGGGCCGGGGTGGGACATACAGTGATGAAAATTTTTGCTTAAGCAAAGATTGGTTAAGGACCTTAAGTATGATTAGGGTCTAAACCCTTGAGAAATAACGCTCGGGGGCTTCTTAGATGAGAAGCATTGGAAAATTATTTAGATATATCTATATGATTGGATGATCATGTAGCAAAGGACTTGATGGTCATATGGATATAAGTTCAAAGGTTATGGTATTGATTGAAGTCAATAACCAAATTGTCAAAATTGGGCTTATGGATAATTAGAGTGACTAATTATCAAGGAAAGGCTATATTATGATAGATGTAATTTAGCTTAGTACCATTATTTGATTGATGTCATATTCGTCCACTTGAATTGAATATGATTAAAATCATAAACTTCAGACCGACCAGTCACTCGGACATGATGAATGTCACTCTACCTATGTAATAATCAATCGGCAAGGCTGAAGCTTTGCAAGTTAACCGACTGGTTTGATGAACAGAGGTCTGTTAGACTCATGCTTGATGGTTTGAGTAAAATATATACAAAATAATAAGAGATAATATAACAACAGAGGTCTGATCAGGTGCACCAGATCTGTCAGGAACTTCGATAAAGAGGTCTTCCTAATTTATGATCTACATTGAAGATCGTTCAGAGAGTTGAAGCTCAAAATCAGGAAGCACTTGGGGGCTGCTGTGGGCTACTTTCCTTACGGGTATCCTCATACAAGACTAATGATAATGATGTGTCTCTTGATCTTGCTTGCTCTACTAGCATTGATGACGTTTGTGAGCCTCCTATTGATCATGCTAGTAGTTCTCTTGTTGAGGAGTTCTTTGCCTTTCATGCTAATGACAATGAGGACTTACTTGACTTTCTTATTTCCTTGCGAGGTATTGTGGACAGGATTGAGGTGACTTCTTTCGAGCTTCCTAAGATCGTGATAGTTGAGAAGATCCTCTCCTTGCTTCCGAGTAGCAAGCTCTTCTACGTCACTCTTGATCTTCTCATGGAGGAGAGTCTCTCAATCGAGGACGTGATTGAGCTACTCTTCAAGGATGAGGAGATCACCGTGAGCATGGCGTGGAAAAAGACATTCAAGACGAACCATGAAGCATTTTCAAGCAAAGGGAAAGAAGTATCTTCAAGCTCAATCTTCTTTGATCCCTCTACAAGATTTTCTTGCAACAACTTCTACAACCCCTTCGGGGCAAGACATTCTTCGGGCGCTCCATCAAGCTCTACCTCAAGTGCCATTCCAAGTTCTACTACAAGCACCTTGAGTGGACCGAGCATTTGCGTAGGGGGAGCACCAACAACAATGCTCGCTCGATCATTTGAGATGATTAATCTCGCAGCTTCAGCTCCGGCGCCTCCACCTCCTCCACTCCCTCCACCACAAGATCATCTTTGGCATCTTCGTTGAGCTCACCAACAAGATCTCTTCTTTGAATTTGGTAAATTTGTGAGAAATCTGAATGTTGACCTTTGTGAAAATCTATTGAGCATCTATGATCTTGTGTGTAGGATAAACTCTTTCACGGGACTTTGGAGGATTGCACCACATGAAGTGATTGACAAGCTCCTCCAACAAATCACAACTCCTGAGAGAGGTTTCTTACTTGAGGAGTTAGTCAACAGGAGACATGAACTCTCAATTGAGAGAGCAATGGAGATGATACCTGTGCTCCATACACAAGTGGGGCATGTACTTGAGCACATCACTGGACTCTATGATCCTCCCCATTACTACATCAACCTTGACAATGTGCACATGGGGGATGGTCATGGACATTGGAGGTACCGTGCTCCTCACTACCCCATTAGGAGGAGATTACTGGGTGGGATTGCAAGAATCCCTATCTGTGAGGATGGTCTTATTGCTCGACACGATGAGGTTAGTGCTAGTCAATTAAGTAATGCTTTGGATACTAACCCCTCTTCCTCTAGTGCTTGTCTTATGGCTACCACCAGGGTCAACTACAAGAGTGGAGGCACTCATTGGATTCTTGATAGTGGGTGCACTCAACATATGACCAGGAAGCCAACCATGTTCACCAACATTGATGAAGACGAAGATAGTGAGAAGGTAACTCAAAGGGGAGAGTTAGAGGCTCGGGCAAGGTGGCCATCACAAATGACCTCCATCTCTCCAAGGTCTTTCTTGTGAAAACCCTTAACTTCAACCTTTTGACTATTGGTCAACTATGTGACATGGGTTTCAAGTGCACATTTGATGAGGACAGTGCAAAGATGACAATGACAAGAGAGGGCTAGTATTTCGTGGAGTAAGGCATGGGAACTTGTATGTCAGGGACTTCAAGTCAAGCAACATGCCACCAAGCACTTGCCTATTCACTAAGGTATCCAAGGGATGGTTGTGGCATTGAAGACTGGCACATGTTGGAATGAATCAGCTCAAGAAGATTGTCAAAAGGAATCTAGTTGAAGGAATCAAAGATGTGGCCTTTGAGAAGGATAGACTATGTAGTGCTTGTCACGCAGGAAAACAAGTTGTAGATTCACATCCCACCAAGTCATTCATGTCTACATCTCATCCTCTAGAGCACTTGCACATGGATTTGTTTGGGCCAACACACTACAAGAGTCTAGGATGCAATCTATATTGCTTGGTGATTGTTGATGATTTCACGAGATACACTTGGACCTTCTTTCTTGTGGACAAATCTCAAGCCAGTGGTATCTTCAGAAAGTTTGCCAAGAGAGCAAAGAACGAGTTCAATGCTAGCATTATGAATATAAGGAGTGACAATGGGACGGAGTTCAAAAATACCACAGTGGAGGAATACTGTGATCAGAAAGGGATCAAACATGAATTCTCTGCTACATATACTCCCGAGCAAAATGGAGTAGTGGAGAGGAAGAACAAGACGCTCATCACTCTTGCCCGTGCCATGTTGGATGAGTATGGAACTCATGAGATGTTTTGGGCGGAGGCAATCAACACGGTGTGCTACACTTCGTGTGACACCCCAGGTGTCTCACTTCTACTTAACAAACATGAAAGAACACAATCATGAATAATGTAGCATGAAATGATGAAGCCTCACTCCAATTATTTAAATTAATTCTAGGTAATTGAAAACCCTGCAACCAATTTGTGAGGCAAAGAAACTTTTACTATATAACATATTCCAAATAAGTTCATAATCAGATTGGTAATAATAAAATAGAATTTTATGAATTTAATGAGCATTTTACCATATCTAGAAATACCCCAAATAATTAATTAAAATCTAGGAACCTTTCAAAATCGAATTTAAATACAAATGGGTCCCATCAGAGCACCACAATTTTCTCATAGGACCTTTGTGCAAAATCCCAAATCAATTAGAGGTACCTAGCTATTTTATTTGGAAATATCTTTGACCAGGGTCTGTTTTGCAAGGAATCAAATCCAATCTGGGCTTCAGTGCAAAAAAATCCTTCTCCTTCCTCTCACTGGCGCAGAGGCTTCCCCGGTACAGCAGCTCTCCCTGATGCGCACGCCACTGCCTGCTTCGCCTCGGGACTCCTCGCGCGCACTGTGTGGCTGACCCCTCCTCAGCCGTCCCATCCCCTCTGCCCTCGGCCGCGAGACCGCCCAACGGCCGCCCTTCTCCTTCTCTGCACGCCATCACCATGGCCTGCGGCAAACCTTCAATTTCCACCACTTCTCCCGCTCTCACACCCCACTTGCTCCTCTGCACAATTCAAAGCACACCGCCAGCCCCAGACCCACGCCACATTTCCTCCATGCTGCTCTCTGCTCTCTCTCATTTCTCCTCTCTGAACTCTGCTCCTCTCCGCCATTACTTCCTCAAGTTCAAGCTGGTTTCCTGGCCACCTCTACACTCCCTCGCCGAGTCCAGAGCACCATCAGCTTCACTCACACCTCTTCTCCCTCCCATGCCCATCACTCAGCCATCATCCATTGGGAATCGAATCAATTTAGAGAAAACCCGAGGATCGCTCCCGGTCGAGCTGCATTGACGCCAACCTCAGTTTCGTCTAAATTGGTGAGCCTCGGCCTTCAATTCTTTTTCGCATTTGAGTGCAACTTGCTCCTGAACACTCTTAATATTTTTCCCCCTTATTTCTTCCACAAGATCCCCGGCATTTCAACTTTTCCCCGGCCATCTCCCTCTTCGTCGGCAGAACCGAGCCGCCTCCACGGTGAGCTCCACCCTCCGGTCCTCCATGTCGCAATCCAGCTCGATTCCGGTGACCGCCTCATCTCTGTGAAGCTGTAGGAAAAGACGGAGTCCAAGTTGGTGCTCCATAGAAGAAACACGACCTCGCTAGATCTCTCTCCCCCGCCGCCTCTCGTCGCTGACCCCCTTCCGGTGGGAACCCGACCCCCCGAAACCCCCTGCCATGTCTGCCTCGGCTTGCGCACTATGCTAGCGCTCCCACGACGAGCTTCCGCCACCCCGAGCCGCCAGCAGCAAGCTTTGACCAAAGCTCCGGTGAGCCCCACCGTTGACCCCCCCTTTCCCACTGGCAATCCTTCTGGAAGCCTCGCTGTCGCCGATGTGGCATCTACGTGGCGCCCAGGTGTCGCCAACGTGGCAGTCCTTTATATCAGGAAAACCCAGAAAAACCCCAGAAATTGTTTAAACCTTTGAAAAACCATAGTAAATCGAATTCAAATCCAATGAAGCCCAAACAAATTTTGTTAGATTCATTGTGAAGTGCTCTATTTTAGTAAAATAATAAATCACTGTCTCTGTACATGTAATGTTAATAATACATTAAATTGTGAAAACACTAAATAATTAACCAGAAATTCTAGGAATAAAGTTAAATCTTGATTTTTGGCATGCTTAGTAAGATATGAATTGTTTTAGGCTCTATAATTAATTTTGTGTGTTTGCTTAAATTAATTCTAGTAATTATTCTGTAAATAATTTGCCCTTGCCACTTGGCATAAAAATCACTCATATAAGCCTCTGATCACAGTAAATTACACATGTCCAGATATATAAATTTATTTTACTAATTAATTTAATTGCTCATATAACTCATTTACCTTATTTAATTACATAAAGAATATAGATACCTAAAATCTTAATTAACAACCCAACTTCTTGGAAGCATATGGCTTTGAGAACTTAATAATAATTTTAATTGACATTAAAATACAATGTGCTTGCATGTATCATATCATTGCATTCAACGGTATTCCGATAATGCCATTAATTCAAATTCCATCATATACGTAATGATCATCAGGAGCAAGAGGACGACTTTCAGAAGGACGTTGACCCTCAAGAGCAAGAAGTTGTAGTTGCTAGCACTAACATTGATCCAGGCAAGCCCTAGTCTGCATTCGCCTTTTTTTCAAAGTTTTCTAGTTTATGTCATTACTAGTGTCTATGATTATTGTTGCATTAGGTCATAGGAGTTGATTGAAACCCACCTTGCATGATATCCAAATGACCTATGCCACTGTCTTTAGAACTTAGGTAGAATCGGTACTGTGATGCTACGCTTAGTAATTACTAGTCTTACTATATATTATTATTACTAAGGAATGAACTTGACCACTGGAATGGGAATTAATAAAAGAAGTTTATTTTGATGTTATGATCGGGCAGGGATGATGCATGTGTAGGTTGCAGCGACACATGGGTGTTGACTGCGGTAGCCGTGCCTTGTCGATCCTAGGACCCGTCCGTGGTCGGCTCCTTGATCAAGTATTGAACAGTACCAAATGCATGGTAGTTTATGGGCACTAGTAAAATGATGTAGCATTAAAGGTCACTTGCATTGCGGTCGGTTAAGGTGCATCGGTCTTTGACCCTCCTGCTGCTGGAGTGGGCGGTTCATACCACGAAGTACTGTTGGCAGAACGGCATGCCCACTCGATATCACCACACCCGGTCCGAGATGTGGGCGGTTTTTCTTGTGAAAGGTTGTCATATACAACCTTAATTGGTGCATATGTGTCATGTATTTCAGGTTTTCACAGTAATGAGTACCGCTTGGTCACCGCGCCAATCACGTAGTTGCACATGATACTTGGAAATGGATTATTATTGCTTATTGTTGATTATTATTATTGCTGCTCTTATGTTATACTTATTTTATGTATTGTCTTATTATCCTATTATTGCAACTAAAGTTACATTACAGCTCAACCCATTTAAATTGACAAATAAAACTTTATAGAACTAATAGTTTGCGTAGTGCGAGTCCTTTGAAACAAGCCACCTATTAGAGCCTTTGCATGTCTCGGTGTCCGACGGGTAAGACTTGCTGAGTAATTAGTACTTAGGCTTTGTGCCACTGTTGTTTTTTAGGTAATGAAGAAATAGAGCTGCCTGTAGATGTGAAGCCTTGGGACATGCAAGTCCTTGAGGGCTAGACTGCCTACTAGGAGTCCAACTTGCCGCCGCAGTGATGTTGCGTGTTGCTAGAGTGAACGTTCTTCGGGCATGAACCATTACTATGCTGTATCGTCGAGCTCGTAGCTTTTCTATGTTATATGCTTCCGCTGTTTTCAAAACATTATGAACTTGCACTATTCTGCTGCACTCTGATAACCTTAATGATGTAATATTCAACTTAAATTTGGACAATTGATGTATTATCAAGTGTCTGCGTTATCAGCACCTTCGAGACCTCGATCCTCGGGGAAGGGACCCCACAGCTGGTATCAGACCTGTTGTCCATGATAATACAACAAATAAATCATATTTTTAAAAACTATGACGTTGCGAGTGAGGATACGTTAGTATTGGCCATATAGATAATAGGGTGGTGACAAAGCTAACCTGGGTTACGATTGTTTACATTATTTGCATCTATGGCTTCTTCAAACGAAGGTACGTGTGTGCTTAACCGACACGCATGATATCGGTGTCTGTGCTCGCAGACGGATAGGAGACACTGTTGGCTCGTGACTTATCACGGGGCGATCCTTTTCCATGGATCGTTACTAGTAGAATTATGCTTATTTTTGTAGTTTCTTTTGAACTTACGTGTTGAATACGGGTCATCACCGAATATTCGTGTCGTAAAGTATCGGCAAAATATGTGTTGTGTTGTGAGGAACGCTAGGTTAATAAATGAAACTTTTGCATCATACATCCCTTTCTAACTAAACTAAAATTTTGTTCTCATCTTGATCACCAACCTCTAGATACAAAATTTCTAAACTTGTTGAGCATAAAAATTCAAAATACAAGTCCAATTGTCACATTAACAAGAATCTGTCCTGATTTTAGTTGTCAACTTAAAAAATTCATATCTATTATATTACTAAACCAAATAATGCATACAAATAATTTTTAGAAAGTCCTTAGCCTCCTATGTCAACCAATGTTTAATATAATTATTGATCATAACATTAACAAACTCAGAAACAAGGAGCAAGTATAATCCGCCAACACACTGTTTCCAGCATGACCCTGAACTTAAAAATTTCATAACTGGAGTTGTACTTCGAAATTTTAGGTGTTTGAACCCAATCTGGAAAGCCCTTGAAGTCTATTTTCATCTTCAATAGGTTTCACCATTTTACTAGTTTCCCTCTGTCCAGTAGATCCAGAACACTAAGCCCCTGTCATCCAGAAACAGAATCTGCCAACCTGAACTTGCAAAATTCATAAGTCCAGATTTACTTGGAATTTTTGAAATTATAAATAAAATATGGAAAGCTATGAAAGTCTACTGTAACATAGTTCCAAGCCCCAATTTTGAAGACCTTGTTTTCTGATTAAAATACCCAATTTTCTGACTATTGTACAGTTAGGACAGAATATGTTTTAAAAACCGTTGCCGTATTATCACCCCTTGAGACAGGAAAATGTGAACTAAAACTTTGTTTTTGTATTTCATAGCACTTTATGTGAAATACATTTTTACTGTAAGGAAGGTTTGACTTAATTAAATTACTTTCCTTGTAGATGGCTAAAAACAACAACCAACCACCACCGGGTTGGGGGATCACCAACGGTCTAGAATTCACTGTGATGGTTCATCTGTTTTGGAGAGTTCTTCAGCATTTCGGATATCATATTCCTCCCACTTATGTTGGCAAGGAATTTCAGGAGCATGGAGTCCCCTCTTGTGTCATCCATGTGACAGTTCCCGCCAACTATTCGGTCACTCCCGCATGGGAATCCTGGACCATTAGCATCACTGGGACAGATTTGCCTTCCATTTGGAATGTTGCTACTTTCAAGGCACTCACTTGATTCTGCGAAGACCGCAAGCATGACATTGATGGAACAGCCATCACCTTGCTGCCCATCAATGATGTGACAGATTTTGAGTTGATTAGGCGTGTGGATTTCATCTTTGATCCAAACCATCGCCACCATGATCTTATGCTACCCATAAGAGTATAATGGCTTGTCCGCTTTCGCCTTGTGCACAAACTTGTGTCAGCGTTTGTGACACCCCAGGTGTCTTACTTCTAATTAACAAACACGAAGAGAACAAATCATGATCAATATAGCATGAAATGATGAAGCGTCACCCTAATTATTTAATTTAATCCCACGCAATTAAAAATCCAGCAAACCAAATAGTGAGCCAACTAAACTTTTATTATAAAACATATATCAACTAAATTCATAATCATATTAGTAATATTAAATTAGAATTTTATGGATTTAATGAGCATTTTACCAATTGTGGAAATACCACAAATAATTAATTAAAATCTAGGAACCTTTACAAATTGAATTTAAATACAAAATCTCCAGGACAATTCTGACCAATTGGGTCCCACCAGAGCACCACAAATATCTCCCAGGACCTATGTGCAAAATCCCAAATCAATTGGAGGTCCCTAGCTATTTTAATTGAAAATACCATTGACCAGGGACCTTTTTGCAAGAGATCAGAAAGTTTAGGTGGTTCAGAGCAAAATCCTCTTTCTTGTTCCCCATTGGCCCGGTGCGGCACTGTTCTCCCCCGACTCCTCCTCCTCCTCCGTACGCCGCTATTGGCCTTCATTTCCTCGGGACTCCACGCGCGACAGTGCCGCCTGCACCCCCCCTGCACGCCATCGCCATGGCTGACCGGGCCAGACTTCAATTCTCGCCGTTTCTCCCGCTCCCGCTTTCCCCCCACTTACTCCTCTTCCCTCTGCGCAGCTCAAAGCACCCCCCCCCAGGACCAAACTCTCTCTCATTTCTCCATTCCCCCTGCCCTCTTCCTCTCCCGCACATTTTCTCCTTACACTCCGCCATCACCGAGCGAAACCTTGAGCTGAGCTTCCTCTTCCCTGCCTCCCGAGCCGAGCAGAATCCCAAACCCACGCGCGCACATCCCCTCTGCATTCCCATGCCGCTCACTTGACCAAATCCCGCGTGAGCTCTAGCCAATTTGAAGAAAACCGAAGCAAGCAACTCCCGTGATCTCCTCCACCGTGGGCCAAAAATTCCCGGCCTCCGGTACGCCTCGTCCTCTCTTTCCTCTTCGCTCGTGCCCGCAACTCACTACGGAGCACTCCTAACTCTTTTCCCTCTTGTTTTCTCTCGTGAGGTCCCGACAATTTCCTTTTTCCCTGGCCGCCATCCCTACTCCGGCCAACCGATGCCGCCTCCACGATGAGCTCCACCCTCTGCTCCTCGACACAGCCCAACTTGACGCTGGCCTTCTGCAGACTCCCGTGAAGCTGTGGGAGCAAACGGAGATCGATTTGGTGCCCTCTACCGGAAACGCGACGTTGCCGAAGTTTTCCTTCTGCCGCTCCCTTCCGCCGACCATCTTCTGGTGAGAACCCCACCTTGCGAACCCCACCATTCCCTCCACCTCGATGCGCATGACGTTTCCTTGCTCTCGTGGCAAGTTTCCTTCCCGCATAGCGCCCGCCGGCGAGCCCTCCGGCCGGCTCCGCCCCCCTCCAGCGGCGCTGACTAGGCGCTGACTGGCATCCTACTGGCAGCCGAGTTGGCTCCTACGTGGCTCTGACCTGGCACCCACGTGGCTCCGACGTGGCGACCCCTTAAACCTGAAAATGCCCAGAAATTGCCAGAAATTGCCAGAAATTGCTAAAAACTTGGAAAAACCATATTAAATCGTATTCAAATCCAATGAGACTCAAACAAATTTTGTTAGGTTCATTTTGAATTGTCCTATTTTAGTAAAATGATAAATCATAGTCTTTGTACATGTATTTTTAATAATACTTTAAATTGTTAAAACACTAATTAATTTACCAGAAATTCTAGGAATGGAATTAAATCCTGTTTTTTGGCATGATGAGTAAACACATGAATATTTTACCACCCCAATTTTTGGTTTGGAAAAATATGAATGATGTTATGCTCTAGAAATTATTTGGTGTTTGTGCTTAGATTAATTCTAGTAATTAATATGTAAATTATCTGCCGATGCCACTTGGCCTAAAAATCACTCATATAGGTCTCTGTACACAGTAAATCACACATGTCTAGAAACATAAATTTACTTAAGTAATTAATTAAATTGCTCATATCCCTCTTTTACTTTGTTTAAATGCATAAAAGAATATATATACCAAAATTCTTAATTAACAACCCAACTTCTCTGAAGCATATGGCTTTGAGAACATAATAATAAATTTTAATTGACATTAAAATACAAGGTGCTTGCATGCATCATATCATTGCAATCAACGGTATTCCGATAATGCTGTTAATACAACTCTATCATGTAGGCAACGACAACCAGGAGCCAGAAGAGGAATTTCAGAAGGACGTTGGCCCTTAAGACCAAGAAGTGGTAGATGCTAGCACTAACATTGATCAAGGCAAGCCCCGGTTTCAATTCGCCTTTTTATAAAATTTTGCTAGTTTATCTTACTAGTGTCTATACTTATTGTTGCATTAGGTATTGAACAGTACCGAATGCATGCTAGCCTATGGGCACTAGTAAATCGATGTAGCATTAAAGGTCACTTGCATTGAGGATGATTAAGGTGCATTGGTCATTGACCCTCCTACTGCTGGAGTGGGCGGTTCAGACCACGAAGTACTGTTGGCAGAATGGCATGTCCACTCGACGTCACCACACCCGGGCTGAGGTGTAGGTGCTTTTCTTGTGAAAGGTTGCCATACACGACCTTAATTGGTGTGTATGTGTCGTGCATCTCGGGTTTTTCCCAGCTGGTATAAATTGATTGTAATTGCTATCCCTCGTAGTAATGAGTACCGCTTGGTCAGCGCGCCAATCACGTAGTTGCACTTGATACTTGGAATTGATTATGATGTCTATTGTTGATGATGATTATTGCTACTCTTCTGTTGCACTCACTTTATGTATTGTTCTATTATCTTACTGTTGCCACTAAAGTTACATTTCAACTTAACCCATTAAATTGGCAATTAAAACTTGATAGAACTGATAGGTTGCTTAGCGCCAGTCCTTTCAAACAAGCCACCTATTAGAGCCTGTGCATGTTTAGGTGTTCGACGGGTAAGTCTTGCTGAGTAATTAGTACTCAAGCTTTGTGCCATTGTTGTTTTCAGGTAATGAAGAAATAGAGTTGCCTGTAGATGTGCTGCCCTGGGACATGCAAGTCCCTGTGGATTGGACTGCCCACTGGGAGTCCGACTTGCCGCCGCAGTGATGTTGCGTGTTGCTAGAGTGATGGTTCTTTGGGCATGAATCATTACTATGCTGTATCGTCGAGCTCGTAGTCTTATTGTACTTGCTTCCGCTGTATCAAAAACAATCATGAACTTGTTATATTTTGCTGCACTTTGATCACTTAATGATGTAATATTTAACGTAAATTCGAACCAATGTTGTATTATCAAGTGTCTGCGCTATCAGCACCTTCGGGACCTCGATCCTTCAAGAAGGGGAGCCACAGCTGGTATCAGAGTCGTGGTCCATGATAATAAAACATTTAAATCGTATTTCAAAAACTACGATGTTTGCGAGTGAGGGTACGTTAGTATTGCCCATGTAGATTATAGGGTGGTGACAAAGCTAACCTGGGTTATGATTGTTTATATTACTTGCATCTACGGCTTCTTCAACGAAGGTACGTGCGTGCTTAACCGACACGCGTGATATCGGTGTCTGTGCTCGTAGATGGATACGAGACACTGTTGGCTCGTGACTTATCACAGGGCGATCCTTTTCCATGGATCGTTACTAGTAGAAATGTGCTTCTTTTCATAGTTTCTTTTGAATTTGATGTATTATTTCTGCAATGCATCTTCTGCAGGTACCCTAACGCCGTTAGTATAACACTTAGATTGACTTACGTGTTGAGCGCGGGTCGTCACCAAATGTTCGTGTTGCTAAGTAACGACAAAAAATTTGCATTGTGTTGAGAGGAATGTTAGGATTATAAAATGAAAATTTTGCATCATGCATCCCAATATAACTACACTAAAATTTGGTTCTCTCCTTGCTCACCAACCTCTGAATAAAAATCTGTCCTGTTTTTAGCTGCCAACTTCAAAAATTCATAACTATGAATTTACTCAACCAAATAAGGCATACAAATACTTTTCAGAAAGGTATCAACATCCCCTGTCACCTAGAATTTAGATTAAAATTCGATCATAAGAGTAACAACCTCAGAAACAGAGAACAAGTGCAATTTGTCAACTCACTGTTTTCAGCATGACCCTGAAATTAAAAATTTCATAACTAAAGTTGTACTTCGAATTTGCAAGAGTTTAAACCCAATCTAGAAAGCCCTTAAAGTCTATCTTCATCTCCAATAGGTTCCATAATTTTGTTGTGTTCCCTCTGTCCAGTAGAGCCAAAAAACTCAGCATCTGTCATCCTGAAACAGAATCTGCCAACCTGAATTTGTAAAATTCATAAGTCCAGATTTACTTGGAATTTTTGAGAATATAAATACAATCTAGAAAGCTATGAAAGTGTAGTATAACATGTTTCTAGCCCCCAACTTTTAGGACCTTGTTTTTTGTTCAAAATATCCACTTTTCTGACTGTGGTACTGTCAAGACATAATCCGTTTTAAAACCCATTGCCGTGTTATTGCCCCTTGAGGCTGGAAAATGTGAACTAAAACTTTGTTTCTGTATTTCATAGCACTATATATGAAATGCATTGATACTTATGGAACATTGTACCCACCATTGGATTTATGTTCCAGATGGGTGACCACGGTTTTGAGGAGCTTTCACACGACGGGTGGCGCTACACCACCAGTCTCCACCACCGTAGCTTTCCTACCCTTTTGTGGGACCTGCTACACTTGTTGGGCTACGACGAGATGCCCTCCTACAAGGGCCAAGAGATCCGCCGCCACGGGGTGACCCTTGCTGATGTGCACATTAGCGTGCCCACTCACCCGCGCAACCTCGACATGGCAGGGATGGAGAGCACGGCGACTTGTGGGAGCCTCCGTGAGGGCTTGGAGAGAGTCGCCCACAGGGCTCTCACTCACTTTTGGGGGCGCCACATAGCAGTGCTCTCTAGGACTCCATTTGAGATGATTCCCATCTGGCACCAGGCCAACCCGGTCTGGCAGAGGCGCGTGAGGCGCATCACCCGTGACGACTACCCGGTGTATCACGCGGAGTACCACCGTGTGTCCCACTACTCCAAGTACCTCCTCAACTTGGATGAGGAGGCTAGCAGCCACAGCAGGATTTTGCTGGCTGACGCTGAGCAGGCCTGGGTGCAGAGGAATGATCTGCAGACATAGGTTGACGCACAGCAAAGGGAGATTCAGCGGCTGACCGCTGCCCTTGAGGCGAGCGAGACTCACGTTACTAAGGTCACTGGACAGCGCGACACCCTCACGCAGGAGGTTGACAGGCGCGGCATGATTAAGCAGCAGCATGCCAACCACAACGAGCACCTACAGCATCAGTTGACGGCTGCATAGCACGAGATAGAGCTCATGGGAGAGGATCTAGAGACACTAGCTCATGAGAACCAGGGCCTACAGTAGCAGCTAGAGGCGGTCCTGGCGCCACTGGCAGCACCCGAGGAGGATCCGGATAATGCCGTTAATACAACTCTATCATGTAGGCAACGACAACCATGAACCAGAAGAGGAATTTTAGAAGGACGTTGACCCTCAAGAGCAAGAAGTGGTAGTTGCTAGCACTAACATCGATCCAGGCAAGCCCCGGTTTACATTTGCCTTTTTACAAAATTTTGCTAGTTTATCTTACTAGTGTCTGTACTTATTGTTGTATTAGGTCATAGGAGTTGATTGAAACCCACCTTGCATGATACCCAAATTGACGAGGACATCACCATGCTGGATACGCGCATATGATGGCCTTCCCCAACTTACAAGTCGTCACCAACTCGGTCGCCACGTTCGTCTCGGATTCAGCCGACATCCGACGTCCAAACGAGGCATTCTTTGATGCGTTGGAAAGGGGACGATGACGCTGTCATTTTGGTTCTGGTCCTAGCTCCAGAAGGGTCGTGAGTCATAATATGTGACCATGACAAGGTGTTGTGCCACCTATTTTGGGCTAACTTGGCCATGTATCGTGTCGGGCCTTAAGCCCATGTTGTGGGCGCCCCCCTGGTCACTCCCAACCCTAGGACGTCTTTGTTTCCTACATAAACTCAGTAGTCGTGGTCATTTAGTTTCGGGTTTTGTTTAGTTCAGTTTTCCAGAGAGAAACTTGATAGAATTATTGTAACTGTGGCGACAAGTCCTTTTACAGTAATCCAGGGTCCCTCTTCTTGTTCTACACCACTGTGGCGATTAGTCCTTTTGTGTTTAGAGCTTGAACCTTTTCTTGTGATTTGCTTCATCCATATTTGCAATTTCTGATTGCGTGTTTATTCTCTCTTGCTTGTGTTCTCGATTTCGCTTGCAGGAACAATCAAGTTGTGCTTGGTGTAACGGTTGCGGGGTTGGATCATGTCTGATTGAAGCCGGGTCGTCGATGCCGAGTTCCCCAAATTCGAGTTTATCCCCTTACCTCTCGGAAGATCGGGCCATATCTACATCAAGTGGTATCAGATTCCTAGGTTCCCCGTGAGGTATTATCGTGTTCATCCCTTCAGATTCGTTTGTGTTCATCACCATTTGTCCACGAAAAAGCCTACAAAAAAATATTTCCTCACCATCCCAGACATTGTTTAGCTTTTGCATAATTTAATTTCAGAGTCCGTAGTGTTGAGTTTGTGTCCTAGTCGAGTTCAGTTGCTGGTTTGAATTTGTGTTTTGATTCGGTTTGTGTTTTGATCTCCACTGCACACCACCATCACCATCGTGTTTTCCATTGGATTCACCATCATGTCATCCACCCATCACACCCACAATCTGTTGCCAACAAAATAACCCTACCCGATTCGGTTTTTCCTCCCCCCCCCTCACCCCTCAAACCCGATCTTGACATACATGCGGTCAAACAAGCATAACTTTTCGCTCGTTGCTCCGATTGGGCATTGTTCTTGCTGTCACAACTGTTTTTTGAACACAATTCTTTTGCCAGCAATTTGGACACTGCTTTGGATATTTATTCAGTGCTACTATCTATTATTAAATTGTGTTCCATTCACATACATATTAGCCTTCCAAGCTATACATATTGCAGCACAGGTTTCTTCCTTGCAACTGTTACACCCAAGCTCAACTACAGATTGTGTCGACTTGTTTGGCTTTGGTCAGAACACTTGCAAGATTGTGATACATTGCTTCCGATATTGTTTTCCACTTTCTACACCCTCTGCTGCCTGCTAGTTGATAGGGCTAATCTTTTTGTTTAGTGTTGTCTTTTGCTTTTAACCATGTCAGAGAAAGGGAAAGGGACACCTAGAGAGTTGGAGTCCCCTACAGACTTCAATGATTGCGTCTCCAAGGCCGAGCTCGCGAAGCTTCTTACGGACCAGCGTACATTCATGGAAATGAAGCTTGCCGACTTGATGGAGTCACATCAACACTGTTGTCCACCGCATTGAGGATGTTGAACAACGACCTCCACCTCAACGAGCTGCTGCTAATGATGATTTTGACCATGATGCAGACCGTCTTCACCATAATCGACACGGTAGGGGAGGTAATAACAATCGTGGTAATACTGATATGTTTGTTAAGCCCAAATTTAACATACCACCTTTTGCCGGTAGTGCTGATCCTGAAGCATACTTAGATTGGGAACTTGCTATTGAACAAAAATTTAATTCTCATTTAGTTCCTGCTGAGCATAGAGTTAGACTTGCTACTAGTGAGTTTACAGGTTTTGCTCTCTTTTGGTGGAATGATCTTTGCAATACTAATGCTGCTATACCTGCCACTTGGCCTGTTTTGAAACAACGCATGAAATCTTGTTTTGTTCCTCCTTATTACCAACGTGATTTATGTTTGAAATTACAATCTTTAACACAAGGTAGTAAAACAGTAGAGGAATATTATCAGGAATTGCTTATTGGTTTAGCACGTTGTGATATACATGAAGATGATGTTGAAACTAGTGCTAGATTTTTTGGTGGTTTGAACCGTGATATCCAGAATATTGTTGACTATAAAGAGTGGAATAGGTTCAGCCAATTGTATCATATTGCTCTTAAGGCTGAACGAGAAGTACAGGGACGCCTTCCACAACAATCTTGCAGATCCAACACTGAGCAATATCTCCAGCAGCGCACTGGAGTAGAGAACTTGAAGAGTCATGTTGCTAAGACACCAGCAACAACTTTTCCACTTGCGCCTACTTCTGCAGCGCAATCGTCTAGTGTGCAGCACCAACACCAGAAGAAGGTTACTACTTCCGGTACTAGGAGTGGCTCCTCCTCCACCATTATTTGCCACCGCTGCAAGGGCATGGGACATGTCATGAAGGATTGCCCTAGTCATCGTGCTTTCATCACTACCGCTGATGGGTATGAAAGTTCTAGTGATGTTGAAGATGAATTTGCTCGTATGTCTAACCTTGTTGCAGATTCGACGGAGGAGCAGGAGACTACCACCAATGATTCCATTGCTGCCACCGCGGGTTTTTCTAGTCTCATTGTACAACGTGTGTTGACCTCTCAGGTGGAACAAGAGGAAGAACAACAACGCAACAATTTATTCTACATGTACCTCATTGTTGCGGACCGCCGTGTTCTCACCATCATTGATACTGGGAGCTGTAACAACTTGGTAAGTTCTGATTTGGTAAGCAAACTTGGCTTGACCACGCATGCACTACATCAGCCCTACCACATCAAATGGTTTAACAATAGTGGTACGACACAGGTAACTCGATCAGCACGCATACACTTTTCAGTAGGTTCTTATCAAGATTCTGCTAATTTTCATGTTGTACCTATGCAAGCATGTTCGCTTTTATTAGGTTGTCCATGGGAATATGATACGGATGTTGCCCACCATGGTAGAACTAATACATATACATTCGTGCATAAGGACAGAAATATTACTTTGCGTCCGTTATTGCCTGCTGATATTAGAAATCATTTTAAACTGCTTGCTGAAAATACTGAGAATAAACATGATAACAAACAACTTTCTGATGTTAAACATAAGGCTATTCAGTTAAAGGGAGGTGCTTTTCTTGCTATGACATCTACTGTTACTGATCTTTGTGGTAATCATGATGCACCTTGCTATACTATGCTTTGTCATGATATATCTTCTATCGACGATCATGTATCTTGTACTTTGTATTCTGCTAGTACTAACCTTGCAGGAGATTGATGCACCTTGCAGGAGATTGATGCTGAGATGGAGTCGAGGGCGACTCCAATTCAAGAAGGGGAGGATGATGAGGACATCACCATGCTGGATACGCGCATATCATGGCCTTCCCCAAGTTACAAGTCGTCACCAACTCGGTCGCCATGTTCGTCTCGGATTCAGCCGACACCCCTTCACGGTTTTGATTATATCTCCCACATCCGACATCCAAACGAGGCGTTCTTTGATGCGTTGGAAAGGGGACGATGACGCCGTTGTTTTGGTTCTGGTCCTAGCTCCAGAAGGGTCGTGAGTCGTAATATGTGACCATGACAAGGTGTTGTGTCACCTATTTTGGGCCAACTTGGCCATGTATCGTGTCGGGCTTTAAGCCCATGTTATGGGCGCCCCCCTGGTCGCCCCCAACCCTAGGTCGTCTTTGTTTCCTACATTAACCCAGTAGCCGTCGTCTTTTAGTTTCGGGTTTTGTTTAGTTCAGTTTTCCAGAGAGAAACTTGATCGAATTATTGTAACTGTGGTGACAAGTCCTTTTACAATAATCCAGGGCCCCTGTTCTTGTTCTACACCACTGTGGCGATTAGTCCTTTTGTGTTCAGAGCTTGAACCTTTTCTTGTGATTCGCTTCATCCATATTTGCAATTTCAGATTGCGTGTTTATTCTCTCTTGCTTGTGTTCTCGATTTCGCTTGCAGGAACAATAAAGTTGTGCTTGGTGTAATGGTTGCGGGATTGGATCATGTCTGATTCAAGCCGGGTCGTCGATGCCGAGTTCCCCAAATTCGAGTTTATCCCCTTACCTCTCGGAAGATCGGGCCATATCTACATCGCAAATGACCTATGCTATTGTCTTAGAACTTGGTAGAATCGGTACTGTTATGCTATGCTTAGTAATTACTAGTCTCGTTAAATACCATTATTACTATGGAATGAACTTGACCACTGGAACGGGAACTAATAAAAGAAAGTTATTTTAATATTATGATCGGGAAGGGATTAAGCATGTGTAGGTTGGCAGCAACACATGGGTGTTGACTGTGGTAGTCCTGCCTTGTCGAACCTAGGACCTGTCCATGGTCGGCCCCATGATCAAGTATTGAACAGTACCGAATGCCTGCTAGCCTATGGGCACTAGTAAACCAATGTAGCATTAAAGGTCACTTGCATTGAGGACGGTTAAGGTGCGTTGGTCATTGACCCTCCTACTGCTGGAGTGGGCGGTTCAGGTTCAGACCACGAAGTACTGTTGGCAGAACGGCATGCCCACCTTGAAGCTATTCGGATCTTACTTGTCTATGCTTCACACAATGAGTTCAAGCTCTTTCAAATAGATGTCAAGAGTGCTTTCTTGAATGGAGAGATCAATAAGAAAGTCTATGTGGAACAACCTCCGGGGTTTGAGGACCCAAAACACCCAAGACATGTGTACAAATTGAAGAAATCTCTCTATGGTCTCAAGCAAGCACCAAGGGCATGGTATGAACACTTGAGGAACTTCCTACTCAAAAATGGACTCACCATTGGAAGCATTGATAACACCTTGCTCATGAGGCATGTTGGGAATGATCTCTTTGTGTGCCAAATCTATGTGGATGATATCATCTATGGGTCAACCAATGAGAAGTTCAATGAAGAGTTTCAGGAGATGATGGCTAGGAAATTCCAAATGTCAATGATTGGAGAGTTGCATATGTTCCTTGGATTCCAAGTCAAGCAATTGAAAGAGGGAAACTTCATCTATCAAAAGAAATATACTAAAGACTTTCTCAAAAGATTCAACATGGAAAATTGCAAGCCTTCGCACACACCTATGGCTACTAGCAAACCGTTGGATGATGATGTGAAAGGAAAACCGGTGAACCCCAAGCTATATAGGTCAATCATTGGGTCTTTGCTCTATCTCACCGCTTCGAGACCGGACATCATGTTTAGTGTGTGCTTGTGTGCATGCTATCAAGCAAATCCAAAGGAGTCACACTTGAAGGCCATGAAGAGAATTATGAGATACCTCAAGTACACACCTACAATGGGCTTATGGTATCCTAGAGGAACAAAATTTGAGTTGCTTGGGTATTCGGATTCGGACTTCGCGGGGTGCAAAGTGAATAGAAAGAGTACATTGGGAGGTTGCCAATTTCTTGGAAGATCTCTAGTATCTTGGAGCTCAAAGAAGCAAAACTTGATGGCTCTATCTACTGCCGAAGCAGAATATATGGCGGTGGGAGCATGTTATGCAACTCCTTTACATGAGGCAAACACTGTCGGACTATGGCCTCAACTATACTCAAATGCCACTATATTGTGACAGTGAGGTGGCAATCAAGATGGCCCTCAAGACGAGAGATCATGGTTATGCAAAGCACATTCAAGTGAGGCATCACTTCATAAGAGACCATGTTGAGAAGAAGTACATCGAGTTGGTGAGCGTGCGAACTCATGAACAATTGGCAAACATCTTTACCAAGCCACTCGATGAGAAGACCTTCAACAACCTAAGGGGAGAACTAAATATTCTCAATCTCTCCAACTTCACATGAGTAACCCTTGAGCTTGTCTTTTGTACATATGTATAGTGTTTTGGTTGTTCTTGTTTGTGTTTTGTTTGTGCTTGTTTCTTTTCTTTTGTAGGTTGATTTCAGACCTTCTTGAGATAGCTATGGACACGGGTTAAGCTTGGGAAGGTAGTTCATGGTGTACCCATGGCTTTGAAGAATGGTCCATTGTGAGCAAGCTTGAGAAGGGGACAACTCGTTGTTGAAACTTTAGTTTGTAGTGGTTCTCTCTCTTTTATTTAGCATCGCATCATGCATTATATACTTGTTGCATTTGCATTCTTTGCATTTATGCATCCTTGCATTATGATACCATGCATGCCTCCAAGCATGTGTCTAGGGGGAGTTACTCATTCACAATGTGAGTACATGACTCTCTAGATAATCAAATAATGATATTTGTTCTTCATGCCCCTTAAGCCATGTTCGACCGAGCTCCGAGGTTAAATTTACTCGCGTGGCTCAAAGACAAGTGGCTCATACATTCCCACCTCTATAATGACTAACCCTTGCACATTTGAGAAAATCTTTTGTTGAGTCATAAGTGTAGGGGGAGCCACTTCGACCAAGGAGGAGCACCGTTAAAGGGGGAGTTATTCTAACTCTTGCCATCTATTTTATGCCTCTTGGTTTTGTTACGTTTTTGTGTGGTTTTTGTTGATAGGTGACAAAGGGGCAGAAGAAACATGATGATCCAAAAGCCAAGTCTAGATCAAAAAAAAAGGGGGAGAAGAACATGAAGATATTAAAGCCAACCCTAGACCAAGGAGGGAGAAGAAACATGAAGATGATCGATATCTCAAAGGGGGAGGAGAACATGAAGAAGAAATGTGAAGATTCGGGGAGATGGAACATGAAGATCACATCAAGATGGACATCTACACCAACATGGAGGAGAACAACGATGGTGCTGTCTTCGGCGACAAGGAACACCTTCACCGACATGAGCATCTACGACCTTGGTGTGTGTTTACATCAAAAAAATCAACTACCACGACACCAAAGCGGGTGCATACTCAACTCAAGCCCAATATCAAGTGCACTACATATTTGGGTAGTTCTCTCTCTACACCTAGCATATTTCAAGGGGGAGACTACATCCAAGGTAAGGACCAAGGTATGCCTTCCAATCTTCTCTTTTCCTTTGGTTCTTTCTTGCTCGTCCGTTTTGGATCATCATAAGTAGTGGTTGTCATCCATCACCAAAAAGGGGGAGATTGTAAGGTTCATGACCATTGAGGTCACTCCATGGTATGGTGTTTTGGTGATGAATGACAAACATGAAATAAGACTAATGTCTACACAAGTGTTGTCCGTGTAGGAAACCTTTTCTATCTTATGATGATTGTCGACGGCATCCTTGGCGATGGATGACAATGACCACAAGCATGGAGGCTTGTGAACTTGATGGAGTCCAACGGTTGGTGGAGATGGATCAAAGCGGAGAACAAGCTATGGTGCAAGTGTTTGGAACACTTGAGTAGTTGTTAGGGCTTTGAGTCCATAGGAAAAACCGGATTATCAAGGGGGTCTAGGTCATTCTCTTAGGTCATGTCTAGTGGGTCATGTGCAAGGTTGCTCGGTGAAATCACATGCACTAGGTGATAGTGGAGAAGCCAAGGAGCTGTTCGGAGAAGCCGGGAAATGAAGTCAAGCGAGAATGACAAGTTTCAGCTTCTAGACATAGAGACCGGATAGAGGGGTCAGTGGAGACCGGACTGTACAGTCACTATGTGGAGTTGTCCAGGACTTAGCACGAGGAGCAGGAAGTCTGTCAGCAGGAGACTCTGTACAGACCGGACGGTCCGGTCTACTAACCGGACGGTCCGGTTAGTAGGAGTGCAGGAATGGCAGAGAGGGTGCATTTCGTGGAGGCTCCTAGACTGGAGAGAGAAAGTGGACCAAACGGTCCGGTCCAGTGACTGGACAGTCCGGTCAATTTAGAGGAATTGCCTTGACAGAGAAACCAACGGTTCTGGGAACCATTACCAGAGTCACCGGACGGTCCGGTCCGGCAGTGATCGGACAGTCCGGTCTGGATGTCCACAAAGGCAATTTCGTGGAGCAATGGCTAGTTTGAGGTTGGGAGCCTATATAACTTCGTTGCTGGGGTCTTAGAGACCTCTCTTGGCCAGTGGAATACCTGAGAGTATTTGGTAAGGTCCAAGAGGAAAAGAGGAGAGCACTAGGAGGAGATATTGCATATCTTGAGAGTGCTAGAGAAGAGTAGCTTGAGCATCTTGCACATCTAAGGCTAGGGTGTCCTTGAGGGTGTGATCTACATTGTTACTCTTGGTCTATGGTGAGACCTAGACCGGTTAGGTGTCGGTGATCGAGCCTATCATGATCGGTTGTGAAGGCCGTCACACGTTTGTACACGGTTTGAGCCCGCCGTTGAAAGGGGCATCGCTAGTGAGCGCCCGTGTCGGCTCGGGGAGTCTAGCAAGTTCTCGGGGGAGGCGAGTTTGTGCTTTGTGCAGCGGTGACGCACACCGTGTCTTCACTCTAGGAGTGATTGCGGGCTCGTGGGCGAGAACTCCAGTTGGTGGCGGAAGGGACCGGGACTCCAGCGGGAGTGGTCCAATGAGGATTAGGAGAAGGCGCCATCCTTCCGAGACCTTGGGAAAAAATCATGAGCCAACCCTTACTCTACTCCTCACTATGATGCTTTACTTTCCGCATTTACATACCGTGCTATTCATGCTTGTGTGTTCTATTAGTTCTTTTTGACTACCTTGTAGACTTGCATGAATAGGCTCCTTTACTTGCTAGTAGTGCTTAGCCTTCATACTTGATCACTAGCATGTATAGGAGTTTCTTTGGCTTGATTGATCACCCTAGTATGTATTGTGCTACTCATGCTTGTATGCTTTCTATATGCTTGTTGATCTACTAACTTGTATAGGAGTTGTATTGCCTTTGTGTGATCCACTAGTATGCTTAGCTTGTTGTTCCTTCCATAGGACTATTATCTTGCTAGTGTGATCACCACTAGGATTCTGTAGGAGTTGTTTTAAGTGATCTGTTTTAGGATTTGGCGAATTTGGTACATAGTGCGAGTTCCTGATTCACCCCCCCCCCCCCCCTCTCGGTCACTCGGTACTTTCACTATGGAGCAAAAGAGGCACTAGCAGGGGCCTTCCTTTTGTGATCTTCTTCTTCAACATGGCGGATGGCACCTTCCTGGACAATAGCAGCATTGATCAGGTCATTGTATGTGCCAGTCGTCTACCAAGTCATACATTCCTTGAGCGTGGCATTCATTCCACGCAAGAATGCGTATATTTTCTTCTCCTCGGTGTTAACATACTCAGTAGCATACTGAGCAAGGTGGTTGAAACCTTCAAAGTGTTGGAGGACACTCCTGCCTCCTTGTTTCAAGTCCATGAACTCCTGGAACTTCCTCTGAATGAGGGCAGCCAAAAAGAAATGAGCACGAAAAGCAGTCTCGAACTCATTCCACTCCACACGATGATCAGCTCACGAAGAAGCTTCATAATTTGCCCACCAGGCTCCAGCAGGACCCTGGAGTTGTTGGACAGCGAATAGCACCTTCTCGTGCTCAGTGCAGTCCACCAGACCGATCTTGGACTCGGTCTGACATAGCCAGTGATCAGCTTCCAAAGGCTCTCTGGCACGATCAAATGTTGGTGGATGGGTACACAGAAAGTCTAAGTATGTACACTGGCAAGGCTGGTTGTTGTTGCTGCAGTTGCCTCCATGTCCACCCAAGTTGGACGTATTCTCCACAAGTTGACGGAGCAATTCAGAATCATTTTGTTGACGGTTGATCACAACAGCTAGCATTTCTATCAGTGAGGGCTGGGCATTAGCTCCCTGCTGAGAGCTCTCAGGATTATCCTGATTCCGAGTACGCACCATGCTGCAATTTATATTGTTACACCTTAGTCATTCTCTCTAAAATCATCCATAAAGACATATGTGTATAAAAGATATAAACTTGCAAGAGGCATAAATAAAATTTCAGAAGTGACAACCATTTCCACCAATTCAATTCAGATTACATGGTTGTTAAAAGGACATCGTCACACAAATTCTAACACACATGTGCCAACGCCTAACTATGGTGTTACGGACACACTATGTAAGATTCACAATCCCTACATCCGAACTCAAGATACATATATTACATAGACATAACACATGGTGTAGCGACTCATCTACTCTTGGTCTAACTCTTCCTCCTCTTCTGATTCTTCTAGATCCATCATTTCTACATCATTATTTCCAGCAGGTGCCATATCTACATCCGCTTGTTCTTCGTACTCCAAGGTGATCTCAACCCAGTTCCCTTCAATAGGAAGGTGGGCAGCTTTGAATGCATCCAAGTCATCTTGATCCTCGATCATATCATGCTCAAAACTCTCTGCATCCTGCAGGGCTTGATCACGCTCTTCTATAATCGCATCCATCTCTTTATTCTTTGCTTGGATTTGTTGGTTCAGTTCTGAAATTTCCACACCCTTAGCTTGTTTTTCAACTTTAGAAAGTTGAAGTGCAGCATGAAACACGTCCAATCGTCGGCACAAGTTTGTGCACAAGGCAAAAGTGGATAGGCCATAATACTCTATTATGGGCAGCATAGGATCATGGTGGTGATGGTTTGGATCAAAGGTGAAATCCACACGCCGATTCCATTCAAAATCATTCACATCATTGATGGGCAACAATGAGACGGGTGTTCCAGCAACGTCATGCTTGTGATCTTCACAGAACCGAGTGAGTGCCTTGAAAGCAGCAACACCCCAAGTGGAAGGCAAATCTGTCCCAGTGACGCTAATGGTCTACGATTCCCATGCTGGAGTAACCGAGTAGTTGGTGGGAACTGCCACATGGATGACATAAGAGGGGACTCCGTGCTCCTGAAATTCCTTGCCAACATAAGTGGGAGGGATGTCATAGCCAAAGCCACGGAGAACTCTCCAAAACAGATGAGTCATCCTGGCGAACTCCAGACAGTCGGTGATCTCCTAACCCGGTGGTGGTTGGTCATTGTTTTCAGCCATCTACAAGGAAAGTACTTTGATTGAGTCAAACCTTCCTTACAGTGAAGATGCATTTCATGTAAAGTGCTATAAAATACAGAAACAAAGTTTTTAATTTGTATTTTCCAACCTCAAGGGGCAATAATACGGCAATGGGTTTTAAAACAGATTCTGTCTTAACTGCATAGCAGTCAGAAAAATGTGAATTTCGACCAGAAAACAAAATCTTCAGATCTGGTGATTGGCACCAAGTTACAGAAGAATTTCATAGCTTTCCACATTATATTTATACTCCCAAAAATTCTAAGTAAAACTGGACATATGAATTTTACAAGTTTAGGTTGGCAGATTCTGTTTCTGGATGACAGGGTCTTAGTGTTTTGGCTCTACTGGACAGAGGAAAAACAATTAATTGGTACTACCTATTGGAGATGAAAGTAAACTTCAAAGGCTTTCCATATTGGGTTTAAACACTTAAGAATTCAAAATACAACTCTAGTTATTAAATTTTTAAGTTGAGAGTTGTGCTAGAACAGTGTGTTGGCAGATTATACTTGCTCTCTGTTTCTAAGGTTGTTACTGTTATGATCGATAATTAACTTAAAAAATGCTTGACAGAGTATGTTTATGCCTTTCTAAAAAGTATTTATATGCCTTATTTGGTTGAGTAAATTAATAACTATGAATTTTTGAAGTTGATAGCTAAAAATGGAACAGATTCTTGTTAACTTGACAGTATCCAGAGGTTGGTGAGCAAGAAGAGAACAAAATTTTAGTTTAGTTATATAGGGATGCATGATGCAAAATATTCAATTTATTAACCTGTTGTTCCTCATAACACAACACATATTTTGTTGATACTTAGCGGCACGAATATTTGGTGATGACCAGCACTCAACACGTAAGTTAATCTAAGTGTTGTACTAACGGCGCTATTGTACCTATAGAAGATCCATTATAGAAACAATACATCAAATTCAAAAGAAACTACAAAAATAAGCATAATTCTACTAGTAATGATCCATGGATAAGGATCGCCCCGTGATAAGTCACGAGCCAACAGTGTCTCGTATCTGTCTGCGAGCACAGATATCGATGTCCCGCGTGTCAATTAAGCACGCACGTACCTTCGTTTGAAGAAGCCGTAGATGCAAATAATTTAAACAAACATAACCCAGGGTTAGCTTTGTCACCAACTCTATTATCTATATGGGCAATACTAACATATCCTCACTCGCAAATGTCATAGTTTTTGAAAATACGATTTATTTGTTGTGTTATCATGGACCGCGGCTCTAATACCAGCTGTGGCACTCCTTCTCGGAGGATTGAGATCCCAAAGATGCTGATAACGCAGACACTTGATAATACAATAATTGTTCATTTTAAGTTAAGTCATTACATAAATAGAATACTAAAGTACATCGAAATATTACAATTTAAGATAGTTCAAAAACAACTGAAGCAAAATAACAAAACTTCTACGAGCTCTCGATGATACAACGATGGTAATAATTCATGCTCAGAGAACCATTACCCTAGCAGCACACAACAATCACTACGGCGGCAAGTCGGACTCCCAGTGAGCAGTCCAACCCTCAGGGACATGCATGTCCCAACACATCACATCGGCAGGCAATTCTATTTCATCATTACCTGAAAACAACAGAGGCACAAAGCCTGAGTACTAATTACTTAGCAAGACTTACACGTCATAAACCTAAACATGCATTGGCTCTAATAGGATGGCTATTTAAAAAGACTTGCACTAAGCATCCTATTAGTTCTATCAAATTTTATTTAACCAAGTTAATTGAGTAGGGCAGAAATATAACTTTGTTGGAGCAACAAAATAATGAAATCCATACATGAAGTAAATACAGTATAAGAGCATCAGTAATAATAATAATAATAATAATTAACCAAGTAATAAATTTTTATAGAATAATGTGCAACTACGTGATGGCACGGTGACCAAGTGGTACTCATTACTACGAGCGACACCAACTACAATCAATTTACACCAGCTAGGAAAAACCCGATATACACGACACATATGCACCACTTAAGATCGTATATGGCAACCTTTCGCAATAAAGGAACTTACACATCAGACCGCTTGTGGTGACATCGAGTGGGCATGCTGTTCTGCCAACAGTACTTCGTGGTATGAACCGCACACTCCAGTAGCAAAAGGATCAATGACCAATGCCCCTTAACCGTCCCTATTGCAAGTAATCTAAATGCTACATCGGTTTGCTTGTGCCAAAAAACTAGTATCCATTCGGTACTATTCAATACTTGATCAAGGGGCCGACCACGGACAAGTCCTAGGTTCGACAAGGTAGGGCTACCGCAGTCAACACCCATGTGTTCGCGCAACCTATACATGCATAATCTCTGCCCGGTCATAACATCAAAAGTAAACTTCCTTCACTAAGTTCAGATTTAGTGATCAAGTTCATTCCTTAGTAATAATATCTAGTGAGACTATTGATTACTAAGCATACCAATACAGTACCAATCCTATTAGGGTTTTACTAGCAGTAGCATAGGTCATTTGGGGTACCATGCAAGGTGGGTTTCAATCAACTACTATGTCCTAATGCAACAATAACCATAGACACTAGTAGCATTATAAACTAGCAAAACTTTGTAAAAGGCAAATGCAAACCGGGGCTTGCCTTGGTTGACACTTTATGTTAGCAACCTCTACTTCTTGCTCCTGCGAGTCAATATCCCTCTGGAAATCCTCTTCTTGCTCCTGGTTGTCGTTACCTGTATGATGCAAAACGTGTTAACAGCATTGTCGTAACACCGTTACATGCAATGATATGATGGATGCATAATGCATTAATAATTTAGTGCCAAATTCTTATTAATATGTTCTCAAAGCCATATGCTTCAAAGAAGTAATTTAGAATTTCATTATTTTGGGTGTGTTAACCATTTAAATAGGGTTATTATAATTCTATGAATAATTAATAAAATTAATACAGTAAAAAGGTGTTACTGGACTTGAGTTATTTACAAGGATCATAGACACACATGAGAAATATTTTCACCAAGTTTCATGGGTAAAATATTTATAGATTATTTACTAGCATTATTCTAAGCAAACACACTAAATAAATTCCAGAGCATTAACTATTTCATATTTTATGAAACAAAAATTTATGGGGGTAGATAATCATGTGTTTACTAAGAATGCCAAAAATCAAGATTTAATCATGCTCCTAGAATTTCTGGTGATTTATCTAGTCTTTTGGTAATTAAATGCATTATTAAAAGTACATGTACAGAAACATTAGTTTATGATTTTACTAAAATAAAGCACTCCAAGATGAACCTAACAAAATTTATTTGGCCTCATTGGACTTATATTCGATTTACCATGATTTTTAGAAGTTTTTAGCATTTTTCTGGTTTTTCTGTTAATTTCATGGGATTAGCTAATGACAGGTCAGCGCCACGTCATCGACACATGGGCGACACGTTGACGCCACGCGGTTATGAGAGCTGCCACGCAAGCATGCCAGTGGGCATCACCGAAGCAATGCGGCGCTCGGCCGGATGCTCGCCGCCGGTGCTACAGGCGATGGAAGCTCGCCGTGGGAGTGCGAGGACAATGAGCTTGACGACGCGGAGCACTTGGTGGGGGTCACGAAGTCGGAAACTCTTTGGAGCTGGCCGTCTGCGAGAGGCGACGGGAGAAGGATTTCAGCGGCGTCGCGTTAATGGCTCCGAGCAGTAAATCGCGTGCGGGTTGCTCCTACAGCATCATGGAAGCAAGGCGATCATCGGCATTGTGTTGCTCGGCACTGAGGGGGGCCGGGAAGTGGAGCTCATTGGAGAGGCGGCTCGGTCGGGGCAGAGCAGAGGAAGAACAGCTAGGGAAAGCAAAATGTCGTGGACCTCGCACACGGAAACAAATGGGAAAAGGTTAAGGCACATTCAGCCATAAGTTGCGCACACACGCGATGAGGAAGAAGAGGACAAGGCTCACCAGAGGCGAGGAATTTTGTGGGGACGTCAATGGCTGTCGCAGGAGTGTTCGTTTTAGATCTTCCTTCGATTCAGGCAATGAGCACGAGGAAATGGCCAAGTAGGGGCATGGGGAGGTAGATTAGGCCTAGGCACAGGTTTTTGCTACAGGGTTCTGGTCCGGAAGGCATGGGGCAGTAGCAATTCGAGCTCGAACTTGGCTCAATAATGGTGACTGGTGGTGGTTGGGGAAAAGGGAAGGGGGGAGAGGGCGTTTATGGCCAAGGGAACGCTCGGGTAGTGCGGTCATAGACCGTGGCGTGCGCGCATGGTTTTGTCCACTGACGGAAGACTGGGAGTGGCCGGGAGCATGGGTTGGGTGAGCTCCTGCAACAGCCATGGCAGGGCGCCAGACAGGGTGGAAAACTTCAATTCGTGACGTGCCGCGGCGGAGAAACGGGAAAAGATCAATGGCGGATGGGACGGGACGGGACGATGTTGAGGCACTATTATGCTCCGAGTCCCAGGGTCGAGGGGTGCAGGGTGGTGGCATGCGCGCCGGTGCTGCGCCTAGCCAAGTGAGGAAGAAGACTGTATTTTTTGTCTGCGCCCCTTCTATTCTTTCCAAATTGGCAAATAGGTCCCTGGTTTGAGTTAATTCAAAATAAAATAACTAGAGACTTTCAAAAATTGTGAAATTTGGTACACTGGTTATTTATGAGGTGTGTAACCATTTATGTGAAGACAATTTCTAATTTGCATCATAAGTATTTAAAAATTAATATTTGCATTAAATAGGTTCTTAAACTTAAATTAATTATTTAAGATATGTCCAAACATGGAAAAATACTCATTTTTGGTCTAAAATTATATTTTACCATTCCTTAATATTTTTGTAATTACTTGGCATATGTTGTATAGAAAGATTTTTAACATAGCTCACAATCTTGTTTGAAGGGTTTTTACTTGCCTAAAAAAATAATTCAATTTGAGTGGGGACTCTATCATTTTATGTTACACTTAGCTATAATTTGTGCTCTTCATGCTTGTTAGGTAGAAATGGGACACCTGGGTGTCACACGATGCAGGCCTGGACCTTGTGCATTGGCCCGCACTAGCACTACCGATGCTCATCACCGGCACTGCCGATGCGGGGTCTAGAAACTTGAAATTGACTCGGTCCCCTCACGACCGAGCCTTCTCTCAGTTTCATCCACCCAGGCTCTCTCTCTCTCTCTCTCTCTCTCTCTCTCTCTCCCCCCCCCAAAACCCTAACTAAAGATCAGCCCCACCAAATTGGTGTCAATCCTCATTGAATCAAGTAGAAAGTGGATCAAGTCAACTCCTATTCCTTCCCTCCTCCATCTCCTCCCAGATTTGAAATATTTTTTGAAGGTATTTTTGAAAATCTCCATCTTTTGAATCTTGCAATGCCCCATGTTTTTGCGTACTTTCACTTGATAGAGATGATAATCTAGGAGTAATTTAGTCACCCATGCAATTTGGTAGAATTTTAGTGGCTAAATCACATTTTTTTAGTGCATTTAGGGTTTGATTTCTCCTCAGTCGGCGCTGCCAATAGACCCCACCAGCACTGCCGATCGGGAGATTTCGAAACCCTAAGTGACCATTGCAAGTCTATTTGAACTGATCGGCACTACCGATGGCAGTCATCGGCACTGCCAGTTGAGCCAACCAGAGAGCTTTTCCCTCAAGATGCTCTCTGTTTGACCCACCGCACTGCTGATGCCTCCAATCAGCACTGCCGGTTAGGGCAACCAGTGAGCAGTTCAGTACTATTTTTGGTGCAACCTTCTCACACCACTTCTTCTCTCCTTGACAGATGGCAGGTGGCAAGGGGCAGAAGCACCCGGGCACTCCTAGTGACTCCGACGAGGACTTCGACCCCGCTGCCTCTCCCCTTGCTCGCTGAGGTGGAGGCAAAAGGGGCCGAGGTGGCGACTACAGCCCAACCACCTCCCATGGTGTTGGCCTTGGTCGCGGGAAGGGCAAAGGCAAAGCCCTTCCACCTTGCTCTCCCTCTCCCAGTGCTAATGAGGAGAGTGAGGATGGCTATGAGGAAGAGGAAGAAGAAGAGGGTCAGTAGGAGGATGAGGCCGGTCATGAGGGTGATGAGTCTGAGGATGAGGTCATCCATGAGCCTCTCCCTGGACCCATGCGCTCCTCAGTCAACTATTAGATGTTGACTCCACTGGTCGCTGAGTAGTTCAGGATTTCAGTGGCTCCGTCTAGGGATGAGATGAGAGAGTACTGCCACACTAACCCCTGGACCCAGCCCAAGCACCCAGGCATCATAGATGTCAGATTTTGTGACTTGACTCAGGTTGCCTGGTACAAGAACATTCTAAAGAAGACCACAACTGAGTTGCACCCATGGAGTGCATTGACTGGGACAGGATGGCAGCCATAGATGATCCTACCTTTCAGCTGATCAGGGTAGAGTGTGACAGGAGGAACTTGACAGATATTATAGGCCTGCACCAGCACTGGAATGATAAGATCATAGCCCAGTTTTACTCTACTCTGTGGATTGAGATTGACGAGGAAAACCACATGGACTCCGAGCTGCACTAGACTATTGAGGGTAACCGCTTCACTGCCTTCTACTTCAACTTCTCACAGATTCTTGGTTTTGATGAGACTGACAGAGCAAAGCCCAAGGCGACCATCTTTGACCCTCAGGAGGAGGCTGAGTGGGCTTTCATGTATGATGCCCGCTATGCTGATCCTAAGCATGGTGTTGAGTTTGGTTCCTATCACGGTACGAGGCCATACTTTCAGTTCTCAACAACATGCTTAGAGTGACTATTGGCATTTCTTAACATCGCATCAAGAATATTGCTATCCCTGGTACGACACCAAAAATGATTTCATGTTTATTATGCTTTAAGAGAAGAGTGAACCAATCCGCAAGCGCACGGAACATCTATTGTAGCATTTCACCCGGGAGTATTCCAAGGTATCATATTTATTTTTCGCATGGAAGCTAGGCGTAAGAGTATCTTGGTTTAACAAAGATATAACTATAATAATTATACCAACCAACCAAAGACAGGGGTAAGGATGTTCAATAATAATAGTAGGGGTAGCAGTGATACTGGAGAAATCCATACTAAGATAGATAAAGAGATCGGTTAAGCTAGCCGGGAGGACAGTGAGTCTAAGTCTAGAATTCCTAAGATTATATCTTCCTATTATATCTAAGTCAAGCGTCAAAATTCCTAGTTACTCGGGTTGAGTGCTTACACCAAATCCATGGTGCAGCCTCGAGTCTTTCACCAATAAGTTTACTTTCGGGCACGACAGCGATCCACTAATAGGGTCGGTAACTAACCTCGTACACTAGTGGGCACATTACTGCTAGACAACCCTGCTTCAGACTTCCCGAACGTGGTGGAATACTAAATGGACAGATAGGGCTGTCACCACCTACCGCCTACCACACAGCTCGTGGGGACGACTGCAAAACCAGCTAGCGTTAACTTAGGCACCGCGCCTACGTTTTCACTAGATATTCTTCCGTTGGCCTAGCGGAAGAATAGCCGGGGAATAACCAAGTCTAAGTTCTATTCAACAACTAATCTTAATTAAATCCTAGCCAGGAATCCCGTAAACTATGCTTCAAAGTTCTTTCCCGATAATTGTAACTTGAGGAAATTGACTAAGTAAAGATAATTACTTGACAAGATATATAAAGGAAAATATAATTATATTGATAAGGGATAAGTCTTACAAAAAGAGAAAAGATACAAGAGAGCTCATACCAAGAGTTCGAGATGATTTCCGGAATCCTGAGCGATGCTCTCGACTAGACTCTAACTCCCGACTAACTAACTTACTCTACTAGTAAGAAAAGTAGTAGGAAATAGACTCGAATGTGTTTCACTTGCTTGATGTTCTTTTTATGCCGAATTCCCCCTCTATTTATAGGTGGAGGAGACTTGGCAGGTACTTCAAGGTGGAGGAGAGTCGGTGGGCAAAAATTCCCTCGCCGGGCGGCGGGCCACGCCGGGCGGCATGCACCGCCGGGCGGTAGCCCAGGCCGAGCGGCCACCGGATTTGGTCGGTTTCCAACCAACTCGCTTTGGATGGCTCAGATCTTGTCTCGATGGCGGCTCCTTGGTCGGTTTACCCCGAAATCTCCGTATTTGGGTCGGTAAGCCTCATGGGCCTCATGGGCTGGTAACACTAGGTGGCCAACCCAGGCCAGGCGGCAAACCCTACCGGGCGGCATGGCAGGCCGGGCGGTAGTCTGTGCCGGGCGGTAGCCCCTTTCGGGTGCCGACCCCCTCCGAGTCATGTTTTGACTTGTCCAAGTTATGCCACATGAATGCCTCCTTTATTTCTCCACTTTTACCGTCCTTAGTCCGGGAATAGAAAACAGCCTTGTTTTGGAGTGTTTTGTAGGGTTGGCAGGGTCGGGTGATCAGCCACATGACAACTATGTTTTGACCCACCGGGTGGCTGATTTCAGCCTGATATGACCCTATCGGCTGGGTTCTAATTTCAGTCATCACAACCCTATCGGGCCCTGTTGTTAGCCTCATATGACCCTGTTGGCCTGCTGTTTTAAGGCAGAATCGGCCAACGGAGCGTTTCTTCATGGTTTTACATAATTTTGGCCCTTTTGACCCTGCAAACACATATTTCAACAAAACTCGTGGAACTTTATTAGTTTAAACAAATATTCATAAAACTTTGGTCTTTACCTTGCATTTCCCAACCGATTGGTGTCCGATGTTGGGTTTTAAGGGCCACCAACACCTCCCCAAGCTTAAACCTTTGCTCGTCCTGAGCAAATTAAAACTTGGAAGTGATGGATCAAGAGTTGCTTTAATATTAGAGCTCTGAAAGGATCAAGTGCACAAACACATACTCCTGCAACATAGGGGTAATGGTAAACTAGCACCAGTTGATCACTAAGTCTTTATCCTTGTAAGTGGGGCTCTTAGGCATTTTATGACCTTGTCATGAGCGGTTGGAACTCAGAACAACTAGTTTAGACTTTGTCATTTTAACCTCCTACATGATCATGAGTCCAAAGTTTTTGTAATGCTGCATAAGATTGAAATTTTCACTCTTGGTGCAATCTTTCACTATGACTCTCATCTCTCAAAAAGTGTATTTCCTCATGAAGTGCTCATCATACTCTATGAAATTTGGCTTTATATGTGAAGCTTGGTAGGATGGCACATCTAGTATGCATATTTTGTTAAGTTAAGAGATGGTCCTAGCGAAAAGACTTTGCACTTTCTCATTCCAACCATTTGGAAATAATGTCTAGGGGAGAGGGAGAGAATGGACTCACGCGAAGGAGTGGACTAGCACAGTAGAGAAAATCTTTTACAAAGACTAGAATTTTGTGCTAGGGTGAAAGGATGGTCCTTTATTTTGCTCAAAGATTGAACCTTGAAACTTGACATTTGTACATCTATGAGAACTGATAACTTTTTTTTCTTCTTTTTCTTTCTTTTCAGCTCTCATAGTGTAGGGAAGCTAGTTCAATGGTTCAAATATTTTTGCAAACTTTTTCTGAGCATTTATTTTGGGAGGACCAAAATCTTTCTTGTAGGATCAAGGTTTTCGCAAAGGAGAGATTTTTGGCTAACATGCTTGGTTAAGTGGATGCTTTAATCCAATGTGGAAACCGCATAACCAAGCATGATTTTTTGAGAACTCAAAGATAACACGAAGGAAAATGATTGGCTTTGAAAGTGCAAGTCCCTCATAAGGATCAAATCCTAACCAAACTCAATGCATACATGGATGGCATAAAAGTGGGTTCACAATTAATATCTAGCCTTGGTAGGAAATTTTCTTATCATAGGAAAGAATTACACCAAGTAGGGGGTTTTTATTGCAGCATGGTTTTGAAAGAAATCATTGGACTCTAATCAAGAGGAGATCATAGACTCATCCAAAACTTGCTATATCATGAATCCCAACAACTAGACTTGGTGTTTATTAGCTATTTTGCGCCCACTCAAACATAGAGAGACTAGCGTTATCATCATGCCGGTCTACCATTACCCACCAAAATGAAGAGTAGATGTTGTGTACTTGAGACTCACAGGGAGCTAACAGAGAAACTATTCATCATTTCTGTAGGCAAGGTAGAGACCAAGTTCTCAATTTTATTTGGAAAGGGAAATCTTTCTGTTCTTTTTAGTTTTGCAAATTTTTATGGTTTTCCTTGAAAGCAAAATATTTTTGGGTTTTCTTAAATTTTATCAAAACTGAAAATATTTTTGGATTTTTGCTTATAATATATAAAGGAAATAAAACTACTTAACTAAAAAAATAGGAAGAGAGGGTAGGATAATTAGCGTACCTTACTTCACGTACCTCCCCAAGCTTAGGTCTTTGCAAGACTTAAGCTTGGATGACATTCACTGTGGGGGTTGATAGTCGATGTTGAAGTGGTTGAACAGTTGATCTATCATGGAGAGGTTTGTCTAAAGTTATTCCGATGTTTGTTGCTGCCATTCTTGCCTATCCCTTATGGCTGCTTGTATTTCTTGGGTTCATATGTTGGTCTCATAAGCGTTTGCAGCCAAGTATTGCATGTCACCTTCCAACTCCGGGAAGTTGTATGATGTGAATCGGGCAGAACGTGAAGTTCCTATGCCTCCATGGGGTTGATAGTAACTTCCCATCCCATAAGGATTGGATGGTTCAAACTCTTCATGGGATAAGCTAGTGTAGTGTGTTGACGAGCTAGTAAATTCGGGGTACTGTGGTTGCTCCCAATGGTATTGAGAGCTTCTCGAAGCACCCGTTCGAGGAGCCCTTGGTCGTGGTCTATCCCCTGAAACACTATGTCGTGCACGCTACACAGGAGCTTGCCAATTGTACAGAAAGTTCTTTTTACCGATGATGGTAAGCTCGGGGTTAGGCAATTCTATCTCTGCGTCTTGGGCTGGATAAAGCATGTAGAACCTATTGTTCTCTTCCTTCAAAAGGTGGGCATGGCAAAAGTGATCCTTCCCTAGCAAGGGAGCACTAGGGAGACGATCTGTCCTAGCTCTATGGAGCGCGCCAACCTTTCTAGCAATTCTAGTGACAAAAGGTGTAAAAGTGATAGATCCATGCTGCTTAAATGCTAGAGTAAGCCAATAGTTGATGAGGAAGAAAGTGGGGTTCGTTCTAATTTTCTTTATCACAGCATAAAGTTAGGCTTTGTCCAAACTATTCACTGAACGTACATCACTTCGAGCGGTGATGTAGTGAGTGATGAAATGGTGAATTACACGGAGCGAAGGGTTATGAATGTCGCTAGTGCGCTCCTGTCCCGTGACGGGACTTCCTATCTTAGCCCAATGTCCATGAGGGGTGAAACCTTTAAGTTTATCAACGTCTACTACGGCCTTGCGGTCGAAACCAAGGTAAGTACTAATTTGTTTTAAAGACCGTTCATAGGTTTCACCAAAAAGACAAAATGTGTATAGAGTGCCTAATTTTTCTGACGGAGTGGTGAGGACTTTTAAGGTGCAAAGGAATTCAATGGTAAGCCATTTGGAACCGTAATCATCAAGGTGGTAGAAATCATACCATCCGGTCGTGTTGAGCGCGTACTCGAAATCGGCGAAGACGCTGATTTGCTCGAGGAAGTTATGGTCGAACTTGCGCACGGATGTGAACTCCCAGTCCTGAATGGTGGTGAACTTGCTTTGCTCATCGTAATCATTGAACACCATATTCTCTTCACTCCCCATGAACTTGTCAAACTCTTCATTTTGCACACTTTGCTCCGTTGGAGCTTCAGATATGGACATGGAGTCCGAGAGATAACTCGGAGCATGCCCATATGAAGCTCTGGAGTGCTCTGCTTCTGAGCGCTCACTTGGTATGCGCATCCCACGGCTTGAGTTGCTGCTGCTGTTGTTGAACTTGGTGTAGAGGCCTCTCCAAATACTTGCCATTCCTATAAAAGGGTTACTTGGACACAGTACCCGAAGGATAGTATGATGATAATGGTCAGCGGTTAGTCATTCGGTTAGTAGTCCAAGTGTTAGTCGTTCAAACGCGGAAGGGTGACAACAAATTCTCTCTAGTTGGTTTTATTGCAGCACACTATTATTGCTAAGTGCAAAGTGCACTTACTGGAGAGAGCTAGTTGAGTGAGGAAAGGAGTGCAAAGGGAGAGAGTTTGTGAGGGGGAGAGGAAGTTTTCAACCGAATGCTTTGAGTGGAGAACCAAAGGAGAGTGAGCCCTCTATTTATAGGCTCGAGAGGAGCCTTGGGGGGCAATGTGGCCAGGCCGTCGATGAGCCATGCCGGGCGGTGACCCTTGCCGGCCGGCAGGCATGGCCGGGCGGCAGCCCATGCCGGCCGGCAGGTCATTTCCACCCACTTGGGCGCATTATTGGTGACCACTTTGCTGGAATAGGTGCCATGTGAACTGCATGCCTCCATTATTCCAAAAAAAGTAGAGAGGATAGGAAGCAAGGAAGGATTGATGGGATGGCCAAAGTTAGAATTTTGCAATGAGTGTTCTGCCCTCTATAAAGCCTAGGTGAATAGAGTGGCAGGTGAGAGTGGATGATTAAGAGATGGAATAATTTGTGTGGCTCTCATTCACTTGTTTTTGGCAAATAGGGCTCTAGGTGAAAAAAATGCACAAGTGAAGGGGTGGCCACTCCTCATCCACTCATGGCCATCATTCTTGCTGCAAAAGGGCCAAGAATCCGAAGAAAAAATGTGCCGGGCGGCAGAAATGACCTAGCCGGGGGTCGTTTTTCCTGAAAAATGACCTCCCGGGTGTTGAAATTTGACTAGGTTATTTCAGGCTAGGTTACAGCCCTGAATCAGCACCCGGATGGTCGTTTTGACACGAAAACGACCTCCCGGTGAGGAGACTTGGCCAAATCATCACCAAAATTTTTTTATTCTAGTTTAATGGTTAAAGATTAGGAATAAAAAAATCAACCTAATCTAATGGTATGTATAAGGGAAGGGAGATAAATATCGGTTACTTTCTGGCGAGGGTTCGAATTTACGTCTTGAACAAGACGTTGCCCGCGTTAAATTCTTCATTACTTAACTTTAACCGCTGGTGCACCCAATTTTGGTGGAATTGGATACACCTCAATTTTCTACACCGTGTTAGGATTTTTACCATAAAAGATGCATACCTGATTGCATTGTTCCGTTCAGGGCTTGAAGGCGAACTTTTCATCGTGCCCATTAATGTTAAGGTGGATTTCTCCAGCCCCAACATCAATGTTGGCGTTTGCAGTGCTAAGGAACGGCCTTCCAAGTATAAGAGGTGTCTTTACATCAGCCTCCATGTCTAGGACCACAAAGTCGACAGGAACTAGGGAGTTCCTTATCCTCACGGGTACATCCTCCGCAATGCCCACCGGGTAGTGGACTGATTGGTCAGCGAGCTTCAAGCACATTGCTATAGGGGATAATGAATTGACATCAAGTTTGTCATACACTACCTTTGGCATGATGCTCATGCTCGCCCCCAAGTCACAAGGGGCGTTGTTGAATTGTTGCCTTCCGATGGAACATGGGATGGTTGGGCATCTCGGAACTCGCTTCTTTTCTGGGAGGTAGTTCAAGATAGCGGCGCTGCACTCTTCAGTTAATTTGACAATTTCCGTGGAAGGCATTGGGTGTTTGTTGTTGAGGATGTCCTTTAGGTACTTGGAGTATGTAGGAACCTGCATAGCATCAAGTAGCGGTATGTTGACATATAATTTCTTTATTTCCTCCACAAACTTCCTGAATTGTTCGTCCACCGTTGGCTTCCTCTGTCAAGAGGGGAATGGCAACACCGGGATATCATAGAACTCATGTGGCACCTTCTGGAGAGGTGCCTTTGCCACCTCAACTTCCATTTCCTCCTCTCCTTCTGATTCTTCATCGGTTTCCCTGGTCTTCCCTGCAATGTTAGGATTTGGCGGATCATGTGTGGATTTTCCGCCTCTAGTTGTGACAGCACTAACATTTTCTTTAGGGCTTGCTTCCGTCTGATCGGGGAGCTTGCCCGCGTTAGGCTTAACAATAGAAGCGGCCAGCTGAGCAATTTGCATTTCTAACATTTTGTTATGACTAAGCTGGTTTTGCAGAGAGGTATTGAAGGTTTCCATATGAGAATCTATGCTTTCTAGGACTTTATCAGTAGCAATAAATATCCTACTAATACTTTCATTGATTTTAGATTGTCCTAGAACAAGATCATGGAAGGAAGGTTCATTACGAGTAAAGTTTCTAGAGTTACCCATGTTCTTGTCAAAGGAGAGGTTTGGCTTGGACTCCCATCCGAACTTGTTCGTACGGGACCTAAACCCATTGTGGTTGTTGTTCTTGTTGTTGTTGAGGTAGTTCACTTCTTCTTCTTGAGTCTCTGTGCAGTGGCTTCCCATGTGTCCAAGGTTTCCATAGACTTCGCAAGTCATGCAAGAGTCCAAGGATTGGACAGTTTGAGGTCCGTCTATTTTCTTCAAAAGTGGATCCATTTTGATTGCTAACATATCAATACCATCAACTTGGTGGACTCCCCTCATCTTGGGTTGCTAACATATCAATACCATCAGTTTGAGGGCTAGCTAGAACCATGTTTATTAAGGCCGGTTTTAGCTCGTAGCTTCTGTTCCCCATGTTCGGGTTTAGACCGGTGCAGATGTTGTCTGCAGATGGGGCGGAGTAGTCACGGATCATCTTTTCATCCATGATTGGTTGAGCGGACGGAGACGGGACTCGCAACTGAGCTTGAGTGATCAGAGGTGCTGCAAGAGCAAGCACGGGTGCTTCAAGAGAAAGCACGGGCCGAGGAGGGGTGAGTCTTTGTTGCACTCTCCTCAACAAAGCCTCTGGACCGTTGTGGTAGTTGTCTGGTAGGTCGAAACCAGTCATAAAGCATCCTGTTTACACCACAAATAAACAGAACAAGGGTAAGCCCGCTAAGGAAAGCGGTAACTCCTTAGTAGGAATATCAATGTTAAAATTCTGATATCTTAGCCTATTGCTTCCCCGGCAATAGCGCCAGAAATGCTTGTTGGCATTTCTTAACATCGCATCAAGAATATCGCTATCGCTGGTACGACGCCAGAAACAATTTGATGTTTGTTATGCTTTAAGAGAAGAGTGAACCAATCTGCAAGCGCACGGAACATCTATTGTAGCATTTCACCCGGGAGTATTCTAAGGTATCGTATTTATTTTCTGCAGGGAAGCTAGGCGTAAGAGTATCTTGGTTTAACAGAGATATAACTATAAGAATTATACCAACTGACCAAAGACGGGGGTAAGGATGTTCAATAATAATAGTAGGGGTAGCAGTGATACAGGAGAAATCCACACTAAGATAGATAAAGAGATCGGTTAAGCTAGCCGGGAGGACAGCGAGTCTAAGTCTAGAATTCCTAAGATTATATCTTCCTATTATATCTAAGTCAAGCGTCAAAATTCCTAGTGACTCGGGTTGAGTGCTTACACCAAATCCATGGTACAACCTCGAGTCTTTCACCAATAAGTTTACTTCTGGGCACGACAACGATCCACTAATAGGGTCGGTAACTAACCTCGTACACTAGTGGGCACGTTACCGCTAGACAACCCTGCTTGAGACTTCCCGAACGTGGTGGAATATTGAATGGACGGACAGGGCTGTCACCACCTACCGCCTGCCACACAGCCAGTGGGGACGAATGCAAAACCAGCTAGCGTTAACTTAGGCACTGCACCTACGTTTTCACTAGATATTCTTCCGTTGGCCTAGCGGAAGAATAGCCAGGGAATAACCAAGTCTAAGTTCTATTCAAGAACTAAACTTAATTAAATCCTAGTCGGGAATCCCATAAACTGTGCTTCAAAGTTCTTTCCCGATAATTGTAACTTGAGGAAATTGACTAAGTAAAGATAATTACTTGACAAGATATATAAGGAAAAAGATAATTATATTGATAAGGGATAAGTCTTACAAAAAGGGAAAAGATACAAGAGAGCTCATACCAAGACTCCGAGACGATTTCTGGAGTCCCCAGCAATGCTCTCGACTAGACTCTAACTCCCGACTAACTAACCTACTCTACTAGTAAGAAAAGAAGTGGGAAATGGACTCCAATGTGTTTCACTTGGTTGATGTTCTTTTTCTACCGAATTCCCCCTCTATTTATAGGTGGCAGAGACTTGGCAAGTACTTCAAGGTGGAGGAGAGTCGGTGGGCGAAAATTCCCCCGCCGGGCGGTCACGTGTGTCGGGCGGAAGGGGGGCGGCAGCCCAGGCTGGGCGGCCAAGGGATTTGGTCAGTTTCCAACCAACTCGCTTCGAACGGCTCAAATCTTGTCTTGATGGCGGTTCGTTGGTCGGTTTCCCCCGAAATCTCTGTTTTGGGGTCGGTAAGCCTCATGGGCCTCATGGGCTGGTAACCCTGGGTGGCCAACCCAGGCCGAGCGGCAAACCCTACCGGGCAGCAAGCCTAAGCCGGGCAGCACGGCAGGCCGAGCGGCGGCCTGTGCCGGGCGGCAGCCCCTTTCGGGTGCCGACCCCCTCCGGGTCATGTTTTGACTTGTCCAAGTTATGCCACATGAATGCCTCCTTTATTTCTCCACTTTCACCCTCCTTAGTCCAGGAATGGAAAACAGCCTTGTTTTGGAGTGTTTTGCAGGGTTGGCAGGGTCAGGCGATCAGCCTCATGACGACTCTGTTTTGACCCATCGGGTGGCTAATTTCAGCCTGATAAGACCCCTATCGCTTGGGTTCTGATTTCAGTCATCATGACCCTGCCAGGCCCTGTTTTTAGCCTCATATGACCCTGTCGGCCTGCTGTTTTAAGGCAGAATCAGCCGACGGGGCGTTTCTTCATGTTTTTACATAATTTTGGCCCTTTTGACCCTACATACACATATTTCACCAAAAATCGTGGAACTTTATTAGTTTAAACAAATATTCATAAAACTTTGGTCTTTACGTTGCATTTCCTGACCGGTTGGTAGTCGATGTTGGGTTTTAAGGACCACCAACACTGACTCTGTTTTTAAGGTGGGATATCACACTCACATTCTCAGTTCCACCAAGACTTTGAAGTTTGCTAAGAGAGAGGGAGCCGAGCCATTCAGTGTTTTTTACTTCATCTGGACAGAGATCCTCTACAACTTCTATACTAGTAAGGTATCTCTGATATATATGCTCCTTACATCATGAAGATGATTCATCGTGTTGTGGGCTGCCAGTTCATTTGTGATAAGAAGAATCCCTCAGTCATGTCGAAGAAGTTTCCTCTCATTGCCACACCTCCCAGAGATGGGCCCTCTCCACCACCAGCAGCAGTAGCAGATGCACCTCAGTCTTTAGCCGCAGCAGCAGTGGCGGCCGCTGGTACTAGTGATGCCCCTGACCCTCGTCATCGCTCGTCCAAGGTCACCAGTGCTTTCAAGTCCATGTTTTGCATGTGCCGGGACATAGCGGTGGTAGTGAGAGAGCAACGAGAAATGCTTACTCGAATGAGATCCGATATGGGCATTCTCGCTTCCTCTACTAGTGTTCAGCTGCCACCCCCTATGGATCTCACTCCTGTGCCAGATATCACATCCTATGATGATCCATGGGGTTTCTACACTCAGGCTACTCGGATGGTCCAGTAGGCAGGCGATGATGAGGATGAGGATGACGATGCTGACAGCGCGGACGAGTGATTTTGTGTGCTTCACTCTTTGCTTTTCCCTTTTGGGTGTTGTGATGCCAAAGGGGGAGAAGTACTTATCTTTTAATTTTATTTTGTGAGGTGTGAGAGTGATGGACAAGTTTGTGGTTCATAAAACTATTTGCTATTGGTACTTGTAAGCCCTTATTTGTGCTTTATGAGTTCGTGTGCTATTCATGTCTCCTGTGATGATGCATTGTTGGTTCTCTCTTTCTAGATACATTTGTGTGGGAATTCTTGTTAGATGCTTTTTGTCTCTATTCATGGTGTTTAATTGTTGCAATTTGACTCCTATGCATGCCTTAAGGGGGAGCTCTCACACTTGTCAATAATATGTGCTTTGTTTTTTTCTTTGTTTACTCTTTCTCACATGCACACACTTAGAGGGAGCTCCATATGTGTCGAGGGAAGAAACCTCGGTGCCACGTGACACCTGGCTAGGGCCCATGGGCACTAGGCTCGAAATGGCCGTCTAGGCCACTGCTAGGACGTCGCCTACATGGGCCCCTGCGGAAGAAGCGTCCCCGTGACTGGCTAAACCTGGTCACAAGAGTCGCGCCATGCCCTCAAACCATTTGACCCTCCACGGGTCAAAGACCGATTATGCTGCTCTACCCCTCAAAGGGAGTCAAGGACCAGTCGATTGACCCGGTAGGGTCGAGCTAAGATTCGCCCTTCCGAGCAAATGATACGACCATTCGCCCAAGCTCACCCGCTCGAGGACAAGAATGGTCGCTTCATTGGTATCATGACCACGATGATAGTGCAGGTCCCCACCATGACTGCCGCATAAGCTTTGTCCTCATCAACTCCCGCCAGTGGGGCCTGTACCACGACGGGATGAGACAACGGGCCCCTGACTCAGTCGGAAGTAGCGGAGCGGAGAAACTTCACCACCCTGTCAAGATAGGGCGGATTCCAACTCCAATCCCATCTGTACAGGCATTATCCGACACAACAACCTCGAAGGAGGGGGTCGAGCGATATGTGGTTGGCAGCCGCCAACTACCCAGCCTTAAATAGCATGCCCATTGCACGCGCACAGTATCAGGGGTCAAATCCTCCCCCTTGCTCCTCTCATCGTCACCCATGGCTGTTTATCAAACCAGGAGTGACAAGATGACCTGTGACATTGCTGCCCGATGGCAAACCCCAGCCTCGGCGATGAAGGATAGGCTGATAGATGGCCAGATTGGCCCCGACTCTGATAAATGTGACAGCGCCCAAGATGCACCTCACCTCGCATGACAAAGCACGCCATTAACAGTGACGAGGAGGACTCAGCCTAACAATGGAAGATGAGGGCATACCTGAGCACAGTGCCCCCCCCTCTCTGGTACGACGACTAGACGATGGACCATCAGGATTGAAGACCACACCACGGACTAGGGGCTTTGCCTTCTTCGACATAGCTCCACCAACTCGACACCTGTGGAGTCCCCAACTATTTCAACTCCTCTATCTCTCTCTGTAAATGGGCCCGCTCCTTCAAAATATAAGAGGGGAGGTTCTTCTTCCTCAACAGAAGACACACACTCATTTTTTTGTTTTGCACCCGAGACTTGGAGCCCTCTCCTCCCTCCCCACCATTGTAATCTCCACCAGAGCATGTAACATGAGAAGGCTAGAGAACTGGGTGTAGGGGGCCTTCCCCGAACCAGTATAACCCCCATGTCCTCTTGCTTAGCCATCACCGAGCCTGAAACAGGCTCCCCCGTGAACAAATTCTACTAGCCTGAAACAAATTCTAAACACCGACAGTTGGCGCGCTAGGTAGGGGCTTTGCACATTTCGCTTCATCACTCACCGGTTCGGATAGCCACCTCCTCCATGTTCTGGGCTCCCGGCAGCACCGTGTGCTTCGGGAGCTTGGAGTTTGTTGCTACGACAGACCAGAAGCTGCTGTGCATCAGCATCCAGACTTCATTGCCACCTCACGCTCTGGCGCCCGCCTCCGAGGTGACGCGCCTATGGTGGCTCGAGGACATGGGCGCCACACTCGACTTCGTAGTCACGGTGGATGGGACGTTACGACTCGTTCATGAGTCACTCCTGGACCCCATCGCGATGGCCATCATGATTGCCGATGAGGCAGTGCACATGGTTCAGCCTGAACCGGCCAGGTTGCACATCACTAACTACTCCATGACGTCGCCTAGGTACGGTGATCAGCTATTGCTCCACTTGGAGCGGTACTTGGGCCCTACGCCCGACCAAGATGACCTCCGCAACTTCACATTCGCCTTAGCAAGCATCCATGGATAGCTTCTCGGAGGGGAGACCCTCCACCCAAGATGGCTCCTCGAGGCCCCTCCAGAGGGCTATCCTCGCGGCCTTCACAGCGACGCAGAGTGCTTCCAGGATGCAGCCATCGAGCACTCGCTATTCGCTTTCACGGATCCAGGTTTCATTGGTGTGATCGATCACCCAGACGAGTCCCTCTTCGACCTCCTTGACATAAGATCATGTGAGGACTTCGACTCCAGGAGTAGCGTGGGAAGCGGGTGAGACGGTCATCGACATCCCCATCACTGCCACCGGGGGGGGGGGGGGCGCAGCCCACCTCCCGCATAGCAGATCCCCAGCAGCGGTTGAGGGCCCGATGGACGGGGCTGGAGGAGACCTGACGCCAGCTCGAACACGAGAAAGATGAAATAGACCGTGAGCTAGCCCATGCCAGCATGGGCGGACGTGCTCGCACCATGGCTCGTGACGTCCATCAGCACATCGTCAATGACGAACAAGGATCCCCCCAGTTCACCCGTGCGGGGCAGAACATAGCAGCAGTCGTCACACTGCTCAAAACACTCCCCAAGCCCATGACACCGGAGGAACCGCAGGCCCAATGGGAAGTCACGGAGCTTCTGGCCAAGGCCACCGAGCTCCAGGCGGAGACCTCGCTAAGGGGAGCTGCCCAATCCAACCAGCAAATCTCCACATCCAGGGGCGTGGCGGCGGGTAGCACTACCGGATTGCAACAACATTCGGTCTGGTAGCCAGCCCCTACGGGCGACACACCCAAGAAGGCCTCAGTCCACGACCGGGTCAGACCGAAACACGACGTGCGCCACACCCTTAAGGCGCACTGGCATGAGGGGGAGCGGTTGAACAAGGAGAGGGGCCGTTAGCCACGCCGCTGAGGCCGGTACTATGCACCCACTTATATACCGTAAGAGGATGGTGTATATTGTAGCACTTTTATCCTTAGAGTACTCTAAGGTTTAATCGAATCCACAGGGATCGGAAGAGAACGATGTTTAGAGTTTACTATTTCATCTAACAAATCAATCCTAGCATAAAGTACATATTGCACATACGTGAGCATGAAAAGGAGTGAAGATTGAAGGTTGCGCCGATCGGCTCAAGAGATGCACCGATCGGTGTGAAGACTTACCTGGGCCAAAGTGCGCCCGATGCTTAGTTAGCCCAGGCTTATTTGACTAGGAGCATACACATCGACCAAGGAGTATCATGGAGTTAGCCTATATGAATCTAGCGGTCAGAGAAAGGTTGTGCCGATTGGCGCAACTGGTGTATCGATCGACACTGAAGCAGTAGTCGTTATCATCTTAATCCTTGCTTACTTGGTACTTTAAACAATCGGTAAACCTCAAAGATTGGCAAGACCACCCGCCTTTCCAAGCATCTCCCGATTTATCGCTGCCGAGAGGAAACCCTTAATCATGCGAGTATCTTAACCCTACTTGACTATCTAAAAGTGATGTGCAAGCTTAGCTCTGTCACAACTAAACCACACCCTAGCATCATCAAGCAATCATGATTCGTACAAGATCCGGATACTAGCCTAATCACCACAATTAAGAGAGCATCTAAATACTTAGACTAGAACTAAGCACTTGAATAAGCACATGTAAGATCAATCAATCCAGACTAACACAAATTGCAGCCAAGGATAGAATTAAGATAGACAACATAAAGATCGATATCTTATACCAATATTCATCATCGTCAGGGCGCGCCGATCGGCTCAACTGGTGCACTGATCGGTGCCGCCTTGATGCATCGTTGATGACTCCCAAGGTACATGGCTCTACTTCTCCTAGCTCCGGTGTAGTGCACCACGCAGGGTCCCTACCCGACTAGACTACATCTATTCAATTTGTTGGCCCTTCAACTCCGGTTGCCTCCTGGCGATGTGCAGCGGCTCCTATTGCCTAATTCTCCCACTTCTCCTTCGTGTCCCCTGGTCTTGGACGTCATATGGGTGTTTATATTGCCTCTGGTCACGTCCTCCCTTGCTTGGCCTCCAAGTTTAGCTCATAGAGATTGAATCCAAGTCGGTTTCGTACCTTCCATAAACTGCGCCGACTTACTTTAATCGTAACCGATGCTTCTAGAGTCCAAATGAAGCAATCATGGACTCTATATCGTATCCCTTGAAAAGATCTATAACTTTGGTATTATTTGGATCCTCAGATTTGGACGTTCAGATACCCAAAATTGCGATGCCAAAATATCTGTCCTGATTCAGATTCCTCTGCGCAGCCGGCCTTGCAGGGCCCATATTTCCTAGCTCCCGAGTCCAATAAATGGAAATCATATATGTTTTAGAAAGCACTTGACGATATCTTCAACGTTGGTATTCTGAGATTTCCTATTTGACCACGTCTTGGGTTCCAAAATCACGTGACAATACAGTGTTGTTTCTGGACTCCGAGAATTGAACTTTCCTTCTGAATAAACCTTCTAGAAATCCTTAGGCATTGGGCCTCGACCTTGGGCTTGCACATTGGACCTCATGGACATCCAGGTGTGTCTTGTAAGCTTCATGGCCTAGTGGGAAGCCCTCCTTGCACGGCGAGTCGGGCTTCATATCGGCACTTCTCATATAAGAACCATTTTGTCTTCTTTTTACCTATTTTTGCAATAAAGCACTAAAATGACACTACATAATCATCAATATTAGAGGTAAAACACATGATTATGACAAGAATATGGTACGATATTGGTGGTTATTGGCATATAAAATGGGTACTTAGAAACCACCTACAAATCCCCCATGCTCAAACCTTTGCTCGTCCTCGAGCAAATAAATTACCCTCAAGAAGAGATCAGCGTTGCAATCATGCTATCTTCACGTGCATTCATCAAGGCTCATGCATATCCAACCCGCTTTAAGAGTGTAGTACAAAAATTTTCTGTTGCACCAATTCTACTACTCAAAGATACAAGTGGGGAACAGATTATGATTAAGAACCGACCATAATGATCAAATAAAGTAGCTTCAACTCTCAAATTAGATTACTCCTCAAACTAGGCCTTAAATGATAAAGTTTTTCCAAAAATTGAGTCTCATTTATCCAAACAAAACGCTCTCTTGCAAAGAATCAAAGCAACACTCATCTTACAAATCTCACAAGCCAAACAACTAGAAGCGATCCTATCTACAAATATTTGGTGGAAGGCTTTATATGTAGCTTGGTAGGAAAACAACTAGCAACAATGTAACTCAGAGTATTGTCAAATCAAGAGATAGTTCTAATTGGTTTTACAAAGACTTGTCAAAAAGGCCATTGGAAAACATTATGAAGAAGAGGAAAAACACACGCTTTTAGAAAGGTGGACATGCGCAAAAGGCAAAGAATGATCTCAAGACACAAATGAAGTTCTCGAAATCAGATTCCACATGGTTGGAGTGATAGAGTTTCAGCCAATTGAATGCAGTTACTTGAAGAATAATGGTTTATGCACCAATCTCCTCTCTTGCAACTTGATTGAACATTCTTGATCTTCCATCAACAATTTTTTTAAGTCCATTAGCTAGTGCTTCAGAATGATGAATGACACCCATCCCCCATGCTTAAACGTTGCTCATCCTCGAGCAAAGGGAGTGGAAAAAGAAGAGCACTAGCTGAATTTGTTATTCCTTCTCTTTGACCATCTGAAACACTTATAATTGCTTTCTGGAGATAACAGAGCGCTTTCTGAATTTTTGAGTCCTTACGCCGATCGGCGCACTTCTGATTTTGCCTTGTCTTCTCCTTGTATTGCTCTTTTGCACTTCAGAGGTGTTTATTGATGAAAATCTTCGTCTTCAGCAAGAGGTCTTGGTAGTGTGTGCACAAAACCATAGAAATAGTGCAACGGCTCGACGAGAAACTCATATCATAGGTTGTGGACAAGGAGAGGACAACACCAAAAGAAATATGGGTTTACAGGTGGGAATATTCAGCGAGTATTGCTAAATATGAAGAGGCTAGCAAACAAGTGATAGTTATGCACACAAAATGGCCAACTTCCAAGTCTCATACCAAAAGAACACAAACTTGAAACAACTCACCAAATTACATGTTGCAATCGATAGTTTTATCATATAAGTGTAGCATATTTGGCTTTGGTAGGTATGATCAATGCAAGAGAGAAATATTTGCAAGGTTTAGAGACAACATGTAACAGTTTTCCATAAATTATTAAGTACACTAGCTATGTTGGAGGTTTCTTCTTAGAGAGCAAAGCATATTGTCATGAAGAACAATACAACCATATGGGGTCTTTATCAAAACATCTGTCAACAAATACCACCACTAATGAAAATAAAGTTCATAGAATTGGTGCTTAGTTGAAAATTCAGAGGTGGACAATTATGTGCGATGAATCATGCAACTTCCAATAACAATAGCAACTTTCATCATATCTCTAGCAAAGATCCTCGTCAAAATTATGGATTTATTCGTCATGAAAGCATTATAAGACAATGGTGATGATACAGGCAAGCTCCCCTAGATAAATTAATGACATTTGGTCACCCTAAGGTAGCTATTAGGGATATGTCACTGTCCATTCTATGTTCTAGGTTGTGCCGATCGGCACTGAAGCAGTAGTCGTTATCATCTTAATCCTAGCTTACTTGGTACTTTAAACAATCGGTGAACATCAAAGATGAGCAAGACCACCCGCCTTTCCGAGCGTCTCCCGATTTATCGCTCCTGAGAGGAAACCCTTAATCGCGTGAGTATCTTAACCCTACTTGACTATCTAAAAGTGTTGTGTAAGCTTAGCTCTGTCACAACTAAACCTTACCCTAGCATCATCAAGCAATCATGATTCATACAAGATCCGAATACTAGCCTAATCACCATGATTAAGAGAGAATCTAAATACTTAGACTAGAACTAAGTAATTGAATCAGCACATGTAAGATCAATCAATCCAGACAAACACAAATTGCAGCCAAGGATAGAATTAAGATAGACAACATAAAGATCGATAACTTATACCAATATTCATCATCGTCAAGGGCGCGCCGATCGGCTCAACTGGTGCGCCGATTGGCGCCGCCTTGATGCATCTTTGACGACTCCCAAGGTACATGGCTCTACTTCTCCTAGCTCCGGTGTAGTGCACTATGCAGGGTCCCTACCTGACTAGACTACATCTCTTCAATTTGGTGACCCTTCAACTCCGATGGCCTCCTGACGATGTGCAGCGGCTCCTATAGACTAATTCTCCCACTTCTCCTTCGTGTCCCCTGGTCTTTGACATCATATGGGTGTTTATATAGTCTCTGGTCACGTCCTTCCTTGCTTGGCCTCCAAGTTTAGCTCATAGAGATTGAATCCAAGTCGGTTTTGTACCTTCCATAAACTATGCCGAATTACTTTAATCATAACCGATGCTTCCAAAGTCCAAATTAATCAAGCATAGACTCTATCTCGTAGCCCTTGAAAAGATCTACAACTTTGGTATTATTTGGATCCTCAGATTCGGACGTTTAGATACCCAAAATTATGATGCGAAAATATCTATCCTGATTCGGATTCCTCTACGCAGCCTGCCTTGTGGAGCCCATATCTCCTAGCTCTGTTGTCCAATAAATGCAAATCATATATGTTTTGGAAAGCCCTCGATGAGATAGTCAACTTTGGTATTCTGAGATTTACTGTTTGGCCAGGTCTTGGGCTCTGAAATCATATGACAACACAGTGCTGTTTCTGGACTCCGGGAATTGAACTTTCCTTCCGGATAAACCTTCTACAAATCCTTAGGCATTGGGTCTCGACCGTGGGCTTGCACATTGGACCTCATGGACGTCCAGGTATGTCTTGTAAGCTTCATGGCCTAGTGGGAAGCCCTCCTTGCACAGCGAGTCGGGCTTCATATCGGTACTTCTCATATAAGAGTTATTTTCTCGTCTTTTTACCTGTTTCTGCAATAAAGTACTAAAACGACACTACACGTGGAAATCGTCAATATTAGAGGTAAAACACATGATTATGACAAGAATATGGTATGATATTGGTGGTTATTGGCATATAAAATGGGTACTTCAGAACCATCAACAGACACCGACGACAAAATGAGTAGAAGCCCAAGCCCCCCGGGGCCACCGGTTTTCAGCTCGCGCATCCGCAGGACCGAGTTCCCTCAACGCTTCCGAGCACCCATCACCATTACCAAGTACGCGGGCAAAACGGACCCGGGCCATTGGCTCGAAGACTACCATCTCGCGTGTCAGGGTGGGAGAGCCACCGACGACCTTGCCATCATCCGCAACCTTCCTTTATACCTCGCGAATTTGGCACACGCCTGGCTCGGGCATCTTCCAGAAGGTCAGATCTATGATAGGGGCGACCTGAGGAACATCTTCGTCGGCAATTTCTAGGAAACCTATGTCCGACCAGGCAACCATTGGGATCTCAAGAACTGCCAATAGAAAGCTGGTGAGTTTCTCAGGGACTACATCCAGCACAAGTGCAACAAGCAGCCCAATGTGGGTGATGCGGACATCGTTGGGGCCTTCATCTCTGGCACCACCTTAGAATAGCTCATCCACGAGCTAGGGCGGAAGGGTCCACACATGGCTCGTGAGCTCCTGGACATCGCCACAAGTTTTGCCTCCAGTGAAGAGTGTGTTGGAGCCGTCCTCCAGCGCATGCCGGAGGGGAAAGGGAAAGGCAAGCGGGAGGAAGGGGCCGGCAATGGCACCTCTGACCACCCAAAGAAGAAGAAGAACAAGACGTGATCTGCGCGCGACCTAGTCATGGCCGCCACCGAATGCAAGCCGCCGAGGCCGGCAATAGGGGAGGCACTGAACCACTTCGAGAAGAAGTGGAATGGTCCATTTCCCCAACCATGGATTCCCCGTCAAACACATCCTCAAGGTCTGCTCGATGATGAAGAAATTCATTCGGGAGGAGGTGAAGAAGGGAGACCCGGAGAAAGCATCGAAGCCAGGGGTCCAGGACCCTACGAACGGTGAAGACGAGCAGGGGGCCCAGTGTTCCCCAACCCCGAAGCCTGTCATATGATTTTCATGGGGCCCGAGTCCCGAGGAAGTCACCGCACTTGCAAGGTCGAGCATCGCATGGTTTTTACAGCAGAACCCGCCACTCTAGCCTTCCTCAAGTGGTCAGACCTGCCAATCACGTTCGTCCGGTCGGACCACCCCCAACATGTGCCACGACCGGGTCGATACTCGCTTGTAGTCGATCCCATCATCTTCAAGGTCCGCCTATCCAAGGTAATGATGGATGGGGGGAGTTGCATCAACATCATGTACGCCAACATGCTCGACCTGCTCGGGATCAACTGGTCATGCCTCCAGCCAGCCGACGCACCCTTTCACGGGATCGTCCTAGGATGGCAAGCCATGCCCCTCAGACGGATCAGCCTACCCTTCACGTTCGGGACTTCGTCGAACTTCCGGACCGAGACCCTCATCTTTGAGGTTGTCGACTTCCCGGGAGTGTATCATGCTCTCTTGGGACATCCATGCTATGCCAAGTTCATGGCCGTTCCCAATTGCACCTACCTGAAGCTCAAGACGCCGGGCCCTAAAGGGGTGTAAGGACCGAAGGCGTACCGAGAGGAGGTTTGAATCGGTAAGCCGCTCATGAAACCAAAAACTTAAATTCACACTACTTGAGTCTAACAAGCATTGTAACCTAAACAATTCTAGTAGGCCAAGACCCTACACATGCTAGTGTTCATGATAAAAAGAAAGCGTGGAAGCCAAACACACTAGCCTATGCAAGCCACAATTCAACCTAGTTACTAGAGCACACAATTGTGGAATATTAAAGAGAGGGTCAAGGAATGCTCATGATTTTTTTTCCTGAGGTCTCTGTTGGTGGCCCTTAAGACCCAATATCAGCCACCAGCCGGTTGGGAAATATAAGGTAAAGACCAAAGATTCATGAATATTTGTTTAAACTAATAAAGTTCCACGTGTTTTGGTGAAATATGTGTTTGCAGGTTCAAAGGGGCCAAAATTATGTAAAAACATGAAGAAACGCCCTATCGGCCGATCCTGTCGTAAAACAGCTGGCCGACAAGGTGTATGAGACTAAAATCAGGGCCCGACAGGGTCGTGATGGCTGAAATCAGAACTAAGCCGACATGGTCATATCAGGCATAAATCAGCCACTCGACTGATTAAAATAGAGTCTCATCAGGCTGAACCATCCGACCTAGCCGACCCTACAACATACTCCACCATGAGGCCGTTTTCCATCCCTGGACTAAGGAGGGCAAAAAGTGAAGAAGTAAAGGCGGCATCCACCTCGCACACCTTGGACAAGTGAAGACATGACCCGAAGGGGGTTGGCACCAAAAAGGGGCCGCCGCTCGGCCTGGGACTTTTGCCCCTGGGGTGTCCAGCCCACTCGGCCCATTATGCCTACCAACGCCAAATGGATAAAACGGTTGGGAACCGACCAAGGAGCCACCACCAAGAAAAGATCTGAGCCAACCAAAACAAGTCGATCGGGAACCAACTTCATCCAACGGCCGCCCGGCCTAACCTGCCGCCCGGCGGTGCATGCCGCCCGGCGGGGGAAATTTTGCCCACCGACTCTCCTTCACCTACAAGTACCTGCCAACCCATCGTCACCTATAAATAGAGGGGTAATTCGGCAGAAATAAAATCATCAGAAGCAAGTGAAACACATTGAAGTCCATTTCCCATTACTTTTCTTACTAGTAGAGTAGGTTAGTCTAGTCGAGAGCATAGCTCGGGATTCCAGAAATCATCTCATAGTCTTGGTATGAGCTCTCTTGTATTTTTTCTCTTTTTATGAGACATATCTTTTATTAAATATAATTATCGTTTCCTTATTTATCTTGTCAAGTACTTATCTTTACTTAGTCAATTTCCTCAAGTTACAATTATCGGGAAAGAACTTTGAAGCATAATTTACCAGATTCCCGGCTAGGATTTAATTAAGTTTAGTTCTTTAATAGAACTTAGACTTGGTTATTTCCTGACTATTCTTTTGCTAGGCCAATGGAAGAATATCTAGTGAAAGCATAGGCGCGGTGCCTAAGTTAACACTAGATGGTTTTGCATTCGTCCCTACAGGCTGTGTGGTAGGCGGCAAGTGGTGACAGCCCTATCCGTCCATTTAGTATTCCACCACGTTCGGGAAGTCTCAAGTAGGGTTGTCTAGCGGTAACGTGCCCACTAATTCACGAGGTTAGTTACCGACCCTATTAGTGGATCTTTGTCATGCGCCGAAGTAAACTTATTGGTGAAAGACTCGAGGTTGTACCATGGATTTGGTGTAAGCACTCAACCTGAGTAACTAGGAATTTTGACGCTTGACTAGATTAAGAAAAGTTTATCTTTGGAGTTCTTGACTTAGACTCGCTGTCCTCCCAGCTAGCTTAATCGATCTCTTTTGTCTATCTTAGTGTGGATTTCTCCTGTATCACTGCTCCCCTGTTTATCATTGAATATCATTACCCCCATCTTTGGTCAGTTGGTATAACTCTTATAGTCATATCTTTGTTAAACCAAGATACTCTTATGCCTAGCTTCCCTGAGGAAAATAAATACGATACCTTAGAATACTCCTGGGTGAAATGCTATAATAGATGTTTGGTGCGCTTGCGGATTGGTTCACTCTTCTCTTAAAGCATAACAAAAATCAATCAACACTTCGAGCGTTGTTACTAGATAATATTTTGGTGCCACATTAAGAAGTGCCAACAAGCATTTTTGGTGCCGTTGCCGGAGAAGCAATAGGCTAAGATGTCAGAATTTTAACATTGATATCTCTATTAAGGAGTTACCACTTTCCTTAGCGGGTTCACCCTTGTTCTGTTTATTTGTGGTGTAAATAGGATGCTTTATGATTGGTTTTGACCTACCAGACAGCTACCACAATGATCCGGAGGCTTTATTGAGGAGAGTGTGTCAACGACTCACCCCTCCTCGACCCAGACTTGCTCTTGAAGCACCTCCTATCCCACCAGCTCAACTGCAAGACCCTTCCACGTTAGCTCAACCAACCATGGCTGAGAAGACCATCCGTGACTGCAAACAACATCCGCACCGGTCTGAACCCGAACATGGGGAACAAAGGCTATGAGCTGAAACCAGCCCTAATCAACATGGTTTTGGCCAGTCCTTTCTGTGGCAAGGCATCGAAAGACGCAAATGCCCACCTTCAATAGTTTTGGCAGTGTGCAGCACCTTCACCATGAGGGAGGCGACTCCTGAAGCTATCTGCCTTCGCCTTATTCCATTTTCACTGATGGGGAAGGCGAAGCAGTGGTTCTACAGCAATCAAGAAGAGCTCACCACATGGGACAAGTGCTCCAACGCCTTCCTTGCCAAGTTCTTCCCACTAGGCAAAACCAACGCCCTGCGGAATAAGATTTCAAGTTTCCAACAGCTAACCGACGAAAGCATCCCTGAGGCATGGGATTGTTTCCAATAGTATACTCTAGCATGCCCACATCATGGAATGCAAGATTGGTTGCTAATCCAAAGCTTCTACCATGGGCTCAACCGTCCCGCTCGTGAGCACCTAGATGCAGCGCTGGAGGTTCCTTCTTCTCTCTGAAGGTCAAAGAAGCTCAAACTATCATAGAAAAGATGGTCGCCAACTATAGTGGCTATGATGAGAGGCAGAATCAGTTTCAACCCAAGATGAGGCGAGTCCACCAAGTTGATGGTATTGACATGCTAGCAATCAAGGTGGATCAACTTTTGAAGAAAATGGATTTGCCTCAAACTACCCAATCCCTCGACTCTCGCATGACTTGCGAAGTTTGTGGGAATGTTGGACATATGGGAAGTTGCTGCCCAGAGAATCAAGAAGAAGAAGTGAACTACCTCAACAACAACAACAGCAGCAACAACAATGGGTTTAGGCCTCGTACGAACAACTTCAGATGCGAGTCCAAGCCAAACCTTTCCTTCGACAAGAACATGGGTAACTCTGGCAAATTTACTCGTAATGAACCTTCCTTCCATGATCTTGTTCTAGGACAATCTAAAATAAATGAAAGTATTAGTAGGAAATTTATTGCTACTAATAAAGTCCTAGAAAGCATAGATTCTCATATGGAAGCATTTAATACCTCTTTGCAAAACCAGCTTAGCAATAATAAGATGCTAGAAACACAAATTGCTCAGCTGGCCGCTTCTATTGTTAAGCCTAACTTGGGCAAGCTCCCCGGTCAGCCGGAAGCTAGCCCCAAGGAAAATGTGAATGCCATCACAACTAGAGGCAGAAAATCTAATGAGGAAATCACCATGCTAGATTCGCGCATATCATGGCCTTCCCCAAGTTACATGTCGTCACCAACTCGGTCGCCGGATTCAGCCGACACCCCTTTACAGTTTTGATGATATCTCCCACATCCGATGTCCAAACGAGGCGTTCTTTGATGCATTGGAAAGGGGACGACGACGCCGTCATTTTATTTCGGGTCCTAGCTTCAGAAGGGTCGTGAGTCATGATGTGTGACCATGACAAGGTGCTGTGCCACCTATTTTAGGCCAACTTGGCCATGTATTGTGTCGGGCCTTAAGCCCATGTTTTGGGCGCCCCCCCTGGTCGCCCCCAACCCTAGAACGCCCCCGGTTCCTACATAAACTCAGTAACCGCCGTCTTTTAGTTTCAGGTTTTGTTTAGTTCAGTTTTCTAGAGAGAAACTTGATTGAATTATTGTAACTGTGGCGACATGTCCTTTTACAGTAATCCAGGGCCCCTGTTCTTGTTCTACACCACTGTGGCGATTAGTCCTTTTGTGTTCAGAGCTTGAACCTTTTCTTGTGATTTGCTTCATCCATATTTGCAATCTTAGATTGCGTGTTTATCCTCTCTTGCTTGTGTTCTCGATTTCGCTTGCAGGAACAATCAAGTTGTGCTTGGTGTAACGGTTGCGGGGTTGGATCGTGTCTGATTCAAGCCGGGTCATCGACGCCGAGTTTCCCAAATTCAGGTTTCTCCCCTTACCTCTCGGAAGATCGGGTCATATCTATATCAAGTGGTATCAGATTCCTAGGTTCCCCATGAGGTATTATCGTGTTCTTCCCTGTAGATTCATTTGTGTTCTTCACCTTTTGTCCACGAAAAAGCCTACAAAAAAATATTTCCCCACCATCCCAGACATTGTTTAGCCTTTGCATAATTTAATTTTAGAGTCCGTAGTGTTGAGTTTGTGTCCTAGTCGAGTTTAGTTGCTGGTTTGAATTTGTGTTTGGATTTGGTTTGTGTTTTGATCTCCGTTGCACACCACCATCACCATCGCGTTTTCCATTGGATTCACCATCGTGTCACCCACCCACCACACCCACAATCCGTTGCCAACAAAAAAACCCTACCCGATTCTGTTTCTGTTCCCCCCCCCCTCACCCCTCAAACCCTATCTTGACCTACCTTCGGTAAAACAGGCATAACTTTTCGCTCGTTGCTCAAATTGGGCTGAAATTTTTATAGTAGATTCTTGAATCAAAGTTCAGGTGACCCACACTAGACTCCGCCCTGTGTGCCCTCATCAAAAAAATTCAAAAAAATCGGGAAAAAATAGAAAAAAATTGTGAAGTCAAAAATAGCGCTTTCAGTGAAACTTTGTGATTTTGCCTATCCTTTGTTTTCCCTCTGTTTGAGTTGAAACTTCTTGTGGTTCCTTCCTTTGTGTTCCTCTATCACAGAAAAATAGTGGAAAAATCGTACAAAAAATTAAGATTTTGATTTGCACCCCCCCCCCCCCCCCCCCCCGCCCTGAAAATTCGAATTCTGTGAAGTCTATTTTGATACTTGCTGCCTTTGCCATTGTTCTTGCTGTCACAACTGTTTTTGAACACGATTCTTTTGCCAGCAATTAGGACACTGCTTTGGACATTTATTCAGTGCTACTATCTGTTATTGAATTGTGTTCCACCGACATAAATATTAGCCTTCCAAGCCATACATATTGCAGCACAGGTCTCTTCCTTGTAACTGTTACACCCAAGTTCGACTACAGATTGTGTCAACCTGTTTGCCTTTGGTAAGAACACTTGCAAGATTGTGATACATTGCTTCTGCTATTATTTCCACTTTCTACAACCTCTGCTGCCTGCTAGTTGATAGGGCTAATCCTTTTGTTTAGTCTTGTCTTTTGCTTCTAACCATGACAGAGAAAGGGAAAGGGACACCTAGAGAGTCGGAGTCCCCTACAGACTTCAATGATTGCGTGTCCAAGGTCGAGCTAACGAAGCTTCTTGCGGACCAGCGTACATTCATGGAAACGAAGTTTGTCGAGTTGATGGGTCACATCAACACTATTGCCCACCGAATTGAAGATGTTGAACGACGACCTCCACCTCAATGAGCTATTGATGATGATGATTTTGACCGTGATGCAGACCGTCTTCGCAGTAATCGACACGGTATGGGAGGTAATAACAATCGTGGTAATACTAATACTTTTGTTAAGCCCAAATTTAACATACCACCTTTTGCGGGTAGTGCTGATCCTGAAGCATACTTAGATTGGGAACATGCTATTGAACAGAAATTTAATTCTCGTTTAGTTCCTGCTGAGCATAGAGTTAGACTTGCTACTAGTGAGTTTACAGGTTTTGCTCTCTTTTGGTGGAATGATCTTTGCAATACTAATGCTGCTATACCTGCCACTTGGCCTGTTTTGAAACAACGCATGAAATCTCGTTTTGTTCCTCCTTATTACCAACGTGATTTACGTTTGAAATTATAATCTTTGACACAAGGTAGTAAAACAGTAGAGGAATATTATCAGGAATTGCTTATTGGTTTAGCACATTGTGATATACATGAAGATGATGTTGAAACTAGTGCTAGATTTTTTGGTGGTTTGAACCATGATATCCAGAATATTGTTGACTATAAAGAGTGGAATAGGTTCAGCCAATTATATCATATTGCTCTTAAGGCTGAACGAGAAGTACAGGGACGCCTTCCATAACAATTTTGCAGGTCCAACACTGAGCAATCTCTCCAGCAATGCACTGGAGTAGAGAACTTGAAGAGTCAGGTTGCTAAGCCACCAGCAACCACTCTTCCACTTGCGCCTACTTCTGAAGCGCAATCGTCTAGTGTGCAGCACCAACATCAGAAGAAGGTTGCTACTTCCGGTGCTAGGAGTGGCTCCTCCAGCACCATTATTTGCCACCGCTGCAAGGGCATGGGACATGTCATGAAGGATTGCCCGAGTCATCGTGCTTTCATCGCTACTGCTGATGGGTATGAAAGTTCTAGTGATGTTGAAGATGAATTTGCTCGTATGCCTAACCTTGTTGCAGATTCGACGGAGGAGCAGGAGACTACCGCCATTGATTGCATTGCTACCACCGTGGGCTTTTCTAGTCTCATTGTACAGCGTGTGTTGACCACTCAAGTGGGACAAGAGGAAGAACAACAACGCAACAATTTATTCTACATGTACCTCATTGTCGCGGACTGCCGTGTTCTCACCATCATTGATACTGGGGGCTGTAACAACTTGGTAAGTTCTGATTTGGTAAGCAAACTTGGCTTGACCACGCATGCACTATATCAGCCCTACCACATCAAATGGTTCAACAATAATGGTATGGCACAGGTAACTCGATCAGCATGCATACACTTTTCAGTAGGTTCTTATCAAGACTCTGCTGATTTTCATGTTGTACCGATGCAAGCATGTTCTCTTTTATTAGGCTATCCATAGGAATATGATACGGATGCTGGCCACCATGGTAGAACTAATACATATACATTCATGCATAAGGACAGGAATATTACTTTGCGTCCGTTATTGCCTGCTGATATTAGAAATCATTTTAAACTGCTTGCTGAAAATACTGAGAATAAACATGATAACAAACAACTTTCTGATGTTAAACATAAGGCTATTCAGTTAAAGGGAGGTGTTTTTCTTGCTATGACATCTACTGTTGTTGAACTTGCTGAACCTTGCTATACTATGCTTTGTCGTGATATATCTTCTATCGATGATCATGTATCTTGTACTTTGCATTCTGCTAGTACTAACCTTTTGTAGGAGATTGATGATGAGATGAAGTCAAGGGCGACTCCAATTCAAGAAGGGGAGGATGATGAGGACATCACCATGCTAGATACGCGCATATCATGGCTTTCCCCAAGTTACAAGTCGTCACCAACTCGGTCGCCGCATTCATCTCGGATTCAGCCGACACCCCTTTACAGTTTTGATAATATCTCCCACATCCGACGTCCAAACGAAGCGTTCTTTGATGCGTTGGAAAGGGGACGACGGCGCCATCATTTTATTTCTGGTCCTAGCTTCAGAAGGGTCGTGAGTCATGATGTGTGACCATGACAAGGTGCTGCACCCCCTATTTTGGGCCAACATGGCCATGTATCCTGTCGGGCCTTAAGCCCATGTTGTGGGCGCCCCCCCTGGTCACCCCCAACCCTAGGACGCCCCTGGTTCCTACATAAACTCAGTAGCCGCCGTCTTTTAGTTTCGGGTTTTGTTTAGTTCAGTTTTCCAGAGAGAAACCTGATCGAATTATTGTAACTGTGGCGACAAGTCCTTTTACTGTAATCCAGAGTCCCTATTCTTGTTCTACACCACTGTGGCGATTAGTCCTTTTGTGTTCAGAGCTTGAACCTTTTCTTGTGATTCGCTTCATCCATATTTGCAATTTCAGATTGCGTGTTTATCCTCTCTTGCTTGTGTTCTCGATTTCGCTTGCAGGAACAATCAAGTTGTGCTTGGTGTAACGGTTGCGGGGTTGGATCATTTCTGATTCAAGCCTGGTCGTCGACGCCGAGTTTCCCAAATTCAAGTTTATCCCCTTACCTCTCGGAATATCGGGCCATATCTACATCAAAATCTACACAGGATCCACCAAATCCGAACATTGCAGGGAAGACCAGTGAAACCAATGAAGAGTCAGAAGGAGAAGATGAAATTGAAGTTGAGGAGGCAAAAGCACCCCTCAAGAAAGTACAGCACGAGTTCTATAATACCCCGGTGTTGCCATTTCCCCCTCGACAGAGGAAGCCAACGGTGGATGAACAATTCGGGAAATTTGTGGAGGTAATAAAGAAGTTATATGTCAACATACCACTACATGATGCTATGCAGGTTCCTACATACTCCAAGTATCTAAAGGACATCCTCCACAACAAATGCCCAATGCCATCCACGGAGGTCGTTAAATTGATGGAGGAATGCAGCACCGATATCTTCAACTCTCTTCCAGAAAAGATGCAAGATCCAGGGTGCCCAACCATCCCTTGTTCCATCGGGATGCTAAAATTCAACAACGCCCTTTGTGACTTGGGGGCGAGCGTGAGCGTCATGCCAAAGGTAGTGTATGACAAACTCGATGTCAATTCATTATCCCCTACGGCAATGTGCTTGCAGCTCGCCAATCAATCAGTCCGCTACCCGGCAGGCATCACGGAGGACGTACCCGTGAAGATAAGAAATTGTCTCATCCCCATCGACTTTGTGGTACTAGACATGGAGGCCGATGCAAAGACACCTCTTATACATGGGAGGCCGTTCCTTAGCACCGCAAATGCCAACATTGATGTTGGGGCTGGAGAAATCCACCTTAACATTAATGGATACAACAAAAAGTTTGCCTTCAAACCCCGAACAGAACAATGCAATCAGGTACGCATATTTTATGGCAAGAATCCTAACATGGTGCAGAAAATTGAGGTGTATCCAATTCCATCAAAATTGGGTGCACCGGTGGTAAAAGTTAAGAACACACCACCACTGCCCAAGAAGAAGGACGAGCCACAGGAAATGAAGAGAAAGGTCGCCGCCAAGCCAAAGAAAACCAAACAAGTATGGCGGAAGAAAGAAGTTGCACCGATCGTGGAAAATTCTCCATCCACGATGGGGACCATGAAGAATTAAACAGGGAGAATGTTTTGTTCGAGACGTAAAATCCGGACCCTCGTCGGGAGGTAAACCGATATTTATCCCCCTTCTTTTCCTTATCCCCCATTAAATTAGTTTTATTCTCATCTTTAACAATTAAATTAGGCTATAAAAGAAAAGAATTTAAAAATTAAAATTTTGAAAAAAAATTTTGGTGATAACTCGGCCAAGTTTACTGGCCAGGATGTCAAATTTCATCAAAAATGACCCCCCCCCCGGGTGATAATCTGAGGCTCCTGTCCAACCGGTCAATTTTCAGCATCTTGGAGGTCGTATTCCATGAAAACGACCACCCGGCTAGGTAATATCCAAGTACCCAGAATCCAACCCAACCAGTCAAATTTTAGCACCCAGGAGGTCAAATTTCAGCAAAAACGACCCTTCGGGTAATGGACTGATCATCCAACCTGGCTAGTCGGATTTCAGCAACCCGGGAGGTCATATTCCATGAAAATGACCACCCAGCTAGGTAAAATTTTGGGAGGTCAGATTCTATTGAATTTTAGCACCTGGGAAGTCATATTTGGTAAAATATGATCACCCGGCTAGCTAATCTTAAGCCACCTAACCTGAAATAACCCAGTCAAATTTCAGCACCCGGGAGGTCATTTTTCATGAAAACGACTACCCGGCTGGGTCATTTTTGCCGCCTGGCAAGCCATGCCGCCCGGCACAAATTTTTCTCGAATTCTTGGCACCTTTAATGTAGAGATGATGGCCATGAGTGGTGAAGGTGTGGCCAACCTTACCTTGAAGAAAAATGCTCATCAAAAGCCCCACCATGAGTGAAAGTGAACGAATGAGAGCCACCCATGTCACCTCACTCTTTCACCACTCACACTCACCTACCACCCTAATCACCTAGGCCTCATGAGTGGCAGGACACTCATTGCAAACATACAACTTTGGCCATCCCATCACTCTATCCTTGCTCCCCACACTCTTAGCAAATTTCTGGACAAATTGAGCAAGTGGATCACATGGAACTTGGATCTAGCCTTCTCCCATCACCATTAGAGCAATAATAGAGAAAATGGAGGGAAATGACCTGTCGGCCGGCATGGGCTGCCGCCCGTCGCGTCCCGCCACCCGGCATAAAAATTTTTGCCCCAAGGCTCCCCTCGAGCCTATAAATTCCAGGCACGCTCTCCTTTCCCAAACCTTTAGATGAAAACATCCCCTCTTCCCCTTCACCCTCTTATCACTTCACTAGTTCTCTCTAGTAAGTGCACTTTGCACTTAGCAATAAAAGTATGATGCAATAAAACCAACTAGAGAGAATTTGTTGTCACCCTTGCACATTTGAATGACTAACACTTGGACTACTAACCGAATGACTAACTACTGACCATTATCATCATTTTGTCCTTTGGGTATTGTGTCCAAGTAACCCATTTGCAGGAATGACAAATATTTGGAGAGGCCTCTACACCAAGTTCAGTAGCAGCAGCGGCTCGAGCCGTGGGAGGCGCACACCAAGTGAGCGCTCAGAAGTCGAGCACTCATGAGCTTCACATAGGTATGCCCCGAGCTATCTCTCATACTCAATGTCCATATCCGAAGCCCCAACGGTGCAAAGCATGCAAGACGAAGATTTTGACATGTTCATGGAGAGTGAAGAGAATATGGTGTTCAATGACTATGACGAGCGACGCAAACTCTCTGCCATTCGGGACCGGGAGTTCACATCCGTGCTCAAGTTCGACCACAACTTCCTCGAGCGAATCGGAGTCTTCACTGATTTCAAGTACGCACTCAACACAGTCGGATAGTATGATTTCTACCACCTCGATGATTATGGTTCTAAATGGCTTACCATTGAATTCCATTGGACCTTAAAAGTCCACACCACTTCTTCCAACAAATAAGTCACTCTCTACGAATTTCCTCTTTTTGGTGAAACCTATGAATGGTCTTTAAAACAAATTAGCACTTACCTTGGTTTTGACCGTAAAGCCGCTATAGACATTGATAAACTTAAAGGTTTCAACCTGCAAGGACTTTGGGCTAAGATAGGAAATCCCATCATGGGGCAGGAGCGCACTAGCAACATTCATAACCCTTCGCTCCATATAATTCACCGCTTTATCACTCACTACCTCACCCCTCGAGGTGATGTACGTTCAGTGAATAGTTTGGATAAAGCCTATATCTATGCTGTGATAAAGAAAATTAAAATGAATCCCACTTTCTTCCTCATCAACCATTGGCTCACCCTAGAAATCAAGCAGCATGGACCTATCACTTTCACATCTTTCGTCACTAGAATTGCTAGAAAGGTTGGCGTGCTCCATAGAGCTAGAACAGATCGCCTCCCTAGTGCTCCTTTGCTAGGGAAAGATCACTTTTGGCAAGCCCACCTTTTGAAGGAGGAGAACAATAGGTTCAACATGCTTTATCCAGCGCGCAACACAGAGATAGAACTACCTAACCCCAAGCTCACCATCATTGGTAGAAAGAACTTTCTATACAATTGGCAAGCTCCCGTGCAGCATGCACGGCACAGTGTTTCAGGGGATAGGCTAGGGACAAGACCACCTTGAACAGGTGCTTCGGGAAGCTCACAATACCATTGGGAGCAACCACAAGTCCTCGGATTTACTAGCTCATCACACTACACTAGTTCATCCCATGAAGAATATGAACCGTACAATCCTTATGGGACGGGGAGTTACCACCAACCTCATGGAGGCATAAGCACTTCTTGTTCTGCCTGATTCACATCGTACAACTATTTGGAGTTGGAGAATACATGCAATACTTGGCTGCCAATGCTTATGAAACCAACGAACGAGCTCAAGAAATACAAGCAGCCATAAGGGATGGACAAGAATGGCAGCAACAAACGTCGGAACAACTTCAGACAAACCTCTCCATGATGGACCAACTGTTCGGCCACTTCAACATCGAGTATCAACCGCCGTAGTGAAAGTCATCTAAGCTTAAGTCTTGCAAAGACCTAAGCTTGGGGAGGTAACCAAACCAAGGTGCGCCGCTTGTTCTATCCTCTCTCTCCCCCTTTCTCTAGTTGAGTTGTTTTCATTTTTTTGACAAAATTTAAGAAAACCCAAAAATATTTTTCACTTTCAAAGAAAAACCATAAAAATTGGCACAACCAAAAAGAACAAAAATATTTCCCTTTTCAAATAAAATTTGAGAACTTTGTCTCTACCTTGCCTATGGAAATGATGAATAGTTGCTCTGTTAGCTCCCTATGAGTCTCAAGTATACAACCTCTACCCTTCATTTTGGTGGGTAATGGTAGACCAGCATGATGACAAAGCTAGTCTCTCTATGTTTTAGTGGGTGCAAAATGGCTAATAAACACCAAGTCTAGTTGTTGGAATTCATGATATAGCATGTTTTGGATGAGTCTATGATCTCCTCATGATTAGAGTCCAATGGTTTTTTTCAAAACCATGCTGCAATAAAAACCTCCCTACTTGGTGTACATCTTTACTATGATAGAAAAATTCCTACCAAGGTCAGATATTAATTATGAACCCACTTTTATGCCATCCATGTATGCATTGAGTTTGGTTAGGATTTGATCCTTATGAGGGACTTGCACTTTCAAAGCCAATCATTTTCCTTCACGTAATCTTTGAGTTCTCAAATAATCAGGCTTGGTTATGCGGTTTCCACATTGGATTCAAACATCCACTTCACCAAGCATGTTAGCCAAAAATCTCTCCTTTGTGAAAACCTTGATCCTACAAGAAAGGTTTTGGTCTTCCCAAAATAAATGCTCAGAAAAACTTTGCATAAATATTTGGACCATTGAACTAGCTTCCCTACACTATGAGAGCTGAAGAAGAAAGAAAGAAAAAGAAAGAAAAAAATTATCAGCTCTCATAGATGTACAAATGTCAAGTTTCAAGGTTCATTTAATCTTTTGAGCAAAAATAAAGGACCATCCTTTCACTCTAGCACAAAAATCCAGTCTTTGACAAAGATCTTTGCTATTGTGCTAGTCCACTCCTTCGCGTGAGTCCATTCTCTCCCTCTCCCCTGGACATTATTTCCAAATGGTTGGAATGAGAAAGTGCAAAGTCTTTTCGCTAGGACCATCTCTTAACTTAACAAAATATGCATACTAGATGTGCCATCTTACCAAGCTCCACATATAAAGCCAAATTTCATAGAGTATGATGAGCACTTGGTGAGGAAATACAATTTTTGAGAGATGAGAGTCATAGTGAAAAATTGCACCAAGAGGGAGAATTTTCAATCTTATGCAGCATTACAAATACTTTGGACTCATGATCATGTAGGAGATTAAGTGACAAAATCTAAACTTGTTGTTCTGAGTTCCAACCGCTCATGACAAGGTCATAAAATGCCTAAGAGCCCCACTTACAATGAGAAAGACTTAGTGATTAACTTGTGCTGGTTTACTATTACCCCTATGTTGTAGGAGTATGTGTTTGTGCACTTGATCCTTGTGGGGCTCTAATATTGAAGCAACTCCTGGTCCATCATTTCCAAGTTTTAATTTGCTCGGGACGAGCAAAGGTTTAAGCTTGGGGAGGTGTTGGTGGCCCTTAAGACCCAATATCGGCCACCAACCGGTCGGGAAATGCAAGGTAAAGACCAAAGTTTTATGAATATTTGTTTAAACTAATAAAGTTCCACGAGTTTTGGTGAAATATGTGTTTGCAGGTTCAAAGGGGCCAAAATTATGTAAAAACATGAAGAAACGCCCCGTCGACCGATCCTGTCATAAAACAGTCGGCCGACAGGGTCGTATGAGGCTGAAATCAGGGCTCCGCACGGTCGTGATGGCTGAAATCAGAACTCAGCCAACAAGGTCATATCAGGCTGAAATCAGCCACCCGGCTGGTTAAAACAGAGTCTCATCAGGCCGAACCATCCGACCCTGCAAAACATTCCACCATGAGGCCATTTTCCATCCCCGAACTAAGGAGGGCAAAAAGTGAAGAAGTAAAAGAGGCATCCACATGGCACAACTTGGACAAGTGAAGACATGCTCCGGAGAGGGTTGGCACCAAAAAGGGGCCGCAGCCTAACATAGGCCGCCGCCTGACCTACCCCGCCGCCCGGCCTAGGACTTTTTCCCCTGGGGTGTCCAGCCCATTATGCCTACCGACGCCAAGTGGATAAAATGATTGGGAACCAACCAAGGAACCACCATCAAGACAAGATCTGAGCCGACTAAAACAAGTCGGTCGGGAACTGACTTCATCCAACGGTCGCCCGGCCTAACCTGCTGCCCGGCATGCCCGGCCGCCCGGCGAGGGAAATTTTGCCCACTGACTCTCCTTCACCTACAAGAACCCGCCAACCCTTCGCAACCTATAAATAGTGGGAGAATTCAGTAGAAATAAAATCATCAGAAGCAAGTGAAACACATTAAAGTCCATTTCCCACTACTTTTCTTACTAGTAGATTAGGTTAGTTAGTCGGGAGTTAGAGGCTAGTCGAGAGCATAGCTTGGGATTCCGGAAATCATCTCATAGTCTTGGTATGAGATCTCTTGTATCTTTTCTCTTTTTATGAGACTTATCTTTTATTAAATATAATTATCTTTTCCTTATTTATCTTGTCAAGTACTTATCTTTACTTAGTCAATTTCCTCAAGTTACAATTATTGGGAAAGAACTTTGAAGCATAGTTTACTAGATTCCCGGCTAGGATTTAATTAAGTTTAGTTCTCGAGTAGAACTTAGACTTGGTTATTTCCTGGCTATTCTTCTGCTAGGCCAACGGAAGAATATCTACTGAAAGCGTAGGCGCAGTGCCTTAGTTAACACTAGCTGGATTTGCATTCATCCCCACGGGCTGTGTGGTAGGCGGCAGTTGGTGACAGCCCTGTCCGTCTATTTAGTATTCCACCACGTTCGGGAAGTCTCAAGCAGGGTTGTCTAGCAGTAACGTGCCCACTAGTGCATGAGGTTAGTTACCAACCCTATTAGTGGATCGTTGTCGTGCCCGAAAGTAAACTTATTGGTGAAAGACTCGAGGCTGTACCATGGATTTGGTGTAAGCACTCAACCTGAGTAACTAGGAATTTTGACGCTTGACTAGATTCATGAAAGTTTATTTTAAGAATTCTAGACTTAGACTCGCTGTCCTCCCGGCTAGCTTAATTGATCTCCTTTATCTATCTTAGTGTGGATTTCTCCTGTATCACTGCTCCCCTATTTATCATTGAATATCTTTGCCCCCGTCTTTGGTCAGTTGGAATAACTCTTATAGTCATATCTTGGAATACTCTTACGCCTAGCTTCCCTGAGGAAAATAAATATGATACCTTGGAATACTCCATGGAGAAATGCTACAATAGATGTTTCGTGCGCTTACGGATTGGTTCACTCTTCTCTTAAAGCATAATAAACATCAATCAACACTTTGAGCGTTGTTACCAGATAATATTTTGGTGCGATGTTAAGAAGTGCCAAAGCACAAGCTCACCTCCCTCGAAAACTTGTCAGACTCCCCGAGCCGACATGGACGCTCACTAGTGATGCCGCTTTCAATGGCGGGCTCAAACCATGTACAAACATGTGATGGCCTTCATATCCTGATGTGGACAAGGGTTCCCGATCTTTCGAAAGGTTCTGGATACGTTGATTTGGTCGGAGGCGACACACAAATCGATCCGGCTTCAGAACAGCACGTTCTAAACCCCGCAATCGTAGCACAACGTCTCCTCTGGTTATCAACCATCCTAAAATGATTGACCTCGCCGAGAAGGCTAATCCCTGCCTGCGAATCAAGAACACAAGCAAGAACAAAGAAGAAAGCAACACAATTGCAGATGTATTATGAATCTCATGAAGTTGGGGTCTCACAAACCGTGATGACGGCGAAACTGTTATGAACAGAATAATCTAAGCAAAACTCAAACCCTAATAGTGCGACGCTAGGGTCGTGTAAGACCCTCTGGACGCACCCCTACTTGGGCTCAACTAGATACAAAGCCCAAAGGCCAAAAACAGGCGACACAGCACCGAAACAGATTCAGGACTCTCTCTTGTTTTGACGATTCCCGATGATTCTTGATGAATTTTGATATGACACCGGTGGCATTGGAAAGTTCTTCTTCTTATCTTTCCGTGCATATGTAGAACGTCCAAATCCGAGTCCGTATGTGTCTTGGGCATCCGTTTTAGTGCAGACTAGTCCTGAGCCCCAAAACAGACTCGAAGTCGGTTTTGGTTGGGCCTCCACCTTGGCTTCCACGTCCTTGTTGGTCCTCCACGTCTCCAAGTCCTTCTCCCATCATCTCCTAGTCCTCTCCATGGTTCCTAATTATAATATAATCATTAGGTAGCAAACCATTCTCAAAAGTGACATATAATGAAGAATGTAGGAACGAGCTCACCTCTAAATTTAGTCGTCGTGCACGAGCTCTAGTCATTGGACCTTGCAAGTCTAAAATTGGAGGAGTGTTGCATATATCCTTAGGAGTGATGTCCTCATCATCCTCCCCCTCTTGAAATGGAGTCGTCCTCGACTCAAGCTCATTCTCTTCTCCCAAGTATGGTTTCAAATCTGAAATGTTAAAAGTAGGACTAACCCCGAACTCGGGAGGCAACTCAAGTTTGTATGCATTATCATTAATCTTCTCAATTATTTTGAAAGGACCATCAGCTCTAGGCATTAATTTAGACTTTCTCAAATCTGGAAATCTATCTTTTCTCAAGTGTAACCATACTAAATCTCATACATCAAGTTTTACTTCTTTTCTACCTTTACTACCAGCAATTTTATACTTGTCATTCATCTTTTCAATGCTAAGTCTAGTGGTCTCATGCATTTTTAAAATAAATTCAGCACGTCCCTTAGCATCAACATGAACTCTCTCATGAATAGGTAGAGGAAGTATATCAACTGGAGTACGGGGATCAAAACCATACACTACTTTGAAAGGACTTACCTTGGTAGTAGAATGTGTTGCCCGATTATATGCAAACTCAACATGAGGCAAACATTCTTCCCATTGCTTCAAATTTTTCTTCAAAATAGCTCTCAACATAGTACCCAAAGTGCAGTTCACCACCTCAGTTTGTCCATCAGTTTGTGGGTGACAAGTTGTAGAAAACAACAACTTTGTACCCAACTTATTCCAAAGCGTGCGCCAAAAGTGACTCAAAAATTTTGCATCACGATCTGAAACAATAGTAGAAGGCATACCATGCAAACGAACAATTTCTTTGAAAAAGAGATCAGCAATATAATTAGCATCATCAGTCTTATGACATGGTATAAAGTGTGCCATCTTAGAAAATCTATCCACAACAACAAAAATACTATAACTCCCCCTCTTAGTCCTAGGCAGTCCTAAAACAAAGTCCATAGAAATATCCGCCCAAGGAATAGAAGGAACAGGAAGTGGCATGTATAAACCATGTGGATTCAAGCGAGACTTAGCTTTTTGACATGTAGTGCAGCGAGCAACAAAGCGCTCAACATCTTTCCTCATCCTTGGCCAAAAGAAGTGTGTGGCCAAAATATCCTCCGTCTTCTTGGCACCAAAATGACCCATCAATCCACCTCCATGCGCCTCCTGTAACAACAAAAGACGAACGGAACCAACTGGAATGCATAGGCGGTTAGCTCTAAACAAGAATCCATCATTCAACACAAATTTATTCCATGCACGACCTTCTTTACAATGCAGCAATACATCCTTAAAATCAACATCAGCAGCATATTGTTCTTTAATTGCCTCAAGTCCAAAAATTCTACAATCAAGTTGAGACAATAAAGTATAGCGCCTAGATAAAGCATCAGCGATCACATTATCCTTCCCTTTCTTATGTTTAATAATGTAAGCAAAAGACTCAATAAATTCAATCCATTTAGCATGTCTACAGTTTAAATTACATTGAGAACGAATATACTTAAGTGATTCATGATCAGAATGAATAACAAATTCTTTGAGCAACAAATAATGATGCCACGTCTCTAAACAACGTACAAGTGCATACAATTCCTTATCATACGTGGAGTAATTCAAAACAGGCCCAGTAATTTTCTCACTAAAGTACGCAATAGGTTTACTATCTTGCATCAAAACACCACCAATGCCTATACCACTACTATCACATTCAAGCTCAAAAATCTTATCAAAATTAGGTAATTGCAGCAAAGGTGCATGTGTAAGTTTATCCTTCAAAGCATCAAAAGACTCATGATGTACCTTACCCCAATGGAAATCAATGCCCTTCTTTGTCAACTCATGTAAAGGTGCAGCAATGGTGCTGAAATCTTTGACAAAGCGGCGGTAGAAACCTGCAAGACCAAGAAAACTCCTCACTTGTGTGATAGTTTTTGGTACAGGCCAGCTCTTTATGGCTTCAATCTTCGCCTCATCCACCTCAATTCCCTGTGGAGTCACAACATAGCCAAGAAAAGAGACTCGATCCGTGCAAAAGATGCACTTCTCAAGGTTACCAAATAAACGTGCATCTCGTAAAGCATCAAAAACAGCACGCAAATGATTCATATGTTCATCTATAGATTTGCTATAAATCAAGATATCATCAAAGTAAACTACCACAAATTTGCCAATGAAAGCTCTTAAAACCTCATTCATCAAGCGCATGAAAGTACTAGGTGCATTAGTTAACCCAAAAGGCATTACTAACCACTCATATAATCCAAATTTGGTTTTGAAAGCTGTTTTCCATTCGTCTCCAAGTTTCATTCTAATTTGATGGTAGCCACTACACAAATCAATTTTAGTGAATTATAGCACCACATAACTCATCAAGCATGTCGTCTAGCCTAGGAATAGGATGACGATACCTAATAGTAATAAATAATTAATGGCTCTACAATCTACACACATACGCCAAGTATCATCTTTCTTAGGAACCAAAAGTACAGGAACAACACAAGGACTAAGTGATTGACGAACATACCCACGATCCAAAAGGTCTTAAACTTGTCGTTGTATCTCCTTAGTCTCCTCAGGGTTGGTCCTATAAGCAGCACAGTTTGGCAAAGTAGCACCCGGAATCAAATCAATTTGATGCTCAATCCCTCTCAAAGGTGGCAATCCCGGGGGTATCTCAGCTGGAAAAACATCCTCATACTCCTGCAAAAGGTTAGTGATAGCAGGAGACACAGCACTAGAAGCAATATCATCAAGAGAATACAAAGCTTCTTTGCATATCAAAGCATAGCAAATATCATCATTACCAGAAATTTCAGCAAGCTCAGATTTTGTTGCAAGACATGAACGACCTTGTAATTTAATTCCAGCACCCTTAGAACTTGAAGAATCATTAACATTACTAGGTGTAGAATTAGAATTAACAGGTTGCTGAATTTCAGGACCTTTATTTTTCAAACTAGCAGCTCTTTCTAAATCAGCTTGTACAATTTCAGCAGGGGTCATTGGTAACAAAGTAATTTTAGTTCCTTTATGCATAAAAGTGTACTTATTACTTCTACCATGGTGTACAGCATCATTATCAAATTCCCAAGGTCTACCCAATAAAAGTGAACATGCTTGCATGGGTACGACATCACAATCAACAGAATCCACATAAGAACCAATGGAAAAAGGAACTCTACAAGTTTGTATTACCTTAGCTTTGCCAGAGTCGTTTAACCACTGAATGTAGTACGGATGTGGATGTGGACGTGTGGTCAAAGCAAGCTTATTGACCACATCAGAACTCACCAAGTTATTGCAGCTCCCTCCATCAATGATGACATGTGCTCGGCGGTTCTTGATGACGAAGAAAATCTCGAACAAGTTGTGGCGCTGCATTGTCTCGGGCTGATGAACTTGTGTGCTAAGGACACGTTGAACAATAATGTTCATGTATCCTATGGTGTCTCCGCCTCCAAGGACGAGGTCACTGCCGGTGGCAGTGATGTCCTCCTCCTCATCCTCCACATTGGAGGTGCTCATGTAACCGCCATCGTCCATCGCCATATATGCCCGCCTACATGGACAATCTTTCTACACATGACCAAGTCCATGGCAGCGGTGGCACTGAATCCCTGTAGTGCGCCCTGTCGAAGCAACAGAGGAGGCACTACTTGCTGGTACCTGCACAGAAAGTTTACCTGAGCGTGTAGAAGGTGCAGGGGCTGATCTTGGGGCTGCAGAAACAACACTGGTTCCCTTGGTAGCTGCTGGTGGGGGCGGCCGGAAAGATGGCCTGGGCAGCCCCGAAGTCCCCGTCGAGCGTGGGGGGTAGGAGTTCCTTGACTTGCTGTACTCCTCAAAAGCCTGGAAAAGTCCCTGTGATTCTTTCTCTGCAAGCATAGCATACTGGAAACACTGGGTGAGGGTATAATATTCTTTATAATCAAGGATGTCCTGAATTTCTTTTCTTAAACCAGAATAAAAGTGACAAATTTGATCCTCTACTTTTTCAACTACAGCACAACGAATCAAACCCTTCTGAAGCTCACTAAAATACTCTTGAACAGTTTTATCTCCTTGGTCTAAACGTTGCAATTTATTATGAATCTCTCTATAAAAAGAAGGGGGAACAAAACGATCACGCATTGCTACCTTAAGTTCTTCCCAAGTAGTAGGCAAAGTAGTTTCAGCAGCTAGACCACTCCACCAAACAATAGCAAAGTCCTTAAACTCACTAGTAGCTTGTCTAACTCTATGTTGTTCAGGAACAAGGTGGGCATTAAATTTTTGTTCTACAATCATCTCCCAATCAAGATAAACATCACCATCATACTGACCCGAAAACGAAGGAATTGAAAACTTAATTTTAGCATACGGGTCATCTGGAGCATAGTTACCGTGTGGACGACGGTTGTAGTTATGGAAACCACCCATACCTTGAGTATTATGTTGCAGACGACGTCGTAATCGTGCGGTCCTTGTAGCTGACCTATCCACGGTGCCATCAGCCTTATACATCGTGTCTTCATCATGGATGTCTTCAACATCGTTGTTGTTGTTATTGGTGTTCGTATTATTGGGTTTAGGAGAGGTCTCCAACGCAACAACCTAATTGGTTAACTTAGACACCCGCTTCTCTAACCGCTCGATGCTTTCTCCAATGTGAAGCTTGCTGACCGCATCAGTAATGGCTCTGGTGATCGTCTCTGCCAAATCACTCTGAGCAGCCTACAAAGCCTTCTGGAGCTGCTCTTGGCTCACGCACTCAGCAAATTGTGAGGGTGAAGCCATCTCTCCATCGTCACTTCCTGCCATCACAAACACCAAAACAGGAAACAAACAGTGAAGGTTATCCCTATAAAACAGCTAAGCAGTGGTGCCTCTCAACACAACAAAAGGAAACTCCTTACAAAGGTCTTACAAAGTTCTGAAAAGCAAAGAAAAGGATACCAGAGAGATGTGTTCCACGATTGCAAGGGTCACAAAATAACCTGTGTGCTGTCCAGAAGAAATATGTAGAGCTAGGAAGGCCAAATATATATATATGTGAGTGGCACACAAATCAAAAAAAGATAGTAAAGCTGAATAAGTGCCCAAGTAACTTGTCCCTAGTTGCTAGTCTAAGTATGTGCTAGAACAGTAGTGATAGCAAAGTAGAAACAAGGAGACAAAGGCACAACAGGCGATAACAGGGGGCTAAGTGCAAAACAGCCAAATCCAGAAATTTCAGGGGGCTAGATGTAGCACTAGTAGAAATCCCAAATTTCTTTTTTTTGATTTTATTTTATTGATATTTTTCTCCACCTCACTAACAATGGAGGAGAATCCATAAAAAATTTCAGCTCAAACAGAGGTAAGATGTGGCCTACAGAAAATCTTGAAGTTGCAGGAAACGTCGGGTGTAAACTTAAATCAATTTTTTCTTTATCTTCCCGAATTTTTTTGAATTTTTTGACGAGGGCACACAGGCCATAGCCCAGTGTGGGTCACCTCAACTTTGAGTCAAGAATCTCCTGTAAAAATTTCAGCCAAAACGGACAACCGAGCAAAAAGTTATGCCCGTTTTACCGAAGGGGGGTCGGAGTCGGTTTTCCAGAAACCCGAGTCGGTTAGGGGTCGAGTTTGGAATCGGGTAAGATTTTTTTTTGGCGGCATGGATGCAGCGGAAAGTGGAAATTGTGGGGATTGGTTCGGGGTATTGATGGTGTGTTCAGGGTGGGATTAGGGTGGGACTAGGCTAGGTGTGTCGATCAATCAACCCTAGCATAAAAAGCCAACAAAGCAGAGGATGGTGAAGGGGATTGCGGCTAGGGTTGCAAGGGAAACACTACTAACGACAAAAATACAAACTAAACCAGCAACTAAACAAGAACTAGGGCACAAACTCAACACTACGGACTCTGAAATTGAAATATGCAAAGGCTAAACACGTGGTTATGGGCAGAGGGAAAAAAATTTTTGGGCTTTTCTGTGGACGATAGGATGAACACAAAACGAAATTAACTAAGGGTAGTATGAACCTGACGGTGCACCTGAAACTCTGATTACCACTTGATGTGGACAAGGGTTCCCGATCTTCCGAAAGGTTCTGGATACGTTGATTTGGTCGGAGGCGACACACAAATCGATCCGGCTTCAGAACAGCACGTTCTAAACCCCGCAATCGCAGCACGACGTCTCCTCTTGTTATCAACCGTCCTAAAATGATTGACCTCACCGAGAAGGCTAATCCCTGCCTGCGAATCAAGAACACAAGCAAGAACAAAGAAGAAAGCAACACAATTGCAGATGTATTATGAATCTCACAAAGTTGGGGTCTCACAAACCGTGATGACGGTGAAACTGTTATAAACAGAATAATCTAAGCAAAACCCAAACCCTAATGGTGCAACGACGGCTGTATATGAAGACCCTAGGACCGTGCAAGACCCTCTGGACGCACCCCAACTTGGGCTCAACTAGATACAAAGCCCAAAGGCCAAAAATAGGCGACACAACACCGAAACAGATTCTGGACTCTCTCTTGTTTCGAGGATTCCCGATGATTCCGGACAAATTTTGATATGAGACCGGAGGCATTGGAAAGGTCTTCTTATTATCTTTCCGTGCATATGTAGAACGTCCAAATCCGAGTCGGTATGTGTGTTAGGCATCCATTTTAGTGCAGACTAGTCCTAAGCCCTGAAACAGACTCGAAGTCGGTTTTGGTTGGGCCTCCACCTTGCCTTCCACGTCCTTGTTGGTCCTCCACGTCTCCAAGTCCTTCTCCCATCATCTCCTGGTCCTCTCCATGGTTCCTAATTATAATATAATCATTAGGTAGCAAACCATTCTCAAAAGTGACATATAATAAAGAATGTAGGAACGAGCTCACCTCTAAATTTAGTCGTCGTGCACGAGCTCTAGTCATTGGACCTTGCAAGTCCAAAATTGGAGGAGTGTTGCATATATCCTTAGGAGTGATGTCCTCATCATAACCGATCATGATAGGCTCGATCATCGACACCTAACCGGTCTAGGTCTCACCATAGACCAAGAGTTACAATCCAGATCTGAAAGTGCCTAGAGGGGGGTGAATAGGCAATTTTCCCTGAAAATCACTTAATAATAAAAGTCAAATACGCAGAGTCAGACTTGTCCGACGATAGTGAGGAAAGTCCGATGGACTTGTCTAATGGCACGTGATAGAAAAGTAGATCAGCCAATTAGAACTTTAAACTAGTGCAAGGCAAGCTAGGATCTAGTGATAACAAGCTAGAGGAAGTTATAGAAATAAGGAGAACAACTAGCAACCAACCTACACAAGTTTGGGTAATACGAGGCAAACCCTAGCTAGCAAGTTATGAACAAGAACAAGTAAACAACAAGTAAGTAATAAGAGACAAGAGAGACACAAGATATGTTTACCAAAGTTTAGCTCCACAAAGAAGCCTACGTCTCTGTTGAGGGATCCACAAAGGACCGGGTTTCTTCCAACCCTAACCTCTCCAAGTGACCACAAAGATCAAACTTGGCTTTCCACTAGTAATATCCACAAAGGAGGGGTCAATACAAACTTCCCAAGGCGTCACCACACAAGTTGGGAGCTCTACGGGCACCTCTAACCGTCTAGGGGATGAATCCCCAAGAGTAACAAACACAAACGCGGTCGGCGGTGAGGATGAACCAAGAGCTCAAGAGAATGGAAGCTTGGAGTCAATGGAGCTCTTCAATCTTCTTTCAATCCCTTCACAAATCAAGATTGAAAGCAAGGGAGGAGAATTGGGGAGAGCAAAGTGAGCTTGAGAGTGTTTTGAATGGAATCAGTGACCCCGGCCAAGGGATGAGATGGGGTTCTATTTATAGCCCAAGAAGTAAAAGAGTCGTTTGGATAAGCAAATCTCAGATCTTTATCGGACAAGTCCGATGGTCATCGTACATGTCCAACGAAACAAGGTGGCACAGGTTCTGGAGTTCGAGAGACTTGGCCGACGGGTCAGACAAGTTGTCCATTGGACAAGTCCGATGGTCATCGGACAAGTCCGATGGCACTAGGCTAGCGTGGGTTCTGGAGTCCGAGGGAGATGTCCAAAGGGTCAGACTTGTCGGTCATCGGACAAGTCAGATGACCATCGGGCAAGTCCGACGACGCAATATGTCGTAGGCTCTAGAGTCCGATGGACTTGTCGGATGGGTCGGACAAGTCCGATGGGCTAGAAAAATGTTTTGGCTGTGGAAACTTTGGATTTTGCTCTTAGTTCATCATTGCTTCACACATTCGTGTCCCTCTTGATAGTACGGGTATTCCTATACTCAAAAATTTAAATAAAACTTCAAAGCTTCATTCTTGAGTATATTTTTGAATGAGATACTTTCCCATCTTCTTTTCTCCCTTTCTTTGAGTATATGAGCTTCTATGCATTTTGTCATCAATATCTGAATCATCTTCTACACACATGCTCATTAAAACATTAGTCCATTCTTAATTGTATTGGTGCCAATCACCAAAATAAAATTAGGGGCCTAGATGCACCTTCAATCTCCCCCTTTTTGGTGATTGATGACAATACAACTAATATTTCATAAGGAGATATAAAGATGGAACAATTTGTGAGGAGCTCCCCCTAAATGTGTGCATAAATAAAGCATTGGAGATAGTAGAACAAATGCACATATTTAAAGAAAGAGTATGAGAGCTCCCCCCTAGCACTATGCATACATGATGATTTGCAACAGTTAAGAATATGAACATTAGACAATGCATATGACATGTATTATCACACAAATGCATCTAAGAAAAGGAGAAACAACAATACATCATCACAAAGAGGCATTTAAAACACATGAGCTCATTAGACACAAATAGAGTATTACAAGTACCAAAAGCAAATATAGCAAAGAGTCTTACAAACCACAATCAACACACATAAGAAGTTTTACAATCCAAGCCAAAACAAACCAAATTGTCCATCTCCATCACACTCACAACTCACAAACTAAGGAAATAGATAAAAAGTGATAGTTTACACTTCTCCCCCTTTGGCATCAAGACAGCAAAAAAGAGAAGAAATGCGGGTAGAGGTGATGAAAACTCTATTCCTCAGAGCCTTCATAGTCTTCATCATCTTCTTCATCTTCATCTTCATCCTCTTCTTCGTCCTCATCTTGAGCGGGAGCTTTTCCCTTGCGCTGGCGAAGAGCATAGGCGGCGGGATCTTCTTCTTGCCCTTCTATTTCCTCTTCTTCCTCATCAAAGCGAACATGTTGCCCACTAGAGCCAGCTCCGGTGTCAAACTTAGGAGGTGGTGGATAGTAGCCAAAGTAGTTCATCTCCCGCATAGAGAAATCAGCAGTAGGATCCGCATAAGCTGGGGGATAAGAATCTTCTGCCGGAGGTGATGGAGGTGGAGGGACTTCACACTCTAGCTTATCCATGATGACTTTCTGGTTCCTCTCAATGACATCCATCCTTTGATTAATGTTCCTGCACATGCCAAGGAGAGACTTGAACATCTTCATGATCCCACTCCGCTTCCCACGAGATGGCGGAGGAGCACGAGAGGATCCGGTGGCCCTCAAAGGAGCTCTAGCGGCTGGAGTGGGAGAAGAATGCTGAGCTGCACCAAAGAACTAATCGGAGGAGGTGTCAGGAGTCTAGTTAGAAGGAATCTGAGGTTTGAGACTCAGATGCTTCATGTCCTTTTTGAGAGTCAATCCTGAGACCTTCTCAATCATGTACATGATGTGCGGGGCATATCCACAGGCACGCTTGGGTGATATGGAGATGTCCCATATCTCCTGATAGACATAGTCAAAGACATCAAACTTTTGATTCCCATGAATCCAGTGCAAGATATCCCTCTGATAGGCAGGAATGCGGTCAGAGTTGCCACCCCTTGGAGCCAAAGTGCTCCAGCAGATCCTAAACAACACTGAGAAGTAGGAGAGCAGCCCATTGGAGTTGGGAGGAACACTGTTCTCTGGATCCATATTCATATGCCTCATTTCCTCATGACCCATGTAACTGCCTGAGTGAATCTTATGATTCTCCTTGCGTGAGTTCTTGAGTCCTATCATGGAAGCAAATTGATTCAAGTTGCAGCTATACTTAGTGCCATTTGTTATCCAAACCATAGATTTGTCACCCTCAAAGTACATAGTGGAAAAGAACTAAGAAATGATTTCCTTGTTCCAAGAGTAGTTGAGAGACAAGGACGTCTTAAGACCATCATGCTCACAAGCGGCTAGCACTTGGTTGAACAGTGGACGCTTCTTTGACTTCATATAATCCCAATCCAGCCACTTGCTATCAACAACAGCATTCTTCATGCGGAGGTTGGTGGAGCGGTACCAATCCGCATGGAAGTGAGCGTGAAAGTGAAAGTTAGCAACTTCCTTCTCACGAGCATAGTAGTTGACCAATCTTGCTTCAGTGCATGTCTCAAGAGAGGCCCTAAAGAAGTTGACAATGACTCGGTCAGAGTTGTTCATTTCGGTGGGAGGATGTATGACTCTCTCTAGCTCCTCGGACTCAACCGGTTCCTCTCTTTCAGTTGGTTGTTGGAGGTGGGTGCGCTGAATGCGCTTGACTGTGACTTTCTTTCTCTTTGGTTGGCTTTGACCTTGATCATCTCTAGCTTTGGTCCTCTTCTCCCTCAATGGGTATGCTTCCACATCCGACATGCTGGCAATAGGAGAAGCAACAAGTCAGGAGAGAGACAAAAGAGAGGAAAAAGGGTGAGGAGAATCAGTGAGGGACTTAGACTTTTGGAGGAACTTGAAGTCGTTGGACATGACCGATGATCATCGGACTTGTCCGATGGACATCGGACTTGTCCGACGACTTGCAGTTTCTCCAAAAACCTAGATCCTCCACAAATCCACCTACCACTAGTGAGCAAACTCTTTCTACTCCATCTACAACATGCTAGAAGCTATCTCCATGGATCAAAAGTGCAAGGAAAAATATTTGGATACTAGCATTGCCCTAGAACCCTAACCCTAAGGGAGAGAGAGGGAAATAGGGGAAAACCTTGCAAAACAATGGGGGATCCGACTTTGCCGATGGAGGAGGACCTCTTGGCCTCCAAACTTGCTGCAATGGATGGTGGGAGAGAGAGATCGCCTTGGGGATGCCTTTGGGGGAGTTCTTGAGGAGAGAGAACATGAAGGAGGTGAATGAGGGGGGTGTTGACCGAAGGGGTAAGTCGGGTTGGGTTAAAGGGGTGAAAGCTGGACTATTGGACTTGTCCGATGGGCGTCAGATTTGTTCGACTGGTCGGACTTGTCTAATAGGCATCGGACTTGTCCAACAGGCATCGGACTTATCCGATGAAGGGGTGGGGTGACTGATGAAAACAGGCAGGGCTATGGATAGTTTGGAGCAATTAAGTGAAGATGATGATGGACACAAAGGATTCTTGCCAGCATATGGTCAGCCAATCAATCAACCATTCAAAACTATGACCATATTTTGACAAGATTGATCAATAGATCAAGAATCAAGCAACAAGCAAAAACAAACAAGTTTTGACATAAAACAAAGGTTTTTGCAATAATTGAACAATCATCATTCAGATGTGCACATTCTGTACATCATATTGCTAGAGTCAAGAATATTTAGTTCGCTCCTAAGATAGCAAAACCTTTTCTCATCTAGTGGCTTGGTGAATATATCGGCTAGTTGATCTTTTGTTCGCACATGACTCACTTCTATATCCCCCTTTATAGAATGATCTCTCAAACAAATGATGGTGGATATCTATATGCTTTGTGCGCGAATGCTCAATGGGGTTTTAAGCAAGCTTTATGGCACTCTCATTGTCACATAGGAGTGGAACATGGTTCAACTTGTAACCGTAGTCCCTTAGAGTTTGTCTCATCCAAAGTAGTTGTGCACAACAACTACCGGCTACAACATACTCCACTTCGGTGATGGAAAGTGCAATGAAATTTTGTTTCTTGGATGACCATGACACTAGGGACCTACCCAAGAATTGGCATGTCCCGGAGGTGCTCTTTCTATATACCTTATCCCCGGCATAATCCGCATCGGAGTACCCTAAAAGGTTGAACTTTGAACCCTTGGGGTACCAAAGCCCTAGGTTGGGTGTGTGAACCAAATATCTCATGATTCTTTTAACGACCACCATGTGACACTCCATAGGATCGGCTTGAAAACGTGCACACATACACACACTAAGCATGATATCGGGCCTAGATGCACAAAGATAAAGCAAAGAGCCTATCATGGAGCGGTATACCTTTTGATCAACGGGCTTGTCCTTTCTATTGAGGTCGATGTGTCCATTTGTTGGCATGGGAGTTTTGATGGGCTTAGCCTTGTCCATGTCAAACTTCTTCAATAAGTCTTGAGTGTACTTGGCTTGACATATGAAGGTGCCCTCCTAGAGTTGCTTCACTTGGAAGCCTAGAAAGTATGTCAACTCTCCCATCATGGACATCTCAAACCTCTTGGTAATTATCTTGCTAAACTCATCACAAAAGTTTTGGTTAGTAGAACTAAATATAATATCATCGACATATATTTGGCACACAAAGATATCATTGCCAAAACGCTTGGTGAAGAGGGTTGCATCGGCCTTGCCAATGACAAAACCCTTTTTAACAAGAAAATCCCTAAGGCATTCATATTATGCTCTTGGAGCTTGCTTAAGCCCATAGAGTGCCTTATGGAGCTTGAAAACATGATTAGGATACTTTGGGTTTTCAAAGCCCGATGGTTGCTCCACATACACCTCTTCCTTGATTGGCCCATTGAGGAATGCACTTTTCACGTCCATTTGGTATAACTTAAAATCATGGTGAGTAGCAAAAGCAAGTAATATTCTAATAGATTCAATCCTTGCTACAGGGGCATAGGTTTCATCAAAATCCAAACCTTCCACTTGTGAATACCCCTTTGTCATGAGCCTTGCCTTGTTTCTTGTCACAAGACCGTCTTCATTTTGTTTGTTGCGACACACCCATTTGGTGCCCACAACATTCTTGTTCTTTGGCCTTTCCTCCAATGTCAACACTTTATTTCTTGTGAAGTTGTTCAATTCTTCTTGCATGGTCATCATCCAATCCGAATCCTCAAGTGCTTGTTCTACCCTAAATGGCTCCATAGAAGAGACAAAAGAGTAATGTTCACAAAAATTACAAACTTGAGATCTAGTGATTACCCCCTTGTCAATATCTCCAAGAATTTTCTCAACGGGGTGATCACGTTGTACACTTTGATGCACTCTTGGGTGAGGAGGATGTGAGCTTTGTTGACCACCATCTTTATCAACCCCTTGATCATGTCTTTGAGAATCATCACTTGGTGCTTGTTCATGATCCCCAACATCTTGACCTTGACCGCTAGCATGATCAATTTCTTCATTTTCATGATGTTGATTTTGTCTTGAGGGAGAGGGTTGACTTTCAACACTTGATGTTTCTTGTGGTCTCACATCACCAATGGCCATCCTTTTTATTGCATTTCTAGGAGCTTCATTATCTACATCATCAATAGCAACTTGCTCCTCTTGAGAGCCATTAGATTCATCAAATGTCACGTCACATGAAACTTCAACACAATCGGTGGTTTTGTTGAACACGTGATAGGCATGAACATTTGACCCATAGCCAAGCAAGAAACCTTCATCAAGTTTTGGAGCAAACTTTGAAGTCTTGGGTTTCTTGTTTAGCATAAAACACTTGCTTCCAAAAACACAAAAGTACAAAATATTAGGCTTGTTACCGGTTAGTAGCTCATTGGTGTTTTCTTCAAGAGTTGATAGAGATACAACCGGTTGGAGGCATGGCATGCGATGTTGACGGCTTCGGCCCAAAAACGATCGGACGTCTTGTATTAATCTAGCATTGTTGTTGCCATCTCAATGAGTGTGCGGTTCTTTCTTTCGGCCACCCCATTTTGTTGAGGGGAGTAGGGTGCCGAAAATTCATGCTTGATGCCTTCTTCATCAAGATACTCCTCAACTTGAGTGGTCTTGAACTCGGTGCCATTGTCACTTCTTATCTTCTTGATCTTCACTTCATATTGATTTTGTGCTCTTCTCATGAATGTCTTGAGCACTTCATTTACTTCACCTTTATCATGCAAAAAGAATACCCACGTGAAGCGAGAAAAATCATCAACAATTACGAGACCATATTTGTTACCGCCAATGCTTATGTAGGAGACGGGTCCGAAGAGGTCCATGTGCAACATCTCTAATGGACTTGTGGTGGTCATCACATTCTTTGCGGGGTGTGATCCTCCAACTTGTTTTTCCGCTTGACAAGCACTACAAATTCTATCTTTCTCAAAACAAACATCGGTTAGTCCTATGATGTAGCCGCCCTTTTGGAGTTTGTGAAGATTTCTCATACCAACATGGGCAGGCCTTCTATGCCACAACCACCCCATGTTGGACTTTGCTAATAAGCATGTACCAAGTATAGCTTTGTCCATGGAGAAATCCACAACATAAAGCTTTCCTTTAAGCATACCATTAAAAGCAACTGAGCCATCACTTCTCTTATAGACAGTCACACCATATTCGTTGAACAAGCAATCATAGCCCATTTTACAAAATTGTGAAATGGACAAAAGATTGAAGTCAACGTGATCAACGAGCATAACCTTGGAAAGTGAATACGAGGGAGTGAGAGGGACTTTACCATAACCTAGTACTTGTCTTGTTCCATTGTCACCAAACGTGATGTATTCATTGTTGTTGTGACTTGGTTCAAATGACTTGAACATCTTTTTGTCTCCGGTCATATGATTTGTGCATCCACTATCAATCACCCAACTTGACCCTCCGGAGACATAGTCCTACAAAACAAATTAAGCTTTGTATTTAGGTATCCAAACTTGCTTGGGTCCTTTCACATTAGTCACAAGGACATTGGGCACCCACACACAAGTCTTTGGCCTCTTGTTGCGTGGCCCAACATATTTGGCATAGACTCAACCATGCATGTTCCTCATGAGCACATATGAAGCATCAAAATCCTGAAAGAGTGCACATGTAGAATTAGGCACATTGACATGAGAATCATTAGCAAAAGAAGAGTGGTTAGTGTTCATGTTCTTGGCTTGCTTCTTTTGATAAGATCCTTCCTTGGTGAACTTAAGGAATTCCTTCCATTCTTCTTCTCCTGTGCATTGTGCTTGGCACCCTCAACATAGCCAACGCCATCCATGACATGGGGCATTCTAGAGTATGTGTATGCACCTCTTGCATACTTTGCCTTTTCATTGTCAACAACATTCTTCCCATGTTGTATCTTGCTTTCAAGAATCCTCACTTGCTTGTTCAAATCATCAATTAATTTCACATTAGTAGCACAAGCATCAACATCAATATTATAGCACCTATCACATCATTTGCTAGTGGAAGCATGAGAGTTATTCGTGGAAGAGGATGTGAAAGTTGAAAGTATTTTATGTTGTTCTTCAAGAGACTTATGAGTTTTTTCCAAATTCTCATATTTCTCTTGAAGTTCATCTTTAGTGCTCTTAGCATTCTCATAAGCATTTTCAATTTTGGTGAGAGACATAGTTAAGTTATTATTTTTCTTTCTTTCTTCTTCTAGGAGCTTCTCTAATTCAAGGTTTCTTTTCTTTTCAAGAATAAGCAAGTCTTCTTGTTTTTCAAGGAGTTCCTCTTGTCTATCATTTTCTTCCTTTTGTTTCTCAAGCAATTCCTTAAATTCAAGCATTTTAGGAAGTGAAGAATTAGCAACATCATCATCATCATCACTACTACTACTAGCATATGAGGAGTGCTTATGTTTAGATTTTGATACCTTGGATCCTCTTGCCATGAAGCACTTGTGAGTGTTGTCATCAACATCATCATCACTCAAGCTTCCAAATAGAGAAGTATTGGTGGGAGTGATGCCAATGGCAAGTGTAGCAATCCTTTCATCATCCGAGTCGGATTTGGAGGAGGATGAGGAGGAGGAGGATGAGTCATCAGAATTCCATTCTTGACCAATGTGAGCTTCACCCCTTCTATGCTTCTTGTACTTCTTGTCTTTCTTGTGGTGCTTGTCTTTCCTTCTTTCATCTTTATTCTTCTTCTTTGGACATTCCGCTATGAAATGTCCTTCATCACCACATTCATAGCAAGTTCTTTTTTACTTTCTTGCTTTGCTCTTGTCAAAACTTTTCTTCTTGAAACTATCCTTCTTGAGGAATGACTTGAATCTTCTCACAAGTAAAGCCATCTCATCATCACTATCTTCACTATTAAAATCAACCACTTTCTTCTTTTCCTTCTCTTGCTTCTCACTTGTGGCATTGAGTGCTACATCACTCTTGTCACCATTTGCTCCCTCAATTTGCTTGATCAAGGCATTTATCTTGTTGGTTTGATCATTTTGTTGCTTTTAGGATAGGAGTTTTCCAAGTACTTCATCGGTGGAGAAGGTCCTGAATCTGTCCTTTTCTCTAATGTTTGGGAAAATGTTGCTATCCCAAGGTCTCAATGCTTGTAGAAGTCTTTTATTGATGTCCAAGTCGGTTATTCTATCTCCTAGTGCTCTTCTTTGATTCACAATTCTCGTGAGCCTATCATGAACCTCCTTTGGGCCTTCTCCCGGACCCATGATGACAAGGTTGAATTCGTTTTGCAACTCTTCAAGCCTTGCTTCTTTGACGGAGTCAATGCCATCATAGATAACCTCAAGTTTTCTCCATAATTGGTTGGCATTCTTAATTCCAGCTACCTTGTCATATTCGATGGCACTAAGTGCGGAAACAATTGCACTAGCCACCACGGCATTGCGATGGATGTTGAGTTGATCCTTTCGAGTTGGATTATCTCTATTTTCCCACAAGAAACCATTCTCGGTTATGCTTGCAACATGTGGACTCATAGATTTCAAATACATCATCATCTTACATTTCCAAGGGTCATAAAATTGTCCATCAAGTACGGAAGCCTACCGGACCCTTGCCCAATGCAATCCTCTTTGATATCATCATAATCAAATATGACATTGTTGTAGGTTCTTGATTGAGGACCTTTGTTTGCTTCTTCAGTCCTTGGAATTTCTCCAAGGGTATCATCCTCGATCCCGGCTACGGAAGACGTTCCCGGTGGGTTTTCCCTCCCATTTGTCATCTTTATCTTCAAGCGGTTAAGCCTTCAAGAAGATCCTTGCTCTGATACCAATTGAAAGTGCCTAAAGGGGGGAGGGTGAATAGGCAATTTTCCCTAAAAATCACTTAATAATAAAAGTCAAATGCGCAGAGTCGGACTTGTCCGATGATAGTGAGGAAAGTCCGATGGCACATGATATAAAAGTAGATCGACCGATTAGAACTTTAAACTAGTGCAAGGCAAGCTAGGATCTAGTGATAACAAGCTAGAGGAAGTTGTAGAAATAAGGAGAACAACTAGCAAGCTACCTACACAAGATAATTTAGGAAATACGAGGCAAACCCTAGCTAGCAAGTTATGAACAAGAACAAGTAAACAACAAGTAAGTAATAAGAGACAAGAGGCACACAAGATATGTTCACCGAAGTTCATCTCCACAAAGAAGCCTACGTCTCCGTTGAGGGATCCACAAAGGACTGGGTTTCTTTCAACCCTAACCTCTCCAAGTGACCACAAAGATCAAACTTGGCTTTCCACTAGCAATCTCCACAAAGGAGGGGTCAATATAAACTTCCCGAGGCGTCACCACACAAGTTGGGAGCTCTACGGGCACCTCTAACTGTCTAGGGGATAAATCCCCAAGAGTAACAAACACAAATGCGGTTGGTAGTGAGGATGAACCAAGAGCTCAAGAGAATGGAAGCTTGGAGTCAATGGAGCTCTTCAATCTTCTCTCAATCCCTTCACAAATCAAGATTGGAAGCAAGGGAGGAGAGTTGGGGAGAGCAAAGTGAGCTTGAGAGTGTTTTGAGTGGAATGAGTGACCCTGGCTAAGGGACGAGATGGGGTTCTATTTATAGCCCAATAAGAAAAAGAGCCGTTTGGATGGGCAAATCTCAGATCTTCATCGGACAAGTCCGATGAAACAAGGTGGCGCAGGTTCTGGAGTCCGAGAGACTTGCCCGACGGGTCGGACAAGTTGTCCATCGGACAGGTCCGGTGGTCATCGGACAAGTCCGATGGCACTAGGCTGGCGTGGGTTCTGGAGTCCGAGGGAGATGTCCGAAGGGTGAAACTTGTCGGTCATCGGACAAGTCCGGTGACGCAAGATGTCGTAGGCTCTGGAGTCCGATGGATTTGTCCGACCCATCAGACAAGTCCGATGATTTTGAGCTGGAAAAATGTTTTGGATGTGGAAACTTTGGATTTTGCTCTTAGTTCATCATTGCTTCACATATTTGTGTCCCTCTTGATAGTACGGCTTTTCCTACACTCAAAAACTAAAATAAAACTTCATGAGCTACATTCTTGAGTATATTTTTGAATGAGATACTTTCCCATCTTCTTTTCTCCCTTTCTTTGAGTATATGAGCTTCTATGAATTTTGTCATCAATATTTGAATCATCTTCTACACGCATCCTCATTAAAACATTAGTCCATTCTTAATTGTATTGGCGCCAATCACCAAGATAAAATTAGGGGCCTAGATGCACCTTCAAGATCACACCCTCAAGGACATCCTAGCCTTAGATGTGCAAGATGCTCAAGTTACTCTCTACTAGCACTCAAGATATGCAATATCTCCTTCTAGTGCTCTTCTCTTTTCCTATTGGACCTTACCAAATGCTCTCAAGTATTCCACTGGCCAAGAGAGTTCACAAAGACCCCAGCAGCAAAGTTATATAGGCTCCCAACCTCAAACTAGCAGTTGCTCCATGAAATCAGCTTTCTGGGCCTACTGACCGTAAAGTCTGGTCACTCCCTAACCATACAGTCCGGTCACTGCAACACTATGCACCAAAGGCTCTGACCACTGTTGATTCCTCTGCTTACCGGACCGTACGGTCACCTGACCGGACCGTTCGGTCCCTTTCTCTCTCCAGTCCAGAAACATTTTAGTGCTGGCTTCCCCTCTGCCCCGTGCAAGTCGTACTGACTGGACCGTCCGGTCTGTCTAGACTCTGGCACAGACAGATTCCTCGCTGAGTCGATGTAGCCTCCGAACAAAACCTCTGAGTTACCGTACAGTCCGGTCACCACTGACCCCTCTGTCCTGTCACTTCATCCTGAAGCTGAAACTCCTCGTCCTCGCTTGACATCGTTTCCCAGCTTCTCCGAACAACTCCTTGGCTTCTCCATTGTCACCTAGTGCCTGTGATTTCATCGAGCAACCTTGCACATCACCGACTAGACATGACATAAGAGAATGACCTAGACCCCCTTGATAGTCCGGTTTTTCCTATGGATTAGACAAGTATATCCAACACTTGCACCATAGCTTGTTCTCCGCTTTGATCCATCTTCATCAACCCTTGGACTCCATCAAGTTCACAAGCCTCTATGCTTGTGGTCATTTTCATCAATCGCCAAGGCAACCATCATCCATATGATTTATAATAGGGTTTTGATATGATTCCTGCATAGACAACACTCATATAGATATTAGCCTACAATTTCATAGTTGTCATCTATCACCAAAACATTCATACCTTGGGGATCCAATCATCAATGGTCATGAAGCTTACAAGGGGTCATCACCGTCAGTGCATCCCTCCAGCATGCATTCCAGTGTGAGATGGAGAATGGCAACCTCGCCGCTGCCATGGTGGCCTCCGCCGGAGAGCTCGAGGCAATACGAGCCCACCTCGACGAAGGGGCCCCCGATGCCAATCACAAGAGTGCATCGTTCAAGCCTGCGGAGGACACCTGAGAAGTGCAGATCGACCCCGAGGGCAACAATGACAAGACGATGATAGTGGGGACGTCCCTCACTCCCAAATAGGAAGGCGCACTTATCGATGCCAACGTTGATGTTTTTGTGTGGAAGCCCTCGGATATGCCCAGCATACCAAGGGAAGTCACCGAGCACTCCTTGAACATCAGGCCGGGCTCCAGACCGGTGAAACAACATCGGCGCCATTTGGAGAGGAGGTGTTAAGCAGGTGTATCATCCTGAATGGTTAGCTAATCTTGTTCTTGTATGAATAAAGAATGCGAAATAGAGAATGTGTGTTGACTATACAAGCCTGAATAAGGCATGTCTGAAGGATCCCTTTCCTCTGCCATGCATAGACCAGATAGTTGACTCGACAGCATGATGCGAGACCCTCTGTTTCCTGGACGCCTACTCCGGGTACCATCAGATCGCAATGAAGGAATCCGACCAGCTCGTGACATCTTTTATCATGCCGTTTGGCTCTTACTGCTAAGTGACGATGCCTTTCGGGCCTAAGAACGCCGGCGCAACTTTTCAGCGCAGCACGCATCGGGGCTTCGACCACTTGATTGGCCACACGGTTGAAGCTATGTGGACAACATCGTTGTCAAATCCAAAAGGGCAGACACCCTCGTAGCCGACCGCGAATGCGTCTTCGCCAAACTATGAGCAAACGGTGTGAAACTCCATCCCGAGAAGTGTGTGTTTGTGGTCCCCAGAGGGATGCTTCTCGGGTTCATTGTCTCCGAGCGGGGCATCGAGGCCAACCCCGAGAAGATCTCTGCAATCGAGCGGATGGGCCCGATTCAGAACCTCAAGGGATTACAATGTCTCACGGGCTACCAAGCGGCTCTAAGTCACTTCATCTCACGCCTCGGCGAGAGGGTGATTTTGTTGTATAGGCTCCTGAAGAAAACCGACCGGTTCGAGTGGACCATCATGGCGCAGTCCGCTCTCGACAATGTCAAGCACGTCTTGAGCAACCCCTCAGTGTTGACACACCCGGTCCCGGGAGAGGTACTACTGCTGTACATAGCTACGACAACCCAGGTCATGAGTTTGACACTCATAGTTGAGCGAGAAAGGGAGGGACACGCCCTCAAAATTTAGCATCCCATCTACTATGTTAGCGAGGTCCTGTCGGACTCGAAGACCAGGTACCCTCAGATCCTCAAGATTCTCTACGTGGTGATGGTCGCAAGGCATAAGCTCCGGCACTACTTTGACTCCCACCCAATACACATCGTAAGTTCCTTTCCTCTCCGAGAGATTATACAAAACCGGGACTCGACAGGCAAGGTTGCCAAGTGGGCACTTGAGCTGATAGGACACGATATCGCGTATCAACCCCAAGCGGCTATCAAGTCCAAGGCTCTTGTCGACTTCATGGCAGAGTGGACCAAGGTGCAACTCCCACCCGCTCCTATCGATCAAGAATACTGGGTCATGTACTTTGACGGATCGCTCATGCCTACAGGGGCAGGCGTCGGCCTCATCTTCATCTCTCCACTCGGGGTATGTATGAAATATGCTATTTGTTTACATTTCCCCGCATCAAATAATGTCGCTGAGTATGAAACACTCGTCAATGGGCTCAAAATCACCATCGAGCTCAGCATATGATGGCTCGAGATCCAGAGCGACTCCTAGCTCGTGGTCGAACAGATCATGAAGGAGTCTAGTTACCGAACTGATGCCATGGCACTCTACTGTCAGGAGAATAAGTTTGACGGGCTGGAACTCAAATGCATCCCGTGGCGCCTCAATGAGGCAGCCGGTGCGTTGGCTAAGATGGCGTCTGGTCGGGAGCAGATTACCCTGGGCATTTTCGCAAATGACCAGCACCAGCCTTCGGTGCAATCCAAGGAGCCCGAGGTGGTTGACGACCAACCGAGTGACCCCGTGGCACCCGGCCAGAGAGTCAAAGAATCACCATCGATAAGCCCACAACTCATGGGCATGATGGAAATTGACCAACCGGGCGACTCGAGCGAACCAGACGAACAGCTGGAGGATCCGAGGGTCGAGCGAATCGACCCCCAGGTCGAACAAAACGAGCACCCATGTGACTGGATACTTCCGTACAATGAGTTCCTGGCTCGGTGCACTCTTCCTGCCGATGGGATCGAGGCCAAACGGCTCTATCATCGCGCCAAGTCATTCACTTTGACTGATAGGGAGCTTTATTAGCGCAGTGTCACCAAGGTCATGCAGTGTTGTATCCCTATCAGCGAGGGCATCAAGCTTCTCGTCGACATCCATGGGGGGCGCGGTCTGCAGCCATCACGCGATGCCTCAAACCCTCGTTGGCAACACCTTTCGTCAAGGTTTCTACTGGCTGACTTCCGTGGGTGACGCAGCCCGCATAGTCAAGACCTGCAAGGGTTGCCAGTATTACGCCCGTCAGACGCATCTTCAGGCTCAAGCCCTTCAGACGATCCTCCTCACATGGCCCGTCACGGTATGGGGCTTAGATCTAGTCGGTCCGCTAAAAAAAGCGCCCGGGGGCTACACCCACTTGCTTGTCATAGTCGACAAGTTCACTAAGTGGATCGAAGCCAGCCCACTAGTGAAAATTCGGTCTGAGGAACCTGTCGAGTTCTACCTCGACATCATTCACCGATTTGGGGTTCCAAACTCCATAATCACGAACAACAGAATACAATTCACAGGAATGAAATTCTTGAAGTTTTGCAATGACAATCACATCCGTGTCAATTGGGCCGCTGTCGCTCACCCCAAGACGAATGGTCAGGTCGAGTGAGCGAATGACATGATCCTCCAAGGGTTGAAACCTCAAATCTTCGACTCGACCTTCATATACAACCGCTTAAAGCAGTTCAGCGGTCGGTGGGCAGTCGAGCTCCACACCGTACTTTGGATCCTACGCACGACCCAGAGTCGCGCGACGGGTTCCACACCCTTCTTCATGGTCTATGGGTCCGAGGCAGTGTTGCCCACTAACTTAGACTATGGGGCACTGCGCGTACGCGCGTATAGCGAGCTGGGCAATGAGACAGTCCTCCAAGATGCGATGGATCATATAGATGAAGTGCAAGACATCGTGCTCCTCCATTCGGCCAAATATCAACAAGCACTCTGGCGCAACCATGACCGAAACGTGAGAGATAGAGGTTTGCTTGTGGGCGACCTCGTTCTATGCACGGTTCAAGACAACAGGGGTTGACACAATCTCTCACCACCTTGGGAAGGGCCATACATCGTCTCTCGAGTCATCCGACCCAGCACCTACAAGTTGAAAACCATGGAGGGCGACGAGCTCAAGAACGCCTGGAATATCTCACAGCTACATAAATTCTATCCCTGGCTTTCCATTTCATGCATCCCTTGCGCCCCTCGCTAGCTCTTAAGTGACACCCGACCCCCCCCCCCCAAGGGGTCGAGCGTCACTCGGGGGCTACAGGACGCATGGCACCACACAATTTTCCTCTTTTTTCTTTCAAAAGAAAATTGTAACCGTGTTGGACCTTGAAACTCACCGTGGCGACATGCAAAGTAAGCCACGGGTAAGGTAGGTTGGCGGTTGAGTCGGTCGGACGGTGCAACGTCGTGCTAGCCCTAACGGCCACGACAACGCTGATCATCGACGAGACCAAACCTTGAAGGGCTCAGGGGCTTAGACTTCGCAAATCAAAACAAGAGAGGAGAAGGGCCAATATTTCAATCAAATCAAATTCAAATTAAAATTGTTTAGGGCCATCGTGGGCCAACGGAACTAGACAAACACCAGTTCAAATTTAAAACCACTACATGGGCATGATGATCCTCCAAGCTAATCACAATACTTAACTACAACTACTAACTAATTATCCCCATCAACATCAGGGAGCGCCTCTTGTTCATGCTTTGCAGCCAGGACATCGGCATGGGGCTCTGAATCGGCACGGATCCGTGCCATCTCCTTTGGAGCATGATCGAGGTAGCCAAGGCTCAGTGCCTCATAGTCCACCACATAGAAGTGAGTCTCGAGCACGGTGAACATGGTGCTCACACCAAAGCGCACACCACGCCGGATCCACTCGCAGCCTGAAGATACAAAGTTTCTGACATGACGCGCCTCCGAGGTCCTGGGCTCGACGGGGACTTGAAATTCTTGAGCCGCCCTTCTCAGCATGACGTGCAGCTCCACCTTCCCTGCGTCTTCCTGATGAAGGACCCTCCGCCTTGGCCAGCTTCTCCTCTAACACTACATCAATCAACCCAATCAAAGAGGGGCGATTTACGCTCAAAGGCATGTGTTAAACACAAAAAAGAAAGGAGTCATACCTTCTCCAGCCTTGCAGGTCTCCTGGAGCTGCGCCACATGCGCGGCTGATGCATCGGCCGAGGCTTTTGCCGTGGCCACGGCCTTGTCATGCAGTTTCCTCTGTGAACACAGCGCCTCCTCTAGTCGCTGCACGGCCTCGACCCGAGCGGTGGCCTTAGCAAGGGCGTCGTCATGCTCCTTCTGTGCGATCTCGAGCGCCAACTCCAGCCGACTGAGGCGGCTGCCTTGCTGCTGTTCCACGGCCTGTAGATGGCATAACTCCATCTGAACCTCAGAACAGCGCTCCTCGATGTCCTTTAGCGTCGCCTCGAGCTCTCCCACGCACCCTTTTGCCGCCGCTAGCTCAAGATGAGCATCATTGAGATCAGAGAGGATGGCAATCCCTTCCTCCCTGTACCTCTGGGTCACCATGACGGAGTACATAGCAAAGTCATCTCTGACGGCCTGACAGTTGCCAAAGAACCGCCACTTCTCCAGAAACACAATTGAGGGATCCATTGGGACGTGCAGCGGCGGCCACTGCACCACTTTCGCCACGCCCGTTGGCCATCCCCTCGTCAGGTCGATGGCCAGACGACCTAACGCGCCCCCGACACCACTCACAGGGTTGCCCAAGATGGGCACCGCCGTGGAGGTCCCCGTGATCGCCGGGGAACCGGTCCTCGGCACCTCCGTGACCTCCGTGGGGGACATGATGGGTGCCCCTGGCACAATCGGCGTTGGTGCTGGAGCATTCTCAGATGAACCGGCGGTAGCCTGCTCTTGGATCACCGGCCCGGCATCGACCGCCATGACAAACAAGGTCCTGGCGGCCGGGGGGTCCGACGTCCGCCGGTCTACCTCCGCGCGCATCCTCGCCGCCGCTTCCAACTTCAGAGATTTCATGTGCGTGAATCACCTGAGGTGAGCCTTTTTGGCGACGGCCCCAGCTTCGATGAGGGCGCGCTGCCACCTGATCTCGGGTCACACCCACGCTTCTGCAGGGCGCCGATGGTAGGGTCGTCCCCCTACACCTCTGGCACAGGACTGACCTCGACCACCTGCCCGATGATCAATCGGTCACCATCCCTACCGCCGTTGGGTGACATGATCATCCTCGAGGGCTGCTCCCCCTCGCCTCACCCCGCCACCAGAGCCTCGATCCAAGTGGTAGAATCGCCCGCGGCTCGCAAGTCGACCGGGTCTCTTACTACCTTGGAGGCCACCGGCTCCTCTTGATGGACATCTGATGCGATGTCTTGGGCACTCGAGGTTGCCCCCTCTTTAAAAGGGGTGACACTCAGTGCCGCCGCCAGGCCCGCATCGACCTCCTCGTCACCGACCACCACAACATCCGGGATGGCATGGTAGGGGTAAGGAGCGTCTCCTCCATCATCTCCCTTGTCCTCCGAGTCACCGACATCTTCATTATAGGTGGATGAGGACTCCATGTCTGTGGTCTTGCTAGCCTCCTGGCGGGCTCGGCAACGCGCATTCCTTCTCTCGTGGTCAATCTGCCGGTGGAGCTTCACGTCCCTAGTGACCTGCTTTTGCTTCTTTGCCTCTCGAGCCTCCGCTTCCTTGAAGCGATTCGTCGCCCTTAAGGGCATGTCCTCCGGCAGCTTCAGGGCGTGAGGGCAAAAGTGCGTCATCAAATCGGACTGTGCCCAAAGAAAGAATATAAGTGCAAGAAAAGTGAGAAGTCAGTCTGATGGTCTATAAGCAGGAAAATATTTACAAACTAAAATGAGCCTACGAAACAGCAGCACTGTCTTGATGGAAGCATGGGCGGACTGCCAGGGATCGGCCAGACGTAGTTCACGAACAACAGCACTGTCCTGACCCTTTCGACCACAGCCGAGCGACTGGTCAATTCCTCCTCGACCGCCACGGCCCCGGCAATGCTGCACTTTTTGGGCCCCACCTGGAACATGGGAAGGGGCCTGGCCGCGAGTGGGATGAAGCACCGCTGGAACCACCAACCTGCGACTCCAACAACGGAGAGCCCTCGATCCTTCAGGCGCCAAATGGCCTGGACAACATAGCGAATGGACTTCATGTCCTTCTTTGTCACGTCCCAACTCCATTCTTTGTCATGCCCCAACTCTAGGATGCTGGCGCCTCCCGGATCGACCAGCCAGTAAATGCAGGGAATGGGCCCTCTGGGTCATTGCGGAGGTAGAACTGCTTTGAATGCCACCTGGGCACATTCGAAGGGAAGGGGACCAAAATGTACTCTGGCACCCTCTTCTGAAATAGACACAAGCTGCAACAGCCGAGGGTGACAAGGCATGCCTTGTTGTCCACGCTTCTCATAAACAGGGAGGGGAAGAAAAAGTGTTTCCATACCTCGATATTGGGCTGGATCCCCACAAAACCATCACACAGCGTGACGAATAACATGATATGGAGGACCCCATTAGGGTTCAGATGCTACAGCTCAATCTCGTAATAGTGCAGCAACCAACGAAAGAACTTGCTCCTCGGCGAGCCCACGCCCCTCTCGTGGAATGACACGAGGGAGACAACATAGCCCGACGGGGGGTCGGGCGCCATCTCATTCTCTGGCATGATCCACTCCACCGCGTCGGTAAGAGCGGGAAGAAGACCAGCCTCCACCAAACTCTCCATCTGTGACACCCCCATTGACAAATGGCCCCATGCGATTCGGTCCAGCTGGGCCATCACGGCGACAGGAAAGGACAGTGGGTGTGAGGGGAGTGGGGCGGCTAAGAGAAGCCGAGCGTGCGTCAAGAGCTAGAAATGGGAAAGAAAACGAACATAGAGCAAGAAACGAGAAGAAAGGGAGAAGATGAGTTGTGGCGAGCTTAACTAGACAGGACGCCCCCGAGAAGCATGCCCTGACCTAATCACGGGGCCCAGCCATGACCTCCCCGAGGTAAGGAGCCTTACTCCTCAGCCGCGTGATTAGCGGTTCGAATGACTCCACGTTCTCTCCCATCCTTCCCATGCCCCCACGACTCCATGACTTCCCTCTTCTCTGCAACGGCTCCTTGGCTTCGTGGCCCCACAATCATGGGAAACAAGGCAACACGACGATTCGCCAAGGCCTGCCATGACGCATGCATAGAGGTAAACGCTTCGCCTTTATCTTGGACAGTGAGGGGATGCTTTGGGACCAATCGAGAACCCCACGTGTCTTTCTCACCTCTTCATAGCTTAAGAAGGCAAGCTTCTTTACCTACGCCTTTTGAGTTCCCGCAACCCGAATCCTCCTAAAAGGGCCCCTATGCCCATGGGTAGGGGAATGGGGGGAACAGGGCGAAACTCAGCTAACCACTCTTTGCAGCAAGGTTGGCCCTACAGGCTCCAGTGGGAATCGATCAAGGCAGTAACACGAGGAAAATCGCTCGACCCTGGCGGGGGCTGAGTGACGTCGGTAAGATGGGATAAGAGGCTGAAAACTGCCTCGGCGGCCCAAAAGCATCGGGGTTCTAAGACTGCCCCCCCCCCCCCCCCCGCCCTGAGAGGGTTTGACAGTCGCCCAGCGCGTGAAATAAGAGCAAGAGGCACGAGCGATGGACACATTTTGGCGGCCAGCACCCCGACCCCTAGGGGTCGAGGGCATCGTGGAGTTGCGTTTGAGTCCTGTTCCGACTCGTCCTTTGTTATCCCCTCGAAGGGAGGCAGCAAGCCACCCTGACCCATCGAATGGTCGAGGTTACCGGTCAAGTCAGAAATAACGAATTTATGAGACCAATCACCGACTGGTTCACCAAAACCCCGCTGACAGGGAATTAGAGGTCTCACTCGAACGAACCCGATAGTAGCTCACCGAGCACCACATTTCAACCATCGAGGTCAAAGCGTGGCCCGTCTCTACCCTCCGCTTCATGAACGAGGCGTGGAAGGGAAATACGATCAAGCCGAAGCAGTTACTCGACCAAGTTTGACCGCACCTAGCAGCGACTCGAGTACTAACATTGCTAGGCGAGACCCCGTAGCAGAGTTGCAAAGTTAATCTCTTTTATTGTTGCATACAAAGTGAGGACGGGTACAAGATGAGGGCCTCTTATAGACAAGCGTTGCGATGCGCTAAAAACAAGAAAGAGAAAAATAAAAAAAATAGACCTCACCAGCTACAATAAGTGAATACCAGACCTCGGCGGCTGCCAATGGGGAAAGCAGCTGTGATGCTTCATGGTCACGGGAAATATGCCCTCATTTGAGAGCGCGGAATCCCCCAGGCCAACGAAGTAAGCAGATTATCGTGCCTCGGGGACACTACTGCTGGTGAGTATGGGGACTAGAGTCCTCACTGGAGCAAGAGGGCCGGTGTGACAGCTCTTTGCCTCCAACGACGTACAGAGGAACGGCTGAGCAACCATCCAGGCCTTCCATAGGAGGGCCCGTTACACCCCACCAAGTGTTGGCAACCTATAGCGGTGGTAAGACTCAAATCCCTGACTCACCGCCTTTGCTACAAGCGACGACTATGGTAACGGCCACTTCATGGGACGACGGACCAACCTCCTCCTCGCCGCGTCAGACAATGACGCGTGAGAGTTGGCCGCACGGCTTCAGGTCATTGTCCTCATCCTCGCCCTTGTTCCCATCACCCGACATGCAGCGGCCTCGAGCAGTCATGCCGGCCCCGAGACACATTACAAGGAGCTCACCAGAAGACACCAGCTCAAGGACATAGCTCACTCCGATGAGGGCAAGAATTTCAAGTGGGCAAGGATAATAATGGTGTTGGTCTGCAACCATCTTAAATAGCCGCACCTTCTCAGGCCGCGGCCTTGGATACCTCATGACGCACAGTATGTTGGCACCAGCCCCGATAAAAGATGCCCTCGCACGTCGCATGCCAAAAAAGGGCGACAGGCCTGCCATTTCGGTAGCATCGTGGCTCGTCTTTTAAAGGCGAGCTTGGACGCGTCCCATCGTCGGGGCGCAGCAGACAAGTCTTTTCACCATGGCACTCTGAACGATCTGCAAGGGTCAGGAAGCGGGGCCTCGAGGGAGGGTGAGTAAGACAACATTCCCGTGACTATCTCAAACAAAATAATCCAAAGCGCTCAGGGGCGAGTAAGCTCGCGCGCACCTCAGCCGAACGACAAGATAACTATACGACGCCAAATCAAGCCAAAGCGTGAGTTTCGGTGAAACTCGCCCTCTGGCTCGGGGGCTACACCCATCGAGTGTGCTCACGCGCACCTCTCCCGGATGTGGGAACACCACGCGATCGGCCCGACTCTATCTGTTCATGCTAACCCCCCCCCCCCCCCCCCCCGAGCGATTCTACGATTCGCTCAGGGACTCGAGGGCTACTGTGGAGGGTAGAAACCCTGGTACCACATGGCACCTGTCTAGGGCCCATGGGAACTAGGATCGAATGGCCCTCTAGGCCACCGCTAAGAGGTCGTGTACATGGGCCCTTGCGAAAGAAGCATCTCCGTGACTGGCTGAACCTGGTCACAAGAATCATGCCATGCCATCGACCCATTCGACCCTCTATGGGTCGAAGGCCGATTATGCCCCACTCTACCCCTCAAAGGGAGTCAAGGACGAGTCGGTCGACCCGATGGGGTCAGCTAAGATTCGCCCTTCCGAGCAAATCGTATGACTGTTCGCCCAAGCTTGCCCGCTCGAGGACAAGAATGGTTGCTTCACTAGTATCATGACCACGATGACAGCGCGGGTCCCCACCATGACCGCCGCATAAGCTATGTCCTCATCAACTCCCGACAGTGGGGCCTGTACCACGACGGGACGAGATGACAGGCCCCTGACTCGGCCGAAAGTAGCAGAGCTGAGAAACTTCACCACCCTGTCAAGATAGGACGGATTCTAACTCCAAGCCCATCCATACAGGCGTTACCCGACAAAACAAACTCGATGGAGGGGGTCGAGTGATGTTGGCAGCCGCCAACTTCCCTGCCTTAAATAGCATGCCCATTGCACGTGCATAGTATCAGGGGTCAACCCCCCCCCCCCCCCCAAGCGTGCCTGCTCCCTTCATCATCACCCATGCCTGCTTACGAAAGAAGGAGTGACAACATGACCTGTGACACTGCTACCCGATGGCAGCCCCCAGCCTCGTGGATGAAGGCCAGGCTGATAGACGGCAAATTGGCCCTGGCTCTGATAAACGTGACAGCGCCCATGATGCGTCTCACCGTGCATGATGGAGCACACCATCAACAGTGATGACGAGGACTTGGCCTAATAACGAAAGATGGTTGCACGCCTGAGCATAGTGCCCCCCCCCCCTCTGGTACAATGACTAGACGATGGACCCATCAGGATTGAAGACCACACCGCCGACTAGGGGCTTCGCCTTCTTCAACTCGGCTCCACAAACTCCACACGTATAGTGTCCCCAACTCTTTCGACTCCTTTATTTCTCTCTGTAAATGGGACCACCCCTTTGAAATATAAGAGGGGAGGTTCTTCTTCCTCAACAGAAGAAACACACTCATTTTTTTGTTTTGCACCCAAAACTTGGAGCCCGCTCCTCCCTCACCACCATTGTAATCTCCACCAGACCAAGTAACACGAGCAAGCTAGAGAACTGGATATAGGGGGCCTTTCCCGAAAGAGTATAACCCCCCGTGTCCTCTTGCTTAGCCATCACCGAGCCTGAAACATGCACCCCCGTGAACAAATTCTACTAACCAGTGATCTAAACACCGACAACATGTCTTTTATATCACAAAATGAAACTTATTGTATTTTTTCTATAAAGTTTAGTTTTATTGTCATCAATCACCAAAAAGGGGGAGATTGAAAATGCATCTAGGCCCCTAATTTTGTTTTGATGATTGGCATCAATACAATTAAGAATGGACTAATGTTTTTAATGAGCATGTGTGTTGATGGCTATCTCAAATTCATGAATAAAATATGTTGAAACAAAAAGGGAAAAGGAGATGGTCATTTATCTTGAATTGAAGGTCCAAGAACTAATCAAAATTGAAGATTATGAAGTTTTATTTTTACTTCTTGAATATAGGTATATCGTACTATCAAGAGGGGTATAATTCACAAATGTGGTAAAGTCAAATGCTCAAAATTCCCAAATATACAACTTCTATCGTCCTCTGTTTTCACCTTCATCGACAGTGCCGGTGGCCTTCATCGGCAATGCTGATCCACCTTTCCAGAGGCACTGTGATGTCCAGACCCTTCTCTGGCTTCTATCTTATCAGCATTGGCAGTGCTGATGGGCCTATCGGCAGTGCCGGTCTCACCTTCCAGAGAAGTCTTTTCTCTCTCTCTCTCTCTCTCTCTCTCTCTCTCTCTCTCTCTCTCTCTCTCTCTCTCTCTCTCTCTCTCTCTCTCTCTCTCTCTCTCTCTGGCTGTAGCTTATCGGCAGTGCCGATCTCCTTGATCGGTAGTGCCGGTCGGTTCTCCCAGAGAGCCACCATTTCTGTCTAGCTCTGGTTGTATCTCACCGGCAGTGTCGTTCCCCTCTCCACAGAGACTGTTTCCCCTTGGGCTCTCTGGCTAAATGCGATCGGGAGTGCTGGTCTTCCTGATCGGCAATGCCGGTCAAGGCCTCCAGAGACCATTTGTCTTCTCCCTGGCTGCCTCACTGACAATGCCGATTTCCTGATCAGCAGTGCCAGTGCGTGCCAAATCCTTGTCTGCATATCTATGATAGTGTGTCAAAAACCCTACCAGCAGTGCCGATGGCTCCATCGGCAGTGCCAGTGCGGGGCGTCCAGATAGGCCAATGACTCTTTTTGAGCCCCTTGTATAAAAGGCTCACACCTACTTCGTGCCCAATCTCTCCAACCCGAAAATCATTTGGCACCTTTAAGCTTCACTCTCGTCACTCTCCCTCTTTAAGTAAAAGCTTCATTCTTTGAGCTAGGATTTGAGTGAGCCATTGTTTCCTAGTGAAAAGAGCACCATTCCACTCTTAAGCATTGGATTTAATCATCTTTGTGACTTGTGCTTGTTACCCATGGAGCATTGCTCCTAGACGGTTAGTGGTGCCCGTAGAGCTCCCAACTTATGTGGTGACGCCTCAGAAAGTTTGTATTATCCTCCCACAAGAGAATTGATAGTGGAGAACTCGAGCTTGATCTTTATGATCGCTTGAGTGAGAATAGGGTTGAAAGAGACCCGGTCCTTTGTGGACTTCTCAACGGAGACGTGGGGTTCTTTGTGAGCCCAAACTTCGGTAACAAATTTTGTGTCTCCATGTACTCCTTTATTTACTTGTTGTTTATTTATTCACTCTCTAGGATTTGTTCTTGTATTTGCTTAAATTATTAGATCTACTTGTGTAGCCCTTATTTTGTTGTTCCTTATTACTGTAGGACTTCCTTTCTACTATTGTTGTAGTCAAATTATCACCTAGTAACTGTGAAATCTAGTTTTCTCACAACTGTCTTTCTACTCATTGGCACTACCGATCACCCATCGGGAGTGGCCATCGGCACTGTCAGTCAGATTGATAAAATTGTTTAAATTTGCCTATTCACCCTCCCCCCTCTAGGCAACTTTCAAAGCTGCCTATAACTACTTATATCAATAAACACTTTTAAATTCAATTCATTTGGTAGGACTTATAGCTGATTGCTGCATAAACAGTTTAATAAACTATATCAAACATGCAATCCATGCATAGTTTAATAAACCATATCAAACATGCAGTCCATGTACCACAGATTGGATGACTCGACAAACTTCACTGTCCTATTAACTTGGAGACTGAATTTTCTATACTCATTGCCCGTACATTGTCACCTAATGTTACTGGATTGAAGAAAGAACATAGGTTTTGTTATTGTTCCTGTATCTTCTCTTAATCATTGCAGCCTTGTGGATTAACTAGAGGACAATATTGCATGCGAGCTACAGATCTTGGCTCTCCACACTAAATCACTACTACATTAAGCATTTTGTAGCTACAAGCTGTATGTGGTCTTACTAGTAGATTTTCTGTCTGCTACTAGCAAAGTGTTGCTAGTTAGGATTGGAAATAGTGACGGGGATGAATGTCCATTACTAAGTTTATTATATATACATTAAAAAATTATGATAGTGACAAGTGGCACCCCTTACTACTATTTTTTTAAAAAAAACTATGATCATGATGAGCAGCACTCTTTACTACCGTCGGTTCTGTTGACCAAAATAAAGCTTGGGTCTGCATTAAAAGGTGTTGGGATCGTCATAAACTCTAATCTTAGACGGTGACCGTCATTGCCACCGCCTCCACGGTGCACATTAAAGGAAACTGTAAATATTGACTGCACCAAAAATATTGTACACTTCAGATAAAAATTAAAGAAGATCGTTAAGAGTATATAGGAAGCACAAGTGCTTTAAAAAAATTATAAAAGGTCATCGGTAGTAAAGGTGGGAGCTAGCGGGAAAGAGTTCTGCTATATGTCATGCAAATATGGCAGAAGTAAAGGTGGGAGCTAGCGGGAAAGATAAATCTCAGTCCCTTAAAAAATTAGTATCCCATATATGCCACTAAAACTAAAATTTAATCATTTTCATGACATTATTGTTGCATTTGAGTGGTTTGACCATCGGTCAAATAGTAAAAATGCCAATATTGCCCCTTAGTTAGACCGATCAAGAAGATGACAGCTAGGAAGATGTGCCAGTGCCAGTGCTGGTGCCGCCGTCGGTCATGCACGTCGGTGAAGAGAGAAAGTGAAGGAGAGAGAAAAAAAAACAACTGACGTTTGGTTCCGTGGATAAAATAATAATTTGTCTATTTTCAGTGCAGTTTAATTTGATGAAAATAGCATGCGAGACAAAGATATTGAGGGAATATTTACTTTTTGGGTGGCATAGAAGAAATTTTGCTTTGAAAACTTTATTACTCTGCTTACTTTTCTTCTGTGATATGCACGTGGAGAGGAGACTCTAGAAGCTAGACCACTTGTTCGGAAATTCAATATTTAACACCTAATTACGTTTCTGGTCAAAATTGGAATGAAATGTACTTTAACACGATCTAATCTTTTGAAAAGAAACATACAGGCACGCCATAGGCTTGCCGCCGGCTGGAGGCCCAGCTCAGCAGCATCACGCACACAGGCCTAGAAAATTCTGTCTTCGTATCGTGTCAGGCGGGCAGGCCACGTGGGGCTGTCTATTCTGCTCTGCTCTGCTTTTCTCGAGAGCTCCAGACTTCACAGTCTTCGGTGTCGGTCCGTGAGCTAACCGTGCTGCGCCACGTCGAGGTCGTTCGGCAAGAGAACCCGGAGTTGTCTGCGTCGAGGTCGTCGAACTCCTGCAGGAACTCGGCAATCTCCTCCTGGCTGATCTTGCCGAGCTCCTTGAGCTTGTATAGCACGAAGTCCGCGGCGCCGACGCGGCTGTCGCCGTCGACGTCCGCCGCCTCGAGGTCCGTGCTGGTGGTGCGCCGCGTGAGCACCCACCGCGCCAGCGCGCGCTGCCGCCGCTCCACGCCAAGCTCGGCGGCGTACAGGAAGAAGAGCGCCACCACCAGCGTGCTCACCGTGACCCACGCCGACGCGAACGCGCGGCCGTTCGGCGACACGAAGCTCCGGTCGCCGTACCCGAGCGTGGTCACGGTGGAGCACGCGCAGTAGAAGGCGTCAACCGGGCCATCCCTTCTTCTATCACCAGGAACGCCGTACCGGAGGCGAGCACGAAGACGAGGAGCCCCGCGGATGTGTACAGCTTGTACCTGGTCTTGTTCATCTCCATGGCGCGAAGCGTCTTGGCACGGTCGGCGTCGCGGATGTGCAGCGCGTGGTAGAGGAGCGCCTCCTGCTTCTCGACGAGGTAGTCTGCGGCTTTGCTGAGGAAGGTGCCCACGAGGGCCACACCGGCGAAGGCGAACGCGCAGGCGAGGAGCTTCGCGGCGTCGCTGGCCGGGACGATGTCGCCGTACCCGACGGTGGTCATAGTGACCACGCTCGCGTCCAGCACGCGGCTGCCCGTGCGGTCGCCGGACATGTGGTCCATGGAGAGGTAGAAGGCCGTGGTCCCGGCGACGAGGTAGGCCAGCAGGAGGACGCCGACGAGACGGAAGCTCGGGCGCGTCGCGTGACCCTCGTCAGCATCTCCTTGGAAGGAGGATCTTGCGCCCCAGCGTTCCAGGACGGAGGAAGAAAAGGAGGATCTTGCGCCCCGGCGTCGAACGAAGGCGTCGTCCTGCATCGCCGGAACCTCCTCGGTGCCGACGACGTCCTATTCCGTGCAGTCTCAGGAGGGTGGCCGCCTGCTTGTAACAGGGCACGCCTCCTGGCGTTCTCCGCCATTTATTTTTGCACGGAATTCACCAGCGAGCAAATTCGGCAGCGGGCTGACCAGATGAGCACGAGGAGTAGAAATTAACTAGTACTACCGGTTATTATTTTACTTCGATTTCGACTGCGATATGGACAGGAAACTGAACCGACGACTGGAGCTCCTCTCTGCAGGTGGCTGGTGAGGTCGGGCTCTTCTTCACGGCAGCGCCTGGTCCATCTGCTACCTGTCATGCTCCGGCGCCGCCACACAGGCCAGACCACTGATGACTGTGACGTCTTTTCGTTTGAGATTCCTAATTCAGCCGTACGTACAACGGTTTGATTTCTCAACTGGCTATCGTTTACATGCCGCGTAATTAGTTTCTTTGCATGTTACACAAGTAATCTATCTATTTATTAGTGAAAGAATATGACCCTTTTCATTAAAATGATATTGTGTAGCTCTCTAAAAATTCTACAACTTTGATATTCGATGAAAGTTCAGACTCCTCTATACAGGTCTCTGTGCAGGTCATATCTCGTACCTCCGAAGTCTAAATAATATGATTCACATATGTTCTGAAAAAGTCTCGACGAGATTTACAACTTTCGTGTTTTAACTTTTCTCATTAGAGCATATTTTTAAGTCTAAAATTATGTCGTAATATAATATTGTTTCTATTCTGCGTAAATTAATTGCCTATCGGATAAAACTTTTAGAAATCTTTACTCACTGGGGTCATGACCCATATCTCATACCTTTGAAGTTTAAATAATATGATTCACATATGTTCCGAAAAGGTTTCGATAAGATCTACTACTTTTATATTTTAATTTTTCTCATTTGAGCATGTTTCTAAGTCTAAAATTACGTTGTAATGCAGTGTTATTTTTATTTTGCATAAATTGATTTTGCCTATCGGATAAACCTTCTAGAAATCTTTAGCCATTAGTTTATGACTTGGTCTTGCATGTCGGGTTTCATAGAGGTTCAGTGATATCTTGTAGGCGTTATGAGCTTATGAGAATCCCTCTTTGCATGATGAATTGGGCCTCATATCGGTACTACTCATATTTGAGCTTTTTTTAATATTATTTTATTGAATTTTATAATATAGCACTTAAACGACACTACACGTAGAAATCATTAATATTAGAGTAAAAAAATATTTATGATAATAACAGAAAAATTGGTCCTTATGAAATATAAAATGGTACATTAAGAAGCACCAATAATAATATAAATATGATCTTTTATGTAAACAATGTTAATAATTATATTGTATAAATAAATTATATTTAAATTATAAAAAGTATTTTTTTTAAACCCGTAGCAATGTATGGGTATTTTGCTAGTAACTTATTAATTGAGGTGATATTGTCTATATCACTTTTTTCGTGTTCAGATGTGTGTATAACATTGTCATACTCACATTGTATCTTACAATGATTCACCAATCAGTTTGAGTCGTTTTTCAACTATTTTCTAATCCTTCGTTGAATTGGACTCCGATTTTAATTCGATATTTTATACTAACAATAATTAATTATCTATTGCGTTAGCATCATATTTTGGTGAAAACTAATAACAAGAATTTCAATAATAACTCACTCCAAAATTATTATAATAAATATTCTTTTTAAAACTCAAAAAGTTAAAGTAAAATAAAATAGAGCAAATGCTTAAGCCAAAAAAAATGATTAATTAAAAAAATTACAATTAAAAAAATATTCTAATTATAATTTTTTTTAACAAAGACCCGTGACAACACACGAGTATTTTGCTAGTAGATTAAAAATTATATGTTCAGGAGGTATAAGTTCAAAAACCGACAAAAAATCGCTCGGTTTCCACAAAGCTAGTCAAACACGGTCTGTCTCAGTTAGTAATTAAGAGGCAATCTTTGTCAAACTAACAATGTAATTTTTCACAAACTGTTTTGTAAAATTCAAAATTGTTTGTAGTATGATATTATTTAGCATTAATATTTGTAAATGCGATCTCACGTGAATATATATTATGTAAAATACTTTAAATTTCATAATATATTTTTAATGTTTCAACATTTTTATTAATTATATCAGAATTTTAGATAAATTCTCTGAACACTTCAGACGTGAAATATTTAAATAGTTTCAAAATATTTAAAAAAATTGAATTAATAATTCGAATATAATGATTTCAATCATTTATTTCAACATTTGTGCTTAACTGTTACGACACTACAGACGGAAATGTTGATTTTTTTAAAAAAAAAAAGTTTGAAATTTGGTTAGTGTTTCATCGTTTCAAAATTGTTGAATTATATTTCAAATATTCTTTTTTTACATAATGCAACAAGAGTCCCGGCCTCTACACTCTTCAAAATAGTGTACGCAGCAGTCTGATACATGGGAAGCACTGAGGCTCATAAATAACAAGCTAAACAATTTCAGCTAGAGATACATAGGAAGACTTATTGAAAGAAAAAACAACTAAGTCGCAATCATATTTGAGAAATTCCATCCAGACTTCGCAAACACCTCCATAACAACTGATTCCAAAAGGCGGCATGCATTCTTCAAATTTGTTCTTGCATCCTTGTTTTTATGCAGCAAGGATCATATACGTGTCTAATATGTTGCCCTGAAGATTACCTGCATGAAAGTGTTAGTTTTACATCGATTGAAAACCATATCATTTCTATTCAACCATGATACCCGACAAACAGCTGTCAAACCAACATAAATTTTTTCCTATGCATCTCATGGATAGTTTCATGCAGGATCACTACACCCTCCATGATGTTGCATAAAGGTTGTTTGTGACGGTCTGATGACTTTTTGAGCTACTAAAACCATCCAATTTGTCATAATTGTTGTGGTTACAAGACCCAACATACATATAATGGGCTATGCCAACCTGAAGGGATGGCAAAGCTAGAGGAAGGATACAACTAGCCAAGAAGAGAAGGAGCCGGCATGAATCAATCACCCCCCCCCCCTCATGACATCTAGGGTTTTGTATATATAGAAAGGGGAGAAGAGGGGAGTCCCTCTTCTACCCTCGATGTGTTACAAGTCACCATTTACCTTTGGTGGGGGGTACAAGTACACAAATGCCCTTAGCCTTACAGTTGGACCAAAAGACTACGTGGGCCAAACATGAGGTAACTGAGCCCATGAGGAGAAACAATGGGTTCCTTGAACCCTAGCTCGAACAATCCTCCCTCATCTGTAGACTCACGGAGGCACGAGGGGCTACTGATGAAATAATGTCCGTAGCTCCTCATGGCTCAGAGATCCAATCTATGAACTATCAAATTACATGTCTTATTACAAATTCCACTATAATATTACATGAAGAAAGAAGTGCATAGCATCATTCATGAGGTTCTTCTGCCTAGCCCTTGAGACTTGAAACTGATCGAAGGTGAGAGCCTCTCTTCGGGAGTTAAAGTTAAGCCAAAGGCATCCTTGCTTTGGAACCCGGAGTTGTGCTAAAGGTGAGAATCTTTCTTGGTAATGATAGCTAGGCCAAAGATGTGGCCAATGTCTTTATTATTTTGGACCTAACCTGAAAGTTGAACTTTTGATAGAAATGGTTTCTAGAACACACATATACTTTTGTTAGCTGCTATGAGTCTGAAGGATAGGTAAGTAGTTTCACTTTCTCACATACAATAGTCAAATATAATAGGCAAATACTTATATCTACTCCTCCCTTTTGAATGTTGTTGGGGGGAGTGAAAAAACCACTTAAGTTGTACCGCAAGACCGGGGGGGGGGGGGGGGGGTTAACCCCCTCCCTGGTGTGGATGAATTTACTAAACCCCCCACCCCCCTGGTGTGGATGGATTTACTGTTGCATCTCAAGGCCGTGGGCTTACACCCCTCCCTATAACGGGTGGATGAATTATTGTAACAAGGCCGAGGGCTTACACCCCACCCTAGTATGGATGGACGAATTATTGCATCAAGGCCGAGGGCTTACACCCCTCCTAAGCACTGCATGTCGTCTACAAGCTTCAAGCGCCACCCTTCGAGATTTTGCCGAACAACAACATCAAACATAAGAAATGCCATAAAAACTCATGCGCTTGCCCTAACTCATAATTTTTAAGAAGTTGTGGCCTTCGGGCTACATGTAGAAGCTTATGCTTCGGGCTGCCCATATAAATGCCCTCGGACTCGCCATGTAACTAATGCCTTTGGGTAACATGTACCCATTCTAGTGCCCTCGGGCTTTCTATATAAGTTATGGCTTCAGGTACCGTGTATCATATCATGTGCCTTCAGGCTCTTTAATAATTATGAGGGCAAAATATATCATGCTATGTAAAACATATGTGTCGAGCACCTCGTCAGGCCTCGGCACGCTTCAAACCGTAGTTGTTCGGCATCGGGAGGTGTTGCCCCCGGCTTTCCGGGCATGTCCTTCTGGAGCATCAGGCCGTAGTTGCCCGGCATCAGACCGTAATTGTCTGGAATCAGGCCATAGTTGCCTTTGCAAGAAAAGTAAATGACACGTCTCTTTGGACCCTCAGGCCGTAGTTGCCCGGCATTGAAGCAAAAAGAAGATGACCAATATTACTTTACCATGCATTTGTATGCATGATGCATGCGTATGTGATATGGATGATTGCACATGCTTATGAAGTTATGATGTTCATGTATGAGGTGAGAATGATAAAAAGATGAAGAATGTGAGGCACTTGGCCACATTCCTTAGCTTTGAATCCCTGCATAACATGTGTCATCAACTGCATACACATACTATGTAAGAGTTGATACATAGTATAAAATTGTATCAGAGATGTAATAGTTCAGTTCATGGTGCACATTCCGAGTGGAACCCTCAAATGAGATTCTTAAATGCCCCCTATTGGTTGCAGCTGCAAATAGAGCACAAGCTATAAACACACTGATATAGTTAGATCCAAAGACAATTGATATAGTATGAACATTCATTCCCTTTGCATATTTTGCTTAGTATAAAATATTAGTACATTATGTTAAAGGGTTGCCACCCAGTTGGATTATTTTTTAAAATACACCCTCCCTTAGGGCTTTCGGGATAGCATGCATGCCTTTAATTTTCTATGGCAAACTTCGAACTGTGGCCAAAAGGCCATTCGGCAATGCTCAAACCCATACTCTTGCCGGAGGGTGACCCAACAAACGTATTCCCAGGTTGATAGCACATATAATAACACTAGAACGCATGTCAACCTCCAGCATTGGGGTTTGTTCTATCCTTGTTGGTCATAGTTACGCACCCACTTATATACCGTAAGAGGACAGTGTATAGTTGTAGCTCTTTTTCCCTCAGAGTATTCCAAGGTTATCGAATCCACAGGGAATGAGCGGAACTATTACTATTAAAGGGTTACTAACAGATTGCAATGGTTGGGTTGGTCTGAATGGTGACGGTGAGAGAGTGGTGGATGAATGTTATTGGAGATGTAACAGGATAGTGAAGGATTCTCTCCTTAGGATTGGTTCACTAGCATGTAACCTTATTCTTATCAACTCGAGTGATGACCTTAATATTCTACAAGACATGGTGATTTTGTTCGCCCCAGTTATCACTACAGAGGTTATTAGCTCCCCAATGGTTTCTTGCACTATGCAATGGGCAAGAGTGTATTGGCCTATACACTAATGGAAATGGATAAATAGATGCGTAATTAAGTTCATCACATAGATTAAATTCATCAAGAGAGTATCAATGAGTATGAGAGTTACATGACTAGATCCCCGCACCAGAGAAGAGAATATGAGACTACTCGCTCATCGTCCCGCTAAACAAAGCAGAGGGATGATAAATAGCGCTGGAACGCGCACGAGCCGATCGGCGCAAGCGTCGCGCCGATCGACGCGACCTCCCTTCTAGTGGTTCTCGTCGGTGTTGACTGACCGCTGCCGCCAATATCCTAGAACCCTAGTTCTAACAACTCAATATCGCAATTGTCGTCTCTCTGTTGCCCCCTTGGGTCTTGATAGTTATCTTCCTTTTATACTCGACGGGATTAGGTCAACTTCCACCGACTCTGACTCATATTGGGCTGGGCCTTCGTCTTTGCCAGACATGGGCTTGTCTTCATCATCTTTTCCTCCTGCGCCGATCGGCGCGGCATTGGAGCCGATCGATCGGCGCGGCCAAGTATCTGACCCATCTTCGTTGCTCTTTAGTCCTTTATCCATAATTGCCATGTTTTACACCTGTTTCCTGCGATTACATCTAAAATAGAACAACTACAAATATATGCAAATATGGGGTTAATTGTTAGTCTAAACCACCAAATAAAGATGCAAAACATCCCTTTTTGATAGATAAAATGGGCATCTAGAAACCACCAACAGTTCCCCCACACTCAAATCATTGCTAGTCCTCGAGCAATACAAAATCAAATATGTAGCAAGAATCTTCACATTATCTCTCATGCAATCAATCTCAATCATCATTTTTACTTGTTATTCCACCACAAAGATTTTTCTCTCATCTTCTTTTTAACCAATCGACATTGCATACTTGAACTTAATCGTATCACCACAAAACCTTTTCAAAAACAATTTTAGTTTTCTTCAACTCATCTTTAGCATCAAACATCAAGCATTTGGTCTTCTCTAAATCTCTCAAGTGTATCTCCTTCCCTCTCCTATCTAATCAAGCATTATATGTGGATCTTGGAGGGCTATATAACTAAATTAAACCATAAGGTTAACCATGTCAACATTGTGCTCAATCATGCCTACTAAGAAAGGATTTTCTTGGAAAAGAATTTTAATGGAGAAGAGGAATCATAGGAAAATGTTTCAATGAGAACAATGGCAAAGAATCAGAAATAATCAGAAAGCTGCTCTCTTTGATAACCTTATTGCCTCTCAGGGAATACTTTATCTTTTTATCTCTTTTTGCAATGATGTCGATTGGCGTAACACTGCGTCAGTCGGCGTGGTCTTCTTTTCTTTCACTCTTTTTTTTTCTTTCTTCTTCTCTTTCACTCTTCTTCTATTCCCAAAATAATCAGCAATTTCTATCTTGTACCAGCAACGGAAATTTTCTGAATTCCCTTTTGTTGAGAATATAGGTTGTATCAAGGAGGAGGGAGAAACAAAGATGTATGGGCTCCATGATAGCAAGGAATTTAAATGGATAAGAATGGCTAGAAATATAGAGATAAACAAATAGATCATCCTTTCCTAACTTGGTCAAAATCATGAGCAACAAGTTGAAAAGTTACTTACAATTCAATTAGTTCAAATGTGTAGCTTCCTCTCATTCACTCGGCTATGTAGGCATATTTAAACCTTGTTTTTGTTTTTAGCTTATGATGAGTTAAAAGAAATTTTCACAAATACAAAGCTCAAAAGTTAAGTGGTAACCAACTAATTCAAGTAATCAACCAATTGATCATCAAAAAGACAAGATAAATAGAATGGGGCACTTTCAATTTGACAATCAACACTAACTTTATTGAAGACAATGCAATGATTCAAACTATATAAAAGACTTTGAAGCAACTCTCAACATTACTCATGACTCTCTTAAGAACACACATAAACTTAAATAAGCACTAATAAGAAAAACAAGCAAGAAACTAGACTCAAAAACACTTAAAAACTACGACAAATGGCAAAGCCCTTCACCCACACTCAAAATTTGTAATGTCCTCATTGCAAGAGACGAAACTCAACACACTAATCATGCAGACCATGCATGTTCAATACTCGGAAAATTCATCTTATATTCCTTATGAGAAAAGTGTAGTCCGCTTCATTCATCTCGATTGTATCCTGGATTCTCCGATCCACATCCCTTTGATGCATGTAGGCATGATCCCTGTCTAGATACAAGCACTCAATAATCCTTCGGCAGACAGGACAACAAACGGGTGGTTACAGATTATGATTTTCAACACTGTAGGGAGAGACACTGTTCAAACTCCTCTAAACCGATTAGTGCAGTGGCTGAGCTGAGCGGCGCGGTGGTGTTCTTTCACCACTGCGACTGCCTCCACTTCCCGCTGCATTACCATTAACTTTTGTTGAAGTTCCTGCTGCCCTGTCATCACTACATGCTACAGGCGTTCCCCAATTTTCAAACATAGGACTACCAAAGCTTCTTCGCATATCAGAATCATCACCCATATATCCAGACATACTTGGGTCATCACTTTCCAAAGTTTCCAAATAGTATAATGAATCAAAGTAGCTATCCCATTCAGAATACTTTTGAATTGGCTTACCCAATAGTCTAGCAGATCTTTGAACTTCTAGTGTAGTCTTACGATTCTTTGCAGTGGGTTATTCGTCGTCACTTGGCAGAGCTGTTAGATCAATAAATTCAGCCATCTTCAGGTCGTGCCGATTGGCTCTAGTGTCACGCTGATCGGCACAGCTGGCGGCTTCCTTCATATACTTAGCCAACTGTTCCAAATTACGCTCACGGATTGTCTTGTTCTGCTGCCTTCGTAAAATCTCATCGTTAATCTCCTTAGGCGTCTTCCCTTCAGGAACTGCGCGATAGCCATCATCATATAAAACATCTCTAGGTATGAAGGTTGGATCTTCCGCCAATTGGAGTTCAATCCTATGTTGAAGATCTTTAGCACAAATGAAACACTTGCAACCTTGGATGCAACTGTTCCTATGAATCTTGTTTTCTTGAAAACCCTCCCAATCGGTAGGAACCCTGGGAGAGGCTCCATCCTTTCTAGCCTGAAGATCCTTTTCCACATCCAGCTGGTTCATGGTTTCTTTGGCTTCCTCTTGCAGCTTGAGTTCATACTTGGCGGCAATATCATGTTCACTATAAAGCCGACACTTATGGATTGTGAGAGCGCTCTCTTCATATGACAAGGGCTTAGCAAGATCAAGAAGGCCTTCCATGGTGTACCTTTGAGAAATAGCTTCACTTTCAATAGGTGCTATAGATTTTCCCTTGCGCACCAATACTCTCTTTATCATCTGCCGAAGTTCATTGTCCATCTTCACATTGTCGGCGTTCCGCACGTCAGCTTCACTTTTCTTCATGAATTTCTTCCTCAGATTTGACCAGACGACAGGATCATCTCGTGTTGGTGTCAACACCTCGTCTATTTCGTCCCAGGGCCAAACGGCAGAGAGCTGTGGAAATCCGTTGCCGAGCCGATCGGCGCCAGAGTTGCGCCAATCGGCGCAAGTGTCACGCCGATCGGCGTCGCCTTGGTTGCTTCCCGAAGCGCCACCATGCATTGCTTCTGCCCTTAGGGTTTTGTTCCGGTGACTATGTAATGCGAGATGATCCGTGGGGTTGCTGCTCTCTCATATTTATATCCCTTAATTTCCAATTGGACTAGGACTCTATCTCTTATTTGCGGAATTTAACGAGTCTTAACAAGGCAAGGTCCAAAACTGACGCAAAAACCAAAAAGACTCTGCCGCGCCGATCGGCACGGTACACTAATTTACCCAATCAGAAATAGAAAAATCACAAAAATCAAAAACACATGCAGAGCTTTTGTTTTACGTCATTAAGCTCGACCACACAGGGCACTAAGCAGTGAAGTACACATCAAAAGATTTTAATTCAAATGTGTCGGGTTCTAGATACCTTTAGACGTTGTCCATTCACTGTGTACTTGTTTCTATTGACATCCATTATGATTATAGCTCCCGAAGGTAACACCATTTTCACAAGATAAGGCCCTTCCCATTTACTTCGTAGTTTGCCTTTACCAAATAATCTGAATCGCGAATTAAATAGGAGTACCCAATCTCCTTCCTTGAATTTCTTCTTCAAAAGCTTCTTATCATACCACTTCTTTGTCTTTTCCTTGTATATTGCTGCATTTTCATATGCACGCAATTGCATCTCTTCTAATTTACTTATTTGTATCTTCCTTTTCACGCCGGCGGCATCAAGATCCAAATTCATTTCCTTTATTGCCCAATAAGCCTTATGTTCCAATTCCATCGGTAGGTGACATGATTTTCCATAGACAAATTGATATGGTGTCATGCCAATTGGTGTCTTGAATGCCGTCCTATATGCCCATAAGGCTCCGTTAAGCTTTGTGGCCCAATCCTTTCTTTCCTTTGTAACAATCTTCTGCAGAATCCCTTTTAATTGCTTATTTAACGTTTCTGCTTGTCCATTTGTTTGGGGATGATAAGCTGTTCCAATTCTATGTTCAACCCTAGATTTAGCCAAAAACCTAGTAAATTCTCCTCGTGTAAAATGGGATCCTCCATCTATAATTATTATCCTTGGTACTCCATACCTAGGGAATATCTGCTCTTGAAGTATACTCCGTGATTCTCTTGTGGTATTGGCCTTGCATGCCATTGCTTCGACCCACTTGGAGACATAATCAACAACAACCAATATATACTCGCAACCATGAGAATTCACAAATGGTCCCATAAAATCCATACCCCAAACATCAAAGATATCAACTTGAAGATTATACTTAAGAGGCATTGCATTCCTACTATTAACATTCCCTATTCGTTGGCATTGAGCACATGTTGCAACATACCTTTTCGCATCTTCATGCATAGTGGGCCAATAGAAACCACTCGCCCATACTTTTGTATGTGTTCTGATGTAGCCATAATGACCCCCATAATCCAAAGAGTGACATTTTGCCAAAATGCTTGCTCTTTCTTCTCTGGGTACACATCTTCGCACTGCTCCGTCCTGGCAATAACTATACAAGTATGGGTCGGACCCATATAAATTTTCTCATTTCACTCTTAACTCCTTTCCCTGTGTTCTTGTTCATTATATTAGTTTGTCCCTTGAAACCTTTGATAATATCCATCATTCAACTCTCTCTGTGATCAGATGTGGCAAACAACTGCTCTTGTTGCATTTTATCTTTTATTGGCTCAGTTGATGATGATTCAAGACGGGACAAATGATCTGCTATAGAATTTTCTACCCCTTTCTTATCTCTTATCTCTAAATCAAATTCTTGCAGCATCAATACCCATCGCATTACTCGAGGCTTAGACTCTTTCTTTCAAACCAAGTATCTTATAGTGGCATGATCAGTATATACAATCACCTTAGAATTTAGAATGTAGGATCTAAACTTCTCAAAAGCAAATATAATAGCTAACATCTCTTTCTTAGTTGTTGTTTAATTGATATGCGCATCATTCAAAGTTTTGCTAGCGTAATAAATACCATGCACTTTACCTCCCTTCCGTTGTCCAAGAACAGCTCCAAGTACATAGTCACTTGCATCACACATAATTTCAAAAGGTAAACTCCAATCAGGTGGCTGCATAATGGGTGTAGAGCATAGAGCTTCCTTTAATCTTCTGAAGGCAAAGAGTCTTTCATCATCCATGACAAATTCTGTATCTTGCTTTAACAATTCTGTTAGGGGCTTAGAAATCTTTGAATAATCCTTGAAAAATCTATGATAGAAGTTGGCATGTCCAAGAAAACTCCTCAAGGTTGTAAGATCAGTAGGGGGAGGTAATTTCTCAACTGTAGATACCTTTGCTTTATCAACCTCTATCCCTCTATTAGATATGACATGACCAAGTACTATCCCTTCTGTTACCATGAAATGGCACCTCTCCCAATTAAGAACTAAGTCGCATTCAACACACCTTTTCAAAACCTTCTCCAAATTTTCCAAGAAACTACCAAAATCAGCAATGTGAACTGAGAAGTCATCCATAAATACCTCCATAATGTCTTCTATGAATTCGGTGAGTATTGCATTCATGCATCTTTGAAATCTGGCGGGCGCATTGCAAAGATCAAATGACATCCTTCTATATGCATATGTCCCGAAAGGGCAAGTAAAAGTGGTTTTCTGCTGATCCTCTGGTCTTACCGGTATTTGAAAGAAACCACTATATCCATCCAAATAACAAAAGTATGAATTCCTGGCTAGCCTTTCAAGCATCTCATCAATGAATGGAAGAGAATAGTGATCTTTCTTCGTCACCTTGTTCAAACTTCTGTAATCTACGCACATTCTCCATCCAGTTACAGTCCTTTGAGGGACCAACTCATTGTTCTCATTAGGCACTACTATCAACCCTCCTTTCTTCGGCACACAATGTACTAGACTAACCCATTCACTATCGGCAACAGGGTAGATCATACCTGCATTAAGCAGCTTCAAAATCTCCTTTTTAACCACTGGCTTCATTGATTCCTTCAGCCTTCGCATCCCTTCAACCACTGGTTTAGCATTCTCTTCCAAGTTAATCTTGTGGGTGCAGAATGTGGGGTTGATTCCCTTGATGCCATCCAATGTGTAACCAATAGCCTTCTTATACATTTTTAGCATAGTAAGCAGCTTCTCTGTTTCTTCCTTCGTTAGGGCATTGTTCACGATAACTGGATATGTTTTATTCTTCCCTAGATATTCATAGCATAGCTCCTTCGGAAGTTCCTTCTGCTCCACTTCTGGTGCTTCATCTAGATCCAGCTCCCCCAGAGGTTCAAAATCAGGATTTTCCTGGTTGAGCCGATCGGCGCAAGCATCGCGCCGATCAGCGCTGGTAGTATCCTTGTCAGTTTCACGCATGATGTGGTCAAGTGGGTCTTCCATATCCATCCCTATCTTCTTGTCTTCCTCTGGGTACAATTCCTGATAGCAAGAAGGGTCTTGATGAGACGGATCGTTAAATTTAAATTGCACTTCTTCACCTCCTAGGTGTAGCGTATTTTGACCTTTCCCAGCATCCAGAACAGCTTGTACTAATCTTAAGAACGACCTTCCCAGAATAATATCTTCAACCCCAGTTTCTTCATTACTTAGAACGAAGAAATCCACCGGCATTGTTTTCGAGCTGATCTCAATTTCAACATTTTTTATCACCCCCAGTGGCTTGGTCTTCCTTCCATCCGTCATGATGAGCTCAAGTTCAGTCCCTATCAGCCGCTGTCGAGTTCCATAAGGCATGCTCATTAATGCATCGCAAGTCATCAAGCTGACATGGGAACCGAAGTCACACAAAGCCCTTGGAAATTTCTTCCCTGATATCTCGCATAGTATGTATGATTCTTCTTCTTCATCATCAGTGACACCTATAGCATACACACCACACAATCCTTCGTAGGGGGATGGCTCAAAGCAACTGTCTAGTAATTTCTTTGCTTGTTTCACCTCTGTTCCATCAAGCTCTATATCATCCTTGTAAAGCTTCCCTAAAACTATCCCAATAATCTCTTGAACGAAAACTTCCGACTTAAGGCGATTACTCGGGAAATTGTACTCAATTCCAGCTTCGGAAGCATCTTGCAGGCTGAAGGATCTTCTCATATTGAGCAACTCTTGCGAAAAATCAATAGGAATCCAGTCCATTGGTTCAAATTCGTCGAGTGGTTTAGGATTCACCAATGTCCTATCCCCCTTTGGTTTAGCAAAGTTACCTTCAAATTCTTAGGTGGCTGTCCAGAATTGCAGTTTCTATCTTGGTATATTCCTTGCAACTTGACGGAGTCGTCAGGGTGATCAGTTCTCCTGTTGTTGCAATTGCACCAATTGGTTCAGAGACTGCGCCGATTGGCGCGCATGTCAGATCCATAGAGGCGGGTCTGACGGGCTCTATCTCTTCGAAATTATGCTCTAAAGTAATCATTGCTCTACTCTCTGGCATAAAGATTTGTTCAGCCGGCAACTCTTCCTTGTGCATAACTTCTGGGCATTGCCGGTTTGGTTCTAGGTATTCTTCCCAATGCTTGTGCAAAGCTTCATTCTCGGCAATCTTGCCAGAATTCGATCCCTGCCGTGGCTGTCAATCTCAGAAAACTTCCTCCGGCCGATCCATCCAAATGCATCCTCGATGCCTTGTTTATGGCCATGTAGAAGGTTTGAGCACACATATTCTCATCAATGCCTAGATCAGGTCCTTGTTTCAACAATGTTTGAAAACGCATCCAGGCTTCCGTGAGAGATTCTTCATCTTCTTGTAAGAAGTTCACCACTTCTCTTCTCAACTTTTGCACCTTTGGCCAAGGAAAATAGTGGAGACAAAAATTTCCAATTAATTCACTCCACTTACCTTTCGCTTCTCGAGATGCTGCCTTGTGCCACTCTTTGGCTCTTCCTTCCAAAGAGAGTTGGAAAAGCAGCCATCTGTAAAGATCCCGAGGCACTCCTTCATGATGGAATGTTTGGCAAAGTGCCTCCAAGTCTTGTAAGTGAGTATACGGGTTCTCCTCTTTTGCTCCAAAGAACTTGTTTGCTTCAGCCATGCTAATGATAATAGGGTTCAACACATACGAGGGGGCCGTGGCTTTCTGGTCTGAGGATTGAGGCACTAGCATGTCTGGAAATGGCAAAGAAAGCTCCCTGAGCGTCGAAGAAGGTCCTGTCGTACTCATCCTGAAAATTCACACAAAACACAAAAACAAAAACAACTAGAAAAGAAAGGATTAGACGATAGTAAAATATTCATAGTAAAAGAACTGGCTTGTTCTCCTGCAATGGCACCAGAAAATGAGCTTGTTGGTCGTAGTTAGGCACCCATTTATATACCGCAAGAGGACGGTGTACAATTGTAGCTCTTTTTCCCTCAGAGTATTCCAAAGTTATCGAATCCGCAGGGAACGAGCGGAACTATTACTATTAAAGGGTTACTAATAGATTGCAATGGTTGGGTTGGTGTGAATGATGACGATGAGAGAATGGTGGATGAATGTTATTGGAGATGTAACAGGATAATGAAGGATTCTCTCCTTAGGATTGGTTCACTAGCACGTAACCTTATTCTTATCAACTGGAGTGATGACCTTAATATTCTACAATACATGGTGGTTTTGTTCACCCCGGTTGTCGCTACAGAGGTTATTAGCTCCCCACTGGTTTCTTGCACTATGCAATGGGCAGAAGTGTATTAGCCTATACACTAATGGAAAGGGATAAATAGATGCACAATTAAGTTCATCACATAGATTAAATTCATCAAGAGAGTATCAATGAGTATGAGAGTTACATGACCAGATCCCCGCACCAAAGAAGAGAATATGAGACTACTCGCTCATCCTCCCGCTAAACATAGCAGAGGGATGAGAAATAGCGCTGGAACGCGCATGAGCCGATCGGCGCAAGCGTCATGCCGATCAGCGCGACCTCCCTTCTGGTGGTTCTCGTCGGTGTTGACCAATGTTGGTGGTTTCTAGCTACCCTTTTTATCTACCAAAAAGGGATGTTTTGCATCTTAGTTTGGTGGTTTAGACTAACAATTAACCCTATATTTGCATATATTTGTAGTTGTTCTGTTTTGGATGTAATTGCAGGAAACAGGTGTAAAACAGGTCAATTATGGATAAAGGACTAAAGAACAATGAAGGTGGGCCAGATACTTGGTTGCGCCGATCGGCTCCAATGTCGCGCTGATCTGCGCAGGAGGAAACGATGGCGAAGACAAGCCCAAGTCCGGCAAAGACGAAGGCCCAGCCCAATATGAGTCAGAGTCGGTGGAAGTTGATCTAATCTCGTCGACTATAAAAGGAAGATAACCATCAAGAGCCAGGAGGGCAACGAGAGAGACGACAGTCACCATATTGAGTTGTTAGAACTAGGGTTCCAGGATATTGGTGGCGGCAGTTGGTCAACACCGACGAGAACCACCAGAAGGGAGGTCGGTCGCGCCGATCGGCACGACGCTTGCGCCAATCGGCTCGTGCACGTTACAACACTATTTCTTATCCCTCTGTTATGTTTAGCGAGAGGATGAGCGAGTAGTCTCATATTCTCATCTCTGGTGTGAGGATCTGGTCATGTAACTCTCATACTTATTGATACTCTCTTGATGAATTTAATCTATATGATGAACTTAGTTGCGCATCCATTTATCCCTTTCATTAGTGTATAGGCCAATACACTTTTGCCCATTGCATAGTGCAAGAAACTAGTGGGGAGCTAATAACCTCTGTAGTGACAGCTGGGGCAAACGAAACCACCATGTCTTGTAGAATATTAGGGTCATCACTCGAGTTGATAAGAATAAGGTTGCATGCTAGTGAACCAATCCTAGGGAGAGAATCCTTCATTATCCTGTTACATCTCCAATAACATTCGTTCACTACTCTCTCACCGTCATCATTCACACCAACCCAACCATTGCAATCTGTTAGTAATCCTTTAATAGTAATAGTTCCACTCATTCCTTGTGGATTCGATAATATTGGAATACTCTAAGAGAAAAAGAGCTACAACTGTACATTGTCCTCTTGTGGTATATAAGTGGGTGTGTAACTATGACCAACAACCAACCGCCGCCGCCAATATCCTAGAACCCTAGTTCTAACAACTCAATATCGCGGTTGCCGTCTCTCTGTTGCCCCCTTGGCTCTTGATAGTTATCTTCCTTTTATAATCGACGGGATTAGGTCAACTTCAACCGACTCTGACTCATAATGGGCTGGGCCATTGCCTTTGCCAGACTTGGGCTTGTCTTCATCATCTTTTCCTCCTGCGCCGATCGGCGCGGCATTGGAGCCGATCAGCGCGGCCAAGTATTTGGCCCATCTTCGTTGCTCTTGAGTCCTTTATCCATAATTGCCCTGTTTTACACTTGTTTCCTGTGATTACATACAAAATAAAACAATTACAAATATATGCAAATATGGGGTTAATTGTTAGTCTAAACCACCAAATTAAGACGCAAAACATCCCTTTTTGTTAGATAAAATGGGCATCTAGAAACCACCAACAATCCTCCGATGGCATAACGATGCATGTCCGAACATCCTTCACTCCAGGGCATATTCCGGCCTTTGGTCCTCTTCTTTTTTTTTCCAAGTCTTTGGGCTCCCGAAGGTACCCCTGGTTAATATGCATGTCGAAGCTCGATTATACCTGTCTGAATAACGTGTGACCGCAGAAGCTCATTGGTGCTTTAACCACTTAATTCCATCCTGGATCCACCACTCGGAAACATGCGTGACATTCATCGCCGGTCTCAGAATAATGTTTGGGCTGTGATCTCACGGATTTCAGAGCAAGAAATGAAGACAAAGATTACGGCTTGACACGCGATTCCTTGATGTAAATATGGCCCGATCTTCCGAGAGGTAGGGGGATAAACTCAAATTTGGGAACTCAGCATCGATGAGACGGCTTGAATCAGACACAATCCAACCCCGTAACCGTTACACCAAGCACAACTTGATTGTTCCTGCAAGCGAAATCGAGAACACAAGCAAGAGAGGATAAACACGCAATCTAAAATTGCAAATATGGATGAAGCGAATCACAAGAAAAGGTTCAAGCTCTGAACACAAAAGGACTAATCGCCAAAGTGGTGTAGAACAAGAACAGGGGTCCTGGATTACTGTAAAAGGACTTGTCGCCACAGTTATAATAATTCGATCAAGTTTCTCTCAAGAAAACTGAACTAAACAAAACCGAAAACTAAAAGACGACAGCTACTGAGTTTATGTAGGAACCAGGGGCGTCCTAGGATTGGAGGCAACCAGGGGGGCACCCACAACATGGGCTTAAGGCCCGACATGATACATGGCCAGGATGGCCCAAAATAGGTGGCGCAGCACCTTGTCATGGTCACACAACATGACTCATGACCCTTCTGGAGCTAGGACCAAAAACAAAACTACGGCGTCGTCATCCCCTTTCCAACGCATCAAAGAACACCTCATTTGGACATCGGATGTGGGAGATATCATCAAAACCGTGAAGGAGTGTTGGCTGAATCCGAGACGAACACGGCGACCGAGTTGGTGACGACTTGTAACTTGGGGAAAGCCATGATATGCGCGTATCCAGCATGGTGATGTCCTCATCATCCTCCCCCTCTTGAATTGGAGTCGCCCTCGACTCCATCTCATCATCAATGTCCTGCAAAGGTTAGTACTAGCAGAATGCAAAGTACAAAATACATGATCATTGATAGAAGATATATCATGACAAAGCATAGTATAGCAAGGTGCATCATGATTATCACAAAGTTCAGCAGCAGTAGATGTAATAGCAAGAAAAGCACCTCCCTTTAACTGAATAGGCTTATGTTTAATATCAGAAAGTTGTTTGTTATCTTGTTTTTTCTTAGTATTTTCAGCAAGTAGTTTAAAATGATTTCAAATATCAGCAGGCAATAACGGACGCAAAGTAATATTCCTGTCCTTATGCATGAAAGTATATGTATTAGTTCTACCATGGTGGGCAGCATCCGTATCATATTCCCATGGATGGCCTAATAAAAGTGAACATGCTTGCATAGGTACAACATGAAAATCAGCATAGTCATGATAAGAACCGACTAAAAAGTGTATGCGTGCTGACTGAGTCACCTGTGCTGTACCACTATTGTTGAACCATTTGATGTGGTAGGGCTGATGTAGTGCATGCATGGTCAAGCCAAGTTTGCTTACCAAATCAGAACTTACCAAGTTGTTACAGCTCCTAGTATCAATGATGGTGAGAACACGGCGGTCCGCGATAATGAGGTACATGTAGAATAAATTGTTGCGTTGCTGTTCGTCCTCTTGTCCCACCTGAGTGGTCAACACACTCTGTACAATGAGGCTAGGAAAACCCGCGGTGGCAGCAATGGAATCAATGGCGGTAGTCTCCTGTTCCTCCTTCGTCGAATCTGCAACAAGGTTAGGCATACGAGCAAATTCATCTTCAACATCACTACAACTTTCATATCCATCAGTAGTAGAGATGAAAGCACGACGACTAGGGCAATCCTTCATAACATGTCCCATGCCCTTGTAGCGGTGGCAAATAATGGTGGTGGAGGAGCCACTCCTAGCACCGGAGGTAGCAACCTTCTTCTGGTGTTGGTGCTGCACAGTAGATGATTGCGCTTTAGAAGCAGGTACAAGTGGAAGAGTTGTTGCTGGCGGCTTAGCAACATGACTCTTCAAGTTCTCAACTCTAGTGCACTGCTGGATAGATAGCTCAGTGCTGGACCTGCAAGAATGTTGTGGAAGGCGTCTCTGTACTTCTCGTTCAGCCTTAAGAGCAATATGATACAATTGGCTGAACCTATTCCACTCTTTATAGTCAACAATATTCTGGATATCACGGTTTAAACCACCAAAAAATCTAGCACTAGTCTCAACATCATCTTCATGTATATCACAATGTGCTAAACCAATAAGCAATTCCTGATAATATTCCTCTACTGTTTTACTACCTTGTGTTAAAGATTGTAATTTCAAACGTAAATCATGTTGGTAATAAGGAGGAACAAAATGAGATTTCATGCGTTGTTTCAAAACAAGCCAAGTGTTGGGTATAGCAGCATTATTATTGCAAAGATCATTCCACCAAAATAGAGCAAAACTCGTAAACTCACTAGTAGCAAGTCTAACTCTATGCTCAGCAGGAACTAAATGAGAATTAAATTTTTGTTCAACAGCAAGTTCCCAATCTAAGTATGCCTTAGGATCAGCACTACCAGCAAAAGGAGGATCAAAGAACGATAGAAACAAAACAACGACGTCATCGTCCCCTTTCTAACGCATCAAAGAACGCCTCGTTTGGACATCGGATGTGGGAGATATCATCAAAACCGTGAAGGGGTGTCGACTGAATCTGAGATGAACGCGACGACCGAGTTGGTGACGACTTGTAACTTGGGGAAGGCCATGATATGTGCGTATCCAGCATGGTGATGTCCTCATCATTCCTAAATAAATGTTGTAGGGACTATTTTTTACATAAGTTTGGAGATGCTCCAAGCAAGTCCGAATGAGCCACGCCGTAGGTTCCCATATGCAAGACTTACGACTATCACTTACGGGCATCACCTATAAAAGAAAGGACCAGCAGACCGCACTAAGGGAATGTAGTGACTGTGTCCACTAACTAGAAGTATGTAAACTAAATTACCTGAAAGGCTGACCAAAATAATAGTAGGCAAGATAGATACTGCAGAATTGAAACCTGTGAATGGATGTCACCTGTGATATGAAGTATTGAAAGTTCATCCTCCGAAGACTGATTATAGAGGTTGTGTCTAGAGGGACCCCAGAAGGTTGATGTCGAAGGGTGTGTCCAAAGGACCCAAGAAGGTTGATGCCGAATGCTGAGTTCGAAGGGGCCCAAGTCGGCTAATGCCGAATGCTGAGCTCGAAGGGCCCCAAGTCGGCTGATGCCAAATGCTGAACCCGAAGGGCCCCGAGTCGGCTGATGTCGAGGGGTGATTCTAAAGGGCCTTCTAAAGTTTTTTTTGGACAAACAATAAATGAATCCGAATGCTCATTCGAATGGTGAAGAAGAAACCAGCTTGAAGGCACATCCCAAAGGGTGAGCACGAAGCAAGCCTGAAGGCATATCCTGAATGATGAAGTTGAGATGAGCCTAAAGGCACATCCCAAAGGATGAATTAAAAGCAAGCCCAAAGGCACAGCCCGAAAGCACATCCCAAAGGACAACTTTAACCGACGCCTGAGCCCAAATGCATATCCTAAATGATGAACTTGAGACGAGCCCGAAGACATATCCCAAAGGATAAATTAAAAGCAAGCCCGAGGGCGAATTGAAGAACAGAGAAGGTGATGAGAGGGGGGGTGAATGGGAGCCAATCAAAATTCTCCAAGAGAACTTGACCTATATCCAAGCCAACCTCGGAACTGATCACCAAGACTACACACACCAACTCGTGGTGTACTAGCCCTAGGAGTGATCAACCACAACAAACAAACACAGCGGAAACAACAAGAAACAGTAACGACTCAAACTAGTCAAGAGACTTACCAAAAACCAGACCTTACTGGACCACTACCGACAGTGCCGATCAGGGCCATCGGTAGTGCCAGTTGGCCCCATCAGTAGTGCTGATCTGACCCATCGGCAGTGCCAGTGCGGGATACTGAGACCAACCGGCAGTGCCGGTCCTGGTGGTCGGCAGTGCCGATCGACCCCGACAGAACAGGAAAAAGTTTCGGGATGAAGCAAAAACTTGGTCAAAACCTAATCAAACGAACTCCAAATGATGCAATTTTTGGACCAGTGAATCCTCAACACATCATGACCCTAATCCTAGAAGATCAACTCAATTGGCTCAAGGAAGCATCACGAATTTCAGATCTTGTGCCAAGAACACCAAAAAGGGAAAACTTGAGAAATCCTTCAAATCAAAGGTGCTAGAGCTCTTGATTTGGTCTTGGACCAATGTAGGATTGATCTAGCTCATCATAGCACGAAGTTTCCCAAGATATTTGCCCCAAAAACTCATCCAAAAAGGAGATAAAAAATTCCCAAGAAAATAGCTCCAAAAATAGGGAAAAAGAGAAATTCGGGATTTAGGGAGAGAGGAAGATCTTGAGCACGAGAATAAATCTCATGTCATGGAAACATGCTTACAAGATCCATAGATACAAGACTAGGAAGCCACTTGAATGAAGTCCTAACACAAGGCTAATGGAAAGAGAGGCATCTCTTTCACTAGCCTTACCTCTCCTTATATGGGCCTAGGGTCTGTTGTCCACATGACCACTCTACCCTTGACCTATATAACACACCCACCTACCATCGGGGGCATAATCGTCCATCTTTCGCTTCATCGCCCGAATTGCATCGAGCCCTTCACGACTTTGCTTCACCTCGAAGCAAGCTCCGTGATGGTGCCACGTGCACCACCAACCATCGCCACTGGTTTTGATGCCTAAACTGGGAAACCACCTCGCACGCTTCTCAAAGCACGACTTCTCGATGTCGACGCGTGTCACCTTGTCCTGTGATCCTGACCATCGGCAAGTCTCACCCAGTCCCTGTCCATCGGGCCCCCTTGTCACTTGCACCGGCATCCCGCTCGCCTTGACTTGGTCAACACGCCGTCTTCATCACACCACTGTTTTGAGGCTCAACCATGAAACGTTCGTGCTTCTTGCCTCTCCATGTGTACGGTGCGGATCAGCCATGACTCCACCTGACATCCTGATCGTCCGGTCCCAAGTCCCCTACTTGTGCCCGATCCTCTCACCGTTGACCGCCAAGTCGACTCCAGTGACCTACACATTATTAGACAAACAAACACATTTCCCAACTCCTGCAACTTCACCAATACTTCCACCAAGTTTGGTTAGTCAAGATCATGACATGCACAAACTCATGCAATCCCAAGATTCCTGCATTTCAACTCAAACACAAGGTCCGCTCAAGTCAATTACTCATCACATATATTCCAAACCATGGCACATATCCACATGGATTCTCAATCTCCCCCTTTATGAGTACATTGACAACCTCAAATGCACAAGACTAGAGAGTGAAATGCAAAACCGAATAAACTCATCCAAATGGCCAAACCCAAAGAAAAGGTGAAAACAAGCCATCTAGCGAAGTAGGGATCACAAAACCAAGAATTGGTAAAGAAAGCGACTTGAGACGCAAAGAATGTGAAAAGTGCAAGAAAACGCTCAAGATCATTATATGCCACCCCTCAACTTGTGGTAGATTTCATATAGTGCAAAATGGATCATTTTAAGTTTCTTAGCATAATTTGTGCATGACCTAATATTTTCTCCCCCTTTGGCAATGAACTCATCAAAGAACAAGGAAACATGCAAAACATGAAAATGCAAACCTAAGGAGCTTCAACAATTATGCAAACAAGCATTGAACTTTGCTACCCATAAACATAGAGCCATGAACTGTAAAAGCAATAGCTCACAATCATACAAAGATCAAAAATAGATAGCAAGGTATAAACACCAAGAGCTATACAAGCTAAGCAGAAAGATTGACTAGCATAGAGAGAATCAAATTTGCTTATCATGAGAAAATCTGCCACCACACGTGTAAGTACTCCCATCCAAGGCAAAACAAGCATTAAGTGAATCATAAGAATCTAGCCAGTTTCAATCTCAACTAGGGCAACAAGTATTCGTAGAAAATGAGCTTTACAAACACTCACATATGCAACAGAGACATTTAATCAAATGTTTATTGTCTATCCTCATGTGTCCTCTTATCCATATAGAGGGTCACACAACTGGGTACGGCAAACACCCCGAGGCCTCAAGTCACAATGTTTGGATTTAGCATTTTAGAATTATTCTTGATCAAAAGCACTTAGCAGATTATCCAAGGTTTATTCACAAGACAAAAGAGGATACCTTTGCGGCAAAAGGAACACACGTTCCCATAATGTCCCATCATGAGCTAAACATTTGCAAAGCCTTCCATTTCGCAAACACAAGGTGCCAAGGCCAAGATATCCTCTAGACTAGCCTCAATGCAAGTTTCAAGAAGGATAAAAGCAATTATACACATGGTGAGCAAGTTTTAGCAAGATTAGTTCATAAGGTTCACAAGAAGCTAAGTTTACCTTTAAGATTAGCAAGTTGCTCACATGAGTCTATAATAGACCATCTAGAAAATCTAAGCATGAGAGATTACCATCACGTCCACACAACTTAGCTCAAGCTCAATCATAGCAAAGAGAAATGCAAGAAAGAATAAGAATCAAAGCTCATCTACCAATGCATATATTACATATGAGATGCAATGCATAAAAGGTAAGATACATATGTACAAGTGAACACCAATTGCCCCTCAAATGATGCCATAAGGATGACACACACAAAGTTCCCCCCGAAGAAAAGCATGTCTAGTAGCATCTAGGGGCTTGGTGAGGATATCAGCTAGTTGGTTTCTGGTGTCGATGTATTTGAGCTCAACATCCCCCTTCTCAACATTGTCTCTCATGAAGTGGAATCGCACATTGATGTGTTTAACCTTACCATGTTGGATTGGGTTTTTGGGTAAGCATATGACACTGGAGTTATCACACATGAGTGAAACACTCTTAAAGGTTAACCCATAGTCCCTCATGATACATACAACCCATAGGATTTGTGAGCCGTAGCTAGCAGCAGCTACATACTCAGCCTTTGTTGTGGACTGGGCTACACTCGACTGCTTACGAGAAGACCAATAGATTAAAGAAGTACCCAAGAAATGGCAAGTACTAGAAGTGCTTTTCCTATCAATTCTACACCCAGCAAAGTCTGCATCCGAATACCCAATGAGATCAAGAGATGAAGATGTAGAGTACCAAAGACCAAACTCAAGGGTGTATTTGAGATACCTGAAGATGCGCTTGACAGCCTTGCGATGAGTTACCCTTGGGGAAGCTTGAAAGCGAGCACAAAGACACACCGCAAAGTGTATGTTGGGTCTTGTCGCTATCAGGTACAAGAGGGAGCCAATCATGCTCCTTTACTCCCTTTGGTCCATCGCTTCACAGTCTTCATCAGGGTAAAGTGCTGTTGTAGTGGACATTGGTGGAGACAACGGCTTCACATTGACCATGTCAAACTTTTTCAGGAGATCCTTCGTGTACTTGGCTTGATGTATGAAAGTGCCTTGCTTGCACTACTTGATTTGAAGCCCAAGAAAGAAGGTGAGCACGCCCATCATCGACATCTGAAATTCACTTTCCATGGCTTCCTGAAATCTAGACACAAGAGCATGAGAGGAACAATCAAAGATGATATCATCCACGTAAATCTGAACCATTAGAAAGTCATTACTATGCCTGAGAGTGAACAAGGTTTTGTCAACACACCCCATGACATACTCGCGCTCTAGCAAGAAAGTGTTAAGCCTAGCATACCATGCCCTAGGTGCTTGCTTTAGCCCGTACAAAGCCTTCTGAAGCTTGTACACATGGTTTGGGTATTTGTGGTGCTCAAAGCCAGGTGGTTGTTTTACATAAACCTCTTCCTCTATGAAACCATTTAGTAAAGCACTGTTGACATCCATTTGATAGAGTCTAATGCCCTTAGAGGCAGTAAATTCAAGCAAGATCCTAATGGCTTCTATGCGTGCAACAGGAGCAAAGGTTTCCCCATAGTCTAAGCCCTCCACTTGACTGAAACCCTAAGCAACAAGCCTAGCCTTGTTTCTAACAACCTCACCATCTTCCCCATGCTTGTTTTTAAACACCCATTTGGTTCCTATGACGTTGACACCAACAGGACGCTCTACTAGGGTCCATATTTTGTTTCTCTCAAAGTTCTCCAACTCCTCATGCATGGCATTAACCCAATGTTCGTTAGATAGTGCATATCCAATATCCCAGAATTCAAAGGTTGCAACAAAGATAGAATTGGTAAAGCAAGCGAGATGTGCAGACCTTGACCTTGTTGTCCTCTCATAGAGGTTACCGATCATTTGTTGAGGTGGATCTTGACGCTGAATGTGGTGAGGAGCCTCTCTCTCAGAGCGTACCTCCCCCTCAATCACAGCTGGAGCTCGTTGATAGCTGCTGTAGTAGATGTAGAAGTTTCTGGACCCTCTGCTGGAGTGGTGGTAGCAGCAGGAACATGCTAGGATGTGGGATGGAATGACTCATCATCGTCATCATCCAAGCTCTGTAGGTCCTCTTCTACAAAGATGCTCTCCTCCATCTCCTTGGTATCTACAGTCTCAATCACATTGCTTGCACAAGAGTTTGATTCATCAAAGGTTACATCACAGGACTCTATGATGGTGTTAGTTTTCCAAATTCAAAACTCTATAGGAATGGCCATAAAGGGTGTAGCCAAGAAAGATGCCATCGGAAGATCTCGACTCAAACTTATCAAGATTGCCACTCTTGAGAATGAATCACTTGCAGCCAAAAGCACGCAAATGAGGAACATATGGCCTCCTCCCAAAACGTAGCTCATAAGAAGTCACATTAAGAATTGAGTGCAAGAAAACCCGATTGGAAACATAGCAAGCAATGCTAATGGCCTCAGCCCAGAACCGCCTCGGAGTACTATGCTCATCGAGCATCATCCGGGCCATCTCCACCAAGGTTCTATTCTTTCTTTCAACCACACCATTCTACTGAGGAACACAAGGTGCTGAAAATTGATGCTCAATACCATGCTCAAGGCAGAAAGCATCAAAAGAGGAGTTCTTGAACTCAGCGCCATTATCACTGCGGATTGCTCGTAATGCACCAGGGAGTTCCTTGAACAACCTCAAAGCTAAGCTCCGAAAGTGATGAAACACTTCATCCTTGCTCTCAAGAAAGTAAACCCAAGAGTAGCAAGAGTAGTCATCAACAATCACAAGAACATACCACTTCCCACCCGCCGAACGAACCCGAGAACGACTAATAGTGTCCATATGAAGCAACTCTCCAGAGCGTTCAGTCATCACCAAATTGATTGGTGGATGAGAAGCGGCAATCATTTTCCCATGACGACAAGGAGGACAAACCAAATCCTTATCAAATTTGAGCTTAGGCAATCCTCAGATCTAGCCTAGGCCACTCAAGCGACATAACAAGTCAAAGCTAATGTGACCCAGTCTCCTATGCCATTTCCAGAGCTCAGAAGAAGATTGGGCAAGCAAACACTTGTGAGAACTAGGAGAACTAGAAAAATCTTCCTGAAAAACTTTCCCAATGCTAGAAATCCCACAAACCAAAGAGCCATTCGAATCAAGAACACAAGAAGCATTTTTCTTAAAGCGCACTTCCAAACAAACATCATGCAACTGAGAAACAGAGAGGAGATTGTACTTGAGATGCTCAACAAAACCAACATCCTTGAGAGTGAATTTTTCATTTGCATTTACTGCACCTCTTGCCTTCACTCTCCCTCTCTTGTCATCTTCAAAGATCACATACTCCTGCCGCTTCAAGGGAGTGAGGCTGGATAACCACTTTGCATCTCCGGTCATGTGGCGCGAACACCCAGAGTCCATCAACCATTTGTTCTCCAAGCTCCACCTGCTGCCTACAGAAAATGATAAGGAAAAGTCGATGGCTCAGTGTTGGGGTTAGTCAAAAGGCATTTTGGGAATCCAGCACTTAACCATACGACCGGTAGTAGTCATCACAGTTCTTTGCACATTACCATTTGAACGCATGGGGCGAGAACCACGATGGGGAAGGCGTGGTCTGTCAAAGCATCTCGACTCAAACCTTGGATTGTGAGAATAGAAACCATTTGTGTGAAAACCAAATCCACGCGAGTGACGCTCACCATGATGGGGAAAACATGGGGCGCGTGCAAAGCCTTTGTTTCATGAATCAAAGCCATATGAGGAATAAACCTGTCCACGATAGGCAAGAGAAAAAGTGCAAGGCTGAAAACCATCAAAATCATCATGATGCACATTCCTAGTTAACTCAGCTTGCATCCTCTCAATCCTCTTACGCCTATAACAATACTCATCCAAGTGACCGTTACGCCCACAGAACATGCAAATGTAGACACTCTCATGTTTAGGCTTTATTTGCATAGGAGGTTTGGGTTTTGGCTTCTCTGTTTGCTTTGGGTTGAAGGAAGGTTTAGGGTTTGGTGGATAGTATGTGTCAGTGGGTTTGATGGATTGTTCGTCATCCTTGTAGCTAGAGCTAGGCACAAACTTACCCACATTTTCACTCTCTTTGTCAACCCACTCAAATCCCAAAACCAAGTTGTAGGTTGACCGACTAGCACTCTCTTTGACTCTTGCTAGGTCACTCTCAATTTTCTCCTCACTCACTAAGGTTCTTTGGAGCCTAGAAACAAGATAGTCATTTTCTTGGACTAGGACTTTATTTTCCTCCCTAGTGATTACAAGCTTGTCCTTAAGAGAGACACACCTCACAGGGTGGTGGAAGGACCTTAGAGTGAGTCTCAATAAGAAGCTTGGACTCAAGCTCTTTGACTTTGAGGGTTTGAGTTTCCAACTCACTTGTGAGCTTGGGGCACTCCTGACATGCACCTAAAAGAGTTGGTCTAGCTTTGAATTCATTAAGCTCCTTGAGGGCACTCTCAAGCTTACTGGCAACTTGAGCATGCACACTCTCCCTCTGGCTCAGATCATTCATCACAACTTGACATGACTCACACTCTACAACAGTGACATCACAAGCAAGCTTAGACCTAAGCGAAGCAATTTCAAAATCAGCACTCTCCAACTTAGACTTAATCTCTCTACTCTCACAAACAGCACTGTGAAGCTTATTATCTTGCAAGAGCAGAACATCGCGCAAATGCTCAACTTCAGAAGAAAGCTCATCAAGAGTGGGAGATACCTCGCTTGCGTCAGAGTCGGATCCAGAGTCGGTGTCGTGATCGTTCTTTGCCATGAAGCAAAGCCCGGTGAAGTCATCCTTCCTCTTGACTCGTGGCTTTTCAACCTCCTCCTCCGAGCTTGTAAGGCCTTTGCTTGATATGAGGTCGACATTGCTCAAGGCGGCAACGCAGGCACGTGCAATGGCCTTGGTGAACTTCTTGGAGTTCTTGCCCTTCTTGTAGAAGTGGTTCTTCTTCTGCTTGAAGTCTTCAGTGTTGTTGTCCTGGTACCCGACCTTCTTCTTCTTCTGGGGACAGTCAGCAATGAAGTGTCCCGGGTCACTACCCTCGAAGCAGGTTCTTGAGCCACTTCCTCTTCTCTCCTTCCGGTTGTTGTAGAACTTCCTGAACTTCCTTGTGAGCAAGGACAGATCCTTGTCAGGAATGCACTCCATCTGTTCATCGGAAGCTGCAACAAGAGAAGATAGAGCAAACTCCAAAGAAGACTTGTCAAGTGAGGTGTTAGTTCCATAAGAAGCATCACTGTGACTACCCTTCAGAGAGCTAGAAAGCAAAGCCATGCTAGAAGCAGGATTAACATGATTAGAACGAGATTTCCTAGACAATTCGTGAGATTTCAGCTTGCTATACAGTTGCTCATAGTTCAAGGTATTGAAGTCAGCAGTTTCTTCTAGTGCAGCAATTTTATCCCCCCAAATATTTTCATCAAGTGAGTACAGAAGTTGCTTATCTCTATCATTATCACTGTACACAAGGTTACCACAAGCCCGCAAGTTGCACATAATTGTCTCAAACCTATGAAAGGTGTCATCTAGTGACTCGCCAAGTTTTTGTGCAAAGGTTTGGTACTGTCTATTATAAGAATCCTTACACATAGAATGACTTGATTAGTACCCTCATGGTACGTGCAAAGCTTAACCCAAATAGCATGAGCAGTGTCAAGGTGTGCAACGTGATCATGTTCACTTCTACCAAGTGCAGAGAGCAGAATGTTGACAGCTTTGAAGTTGTGTTCATACCTATTCAACTCACCTATAGAAGCGGTGCTGAGGTCAGTAGGTATGTTGTATTCTTGCTCGATGATGTCCCAGATAGCATGTCCTTGACTCAGGAGATAAGCCATGGTCCGCGAGTTCCAGTAGGGGAAGTCCTCTCCATCGAATATCCAGAGCTTGACCGCACGCTTCTCCATGTCGCCTTTGGATCACAAAGCTGGTGAAGGTCCCGAGAAGGCAACCAAAGGGGGGTGAATGGGAGCCAATCAAAATTCTCCAAGACAACTTGGCCTATATCCCAAATACAGCCCAAGCCAACCTAGGAACCGATCACCAAGACTACACACACCAACTCGTGGTGTACTAGCCCTAGGAGTGATCAACCATATCAAACAAACACAACAGAAACAACAAGAAATAGCAAAGACTCGAACTATTCAAGAGACTCACCAAAAACCAGACCTTACTGGACCACTACCAGCAGTGCTGATCAAGGCCATCGGCAGTGCCGGTTGGCCCCATTGGTAGTGCCAATCTGACCCATCAGCAGTGCCGGTGTGGGATACTGAGACCCACCGGCAGTGCTGGTCCTGGTCGTCGGCAGTGCCGATCGACCTCGATAGAACAGGAAAACATTTCAGGATGAAGCAAAAACTTGGTCAAAACCTAATCAAATGAACTGCAAATGATATAATTTTTGGACCAGTGAATCCTCAACACATCACGACCTTAATCCTAGAAGATCAACTCAATTGGCTCAAGGAATCATCACAAATTTCAGATCTTGTGGCAAGAACACCGAAAAGGGAAAACTTGAGGAATCCTTCAAATCAAAGGTGCTAGAGCTCTTGATTTGGTCATGGACCTATGTAGGATTGATCTAGCTCATCATAGCATGAAGTTTCCCAAGAAATCCACCACAAAAACTGATCCAAAAAGGAGATAAAAAATTCCCACGAAAATAGCTCCAAAAATAGGGAAAAAGAGAAATTCGGGATTTAGGGAGAGAGGAAGATCTTAAGCACGAAAATAAATCTCATGTCATGGAAACATGCTTACACAATCCATAGATACTAGACTAGGAAGCCACTTGAATGAAGTCCTAACATAAGGCTAATGGGAAGAGTGACACCTCTTCCACTTGTCTTACCTCTCCTTATATATGCATAGGGTCTATTGTCCATGTGACCACTCTACCCTTGACCTATATAACACACCCTCCTACCATCGAGGGCATAATCGTCCATCTTTTGCTTTATTGCCCAAATGCCATCGAGCCCTTCACGACTTTGCTTTGCCTTGAAGCAAGCTCCATGATGGTGCCACGTGCACCACCAACCACCGCCACCGGTTTTGTGGCCCAAACCGGGAAACCGCCTCACATGCTTCTCAAAGTGCGACTTCTCGATGTCGATGCGTGTCACCTTGTCCCGCGATTCTGACTACCAGCAAGTCTCTCCCAGTCCCTATCCATTGGGCCCCCTTGTGACTTGCACCGGCATCTCGCTCACCTTGACTTGGTCAGCACGCCATCTTTATCATACCACGGTTTTAAGGCTCAATCGTGAAACCGTCCATGCTTCTAACATTTCCATGTGTACGGTGTGGATCACCCTTGACTCCACCCGGCATCCTGATCATCCGGCCCCATGTCCTCTACTTGTGCCCGATCCTCTCGCCGTTGACCGCCAAGTCGACTCCAGTGACCTACACATCATGAGACAAGCAAACACATTTCCCAACTCCTACAACTTCACCAATACTTCCACCAACTTTGGTTAGTCAAGATCATGACATGCACAAACTCATGCAATCCCAAGATTTCCGCATTCAACTCAAACACAAGGTCTGCTCAAGTCAATTACTCATCACATATGTTGCAAACTGTAGCACATATCCACATGGTTTCTTGCACATCCCGAAGGATGAACTAAAAACAAGCCCGAAGGCATATCCTGAAGGACAACTTTAACCGAAGGACCCCTAGACATGTGAGCCTGAAGGCATATCCTGAATGATGAACTTGAGATGAGCCCGAAGACACATCCCGAAGGATGAATTAAAAGCAAGCCCAAAGGCTATTGGTCGTTACTACACACCCACTTATATACCACAAGAGGATGGTGTACGATTGTAGCACTTTTTCCCTTGAATTGAGTATTCCAAGGTTTATCGAATCCACTAGGATCTTAGGGATAATTAAACAAAGTTAACAGTAAAAGATCTAATCAAAGCTACTGTCAAATTCAGGTTGCATGAGGAAAGACTGGCCAGTGCAAAGGTGCGCCAGATAACAAATCTATCGTTGCGCCGATCGGCGTAGGTGTTGAGCCAATCGGCACACTGATGAATCTATCATCATGCCGATCGATGCATGTATTGAGCCGATCGGCACACTAGTGGATCTAAGCCAAAGTGCACCAGATACCTTGTAAGCCTAAGCTATTAAGTGAGTAGCAATGTATCTACTAGTGAGATCGTAGCCACAAAGTCTAATCAAATAGCATCATAATGGATAATTACATGGATCAGTGAAAACCTATAATGAATAAGACCACCCTGCTTTCCGAGCGGCTCCTAATTTATCGCTGCCGAGAGGAAACCCTTAATCACGTGAGTATCTTACCCTACTCAACTATCCAATAGTGATGCGCAGGCTTAGTGCTATCACCGCCAAACCATAGTACTAGTATCATCAAGCAACCATAATCAATACAATGTCCGAATACTATCCTAATCACCATGATCAAGATAATATCTACTTACTTAGCCTAGAACTAAGCTATTGGAATAAGCACATGCATGATTATAGAATCAAGATAGACAAATCACCAAAACCATCATCAACATATTCAATCATCCTTGAGATACATAGAGTAAGATTTATCCTGTCAAGATGGCCTACCTTGACGGATCAACTCTTAACACCAATGGTTCTTGAAACTCAACTAGAGATCTATTCTAATGGGGCAAGCCCTGGTGGCTCTAACTCATGGATCTGTTGTCCCTCTGTCACCTCTGCCTCCTTTTCTATCGAGACCAGGGTTTACAAGTATTTATAGAGGTTCTACTCGTAGAGGACTCGGTTTCTAGCAAATAAGGCGGTTGCGCCGATCGGCGCAAGCCGTGTCTTCTCTGGTTTCTTCTCCGAGTCGGTTCTTCTGCCTTCCACAGCTGCCATGTGGGCCTTTTTCTTCGAGATAAAATCTTGCACTGCACGTCTAGATCTTGAAGTTCCATAAATCTTCTAGGCAAATATCTTCAAGTGTCTTGCGCAGATAAACTTCCATAAACATGTGGAATGGGTCTCGGTCACTTCTGTGGGCCAAAACACCCTTGCGCCAACCGGCTCATGGACTACGCCAATTGACGCACTGTGCTTCTTCAGTGCTTTTTATCGGTTCTGGATTCCTGCCCTCTCCAGCATCACTTTAATTGCCAATTTTACCTATTTCTGCAATAAAGCTCTAAAACAATGCATATACAAATATATAGGCAATATTATAGGTAAATGGCCTAAATTAGTATCAGTTATGCTCTAATTGGGGTAATATTCACATATAAAAGGGGCACTTGGGGAGTGCCAACAAAGGCACATCCCGAAGGATGAACTAAAAACAAGCCCGAAGGCACATCCCGAAGGACAACTTTAACCGAAGGACCCCCAGACGCCTGAGCCCGAAGGCATATCTTGAATGATGAACTTGAGATGAGCCCGAAGACACATCCCGAAGGATGAATTAAAGGCAAGCCCAAAGGCACATCCCGAAGGATGAACTAAAAACAAGCCCGAAGGCACATCCTGAAAGGCAACTTAAAACGAGTCCGAAGGCAGATCCTGAAGGGCAACTTGTACCGAAGGACCCCCGGAGGGAAGATCCTAAAGGGCTACTTGGAAACGAGCCCGAAGGTAGATCCCGAAGGGCAACTTAAAACAAGCCCGAAGGCAGATCCCGAAGTGCAAATTGGAAACGAGCCCGAAGGTAGATCCCGAAGGGCAACTTAAAACGAGCTCGAAGGCAGATCCCGAAGGGCAACTTGTACCGAAGGACCCCCGGAGGGAAGATCCTGAAGGGCTACATGGAAACGAGCCTGAAGGTAGATCCTGAAGGGCAACTTAAAACGAGCCCGAAGGCAGATCCCAAAGGGCAAATTGGAAACGAGACCGAAGACAGATCCCAAAGGGCAAATTGGAAACGAGCCCAAAGGCAAATCCCGAAGGATCCCCGGAAGGCTGGTCTCAAAAAATTTTACTTTTGCTTACGAGACTTTTTGTATCCGATTCCCACGGTCGGTGCCAGCTTTTGTGGTTATAAGACCCAACATACATATAATGGGCTATGCCAACCTAAAGGGATGGCAAAGCTAGAGGAAGGATACAACTAGCCAAGAAGAGAAGGAGCTGGCATGAATCAATCAGCCCCCCCCCCCCCCCCCCGCACCCTCATGACCTCTAGGGTCTTGTATTTATAGAAAGGGGAGAAGATGGGAATCCCTCTTCTACCCTCGATATGTTACAAGTCACTATTTTACCCTTGGTGGGGGGTACAAGTACACAAATGCCCTTAGGCTTACAATTGGACCAAAAGACTACATGGGCCAAACATCAAGTAACTGAGCCCATGAGGAGAACCAATGGGTTCCTTGAACCCTAGCTCCAATAATAACCTTTGTGAAAATTTTGAAGCTCACATTTAGTAAGCAAATGGGCCTAAATTGCTGGATTTGTTTTGCTTCTTTTTGCTTGGGAAGTAGTGTAATGATACCGAAATTAAGACTGAAAATCGAAAGGTTACCTTTATGGAACTCTTCAAAAAGAGGCATTAGATCTTTCTGGATTACATCCCAGAACGATTGATAGAACGCGGGGGGGAAGCCATCGGGCCATGGCGCCTTATTATGTTCCATCTGGAAAATAGCCTTCTTGACTTCTTCTTCTGTAAAGTGTGAAGTAAGAATTTCATTTTCCACCCCCGTTACTTGTGGGATATCGTCTCGCATCGACTCTAGCATAGTGAAGCCATTTTTTTAGGAGTGCCAAAGAGTCCCTTATAATAGTTAGTGATGTATTTCTTTAAATTTTCATCACCTTCTATTATGCCCTCTTCTTGCTCCAGTTTAAAAATATGCATTTTTCTATGCTTTCCATTAGCGACTAGCTGAAATTATTTGGTATTACAATCACCTTTTTTTTCTTGAAAATGCAGGAGAACTACGCTTCATTGTATTAAGAAGAAATTAGAGGGGCTGAAGCCCGTTACAAGTGTTTTGAAGGCTACATGCGCACCTGTTATAAAACAAAGATGACCTGCTACACACACATACAATCAATCTTCAGGGAGCGGGGCTGTCAAAAAGGATAAACCTTTTGCTCCAGCCAGCTCCCACATATATCTTTCCTCACCAGCCTGCACAAGAGCAGCAGCAAGGCTAGGAGAAACACCACACCATCAAAAACACACCTATTCCTATGATTCCAAAGGATCCAGGCGCCCAGAATAATAAGAGTATTCAGCCCTCGGCCAGTGACACCTCCTGCTGCTTCACTTGCTATTTTCCACCACTCCATGAAGCACTTGTTGTCAGGCAGAGGCGAGAGCTGCTGCAGACCAACTTGCCGCAAGAGCGAAAACCAGAATTGGCGCGCGAAGACACGAGCTGCTACAATCTCCTTTTAACAACTTAGTTGTCTTGGCTCTTTGATACCATTTGATTTCTTCCTCTCTCAATAATTGCACAAGGCGTTGTTTGAGGCATTGTTTGAGATCAATCTCTTGTGCAGTAAGAGGTTGGGTTTCAGCTTTTTTGTCTAGCTCATCTGATTTTCTTATGATGTCTTCCTTTTTGTTCTTATATGCTCCGCTAGTATTCTTAGCCCAACCCCTTATGAATTGTCTGAGCCTTTGAATTTTAAATTGCCATCTTTGCAGTGGTGTCTTACCCCTTTTCTCATTATTCCAAACTTGGGTTACTAATTCTATGAAACCATCTCTCAGAAGCCACCCAAGTTCAAATTTAAATAAAGGTTGCTTATTGGAGTGGGTACCACTCCCGGAATTTAGGAGCAATGGAGTGTAATCGGAGATATCCCTATTCAATGCTTGTACCGTTGATAAAGGAAACTTAGTTTCCTAATCGGTACTTACGGGAATTCAATCAATAGTTTCATATGTTGGCACCGCCCTAGAGTTCGCCCATGTGAACTTACGATTAGATAGTTGTAATTCCCTCAAGTCCAAGCTGTCTATGACAGCGTTAAAGAGTAATGGCCATCGATCATTATAGTTGTTGTTGTTCTTTTCTTGTGGGTTTCTAATGATGTTAAAATCACCGCCCACAAGCAAAGGAAATTCCTCCTTGCTACAAGTTTGTACTAGCTCCGATAAAAATGCCTCCTTGAATTCATCCTGTGCAGCCCCGAACACTGCAACTAGAACCCATCGGAAACCATCGGTTTTATTGCGAAGGTGGAACTTCACATAGAAATCCCCTTCATCAATGCTATCGATATCAAAGACTTCTAAATTGATATCCAATAGGATTCCGCCGGATCTACCATGAGGTTCAGACCAGTGCCATATAAAGTCTTGGCCAGCACAAATATTTTTCAAAGTAGTTTGCAAGAAATCCTTTTTCCCGTTTCCAGTAGAGCAATGAAGTCTAGCTTCTCTTCTCTACAAGTATCTCATATGAATTTAAATTTAGCCAAGTCACTAAGACCTCTGCTACTCCAAAAAAAATCCCTTTCACTTATAACCATTTCTATTTTTTTAATGAACCTGATCTTAGCATTATTAGTCTTTTTTGAATATTTTTTGGCTTTATTCTTTTTGAAGACAGGCTGAAAATCACAACTTAGGTGATCACTGTCCTCATCTTCGTCCATAATCTCCTCAGTTATGTCACCACATAAGTGACCAAGAGTGAGATTATCAAAATCATACTCCTTATATCTTCCTCATTATCCGAACACTCTAAATCAGAGCAAATAAACTCTAAGCTATTTTCTTTACTTGAATTAAAACGCTGCAATTCTGAATTCTTAAGTAAAGAAACAGAATCAGAAACTTTCTTACGGTAAGAGCCAAGAGAAACTCCTAGTTTAGATATGCTAGATTGAATTGAAGACTCAGGAAGCGAGCAGAAGAAAGGCATGTTACCTGCAGGTATGTTGAGGTTTTTCCATGCCGTTCTCTTCGTCCAGAACGATTCTCATCCGTTGTCCCCGCAAGCCTCAGACTCGAGCGCGATGGCGACGTTGCTGCCTCCTTGATGCCAGCAGCAGCCGCAAGGGCAGCAGCTTTAGCTGCTCCGCACCTCGGCCGCTGCTGTGCTCCGTCTCCTCTGCTGAGCCCGTGATCGAGCCGTGGTGGTGCCGAGCCAGTAGACCGCGCCCTGGTTGCAGGCGAAGCACGCACTGCAGCGTGAGCACCAGGACGCAGTGTATCCGCGGCGTACGCGGCATCGTGCACGGGTTCCCGCGTGCGTGCTGGCACTTGACCCCGGGTCATAGCAGGGGCACCAAGTTTGCAGCGCCATGATGGAGGGGGTGTGCCCAGGCTGACGCCGCAAGATCACGCGCCAACGAGCTGATCGCCACGGCATGCGCCGTAGACCCGCCTGCCTGTTCCAGTATGTTGTGCGCCTGTTCGCTGAGCAGCTGAGGGCCAGCCGGCAGCGCCACATGTGCCTTGTGCTGCAGCCCGGTGACAGTTGCGAGCAGCTGGGCCGGAGCAGAGAGGCTAGCCATTTTAGCCCCGACGGACGCACGAAGTTGTAGCACGTCTGCGTCAGTCATCAGGCCAAGCTCTCCCGTATTGTTCCCATCCATCATGACATCATCCTTCTTACAAGTTAAAACATTCTTCTCTGTACCTTGAGCCACCTGGAGTTCAGTTATTATTCCAGGCAACAACTCTTCCTCCGTGTTGGTCTCGGTGTGGGAAAACATTGAAGTGTCATCCCCGTTCTCAGCCTCGTCGAGCAAATCATCATCATCATCCGTGAACGCATCTTCTACCATTCCTTCCACCTGCCCCAAGTCATCTTCGGCGAGTACCTTATCAGCGCATGGCTCCAAGGTACGGTTCATCGCTGTTTCAATGATCTCATCCGCCATTTTCTGGATTTTTTCCTCCATCTCTGCCCTTTGCTTCAAAGACATACTAGCAGACTTTTTGCTAAGCGGCATGGAACCTGCAGCATCCGTGCTCGAAGGGTGAACTTGAGTTTGATTCTCACTACCCGCATCCTCAGTCCTTGATCTCTTTGCTTCTCTATCCGCATTGTTTTCGCCATTAGGATCATCTTCCTCCATATCTTGGTTTCCATTGTCATCCCCCTCCGTAAAGTGCATTTCCACCTCATCCCCATTTTCATCAAAACCTTTTGGCTCTATTTCGAACTTCAACCCAAAATAATGATCACCAATTACCACGTCGACCTTCGGTGGGAGTAACTTGGGGTCTAGGACAGCCACAAAAATTCTGCCAAAGCTACTCTTGCGAGTGGTCTCCATATCCACCGTTTGAGTGGAACCAAGTAACGTGCCTATTGCCCAAAGATTCAAGAACTCCCGCAGTTTTTTACGTAACCCAGTGACCCGAATCCATACCTTGGGAAGGAGATAACCCTCCTCTTCGGACTGCCACTTCTCAAAAGTTAATCGCACTCTCTGGTCGCCACACCAATCACCCGGACATCAGCGCTGCCATATGCAATGGACCGCTGCAGCTCCGTTTTTTGACGGGAACGGAACTATGAACGAATCCTTCTCATGAGCCGTAGGCTCCCACTTCCACTTGCCCGGCACTATCCGATGGAGTTGAGCCACAACTTCATCCACCGTTAGCTTACCACCAGCAACTTTCATAAGTGCAGTCTTCGAGTCCTTCTTCCGCGACAATGGCGGGTGGGGAATATGATAGAACCCCATCCCCGTCACCGAGTATCAGACAGCATGTGCCACTGGTCACGGCTGCCGGAGCAAATGGCACTTGTGGTTGACGTGATCATGTGTCACACAAAACGCAGTATACCTTATTGGTACACTCCGCAGCCAGAGCCAAGTGCCCCTTTTGCATACAGCGGCTGCAGCTCCTTGCCTTTGATCCTGCCTTGACGGTCTCAGCTTCTCCGTCATCCATCTCCTGTCCCCACTGCATCATCTCCGTTTCCACCCTGGCGCTAGTCAGAGTCGGCTCAGGCCAAGCCCCACCAGCTGAGCTTCCTGCGTGACCAGCCACCTGGGCTTGCTTGGCGTAGTTACCCCCAGGCGACTGATGGAACGAGGCCGCGCCTCAGCCTCCTGCCCCGGTTCTCCGCTGGTACACGCCATGACGACCAGACGCACCACCGCGTCCCGGCCTCCCGGCCATACCACCGCACCGAGGCGTAAAGCCCCTGGAGCCGTGAGGGCGGAAGCCAGCTCTCGGCCAACCCTGGCCGCAGCCGTAGCCACCGTAGCCGCCATTGCCCGGGTCAAAATCGTACCCGGCACCTTGAGAACCGCTGGCGCCACCATTGAAGAACTCCTCCTCTTCAGCTCCTCCCACGCCACGTCCCCGGCCTCGTCCCTGGCCGAGGTCAGTGGCTCCACCGTGACATCCACCCGCGTTCATCATGTCCATGGCGCTGGAACTAGGAGCAAGATCTAAGCTTGCCGCCTTTGCCGCACCAGCACCTTGCTTCCGCCTCACCAATACCTGTTCTGGACGCAGGAACCGACGCGGAGTGAATGAACACAGAATCCAAAGCATCAGCTGCAGGCGTCGCACACTCTGGCGGCTACGGTGGCTCCCCTGACCAGTTCTGAGATCCCGCCCTCCTGGTCGGCCAAATTCAAAATTTGAACCGCCCGGTGGCCGATTGCTCGCCGTCGCCGGAGCTGGAGGAGAACCGCCAGTTGGTTGCGTCTGCAGTTTAGAGTCCCCCGCCGTCTTCGACAAGTCTTGTCTAAGCTGCGCAGCCACGTCCCCCAGGGTGAAGCTCGGGGGCGGCCGCTTCGCCGGAAGCGGGCCACGCCATGGTTTCATCACTGGCCGTTGTCGACTCCCAGCATGTGAGGCCTTGTCCGCCCTTAGTCCTGCAAAACCAGAAACATTACGTACCTTAGGAATTTGTTGCACAGATGCTGAGGTCGGTTCCTTGGAAGCATTCTCCTTCGATGCAGTAGCATCGCTTGAGACGCCTACGCCGGAGAAATCTTGGCCTTCCGGCCGGTGGTGTGGCGCTTGCTCGTCCTCCTCTTCGCCGGAGCTGAGTTCGTCCGCCAGGGCCCAGAACTTCGAGCCTTGTACTCGTGGCCGCTGGCTCCACAACGATTCCACCTGCCGCCCCGACCCGGCTGTTGGCGGTGCCACCGCCTCCTCCCTGGACGACGGCTCCGGTAGTTCGACGAAGGCAGAGCCCGCTACCGGCGCCAGCGTCAGCCGACGTGCACACGGCCGGCGGTGCCCAGTTTACTCACTCTCTGGTCACTGTCTTGGAATAATTTGCCACGACGTACCGAGTCATATTTCAAATGTTCTTGAAATGAGCTAATGGGGGGTAATTCACTTGTTGGGACCGAGGTGCTGTAATGCTGTATAGGCGGTCCAGAAGCTCACGGGGGATGAAACAGTTTTGGTAGTGATCAAGCACTATGTCCACATAGCGGTGACTAAATATGTCACCATAGTTAAGTAGTGTATGACCGCAAATGTTTGAAGTTTGACCAATATTTTGCCTTATTTTATACTTTATCTAGTTATTTTTTTTATGATATATATTAGAAAAATAAAGTGTGTATTGGCCTTGAAATGTATACATTCTAAGCTTTATTTTAGGGTGTGTTTGGTAGGGTTTATGCTTATGTTAAAAATGGCTTATGTTTTGGCTTATCTATGAAAAGTGCTTATTTGGCTTTTTTGGTTTATTGTAGCATAAGCTCTCAAACCATTTGGTAAAATAGCTTATGCATGGCTTATTCTAGGAAGGGATGGTCCATAAGCCCAAAAAACTAGTGTTTGTTGGCTTTGCTATTCTAGTAAAAAAGACAAATAACTTATGAGGACTTATTGCAATAAGTGCTTATGCAAAATAGCTGTTTGACAGGGCTTATAACTTATCACACTATAAACCACTGCATAAGCTATTCTATAAACCCTGCCAAACACACCCTTAATAGATAACAGATGTCAAAGGTGCACATCAAAGACCACGTAAAGTAAGAAAATGCTAAACATTTAAGACCATATGGAATCAAGATTTCATTGGAGTAATGTAATTTTCTTAAATTGAATGATAAAACATATCACACAGCTATCTCAAATCTAATGAAGCTAAAATGTAACGAGGTAAGTTAATTGGCAGCCAGCCACAAGCAAATACGCAACAAGATATCTACGACATCCAGCAGAGCTGAGAATCCAAAGTAAATTCTTGGACGAACATTGTATACAGACAGGCTGCATGCAGGAACAATTGGAGGCATACACATAATACAAAATGCGTGCCACGATGCATGTATTAATTGTACTATATATATATATATATATATATATATATATATATATATATATGCTATTTGTGAGGTAGGCACGTCCAGCTGAAGATGGAGAATAACGGCCTCATGCGAATGCACGTGGTGGTGGTGTGCTCGCTACTGGGTACCCGGGGCCTGGTAATCGTCGTCCTTGGGGCCGCCGGCGAGGCCGTAACGGCGCAGGCTTTCGTCCGGTTTCGCACAGACATCGACATAGACGACGTGACCTTGAAGTGCGTGTACCAGACAACGCCGGCGCTGGGCTGCGGCATCGTCGCCGCGCTGCTTGCGATCACGAGTCAGGTCGTCGTCACTGCTACCAGCCTTTGTGGTGGGTGCTGCAAGAAGTGGGAGGTCCCAACAGAGACCAGGCGTATTATCGGCATCGTGCTCTCCGCCGTCTCATGGTATTCAATTCATGAGTTTATTTTTCTCCACTGCATAGACATTATACTGGGTCTATGCACTTCTTACTGTTGATTTAACCACAAAAAAAGAGAACCATGTGTATCAGTGCTGTTTACTGGAGAACTGCACTAAACTTCACATGCACCACACACGTCTTAGTAAAAAAAGAACCGCCACTAATACCCATTTTCAGAACATCACTGCTAGTTCAAGCCATGAGCAACTACCAAAAAATGAGGCATCAGTGCCACTTCAGCCATGACCCGGCACTGATAGTGGGTTTCCGGATTATGACCCTTGCCCCTTGGTGGGTTCAATTTTTTTTTTTGAATTTTAAAAATGACTATTTGCGTCATATCCAGACCCGTACTGGCAAAGAGATGGTGCGTTCTGTTGCGCGTCAGATTATGGCACTTTTGACCCGGCACTGATGTTCTTTTTCTGTTGTTACCAAAATAGGGTCATGTCCCAATTCAAAAAAAAAAAAGGGTCATGTCCGGCCTGTCATAATGGGCTTTGTACGTATACAGCACGTCCGTATTGACATTTAAAATCCAATTAGACTACATTTTTTTTATCTTTCTTGTCAATTTAACCTTAGTATATACATACTCATGCATGTATATTTCTCAACTGGCCAACTGTTTTTCTTAGTATATATTATACATTAATTTCTTGACAGCTTTAGTAATTTATCTACATTGTCATTCCCAACAAACTCATTTTTGACGATTTTGGTAGATACTCAATTAATACCTATAAACAGTTGACCACTAGCATCAAAATTGTTGGGAAATAAAAAGTATTATTCTTGTATGCATGGAGCTGCTATGACTTTATTTCTTTTTACATGGGCTGATTGAACTATTTACAATGCCCATTCATTGGTAAAGCAGAATAATTTACAACCTCCAGTACCTGGAGACTAGCTGAGGTTAAAAAGCAAAATTAGCTCGTATTTAAAATACCATCTAAGTGCTTATTGATTAAACTATTTCAAAAGCACAAACAAAACAAATAATAATTAATATAAGATATTTAATAATTTTAGTTTCATATATTTTCAAAGAGGCAATTGCGTTTTGACCATAGTTTTCAAGCTCAATTGTGATCTAGACCCAGATTTTGCCTTTTAACCACTAGTTTTTGAACCTGAATATGCAATTCACCACAAGTCCGATTAGTACCCATAACAGTGTTAACTTAGATATGAAAAGATACAATTGCCCTTTGTGATTTTACCATAGTATTGATGTTAGTTATTGTGTTCTTAGCATTGTTTTGAAATATAACTTTACAATTGATTTTGGACTAACCAAAATGGAACAAGCAACCAAAATTATATAGAATTTGTCAAATAAATTTGATTTTGGTTAAATTTCAAAATTTGAACAGATTCAATAATGTTGCATGCTGCTCGTTGTCGTCTCTAGCTGCCTTCTACTCGTCGTCATCTCGCTCAGCCTCACGATCTGGCCCGCCCCGCCTTGCGCGCTGCTCCCGCTCAGCCTCGTACCCGCCTGCACCCTCGCCTCCCATGCGCGTCGGTGAGCGCTGCCTTGCTCCGCCTCTCGCGCGCCGGCACGCGCAGACCTACTCAGGCTCCCTTGCGTGTGCCGCCTGTCGCCCAGCCCCGCGCGCTGCTCGCCCTGCTATGCCTCACGCGCCACCTACCGCCCAACGCCCCCAACCTCATGCACGGCTACCACTGTTGCCGGTAGGGACAGGTCGCTGCAGCCATGCTCTCTTCATCAACTGCTTTCTGGAGACACAGCGAGCGCAATAGGTTTAGAGGGGCAGCTCGGTCACTTTCCTTTTTGAGGTGTTTTTTATTTCCTTTAATCGGATCCAAATAAACGGCAGTTGAAAATGGTGGTAAACGGTGGGTTCAAATAAACAGAGTTGTGGTTAAAATGCAAAATCTCAAAATCTGGATCTAGATTACAATTGGACTTGAAAACTATGGTCAAAACGCAATTGTCCTATTTTTAAAATATATTTGTCTTGTAAACTATTTGGATACAAAATTTTTACAGCTCCAAATTTAATTTTACAAACAGTGATATGTTTATTTGGATTTTTATCACCACTTCCTATGCATCGCAAGACAGCTTTGCATTTAAGCATTTTAGCCCATAAATTTTTATCTTACAAACATAGCTAGAGTCATGGTACCTTTTTGTATTTCATACATACCTATGCAGAACAACTGTCGGGTCGGATATATTGTTCTTATTTTGCTACATATATGTAGTCTGCTTTTCACACATTTATATAATACATCAATAGAGGACCTCTCATGTATTTTTGTTCACCATGAAGGTGTAAGTGAAAATCGTTTTATTCGATAAGTCCATCTGAACACATAACTGTCCCATACTCGTAAAACCAATATAATTTTTCAACATGCAATTGACGTATTCATTCAGAACTAACTAGCAAGGTGACCCGCGTAAATTGCGTAAGCTAGAGTCAGTATAGCTTTTGATATAACATAAAGCGATAGTAACAATAACTTTTATATAATGTACATATAAGTTAGCTCTTCTCATTTTAATTTCCTATTTGTCGCCATAGGCTGCAGCCCAATCTTATGTACCTTGTTGTTTGTACCATGTCGCATTGTCTGTTTGCACCGTTGTTTTCCTCCATTCACCCCGGCCCATATAATTTGCAAATGTACATTTTTTGTTCTACATTGCAAATCTACATTTTAAGAAGCTAACCCTGTCAAACCATATACTTTATTTCCTGTGATTGACCTTGCAACCCTGAGAAAGATGATTCAAGTCATCATCCTAGCGTATATATCTACAATTAGTACACTCTATTATACTTCCCATCATATCCTTAGATTTACATGCATAACATCCTTCATAATAATGCATATTAAATATTTATATGTCAAAAATAATACAATTGAAATAGTTGATAAATTTTAAATGTTATGGCATCAAGAATTTTATAGGATATTTTGGAAAGAAATATAAATCATGTATATCATTAAAAGAAATAGCTCTTAGAGAGAAAAACCAACTGCTACCATAAAACTCCAATCCTCTTTTCTTCGTTGTTGTTCCCGCTGCACCCACACAACTGTGTCTTAGGTCTGCAAAGTTATTTACTCTGCAGTGTTATTCTCAAGAAATTTGATGGACATCTTTTCCCTATAATGATATCTCTAGTGTTACTCCAATGTCACACTATGGCACTGACTCGAATATTGCGCATGCACTTGATGATTTCAGTACTCAATGTCCAAAAGCTTAGCAATGTCTAGAGACCATGCTATCAATGGTAAGATGGCTTCCATTCATGCCATCGCCTCCATGACAGATCGATAAATCATGGCGATCTATCTTCGGCTTTAATCTAGCGACTAGTAACGCTGTAATGTCTCATGGAGCATTTCTATCAAGTGCACCTACGTGTGAAGATGCCTAATGTCTCATGGAGCACCTCTATCAAGCACTTCTACCACAAATGCATCCACTAAATATGTGCATATCTTCAATCAGCTGGTTGTAAAAAGCCTTAGTGACCTTCTGTTCCACGTTGTCCGAAGTCAATTTATAGCACATTCACACAAACCTTCTCTGTGCTTGCAGCATTGCTGTCTCCATAGACTCAAATGTCGAACTATCCGAACCAAATCAATAGATTATCATTGAATGTCGTCTCTAGGGACTTCCATGAAGCGCATCATTGCTACAAATCTCATTAAGCAGCACCGCTTTCTCCTTCATAAAGCATAGCCTTCGATCTTTCCAGTCATAAGCATGACAATTAATATCAAATATCATATATAATAAACTTTAAAAATTTAAACCACTCAAAATGATATTGCATACTCAAATCTAGGACATACAACAATATTTTTATATACAAATCATACATACGACAAACTAACTTCATGATATTAAAGTGTAAAATTGCATGTTATCTAACAAAATTTAGAAATTTAAACCTCTGAAAATGATACTACATACTCAAATCTAGGACATACAACAATATTTTTTATATACAAATCAAACATACGACAAACTAACTTTATGATGTTAAAGTGTAAAATTGCACTTTCTATAGTTAAACAAATCATGCGTGATATATGGTGGTGATGTGTGGATATAGCAAGAGAAGACAATTAGTCTGATAGATTATCTTAGCTTCCAGTATATGTACCACTAAGCTATGCAGAAAAGAGTGAAGGCTTAATCATTAAAAGTGAGATTTGATGTTTTCTAGTACTTTAGAAAGAGGCAGGTAGTATGCCAGAATTGGAAAATATAGGATTATAGTAGCATCACCTGTATTTTCTTAAGGAATCCTTGAAAAACATGCTCATGCATCTTATATTTTCTTAAGGAAACCTGCTTCATCATCATCACAGAACCAACTGCTTGTGTTGTTTTCACGACGCGCCAATGACCTGCATCAAGCTTCGCATTCCATATGGTGTGACTATACAGCCAAGCCAATGCTCACAGGTGGAGTGTCGCAGTCACCGTATTAACCCTCTCGTGCTCATATTTTTTTTTTGCGGAAGTCTCGTGCTCATAGCTTACATCATGAAATTTGGTATGTTCCTCTTTTGCACCTCTTACTTCAATTAAGCTTCATGGGTTCTTGTTTATTTACAGTGGCGTGGCTCACCACTTGCTGCTAGTACCTCATTGTGGTTTTTTTTGTTGCTAGTTCCAAGGTTTTCCAAAAACATTGAATTTTGCATACTGATTGCTAAGTCGGCTACAACATATGTCGTTGTCGTTGAGGCTGCCTCTAGTTTCCTTCGTCGACCAGCTATCATTCTTATATTTTCTTAAGGGAACCAGCTTTCTCCTCGTCACAGAACCTGATGTGGACAAGAGTTCCCGATCTTCCGAAAGGTTCTGGATATGTTGATTTGGTCGGAGGCAACACACAAATCGATCCGGCTTCAGAATAGCATATTCTAAACCCCGCAATCACAGCACGACGTCTCCTCTGGTTATCAACCGTCCTAAAATGATTGACCTCGCCGAGAAGGCTAGTCCCTGCCTGCAAATCAAGAACACAAGTAAGAACAAAGAAGAATGGAACACAATTGCAGATGTATTATAAATCTCACGAAGTTGGGGTCTCACAAACCGTGATGATGGCGAAACTGTTATGAACAGAATAATCTAAGCAAAACCCAAACTCTAATGGTGCGGTGGCATTTGTATATGAAGACCCTAGGGTCGTGCAAGACCCTCTGGACGCGCCCCTAATTGGGCTCAATTAGATACAAAGCCCAAAGGCCAAAAACAGGCGATGCAGCACCGAAACAGATTCTGGACCCTCTCTTGTTTCGACGATTGCCGATGACTCCGGATGAATTTTGACATGAGACCAGAGGCATTGGAAAGAACTTCTTCTTATCTTTTCGTGCATATATAGAACGTCCAAATCTGAGTCCGTATGCGTCCTGGGCATCCGTTTTAGTGCAGACTGGTCCTGAGCCCCGAAATAGACTCGAAGTCGGTTTTGGTTGGGCTTCCACCTTGGCTTCCACGTCCTTGCTGGTCCTCCACGTCTCCAAGTTCTTCTCCCATCATCGCCTGGTCCTCTCCATGGTTCCTAATTATAATATAATCATTAGATAGCAAACCATTCTCAAAAGTGACATATGATGAAGAACGTAGAAACGAGCTCACCTCTAAATTTAGTCATCATGCACGAGCTCTAGTCATTGGACCTTGCAAGTCCAGAATTAGAGGAGTGTTGCATGTATCCTTAGGAGTGATGTCCTCATTATCCTCCCCCTCTTGAAGTGGAGTCGTCCTCGACTCAAGCTCATCCTCTTCTCCCAAGTAGGACTAACCCCGAACTCGGGAGGCAACTCAAGTTTGTATGCATTATCATTAATCTTCTCAATTATTTTTAAAGGACCATCAGCTCTAGGCATTAATTTAGACTTTCTCAAATCTGGAAATCTATCCTTTCTTAAGTGTAACTATACTAAATCTCCTACATCAAGTTTTACTTCTTTTCTACCTTTATTACCATCAATTTTGTACTTGTCATTCATCTTTTCAATGCTAAGTCTAGTGGTCTCATGCATTTACAAAATAAATTTAGCATACTCCTTAGCATCAACATGAACTCTCTCATGAATAGGTAGAGGAAGTATATCAAATGGAGTGCAGGGATCAAAACCATACACTACCTTGAAAGGACTTACCTTGGTAGTAGAATGTGTTACCCGATTATATGCAAACTCAACATGAGGTAAACATTCTTCCCATTGCTTCAAATTTTTCTTCAAAATAGCTCTTACATAGTACTCAAAGTGTCGTTCACCACCTCAGTTTGTCCATCAGTTTGTGGGTGACAAGTTGTAGAAAACAACAACTTTGTACCCAACTTAAGTGTGCACCAAAAGTGACTCAAGAATTTTGCATCACGATCTGAAACAATAGTAGAAGGCATACCATGCAAACGTATAATTTCTTTGAAAAAGAAATCAATAATATAACTAGCATCATCAGTCTTATGACATGGTATAAAGTATGCCATCTTAGAAAATCTATCCACAACAACAAAAATACTATCACTCCCACTCTTAGTCCTAGGCAGTCCTAAAACAAAGTCCATAGAAATATCCGCCCAAGGAATAGAAGGAACAGGAAGTAGCATATATAAACCATGTGGATTCAAACGAGACTTAGCTTTTTGACATGTAGTGCAGCAAGCAACAAAGCGCTCAACATCATTCCTCATCCTTGCCCAAAAGAAGTGTGTGGCCAAAATATCCTCCGTCTTCTTGGCACCAAAATGACCCATCAATCCACCTCCATGCGCCTGCTGTAACAAAAAATGACGAACGGAACCAACTGGAATGCATAGGCGATTAGCTCTAAACAAGAATCCAACAGTCAATACAAATTTGTTCTATGCACGACCTTCTTTACAATGCAGCAATACATCCTTAAAATCAATATCAGCAGCATATTGTTCTTTAATTGCCTCAAGTCCAATAATTCTACAATCAAGTTGAGACAATAAAGTATAACGCCTAGATAAAACATCAGTGATCACATTATCCTTCCCTTTCTTATGTTTAATAGTATAAGGAAAAGACTTAATAAACTCAATCCATTTAGCATGTCTATGGTTCAAATTACATTGAGAATGAATATACTTAAGTGATTCATGATCAGAATGAATAACAAATTCTTTGGATAACAAATAATGATGCCACGTCTCTAAACAACGTACAAGTGCATACAATTTCTTATCATACGTGGAGTAATTCAAAACAGGGCCAGTAATTTTCTCACTAAAGTATGCAACAGGTTTATTATCTTGCATCAAAACATCACCAATGTCTATACCACTAGCATCACATTCAAGCTCAAAAATCTTATCAAAATTAGATAATTGTAGCAATGGTACATGTGTAAGTTTATCCTTCAAAGCATCAAAAAACTCATGATGTACCTTACCCCAATGGAAATCAACACTCTTCTTTGTCAACTCATGCAAAGGTGCAGCAACAATGCTGAAATCTTTGACAAAGTGGTGGTAGAAACCTGCAAGACCAAGAAAACTCCTCACCTGTGTGATAGTTTTTGGTACAGGCCAGCTCTTTATGGCTTCAATCTTCGCCTCATTCACCTCAATTCTCTGTGGAGTCACAACATAGCCAAGAAAAGAGACTCGATCCGTGCAAAAGGTACACTTCTCAAGGTTACCAAATAAACGTGCATCTCGTAAAGCATAAAAAATAGCACGTAAATGATTCATATGTTCATCTATGGATTTTCTATAAATCAAGATATCATCAAAGTAAACTACTCATCTATGGATTTTCTATAAATCAAGATATCATCAAAATAAACTACCACATATTTGCCCATAAAAGCTCTTAAAACCTCATTCATCAAACGCATGAAAGTACTAGGTGCATTAGTTAAACCAGAAGGCATTACCAACCACTCATATAATCCAAATTTGGTTTTGAAAGCTGTTTTCCATTCATCTCCAAGTTTCATTCTAATTTGATGGTAACCACTACGCAAATCAATTTTAGTGAAAATTATAGCACCACATAACTCATCAAGCATGTCGTCTAGCCTAGGAATAGGATGATGATACCTAATAGTAATATTATTAATGGCTCTACAATCTACACACATACGCCAAGTACCATCTTTCTTACAGGAACAACACAAGGACTAAGTGATTGACAAACATACCCACGATCCAAAAGGTCTTGAACTTGTCGTTGTATCTTCTTAGTCTCCTCAGGGTTGGTCCTATAAGCAGCACGGTTTGGCAAAGTAGCACCCGGAATCAAACCAATTTGATGCTCAATCCCTCTCAAAGGTGGCAATCCCAGTGGTATCTCAACCAAAAAAACATCCTCACACTCCTGCAAAAGGTTAGTGACAGCAAGAGGCAAAGCACTAGAAGCAATATCATCAAGCGAAAACAAAGCTTGTTTGCATATCAAAGCATAACAAATATCATCATTATCAAAAATTTTAGCAAGCTTAGATTTTGTTGCAAGACATGAACGACCTTGTAATTTAATTCCAGCACCCTTAGAACTTAAAGAATCATTAACATTACTAGGTGTAGAATTAGAATTAATAGGTTGTTGAATTTCAAGACCTTTATTTTTCAAACTAGCAGCTCTTTCTAGATCAGCTTGTACAATTTCAGCAGGGGTCATTGGTAATAAAATTTTAGTTACTTTATGCATAAAAGTGTACTTATTACTTCTACCATGATGTACAACATCATTATCAAATTCCCAAGGTCTACCCAATAAAAGTGAACATGCTTGCATGGGTACGACATCACAATCAACAGAATTCACATAAGAACCAATAGAAAAAGGAACTCTGCAAGTTTGTATTACCTTAGCTTTTCCAGAGTCGTTTAACCACTGAATGTAGTACGTATGTGGATGTGGGCGTGTGCTCAAAGCAAGTTAGTTGACCATATCAGAACTCACCAAGTTATTGCAGCTCCCTCCATCAATGATGACACGTGCTCGGCGGTTCTTGATGACGTAGAAAATTTGGAACAAGTTATGGTGCTGCATCGTCTCGGGCTGATGAACTTGTGTGCTAAGGATACGCTAAACAATAATATTCATGTATCTCGTGGTGTCTCCGCCTCCAAGGACGAGGTCACTACTGGTGGCAGCGACGTCCTCCTCTTTATCCTCCACATTGGAGGTGCTCATGTAACCGCCATCGTCTGTCACCACATATGCCCGCCTACTTGGACAATCTTTCTACACATGACCAAGTCTATGACAGCGGTGGCACTGAATCCCTGTAGTGCGCCCCGTCGAAGCAACAGAGAAGGCACTACTAGCTAATACCTGCACAGAAGTTTTACCTGAGCACATAGAAGGTGCAGGAGCTGATCTTAGAGCTGTAGAAACAACACTGATTCCCTTGGTAGCTGCTGGTGGGGGTGGCCGGAAAGATGGCCTCGGCAGCCCCAAAGTCCCCGTCGAGCGTGGGGGGTAGGAGTTCTTTGACTTGCTGTACTCCTCAAAAGCCTAGAAAAGTCCCTGTGATTCTTTCTCTGCAAGCATAGCATACTAGAAACACTGCGTGAGGGTATAATATTCTTTATAATCAAGGATGTCCTGAATTTCTTTTCTTAAACCAAAATAAAAGCGACAAATTTGATCCTCTACTTTTTCCACTACAGCACAACAAATCAAACCCTTCTGAAGCTCACTAAAGTACTCCTGAACAGTTTTATCTCCTTGTTCTAAACGCTACAGTTTATTATGAATCTCTCTATAAAAAGAAGGAGGAACAAAATGATCACGTATTGCTACCTTAGGTTCTCCCCAAGTAGTAGGCAAATCAGTTTCAGCAGCTAGACCACTCCACCAAACAATAGCAAAGTCCTTAAACTCACTAGTGGCTTATCTAACTCTATGTTGTTCAGGAACAAGATGGGCATTAAAGTTTTGTTCTACAGTCATCTCCCAATCAAGATAAACATCACCATCATACTGACCCAAAAACGAAGGAATCGAAAACTTAATTTTAGCATACGGGTCATCTGGAGCATAGTTACTGTGTGGACGACAATTGTAGTTATGGAAACCACCCATACCTTGAGTATTATGTTGCAAACAACGTCGTAATCATACGGTCCTTGTAGCTGACCTATCCACAGTGCCATCAGCCTTATACACCGTGTCTTCATTATGGACGTCTTCGACGTCGTTGTTGTTGTTATTGGTGTTTGTATCGTTGGTTTTGGGAGCGGTCTCCAACGCAACAACCTGATCGGTTAAATTAGAGACCCGCTTCTCCAACCGCTCGATGCTTTCTCCAATGTGAAGCTTGCTGACGGCATCAGTAACGGCTCTGGTGATCGTCTCTGCCAAATCACTATGAGCAGCCTGCAAAGCCTTTTGGAGCTACTCTTGGCTCACGCGTTCAGCAAATTATGAGTGTGAAGCCATCTCTCCGTCATCACTTCCCGCCATCACAAACACCACAACAGGAAACAAACAGTGAAGGTTATCCCTGTAAAACAGCTAAGTAGTGGTGCCTCTCAACACAGCAAAAGGAAAGTCCTTACAAAGTTCTAAAAAGCAAAGCAAAGGATACTAGAGAGATGTGTTCCATGAGTGCAAGGGTCACAAAATAACCTATATGCTGTCCAGAAGAAATATGTGGAGCTAGGAAAGACCAAATATATATATGTGAGTGGCACACAAATCAAAAACAAATAGTAAAGCTGAATAAGTGCCCAAGTAACTTATCCCTAGTTGCTGGTATAAGTATGTCCTAGAATAGTAGTGATAGCAAAGTAGAAACAAGGAGACAAAGGCACAACATGCGATAATAGGGGGCTAAGTGCAAAATAGCCAAATCCAGAAATTTCAGGGGGCTAGATGTAGCACTAGTAGAAATCCCAATTTCTTTATTTTATTTTATTTTTTGATGTTTTTCTCCAACTCACCAACAATGGTGGAGAATCCACAGAAAATTTCAGCTCAAACAGAGGTAGGATGTGGCCTATAGAAAATCTTGAAGTTGCAGAAAACGTCGGATTTAAACTTAAATCAATTTTTTCTTTATCTTCCTGATTTGTTTTGAATTTTTTGATGAGGGCACAGAGGGCATAGCCCAGTGTGGGTATGCTCAGCTTTGAGTCAAGAATCTCCTGTAAAAAATTCAGCTAAAACAGACAACCGAGCGAAAAGATATGCCTGTTTTACCGAAGGGGGGCTGGAGTCGGTTTTCGAGAAACCCGAGTCGGGTTTGGGGTCGGGTTTGGAATCGGGTAGGATTTTTTTTTGGCGGCATGGAGGCAGCGGAAAGTGGAATTTGTGGGGATTGGTACGGGGTGTTGATGGTATGTTTAGGGTGGGATTAGTGTGGGACTAGGCTAGGTGTGTCGATCAATCAACCCTAGCACAAAAAGCCAACAAAACAGAGGATGGTGAAGGGGATGGCGGCTAGGGTTGCAAGGGAAACACTACTGATGACAAAAACACAAACTAAACCAGCGACTAAACAAGAACTAGGGCACAAACTCAACACTACAGACTCTAAAATTGAGATATGCAAAGGCTAAACACATGGTTATGGGCGGAGGGAAAATTATTTTGGGCTTTTCTATGGACGATAGGATGAACACAAAAAAAAAATTAACTAAGGGTAGTGCGAACCTGACGGTGCACCTGAAGCTCTGATGACCACTTGATGTGGACAAGGATTGCTGATCTTCTGAAAGGTTCTTGATATATTGATTTGGTCGGAGGCGACACACAAATCGATCCGGCTTCAGAACAGCACATTCTAAACCCCGCAATCGTAGTACGACATCTCCTCTAGTTATCAATCATCCTAAAATAATTGACCTCACCGAGAGGCTAATCCTTGTCTGCGAATCAAGAACACAAGGAAGAACAAAGAAGAATGCAACACATTGCAGATGTATTATGAATCTCACAAAGTTAGGGTCTCACAAACCATGATGACGACGAAACTGTTATGAATAGAATAATCTAAGCAAAACCCAAACCCTAATGGTACAACAGCGGTTGTATATGAAGACCCAAGGATCGTGCAAGACCCTCTGGACGCGCCCCTAATCAGGCTCAACTAGATACAAAGCCCAAAAGCCAAAAACAGGCGACACAACACCGAAACAGATTTTGGACCCTCTCTTGTTTTGACGATTCCTGATGACTCCGGATGAATTTTGACATTAGACAAGCAGCATTGGAAAGGTCTTCTTCTTATCTTTCCATGCATATATAGAACGTCCAAATCCGAGTCTGTATGCGTCCTGGTCATCCGTTTTAGTGCAGAATGGTCCTAAGCCCCAAAACAGACTCGAAGTCGGTTTTGGTTGGGCCTCCACCTTGACTTCCACGTCCTTGCTGGTCCTCCACGTCTCCACGTCTCCAAGTCCTTCTCCCATCATCTCCTGGCTCTCTCCATGGTTCCTAATTACAATATAATCATTAGGTAGCAAACCATTCTCAAAAGTGACATATGATGAAGAACGTAGGAACGAGCTCACCTCTAAAATTAGTCGTCGTGTACGAACTCTAGTCATTGATTCTTGCAAGTCCAGAATTAGAGGAGTGTTACATGTATCCTTAGGAGTGATGTCCTCATCAGAACCAAGCTATAGTTCTTATATATTCATAAGGGAACAAACTTCCTCGTCGTCCCTAAACCAACGACTTCTATTCTTCTCACAGCGCCAGTGGCCTGCATCAAGCTTCACATTCTAGATGCTGTGCCTATACAGCCATTGCTAATATCAGACTCAACCATGTTGACCACTAATAGACCGCTTGCTGGTAGGTAGAGTGTCCCAGTCACAGGCCTAACCCTCTTCATTCTCACAGCTTACGTCATACAATTTGGTATGTTTGTCTTTTCCACCTCCTACTTCAATTCAGCTTCATGGGTTATTGTTTGGTTTATTTGTTATGGTGGTGTGGCTCATCGCTAGCTTCCAGTAGCCCAGTACCTCGTTCTGGTTCCTTTTGTCTCTAGCTCCTAGGTTTTCCAGAAACACTGAATTTTACATACTGATCGCTAAGTCGGCTACAACGTATTTGTCGTTCAGGCTACCTCTAGTTGCATTCGTCGATCAACTATCATCAGAGGTGTGCTAGCCACTGGCCCTGGCTCCGCCAGTGCCATTAGCTATCATCCGAGGTGCTTCTATAGATACGCATGGTCTCATGTCTCTCCGCCTTTGCTTGTTGGTAAAAGATTAAAGATTGGGAGCATCTACTTATGTGATATTTTTTTATTATTAATAATATATATGCACATATATGTTAATTACGTGAGGAGTTTTTCTTTGGAATAATTACGTGAGGAGGTAGGACTTGTATGTTACGTATGGCTTTAAGACTAAGTTGCCACTGTGTGTTGGTGTTAACACTGTATTTTGGACACAAGTTTTTTTATTTTTATTTTTAATCTGAAATTCTATAGTCTTATTTGACTTAGACTCTTATTTTAATTTTGATCGTTAGATCTTCATAAAATCCAATGCCTAGAATTTTATCTTTGTTAATAGTTTGTGTTTTTTAAAACCAACTTGAAAGAGTGAGATCTGGGTGGATGGGGAAATAATATTTCTTTTCAATTTTTTATTAATCTAAATTTATAAATTTATTAATTTTATTTTTTATATTTTAATTGTAGTTGGATATGGATTGTTGATTTTATCTAGACAAAAAAAGGTTGAAATAAACCACGGTAGCTAATAGGAAGGAGCAGAGTGAGAGATCGGGGTGGGTAGGGAAATCAGATTTTTTTTCTTTTCTTGTTAATGTGAATTTATGTATTTATTATTTATTTTAGAAAATGAATTGGAGTTGGACATGGAGCTAATAGGAAGGAGAAGGGAGAGAGAGCGGGGTGGGTGGAAAAATCAGTTTTTTTTCTCTATTTTTGTTTAATCTAAATTTATGTATTTATCTCTATAATATATTAATTGAGGTGAGATCGTTTAGACCACTTTTCTGTGTTCAGGTGTGTCCGTAACATTATCGTATTCAGTTTGTATCCTACAATGATTCACCAATCATTTTGAGTTATTTTTTAATCATTTTCTAATCCTTTGTTGAATTAGACTCCGATTTCAATTCGATATTTCATACTAATAACAATTAATCATCTATTACTTTATGATTTACATCATATTTGGAATGAAAACTAATAACAAGAATTCCAATAATAACTCACTCTAAAATTATTATAATGAATATTCAAAGGTAAAGCAAAATAAAAATAGAGTAAATACTTAGGTCAAAAAAGTTGATTAATTAAAATCTTTTACAGATACAAAAACATTCTAACTATAATTTTTTTTAACAAAGATCCGTGGTAACATACGGGTATTTTGCTAGTTATTTATTTAATTGGAGTGGAACATGGAGCTAATAGGATGGAGGAGGGAGAGAGATTGGGGTGGGTGGAAAAATTAGTTTTTTCTCTATTTTTTTAATCTGAATTTATGTATTTATTAATTTTTAAAAAAAAAATATTAATTGGAGTTGGACGTGAACACTTTAGTTTCATCCAGACCGTTAAATCTTCATAAAATTCAACGGTCTATCTCTTCTCTTTTTTATATTAACGTGGTAATTTCATGGTTTTGAGAGTGAATGTGGTGACTTCTTTTTCTCTTCAAATAAGAAGATATTTTTTAAAAAAATATTAATTGGAGTTGGATATGAACTTTTTAGTTTCATCGAGACCGTTAAATCTTCATAAAATTCAACGGTCTATCTCTTCTCTTTTTTATATTAACATGGTAATTTCATGATTTTGAGAGTGAATATGGTGACTCCTTTTTCTCTTCAAATAAGAAGATAATAGATAATTATCAAGAAAAATATTAGTCTTTTTTTCTATTTAACAGTAAAAGTGGCCTAGTCAAAACTCGAAAGAAAAGCAATTCATTTTCTCTGTTTTCACAAACATATTTTCCACATGCAGGTTTCTTTAGTTACAATTGGTAAGAAAAAAAATATGTGTTACACTTTGCAGGGTCATGATGATTATAGTGGTGGCATTGTTCATTGCGGGCGCGGCGCTGAACACGGACGGGGAGAGAGAGGCTAACGGCGACGACAAGTGCTACATCGCTCCGGGCAGCCAAATGTTCGCGGCAGCGACTGTCCTGTCTCTCATCACCTTCGGTTTTCAGATCGCTTCCTACATCATGCTCCAGGCGACGCCAACAGCCCCAGCTAAGTCATTGGAGCAGCAGCAGGAATTGGCCGTGGGGCAGCCGGTGCAGCTGGAGCAGCAGCAAGATGCTGAGCAGATGATCGCCGGCGCTGACCCGCCGCCTTCAGCTCCTGTGATATCTGAAGCCAGGGAAGATACAAACAAAGTTTAAAAAGTAGGTTGAGCTACACTTTAATTTGTAAACGGATCAAACTGCAATGCCAATAATTGTCATACGTGCGTCGTCATTTCTTTTATTTTTCCTTTTTGTGGAAAAGTTCTATTTATTTTCTTTTTATGACAACTTGACCATCAGGCCCGCACAATTGCGCAGGGTAGACATTGTATGCATTTGGCCGGACTCTCAAGTGCTCCAGCTGCCCCGGATTATCCTACTGCATGTAATGGTGTTGAGTCATTTTGTTATCAAAAACAAAAGAGAAGCCTTATGGTGCTTGAAGTTAATAATAACCGTTCATTTTCTTAGATCTAACGGTTAAAAACATGGAGGTACCTACTAAAAGGTACTTTAAGTTGTGGACTAGTACCATAAATTGATAGGCCCCAGTACTAATTAATTTTTTTCTAATTAATAAAGGGTAGTTTAGTACTTTAAGTTTCATGATCTTGACAGTACTGCACATAGCTACGGCAATGTCGCCTGACAGCAGCTGTTTCGCTCCTCGTTGGCTGCCACTGCTATCACCAGCCACCGTTTCGTGCGCTGCCCCGTCATTGCTGTCACGTGCTGCCACCACCTCCCTCGTGTGAGCCTCCGCCACAGCTGTTGCCTCCTTTCTCAAGCATACCGCTGTTCTGAAGGTGGAGGCAGCAGATCAGAGACTCTTCAGGTCCTATCACAGCGGTTATTGAGGTCAAAGCAGTCATCACTCAAGCCACGACGCCTCTCCAAGCAGAAGCCACAGCACTCCTTGCATTCAAGATCAACAAGGCTCAGGACATACGGCGATTGACTACCATTTTAGACAACCAAATAATGGTTCTAATTCTCTATAAAGATGACTACATTATAGACCCAGGAGACTGGAGGCTGCGTCCCTTGCTATATGAATTCAGAGCTAACAATGAACATATTGACTACCAAGTTCACAAGATCAATCATTTTTGCAACACAATGGCACATGAATTGGCTCGTCAGGCTGTTAAGAATACTGCATCTGCTCCTTGTACTTTTTGGTATAGCCATCTAGAACACCATGATCAATGCCCTGCACTTGAGGCATTACAACTTGTATCATGGGGATCATTCACTCCAATGGCTGTAACTTGTCGTTAAGTTAATAAAGCAGTTCATTATAAAAAAAACATATCTTTCACATACAACTCATCCCTGAATAAATCAGTGTGATTTTTGCAGATATTCTATATATGTTTGTGTGCTTAATTTTTGGCAAATATAGATCGAAAGATCGGTAGAGTTTCCCTTTTTTTAGTCTGTGGACAAAAAAGAAGATTATTGATGTCATTTGAGAATGCATTTATAAATGTATCAATTTATAACTCGGAACAATCCCTGCTATTTCATCTTGCGCTCCTATAGAATTATTAAAGTGTTAATTCCATGGTTACATGATTTCTGACATTTCAGCGTGCTTTCACAGGTTGAATCATTCTTGCCGGCAGGGTCTGACCACTCGCGCGTCTGCCAAACCACATCCGCTGCCTCCCTTGGCGACTGCCACTGGAATGGAGATCACGAGTCTGCAATTGGTCGAGTAAATTGGCGCTGCCGTCGGTGCCTCAAGACAGCAAGGGAGCAACTTAGATGTGCGACCACGATGGCGAACAATGTTGGAGCAGCGACCGAGAAGTCGGAGCGGGAATGATGTGTAACCATCTCGATCGAGTCTGAGAGTATTTTCAGTTCGTGGGGCAGAGGAGAGCGTAGAGACCCTAGCATGCATCTACTAAGCTACCACTAACTACATTCGACTAGTAGTGATGCACGCACATATGTACCAATTCTTCGAATTCAAATTTAATTTAGGATACATTATATGACAAAAATACATGTGTTGCATGAGGTATCGTCATCACGATCTACCCATACAGATTGCACCAATTGCAAATAAGAAAAAATAATTCTTTCAACATCCTATACATGTTATAATTCATCCAGCTAGTGCTAACTTCTGTCACTTCCCATCTATACATCCAGACTCAAAAGTTACAAAAACATATAACAACACCTGTACCACACACGTGTTATGATTATTTGATCGACATTATTAAAATGCAACTTACAATATATATTAAGATAGTTTTGTCGTGACAATGATAATAAAAATGACATCGTTACACGATATTGAACACAACTTCTTTAGTCTCAAAAATATATGAAATATAAGAACTTACAAACTATAATTTTAAAGGTCTTTGTTTTGCAGCATCCAAAGCAATAACAGGCCAGATTGATTTGGCAAAATAAGCAAACAATAAAATTGAGAAAACATCTACTTCTTTCAAGAGTCTAGAACTATGAATTATCTTATTACAACATAATAGCGAACTGCCCTTTAGTCTAATGGTTGAGCTGGCTTAGTAGCACCTCAAAGGTCAAGGGTTCTAGTCCCAGTGGGAGCAAAATTATGGATTGGGGTAAAAAAAAAATCTTCTCGCTTGTCACCACGCCAAAGCACGGGTCTAAGGTCCAGCCCAGGTTTGGTCGTCACACACGGGTCACGGTGCCGCTGTGTAAGGGTGGGGCGGGGGTTCGAGGATTTTCTCGACTGCGTGAGAAAATCTTCTTCTTAACAAAAATGACCAGGGGCTGTCTTATCCCTGCAGGGAGTTGTTTTTTCTTATTATAACATAATATGTATACACCATAATAACTCTATCTAAAAATATGACTTCAACGAATAATATCGATGCTAATAAAATTATAGTTGTCCAACAATATTTTGAAAAGTCTTTGTTTCATCATTCTTTGCTTATGAAAAAAATACATCCTTTCAACTAAACTTCAATCATCAGTTTCAAGGCATGAGAGCAAATGATATGTTAGTGTTCAATTCATGCATCCACCTAGCATCTAAAACCAATAAAAAAATCACATACATTTTACAATAGCAGGAGCATCTTTAGAGAGCAGACTATCATAGATCAACGTAGCTGACAAAAATATCTTATTTATCTTCAAATCATAGTTTAAAATGAATCACTTACATTAACGAAGTCCTACCATTTAAAGAAGGCAACACAACACATTATAGTTCAATCATAAAAAGGATTTTTTTTTGAATACGCAGAAGAGCTGCATATCTTTGTATTGATAGAGGGAAAAAACTAGACCCTTACAATATGTCCCTCACTCCGAGCCGAGCCATGAGGGACTGATCTTACATAAAGTTGTAACTAATAAGACACCCACTTGGTTTTGAGACCTGACCTACAGTTAACAGGAACCTAACTAGGCTCTGAAACTTGACCTAGTCCAAGGCGGTGCAGTCCTGTTGCACCTGCCAAACACCAAAGATGGTGTTCATCATCAAAGTTCTTGAGCAAAGTCCTGATGCACGGTGAAGCACCATTGAAAACACATGCATTCTACTGTTTTCATAGTGTCCAGGCTCCGAGAATGATCACCGTGTTTTGTCCTTTCTTCTTTTCTTTCGGGATCCTTTTCACCGCTCGTCGCCATCAGTTGGCAAAGGAAGTTTCATCCACTGTAGGAACTCTGTGTTGCAGGTTCAGCTTAGAGAGGATGCGTGACCAGAATTCCCTTGCTAACACATAGGAGGTCAGCAAATGTTGCACATTCTCATCAGCTTGATCACACAAAGGACAATTCTCCGGATGTGGCATCCCCCTTCGTGCTAATCTGTCCGCAGTCCAGCATGTATTACAGATTGCTAGCCATAGGAAGATTTTGCATTTAGGTGGTGCCCAAGACTTCCACATGCGATCACAAAAAGGATTGAATATTAAAGAATTGAATTGGTTTTGGTGTACGTGTGACACATGCGCAAAATATAATTTTTATGCTAAGAAACGCACATCTAATTGTCTATACTATTTTAGAGCCTCCAGCGGGGGCATGCATCTAGGCCTCATCCCCAATTTTGCATGTCAACCAAAAAACTTGGGCAACTGCATTACAAGACATATTTTAAACTCTAATATCAAGAATGGACCTATTTTTTCTAAATTTTGCAAGAATGGACCCTATTTTTAATATGAAGAAGCCGTCAGCCCCTATTTTTCTCTTCCCTTAGTTCATTAGGATTTAAGAATTAAAAAAACCAAATAGGAATGGACCTTTTTGCCCCTGCCTATCTTACCTCTTGCCCGCACCCAGCCCGAACTCACTGTGTTCCACTATCTTTCCATGCCCAGCAAGAAAACCGTAACCCTAGGCAGGTGGCCGGGAGCAAGTCAGGCTTGTGCGGCGGCCAGGGCACATGCAGAGCCACCAGGGCAGGCTCGTGCGGTGGCTAGGGCGGGTTCGTTGCTGCGTCTTCATGCGCCTCATCCATGTTTAGGAGGAGAGAGAGAGAGATAGAGAGAGAGAGAGAGAGAGAGAGAACTTGCAGGACCAGAGATGGAGACAAGGTTGGATAGATGGAGACATCGGAAAATCTGAACAATATGGTTCGCTAAAATTTTGTTCAGATTTTGAAATGATTTGATACAAGTTAAAATTAATTTAAATTATGCTACAGATCCATTTACACATGCAAGGGAATAAATGTCTTTTTATGTGACATTTATCACCGTTTAGGCCACCAAACAGAATAGGGGCTGCTGGTTGCTTCATTATCAAAAAAACAGGCCCAATCTTGGAAAGTTGTAAAAAACAGGTCCATTCTTGATACTGAAATTGAAACCAAGGTGGTCTCCCTCCTCCTGAGATTCCTTCCCATGTTCCACCCGCCTACAAATGGAGAGAGGTCGCCGTCATTCGTGGCTTCGATGAGCCCTGCTCTCACCTCCTAGCACTTGCCAAGATCCGGATCCGCCAACGGGCGCGGGTGCGATGGTGCATCGGCAGGCACGGTGGGTGGGGAGGGAGAGGGTGAGCCGGAGCAGGCGGGGCAGCGGCGCCGAGGGCGGTCACGGGGGCGGGGCGGCGACATCAGAGATAGGGGCCAAGAAGCAACATCGGTGTAGAGATGCTTGTTGTGGTTACGAGTCTAGAACAAACACTTAGAGGGCTAGCGGAGGGCTCACCACGCCTGTCCGCTAGGCCGAAGGCCCCTTGGTCAAGCTTTTAGGGAGGTTGAACAAGATAGAATAACAGCCAAGTGTCGAAGGGCCTGGTATTGCATCCTTCGGGCAACGATTTTGTATTATATGATTTGTTCGGTACCAGAAGGTTCGGGTTTCAGAGAGGTCACCTCCCGGTCAGAGCTGTAGGTGAGCATTTATAGCCATATGCTCACCTGCCCCCCGGGTATGTTTACATATTTGCCCTGAACTTTATATTACACATCTCACTGATTGCCCTAAGGGTATTCTAGTACTTCAATCTTCATCTGGTACACGTCCGCGGCGGGCAGTCTCTGATTTCTATGCCTGGGGCTCGCCGTGCCGTACGACCTTCGGCCGTACTAGCCCTCGAGCACCTATTGGGCCAAAGGCGCCTTGTTGCTTGTTGATGGGCAGCTTTCTGGCCTTGGGGAGACTAAGGGGTGGGCTTTCCCTCAACAGTAGCCCCTCATGGGTGAGATCCGCCTTCGGTAGGACCGAAACCGTGATCATATGAAATGACCACCCCTAGTCTCCCCCTCCCTTTACGGGCCTGCCCGGAGGCCGTTCTTATCTGGGTTACCTGAAACTAGCACACATCACTTTATTCGACGACAGTTAAACATGAAGAACGAAGTATGCTGATAGTGGTAACACAGATCTTTACCACCGTCCCGAACGGCCTTCAGCACTTATGTTCTCTTTAACTGTGCCACACAATAACTAGAAACACGAAGAACCATGCTGCCATAAATGCACCACACACACTGAACTATCCTGAATGCACCCCGCGCGCCACGCGCCGTCTACCACGTGTCGGCCATCGGGCCAGTGGACGTGGCATTGAACGCGAGATAACACCGTGTTAGCAGGGTTCCACCGGCTATATAAGCACAGTGTTCACCCCCCCCCCTCTCTCTTTCACCTTCACTTCTAATTTTCCACCGCCTGCGAAACCCTAGCAACACACTGCTGACTCCTTCTCACGCACCGCTTACCGCGAACTCCCTCGTACCGGAGACTCCTCGGTATCGCCCACTTGGACTGTCCGGTCCCAGCCCTCGGCAACCAATGGGTCCTCGGAAAGCAAAGCCCGTGCCCGGTTCTAAACCGAAGCACATCAATGACAAGAAGGCCGGGAGCGCATACTTGGGGCCAAGTTCCGTTACCGAAGAGAAACTGGACACATGGGCTGCCGAACTGAAGCGATGGTTCAAGAGATCCCGGGCTATAGCACCAAAGGAAGGCGAAACCATGCCCCAACCCTGACCCTGCGTGATTGTGGTCTTTGAGCGATTTTTTGATGCCGGGCTCCGGTTCCTGTGCTCCCGATTCGTCGGAGATGCCTTGGCTCTCTTCGGCCTCAACAGGTTTTACCGAACACCATCACTCGGTTAGCCTGCTTTGAGTGGGCCTTCAGGATGGAAGGCATCGAAGTAACAAGACGTTGCCCCGGGGACCCCAGCATGGTGCCAACTATCTATCAATCACCCTTCGGTCGCGCCATGAACAAGACGTGCCTGTGAAGGGATCAAGGCAACACTAGGGGAAGCAGATCTCCGCCACTTGGTTCTACTACAACGCAGGCACTGAAAGCAACCTGCACAGCCGGAATGCAGAGATCCTGTACATACCGAAGCCTGTGATCTCGGACAACAGCACACTTACCACCCGCATTCAGCTGTTGTCTCGAATCGCCGGATGACTAAGCATGCATGACCTGGTGCAAGAGTTCTACGCCGCGGGCATCGATCCTCTTCGGGCCGACTGGCATGTTCCGTTCATCACTGAGGACCCTGTACGCGTGAACCTACAGTTCACCCGAGAGCTACTACCGGGAATCAACTTCACCGAAAAACAACACCAGGCGAATCACTACCTTGGCCCTCTAATCCAAAAAGAATGGTAGCTGCTGGGGGATATGGGTCACCGAAGCTGAACCAACCGCATTGTGCAGCTGTACAATGCGAACGTTGTGCTGTCGCCCCACGAGCCGCAGCCCTCTGTGGGGCAGCAGCCTGAAGGCGAGGTAGATGAGGACACGGAGGCGGAGGAGCAAGTTGCGACCTCTGCTGTACCTCAAAAGCAGGTGAATGTTGTCATCAAGCGGTCTGCGGCGCCGAGGCCGCAAACCTCGGAAGGGGATGACGAAGTTGCCGTGCCGTCGCGGCGGCAATCGAAGTAATGGACGAAGCGATCCTTGAGTAAGAGGGGTAGCGTGCGACTGAACGAGGGTGGTTCTATCCGAAAGAAGAAGAAATACTCTGGAACGGCGTCACCTGTGCAGTCGCCTGTGCCGGCATAGCCTAAGCGGCGATGCCTTCGGAAGCAATACGACGCGACCCCTCGGAGGGCAGCGACCCCCAGCAAGATGGTAGCCATCCGAGGGGCTAGCGCCACCACGCCTGGCCAGACGCCTCCGGCAACAACTCCTCCTTGCTCGGCAGGCACGCCCTTTCTTGATGTGCTGCTGGGAGTCATCTCGAAGGGACCCAGCAGAGTGAGTGAGAGGGGCTTGGGGGGCACAATGTCATCACTGGCCCGCTTGCCCGGCATCCAGATACCCTCGATGGATTTCGGCGCAGACAGCCTATCGATTTACACATGGGGGCGGTGCCGAGAACGCCCCCGGCCAGCAGACGATCGAGGACCTGGCCACAGGTGCGCGCGCTAAGTCATAATCCAAAGGCCAGGTCTTCGAATCAAGCACCAAAGATGACAGCTTTATCGAGGGCAGCAGGTTGAAGATGACAGGAGCAGCGAGGAAGAGGAGTCCGAGCAATTGCCCTTGGCGTGAGCACGGAGACCTGGTGGCGGCAAGGGTTTCATGGGTGTGCTCCCTTCCGGCATGCAGCCGGAGGACGTTCAGACTAACCTGCGCGCTGCGGATTTCATGAACCGCCTCGAAGCCTCAAGTGCCTTCGGGTACGCCTCCCAGATATTAGATCTCTACAGCAACAAGAAGGCGTTGGAGGGTGTGGACGCGACCACGGCCATCAGCTACGTGGCACACCTCACCGCCCAGGTACAGTATATCCCTGAAGTCGTCTTTTTCCGTCTAAAATACGGCAGCAAACTTGCTAACCTTATATGCATTTGGACAGGTTACATTGCCATCGTGCCACATCGAGGCCAAGTTGTCTCTGGAGGACACCATATCGGCGCTGAAGGAGCAGCTAGCCGAAAGCCAGGCCCAGCCCAGTCATCCGCAGCAGAATTGAAGAAGGCCACTGAGGCGCTCTTGGAGGCAGAGAAAAAAATCCAGCTGCTAACCGAAGAGGCAAAAAAATCTAGTGAAGAGTTATGAATGCTGCGCGAGGACAACCGGACGATAGGGGCCGACAATTTGGCACTTTACAACAACAACCAAAAATTGTCAAAGGCTCTGGAGCAGGCTAGCGTCTACGTTGAGGAGTCCGAGGCAATGAGCTGGGGCTTCTTAGGACAACTGCAGCATTTCTTTGCCGGAATGGGGTTGCCATCCCGGGAGCCCGGGCATGTTGAGGATGAGGGTATGAAGGGCCTTAATTGGCTAGCCAAGGGTCTCGAACAGGCAAAAGATGGGCTTCATGCCTATGGCACTATCTATGCCCGGATAGGCTGGACGACGGCTTATGCTACTTTGGAATCGCTGGCCACCCCTCGGCACTTTGAGATCCATGAATCCACACGCCAACTCCTATCGAGGTGCCGGGGAAACATGGCGGAATACAGCCGGCTACAGGAAATGCTGGGCCCTATCGGCAACATTGTGGGACGGGAGTTCTGGTAGCCCTTCGGCAATGAGTTGGCCGAAGCCCTCGCATGGGATGCGGCTATTCGACTGGCCGTATCTATGCCTGGTACCGGTGACACACCCATCTCCGGCGGCCAGAGGGAGCTTGCCTCAACAGCACCTGGAACTGATGCAACTACCACTGGAGCCCCTGGTGACTCGGGTCGTGCCGCCACTGCCGAGGTCGAAGAAACCCAAGAACCCGTTGTCCGCACCTCCGGCTCCGCTGCCCCGGCCACCGGTGCTGCCAACCCACAAGGCCACGAGCTGCCTTTGTCTGCCCCTCTGGAGACCCAGGTGTGAGCTCACCTTACCTCAGGAATTCGCACCCTCTATGGCTAGCTATTGCTTAGGAATATGATGTTGTACCACCGTCGTAAGCGTCTAGCGCTCCGGCAGCCTTGACTTTGTAACCTAGGTGTTTATTTTGAATGAAATCCAGTTAGCTGTTATCCACTATATCCTCTTCGTTTTTACATATGATTTATGACTTTCTTTTTCTCTAGGGCGTGCCTCCCGAAGACGTGTTGTCCGTTCCGACGGACACCATGTTATTGGACATAACCCCCATATCTATCAAGGTGCTCGGAAAATGGGAAGCCCCTGATGATTTCTTGATCCGAGGTGTGCAATGGAGGCAGTGGAAACGTGATCACCTCGAAGGGGAGTTTGCGGAGTTCCTATCTTCCATGGACGAGCATAACCCTCAGGTTAAAGCAGCGTGCCAACGCGTGTCCCCAGAGGAACTACTACAACAACTCGTAGCTCGTGACGCCCAAAGGGCGGGAGGCGCCATTGCAACCAAACCCCTAATGCTATCATCGCTATCGAAGGCCGAGCCAATAGAGATCTCGAGCAATAGCTCAAGCCCCTCTCGGGATTATGCATCATCTAGCAGCTCATATAGTATAGACATTGACGCTCTTTGGCAAGCAGCACAGACGCCCTTCAGTCATTTGCAGATTATCACCAACTTAGAGCGGCGTCGGCATAGTATAGCGTGAACCAGCCGCCGAATACAAACATCCAGCACTACCCTTCACGATTTGGCCGTGCAGCGTCGCCAGCTGACAGACATGCTAGATGAACTGAAACACTTGCCATGATCAGCCGTGCTAACCACAAAGACCTCCAGCTCCTTTGTATTTTAAGCCTTCAGGCTATTATATGTTCTGTGCCTTCAGGCGAACCATGTATTCTTTTGCCCTCGGGCTCTTGTACGTTGTGTGCCTTTGGGCGAACCATGTATTCTTTTGCCCTCGGCTCTTGTTATATACACAGGCTTCAAACTTAAATGTAACTCAAATTATGCCAAAGTGTATTGAAATGCAAAATTGCCTAGAACATGCTATTCTGCATGCCAAGCGCCTCGTCAGGCCTTGGTCTTGAAACCGTAGTTGTTCGACATCGGGTCAGTGTCACACCCGACTTTCCGGGCATCAGACCATAGTTGTCCGGCATTGAACCGTAGTTGTTCGGATGAGGGTCGTAGTTGCCCTTGCAAGAAATATAAATGACGCGTCCCTCCGGGACCCTTAGGCTGTAGTTGCCTACAGTAAGGCCGTAATGGCCATGATATGGACAAGTAATATTAAAAATAACAATGCAATCCATCATAAGAAATAGTTTTTTTTGCACCTACCTTGCAATACTTCGCTTGCACTCATCAATTGTGGGACCAGCCCCTTAGCGACTGCTTTAGATGAAATGGTATACAAAATGTTGGCTAACAAGAGAGGGGTCACAACCCCTTGGCATTTGAACATTGCCAACCTTCCATGCCACCTAGCCCAAAGGCAGCAACCTACCAAAACACAACCTGACCAATTCATAGACGAAAGGGCGTGGGACACAGCCCGAATGATTCCTAGGGACACAGCGCGGACGACTCCTCGGGACACATCCTGGAAAACTCCAAGGGGCATAGCCCAGATGACTCCTCTGGACACAGCCCAAAACAACACTAATTGGACTAAGCACTGCATCAGAAGGATACATGCCCAATACTACCGACTTTGTTACACCAAAAATAGACATTGTTGCTACAGAAACGGCCCTCAATCTGCTATACGTAGAACCTCTACAAGGCATCAACATTGTAGGTATGTGGCATTGGAGAGCCGTTCAACTCCAGCAAATGATATGCCCCCGGCCTGTTTGAGCGATCCACAATGAAGGGATCCAGCCACTTGCTGCACAGTTTGCCGATGCTGATCGGATTAGGATTGCGCCAAAGGACTAGATCACCGGGTGCAAACCCCCTTGGATGGACTTTTCAATTGTACATCTTTTTGAACAACTCAATATATTTGTGCAGGTTAGCAACTGCTTGCATGCGTACTTCTTCCAACGTATCCTTTGCCACGTCATCCTCATTGATGTGAGGCCTGAGTGTGCGCAATGGCCCCGCGTGTATCTCCTTCGGTGTGACCGCCTCAGCGCCATACAACAATCGAAAAGGTGAAAAACCGGTGGATCTTGTAGCAGTTGTCCTGATGGACCAGAGAACATTTGGCAGCACTTCGACCCATTTGCCTTTCGGTAAGCCAACCAACGAATGAGAGATCCCGGAGAACAAATTACCATTCTTGTGCTCCACAGCCCCATTGGCCCTCGGGTTAGTGACAAATACCTCACATTTCTTTGAACTCGAGGCCCTCAAATTGCTTACCATTATCCACAGTTAACTCCAGCGATACCCCAAAGCGACAGACCACATTCTTCCAGAAAAACTTCCTGACATTGGCTGTTGTAATTTGGACCAACGGTTCGGCCTCCACCCACTTGGAAAAGTAACCTATGGCCACCACCGCAAACCAATAGCCCCCGGAGCCATGGGCAATGGCCCCACAATGTCGACCCCCCACCGAGCCAGCGGCCAGTGAGATTGGCTGTAGTTCTGTGGCAGGCAAGTGAGATTGACGCCCCATCCACTGACAACCAGCACATACCTTAACCAGGTCTTCGACATCTCGTACTGTAGTGGGCCAGTAGAACCCTTACCAAAATGCTTTGGCTACCAACACCCTCAGAGCCAAGTGCGATGAACATAATCCCTCATGAATTGCATGTAAGAAACTCTGCCCCTCGGACCGACTGAGACAACAAAGTAATGGCGCATAGACACCCCCCTTGTATAAGATATCATCAATAATAGTGTACCCCCGGCAACGATGCAAAACTCTCTACCACTCCTCCTTGTCATTAGAAACATAGCGTCCTTCGATACACGCCCGAACCCTTCATCCTTTTGCTTCCGGTGACGTTGCTAATTCGCCCATGACCTCGTGAAGCACATCGCTAGCAACCGGATGCTGTCCGACCGTAGCCTTAGCCAATACATCTGCTTCCCTATTTTCAGTACAGCGAATGTTGCGAACCTCGAAATCAAGGAAGTACTTGTCCATTTCCCTCACCTTACTAATATACTGAGCCATCTCTGGATCCCTTGCCTGATAACCTTTCACCAATTGAGACGAAGCCAACTGCGAATCGCAGTAAATAACCAATCGCCTAACCCCGAGGACTCATGCTTGCCGAAGGACCAACAATATACCTTCATACAAAGCAGCATCGTTCGTGGTTTGAAAAGCCAGTTTTGCAGAGAATCGCAACATTTGCCCTTCGGGCGACGTCATAACTGTAGCACATCCCACCCCGGAGGCTTCCCAAGCACCATCGGTATACACTGTCCAGACTGATTCTTTAGGAATGGCCTGGGCTAACTCTTCAGCTTCACCATGAGGACTCCATTCAACCACAAACTCTACCAGCACTCCAGACTTGATGGCCTTGAGAACAACGAAGGTGATGTTATACTGAGCTAACTCAGCTGCCCACTTTAACACAGTACTGGAAGCCTTATCGTTCATCAACACATCCCGCAATGGATATCTAGTAGGTATGGTGATAACTTGCACGAGGCCATGACCATGACATATAACATCTTGTCTACCACAGTGTAATTGCAGCGCGACACTATCAAAGTTTTGGACACATAGTACACAGGCAACTGCTAAAATGCATCATCCCTCTTTGGTGTTTCATAGACCAACACGACACTTACCGCCTTAGGTGCAGCAACAATATATAACAGCAGAGGAGCCTTCGATGGTGGTGGCTTGAGGGCAGTGAGCTCGACGAGATATTTCTTGAGCGCTTGGAACGCCAGTTGTTGCTCTCACCCCATGTAAATGCCCAAGGGCCTCTGAGTGCCTCAAAGAAAGGCAAGCTCTTGTCAGCCAATCTAGAAATGAACCTGCTCAATGCCACAACACGACTTGTGAATTTCAGCAACTCTTGAATAGAGGACGGAGACTGCATGTCCATGATTGCCTTGATCTTGACCGGGTTCGGATTAATACCCTCCTTTGACACTAGGTAGTCCAATAACTTGCCCGAATGCACCCCAAACATGCACTTTGCTGGATTCAAACGCATACTGACCGTCGGAGGTTTGCAAATGTTTCTGCCAGATCTGCCACATGATCCCCCGCTTCAACACTCTTGACAACAATGTCATCAATGTAAGGTGCCGCGTTACGGCCTATCTGCGTAATAGTGCAAGAAAACTTTGCCCCAACATTCTTCAGACCAAAAGGCATTTGGTTGAAATAATAAGTCCCCCCCTGGTTTTTGAAAGGCCATCAGAGGCTGATCTTTGATAACCAACCACACCTGATGAAACCCCGAATAACCGTCAAGAAAGCTCATCAACGCACACCCCGCGGTGGCATCCACCAACTGGTCTATACGGGCCAATGGGAAATCATCCTTCGGGCAATGCTTGTTCAATGTTGTGAAATTAACGCACATGCGCCATTGGTCGTTCGGTTTTTTAACCAACACGGGGTTTGCCAACCAAGTTGTTCTGTCAATGGGCCGGACTATGTCCGAGTCCAGTAACTTCTGCACTTTGGTTCTCAAGATGTTAGCCTTTTCCTCAGTCTAGACTCTGATTCGCTGTTTGACCGAACACGCCTTTGGGTCAATATCTAGCCAATGCTCAGCAATAGATTTGTCAATACCGGGGAGGTCTTTCGGTGAGCATGCAAAGACATCTATATTGTTCCTCAAGAACTGCATCAGCTATACCTCTACCTCCTCCGATAACTCCTTACCAATCAGTACTGTTTCATCTGGTCTATCGGCACACAACACAACTTCTTTGGTGCCCTCGACTGATGTGACCTTTGGTACCCACTTAGACGCTCCTGGCGGTTCTACTGAAGGGTCCTTGCTCCGGCCTTCTTCAGCTATAACATGTATATGATACTGCCCAGGTGATGACCCAAATTCTAGCCATCGGGCCTCAGCTTGATCTCCATACACTGTAATGACACACTCTGGTCGGGCATTTTCATGCATAAGTAGCCATGATGAATTATGGCCAAAAACTTGTTGATGACCCTTCGGCCCAACAGAGAATTGTAGGGATAGTTCATCTCTACCACATCAAACCGGATATCCTCTGTTCGGTGCCCCCCTTGCCTAGAGAATGACACCTTGAGCACGATGCTACCCACTGCATGAATTGGCTCACCTCCGAAACCTTGCAACGGAACCGAAGAGGCCTGCAGGTCGGCCTTGCTGTATCCCATCTTCTTAATAGTATTCCACAAGATGACATCAGCCGAACTCCCCCGCGTCTATCAAGACTTTATGCACATCAAAGCCATTGATGTTGACCGCTATTACGAACGCGTCATCATATGGAAAGACCGGCCTCAAATCAGCCGTAGAGAATGAAACTGGTACATCCATCCATTGTGTCACCCCTACCGGAGGACTTGCAGCCACATGGTTTACCTGCCGGACGTGCTCTCGGTGCTGCCTTTTGGAAGAGAAGTCATGGCCCAAACCCCCAGTAATGGCAAAGATTGTGCCACGAGATGCCCCCATATTTTGAATATGCTGCACAGGCTGCGCCCTTTCCGGGTGGTCTTCGGGCTTCAATTGAGGAGGACACGGTAACTGCTCTGTCGGAGGGGCCAGGAGCGCAAGAGGGGCCAAAGGAGATGGCAACATGACCATTTGCGGCGTTGGGGCGGTATGGTGGTATTGCGGAAATGGCGAGTGGTGAAAATACGGAGGCGGCGGGTAGAAGGCAGTAGCATGTGTGTATTGAGTGTGCAACACCGGCCTAGTTTGCTCGGCCTCTCATTGGACTCTTGCCTTGGACAGTGCTTTAATATCGGGGCAGTAATTGGAACTGTGCATGCACCTTGGCCCGTGAAATGCACAATAGAAGAGATGGCTCGGCCGAGGTGGCCTTGGACCCGAACGCTATGGACCTGGTTGAGGACACCTAGGCGCTGACCTTGGAGCCCCCCCCCCCCCCTGCTGGACATTGAAAACCTCACGTCGAGTAAAACCATGACCTGCTCCACCTTGATGTGGGCATCAGCCACCAGTGTTCATACCCTGCCCTCGACCCATCACTATCCTAGAGTGTGCCTTCCCGCGCTCTTCCTCCTCATCTTCTTCCACCCGTACTTGCCCTTCCAGAATGCTCAATAGTTGATCTAAAGTTTGGGGTTGTTTCACCCGAATGGCACTCCTTGCCACTCCCATCCGGAGCTCCTTTACAACAGACTCCATCACCATAGCTTCATGAATGTCAGACAGGCCGCCAGATCCCGGACCCCCATTGGCCTAGCTTGATTTCCCCTGAAGTGCACCGTGACTCCCTCCTTATTGTGCCCATGACCGAATACTCCCCGGTGCTAGTTTAGCATACCAAGTTCTAGTTATCCCTTCCAACGCCAACGAAAAAGCTTTGGCCTTTACTGCATCATTGCCTCCGGCTGACTCAACTGCTATCTTGAATCTCATTAAAAATTCTCTCGGATCAGAAGTCCCTACGAACATTGGAAGCTTATCCCAGGCCAGTCTTGCAGGCCATTGCACCGTCTGTAACTCGGCTGCCAGAGGTGAGTTAGGATTGTTGGTTGTAACTACACACCCACTTATATACCGCAAGAGGACGGTGTATGCTTGTAGCACTTTTTCCCTTGATTTGAGTATTCCAAGGTTTATCGTATCCACTGGGACCTTAGGGATTATTAAATAAAGTTAACAGTAGAAGATCTAGTCAAGACTACTGCCGAGTTCTAGTTGCATGAGAGGAGATTGGCCAGCGCAAAGGTGTGTTAGACAACAAATCTGCCATGTGTGCCGATCGGCGTAGAAGTTGAATCGATCGGCACACTACCGAATCTGTGATCGCGCTGATCGGCGCTAGAGTTGAGCCGATCGGCACATAAATGAATCTAAGCCAAAGTGCGCCAGACATCTCGTAAGCCTAAGTTGTTAAGTGAGTAGCCAGATATCTACTAGTAAATAAGTCAGTTGCGCCGATCAGTGCAGAATTGAGCCGATCAGCGCAAGCCGTGTCTCCTCTGGTTTCTGCTTCGAGTCGATTCCTTTGTCCTCCACAACTGCCATGTGGGTCTTTTCCTTCGAGATAAAGTCTTGTACTGCAAGTCAAGATCTTGAAGTTCCATAAATCTTCTAGGCAAATATCTTCAAGTGCCTTGCACAGATAAACTTTCATAAGGATGTGGAATGGGCCTCGGTCACTTCTGTGGGTCAAAACACCCTTGCGCCGATCGGCTCATGGGTTGTGCCAATCGGTGCACTGGGCTTCTTCAGTGCTTTTTGTTGCTTCTGGAATCCTGCCCTCTTCAGCATCACTTTAATCACCAATTTTACTTGTTTCTGCAACATACCACCAAAACACCGCATATACAAATATATAAGCAAAATCACAGGTAAATGGCCTAAATTGGCATCAATTATGCTCTAATTGGGGTCATATTCACATATAAAAGGGGCACTTAGGGAGTGCCAATAGTTCCCCCTCACTTAAACCTAGGGAGTCCCGAGTAAAGTAAAAGAAAGAAAAATTAAAGAACCTACTCTCTCTATCATAAAAGATATCTCAAATCAGCAAATTCTGAGCATTGTTCTATTGTGGCATATTTCATATTGGTATTCAGCAAAATAGTTCAAATATGGGCATAATGCTTTAAAGTTTCTCCCCAAAGCAAAGGATCATGTCCAACTCGCAAAATACAACTTTTCCACACATGAAAATCACTTAAAAGATTGTTGTGAACATAAAGAATATATCTTTGAAATAATCCATAGCAACAACTCATCTCTCAAATCACTCAACCTATATCTACATCATAATGATCAAATAATATTTGTGTAAGGCTTATATGAGTAGCTTGGTGCCAACAATATATTGTAAAGCTAGGACATTATTCTTTACTGGAATTACAGAAGCTTAACAAGATGGCCATTTCAGAAAGAAAAATTTAAGAATAAACTCAAACTTTGGATATGTGGACATGTGCATAGCAAAAATTTGATCTTGGAAGAAAAATGAACTCCCATTATCAGATTGCACATGGTTGGAATGATTCATGGCCATATTAGAATGAATTTCGAGAATGAGTATGTCATATACCATCCCCCCACACTTAAATTTTTCTTTTAACTCTGATGCACGGATCGGCGCCTGCAGAGCACCGATCGGTTCTCAACCCGAACACCAATCACTTGTTGGTATTTGATTCGTTTGGCTTCAATATTTATTCTAGAATTAAATATAGCCAAAAATATAGGATGTGGTCAAGGAATGATATTCAACAAGATATTTTGGGTTTATGGTGGAATACTCAGCGGAATTGAATTTTGGCATGAGTAATTCAAGGCTTCAAAAAGATACACAAAGATTTGGCCATCTTAGTAAAGTTCATACCAACAAGAATTAAATCCTAACCAAACTCAACCATCAGTTTAATGTTTATCTATATATCAAAAGGCTCATGAGTATTGCTCAAAATATGACATTGATAGGTAAGGATCTTGAAAACAATAAATTCTATAGTTCACAACATGAAAATTTATTTATAAAATGATTGGTACTAAGTTATCATCATGAATTGGACAATGCAAATGAAGCACATGGGTACTCAGAATTGCTCCACATAAAACATATTTGCCAAATAATTGTTAAATGTAAGTTCAAATTTTATTCAATGCTCAACATTGTTTGGTCTTCATCGACATTTTTCAAGAAAGGATAAGTACTTCAATTCTCCTAAAAGAGCATAACCGCCACCATTATATTAAGATCAAAACTCAAATACATGGTGATGATTTTTGCACACACTTGCATGAAAATAAAACCACTAACACACTTACATGAAAGTAAACACACTATTAACTACTACTAACACACTTGCATGAAAATAAACACACCCGATACATGGTTTCCCAACCCGCCCACACACATATAATCAAATAAAGAAAAATATTGCAAAAGATAAAAGAAAACGCAAACCGGGAAACCGATACATGTGCCATCTCCTAGGCACACTAGTCAAGCGGAGGTGGAGACGGTGGCTGATCGTAGCCATAGCACCTTGAGTCGCTCGAACTCCTCCACCGTTGCTTCATGGTTGTTCCTCTATTGGGATGCGGCGTTCTCCACATGCTCGATGTGATGCATGTTGTTATTGAGGTACCCCTGCATGGGCACGAAGAAATCTGCACTGGGCACTGGAGGCACCAAAGGTACCCGTCCTTGGTACCTGTAGTCAATGCCTGCACTGAAGTAGGTGGCGCCGAACAGCGCGCTACCTGCACCGACCAGTGCAGAGGGTTGGGAACCGCCTGCTGCGTCGCTCCACCCTGACTGGTACTGTTGAGGCTCTTGGCGTGACTCCCAGGAGCCCCACTCGCTGCTAGCCGCTGCAAATGTTACCGATTATCGAACCCACCCACGGTGGTCCTTGGAAATTCAGCCCCCCTCCATGAGACCTTCTTCAAGCCAATTTTCTCCCTCCATCTTGTGAGGGAGAAAAATTCCTAGCTCCACACATGGGAGCCTAATGTTGGTGCCGCCGACATGGAAGCCGGCGTGAACACTTCCCGTGACACTTCCGTCGTGAACTACCACTTGTCATCGCGCCCTCCCGGCCCGTCGCCATCGTAGACGAGGGCTGCTAGGAACTGAAGATAGGCCCAGAAGGCCAACTTCTTTCTCTTCTTGCCCCTCTTCTCGAACCAACCCCGCACCATCACCGTCATGGGGTTGCAGTGAGACGGGCTCACGATCGCGTTGGAGAGCCACCACAAGTCCGCATTGGTGACGTTGCTGGATTCGACCTTGTCACATGTGCGCGTCGCCAACCACCAGTGGAAGACTTGGATAGTCGGGTTGCGGATGTTGCCGCGCTTCATCGCCTCCACGGGCGAGAGCCGCCTCCAAAAGGAGTCCAACTCCTCACGTCCCAATATGCCGGCGACCTCGGCGTCGGCATCAAAGCCGAAGGCTTGGGCCACCGTTTCCATGGTCACCGTGTAGCTGACATCACCGACGCGAAAGTTGATGGCCTCGTTGCCGTAGTTGTTGGTACCGATCCTCATCGTAGAGGCAACCTTAGTGATGATGTCGAGGTTACAGTCCATGGGAAGTTGGTGGAAGTCCACCCAACCGAGGTTGTTGAGCATCCTCTTCATGTCCTCCCACATGCCGATTGAGCTGAGGAAGGTCTCGTCCAAGTCAATGTTGGGGACGAACCTTCCCCGAACCGCGAGGTAGTGCCCTTGTTCTTCCGTGGTCAGGAGGGTGAAGCCCTCCTCCATCGTGCGTGGCGTGAATGCCAGCGGTTGTGGTGATCTGGGAACCCCACGACTTGTCGCCGTTTGGCTCCTTGTAGCATGCCCCGTCGGAAGGGGCGTGCCGGAGACGGAGTGGCGGGCGTGGATCACTGCCGCCGAGTCGGTGGATGCATCACCCACCGACATGTCATCATGAGCGCCAGAGCTCCCCCGCGTCAAGGAGTCACCGCTCGACTCACTACTGCCATCGGAACTGCTTCCTCGGCGTAGCCTCTTACCCAACTTGCCGACAGAGGAACGGAGACAATCCATCTACGAGGAATGCGGAACGTGTGCGAGATCGTGGGTAGTGAGGAAGGTGGAGAGATAACCAGGATGGTGTGTCAAAGTGGGGGTGCCCGGCCTCCCTTTTATAGTGTGGGAAACTTCTAGGAGAAGGACCCACCTTGACATTACAAAATTTGAGAGTGCGTCAATCGGCTCAGGGTCGCACTGATCAGCACAATTCAAATTTTGAATCTTCTAAATTGTGGTTCCTGATTCCCCTCCTTTATGTCATTTCTGGGTACATCATGCCGGTTGGCAGGGGGATAGCACGGAATCCCGATGTCTTGATTGATTGCACCGATCGGCTCAGGCCTGCGCCGATCAGTGCGCCGTCTCTTTTTCAGCTTTTGGTCAATTCCTTGTCTCCCCTGCACTGAACATCTGCATAGAAATCATACCTGTTCCTTGAAATCAATGCCTGCCACTTTTGTCGCCTATTTGGGAACCGTACGGGTACCCGCACTGGTCGGCGCAGTGGTGCGCCAAATAGCGCCAGCCCCCTACATCTCACGTTGGGGTCCAGCGCTGATCCTGATGCCTCATGTTCATCTCCTTCACCTAATTGCCACTTTCCCACTATTCTTGTAGCATTGACACATGTAGAGGGGCCCATCTGGTAGTCACGCCGATTGGTGCTGTCCTGCACCGATCAGCACGTCGTCCATTTTTGCTCCTAGCCCCTCACATCTTTGCTAGATGTTGTCCTTCCTTCTGTGCTGGTTGTCTTCTAGCACCCCTTTCTAGATGTTGTCAGCCTTCTGTCCTGACCTGGGCAATAGTGTGCCGATCGGCTCTGGAGTGCGCCGATCGGCGTGAGCTCTGTTCCTTCCTATTTTTGGTCTTTATTCTTTTTATACTCCTGCATTGTTAGTCGACAATATGTATATACACAATTTTGCACCCATAGACAGACAACACAAGAGCACCCAAAAATTAAGTATACACTTTTTCTAATTCTTTTATTCGGGAGATTGTTTTTATTATAAGCAAGCAAATTAATAATACCGGGTTGCCCTCCCGGCCATCATTAACTAAATAAAGTGGGTTGCCCTCCCATAAGCACTAAGCAACTTCTAAATCCCCCGATCATTGGGTTGCCTCCCAAGAGCGCTCTAGTTATTTAGAGGTCAAAGAGCTTGACCTTCCCATAAACAATCAATCCTTAGTGTCACGGTGCGGGATGTGAAGCCGCGATACTACAAGGTTTTCTCATCTCTATGGCTCATATACCTTGGACGTTCCATCCATACATTCCCTCCAATTACTCTCGATGCCACGTTGCCATGGTGTCTTGTATCTTTTCACTTCATCAACAGCACAACACTCTTCTCCTTTTGGGCAGAATTTGAAAGAGTAGGGAGTGCCACTTATATTAAAGCTTATCTCACCACTTCCAACATCAATACTTGCCTTTGTTGTCCTCAAGAAGGGTCTTCCTAAGATCAACGGAGTCCTCGTCCTCTTATCCATATCAAGCACAATAAAATCAACAGGGACGATGTGATCTCCGATTTGAATAGGGACATCCTTAGCAATTCAATCAGGGAAGCGTACCGATTGATCAGCTAACTCCAAACACATACCCGTAGGCTCCAACTCAGGCAAACTGACACTTGTGAATATATGACGGAGCATAACACTTACACTCGCTCCAAGATCGCACAAGCACCTATCAAATATCCTTGTTCCAATCGTGCATTTGATGCTTGGTGATCCAGGGTCGGGTTTCTTCTCTAGTGCAACATCATTGATTCCCGCCGTAAGTTCCTTAGTAGCCCTCACAACCTCCTCAGAAACCAGTGATTTCTTGTTTTGCAACATGTCCTTGATGTACTTGGCATAGATAGGCACTTGAATAGCATCAACAAAAGGGACATTGATGTAAAGCTTCTTCATGATATCAATGCGAACTGCTCGTCGTGTTGCCACGCTCTTTCTATCTTGGTCAGCAGTTGAGTATCAAAGAATGTGGTAGGGCCATGCTCCTCTGTTTTCATGCCCTTTTTTAGACCAGAGAGGTCAATACCCTCCTCGCGCTGATCGACGCTCTCACTGAGCCGATCGGTGCCTAAAGTACCCTCACTTCGATCGGCGCTTGGTGTAAGCCGATCGACGCGAGTCTTCCTTGCTCACACAGAGTGCTTTGGATCTTCTGTTTGCTTTTCTAACTGTGTAGCTATTGCCTTCAACTATTCTGCAGACATTGTATTTCCAGGAATAGCCCCCTTGTTACTTTGAATGGCTTGTGATAACTGTCCCATCTGTTGCTCCATAATCTTGGTATGCTTCAAAATCTACTCATTGGAGCTCCCAATCTCTATCACCTTGTCATTGATCCCCCCAAGGATATGATCAATCTCCTTGAATTTAGCTTGGTTGTCCTTATTGATCTTCTCTTGAGCTTGGAAGAACTCATGACATTGGAGACGAAGTGGGATAGAGTTTTGCATGGACGAACTAGGAGAGAAAGAACTCCTTTGCTGCTAAAATTGAGGCTTCCATCCACTATTCTTCATATATTCTAGCATCTTTATCTCCTCAGGGCAATCTTTCTACACATGACCAAATTCCCCACACTCACGACAAGTGGAGCGTGTTTCCGCTAGCTTGAGCAACTCTTCCTTAGGGATATGATGATTATTGTCTAACCTTTTTTGAATAGCATCAGGGCGATCCATAACTAAGTCTTCATGAGTCCTCTCAATCACACTTTTTGCCACTCCTTTTGAAGGTTGTATATTCCTTGAACTTCTCTCACTATCCCATGATTGATTTTCAACTAACAACTTGATCAATTCCTTAGCTTGGTTTGGAGTCTTTGCCATGAATGAACCCGTAGCTGAAGCATCTAAGTGTTGACGAGATTGAAAATTCAATCCCATGTAGAATCTCTCAATAATTTCTCCAACCGTTAGACCAAGATGAGGGCATGAATCAGTATATTCAATGTATCTTTCCTATGCTTCTCCAATGCTCTCATCAACATTCTACGTAAATTCAAGAATCTTATTCTTCAAAGCTTGTGTCTTACCAGGAGGGAAATAATTGGCTAAGAATGCAGCTGCTAAAGTGTCCCACACAATTTTTATTGCATTTTCCAATCCATTGTACCACTGCTTGGGGCGTCCAACTAGAGAGAAAGGGAACAGCCGCACACGTGCTTGATCTCCGGTCAATCCATTTATCTTGAATGTACTGCAAACTTCAAGGAAGTGCTGCAAATGGTGATTGAGATCTTCCGAACCTGTGAGCGATTGTTGTGCCACTAATCCAACATATCTCTCCAATTGATATGGATTCTGATCTTCAGCTTCGTGGAAATCTCTCTTGATAACATTAGTCAGTTGAGGCTTGAAATGATTAACCAAGGGTAATTCTGCCATCCCCTCTACTTCTGGATCTGCGATTGTGAATAATACTCAAGGGTTGGCACGTACTGCTTCTCCAGCTAAATCTCCAAGTGACTTGCTTCTGTTATCTGCTATTCTCTTATTGTGTAAGAGCCTTTCTAGATCATTGGTGTAATTAGAGGGTTTGTTTGACTTAGGACCGTCCATACCTGTTAGTTTTACTTAACAAAATATATGTACTAAAGAGACAAGTAAAGCATAATGACTAAACACTAATACATCAAGCAATGTTTAAAAACCTGCTATGGTCCCCGGCAACGGCGCCAGAAAAAGGTAGCTTGTTGGTCGTAACTACGCACCCACTTTATACCATAAGAGGATGGTGTATGATTATAGCACTTTTTCCCTTGATTTGAGTATTCCAAGGTTTATTGTATCCACTAGGACCTTAGGGATTATTAAACAAAGTTAACAGTAGAAAATCTAGTCAAGGCTACTATCGAGTTCTAGTTGTATGAGAGGAGACTGGCCAGCGCAAAGGTGCACCAGACAACAAGTCTGCCATTTGCACCAATCGACGTAGAAGTTGAGCCGATCGGCACACGACCAAATCTATGATTGCATCGATCGGCGCTGGAGTTGAGCCGATCGACACACAAACGAATCTAAGCCAAAGTACGCCAGACACCTCGTAAGCCTAAGTTGTTAAGTGAGTAGCCAGATATCTACTAGTGAGATCGTAACAAGATAGTCTAATCAAATAGTATCATAATGGTAATTACATGGATCAATGAAAACCTATAATGAATAAGACCACCCACCTTTCCGAACGTCTCTTGATTTATCGCTGCCGAGAGGAGGCCCTTAATTGCATAGGTATCTCATCCTACTCGACTATCCAATAGTTCTGCGCAGGTTTAGTGCTGTCACCGCTAGGCCACACTACTAGCATCATCAAGCAACCATAATTAATACAATGTCTGAATACTATCCTGATCACCACGATCAAGATAATATCAAACTACATAGCCTAGAACTAAGCAATTGGAATAAGCACATGCATGAGTATAGAATCAATATAGACAAATCACCAAAATCATCATCAACATACTAGATTATCCTTGAGATACATAGAGTGAGATTCATCACCGTCGAGATGGCCTACCTTGATGGATCAACTCTTACTCCAATGGTTCTTGAAACTCAACTAGAGATCTATTCTAACGGGGCGAACCCCGTTTTCTCTAACTCATGGATCTATTGTCCCTCTGACGCCTCCTCTTTCGCGACCAGGGGTTTACAAGTATTTATAAGGGTTCTACTTGTAAAGGACTCGGTTTCTAGCAAATAAGTTGGTTGCGCCGATCGGCGCAAGCTTTGTCTCCTCTGGTTTCTGCTCCGAGTCGGTTCCTTTGTCCTTCACAGGTGCCATGTGGGCCTTTTCCTTCGAGATAAAGTCTTATACTGCAAGTCATGATCTTGAAGTTCCATAAATCTTCTAGGCAAATATCTTCAAGTGTCTTGTATAGATAAACTTCCATAAGCATGTGGAATGGGCCTCGATCACTTCTGTGGGCCAAAACACCCTTGCGCCGATCGGCTCATGGGTTGCGCCAATTGGCGCACTAGGCTTCTTCAGTGCTTTATGTTGCTTCTAGACTCCTGCCCTCTTCCAGCATCATTTTAATCACCAATTTTACTAGTTTCTACAACATAGCTCCAAAACACTGCATATACAAATATATAGGCAAAATCACAGGTAAATAGCTTAACTTGGCATCAATTATGCTCTAATTGGAGTAATATTCACATATAAAAGGGGCACTTATGGAGTGCCAACAAGGATCTGCTGGCTGCAACGGATGAAGGCTTCCGGACGAATGTGCCCTCGCCCCTTCTTCACGGAATTCCTATACACCAGAGCCCAATTTTCTGGGATCCCACCTTTTCGAAGGACTTCTAGTTGCATGCCTAGTTGTTCATGCCGCCTCTTAGTCACTTCAATTCTCTGATCATAGTCAGCCTCTTGCCGTGCCAGATTTTGTAGAGCCTGAGCGTGCAATATCTGCTCCTCGGCTACTCTTCGCTACCTTTCGACCTCCTGCTCCATCAGCCTCACATTCTCCTCCTCTCACAATGCATCTTCCTGCCGCTTTCGGATGCGCTCTTCAGCCACCCGATTTGCGTATTCTGCCTCCTCTTGAGTGAGTTGCTGTCTGGCAGTCTCTCCCTCAGCAACAGCTTCTTCCCCGCCTTCATTAACCTCGTCTGATGCTTCCTCGACATGCCCTTTGGCTTCTTCCTCATGAATCGGGCGTGCCTCAGCTGCTGCTGATGTCTCAGCTCGTGCAACTTCCACTGCCGCTCTACTTCGTGTCGTTGCCTACTGCGACAGACCCGAAGCAGGGGGTCTCTTGCTTCTGGCCATGTTACGCGCTTTGATGTTCATCTCCCCACGGTCGGCGCCAGCTATTGTGGTTACGAGTCCAAAACAAACACTTAGAGGGCTAGCCGAGGGCTCACCACGCCCTTCTGCTAGGCCGAAGGCCCCTCGATCAAGCTTTTGGGGAGGTTGAACAAGATAGAATAACATCAAAGTATCGAAGGGCCTGGTATTACGCCCTTCTGGCAACGATTTTGTATTATATGGTTTGTTCCGTACTAGAAGGTTCGGGTGTCAGAGAGGTCAGCTCCCTAGGTGAACATTTATAGCCATATGCTCACCTGCCCCCGGGTATGCTTACATATTTGCCACGACCTTTATATTACACATCTCACTGATTGCCCTAAGTGTATTCTAGTACTTCAATCTTCATCCGGTACACGCCCCTGGTGGTCAGTCTCTGATTTCTGCGCCTGGGGCCTGCCGTGCCGTACGACCTTCGGTCGTGCCTGCCTTCGGGTGCCTACTAGGCCGAAGGCCCTTTGGGCCTTTGGTCCGCATGAGCTTTGTTGCTTGTTGATGAGCTGCTTTCTGGCATTGGGGAGACTAAGGGGTGGGCTTTCCCCTAACAATGCTTTTTCACTAACATACGGGACCCACTGAAAATAGGAGCTGTTTCTTCCACTCGAGTTGAAACCAATTTTTTGGCCTCTAAATTTTCATGCTAGCCTGCAAAAGAGAAATTAGGGGCTTGGTTTTACAGGCCCGCTGATGTTGCTCTTATAGAAGCTTTTTTTCATAACAACGCTTGCATTTGTAAAACCATTTTATTTTTAAGAATTACAAACGACTAAAAACAATAATAATATAGTGTATACCTAGATCGAGGAGGGCGGTATGGTGACACATTTTTTCCTATATGCTTTTGTGCATGTGCGTGCATGTTTATTCATCTATGCAACATATATTAATAATGTTTTATCAAAAAATACACATAATAAACATTTGAACATCCTTTCTCATAAACCCTTTCTTAACAATATGATAGTAAAATGCACCTGTCGGCTTTTAAGAAACAACAAACTACAGATAAACATTGTTTGAACTCATGAAAGGGTGACGCACGTTAATCTTGTTTCTACAATAAAACATATGTAGATTTCTAAGGACTTTTTCCACAACAAATATTTAAGAAAAACCACAAACTTAACATATAAGCATGTGTTATTTTTTAGAATCACATTTGACTATTCATCTTATTAAAAAAAATTGTATAAAAACAAATAATTCATAAGTTAAATATATCTTATAATAAAATAATTAATATTTTTTATAATTATAAATATCTTAAATAAGATAAATGACCATATGTGATTATCAAAAGTCAACAAATGCTTATATTTGAGGATAGAGGTAGTAAGTATATTGGACATTTTTTTATATATAATGCTACGGACTTTAAAAAAAGGATTACAAACGATAGACACATATAAAGATGATGGTAAAATGTACATTCGCATCAAACAAAACATATATTTGCTAGGGTCAGAATTTCTCAAATATGTAACGGTAATATCCAGTGCCTTTTGAGTAACATAAAACTGCACAGTGCTATATGAGGATTTACATATTTATCATTGCACTTCATTGGGCCAAAACTTACTTTACACCATAATTTCCATCAACTGAGCAATATAATAAATTTAGACATGGACATATATATCTCCATGGCAAATATACTACACAGGTCCATCGAATGGAGTAAGCAGCAGAAATGTTGGAACAAGATAATAGCAGAGTTAGTAGTATATTTGTTACATGATGTAGAATTGATCGCGAGAGAAAAATATAGTTCATAACTGACCCTTTTACATAGCTTCAAATCATTACTTGATTTTTATAACATTTTACTTTTACAGCATAATAGCTAGCAAGGTGTTTGATATGTGCAAACAGAATGAATATGCAATTAAACATGCAATCGAAACACATGATTAACAAAGTCAGCTGTTTGATTTGTCTGTAAGAAGTATTAGGAACCCAAATTGATCATTTTAGCTGGTTTGAATAATTATACTATCTCATATACTGGAAAGTCTTTGATTGATTCTGAACGTACCACAAGAACATGCCTCTGCATTAAGCATATGCTATACATAGGCATTATTTAAGTCTATACACTCACCTCCATCTTTAGAAGATCCCTGAACCCAGAACCCAAGCAGGCGGCAAATGAAGATACAATGACCCAGAATTAGAAACCTTCAGTTGTTTATCACTACATACTATTTCATCTGTCATATAGCTAGTTGCACGTTCTTGTTCTTAATTTTCAAAACCATGAAGACCATTCAGTGCCAATTTTTTTCTATAGAGAACGGATTTTGTAAATCTGATCTCACTACACTACAAGATTTCGAGGTTGTGCGCCATATTCTCATAGGGAAGGAGCTTCTCCCATATGAACACCTAAATTATCAAATAAAAAATAATAAAAAGTATGTAATACTGGGAATGGTAATCATCACAGACAAAGTCACAAACTGATGTAAAACTGGAAAAATATTGGTCTAAGCCTGGATGGAAATGTCCAAAACATTTTAATTTACAAAATTGCAAGGATAAAATCGAACATCACTACCAACCATGGTACATTACTATCAGCCATGGTATATCATTACAAACCATTTGCATATACAAAGTAATCAATATTATATTTTAAGTGCTTGCATCAAAATGCTACATTTTTCCATGTGCTTTTGCAGAATTGGGACAGCTGATCAGAACTCATGTGAAAATTAAAATTGGTTATTGGCTCAGTGCTAATGCTGCATTATGAAAATCTTAAGTTGAACTGTAGGCATATTGATGAAATATTGACAGGTTATAAGAAATAATAGCAAGCTAGGGGTTAGGTAGATGCTTACCGATCCTTGGGATAAAGATGAACTGTAGACTGCAGTCTGTCCTGGTCCAGCCGCACTGTCGGGTGCCATGTCCAGTCAAAGAATTACCTCCTTTGGGAATGACGACCTAAAGAATAACCAAGGCTTATAGTTCATACAGGTCTGTGTGCTCAGCGATGGCTACCAAAAGATTTACAAGCATCATGTTAACAGTGGCGAGGATTATGAATGGGGAGCTAACCAGGCAGAGCCATGGAGGATGGACGCATCACACTTTCTCTGATCTGAAATCAACGAAATAACTGCACACCAATTCGCCTCCATTGGATTTAATCATTCGAGTAAATGTGCCGAGGGAAGGAACTTGAGCAGAACAGAACCACCATCGACGACGAAACCAAGCAAATAGAACGTCAGTTAACAATTCACAAACAAAAATGCTAAAGTGACAAAAGAGGAAAGAATTTCTTAAAACAGTGTAGTAAGATGGAAGATATGTTATTTGGTCAACATTCTATAATACTGAACAAAAATGTAAATAGTAATAATCATTTATGGAACTTTAAAAAATATAGCAGCTTCAGCTTCAAATTAAGAAGAGATAGTATAAATGGACAACACCTACCTCAGGTAAATCCACCATCTCAATATTAACTTAAATATATCTCACAGAATCGAAAACCCAAACCGCATTCTCTAGTATTTTGTTTGATACTATCAATGTACCAATAAATTGATTATCATAAAAAACATTATACCAAGCAGTATCACCTGCATGAATAGGAGATATAAAAAAATAAGTAATGGGGTCTAAGAATCAATTTCAATAATAAAATTCCTAAGCATATATAATGACTACTGTAAAATCATTAACAATATTATTACCTAACTATCTATTGTTTTTCCAAAGCTAAGTAAAAGACTTGAACTCCTATAATATTTCAATTTGGAACTAACTTATTGAACTGCAAGAAAAAAATTCAGCTATATGAATGTTGTAAGTTTCAGTTTTAGATAAACATGAATGAATGTTAACCCAGACTGAATGCATTGTTGCCTATGAAAATGCATGAATCTATTTAATCTCTAGTTGTGATTGTAAGCACCAGATACAGCAAATAACACTCCAATTTAGAATAATTCATTTCAGGTTCATTCGTTATGAACCAAGATAAGCACACAATGAGTCTAGACTTGTTCCATAAGCATCATTCACGACAGCTCTGTAGTTGCAGACCTACAAAAGGTTTAGGAAACAGTGTGTATTCAAGATTTGGAGCAATGGTAGCACAATAAACACCATTACATCAAAATCCATTAATAAAACCTTCTATCAACCTGAAGCTATGTTTCCTTCCATTTCGACATTGACAATCAAACTAATCGACAAAACTAAAAACATCAAAAACATATTTCATACCTTGTCACGTGCGACACGCTCCCATGAAACATATGTTGCATGATTGTTCTACGAGGGATCTTGGAACGGTTTAACGATTGCTCGAGCAGAGACAAAAACATGGTGAGAAATTCATGGCCATCCCGCTGGACACCATTGTGTAACTCCAACGTCTAGATGAGAGGTGTTGAATCAATGTAATCCATTTTGCTAGAGTGTATGTTTCGACATGGCTTCCCGAGTGTCTTGCAAGGGAGGAACGAGAAGAGCTTGCGCAGAGGAGGAGGAGCGAAGAGGGTATCTCAGCGGAGGAACGGGGAGCTCGGCGTCACCGTGGCTGGGTAACTTGCCATCCACGATGACCGAAGAGAAAGATTGCCCAAGGGCGATTCTATTTCCTTTGATACCTAGACAAGCTAGCCACGGTCTCCTTTATAATTAGGAGCCGAATACAAAACTCAACAGACTCCGACTCTAATTCAATCTTGACAAACTGACTTAACTTTTCTAAACTGGACTCCGATCTGATTATGTGCGGGCCATAGCTGCCACGTTCTGGTCCGACGAACGCGTCGACAACACTCCCCCCCCCCCCCCCCCAACAAACAGCTCATCCGCGAGCTGCACTGATGGGTGAGCCGCCTTCTTGAACTCGTCCTAATCCTCCCAAGACGCTTCAGTAGCTGCTCGCCCTTGCCATTGCACCAGCAACTCCCAACACCCCCTGTTGAGCCGAGCACGCACCACCTTGTCTGGCGTAGGCAGCACCCGGCCATTGAGCAGCGCTGGCGTAGGCATAGCTTGTAAGAGACATCACCTATTCTGTCCACCACCTGATAAGTTCCGTAGAACCGCTGATCCAACTTGGTCGCTGTGGACCCTGTAATTCCTGCCGCTGTGGGTTGGCGCAGACGAAGCCAAACCCAATCCCCCACCTGAAACACCACATCACAACAAAATTTGTCTTGATAAGCTTTCATTGTTGACTGAGCCTGCAGCAAGCGATCACGCACTTCCGTCAAGAACTCATCGTGTTCCAGGAGCTGTCTCTACACCGCTGCTATACGCCCCGATCCATGCTGATAGGAGAGTAAGGAGTGGGGGGGGGGGGGGTCCCTGCCATACACAATGCAGAATGGCGTGCTTTGAACTGCCATCTGATATGACGTGTTGTAACAATATTCCGCCCACGGCAGCCATTGGAGCCACAAGCGCGGTCGGTCACTAGCAAGACAACACAGATACATGGTAATCACGCAATTAACAACATCCGACTGGTCATCCGTTTGTGGATGAAAGGCGGAACTCATATGCAACTGAGCACCTGAAAGACGAAACAGCTCTGCCCAAAATGCACTTGTGAACACAACGTCGCTGTTAGAGTATTGTATTGAGCCCATAGGGCTATGCATTTCTGGCCCATAGAGGCCCATGTATAGGGAGAAGATATATACCCACCCTTCTAGGATTGGTGGACTTCTTCTGTCATTAGTATGTCTGGTTATATGTATTACTTGGTGATTATGGATGATTTTCCTCATTACTCTTGTACTTTTCTGTTACGTGCCAAGTCTGACACTTTCGCTACCCTCCTCCACTTCTTTGCTTGGGTTTCCACTCAGTTCGGGCTCACCGTCAAGGCCATCCAGTGTGACAACGGTCGTGAGTTCGACAATCGCACCTCTTGTGATTTTTTCCTCTCTCATGGTGTTCACCTGTGCATGTCGTCTCCATATACCTCGCCTCATAACGGCAAGGCTGAGAGGATGATTCGCACCACGAATGATGTCGTGCACACCCTTCTCCTCCAGGCCTCCCTTCCAGCCCGCTTTTAGGCCGAGGGTCTACATACAACACCTACCTTCTCAACCACCTTCGTTCCACGGCCTCACCTGCTGCCACTCCTCACCACGGTATGATCACCTTCGGGCTCTTTGGGTGCACCTGCTACCCTAACACCTCTGCCACTGCTCCCCACAAGTTGGCGCCTCGATCGACCCGGTGTGTCTTCCTTGGCTACTCCCCCGATCACAAGGGGTATCATTTCTTTGATCTCACCTCCCGCCACGTCCTTATCTCCCGTCATGTCATGTTCGACAAGTCAGACTTCTCGTACTCCACCTCCACTACTCCCTCCTCTGATCCTGCCCTCGAGTCCATTTATCCGACTGACCCGGTGGTCCAGCCCCTGATTTTTTTGTACCCCTTTCCAGCAGGTTCACCGACGGTCTCTACCGCACCATGCCGGCACCGGAGTCCTTGCTTGTGCCACGAGCGGCCCCATCGCCACTCCTTGCACTGGGGGAGCCCTCGGGTTTCGCTGCCCAATTCACCGAGCCAGTGTAGGTCTACAGGAGCCGTGAGGTGCCGGTCTCGGAGCCGGTGGTCTCTCCGCCACCACCACCTCCGCCTAAGCCGGTGGTCTCCCAGCCACCACCACCTTTGCCTGAGCCAGTGGTCTCTCCGCCACCACCACCTCCGCCTGAACCAGCACTGTGCTCTCGGGCTCGCTCTCGGCTCAACCTGCAAGTGTACCGCCTGCCTGTCGTCCATCAGGATCCTAGACACACTGATCTCGTGGTGACACGACGGGCGGCTGGTGTCCTCTCTACCGTCGAGGCGGAGCCGGGCGTCTCACCCATGCCCTCCTCCGTCCGTGATGGCCTGGCAGATCCTCACTGGCGTCGGGCTATGGAGGAGGAGTACGCGGCTCTTCTCACCAACCAAACATGGGACCTCATACCGCGTCTGTCTGGTGGCAATGTGGTCACTGGCAAGTGAATCTAGATGCATAAGCGTCGGGCTGATGGTTCCCTGGAGCGCTACAAGGCCCGCTGGGTTCTTCGGGGCTTCACCCAGAGCCTGGAGTGGACTACGATCAGACTTTTAGTCTGGTGGTGAAGCCAACCACAGTGCGCATGGTCCTCTCACTGGCTCTCTCCTGGTCCTAGCCCGTGCATTAGCTTGATGTGAAGAATGCTTTTTTACATGGCACTCTGACCGAGACAGTATACTATAGTCAGCCAACAGGGTTTATGGATTCCAGTCATTCGGATCTCGTCTGCCGCCTCAACAAGAAACTGTATGGCTTGACGCAGGCGCCTCGGGCGTGGTACTCTCGGTTTGCCACATTCTTGGTATCGTTGGGCTTCACCGAGTGCAAGTCTGACATTTCTCTGTTTGTCTACCACCGGGGCTCTGAGGCTGCTTACCTGCTGCTCTATGTTGATGACATTATCCTCACTGCTTCTAGCCAGGCCCTTCTTCATAGTATCATTCCGTCACTATAGCGTGAGTTTGCCATGAAGGATCTGGGTGTGCTCTATCACTTCCTGGGTGTCACTGTGGAGCCTCGTCCCTCTAGCCTCTTTCTTCACCAGCGGCAGTATGCTCTTGATATCTTGGAGCGGGCTGGGATGACTGACTGCAAGCCCTGCTCCATTCCGGTTGACACTCAGGGAAAGCTCTCAGCGAACGCAGGTTCTCCAGTCGCTGACCCGACAGCTTACAAGAGCCTTGTTGGGGCTCTTCAGTACCTCACCTTCACCAGACCGGACATCACTTATGCCATACAGCAGATCTGCCTTCATATGCATGATCCCAGGGAGTCACATCTCACTGCTCTAAAGCGTTTGCTGCGCTATGTCCATGGTACTATTGACTACGGCTTGGTTCTTCACTAGGCTCCCTCCACAGAGCTCGTCGTCTACACAGATGCTGACTGGGCCGGGTGTCTCGACACTCGTTGGTCCACTTCCGGCTATGTCGTCTTCCTTGACAGCAACCTAGACTCCTGGTCATCCAAGCGGTAGCTGGTGGTCTCCCACTCCAGTGCCGAGGCGGAGTACCAGGCGGTTGCCAACAGCATGGCTGAGGCATCCTGGCTCCGGCAGCTCTTGGCGGAGCTTCATAGCCCGCTGACCAGGAGCACGCTCGTCTACTGCGACAACGTCAGCGTCGTCTACCTCTCCACCAACTCAGTTCAGCATCAGTAGATGAAGCATGTGGAGATCGACCATCACTTTATTTGGGACTAGGTCGCCATTGGTCAGGTTTGGGTTCTCCATGTCCCGACCGCTTCCCAGTTCGCCAACATCTTCACCAAGGGTCTCCCCTCCTCGACATTCTTGGAGTTTCGGTCTAGTCTCAACATTGCTAGTGGCTCATTGTGACTGGGGGGGGGGGGGTGTAGTCTTTTTCTTTCTTGTCCAGTCTTAAACTCCGCTACACCGGTAGTTCCGACTACGGGGGGGGGGGTGTTAGACTATTGTATTGAGCCCATAGGGCTGTGCATTTCTGGCCCATAGAGGCCCATGTATAGGGAGAAGATATATACCCACCCTTCTAGGGTTTGGGGGTAATACAGAGATTATTTTCCTCCAACAGTCGCGATCGGAGACGATGGAACATGGCAACCTGTGAAGCTTCACAATGTTGTCGAAGAAGGCCTTGGCAACTGACACCGCTGTGTACGGATGTCCCAAAGCAATAAAATGGTTGTACTTGGAGAACCGATCAATAACTGTCAAAATCACCGATTTACCTCCCACACGAGGAAAGGCTTCAATAAAGTCCATGGATATATCACTCCAAACCTCCGAAGGAATTGGTATGGGCCGAAGGAGGCGGGCAGGATGCAAATGTTCCATTTTATGGCGCTGACACACAGCACACCCACGTACATACTCACGGATGCGCTTGTCCGCCAGGCTGCTGTAGAACAACGACCTCCAGCATTGTAGTGTCTTCAGCACAGCTTCATGCCCAACGTCATGAGCAAATGCCAAGAGTTGAAGCCAAAGCGCCGAGCAATCAGGCACAAGGACCTTGTCACGAAACAAGAGCAGACCATCAGTCTCTGTCCAGTCTTTCGCTGCCGTGCCCGCCTGCAGCTTGGCGCGAATAGCAGTAACATGGGCATCAGAAAGGGCCTCCTGCCGCAATGTCTCAAACACATCAAAGGTTGGTGTGGACACTGCATTAGCCTGCAGCCGATCATCATCCCGGTGAGATAGCGAGTCGGCAGCCGCGTTGAGCTGTCCCGGTCGGTACTCAACGGTGAAGTCGTAACCAAACAGATTACTGACCCTCGTGTGCTGCCGTGTGGTGGACAAATGTTGATCAAGTATAAATTTTGAGCTATAATGGTCTGTACGCACCTTAAATGTCCTGTCCCACAGGTACGGTCGCCAATTCCGTACCGCTTTGACAAGGCCAATTAATTCCCTCTCATACGCTGGTAGCTTAGCATGGTGAGGCACCACAGCACGGCTAAAGAATGCTATAGCACCATCTCCCTGGTGCGGCACCACGCCAAAGCCCGCACCAGAAGCGTCACAATCCACCACGAACTTCTTCTCAAAGTCTAGCATCTGAAGTAATGGAGCTGTCATTAGAGCCTGCTTGAGATCGATGAAGGCCTGCATCTGAAGTAATGGAGCTGTCATTAGAGCCTGCTTGAGATCGATGAAGGCCTGCTCCACCGCTGCACTCCATGTGAATGTGTCTTTCTTGAGAAGTGCTTTGAGCGGTGCTGCTACTGCGCCATATGATGCAATGAACTTTCGGTAATAGCCTGTCAAACCGAGAAACCCGCGGAGTGCCTTGATGTTGCGTGGGCGCGGCCAACCGTCGACTGCAGCGACTTTGCTTGGATCCATGGCAACGCCGTCCCCGGAGACGATGTGGCCGAGGTAGCTGACGGTGGGAGATGCGAACGTACATTTGGAGCGCTGAATGTCGTCAGGATGCATCTGACCTTGATGATAACCACTGTGAAGGTCCAGCTTGGTGAAGAAGCGTGCGCCGCGCAACTCATCAAGGAGCTCATCCACAATCGGAATAGGAAACCTCCGTCACTGTCATGGCGTTTAATGCTCTATAGTCAACGTAGAAGCGCCATGTCCCGTCTGCTTTCTGCACCAACAGCACCGGTGATGAAAAGGCTGAGGTGCTTTCCCGTATGATACCCTGCTGCAGCATCTCAGTGCATTGACGTTCTACCTCATCCTTAAGCAGCTGTGGGTACCGATATGGTCGTACAGCAATGGGCGATGTACCAGGAAGTAGATGAATGCGATGGTCATGGCGTCGAGGAGGCAGCTGAGTGCTGGGCACCTCAAAGATGTCAGTGAACGCCGTAAGGAGCGCCTCTAGAAGGTCGTGGGAAACTGAGACTGCAAAGCAAAGGGCAGGAGCGCCGCCCACGCCGGTCCACCTGACAGTACGCCCACCGATCCAGAGTTGCATAGAGAGATGTGAGAAGTCCCAGAGGATGGGTCCCAATGTCCGCAGCCAACTGACACCAAGAATGATATCAAAGGCGCCCAGAGGCAACACGAAGCAATCCTAGGTGAACGTGTCGTCGGCGATAGTCATCTTCCTCTTATGGCAGACCCCCCGTACACGGTCCCCATTCACCACTTTGACGGTCAAACCGGGACGAGGTTCAATGTCAAGCCCAAGCTGTGCCGTGACGGACTCACGGATGAAGGTGTGTGTTGACCTGGTGTCAACCAACGCCACCAATGTCGTCTCCCTGATACGGACATGCAGGCGCATCGTGTCCGCCACGTCGATCCTAGTGAGAGCATAATGGGATATGCCCAGATCCTCAGCCCAATTTAATTTTTCAGTGCAAAAATAGCACTCACCGTTAGCACGCTTTGCCGCCATCTCCTCCGCCGACAGGTGCTTGAAGTGTGGCCGCGAGGCTGGCGTGGCTACAGAAGCTGATGACGCTGACAAAGACGCCGGTACTGACCCAGACGTGGCCGGTAGAATGGGAGAAGAAACGGCTGACGGTATTGGCAATTTCGGTGCACTGTGGAAGCTGCGGCCGCTCCCTCGTGCCGGCAGTCCTTTCATCGTGTCAGAGATGGCTCCTATCGCTGCAGCATTGTGGGACTCGTAGGAACGTGCCAAGCTCATAGCTGTTTGCAGATTGGTCGGGGCCTGAAGCTCGACGTCCATCTTCAATGGTTCCCCTGTTGGAGATATGCCCAAGAGACAATACGGATTTGATCCGTATGTGAGGGTCATACGGATATTGATCCGTGTGAGAAATTAGTCCACTAATGGGCCAACTAGTTGCGGCCCATTAGAAGGGTCTATTTAAGTGGAGGAGGGGCTTAAGGCGCAGGTGATTCCACCAGTCCTTAACCCTAGCCGTCGTGCTCCTCTTTCTCGCCCACAAAACCCTAACCGTGTTGCCGGTGCTAGCACGCCGCGCACGGTGCTCCAACCTCGTACGTGTGGATACCGCGAGGAGGCGCTGCTGCTGCTGCGGTGCCGATGGCTGGACTAGAAGGAGACGATTGACGTGATCGACTACTTCCTCTACACCGACGCGCGACTACGTTGGATCGAGCTGCTCCAACATTCGCTTCCGCTCCGCCTGCGCGTCTAGTGGTAACGATCCATGATCCTCTCTTGCAAGGTTTCCTGGTTGAACGGTAGAAATTTTATATGCTATCGTAGCCTACCCGTTCCCCTACAGTGGTATCAGAGCCGACCTTGTGTAGTTTGTGATCTAGATCTTGTGCATATAGTCGATATGTTGATGTACTAGATGAGATCTATTACATGTTTTGTGTTCGGATTGATTAGATCAATGATGATGGAGAGGTTCACAAGGTAATGGGCGAATAGCAATACATGCATCATTGATTTATTTGTGTTCCTTCTCTGTGCGCGCGTGACTTGTCCCTACCGGCTGGAATCACCATCGAGACTAACTGCGTGCGCCAGTAGAGGAGCCAATAGTATCATAATCATGTACTGCAGTCTACTCATGAAAACCTAATGGAAAACTAAGCCATTGTGAATGACTCAAAATCGGGCAAATATGATTTTCCCGATAGGATTTCCATTGTGATTTTATAGATACGATCTGTGAAATCCTGTGAGGTTTCAGGCCGTACGGACACGCCTAGATTGTTACAACCCTTTTTGGCCACATGTTAGCATTCGCTTCTCGCCTAACTTATTTTTGCAGAGAATGTTATGAATGGTATGGCCTAAAAGATGCATGTGATGTATATATGTGATTTGCATGGCCTGCGTGCCATGATTAATTACAGCTGGGTTGAGGCTGTCATATTATTGTATAATGGCCTGCGTGTCAATCTGTGATGCTTGATATTCTCATGTAATTTATTACTAGCTATTAGTTGTAGTAGCTAAGTGTTAGTTCATGGAGGCCTCAAGCATGATGGTTGAAGGGACGGGAGACATGGCGATGACAATGGAGATGGAGATCACCAATTGAAAGGGGCCATACTATTTCACAGTTAATATGATTGCCTGTGATGATGTTCCTATCATCCTATTCTTTCATGTGTTATTTATATTAGATATGATTAACATGCTAGAATAGGTTCCCTCAAGAAAAATTAAATTATATGCCCTTCCAATAGCTGCACCTATTAAAATTATGATCGTTGTATGGTAGGTCTGCCAAAGTAGAGTATCTCAACTATCTTAATTATTAGGATAAATGTCGGACATTTATATGCATAGTATTGGTTTAATTAACAAAGCTATCAAAACGGTTTTGGGCTTTGGGGCATGGTGTTGGCGCCGGGGCATGTGATGCCACCCAACAAACAAGAGTCACATAGGGATGTGATTAGCAAAGTGTTGCTTACCTATGTCACTAGATTTCTAGTGGTGATGCCAAAGCTCACTAGGATCTAAGTTGAATATGGATCTTGAACCACTATATGTTGTTTTGAGGGAAAATGATTCCAAGCATATAGTGGAATAATGAACTTTTGTTAAAATGTTTATAAGAGTTTTATATTTACATAGTGCTTATATTTGCATATTTTCTGTTGTAGATCATGGCACCAACCGCTAGTAACACTTTCAATTTGCGCTCAATTCTTGAAAAAGAAAAGCTTAGTGGAACAAACTTTATTGATTGGTATCGCAACTTGAGAATTGTTCTCAAGCAAGAGAAAAAGGAATATGTTCTAGAGCTTCCCTATCCTGATGATCTGCCAGAAAATGCTACTGCCACTCAGAAAAGGGAGTATGAGAAACATACCAATGATGCAGTTGATGTTAGCTGTCTCATGCTTGCCACTATGTCCTCTGAGCTCCAGAAGCAATATGAGAACGCGGATGCCCACAATATGATTGAGGGACTTCGTGGCATGTTTGAGAACCAAGCAAGGTCTGAGAGGTACAACATCTCAAAGTCCTTGTTTGCGTGCAGGCTAGCTGAAAACGGTTCTGTCAGTCCTCATGTGATCAAGATGATTGGTTACATTGAGAATCTGGAGAAACTTGGTGCTGCTCTACACCCTGATTTGGCCACAGATGTGATTCTCCAGTCGCTTCCTGCAAGCTATGAGCCTTTCATTTTGAACTTTTAAATGAATAGCTTAGAGAAGACATTGGCTGAGTTGCATGGGATGCTTAAGACAGCTGAGGCAAGCATCAAAAAATCTGGTCCAAGTCAAGTTAACTTGGTTCAAAAGGATAGCAAGAAACGAAAGCGCAAGACTAAGGCTAAGGCTACAGATCAGATCTCTAGCACTAAGCCTAAGCCTGCAGCAGCTCCTAAGACTAATCCGGCGGGTAGTGATCCTTGTTTTCACTGCAAGAAACCCGGTCATTGGAAGAGGAATTGCAAGCTTTATCTAGAAGAGCTGAAGAAGAAGGGTGGAGACACTTCTAATTCAGGTATCAATGTTATTGAAATTAATAATGTTGCTACATGTCCTTATGATTCATGGGTATTTGATACCGGATCGATGATTCATACTTGCAAATCGTTGCAGGGGCTTAAAGAAGCAAGAAAATGTGAAAAAGGCGAGGTGGATGCTCGCGTCGGCAATGGTGCAAAGGTTGCTGTGTTGGCCGTCGGAACTTATCCACTTTCATTACCATCAGGATTAGTTTTGGAGTTAAATAATTGTTATTATATTCCCGCCTTAGGAAAAAATATTATTTCTTCAAAATGTTTGGAGGAAGATGATGGTTATGAGGTCATAATAAGGAACAAGTGTTGTTCCATTTATTTGAATAATATTCTCTATGGTAATTGCCCATTGGTGAATGGATTATATTACTTAGATCTTGAGAATAAGCCTATTTATAACATTGATGCGAAAAGGCTCAAGCCTAATGATTTGAATCCCACGTGTACATGGCATTGTCGTTTAGGTCATATAAATGAGAAGCGCATAAAGAAACTCCATACAGATGGTCTTCTATGTTCTTTTGATTTTGAATCAATTGATACATGTGAATCTTGTTTACTTGGCAAAATGACTAAGTCGCCTTTCACAGGAAATAGTGAGAGGGCGAGTGAACTATTGGGACTTGTACATACGGATGTATGTGGACCAATTAGTTGCACGGCCAGAGGTTGTTTTCAGTACTTCATAACTTTTACCGACGACTTTAGTAGATATGGTTACATCTACTTAATGAGGCATAAGTATGAATCCTTTGAAAAGTTCAAAGAATTTCAAAATGAAGTACAAAATCAATTGGGCAAGACTATTAAACGCCTACGATCTGATCGTGGTGGTGAATATTTGAGCCATAAATTTGGTGAACATCTAAAGCAATGTGGAATTGTTCCACAATGGACTCCGCCAGGAACGCCCCAATGGAATGGAGTATCCGAACGAAAGAACCGAACCTTGTTAGACATGGTTAGGTCTATGATGAGCCAAAGTAATCTTCCATTGTCCTTCTGGGGATACGCTCTAGAAACTGCCACTTTCACACTTAATAGGGTTCCATCTAAATCCGTGGAAAGGACACCATATGAGATATGGACTGGGAAGCGTCCCGGGTTGTCTTTTCTTAAGATTTGGGGATGTGAGGCTTATGTAAAACGTATGACGTCTGATAAGCTTTCTTCCAAGTCTGATAAATGCTTCTTTGTAGGATACCCTAGGGAAACCAAAGGTTATTATTTCTACAACCGGGAAGAGGGCAAAGTGTTTGTCGCTCGTAATGGTGTTTTTCTAGAGAAAGAGTTTCTCTCCAAAAGGGTAAGTGGGAGAACGGTGCAACTTGAAGAAATTCAAGAAGCTCCAGAAAATGTTTGTTCTTCCGCTATACCACAATTGGATGAACAAATTGTTGTTGAACCAATTGTTAAAACACCAGCCCCGCGTAGGTCAGAAAGGGCACGTCGCACTCCTGAAAAGTTCACGCTCCTAACCACGGGGCAGCGAGACATATTATTGTTAGACAATGATGAGCCTAAGACTTACAGTGAAGCAATGATGGGACCGGACTCTGAGAAATGGCTTGGAGCCATGAGATCCGAATTAGAATCCATGAGAGAAAATCAAGTTTGGAACTTGATAGATCCGCCTAATGGTGTAAAAACCATTGAGTGTAAATGGGTTTTTAAGAAAAAGATAGACATGGATGGAAATGTTCACATCCATAAGGCACGATTGGTGGCGAAAGGTTTTAAGCAAATTCAAGGGGTTGATTATGATGAGACCTTCTCGCCCGTCGCTATGCTGAAGTCTATACGGATCCTTCTAGCAATTGCCGCATTTTATGATTATGAGATATGGCAAATGGATGTCAAAACGGCTTTCCTTAATGGAAACCTAAGTCAGGATGTGTACATGACACAGCCTGAAGGTTTTGTCGATCCACAAAATGCTAGGAAGATATGCAAGCTTCAAAAGTCCATTTATGGACTAAAGCAAGCATCTAGGAGTTGGAATCTTCGCTTTGATGAGGTAGTCAAAGGGTTTGGCTTCATTAAAAACGAAGAAGAGCCTTGTGTTTACAAAAGGGCTAGTGGGAGCGCGCTTGTCTTTCTGGTCCTTTATGTGGATGACATATTGCTGATCGGTAATGATATTCCAATGCTTGAAGCTGTTAAGACTTCTTTGAGAAAGAGTTTCTCAATGAAGGACTTAGGAGAGGCAGCTTACATTTTGGGCATTAAGATCTATAGAGATAGATCAAAGAGGCTAATTGGATTAAGCCAAGACACGTACATTGACAAGGTATTGAAACGGTTCAATATGCAGGATTCCAAGAAAGGTTTCTTGCCCATGTCACATGGGGTTTCTCTTAGCAAGACTCAGTGTCCCTCGACACCAGATGAGCAAGAGAAAATGAGAGCGATTCCATATGCTTCGGCTGTTGGGTCCATCATGTATGCCATGATAAGTACTCGCCCAGATGTAGCCTACGCTCTTAGTGCTGTGAGCAGATACCAGTCAAATCCAGGAGAAGCTCATTGGGGAGCTAATAAGAATATCCTAAAGTACTTAAGAAGGACTATGGGTATGTTCCTAGTCTATGGAGGTGAGGAAGAGCTCGTTGTAAATGGTTACACTGATGCTAGCTTCCAAACTGACAAAGACGATTCGAGATCGCAATCTGGATATGTGTTTTGCCTCAATGGAGGCGCGGTGAGCTGGAAGAGTTCCAAGCAAGATACGGTTGCTGACTCAACAACGGAGGATGAGTACCTTGCCGCTTCAGAAGCTGCAAAGGAAGCTGTTTAGATCAGAAAATTTGTTTCTGAGTTGGGTGTGGTTCCTAGTGCATCCAGTCCAATGGACCTCTATTGTGATAATAGTGGTGCCATTGCGCAAGCCAAGGAGCCTAGAGCGCATCAAAAGAACAAACACGTACTACAGCGTTATCATCTTATTCGGGACATCGTCGCTCGAGGTGATGTAAAGATATGCAAGGTGCACACGGACTCAAACATCGCTGATCCGTTGACAAAACCTCTCTCTCAGCCCAAGCATGAGGCACATATGAGATCCATGGGTATTAGATATCTGCATGATTGATGTATGAGAGATTGTGTAATGTCTATGTTTATGTGTGATTGAATAAAGTGTTATTCTGTTCTATGGATAATAATTATTGCATTGATTGACAAGTGCGTGACTTGTTTGTGAAACTCATTGTTCTTTTATAATATTATCCTAAATGATCCCTAGTTCCTTATCATTGTGTTGGACAATAATGATTCATGGACTAGCACATGTATTGGTTGATGATCGTGTTTCACAGATCATTGATATGGAGATATCAAATCAATAATGTGAACACATGTTGGAGAACATAGTGTTGGACTGACCCACTAATAGACTTTGCTGAGATGTTATTATTGTGCCATCAATTGTTGTCTTGTATGATGTACCTTTGGGATCCTTAGACCTGAGATTGTCATTGATTCCCAGAATGTGTAATAGCATATTTAGGGATTACCAAACGCTATTCCGTAACTGGGTGGTTATAAAGGTAATTTTCGGGTATGCTATGAAACATGTCGTGGGGTGTGAGCGGTCAAGATGGAATTTGCCCCTCCTAATAACAGGAGAGATATCTCTGGGCCCCTCGAGTTAGATGGATTTAGAAGTGCATGGCCATGCCAATGTGATTAAAAGTTAATCATAATGACTAAAAGTTAGTCATGATAAATCCACTAGACGTTCGAGTGAATGGTCGAGCTATTATAGGGATGGCACGTATCTTGCCTTAAGCTTGACTGATATCGTGAGGCAAAGGGATCGCTGACTGCGTATGTCAAAGGTTCAGCCGATATGATCTTTATGTGTACACGAGAATCAGTATGTGCTGCTAGGTGCCGCTATTGATTTATGATTTGAAAAATGGTTTTCACATCATTATCGTGTACATGTGAACCTAACGGGTCACACACTTAACGGGTTGGAACATCGCTTGCCTATGTGATTGTCTCTAGTGTAAGTGGGAGATTGTTGGAGATATGCCCAAGAGACAATACGGATTTGATCCGTATGTGAGGGTCATACGGATATTGATCTGTGTGAGGAATTAGTCCACTAATGGGCCAACTAGTCGAGGCCCATTAGAAGGGTCTATTTAAGTGGAGGAGGGGCTTAAGGCGCAGGTGATTCCACCAGTCCTTAACCCTAGCCGTCGTGCTCCTCTTTCTCGCCCACAAAACCCTAACGGTGCTAGCACGCCGCGCACGGTGCTCCAACCTCGTACGTGTGGATACCGCGAGGAGGCGCTGCTATTGCTGTGGTGCCGACGGCTGGACTAGAAGGAGACGATTGACGTGATCGACTACTTCCTCTACACCGACGCGCGACTACGTTGGATCGAGCTTCTCCAACATTCGCTTCCGCTTCGCCTACGCGTCTAGTGGTAACGATCCATGATCCTCTCTTGCAAGGTTTCCTGGTTGAACGGTAGAAATTTTATATGCTATCGTAGCCTACCCGTTCCCCTACATCCCCTAGCCCAGCTGTAAAGAAGTTGATCTGCTGACGGGGTGATAGATCGTTGTAGCGGCATAGAAGCAGCTGGAACTGTCGCTGATACTCATCCACTGTCCCGGTGCGGTGCAGCTCTTTGAGTTCGGCCAGTGGATTAGACCGAATTGGGGAGCCAAACCGAAGATTGAGGAAATCGACAAATCGAGCCCAAGTAATATTGTTGTTGTCACGGTCGAGAGCATAGAACCACTCGGCTGCGACACCGTCTAGGTGCAGAGATGCCATCCACACGCGCTCGTTGTCGATAGTGCGCATCCCCTTGAAGAAGGATTCACACTTGGTGATCCACGGCAGCGGGTCCGATTCACCGTCATATCGTGGAAAGTTGATCCTTGGGATATGGCAAGGGGCCTCCGTGCTGGGGCGTCCGCCGCCTGGCGAATGTTGGAGCGATGTGGCGACTTCCTGTCCGCCATTGTTCTTGCCGTGCGAGACGCGAGGCATGACCATCCAGGCATGTGTTCATGGCGGCTACCTGATTTTCCAAACCGGCCACCGTCGTGAGGAGCTAGCTGATCAAGCTTTTGGGAATCTGTCAAGGCCATAGAATCATCGTCGCTGGCCATGGAGGATGCGGCGGCGTTTGAATCTGATACCAATTTGTTGCGACGTGGCTTCCGAGTGTCTTGCAAGGGAGGAACGAGAAGAGCTTGCGCAGTGGAGGAGGAGCGAAGAGGGTGTCTCAGCGGAGGAACGGGGAGCTCGGCGTCACCGTGGCTGGATAACTCGTCAGCCACGATGACCGAAGAGAAAGATTGCCCAAGGGCGATTCTATTTCCTTCGATACCTAAACAAGCTAGCCACGGTCTCCTTTATAATCAGGAGCCGAATACAAAACTCAACAGACTCCGACTCTAATTCAATCTTTCCTAACTGACTTAACTTTTCTAAACTGGACTCCGACCTGATTACGTGCCGGCCATAGCTGTCACGTTCTGGACGTGAGACTTTCGCCTGTGGTACTGGCGTCAGACGAATGCGTCGACAACAGTGTAGCTGTGCAAACAACCGAACCAACTGATCCAGAGCAAGGGGCTTTTTCAAGATGGGATTTGTTTATATATTGGAACTCAAGTATGTTGTTAGCTTCCAGAAAAGAAAAACCTTCTCATGCTGCACCATAATAATCAATCAGTGCATCGACAGAAAGAGAGCACTGAAGAGGCAAGCGTCATAACCGAAACATGAAGCAAGAGACATGATCTGATTTTGCATGTTACTAAACACTATCATTGGACACTGAAGCTGAAACCAGTTAAACACTATATGCCATTATCTGGTATAGATACCCGCATTTAGCAACACACGCATATATGAATTTGTGTTTATCTGCCACTCTTGCCCTGTGCTGGTGAATGGAGGTGGTCCATGTCGTTGCCACTGTTGAAGCAAGGATGAAATCAGAGTTATAGGCATCTCAATCACCTGATGCATAGCAGTTGCAAACGATTTCTGACAAAAGCTATCTAGGCAGGACATATGAGGTCCACCGAACAAGACACCATGAACACGTGCAATATAGTTGTATAAAGCAGTTACACATGTGCAGAGCAAAAAAATCAAGTCACTTCCCACATTATAGCTCAGATACATTTTAGCTCCTCAAGCACACAGCTCTGGGCACATCATTTTTTTTGTTTTGCAATTTAAATACGAAGTGAAACAGGGAAAAAAACTATCAAAGCTAAAGCCTGTGCTAATTAATACAACAACGATTGCTAATGACGCCAGCAAAATAAAAGCCAATGTGATATATATTTTAGTAATATTAGATAGATTTAATTTTTAGGTTATGAAGATTAATAAACTAAGGCTTGGGATTAGAGGCTTAGTTGTTGTTGTTGTTATATCTAACTGTAAACAAAATATAATAGCATCATTCAAGCATTGGTCATGTTGCTGAAAATAAAATACCCTGAATTTGTAGTTCAATATGCAGCAAGGCAGGGTCTCACTGTCTCATGCATTAATGATGTGGTGAAAAAGGCAAAAGCAGGGAACAAAAGCAAGCCCATTTCATCATGAATCAGAATGTAGTAGAAAACTAAAAAAGGGCAAGTATACCAAAATACATGATATGTTCGATTATCCTCTTGACTGGCCAAAGTGAATTTCGTGGGCATGCAATTAGCTCCTTAAACTTGCAAGTCATTGGTAGACAAAGCCCAACCACCTAACTCGTGTTTAGGTAAATAGAGATAATGCACATGCATTTGGATGAACATAGATGTGGTTGACCAAATGATAGACAAGTAGTATAAATCAACGATAATAGTGAAGTCTTTTGTTTTAAGGGAAAATGGCTATGCGATATCAATGTGTAATTTTAAAACTTATTATACGACTATACGTCGCCTATCACACAGTTTTTACTGAAAAGAAGACTACTTTGTAACAACTGAAACTTAGCTGATGCTTGAAGATTGATACTGACATGTCACCCTGATGTAGATCTTCTTCACCACAATCATGGACGATACTCTGCACAACAATCAAGGTCGAACATTGTAGATGACTCATAGATTGAAGCGTTGCTGAAGATCCAAAAATGTCTCAGCTGAATCATAAATATTTCTTTGCTTCCCCATGCTTTGTAGAGTTCTAAAATTATAAATAATAGCTACTTTACAATGCACAAATGAAAAGGCAGCAGTTCACATAATCTATGGTGTTATGAATAGCACTTATATTCATAATGAGGACACTAGGCCCAAATATATACATGTACAGGTGTGGGTAAATATGCACAAAACCCCTTATACAATAGAGAAACTACAAGAATACATATACATCTAACACCCCACCTCAACTCAGGGTGGGTCAAAAACACTGAGTTTGGAGAGATAAAACATGTGCCTAGCTCCAGTCTGTGCCTTGGTGAACAAATCAGTCAACTGAATCTCTGGAGGCACATACTGAGGAGCAACAATACCATCTTGTATCTGTGATCGTGTATAAAAAGCATCAACACCAACATGCTTACTGAGTTCATGCTTCACAGGATCGAGAGCCATACCGATAGCACCTATACTGTCAGAAAAGAGAGAAGTCGGCATAGAAATAGAAACATAAAAATCCTCAAGCAACCACCGTAACCAAGTAACTTCTGCTGTCACAGGAGCCATAGCACGCAACTTAACCTCTGCACTTGAACGGGAAACAACTGTCTGCTTCTTAGTTTTCCAATCAATAAGAGAACCACCAAGAAACATACAAAAAGCAGAAAGAGAGCGACGATCAGAGGAATCACTAGCCCAGGTAGCATCACAATATGCTTGGAGCTGTAAAGAGCTCGAGCGAGGAAAGAACAAGCGACGAGATATAGTCCCACAAAGATAACGCAGAACTCAAAGCAAGTGAGTATAGTGGAGCTGGGTGGGAGCAGAAACAAACTGACTCAGGATATGCATGACATGCGAGATATCAGGGCGAGTAACACCAAGACAGACAACACCCCCCACAATATGATGATAGCGAGTAGGATCAGGGAGAAGCTCACCATCAGTGGCATGAAGGTGAACATTGAGGTCCATAGGAGTCTCAACAGTGTGATGATTAGTAAGAGAAGCACGATCAAGAATGTCACTAATGTACTTTTCTTGAGACCGAAAGAACCCCTCAGGTGTAGAGAAAATCTCAATCCCAAGAAAATAACGAAGAGGACCAAGATCAGACATCAAAAATTGCTCACTGAGACGGGCCTTCACAAAAGCTATATACTCAGAATCATCTCCAGTAATAATCATATCATCAACATAAAGAAGGAGAAGAGTCCGACCATGAGCAGACATATGAACAAAAAGGGCTGGATCATGATTACTGGCAGAAAAACCAGCAGCAGTGACTACAAAAGCAAAGTGTTGAAACCAAGCACGAGGAGCTTGCTTTAGGCCATAAAGTGAGCGACGAAGATGACAAACCATACCCTCAGGAACAAAATACCCAGGTGGTGGACGCATATACACCTCCTCATGTAACTCACCATTGAGAAAGGCATTCTTGACATCAAGCTAAGAGATGGACCACTCACGAACAGAGGCCATAGCAAGAACAGTGCAAACAGTAGTCATGTGAGCTACAGGCGCAAAAGTTTCATCATAATCACAGCCATACTCCTGCTGAAAACTACGAGCCACAAGACAAGCCTCATAGCGCTCAAGAGAACCATCAGAGCGGGTCTTCACTTTATAGACCCACTTACATGTAATAGGACAAACATGTGCTGGAAGAGGAACAAGATCCCACGTACCAGTACGCTCAAGAGCAGCAATCTCCTCAGCCATAGCATGCTGCCATTCTTGATGAAGAACAACATCACGATAAGTGGTGGGTTCAGAAAGAACCGTCATAGAATAGGTAGAAGGAGAATAAAAATCAGGATGTCGATGAGTACAATCGCCACGTCTGAGAAACTGCTCGAGCGAAGAATCCTCCAAAGAAGCGGCATCCAGCATAAAAGATGGCTCATCAGGTGAGAATGACACATCAAGAGAAGAGGGCTCAACAGAGGACGAATGAACCCGTTGAGTATAGACATGTGTTACTGGTGGCTTCACAGAATAGTCCGGGTCCATAGAAGGACCAGAAGAAGACTCTCTTGAAGAAGGCACCGGTAAAGAAGGCACCCCACAAGAAGATGTCGGCAACAACGAGGAAGGTACCAGGGTAGAAGGTACCAGCGCCAATGAAGAAGGTACTGGACGTGTGCTGACAATAGCGGCATCAGTCAAAGTCAAGAATGAAAGGGGGTCAACTAAAGATGTTGGGAAGGTGTTCAAAGATGGATGCGGAAAATAAGGACATGGCTCGTTAAAAACAACATCCTGAGAAACCCGCATCTGACAACCAACAGGATCCCAACAATGATATCCCTTATGCACAACACTATAGCCTAGAAAAATACACTCAACAGACTAGGCAGTCAACTTAGTGCGCTCATGAGAGGCAAGAAGCACATAGCACACACAGCCAAAAAGACAAAGGCCAAAGTAGTCTGGCAACTAGTGAAAAAGGTGCTCATAAGGAATCCCTCCATGAAGGGCGAACCAAGGCTGAATATTAACCAAAAAGTTGGCAATAGAGACAACCTCAGCACAAAAATGAGGAGGGACACAAGAAGCAAGCATAAGAGCACGAGCAGTCTCAAGAAGATGACCATGCTTACGCTCAGCAACTCCATTCTAGGCATGAGCACAAGGACATGAAAACTGAGCAAGAGTGCCAAGCTTAGAAAGAACCTAGCAAAGAGCTCCAGAAAGGTACTCTCCTGTAGAGTCAGCATGAAAAACATGAATGGACGTGTCAAAATGAGTGCGAATCATAGCAATAAAAGTATTATAGATGGATAAAGCCTTACTACGATGTTTCATAAAATAAAACTATGTGGTTAGGAAAATCATCTATAAAAAGTATATAATATTGATGCCCCCCTGTAGAAACAAAGGGAGTTGGACCCCATGCATCTAAATGAACAAGATCAAAAGGACATTGAGACACACACTCACTCGAATGGTAGGGAAGTTGTATCTGCTTTCCTAACCGTCATCCCTGACACTGATCTAAAGACTCATGACCTGAAACATACCCTAAAAGACCACCACGAATCATAGTGGAAAAACAACAACAACAACAACAACAAAGCCTTTTTATCCCAAGCAAGTTGGGGTAGGCTAGAGATGAAACCCATGGGAACCCAAAAAAGAAGAGTCAAAGAAACAAAAGCCAAAAGAAAGAGAGAGAGAAAAAAAAAGGACAAAAACAAAAAGAACAAAAGCCAAAAACGAGTAAGCAAGAAGGAAGGAAAAAAGATCACGGTTCCGACATGTCTATTGCTAGTCTCCAAGCGCTCCTATCCATAGCTAGCTCCTTAGGGATATCCCACGCCTTCAGGTCTCTCTTAACCGACTCGTCCCAAGTCAAGTTAGGTCGACCTCTACCTCTCTTAACATTAGCATCTCTCTTTAGAACCCCACTACGTACCGACGCCTCCGGAGGTCTCCGTTGGACATGTCCGAACCATCTCAACCGATGTTGAACCAATTTCTCCTCGATAGGTGCCACTCCTATCCTGTCCCGGATATCTTTATTCTGTATTCGGTCTCTTTTTGTATGCCCGCAAAACCAACGCAACATACGCATCTCTGCTACACTTAGTTGTTGAACATGTCATCTTTTCGTAGGCCAGCACTCAGCACCGTATAACATCGCCGGACAAATTACCGTCCTATAGAATTTACCTTTTAGCTTTTGTGGCACCCTCTTGTCGCATAAGACGCCGGATGCTTGATGCCATTTCAACCAGCCGGCTGAAATTCTATGCCTAACATCTTCATCGATGTCACCGTCCTTTTGCAACATCAATCCTAAATAACGAAATGTATCCTTCTTGGCCACCAATTGTCCATCAAGGCTAACGTCTTCATCCTCATGTCTAGTCACGCTAAACTCACACATCATATACTCGGTCTTGGCCCTACTAAGTCTGAAACCCTTGCACTCTAATGTGTGCCTCCACAGCTCCAACTTCGTATTAACCCCATCCCTTCTCTCGTCAACTAACACCACATCATCAGCAAAGAGCATACACCAAGGGACATCACTCTGTATTTCTCGTGTGACCTCGTCCATCACTAAAGCAAATAAATAAGGGCTCAATGCTGATCCTTGGTGTGGTCCTATTTTAATCGGAAAGTCATTGGTGTCGCCATCACATGTCCGAACACACGTCCTCGCGTCCCTGTACATATCCTTGATGAGGGTAATGTACATAGTGGAAAAACAAGAGCCACAAATATGACCTAGGCGATAATGCCACTGAGCAAAAGACGAGGTCGATGATGCAGCAAAACTGAAGCCAACTAGACTGGCAGACGCAGCGGAAGGAAGATAAAGCCAGTCCAACTCCCAAAGACGCAGTGAACACAACGCTGGGGGCTAGAACCAACTACCTGACCCGTGCAACGATCCTGAACACAGCAAAAATCAGGGTCAAGAATCACACAACAGTCATGATCAGTAAGTTAACCAGCTGACATAAGCTGCATGATTAGATCAGGTACACAAGAAACATTAGGAACAAAGAAAGAATCGGATAAAAGAGTGCCCTGTCCTAATATTGGTGGTTCCTAAGTACCCATTTTATATGCCAATAACCACCAATATCATACCATATTCTTGTCATAATCATGTGTTTTACCTCTAATATTAATGATTTCCATATATAGTGTCATTTTAGTGCTTTATTGCAGAAACAGGTAAAAAAATAACAAAATGGCTCTTATATGAGAAGTACCGATATGAAGCCCGACTCGCCGTGCAAGCAGGGCTTCTCACTAGCCCATGAATCTTACAAGACACACCTGGACGTCCATGAGGTTCAATGTGCAAGCCCAAGGTCGAGGCCCAATGCCTAAGGATTTTTAGAAGGTTTATCCGGAAGGAAAGTTCAATTCCCGGAGGCTAGAAACAGTACTGTATTGTCACACGATTTAGGAGCCCAAGACGTAGTCAAATAGTATATATCAGAATACCAAAGTTGAATATCTCATCGAGTGGTTTCCGAAACATATATGATTTGCATTTATTGGACAAGAGAGCTGGGAGATATGGGCCCCACGAGGCAGGCTATGCAGAGGAATCCAAATCAGGATAGATATTTTGGCATCGCAATTTTGGGTATCTAAACATTCGAATCTGAGGATCCAAATAATACCAAAGTTGTAGATTTTTTCAAGGGATACGAGATAGAGTCCAGGCTTACTGCATTTGGAATCTGGAAGCATCGGTTATGATTAAAGTAAGTCGGCATAGTTTATGGAAGGTACAAAACCGACTTGGATTCAATCTCTATGAGCTAAACTTAGAGGCCAAACAAGGGAGAACGTGACCAGAGGCTATATAAACACCCATATGACGTCCAAGACTAGGGGACACGAAGTAGAAGTGGGAGAATGAGGCTATAGGAGCCGCAGCACATCGCCAGCAGGCCGCCGGAGTTGAAGGGCTACCAAATTGAAGAGATGTAGTCTAGTCGGGTAGGGACCCTGCGTGGTGCACTACACTGGAGCTAGGAGAAGTAGAGCCATGTACCTTGGGAGTCGTCAATGATGCATCAAGGCGGCACCGATTGGCGCACCAGTTGAGCCGATCGGCGCGCCCTTGACGATGATGAATATTGGTATAAGTTATTGATCTTTATATTGTCTACCTTAATTCTATCCTTGGCTGCAATTTGTGTTCGTCTAGATTGATTGATCTTACATGTGCTTATTCAATTGCTTAGTTCTAGTCTAAGTATTTAGATGCTCTCTTAATCATGGTGATTAGACTAGTATTCGGATCTTGTATGAATCATGATTGCTTGATGATGCTAGGGTGTGGTTTAGTTGTGACAGAGCTAAGCTTGTGCATCACTTTCAGATAGTCAAGTAGGGTTAAGATACTCACGCGATTAAGGGTTTCCTCTCGGTAGCGATAAATCGGGAGATGCTCGGAAAGGCGGGTGGTCTTGCACATGTTTGATGTTTACCGATTATTCAAAGTACCAAGTAAGCTAGGATTAAGATGATAACAACTACTGCTTCAGTACCGATCGGCACACCAGTTGCACTGATCGGCACAACCTTTCTCCAACCGCTAGATGCATATATGCTAACTCCAGGTGATACTCCTTGGTCGATGTGTATGCTCCTACTCCCACAAGCATTGCCTAACTAAGCATCGGGCGCACTTTGGCCCAGGTAAGCCTTCGCGACGATCGGTGCATCTGTTGAGCCGATCGGTGCAACCTTCAATCTTCACTTCTTTTTATGCTCACGTATGTGCAATATGTACTTTATGCTAGAATTGATTTGTTAGATGAAATAGTAAACTCTAAACATCGTTCTCTTCCGATCCCTGTGGATTCGATTAAACCTTGGAATACTCTAAGGAAAAAAGTGTTATAATGTACAATGTCCTCTTGCGGCCAACAAGCTCTTTTTCTGGCGCCGTTGTCGAGGATCGGCAACTCGAACCTGTTTAGAAGGATCTATCTAGTTTATCGAATTAATCCTTTATATTTTTATTGCACATACCCTATTTTTCTTTGTTTATGTGTCCATTGAAAAACCGGTACAAAGCTGGGCACACAACCTCGACTGGAGCACGGTGACATAGTTGCTTGCGCCGATCGCCGCATCGATGCTGACGCCGACGACCTCGCTCTTCGTCGATTTTCTTGCTCCGCAGCAGTAGGTGCTAACTTTGTTAGTGACCCATCATCTGCTACGAAGTCCATGTTCATGAAAGACTCGCTTGTGCCAATCGGCGCAACGCCCATGCCGATCGGCACCTCACCACTCCATATAAAAGGGAGGTATGCTCCTTGTGTCAATATTTTTTTTAACTAATGCTTTATAAGGATTCTATCTTGTTCATAGAAATAGATGATGAGAGAAGTAGATGATTTAGAGGATGTTCAATCCGCTGACCAAAAGAAGGTGTGCGATTCTACAGAGGATTGAAAGACCTACATATTTGATATTGTGGAAGAGCATCAAGTCTAGTTTCCAATGGTTTAAACCTCATGTCATTTGGAGTTTCCTACAAGCGATTTATGGTCAAAATACGAGACGCTGCGCAGGCTGTTTGGTTATTTTGCGAGAGTTGCAAACAATTGGAAGTTTGAGCCAAATATGGAATTAAAGTCCTACATCCACCTGATATATGGGTTTCCATACATTTAGAAGACTTCCTTTTGGTGATTGACATGGATTCAAGTCGTTCCAAACACGGAGTTTGAATATTTGAAATATTCGAATTCAATTCGGATTCGTCGCGAGATAGCCTGACATTCCTTTAGAAAAAAGGGCATATCTCCCTCATACGGAGTCCGATTTGGACGCATGAGTACTGTTTGGAAAGATAATTTGATGCCCGACGCAATGGAATAGGTTTCAGCCTTTAATTCTTTCTGGTCGTGGCGCAATGTCAGAAACAAGACGTCGGTTCAGAAAAGCATCAGCAGACTATTTCAGATTTCTTCACCGTCGACTTAATGGATCATTGGGCAAGAATTGAGAAGCTGCATCTACTCTTCGTCAAGACTTGCTGGTGCAATAAATATCAAGATTCACAAGTCATAGGACAAGCCGACATATGCTCTAATGCTTAAAAAATGAAGTCATCAAGGTTCTCCGTTGGAGATGAAGATGACAACAAGGATAGCTCGAGCAATTCTCCTACAAGCTAAAGATTAGAAGTTGAACAAGATTGAAGACTCCAGAGCATTATATCACATACACACATTGAGCATTATGCAACACAATGAAGACGGGCAGTGAGCGAACCAAGGAAAAGATTGCATAGTACAAGCTGCATGGAAATTTTAGATCTTACACCAAGAACCATGGCTTCGTGACAACAAGGTATGTAAGAAGTCTAGCTACATGACTCTAATTAAAGTGCTTTTCAGGAGGCAACCCGTGTTTTTGTTTTATTTGGATTGATTAGTGCTACTAGGAGGGCAACCTAGAGTTTTGGTGTCGTGAGAATAAGCCAACTCAATTGATTCACTTGTGGCAAATTAGTTCTAGATTAACTTTTTATTTTTAGACCTCCATCACCATCCTTTTTGTGTTTGGTTTGCAAAAATCATCCACTACATGCATAATTTGTGAGGACTTGCTTTGTTTTTTTTTGTTTTTGCATATGTTTTCGCTTGCATGCATCTTAATCATCTAACTTCAGCCCACCTAAGCCTCCAACACTTCATTTTTATCGCATTCCAGAGCCAATTCCTACTGCGCCGATCGGCGCATGCACACTGCCGATCGGCACAACACCCATATGCTTTTCTAAGCATTCCTTCGCTGCCGCCTAATATGTTTTTGTTTTGTTTCGCACAAATCTCCAACTTTGCATGTTCATGTTCACTTTTCATTCATAATGGCTTTGTTTGAACTTGATAATGAGCACTTAATTGGCTTGCGTGCAATATCTTTAGCAAATTTAGGTGTAAACGTGGTGTTTATGCTTATTTGTTGAATATCATTGGATAGTTCATTTGCCTTGCTCTATTTTGCATCATTTGTATTGGTTGGTTGCTAATCTTCTTCAATACGCTATCTCTCTAGTCCAACGGGGTTTTGCAATAGCTAAGTCACATAAACATGGTATTTAGACTTTGGTTGTTAACGAATTTTGTTTAGATTGCTAGCAATCTAGTTGCAAGCATGGTGCTTAGAGCTAGGTGTAAACATTATTCTTGTTTAGCTTCCATGCCGCTAACCTTCGTTGCTAACATGCTCATTTGCTTTGCTTCAAGACAAAATGGTGAAAACATTTTGATCCCAGAATTGTGTACATGACACATTCATTTAGCAATTTTATGTGAACGTGGTGTTTAGACGAAATTATGGAACAACATTGTAATAGTCTTGTTTCTTTGCTAACATTGTGATATTAAGTCCATGCATCCACACTTGTGCACACACGTACACCCATTAGGATTTTGTTTTCTTTTTGCTACTAGAATTAAAATGCCACAAGTTGAACTTTTGAGTTTGTTGCTAGATGGTAGATATTGTAACATGCCCGTTTGCCTCATTCCAAACATAGTTGATACATGTCCATTTTAAAAGTACATAGGTAAATAAAACATAGTTTAGGTAGTAGGTACTAATACAAGTGATGCAATGGCCTACACTCAAGACCATGGTGTCTCATTCCAATTGTAACATGCCCGGTGCCTCATTCCAATTGTAATATGCCCGGTTATACTCCTCGGTAGACATAACCGCAATCCCATGTTGTCACAATAAATCCGCCTTGTATTGTTGCCAACTTAATCCCATCCAATGTGAAGTTGTTTGCCATTGTGAAAATATTTGGTTATAATAGTCCATATCTTGCCACTCATAGACCCATGTTGGAGGTTGTTCAATGCTTGCATCATGAAGCATGTAATGAATGTAACCATGTGTTGTGTCAGTAGTTGGGGTAAATAAAGACTCACTTTCCTTAGAGGACAGGTAGGATCTGTAATGATGTTGCCTAGCCTTGCCTTTGCCACGATCCATAACGGTCATCCTTTGTGATTGTGGAGCGTGATGAGAACATCACTCCTAAGGATACATGCAACACTCCTCCAATTCAGGACTTGCAAGGTCCAATGACTAGAGCGCATATAGGACGACTAAATTTAGAGGTGAGCTCGTTCCTACGTTCTTTATTATATGTCACTTTTGAGAATGGTTTGCTACCTAATGATTATATTGTAATTAGGAACCATGGAGAGGACCAGGAGATGATGGGAGAAGGACTTGGAGACGTGGAGGACCAGCAAGGACGTGAAAGCCAAGGTGGAGACCCAACCAAAACCGACTTCGAGTCTGTTTTGGGGCTCAGGATCAGTCTGCACTAAAACGGATGCTCAGGACTCACACGGACTCGGATTTGAATGTTCTACATATGCACAGAAAGATAAGAAGAAGACCTTTCCAATGCCGTTGGTATCATATCAAAATTCATCCGAAGTCATCAGGAATTGTCAAAACAAGAGAGGATCCAGAATCTGTTTTGGTGCTGCGTCACCTATATTTGGCCTTTGGGCTTTGTATCTAGTTGAGCCCAATTAGGGGCACGTCTAGAGGATCTTGCATGACCCTAGGGGTTCATATACAGCTGCCGCCGCACCATTAGGGTTCGGGTTTTGCTTAGATTATTCTGTTCATAACAGTTTTGCCGTCATCAGGGTTTGTGAGACCCCAACTTCGTGAGATTCATAATTCATCTGCAATTGTGTTGCATTCTTCTTTGTTCTTGCTTGTGTTCTTGATTCGCAGGCAGAGATTAGCCTTCTTGGTGATGTCAATCGTTTTAGGATGGTTGATAACCAGAGGAGACGTCGAGCTATGATTGAGGGGTTTAGAATGTGCTGTTCTGAAGCCGGATCGATTTGTGTGTCGTCTCCGACCAAATCAACGTATCCAGAACCTTTCGGAAGATTGGGAACCCTTGTCCACATCAAGTGGTAATCAGATCTTCAGGTGCACCGTCAGGTTTGCACTACCCTTAGTTAAATTTGTTTTGTGTTCATCCTATCGTCCACAGAAAAGGCCAAAAAAATTTTCCCTCCGCCCATAACCACGTGTTTAGCCTCTGCATATTTCAATTTTAGAGTCCGTAGTGTTGATTTTGTGCCCTAGTTCTTGTTTAGTCGCTGGTTTAGTTTGTGTTTTTGTCGTCAGTAGCGTTTCCCTTGCAACCCTAGCCACCATCCCCTTCACCATCCTCTGTTTTGTTGGTTTTTTGTGCTACGGTTGATTGATCGACACACCTAGCCTAGTCCCACCCTAAACACACCGTCAACACTCCGGACGAATCCCCACAAATTCCACTTTCCGCTGCCTCCACACCGCCAAAACAAAGTCCTACCCGATTCCAAACCCGACCCCAAACCCGACTCGGGTTTCTGGAAAATTGACTCCGACCCCCCTTCGGTAAAACGGGCATAACTTTTCGCTCGGTTGTCCATTTTGGCTGAAAATTTTACAGGAGATTCTTGACTCAAAGTTGAGCATACCCACACTAGGTTATGCACTATGTGCCCTTGTCAAAAAATTCAAAAAAAAATCTGGAGGATAAAGAAAAAATTGATTCAAGTTGAAACCCGACATTTTTTGCAACTTCAAGATTTTCTGTAGGCCACATCCTACCTCTGTTTTAGCTGAAATTTTCTGTGGATTCTCCCCCATTGTTGGTGAGTTGGAGAAAAATATCAAAAAAATAAAAAAAAAGAAATTTGGGATTTCTACTAGTGCTACATCTAGCCCGCTGAAATTTCTAGATTTGGCTATTTTGCACTTAGCCCCCTGTTATCGCCTGTGTGCCTTTGTCTCCTTGTTTCTACTTTGCTATCACTACTGTTCTAGGACATACTTAGACCAGCAACTAGGGACAAGTTACTTGGGCACTTATTCAACTTTACTATCTGTTTTTGATTTGTGAGCCACTCACATATATATATTTGGCCTTCCTAGCTCTACATATTTCTTCTAGACAGCACATAGGTTCTTTTGTGACCCTAGCAATGGTGGAACACACCTCCCTGGTATCCTTTGCTTTGCTTTTCCGAACTTTGCAAGAGCTTTGTAAGGAGTTTCCTTTTGCTATGTTGAGAGGCACCACTGCTTAGCTGTTTTGTAGGGATAACCTTCACTGTTTATTTCCTGTTTTGGTGTTTGTGATGGCAGGAAGTGACAACGGAGAGATGGCTTCACCCTCACAATTTGCTGAGTGCGTGAGCCAAGAGCAGCTCCAGAAGGCTTTGCAGGCTGCTCAGAGTGATTTGGTAGAGACGATCACCAGAGCCGTTACTGATGCGGTCAGCAAGCTTCACATTGGAGAAAGCATCCAGCGGTTGGAGAAGCGGGTCTCTAAGTTAACCGATCAGTTTGTCACGTTGGAGACCGCTCCCAAGACCAATGATACGAACACCAATAACAACAACAATGATGTTGAAGACGTCCATGATGAAGATATGGTGTATAAGGCTGATGGCACCATGGATAGGTCAGCTACAAGGACCGCATGATTACGACGTTGTTTGCAACATAATACTCAAGGTATGGGTGGTTTTCATAACTACAATCATCGTCCATACGGTAACTATGCTCTAGATGACCCGTATGCTAAAATTAAGTTTTCAATTCCTTTGTTTTCGGGTCAGTATGATGGTGATGTTTATCTTGATTGGGATATGACTGTAGAACAAAAATTTAATGTCCATCTTGTTCCTGAACAACATAGAGTTAGACAAGCTATTAGTGAGTTTAAGGACTTTGCTATTGTTTGGTGGAGTGGTCTAGCTGCTGAAACTGATTTGCCTACTACTTCGGAAGAACTTAAGGTAGCAATGCATGATCGTTTTGTTCCTCCTTCTTTTTATAGAGGGATTCATAATAAACTACAACGTTTAGAACAAGGAGATAAAACTGTTCAGGAGTACTTTAGTGAGCTTCAGAAGGGTTTGATTCGTTGTGCTGTAGTTGAAAAAGTAGAGCATCAGATTTGTTGCTTTTATTCTAGTTTAAGAAAAGAAATTTAGGACATCCTTGATTATAAAGAATATTATACCCTCACCCAATGTTTCCAGTATGCTATGCTTGCAGAGAAAGAATCACAGGGACTTTTCCAGGCTTTTCAGGAGTACAGCAAGTCGAGGGACTCCTACCCCCCACGCTCGACGGGGACTTTGGGGCTGCCCAGGTCATCTTTCCGGCCGCGCCCACCAGCAGCTACCAAGGGAACTAGTGTTGTTTCTGCAGCCCCAAGATCAGCCCCTACACCTTCTACGTGCTTAGGTAAAACTACTGTGCATATGTGGCGACAGACGATGGCGGTTACATGAGCACCTCTGATGTGGAGGATGAGGAAGAGGACATCGCTGCCACCAGCAGTGACCTCGTCCTTGGAGGCGGAGACACCCCATGGGATACATGAACATTATTGTTCAATGTGTCCTTAGCACACAAGTTCATCAGCTCGAGATGATGCAGCGCCACAACTTGTTCCAGATTTTCTTCGTCATCAAGAACCACCGAACACGTGTCATCATTGATGGAGGGAGCTGCAATAACATGGTGAGTTCTGATGTGGTCAACAAGCTTGCTTTGACCACATATCCGCATCCACATCCGTACTACATTTAGTGGTTAAATGACTCTGGCAAAGCTAAGGTAATACAAACTTGTAGAGTTCCTTTTTCCATTCGTTCTTATGTGGATTCTGTTGATTGTGATGTCGTACCCATGCAAGCATGTTCACTTTTATTGGGTAGATCTTGGGAATTTGATAATGATATTGTACACCATGGTAGAAGTAATAAGTACACTTTTATGTATAAAGGAACTAAAATTACTTTGTTACCAATGACCCCTGCTGAAATTGTACAAGCTGATTTAGAAAGAACTGCTAGATTGAAAAATAAAGGTCCTGAAATCCAACAACCTGTTAATTCTAGTTCTACACCTAGTAATGTTAATGATTCTTCAAGTTCTAAGGGTGCTGGAATTAAATTACAAGGTCATTCATGTCTTGCAACAAAATCTGAGCTTGCTGAAATTTCTGATAAAGATGATATTTGCTATGCTTTGATATGCAAAGAAGCTTTGTTTTCGCTTGATGATATTGCTTCTAGTACTTTGCCTCCTGCTGTCACTAACCTTTTGCAGGCGTATGAGGATGTTTTTCCAGCTGAGATACCCCCGGGATTGCCACCCAGAGGGATTGAGCATCAAATTGATTTGATTCCGGGTGCTACTTTGCCAAACCGTGCTGCTTATAGGACCAACCTTGAGGAGACTAAGGAGATACAATGACAAGTTCAAGACCTTTTGGATCGTGGGTATGTTCGTCAATCACTTAGTCCTTGTGCTATTCCTGTACTTTTAGTTCCTAAGAAAGATGGTACTTGGCGTATGTGTGTAGATTGTAGAGCCATTAATAATATTACTATTAGGTATCGTCATCCTATTCCTAGGCTAGACGACATGCTTGATGAGTTACGTGGTGCTATAATTTTCACTAAAATTGATTTGCGTAGTGGCTACCATCAAATTAGAATGAAACTTGCAGATGAATGGAAAACAACTTTCAAAACCAAATTTGGATTATATGAGTGGTTAGTAATGCCTTTTGGTTTAACTAATGCACATAGTACTTTCATGCGCTTGATGAATGAGGTTTTAAGAGCTTTCATTGGCAAATTTGTGGTAGTTTACTTTGATGATATCTTGATTTATCGCAAATCCATAGATGAACATATGAATCATTTGCGTGCTATTCTTGATGCTTTATGAGATGCACATTTATTTGGTAACCTTGAGAAGTGTACCTTTTGCACGGATCGAGTCTCTTTTCTTGGCTATGTTGTCACTCCACAGGGGATTGAGGTGGATGAGGCGAAGATTGAAGCCATAAAGAGCTGGCCTGTACCAAAAACTATCACATAGGTGAGGAGTTTTCTTGGTCTTGCAGGTTTCTACCGCCGCTTTGTCAAAGATTTCAGCACCATTGCTGCACCTTTGCATGAGTTGACAAAGAAGGGCGTTGATTTCCATTGGGGTAAGGTACATCATGAGTCTTTTGATGCTTTGAAGGATAAACTTACACATGCACCATTGCTGCAATTACCTAATTTTGATAAGATTTTTGAGCTTGAATGTGACGCTAGTGGTATAGGCATTGGTGGTGTTTTGATGCAAGATAGTAAACCTGTTGCATACTTTAGTGAGAAAATTACTGGGCCTGTTTTGAATTACTCCACGTATGATAAGGAATTGTATGCACTTGTACGTTGTTTAGAGACGTGGCGTTATTATTTGTTGCCCAAAGAATTTGTTATTCATTCTGATCATGAATCACTTATGTATATTCGTTCTCAATGTAATTTAAATCGTAGACATGCTAAATGGATTGAGTTTATTGAGTCTTTTCCTATCATTATTAAACATAAGAAAGGGAAGGACAATGTGATCGCTGACGCATTATCTAGGCGCTATACTTTATTGTCTTAACTTGATTGTAGAACTTTTGGACTTGAGGCAATTAAAGAACAATATGCTGTTGATGTTGATTTTAATGATGTATTGCTACATTGTAAAGAAGGTCGTGCATAGAACAAATTTGTGTTGATTGATGGATTCTTGTTTAGAGCTAACCGCCTATGCATTCCAGTTGGTTCCGTTCGTCTTTTGTTGTTACAGGAGGCGCATGGAGGTGGATTGATGGGTCATTTTGGTGCCAAGAAGATGGAGGATATTTTGGCCAGACACTTCTTTTGGCCAGGGATGAGGAAAGATGTTGAGCGCTTTGTTGCTCGCTGCACTACATGTCAAAAAGCTAAGTCCCGCTTGAATCCACATGGTTTATACATGCCACTTCCTGTTCCTTCTATTCCTTGGGCGGATATTTCTATGGACTTTGCTTTAGGACTACCTAGGACTAATAGGGGGAGTGATAGTATTTTTATTGTTGTGGATAGATTTTCTAAGATGGCACACTTTATACCATGTCATAAGATTGATGATGCTAGTTATATTGTTGATCTCTTTTTCAAAGAAATTGTATGTTTGCATGGTATGCCTTCTACTATTATTTCAGATCGTGATGCAAAATTTTTGAGTCACTTTTGGCGCACGCTTTGGAATAAGTTGGGTACAAAGTTGTTGTTTTCTACAACTTGTCACCCACAAACTGATGGACAAACTGAGGTGGTGAATCGCACTTTGGGTACTATGTTGAGAGCTATTTTGAAGAAAAATGGGAAGAATGTTTGCCTCATGTTGAGTTTGCATATAATCGGGCAAAACATTCTACTACCAAGGTAAGTCCTTTCAAGGTAGTGTATGGTTTTGATCTCCGTACTCCACTTGATATACTTCCTCTACCTATTCATGAGAGAGTTCATGTTGATGCTAAGGAGCGTGCTGAATTATTTTGAAAATGCATAAGACCACTAGACTTAGCATTGAAAAGATGAATGACAAGTATAAAATTGCTGGTAGTAAAGGTAGAAAAGAAGTAAAACTTGATGTAGGAGATTTAGTATGGTTACACTTGAGAAAGGATAGATTTCCAGATTTGAGAAAGTCTAAATTAATGCCTAGAGCTGATTGTCCTTTCAAAATAATAGAGAAGATTAATGATAATGCATACAAACTTGAGTTGCCTCCCGAGTTCGGGGTTAGTCCTACTTTTAATATTTCAGATTTGAAACCATACTTGGGAGAAGAGAATGAGCTTGAGTCAAGGACGACTCCACTTCAAGAGTGGGAGGATGATGAGGACATCACTCCTAAGGATACATGCAACAGTCCTCCAATTCTGGACTTGCAAGGTCCAATGACTAGAGCTCGTGCATGACGACTAAATTTAGAGGTGAGCTCGTTCCTACATTCTTCATTATATGTCACTTTTGAGAATGGTTTGCTGCCTATTGATTATATTGTAATTAGGAACCATGTAGAGGACCAGGAGATGATGGGAGAAGGACTTGGAGATGTGGAGGACCAGCAAGAACATGGAAGACAAGGTGGAGGCCCAACCAAAACCGACTTCGAGTCTGTTTTAGGGCTCAGGACCAGTCTGCACTAAAACGAATGCTCAGGACTCATACGGACTCAGATTTGGACGTTCTACATATGCACGGAAAGATAAGAAGGAGACCTTTCCAATGCCACCGGTCTCATATCAAAATTCATCCGGAGTCATCAGGAATCGTCAAAACAAGAGAGGGTCTAGAATCTGTTTCGGTGCTGTGTCGCCTATTTTTGGCCTTTGGGCTTTGTATCTAGTTGAGCCCAATTAGGGGCGCATCCAGAGGGTCTTGCACGACCCTAGGGTCTTCATATACAGCTGCCACCGCACCATTAGGGTTCGGGTTTTGCTTAGATTATTCTGTTCATAACAGTTTTGCTGTCATCACGGTTTGTAAGATCCCAACTTCGTGAGATTCATAATACATCTGCAATTTGTTGCATTCTTCTTTGTTCTTGCTTGTGTTCTTGATTCGCAGGCAGGGATTAGCCTTCTCAGCGAGGTCAATCATTTTAGGACAGTTGATAAGCAGAGGAGACATCGTGCTGTGATTGCGGGGTTTAGAAAATGCTGTTCTGAAGCCGGATCAATTTGTGTCGCCTCCGACCAAATCAACGTATCCAGAACCTTTCGGAAGATCAGGAACCCTTGTCCACATCAGAGCGCCATGATCATGATCTTGGGTAGCATGTGTGAAGTCTTCCTCACCTACAAATGAAAGGCTGGAGTTAGTTATTAATCTTGTGAACTTAATAAATATTACAACAAGATATTTGACTTGTGAACTGAAGAGTGGAGGGTGGAACCGTCATACCACCCACGTCACCCCCGTCGTCATCTGAATCAAATTTCGTCCGACTCTTAGTATGGTGGGCTCTTTCTTTGATCTTCACTAGAAGTGGACTCATCACTGGGAACTGGTTGTGGATGAATAATTTTCTTCTTTTTTGGATTAGGTTTCCTTGAAAAAGCTTTATTTTCCGCTTGCCTATGTGTGTATCTCCCACATGTTCCTCTGCCCACTCAACAAGAGAACTTGTGCCAATAATCCTTTGCAATTCTCTAGGATCATCTCCCTCAGTCACCAAGTGGGAAGGGAGAGTGGTGTCACTCTCAGTGTCTTCCTCATCAAGTACTGGATCGGTATTTGATCGCCCATTCTCCATCCAATCTCGTATAGGATTTTTATCATTATACAAAGAAAGCTCCATAAGTTTATGGAATGGATCTTCGTCTGGTGGCTTGTATAATCCCGCTTCCTCGTGCGAATGCGTAGGTTGTAGTTGACATACACCAACTTGTTTAGTTTCTTATGAGACAACTTATTACGCACCTTTGTATGAACCAATGCAAATGTACTCCAATTACGTTCACATTCGCTTGACGAACAACATTGGGACACAAGGCATAGTGCAAGCTTATGAAGATGTGGAGTGTCACCGCCGAACATAGCCCACCATTGCGCTGTATCATAAAGTGCAAAAAAGTGAGTATGAGAAAAAGTAGACATGACTTAGAAAGAAATATAAGTATCACCACGTAACATACCAGGAGAAGTATTACTGTCATATGCCATCTTCTGTGTCAATTCTGTGAAAAAGGATCAATTTTACGTTTGTAATTTTCAGCTTCTTTGAGTGCTGCTACACACGTGTTCATGTCGGTCATCGTCTCAATTGCTGATCGAAGATCATGAAGGACGTTATTCGTCGTGCCATAAGCATAATGAGTTCTTGGGTGCAATCCCGCAGCTGTTAAAAAAATGATACATGTAAGAGCAACATTCACCAACTGGATTTATGTAACAATGAAATAAATGTTACCTACATTAACATAAGTGTCACTTGCAATGTGACTCATCCTTGGATTTATCACCACCAAGTAGCGACCAAACTCATGTCTATTATTATGAAATAGACTATCATATTCACTACGTAGCATATTGAGCCTTAAGAGAACTTCACACAAATTGGGGATCTTATCCTGGTCCGCGAAGCGAAGAAATGCATACAATGGTTGTACTGCATTGACCACATGGCTCATGTTCCCCCCACCAAGACAAGCTAGACAAGCGAGAATGAGCATACCTTCCCTCATCCATGTTTGAAAGTTGCCAAGAGGGGGGTGAAGTTCAGGCTCATGTTCCCCCACCAAGACACAAGATTTATTACCGAAGTTCAGGCTCATAAAGAACCCTACTTCTCCATTGAGAAGTCCACAAAGGATCGGGTCTCTTTCAACCCTATTCTCACTCAAGCGATCACAAAGATCAAGCTCGAGTTCTCCACTATCAATTCCCTTGCGGGAGGGTAATATAAACTTCCCGAGGCCTCACCACACAAGTTGGGAGCTCTTCGGGCACTGCTAACCATCTAGGAGCAAAGCTCCAAGAGTAACAAGCACAAATCACAAAGATGGTTAAATCAAATGCTCAAGAGTGGAATAATGCTCTCTTCACTAGGAAACAATGGCTCACTAAAACCCTAACTCAAAGGATGAAGCTTTAGCTTGGAGAGGGAGAGTGAGGAGAGTGAAGCTCATAAGTACAATTTGATTTTCGGATTGGAGAGAGGGAGCACGAAGTGTGGTGGGAGCCTTCGATACAAAGGACTCAAAAAGAGCCGTTGACCTGTCTGGACACCCTGCACCTGCACTGCCGATCGAGCCATTGGCACTGCCGGTAGGGTTTTTGACACACTGTGATAGATTTGCAGGCAAGGATGTGGCCTACACTGGCACTGTCGATCAAGGCATCGGCACTACCGATGAGGCAGCCACAGAGAACAAGATGTCTCTGGAGACCCTGATCGGCACTGCCGATCGTGGCTAGCCAAAGGACCCGAGTGAACACATTCTCTGTGAAGAGGGGACCGGCACTACCGATCAGGATATCGGCACTACCGATTAGCTATAGGCTGAGCCAGACAGAAAGAGTGGCTTTCTGGAAGAGCCAACGGGCACTGGCGATGGAACCATCGGCATTGCCAATGAGATACAGCTAGAGAGCCAAAGGAGAACAGACTTTTCTGGAAGGGTGATTGGCACTATCGATGCTAGCAAGACAGAAACCAGAGAGGTGTTTGGACATCATAGCGCCTCTGGGAGGAGTGATCGACACTGCCGGTGAGGATCACCGGCACTGCCGATGAAGGCAAAAACTAGAGGGCAAAAGAACTGTAATTTGGGAAATTTTGAGCATTTGACTTTATCAAACTTTGTAAATTATACCCCTCTTAATAGTACGGTTCACCTATACTCAAGATTAGAAATAACCACGGATCCTTCATTCTTGAGTAAATTTTGGACTTTAATTTGCGGCAAATGACGGTCTTCTTTTCCCTTCTTTGTTTCAATACTTTTCATTCTTCAAAAGAGATAGTCATCTACACACATACTCAATGAAAACATTAGTCCATTCTTAATTGTATTGACGTCAATCTCCAAAACAAAATTAGGGGCCTAGATGCACTTTCAATCTCCCCCTTTTTGGTGATTGATGACAATACAACTAAATTTCATAGAAATTTGCAATAAGAATCATTTTATGATATTAAAACCAATGTGGAGCTCCCCCTAAGTGTGTGCATGATATAAATAATAATGATCAACAACAACAATGCACATATTTAAAGGAAAGTGTGAGAGCTCCCCTTAACACCTTGCATATGAGACAATTTACACTAATGGAGCAGAAGAGATAATAAACTAAGCATATGATGATAATTATCAAACTAATGCATCTAGAAGGCGTGAAACAACAATACACCATCACAAGAGACAATAGAAGCAACCTAACCATAAAACACAAATAGAGGTTTACAAGAACAAAAGTAAATAGTTTTTACAAGCCACAAGCAAATTGTCCATCACTCTCACAAAATGAAAAACTAACTACTAGACACCAACACCAACTAATCTACTAATATTCTCCCCCTTTGCCATCACAACACCAAACAGAGGGAAAATAACCGTGGGAAGCCTCACTCCTCCAGGGAATCTGTGTCGTCGTCATCATCATCTGCATCCTAAGCAACTAGGACAGCCTGTGTAGCCTAAGTGTAGAAACCCCAGGGATCATCATAGGAGTGAACTGAACTGGAGGTGGAAGCTCAACACTGGTGGTGGCGGCGAGGGTCCTCAAGTCTGACTGAACTTGAGTCAGAGCCTGCTTTTGCTCCCTGATGGCCACTGCAGAGTCCCGGCATATGCAAAACATGGACTTTATGGCACGGGTGACCTTCGAGGACCGGTGACCAGGGCGAGGGGCAGCACTAGGACCGGCTGCCTCTCCCCTTGCTGCTGCTGCTGCTGAAGACTGAGGCACATCTGCCGCTACTGGAGGAGTACTACCGTGTGGAGGTGATGCAATGAGAGGAAATTTCTTCGGTGTGACTGAGGGATGCTTGTGATCACATATGAACTAGTAGCCCACCACACAGAATCATCTTCATAATGTAAGGAGCATAAATCAAAGAGGCCTTACTAGTGTAGGAGTTGTAGAGAATCTCTGTCCATATGAAGTCAAACACACTGAAAGGCTCCGCTCCCTCTGTCATAGCAAACATCAAAGTCTTGCTGGAGCTGAGAATATGACTGTGATCCCCCAACTTAGGAGTCAAAGTCACCCGGAGCATGTTATTGAGAACTCGAAAATATGGCTTCATGACATGATAAGAACCAAACTCAACACCATGCTTGGGGTCAGCATAACGAGCATCATACATGAACTCCCACTCACTGTCCTCCTGAGAATCAAAGATAGTCGCCTTGGGCTTCGGTCTGTCAGTCTCATCAAAGCCATGGATCTGAGAAAAGTTGAAGTAAGTGATAGTGAAACGGTTGCCCTCTATGGTCCAGCGCAGCTTGGAATCCATGTGGTTTTCCTTATCAACCTGAATCCACATGGTAGCATAGAACTGAGCAATGATCTCATCATTCCAGTGCTGGTGCAAACCCATGATAGATGTCATGTTCCTCCTGTCACACTCTGAGTTGATCAGCTGAAATGTGGGATCATCTGCTACTGACATCCTATCCCAGTCAATGCACTTCATGGGTCTAACTCTGTGTGTGGTCTTCTTCTGAATGTTCTTGTACCATGCAACTTGAGTCATGTCCTAGAATCTGACATTGGAGACACCCGGGTGCTTGGGCTCGGTCTAGGGGTTAGTGTGATGGTACACTCTCATCTCATCCCTGGATGGAGCCACTGGAATCCGGAACTGATCATCCAGCTGTGGTGCTAACAACTGATAGGTGATGGAGGAGCGCATGGGTCCATTGATAGGCTAATGAATAACCTCATCCCTAGACTCAACATCCTCCTCATCGTCCTCCACAGCACCCTCCTCAGCCTCCTCATCCTCTTGCTCATCATCCTCTTGTTCTTCCTCAATGTCTTACTCCTCTGACTCTTCATCCTCACTAGGAGTAGGATCACGTGGAGGAATAACCTTGCCCTTGCCCTTGCCACGCCCAAGGCCAACATCACATGAGGTGGCTTGGCCTAAGTCTCCGCCTCGATCCGCTTGCCTCCCCCACCCCAACGAGCAACAGGAGAGTCATTGGGGTCAAAATCCGTGTCCGAGTCACTGGAAGTGCCTGGATGCTTCTGACGTTTGCCACCCGACATCTATCAAGAAGATAGGAAGTGGTGTGAGAAAGTTGCAACGAAAATCAGTACTGGACTGCTGTCTAGATTGCCTTGATCGACAGTGCCGGTGGGAGTCGTCGGCAGTGCCGGTAGGGCAATGAGAAGGCAACCTGAGTGAAACTGCTCTCTAGTTGACCCAACCAGCAGTGCCAATAACTGACATCGGCAGTGCCGATCAGTTCAATCTATCGCTGCAACAAACAATTAGGGTTTCAGGATCTCCCGACCGGTAGTGCCGATGAGGGCCATCGGCAGTACCGATCGTGTAGGCTTGAAACCCAAAGTGCACTAAAAACTGAGATTTAGCCACTAAAACTCTACCAAAATACAGGGGTGACTAAATTCCTCCTAGATAAACAGCTCTATCATGTGATATTACGTAAAAACATGAGGCATTGCGAGATTCAAGAGATGGAGATTTTCCAAAAATACCTTCAAAAGTCCTTCAAATCCGAGAGGAGATGGAGAGGAGAAGATCTAGGAGCTGTTTTGATCCACTTCCCGCTTGATTCCACAAGGTTTGGCAAGGATTTGGAGAAGGGGAACTTGAGGTAGGGTTAGAGAGAGAGGGAGGCGTGGTTGAAACTGGAGAACTGAAACTGGACTCGGTCCTGTGAGGGGACCGAGTTGAGTTCAAAACTCCAGGCCTGCATCAGCAGTGTCGGTGATGAGCATCGACAGTGCCGGTGCGGGTCAACGCACAAGGTCCAGGCCTACATCAGTAGTGCCGATGGAGGGAGCCGGCAGTGCCGATGAGGGCAGCCTGACGGAAAATAACCCAGAAGAGAATGGGCTCTGTGAGGCTCTTAGTCGGCACTACCGATGGAGTCATCGGCATTGCCGATCCTCAGCAAGACAACATAGAGCTAGGAGAGGATTTTTCCAAATAATTTTTGATGGACAACAAACAATCTTGACATCATATGGTTAGTCAACAATCAACAATTCATAACAATGACCATATTTTGACAAGATTTGATCTAATGATCAAGATACAACATCAATAGCGAAAATAATGGATTTTGACATAAAGCAATGATTTTTGCAAAGATAAAACAAACACCATTCAGATGTGCACATTTCTTACACCACGTTGCTAGAGTCAAGGATATTTAGCTCACTTCTAAGATAGCAAAATCTTTTCTCATCTAAGGGCTTTGTAAATATATTGGCTAGTTGATCTTCAGTTCGCACATGACTAACTTCTATATTCCCCTTGATAGAATGATCTCTCAAAAAGTTGTGCTGGATATCTATATGCTTTGTGCGCGAATGCTCAACGGGCTTGTAAGCTAGCCTTATGGCACTCTCATGGTCGCATAGGAGGGGGACATGGTTCAACTTGTAACCGTAGTCCCATAGAGTTTGTCTCATCCAAAGTAGTTGTGCACAACAACTACCAGCGGCGACATACTCCGCTTCGACCGTGGAAATAGCAATGGAATTTTGTTTCTTGGATGACCATGACACTAGAGATCTACCCAAAAATTGACATGTCCCAGAGGTGCTCTTTCTGTCTACCTTATCCCTGGCATAATCCACATCAGAATAGCCTAATAGGTTGAACTTTGAACCCTTGGGATACCAAAGCCCTAGGTTGGGTGTGTGAACTAAATATCTCAAGATTCTTTTAATGACCACCATGTGACACTCCATAGGAGCAGCTTGAAAGCGTGCACAGATACACACACTAAGCATGATATCGGGCCTAGATGCACAAAGGTAAAGCAAAGATCCAATCATGGAGCGATATACCTTTTGATAAACGGGTTTATCCTTTTTTTTGAGGTCGATGTGTCCATTTGTTGGCATGGGAGTTTTGATGGGCTTTGCCTTGTCCATGTCAAATTTCTTCAATAAGTCTTGTGTGTACTTGGCTTGACATATGAAGGTGCCATCTTTGAGTTGCTTGACTTGGAAGCCTAGGAAGTATGTCAATTCTCCCATTATGGACATTTCAAACCTCTTGGTCATTATATTGCTAAACTCATCATAAAAGTTTTGGTTAGTAGAACCAAATACAATGTCATCGACATATATTTGGCACACAAATATATCATTGCCAAAATGCTTAGTGAAAAGAGTTGCATCGGTCTTGCCAATGACAAAACCCTTTTTATCAAGAAAGTCCCTAAAACATTCATACCAAGCTCTTGGGGCTTGCTTGAGCCCATAGAGCACCTTATGGAGTTTAAAAACATGGTTAGGATACTTTGGATCTTCAAAACCCGGTGGTTGCTCCATGTACACCTCTTTCTTGATTGGCCCATTGAGGAATGCACTTTTCATGTCCATTTGGTACCACTTAAAATCATGGTGAGTAGCAAAAGCAAGTAATATTCTAATAGATTCAAGTCTTGCTACGGGGGCATAGGTTTCATCAAAATCCAAACCTTCTACTTGTGAATACCCCTTTGCCACGAACCTTGCCTTGTTTCTTGTCACAACACCATCTTCATTTTGTTTGTTGCAAAACACCCATTTGGTGCCCACAACATTCTTGTTCTTTGGCCTTTCCTCTAATGTCCACACTTCATTTCTTATGAAGTTGTTTAATTCTTCTTGCATGGCCATCACCCAATCTGAACCTTCAAGTGCTTGTTCTACCCTAAATGGCTCCATAGAAGAGACAAAAGAGTAATGTTCACAAAAATTACTAACTCGAGATCTAGTGATTACCCCCTTATCAATGTCTCCAAGTATTTGCTCAATGGGGTGATCACGTTGTACATTTTGATGCACTCTTGGGTGTGGTGGATGTGAGCTTTCTTGACCACCATCTTTATCTACCTCTTGATCATGTCTTTGAGAATCATCAATTGAGTCTTGTTCATGATCACCAACATTTTGATCTTGACCAGTTGCATGATCAATTTCTTCATTTTCATAATGTTGGTCTTGTCTCGATGGAGAGGATTGATTTTCAACACTTGAATTTTCTTGTGGTCTCACATCACCTATGGCCATTCTTTTTATTGTATTTCTAGGAGCTTCTTCATCTACATCATCATTAACAACTTGCTCCACTTGAGAGCCATTAGATTCATCAAATGTCACGTCACGTGAAATTTCAACACAACCGGTGGTTTTATTGAACACACGGTAGGCATGAACATTTGATACATAACCAAGCAAGAAACCTTCATCAACTTTTGGAGCAAACTTCGAAGTCTTGGGTTTCTTGTTTAGCATAAAACATTTGCTCCCAAAAACACGAAAGTAGGAAATATTAGACTTGTTACCGGTTAGTAGCTCATATGGTGTTTTCTTCAACAGTCGGTGGAGATACAACCGGTTGGACACATGGTACGCGGTGTTGATGGCTTCGGCCCAAAAATGGTTGGACATCTTGTATTCGTCAAGCATTTTTCTTGCCATCTCAATGAGTGCACGGTTCTTTCTTTCGGCTACCCCATTTTATTGAGGGGAGTAGGGTGCCGAAAATTCATGCTGGATGCCTTCTTCATCGAGGTACTCCTCAACTTGAGTGTTCTTGAACTCGGTTCTGTTGTCACTTCTTATCTTCTTGATATTGACTTCATATTCATTTTATGCTCTTTTCATGAAAGTCTTGAGCACATCTTTTACTTCACCTTTATCATGCAAAAAGAATACCCACGTGAAGCCAGAAAAATCATCAACAATTACAAGACCATATTTGTTACCACCAATGCTTATGTAGGACATGGGGCCGAAAAGGTCCATGTGCAACATCTCCAATGGTCTTGTGGTTGTCATCACATTCTTGGAGGGGTGTGACGCTCCAACTTATTTTCCCGCTTGACATGCACTACAAATTTTGTCTTTCTCAGCAAACATCGGTTAGTCCTATGATGTGGCCGCCCTTTTGGAGTTTGTGAAGATTTCTCATACCAACATGGGCAATCCTTCTATGCCACAACCAACCCATGTTGGACTTTGCCACTAAGCATGTGCCAAGTCTAGCTTCATCCGTGGAAAAATTCACAACATAAAGTTTTCCTTTAAGCACACCCTTAAAGGAAACCGAGCCATCACTTCTTTTGTAGACGGTCACACCATATTCGTTGAACAAACAATCAAAGCCCATTTTACAAAATTGTGAAATGGACAGTAGATTGAAGTCAACGTGATCAACAAGCATAATCATAGAAAGAGAAAACAAAGAAGTGAGAGGGATTCTACCATAACCTAGCACTTGACCCATGCTATTATCACCAAATGTGATATATTCATTTTTGTTATGGCTTGGCTCAAATGATTTGAACATCTTCTTGTCTCCGGTCATATGATTGGTGCATCCACTATCAATCATCCAACTTGACCCTCCAGAGACATAGTCCTACAAAACAAATTAAGCTTTGTTTTTAGGTACCCAAATTTGCTTGGGTCCTTTTACATTAGTCACAAGCACTTTGGGCACCCCCACACAAGCCTTAGACCTCTTGTCGCGTGGCCCAACATATTGGGCAAATACACGACCATGCATGTTTCTCATGAGCACATATGAAGCATCAAAGTCATGAAAGAGTGCACAAGTAGCATTAGACACATTTGCATGAGAATCATTAACAAAAGAGGAATGGTTAGTGTTCATGCTCTTGGCTTGCTTCTTTTGGTAAGATCCTTCCTTAGTGAATTTAAGGAATTCTTTTCCATTCTTCTTCTCCCTAGCATTGTGCTTGGCACCCTCAACAATACCAATGCCATCCAAGATGTGAGACATTCTTGTGTTTGAGTATGCACCTCTTGCATACTTTGCATTTTCATCATGTTGTATTTTGCTTTCAAGTGCCCTCATTAGCTTGTTCAAATCATCAATCAATTTCACATTAGTAGCACAAGCATCAATATCAATATTATAGCACCTATCACATCCTTTGCTAGTAGAAGCATGAGAGTTGTTGGTGGAGGATGTGAAGGTTGAGAGAATTCTATATTGCTCTTCAAGAGACTCATGAGTCTTTTCCAAATCCTCATACTTCTCTTGAAGTTCATCTTTAGTGCTTTTAACATTCTCACAAGCATTCTCAATTTTAGTGAGGGACATGGTTAATTCATCATTTTTCTTTCTTTCAAGTTCAAGGAGCTTCTCTAGTTCAAGGTTTCTTTTCTTTTTCAAGAATAAGCAAGTCTTTTTGTTTTTCAAGAAGCTCCTCTTGTCTATCATTCTCTTCCTTTTGTTTTTCAAGTAATTCCATAAACTCAAGCATTTTAGGAAGTAAAGCATTAGCAATGTTATCATCATCTTCACTACTACTAGATTATGAAGAACGCTTATGTTTGGATTTAGATACCTTGGATCCTCTTGCCATGAAGCACTTGTGGCTGTTGTAGTCTTCATCATCACTTAAACTCCAAAATAGAGAGTGTTGGTGGGAGTGACGCCAATGGCAAGTGTAGCAATTCCTCCTTCATCCAAGTTGGATTCGGAGGAGGAAGATGATGAAGAGGATGAGTCATCAGAATCCCATTCTTGGCCAATATGAGCTTCACCTCTTCTATGTTTCTTGTACTTCTTGTCCTTCTTGTGGTGCTTGTCTTTCCTTCTCTCTTCCTTGTTTTTCGTCTTTGGACATTCCACAATGAAATGTCCTTCATCACCACATTCATAGCAAGTTCTCTTTGATCTTCTCACTTTTCCTTTATCATAGCTTTTCTTCTTGTAGCCATCTTTCTTGAGAAATTACATGAATCTTCTAACAAGCAAAGCCATCTCATCATCACTATCTTCATCACTAGAATCAACTACTTTCTTTTTCTTCTTCTTGTCCTTCTTGTCATTAGTCTCATGAGATGCTTTGAGTGCTATTTCTTTCTTTTCTTCTTCACCTTGTCCCAACAAGTTGTTCACTCTTGTTGCTTCTTCATCTCTCTCTTTGTAGGTGAGCAACCTTCCTAGTACTTCATCCGTACTAAAGTTCTTAAAGTTTTCTTTCTCTCTGACAAAGTTGCAAGCACATTGATTCCATGGTTGCAAAGCAAGAAGCAACCTCTTGTTGACCTCAATGGTGTCAAGTTTGAACCCTAGAGCTCTTCTCTTGTTTACAATTTCCATGAGTCTATCATGCACTTCTTGTAGCCCTTCACCAGCCTTCTTGATAAACAAGTTATACTTGCCTCTTAGGATGTCTTCTCTTGCTTCTCTAACACCCTCGATCCCTTCATAGATAACCTCAAGCTTTTTCCAAATGTAATGAGCTTTCTTGATTCCTATCACCTTTTCATACTCCTTTGGTGATAGGGTGGAAACAATGGCAGATGCGGCATGATCATTGTGAGTAAGCTTGATCTCATCATTGGAAGTTGGATTTTCTTCATTTTCCAACTCAAACCCTTGCTTCACCACTTCAAGATTTGTCTTCCCATAGAGCCCAAATATAGTTCCATTCTATATTTCCAATGGTCATAGAATGTTCCATTGAAGTGTGGGAACTTTCTGGAACCATTACCAACATACTCATTTTTGAGCTCATTGTAGTTAAATGGTAAAGCATTGTAGCTAACTCCGGAGTCATCTTTACCACCATCAGTTTCAACTCCGGTTGTGTCATTTGGTGGAACTCCTTTTCCTTTCATCATCTTTTATCTTCAAGCGGTTAAGTCTTCAAGAAGATCCTGCTCTGATACCAATTGAAAGTTTCCTAGAGGGGGGTGAATAGGAAAATTTAAAAAATCCTACAAAATTGGACTTAAGACAATTTTATCAGTCTGACCGGCAGTGCCGGTGAGGTTGATTGGCAGTGCCGATGGACACTGCCGATGCTGGATCGGTAGTGCCAATGAACAAACTAACAGGGTATGAAATCTAAGTTTAAGTGGTTTCGCAGTTACTAAGTGAACAAATTGCTACAACGGTAGTAGAGAGAAACAATAGAGATAATAATGAATAATAAAATAAGAGCTTTTTGAGTAGATCTAGCAAATATATCAAGTACAAGTGTGAACCCTAGGTGATGATTAAGAGAACAACAAGTAAGTAAATAAGCAGACGGAGACACAAGATTTGTTATCAAAGTTTGGGCTCACAAAGAACCCTACATCTCCGTTGAGAAGTCCACAAAGGACCGGGTCTCTTTCAACCCTATTCTCACTCAAGCGATCACAAAGATCAAGCTCGAGTTCTCCACTATCAATTACCTTGCGGGAGGGTAATACAAACTTTTCGAGGCATCACCACACAAGTTGGGACCTCTTCGGGCACCGCTAACCGTCTAGGAGCAAAGCTCCAAGAGTAACAAGCACAAATCACAAAGATGGTTCAATCGAATGCATAAGAGTGGAATGATGCTCTTTTCACTAGGAAACAATGGCTCACTCAAACCCTAACTCAAAGGATGAAGCTTTAGCTTGGAGAGGGAGAGTGAGGAGAGTGAAGCTCAAAATTACAATTTGATTTTCAGATTGGAGAGAGGGAGCACGAAGTGTGGTGGGAGCCTTTTATACAAAGGGCTCAAAAAGAGTCGTTGACCTGTCTGGACACCCCGCACCGGCACTGCCGATCGAGCCATCGGCACTACCGGTAGGGTTTCTGACACGCTGTCATAGATCTACAGGCAAGGGTGCGGCCCGCACCGGCACTGCCGATCAAGGCATTGGCACTACCAATGAGGCAGCCACAAAGAACAAGATGTCTCTGCAGACCCTGACCAGTACTACCGATTGGTTAGATCGGCACTACCAATCGTGGCCAGCCAAAGGACCCGATTGAACACATTCTCTGTGAAGAGGGGACTGGCACTGCCGATCAGGATATCGGCACTGCCGATTAGCTACAGGCTGAGCCAGACAGAAAGAGTGGCTTTCTGGAAGAGCTAGCCGGCACTGCCGATAGAACCATCGGAACTGCCGATGAGCTATAGCCAGAGAGCCAAAGGAGAACAGACTTTTCTGGAAGGGTGATCGACATTGCCGATTGGGCCAGCGGCACTGCCGATGCTGGCAAGACAGAAACCAGAGAGGTGACTGGACATCACAGCGCCTCTAGAAGGAGTGATTGGCACTACCGATGAAGGCAAAAACCAGAGGGCGACATAACTGTAATTTGGGAAATTTTGAGCATTTGACTTTACCAAACTTTGTAAATTATACCCCTCTTAATAGTACAGTTTACCTATACTCAAGATTAGAAATAAAAACAACACGGATCCTTCATTCTTGAGTAAATTTTGGACTTTAATTTGAGGCAAATGATGGTCTTCTTTTCCCTTCTTTGTTTCAATGCTTTTCATTCTTCAAAAGAGATAGTCATCTACACACATACTCAATGAAAACATTAGTCCATTCTTAATTATATTGACATCAATCTCCAAAACAAAATTAGGGGCATAGATGCACTTTCAATGTTGCTGAAACGACTCTCCAAAAACGATGGAGAGGCCACCCATGCCATGAATTTATCTCTTCTACGAAGCATGCTCTCTAGAAACATGTAGTTGGTACCAAATCATGTAGCATTCCATCACACTAACTCACCTCCAATAGCTGCTCGTATCATAGCATGCAACTTGTTGTGGTTGTAAAGCCACCGACATATCCTTCGAGCAGCCTCGATCATAGCTTTGTGCTCTGGAAACTCTCCAATGGACTTCAACATCAAATTGATAGTGTGAGCAACACATGGCTGCCACACAATCCGATACTTGCGAAATATCATCTTGCAAGCCTTCTTACAGTTTGCTCCATTATCAGTTATTATCTGCACAATATGTTCTAGCCCTAGCTCTTTCACCACTTTGCTAATTTCCTACAAATAACAACATCAATTAATATCATCTAGCATCAGTATGAAGTTACAACATTATGGATGTACCGTGTAAATGAAGTTTGCATCCTGGCTATGACCGGTGGCATCAATTGACTTATGAAAAAACATGATCCCATTGCAATATACCATGAAGTTGATGACACTCATCCCTGTTGGTTCCATCCAAGAATCACACATTATAGTAATACCATGCGTAGGCCAATCTAGCTTGAACTTTGCAAAGTGCTTTTTGATGTCTTCCTCATTTACATCTAAATATCTACCATCTATTTCTTGACCCATTGGACTGGGGATGCCCGCACCTGCAAATTTAAACTTATAAGATCTCATATGTTACAAACTGAATGGTAAGTTACAAAACAATGAAATAAACTTATCGTATCTTTGTGTCTCCTTCACAGCGCTAGTGAAATAAGGACTATCGGCCTTTTTACTAGGAATAGAAACCATTTAGACCAAGCCTTGCCAATTGCCCGCCTTGCGAGTTTACTCTTCGCTGTCCACGGTCCAGTGTCAATCCTTGTTTGCACCTTCTCCCCTTTTCCTTTTCGAGATACAGGTCTCTTCAACATCCCCATTAATCCACCACCTTGACTGCCCCAAGGTTGAGACGATCCACCACCGTGCTTGTATTGCCCACCTTGCTCACGTACTCGCGTCGCATATACCTCCTCCTCCCGTGACTCATGCAAGGCACGCTGCAACTCCTCATTATCCGCATCGTCCACATTCCCTTCAACGGCAATTTCATCTCTTCTCAGCCGATCTTGTTGCCTGCTCCTCCTCTCATCCGCAGTTCTATCCGACTCACAATAGAAGTAGTCACAAACCTCCATTGGAACATGTTTGCAAGACACAACATTGCTTCCACGTACTGCCAAGTGTTCCTTGAACCGAGTGGCACCACCCCCCTTCTTCACTTTCTTGCAATACTTGCATGCAAAGCCTGGATATATGTTCTCCCCATGCTCCCAAATGACATCGCTTTGTTTACGATCCGCCATGGTTCCTTTGCATGTGTAAGTTCTAATTAAAATCCTTCATCTTCTAATCAAAGAACTACTACACTGGTTTATATTAATTAAATAAAGATGAAAACAGAAAAAAAAACAAAAAATCACCTTCGTTTGAGGCAATGTCGGCCGGCTAGCTAGCAATGTTGGCCGGGTAGCCACGCTTGAATCCCGGCTAACCGCTGTGTCGGAGTGGCTAGCCACTACTCAGTCCCGGCTAGCCGAGCGGCAACAACGGCATCGGCTAGCCGCCCAAACCGCTCGGCTAGCCGTGGATCTCGCCCGGCTCAGGTGACACAACTTTCGGCCAGCAGCAACTTGCTGAGGGAGCTGCGGACAACGGCGATTTGGTGAGGGTGAGTGCGCAGGGGAAGCTGGGGAAGAGACCGAAAGAGAGTGCTCGGGCGTGGGGAGCAGGGAGAATAGGATAAGGTGAGTTTTCTTCTTCTATTTTTTTCATTTAATCATTCTACACTTTTTAACCCAGCCAAACATGCATAATTTTATAATGTCGTTTCATCACAATTCATAGTTTTTTCTCTAATTTTTTATCATATTTTTTTACAAATTTTTTCAAGAAATAAAAAAATTTGAATTTGGACCGGTCGAAAACCGGTGGACTGGTCAGATCAGTTTCACTGAAAACGTGGTTTTTGATCGGTTTTTGACAGGTTTTTAATCCATGCATGTGGCTATAGGTGGGTAGTGCGGTGAGAAAAAAATATGATAGAGATGGAGAGATGAGTGATTTTTGTGAAGGAATGAGTGAGACAATTTTTGCACGTAGTGGGACCATCAAAATCCTATGGCTAGATGTAGGTGGTCCATGCTAAACGGAGGTCTCAGATCGTTGGGTGAGTGACTGTCTGTAGTGAGAAAACTGGTCCTGTTATTCGTTCTTTATTAGTTTAGACGAGATTTATAATTTACTTTTTTAATATCAATGGCTGAGACTAATTTAGAGGGGAGGAACCTCCGGTACCGCTCAAACACCGTAACAAATCTCAAAACAAAAAGGTTCAGAAATTGGTGACAAAAAGGTCCAGAAGTTGGTGACGCAAGTTCATTTAGCCTCCTCGCAGGGGGGGGGGGGCATATTTGTATCCATTGTGGAGTGTGGCAAACGAGTATAGCCCTTGATTAGTCTTGTTTGGTGCGGGAGACTTGTGCAGTGAGCAGTGACCAAAGATGCCCAACTAGTCCACTACCACATTGTCTCGAAGACTGGCGGTACGACACAATGTCTTCATCGTGAGGTTAGCTGCACTGACTATTTTGTGTTTTTCTTTTCTCTCAAACCCTGTTCACCATCAATTTGTGGAAAGGAATCTGTACTGTGGCTCTTAATTTTCTAAAACCAAAATTTCCAATTTGAAATATGGTGGTGCAGCCATAGATGCGAGAGATGGATTGGGTTGGGGGAGGGGGGGGGGGGGGGAGACTATTGAAAATTTTGTACTTCCACCTGATTTTGCCAGGAATTATTTGGCCGTAACGTAGACTTAAAATTGGCAGCCTCTTTTCGTACACAAGTTTAATCTCCTGATACAGTGAACCGCACACCTGCCATGAAAAAGACAAAAAATACCTTGTTCTCCCTGACTCTAAAACGAACACTAATTCTTTTGAAGTCATCTCCTGATGATGCACGATAGTCTGAGACTGTTCACATATATACATATACCATGAACGGAAGAAAAAAAAAACTTCTTTCTCCTGACTCCAACACGAGAACACTACTTATCCATCATCGTCATCCTTTCACCGCATGCATGCGGCAAGTAGTATACATGGAACAGTAGTATACATGGAACGGTCGATCCTCCCGGCCAAAGTCACCGCGCTAGTCCTATGGCAGCTCGCCTCCCATGCCTACCTCGTTCGCTTCGCCGCCGCGTGTGCAAAATGAGTGTGTGTAAAATGATGTTTGTAGTTCCATTAGCTCATGTGAGCCGGATCCCTACGACATTCTATATAGCAACCTTCCAATGAACATGCACAAGCTAGAACCCAAAAACAATTATAACCATTGTGGTGAAAAGCGTTTTCAGTTTGAGATGGATGGTTTTTGTTGCCGTAGCGGGCAAGTCAAGCTAGCTGAGCAACAAACACCACCTGAGATGGTGAAGCTATGGACATTGGAAGACTCTACATCCAATTACATTCGTGATAATATCCGGTGGTTCAATGGACACTTCTCATTCACTTCACTTTGCTGCAGCCTGGATGAAAACACTATGAATGTCAAGAAGCATCCAATCTATACATTTCAAGCACATGGTCAGATGTACCATAACATCCGTGGTTTTGAGAGACAAAGTGGCCTGGAACCAAGCCATCTTGAATTGTACTTCTATGATAATGATCCTACCCTGGAGTTTTGCTATCGCCGCGCTCGTGAGGGTCAAAAGAAGAAAGATAAAGAGGTTATTTCGATGTTGGTCAATATAATGAAAGGGAACCCATACTCTAGGGAACTCAATATAATTGGTGATGTTATAAAGGTTGATGACTTCCGTATAATACTTAATCTGGACCATCAAATGGATCAAAGGACGTACAATGCACGAACATCTTCAGAGGTTGTTATTGTATCGGTCGAAGGATAGAATGTGGCAAAACATTTTGATAGAAGTGTTTGTCTACAAGGAAAGGACCGACAAATTCATAATATCGGGCCGTATCATGCATCATGTGATCCTTTGTCATATCCTTTATTTTTTCCTTGCGGTGAACCCGGATGGCACACCATCATTCCAAAATCTGGTTTAAAATACAAGAAAGTTCTATCCGAGTCAACTAGAAAAAAAGCTGAGGGCAAAGAAGAAGATAACGAAGGCAAGTATTTGCTAATTATCAATTAATACAACATCTACTTTGTTTTTGAAATACTCAGTTTGAATTTTTTTACATTTATGATAGGATCTAGGGGTGGCCGGATATTTCAATTCGAGACTATTATTGCTACAAGTTTCAAGATTGTCCGGGAATATTTAATCCAGTGTTACAAGGAAAGCGTTTGTTCCAACAGTTTGCTGTAGACAAATACATTAAGATCGAGAGCAACACATAGGAATATGCCGTCCATGCCCGGCCCGGCCCGTCGAGTCGAGCGAGCGCGCGCATGTGTTCTTCCTTTCTCCCATCGACACACTTGCAAGAGATGTTAGAGCAACCAACCTTATAAGTTAGACTCTCTCCACCTCCACTAGTAATATGGGACTAAAACTTTGCACTCCCACCACTCATAAATGGGCCTTTGTGATTTTCTAGGAATTATTGTGAATATTCATGGGCCAAGCCCACAAAATTCCAGCAATCCCCCACCAGATCTCAAAGTCTCAGCTAGACTTTATCTCACTCCACTGTTGTTTAATATACCAGTATTTTCAGTATAGACTGTTAAGTTAAACTTTCACCTAGAACAATAGGCTACACTCAGTTCATAACTTAAATAACAGACTACATCTTGAATTGCATGTTTTGTGCAAACAAGTTTCCCTTACTGTCATAACCGATACTAGACCTCCAGTAGGCTTCTCCGCGGGTGGAGCATATAAGTCATACTCCCTTGGTCTTTCACGAGCTTAATAGAGATCACCCAAATCTCACAGATTGTAACCTTACAATAATCGGGCTCATATAGGTGTATTGATTCAAGATTGTAGGACAACATCTTCACTAATTAAAGCCAACTAAATACATTAAGGTAACAATCAACTTTCCATACAGATATCGAGAGTAATGCATCGCTTCTTGAGTGGGTTATAAAAAGGTTACTCTCATACTAAACTATAGTTTATTCTTCTTAGGTTCTACTTCACGGGATCTTCGATCACATAGGTTGGGTTACCACTATGGAATAGCACATATGTGTCTCATACCCATCTCCTTCGATGCACTATCTATCACATTACATGACAACCCCTTGGTAAATTGATTTGTCAGGTTCTGACCAGTTGAAATATATTCTACTGATATGACTTCGGAGTTTCTCATTTTCCTGATAGACTTCAAATATCTCTTAATATATCTTGATGACTTCATATTATCCTACAATTGTTCACTTTGACTATCACAGTTTGATTGTCATAGTTCATAAGGATTGTCAGCACATGTTTCTCAATAATATGCAAGTCTATCAAGAGCTCACGTAGCCAATCGGCCTCAACTGCAGCTGTATCCAGTGCAATAAGCTCTGCTTCCATGGTGGACCTCGTTAAGATGGTATGTTTGCATGATCTCCACAAAACAACAATACCACTAAGAGTAAATGCATATCCACTCGTGGCATACAGCACATCAGCATTAGATATCTAATTGGAATCACTATAGCCCTCTCGTGCTGCTGGATATCCGGAATAATGAATTCCATAATCCATAGTACCAACTAAGTAGTGCAGTACCCGCTCAAGCGTACGCCAATGATCATCTCCCAGACAAGAAGTAAATCGGATCAGTTTGCTCACAACAAATGAGATATCAGGCCTAGTAGCACTAGCTAAATACATAAGTGATCCAATAATCTGAGAATACCTTAATTGGTCTCTACCAATTCTCTTATTCATTCGAAGGATCAAGCTGGGATCATAAGGTGTTGGAGAAGGCTTGTTATCCTTGTAATCAAAGCGACTCAAGAGCTTCTCAACATAATGAGATTGTGTAAGAGTAATCCCATTCTCTCCTTTGATTAGCTTGATGATCAAAATAACATCAGCCTCACCTAGATCCTTCATATCAAAGCTTTGGCACAAAAAAGTCTTGACCTCATTGATCACGTCAAGGTTTGTTCGAAAGATGAGTATGTAATCAACATATAAACATAGTATAACTCTCTAACCCCACCATGATGGTAGTACACACATCTATCAGCCTCATTGACTAAAAAGCCTGCTACTAGAAGTGTTGAATCAAATTTCTCACGCCACTGTTTAGAAGCTTGTTTGAGACCATAAAAGACTTCAACAACTTACACACCTTATCTTCTTGACCCTTTATTACAAATCCATCAGGATGATTCATATAGATTTTCTCATCCAACTCTCCATCTGATGAATGATAAGACCATGTGAGGTAGCCAGAGCAAGTAATACACGAATAGTGGTGTTGACAAAAATAACCACACGTGACCTTCGAGATCTGCTTAACTCCAGTGCAGGCTCAATATGAGAAACCAGGACGTGCCAGTCGATTTTCCCTACAAATCAATAAAGAGACAAACAGTCAGAAGACACGGGTCATCAGCCCAGGACGGACCGATGAAGAAAGATGATAGTCACTATTCATGAAATCAGCCAAGGCTATTATATGAATAATAAAATAAAAGAAATTAAACCAATCGGCTGATTGTATCGGCTTATCGGCAAAATTTAATTCAATAAATAGTTTAAAATCATTGATACCAATGAAGAATTGAGTCAACAAGCCAGAGTCGATAAGCCTATAGTATTCATGAGACAAAAGGCCAAGTCGATGTAAAGTGCTAGAGTCGATAGAGCTGAGTCGATAGATCTATAGTAAAATACGCGTAGACTCGCTCTGTCGATGGTTCCAAGTCGATAGATCTAATTAGCTGGTATTGCAAATATACGTCAAAATCATAAATCCATATTATTCAAATATGGGGGCAAATGACTATCAAAGTGAATAGTAAAATCAATCTAAGCATCAGAAAGTCAATTGAACCGTGATAACCTATCAGCTAAACGTCCTGATAGAACTCTATCGACTCTACCTATAAACGGATTGCATCTAACCCTATCTACCCAGTCAGAGATCAAAACCGATGCAGCCTTACTGATTTGAACGGATCGAACTTAATCAAGACAGTATTCAAACACGGTAGATAGAGCTAGATTTAACCAATTTATAGATAAAATCGATAAAGTGACTTGAAAAATAGATCCAAAATATTCTGGTAGAACCTACTAAAATCGCAATAGATTGGTTTCAACCAAGACAATATTCCAATCAGAGTCGATAGAACAAGTACAAAGAAAATCTAATTACCAGATAACTAGCAATTCTAACGATAACAACTAGAATATCAAATCAATGAGAAAGTACTAGTTGAGATTGATAGAATTACCAAGGTTGACTAATCCAAGTCTCTCGCCGAGATCAGAGCCGATGCAGCCCACACGAGACGAGGATTTCGTCGAATAGGAAAGGTTGGCGATACGCCATATTGTATTGAATGAAAATTGTTGTTTTTTCCATACAAACCCTATTACATATTTATAACCCCATGCAAAGGGCTCTGACCCGACTCGGTCAGGACTCTTCAAAGAAACCGACTAGGTTTATTCCTAAACAAAATCTAAACTAAAATATATAGAAAAAGATTGAATGACCCTATCAGGCCCACTTGACTTCCTTTGGCCATTGAACTTCATTGACTTCTGCTAATTTCAATTCTCCGCCTCTGATCAATGGGACCGGTCAAATTTCGATGGCAACACATGCCCCCCCCCCCCCCCCGAGTCTGGTGTATGAATTTTCATGCGCCAGATTTATGTTCTTGTTTTCTGCATGCCTTTATTCACGCCCACAATCACTTGTGAACCATCCACTATTAAATTTTGTCTTTTTCCAGTCACTCACAGCCTTCTTAATTGTAGCTCGCTGTCTTCCTGTGCCGCCTTGACTGCTGGGCTTTCACCTTTGACCGTCTTCATTCTTATCCTTTGTAAGCTTCATGACCATTGGTGATTGGATCCCCAAGGTATCGATGTTTTGGTGATAGATGACAATTATGAAATTGTGGGCTAATATCTACATGAGTGTTGTCTATGTAGGAATCATCACTTAATTCTACTACAAATCTTATGGATGATGGTTGCCTTGGCGATAGATGACAATGACCACAAGCATGAAGGCTTGTGAACTTGATGGAGTCCAAGGGTTGATGGAGATGGACCAAAGCGGCAAAAAAGCTATGGTACAAGTGTTTGGAACACTTGTCTAGTTGTTAGGGCTTTGAGTCCATAGGAGAAACCAGACTATCAAGGGGGTCTAGGTCATTCTCTTAGGTCATGTCTAGTCGGTGATGTGCAAGGTTGCTGTTGGTCGTAACTACGCACCCACTTATATACCGCAAGAGGACTGTGTATGATTGTAGCAATTTCTCCCTTGAATTGAGTATTCCAAGGTTTATTGTATCCACTGGAACCTTAGGGATTATTAAACAAAGTTAACAGTAAAAGATCTAGTCAAGGCTACTGTCGAGTTCGAGTTGAAGGAGGGGAGACTAGCCAGTGCGAGGATGCACTAGACAGCAAATCTGTCGTTGCGCCAATCAGCGCAGGGTCGAGCCGATCGGCACACTAGCATATCTGTGATTGCGCTGATCGGCGCTGGAGTTGAGCCGATCGGCACATGAGCGAATCTAAGCCAAAGTGCGCCAGATACCTTGTAAGCCTAAGCTGTTAAGTGAGTAGCCAGATATCTACTAGTGAGATCGTAACCAGAAAGTCTAATCAAATAACATCATAATGGTAATTACATGGATTAATGAAAACCTATAATGGATAAGACCACCCTGATTTCCGAGCGGCTCCTGATTTATCGCTGCCGAGAGGAAACCCTTAATCGCGCGAGTATCTTACCCTACTCGACTATCCAATAGTGCTACGCAGGTTTAGTACTGTCATCGCTAAACCACACTACTAGCATCATCAAGCAACCATAATCAATACAATGTCCGAATACTATCCTGATCACCACGATCAAGATAATATCGACTTACTTAGCCTAGAACTAAGCAATTGGAATAAGCACATGCATGATTATAGAATCAAGATAGACAAATCACCAAAACCATCATCAACATATTCGATCATCCTTGAGATACATAGAGTGAGATTCATCACTGCCGAGATGGCCTACCTTGACGGATCAACTCTTACACCAATGGTTCTTGAAACTCAACTAGAGATCTATTCTAACGAGGCGAACCCTGGTGGCTCTTACTCACGGGTCTGTTGTCCCTCCGACACCTTCTTGTCTCTCGCAGCCCGGGCTTACAAGTATATATAAGGGTCCTACTTGTAAAGGACTCGGTTTCTAGCAAATAAGGCGGTTGCGCCGATCGGCGCAAGCCATGTCTTCTCTGGTTTCTCTTCCGAGTCGGTTCCTCTGTCTTCCACAACTGCCATGTGAGCCTTTTCCTTCGAGATAAAGTCTTGTACTGCATGTCGAGATCTTGAAGTTCCATAAATCTTCTAGGCAAATATCTTCAAGTGTCTTGCACATATAACCTTCCATAAAACATGTGGAATGGGCCCCGATTACTTCTGTGGGCCAAAACATCCTTGCGTCGATCGGCTCATAGGTTGCGCCAATCAGCACACTAGGCTTCTTTAGTGCTTTTCGTTGCTTCTGGACAATAAAGCTCCAAAACAACACATATACAAATATATAGGCAAAATCACAGATAAATGGCCTAAATTGGCATCAATTATGCTCTAATTGGGGTTATATTCACATATAAAAGGGGCACTTAGGAAGTGGCAACAGTTCCCCCACACTTGAACCTTTGCTTGTCCCGAGTAAAGTGAAAGAAAGAAAAATTAAAGAACACACTCTATCTATCATAAAAGATATCTCAAATCAGCAAATATTGAGCATTGTTATATTGTGGTGTATTTCATATTGGTATTCAGCAAAATAGTTCAAATATGGGCATAAGGCATTAAAGTTTCTCCCCAAAGCAAAGGGTCATGTCCAACTCACAAATTATAACTTTTCCACACATGTAAATCACTTAAAAGATTGTTGTGAACATAAAGAATCTATTTTCCAAATAATCCAAAGCAACAACTCATCTTTCAAATCTCTCAGCCTATATCTACATCATAATGATCAAATAATATTTGTGTAAAGCTTATATGAGTAGCTTGGTGAGGTAATTCAAGGATTGCAAACATAAATCAACAATATATTGTAAAGCTAGGAGATTATTCTTTACTAGAATTACAGAAGCTTAACAAGATGGCCATTTCAGAAAGAAAAATTTAAAAAGGGACTCAAACTTTCGGTAAGTGGACATGTGCATAGCAAAAATTTGATCTTGGAAGAAAAAGGAACTCCCATTATCAGATTACACATGGTTGGAATGATTCATGGCTATATTAGAATGAATTTCAAGAATAAACATGTCATATACCATCCCCCTACTCTTAAAATTTTGCTAGTCCCTTAGCAAACAGTAGAACTTTTCTCTTCTTCTTTTTTTTTGCTCTTTGCTACGCTGATCAGTTCAAATTGCGCCGATCGGCTCTCAACCTGAACTCACCAGCAGTTGTAGGTATTTGATTCACCTGGCTTTAAATAAAGCTAGAAATATAGGATGTGGTCAAGGAATGATACTCAACAAGACATTTTGGGTTTATGGCGGAATACTCAGTGGAATTGAATTTTTGCATGAGTAATTCAAGGCTACAAAAAGATACACAAAGATTTGGCCATCTTAGTAAATTCATACCAACAAGAATTAAATCCTAACCAAACTCAATCATCAGTTTAATGTTTATCTACATATCAAAGGCTCATGAGTATTGCTCAAAATATGGCATTGATAGGTAAGGATCTTGGAAACAATAAATTCCATAGTTCACAACATGAAAATTTATTTATAAAAAGATTGGTACTAAGTTATCATCATGAATTGGACAATGCAAATGAAGCACATGGATACTCAGAATTGCTCAACATAAGACATATTAGCCGAATAATCGTTAAGTGTAAGTTCGAAGTTTATTCAATGCTCAACATTATTTGGTCTTCATTGACATTTTTCATGAAAGGATAAGTACTTCAATTCTCCTAAAGAGCATAACTGCCACCATTATATTAAGATCGAAACTCGAATACATGGTGATGATTTTTGCACACACATGCATGAAAATAAAACTACTACTAACACACTTGCATAAATGTAAGCATACTATTAACTACTACTAACACACTTGCATGAAAATAAACACACCCGATACATGGTTTCCCAACCCACTCACACACGCATAAGCAAATAAAGAAAAAGATTACAAAAGATAAAAGAAAATGCAAACTGGGAAACCAATACATGTGCCAACTCCTAGGCACTTCTAGTCTAACAAAGGTGGAGATGGTGGCTGATCGAAGCCATGGCACCGCGCCTTGAGTCGCTCGAACTCCTCCACCATCATGTCGTGGTTGTTCCTCCATTGGGACATGGTGTCCTCCACGTGCTCGATGTGATGCATGTTGTTGTCGAGGTACCCCTGCATGGGCACGAAGAAGTCTGCACCGGGCACCGGAGGCACCACAGGTACCCATCCTTGGTACCTATAGTCAACGCGTGTACTGAAGTAGGTGGCGCCGATCGGCACGTTGCCTGCGCCAACCGGCATAGAGGGATATGAATCGCCCGCTGCGACGCTCCACCCTGACTGGTACTATTGAGGCTCTTGGTGTAACTCCCAGGAGCCCCACTCGCTGCCGGCCGCTGCAAATGTCGCCGGTTGTCCCACGGCGGTCCTTGGAAATTTGGCCCCCCTCTAGGAGACCATCTTCAAGTCAATTTCCTCCCTCCAGCTTGCGAAGGAGAAAAACTCCTAGCTCCGCACACGGGAGCCTTACATTGGTGCCGCCGACATGGAAGCCGGCGTGAACACTTCCCGTGACAATATTGCCACGAGTCATATTCTCGCCTATCTCCGTCGCGCACTCCCACTTGTTGTTGTGCCCTCCTGGTCTGTCGCCATCGCAGATGAGGGCTGCTAGGCGTAGAAGATAGGCCCGAAGGCCAACTTCTTGCTCTTCTTGCTCCTCTTGTCCATCCTACCCCGCACCATCACCATCATGGGGTTGCAATTAGATGGACTCATGATGGCATTGAAGAGCCATCGCAAGTCCGCATCGGTGACGTTGCTAGAGTTGATCTTGTCACCTACGCACGTCGCCAATCACCGATGGAAGACTTGAATGGTCGGGTTGCGGATGTTGCCGCGCTTCACCTCCTCCATGAACGAGAGCCACGTCCAAAAGAAGTCTAACTCCTCATGTCCCAAGATGCTGGTGATGTCGGCATTGGTGTCGAAGCCGAAGGCTAGGGCCATCGCCCCCATGGTCACCGTGTGGCTGATGTCGTAGACGCGGAAGTTGACAGCCTCGTTGCCAACTTTGTCGGTGCTGAGCCTCATCGTAGAGGCAACCTCAGTAATGATGTCGAGGTTGTAGTCCATGGGAAGTTGGTGGAAGTCCACCCAGCCGAGGTTGCTGAGCATCCTCCTTATGTCCTCCCACATGCCGATCGAGGTGAAGAAGGTCTTGTCCAAGTCAAAGTTGGGGACGAACCTTCCCCTCACCGCGAGGTAGTGCTCTTGTTCCTCTGCACTCTGGAGGGTGAAGCCCTCCTCCATCGTGTGCAGCATGAATGCCAGCGGTGGTGGTGATCTGGGAACCCCACGGCTTTCCGCCGTTTGGCTCCTCGTAGCATGCCCCGTTGGAAGGGGCGCGTTGGAGACGGAGTGACGGGCGCGGATCTCGTATGTTGCCGCCATCGAGCCGGTGGATGCACCTCCCACCGATATGTCATCTTGAGCACCGGAGCCTCCCCTTGCTGAGGAGTCACCACTTGAATCACCGCTACCGCCGGAACTGCTTCCCCGGCGTAGCCTCTTGCCCAACTTGCCGACGGAGGAACGGAGATGATCCATCTGTGAGGAATGTGGAACATGTGCGAGATCGTGGGTAGTGGGGAAGGTGGAGAGATTATCGGGATGGTGTGCCGAACTGGGGCGCTAGGCCTCCCTTTTATAGCGTGGGAAACTTCTAGGAAAAGGACCCGCCTTGAAATTTCAAAATTTGAGAGCGCGCCGATAGGCGCAGGGTTGCGCCGATCGGCACAATTCAAATTATGAATCCTCTGAAATTGAGGCTCTTAATTCCCCTCCTTTATATCATTTCCCGGGACACCATGTTGGTTGGCAGGGGAACAACATGGAATCCCGACGTCTTGATTGACTGCGCTGATCGGCGCGGGCCCATGCTGATGGGTGCGCCGTCTCTTTTTCAGCTTTTGGTCAATTCCATGCCTCCTCTATACTGAACTCCTGCATAGAAATCATACCTGATCCTTGAAATCAACACCTATCGCTTTTGTCTCCCGTTTAGGAATTGTACGGGTACCGCGCCGATCGGCTCAGCAGTGCACCGAACGACGCAAGTCCCCTGCACCTCGTCTTGGTTCTATTGACGCCAACCTCGGTATCGCCCAAATTGGTGAGCCTCGGCCTTCAATTCTATTTCGCATTTGAGCGCAACTTGCTCCCGAACACTCTTAATCATTTTCCCCCTTATTTCTTCCGCGAGATCTCCGGCATTTCAACTTTTCCCCAGCCATCTCCCACTCCACGGTGAGCTCCACCCTCCGGTCCTCCCCGTCACAATCTAGCTCGATGCCGATAACCGCCTCGTCTCCGTGAAGCTATAGGAGAAGACGGAGTCCAAGTTGGTGCTCCGTAGAAGAAACATGACCTCGCCGGATCTCTCTCTCCTACCGCCTCTCATCGCTGACCCCCTTCCGGTGAGAACTCGACCCCCCGAAACCCCCTGCCGTGTCCACGTTGACTTGTGCACCGCGCTAGCACTCCCACGATGAGCTTCCGCCGCCCCGAGCCGCCGACAGCGAGCTTTGACCGAAGCTCCGGTGAGCCCCGCCGTTAACCCCCCTGCCCACTGGCAATCCTTCTGGCAGCCTCGCTGTTGCCCATGTGGCATCTATGTGGCGCCCAGGTGTCGCCAACGTGGCAGTCCTTTATACCAGGAAAAACCCAGAAAAACCCCAGGAATTGTTTAAACCTTTGAAAAACCATAGTAAATCGAATTCAAATCCAATGAAGCCCAAACAAATTTTGTTAGATTCATTGTGAGGTGCTCTATGTTAGTAAAATGATAAATCACTGTCTATGTACATGTAATTTTAATAATACATTAAATTGTAAAAACACTAAATAATTAACCAGAAATTCTAGGAATAAAATTAAATCCCGATTTTTGGTATGATTAGAAAATGCATGATTATATACCACCACAAATTTTGGTTTGGTAAAATATAAATTATTTTGGGCTCTAGAATTTATTTAGTGTGTTTGCTTAAACTAATTCTACTAATTATTCTGTAAATTATTTACTCTTGTCACTTGGCATAAAAATCACACATATAAGCCCCTGTTCACAGTAAATCACACATGTCCAGAAATATAAATTTATTTTACTAATTAATTTAATTGCTCATATCAGTCATTTACCTTCTTTAATTGCATAAAGAATATATGTACCTAAAATCTTAATTAACAACCCAACTTCTCTGAAGCATATGGCTTCGAGAACCTAAAAATAACTTTTAATTGACATTAGAACATAATGTGCTTGCATATATCATATCATTGCATTCAACGGTATTCCAATAATGCCGTTAATTCAAATTCTATCATATAGGTAACGACCATCAGGAGCAAGGGGATGATTTTCAGAAGGACGTCGACCCTCAAGAGCAGGAAGTTGTAGTTGCTAGCACTAACATTGATCCAGGCAAGCCCCGGTCCGCATTCGCCTTTTTATCAAAGTTTGCTAGTTATATCATTATTAGTGTCTATGATTATTGTTGCATTAGGTCATAGGAGTTGATTGAAACCCACCTTGCATGATATCCAAATGACCTATGCCACTGTCCTTCGAACTTTGGTAGAATCGGTACTGTGATGCTATGCTTAGTAATTACTAGTCCCGTTGGATATTATTATTACTAAGGAATGAACTTGACCATTGGAACGGGAATTAATAAAAGAAGTTTATTTTGATGTTGTGACCGGCCAGGGATGATGCATGTGTAGGTTGTAGCGACACATGGGTGTTGACTGCGGTAGCCCTGCCTTGTCGAACCTAGGACCCGTCTGTGGTTGGCCCCTTGATCAAGTATTGAACAGTACCGAATGCATGCTAGTTTATGGGCACTAGTAAACTGATGTAGCATTAAAGGTCACTTGCATTGAGGTCGGTTAAGGTGCATTGGTCTTTGACCCTCCTGCTGCTGGAGTGGGCGGTTCATACCACGAAGTAGTGTTGGCAGAACGGCATGCCCACCCGACGTCACCACACCTGGTCCGAGATGTGGGCAGTTTTTCTTGTGAAAGGTTGCCATATACGACCTTAATTGGTGCTTCGTGTATTTTGGGTTTTCTCAGCTGGTGTAAATCGATTGCAATTGCTGTCCCTCGCAGTAATGAGTATCGCTTGGTCACCGCGCCAATCACGTAGTTACACATGATACTTGGAAATGGATTATTATTGCTTATTGTTGATTATTATTGTTGTTGCTCTTATGTTCTACTTATTTTATGTATTGTCTTATTATCCTATTGTTGCAACTAAAGTTACATTTCAGCTCGACCCATTTAAATTGACAAATAAAACTTGATAGAACTAATGGGTTGCTTAGTGCGAGCTTTTCGAACAAGTCACCTATTAGAGCCTTTGCATGTCCAGGTGTCCGACGGGTAAGTCTTGCTGAGTAATTAGTACTCAGGCTTTGTGCAATTGTGTTTTTTAGGTAATGAAGAAATAGAATTGCTTGTAGATGTGATGCCTTGGGACGTGCAAGTCCCTGAGGGTTGGACTGCCCATTGGGAGTTCGACTTGCCGCCGCAGTGATGTTGTGTGCTGCTAGAGTGATGGTTCTTCGGGCACGAATCATTACTATGCTATATCGTTGAGCTTGTAGTTTTCTTATCGTTATTTGATTCCGCTGTTTTCAAAACATTCATGAACTTGTACTATTCCACTGCACTCTGATAACCTTAATGATATAATATTCAACTTAAATTTGGACAAATGTTGTATTATCAAGTGTCTGTGTTATCAGCACCTTCGGGACCTCGATCCTCCAGGAAGGGGCGCCTCAACTGGTATCAGAGCCGTGGTCCATGATAATACAACAAATAAATCATATATTTTTTTAAAAAACTATGATGTTGCGAGTGAGGATACGTTAGTATTGTCCATATAGGTGATAGGGTGGTGACAAAGCTAACCTGGGTTACGATTGTTTACATTATTTGCATCTACGGCTTCTTCAAATGAAGGTACGTATGTGCTTAACCAACACGCATGATATCGGTGTCTGTGCTCGCAGATGGATACGAGACACTGTTGGCTCGTGACTTATCACGGGACGATCCTTTTCCATGGATCATTACTAGTAGAACAGTGCTTATTTTTGTAGTTTCTTTTGAATTTGATGTATTATTTCTAAAATGGATCTTCTGCAGGTACACTAACGCCGCTAGTATAATATTTAGAATAACTTACGTGTTGAGTACAGGTCGTCACCGAATATTCGTGCTGCTAAGTATCGGCAAAATATGTGTTGTGTTGTGAGGAACGACAGGTTAATAAATGAAACTTTTGCATCATGCATACCTTTCTAACTAAACCAAAATTTTGTTCTCATCTTGCTCATCAACCTCTGGATACAAAATTTTTAAGCCTATTGAGCATAAAATTCAAAATACAAGTCCAATTGTCAAGTTAACAAGAATCTGTCATGTTTTTAGTTGCCAACTTCAAAAATTCATAGTTATTAAATTACTCAACCAAATAAGGCATACAAATATTTTTTTAGAAAGGTCTAAACATCCTCTATCACCCAAAGTTTAATTTAATTATTGAACATAACAGTAACAAACTCAGAAACGGAGAACAAGTATAGTCTGCCTACACACTGTTTTCAGCATAACACTGAACTTAAAAATTTCATAACTGGAGTTGTACTTCGAAATTTTAGGTGTTTGAACCCAACATGGAAAGCCCTAGAACTCTATTTTCATCTCCAATAGGTTTCATAATTTTATTTGTTTCCCTCTGTCCAGTAGAGCCAAATCACTAAGCCCCTGTCATCCAGAAACACAATCAGCCAACCTGAGCTTGCAAAACTCATAAGTCCAGAATTACATGGAATTTTTGGGAGTGTAAATACAATCTGGAAAGCTATGAAAGTCTACTCTAACATGGTTCCAAGCCCCAATTTTTAAGACCTTGTTTTCTGATTGAAATACACACTTTTCTGACTGTTATACAGTTAAGACAGAACCTGCTTTAAAACCCGTTGCCGTGATATTACCCCTTGAGACTGGAAAATGTAAAATAAAACTTTGTCTCAGTACTTCATAGCACTTTATGTGAAATACATTTTTACTGTAAGGAACGTTTGACTCAATCAAATTACTTTCCTCATAGATGGCTGAAAACAACAACCAACCACCACCGGGTTGGGAGATCACCGACGGTCTGGAATTCACTGGGATGGTTTATCTGTTTTGGAGAGTTCTCTAGAGATTTGGATATCCCATTTCTCCCACTTATGTTGGCAAGGAATTTCAGGAGCATGGAGTTCCCTCATGTGTCTTCCATGTGGCAGTTCCCGCCAACTACACGGTCACTCCCGCATGGGAATTCTGGACCATTAGTGTCACTGGGACATATTTGCCTTCCACTTGGAATGTTGCTGCTTTCAAGGCACTCACTCGATTCTGCAAAGGCCGCAAGCATGATGTTGCTGGAACACCCATCGCCTTGCTACCCATCAATGATGTGACAGATTTTGAGTGGATTAGGCATGTGGATTTCATCTTTGATCCAAACCATCGCCACCATGATCCTATGCTGCCCATAATAGAGTATTTTGGCTTGTCCGCTTTCGCCTTGTGCACAGACTTGTGTTGGCGTCTGGATGTGTTTCATGTTGCACTTCGACTTTCTGAAGTCAAAAAACAAGCTAAGGATGAGGAAATTGCAGAACTGAACCAACAAATTCAAGCAAAGAATGAAGAGATAGATGCGATTATAGAAGAACGTGACCAAGCCTTACAAGATGCAGCAGATTTTGAGCATGACATGATTGAGGCTCAAGATGACTTGGATGCATTCAAGGCTCCCACCTTCCTATTGAAGGGATTTGGGATGAGATTGTCATGGAGTATGGAGAACAAGAGAATGTAGAGATGGCACCTGTCGGTATTAATGATGTGGAAATGATGGATCTGGAGGAACCGGAAGAGCCTATGGAACTGGAAGAACCAGAAGTGCCAGGAGATATAGACCAGGAGTAGATGATTCACTACACCCCTGTGTATGGTCGTGTAGTATATGTATCCCTAGTTCGATGTAGGATTGTGAATCTTCCATAATGTGTACGCAATACCGTAGCTAGGCATTGGCACATATGTGTAAGAAATCGTGTGACGATGTCCTTTTAACAACCATGTAGTCTGAATTGAATTAATGGAGATGGTTGTCACTTCTGAAATTTTATTCGTGCCTCTTGCAAATTATATTCTTGCACATGTGTTTTTATGGATTATTTCGAGAGATAACTAATGTGCAACCGTATAAATTGCACCATAGTGTGAACTCGGAATCAGGAAGATCCTGAGAGCTCCCAGCAAGGAGCTAATGTTGGGCCCTCACTTGCTAAGGTATTAGCTGCTGCACTCAATCGACAGCAGAATGACTCCGAGTTGCTTTGCTTCATCGACTGGTAGATATTACGGCCCATTTGGCTGGACATGGTGGCCACCGCAACAATAACAACCAGCCCCAACAGAGCACTTACTCAGACCTTCTGGGTACTCATCCGCCGACATTTGAGCGTGCCAGAGAGCTGCTAGACGCTGACCATTGGCTGCGTTAGACTGAGTCTAAATTCAGTCTGCTGGAATGCACCAAGCACCAAAAGGTGATGTTCGCCGCCCAACAACTCCAGGACTCTGCTAGTGCCTGGTGGGCCAATTATGAAGTTTCTCTGCCCGCTGGATGCCGCATCGAGTGGAATGAGTTCAAGACAGCATTTTGTGCTCATTTCATTCCCGCTGGCCTCATGCTGAGGAAATTCCAGGAATTTATGGATCTAAAACAAGGAGGGAGGAATGTCCTCTAGTATTCTAAAGCTTTTAATCACCTGGCTCAATATGCTACTGAGTATGTTAACACTGAGGAAAAGAACAAATATGCATTCCTGCGTGGTATGAATGCCACACTCAAGGAACGTCTGACTTGGCAGACAACTGGCACGTACGATGACTTGGTCAATGCTGCTATTGTCCAGGAAGGCGCTATGCACCAAGTTGAAGAGGAAGATCGCAAGAGAAAGGCCCCTGCTAGTGCCTCTGCTGCCCCACAGGCGAAGCACTGCCTGATTTACACTTCACCTACCGGACAATGTTTCCGAGCATCTCCACAGCAACAGTATCAATGACAGTTTGGTCAGAACTACTCAAGGCCACCACAGCAATAGAACTTCCCATCCCATGCACCGTACCAACAGCAGAATAACCAGTGTTGTGCACCATATCAGCAGCAAGGAAATCAGAATGCTCGTGCCTCACAGCCTGATGATCGTGGAAGCAGCTACCCATGCTACAACTGTGGTCATACCGGCCATTTTGCTAAGAACTGCACTGCACCCAGGCGCAACAACAACAACAACAACATTAACCACCGTTAGAACCAGAACAGGAATGTGAGTGCACTGTCTCGTGGTGCCCAAGTGAACTACACCAATGCTGAAGATATTCCCCAGGGCGAACCCGTGCTGACCGATACGCTCTCACTCTATCACCAGCCTGTCCTTGCACTTTTTGATTCTGGGGCTATGCATAATTTCATTAGCAAAGCTTGTGTGCAGAAACATAATCTTCACACCACCATCATAAATAGATGCTACACAGTCCGCTCTCCTGCTGGACAAATTTTTGCTAACGAAGTAGTGTGTAAAGCTCCACTAGAAATTAATCGGAAGATTTACCCCACCGATTTCATCATGCTCAAGGATCAAGAAATCGATCTGATCATAGGTATGATCTGGATGAAAACCCGTAGAGTCATGCTAGACATCGAGCCCTGTATTGTTCACATCAACTCTCCCCTACTTGGAAAAGACACACTTTCCCTAAACACCGATTCATTGAAAGCCTTGGCTGTCCATCACTTGGAAGGGCAATCACTCGAAAGTATTCCCATCGTGCGTGAGTATCGAGACATTTTTCCTGAAGACATTTCTGGTCTTCTGCCTAACCGTTAAGTGGAATTTAAGATAGAGCTACAGCCAAGAACTTCTCCAATATCCCGTCGTCCGTATAAAATGGCACCAAATGAGTTGGCCGAGTTGAAAAAGCAATTGAATGAGTTATTGGAAAAGGGATTCATCCGCCCAAGCACTTCACCTTGGGGCTGCCCTGCTATTTTTGTGAAGAAGAAGGACAAATCTCTATGTCTCATCGTTGATTATCGGCCTCTCAACGAAGTTACCATCAAGAATAAATACCCACTACCCCGTATTGATATCCTTTTTGACCAATTGGTTGGTGCTAAGGTCTTTTCAAAAATTGACCTCCGTTCGGGTTATCATCAAATCAAGATCAGAGCTGAAGACATTCCGAAGACCGCCTTCTCTACTAGATATGGATTCGAGTATCTAGTAATGTCATTCGGATTAACAAATGCCCCTGCCCATTTCATGTACCTCATGAATTCGGTATTCATGTCAGAGTTGGACAAATTTGTGATAGTATTCATTGATGACATCCTCATCTATTCAGCAAGGAAGAGCATGCCGAACATATTCGCATTGTTCTTCAACATCTCTGAGAACACAAATTGTATGCAAAATTCAGCAAGTGTGAATTTTGGTTGGACCGTGTGCCATTTCTCGGCCACATAGTTTCAGTGGAAGGAATCTCGGTAGACCCCAACAAAGATCAAGATGTGCTAGATTGGAAGCCACCGAAAACAGTCCATCAAGTCCGTAGTTTCCTCGGATTAGCTAGATATTATCGTAGGTTCATCCCTAATTTCTCCCTATTATCCAAGCCTATCACAAGGTTACTGAAAAATGATGTGAAGTTCAAATGGAATGATAAATGTGAAGAAGCATTTCAGAAGTTGAAGGAATTATTAACCACTACCACAGTATTGGCTCAGTCGGACATCACCAAACCGTTTGGCGTGTATTGTGATGCATCTGGGATAGGACTTGGATGTGTGCTTATGCAAAGCGGTTGTGTCATTGCTTATGCATCACGACAACTACGGAAGCATGAAGAACATTATCCAACTCATGATTTAGAACTAGTTGCAGTTGTGCTTGCACTAAAAATTTGGAGACATTACCTACATGGAAATTTAGTGCATATCTACACAGATCATAAGAGCTTGAAATACATTTTCACTCAGACCAATCTGAACATGACACAACGTCGGTGGCTGGAATTAATCAAGGATTACAATCTGGAGATTCATTATCATCCAGGCAAGGCCAATGTAGTCGTCGATGCGTTAAGCAGAAAAATCCATTGCAATAACTTGGTGCTGGAATTTCAGGACAGCAGCAACCACACAATTATTTCAGAACCTAGCCTTCGTGTTTTGCCTGCTATAGTGATCAGCAACCTTAGTATGCACTCCACCATCCGTGAAGAAATCATTACTACCCAGAAGAAGGACATTGGTATGAAATACATCCATCAAAACATTAAGGATGGTAAAGCAAAATGCTTCACACAAGACTCGGACGGTACCCTATGGTTCAATAATCATTTAGTGGTACCAAAGGACTTTGAACTTCGACGGAAAATCTTGGATGAAGCACATCAATCCAAATACTCCATCCATCCGGGTAGTAATAAGATGTACCAAGATTTGAAGAAGAATTTTTTGTGGACAAGAATGAAGCGAGAAGTTATCCGATACGTCGCAGAATGTGATACTTGTCAGAGAGTTAAAGCTGACCATTTGAAACAAGCCATATTACTTCAACCATTGAGTATTCCCACCTGGAAATGGGAAGACATCAGCATGGATTTTATTGTTGGTCTCCCTCTCACCTCTAGGAAGCATGGTTTGATTTGGGCCATTGTGGACAGACTCACCAAATCTGCCCACTTCTTGCTAGTCAACAATAGATATAGCATACGGCAATATGCAGATCTATACATTGCAAGAATTTTGTGTCTTCATGGAGTATCCAAGACCATCATTTTAGATCCTGGTTCGCAGTTTGTTGCTCGTTTCTGGGAACAACTGCACGCATCTTTGGGTACATGCTTAATTCGTAGTTCTGCTTACCATCCCGCCACCGATGGACAAACAGAGCGTGTTAACCAGATTTTGGAAGATATGCTTAGAGCATGTGTTTTAACACATGGTGGTAACTGGGATGAGTACTTACCATATACGGAATTCTCATATAACAATAGTTACCAGGAGAGTATGAAAATGTCCCCAGTTGAAGCACTCTATGGTCGCAGTTGTAGAACGCCGTTAAACTGGTCTGAATCGAGAGAAAGAGTAACATTTGGTCCTGACCTTGTCAAGGAAGAAGAAGAAAACGTTCGTACCATTCAGGCAAATCTTAAAGTTGCTAAATGCCGTCAAGAGAAGTATGCAAACAGACGACGTATGCCACTATATTTCAGTAAGGGTGACTATGTCTATCTCCGAGTGTCACTTATGAAGGGTATCCAATGGTTTGGAGTCAAAGGAAAGTTAGCTCCCCGTTATATTGGGCCATTCCAAATTTTGGAACGTTGTGGAAATGTAGCCTACAAGGTGGAGTTACCCGCTAACTTGTCTAGAGTTCATCACACCTTCCACATCTCTCAGCTAAAGCGGTGTCTCAAGCCACGCATTGACAAAATCTTGGAAGATTATGACCAACTCCAACCCGATCTCACATACTCTGAACAACCAATAAAGATCCTCGATGAGAAAGAGCGCACAACCCATATAAGAATAATCAAATTCTATAAAGTTCAGTGGAGTAATCACTCAGAAGACGAATCCACTTGGGAATCTGACGAATTTTTGAGTATGCATTACCCTCTAGTTCGCCTTGTTCATAATGGGAGGGCTGTGACACCCCAGGTGTCTCTCTTCTACTTAACAAACATGAAAGAACGCAATCATGAATAATGTAGCATGAAATGATGGAGCCTCACTCCAATTATTTGAATTAATTCCAGGTAATTGAAATCCTGCAACCAATTTGTGAGGCAAATAATTTTTTTTCTATATAACATATTCCAAATAAATTCATAATCAGATTGGTAATAATAAAATAGAATTTTATGGATTTAATGAGCATTTTACCATATTTAGAAATACCCCAAATAATTAACTAAAATCTAGGAACCTTTCAAAATTGAATTTAAATACAAACATATCCAGAGTAATTCTGACCAAATGGGTCCCACCAGAGCACCACAATTGTCTCATATGACCTTTGTGCAAAATCCCAAATCAATTGGAGGTCCCTAGCTATTTTATTTGGAAATATCTTTGACTAGGCACTATTTTGTAAGGAATCAAATCAAATCTGGGCTTCAGTGCAAAAATTTCCTTCTCCTTCCTCTCACTGGCGCATAGGCTTCCCCGGCGCAGCCGCTCTCCCTGACCCGCATGCTACCGCCTGCTCTGCCTCGGGACTCCTTGCGCGCATTGTGCCGCTGACCCCTCCTCAACTGTCCCATCCCCTGTGCCCTCGGTCGCGAGACCGCCCAACGGACGCCCTTCTCCTTCTCTGCACGCCATCGCCATGGCCTGTGGTAAACCTTCAATTCCCGCCGCTTCTCCCGCTCTCGCACCCCACTTGCTCCTCTCCCCTCTACACAATTCAAAGCACACCGCCAGCCCCAAACCCACTCTCTATTTCCTCCCCGATGCTCTCTGCATTCTCTCATTTCTCCTCTCTGAACTCTGCTCCCCTCGGCCATTACTGCCTCAAGTTCGAGCTCGTTTCCTGGCCACCTCTACACTCCCTCGCCCAGTCCAGAGCACCATCAGCTTCGCACACACCTCTTCTCCCTCCCATGCCTATCGCTCGGCCATCATCCATTGGTGATCGAATCAATTCGGAGAAAACCCGAGGATCGCTCCCGGTCGAGCTCCATTGACGCCAACCTCGGTTTCATCCAAATTGGTGAGCCTCGGCCTTTAATTCTTTTTCACATTTGAGCGCAACTTGCTCCCGAACACTCTTAATCGTTTTCCCCCTTATTTCTTCTGTGAGATCCCTGGCATTTCAACTTTTCCCTGTCCATCTCCCTCTCCGCCGTCAGAACTGAGCCGCCTTCATGGTGAGCTCCACCCTCCGGTCCTGCCCGTTGTAATCCAGCTCGATGCCGGTGACTACCACGTCTCCGTGAAGCTGTAGGAGAAGACGGAGTCCAAGTTGGTGCTCTATAGAAGAAACGCGACCTCGCCAGATCTCTCTCTCCCGCCGCCTCTCATCGCCGACCCCCTTCCAGTGAGAACCCGACCCTCCGAAACCCCCTGTCGTGTCCGCCTTGGCTTGCACACCGCGCTAGGGCTCCCACGACGAGCTTCCGCCGCCCCGAGCCGCCGGCAGGGAGCTCTGACCGAAGCTCCAGCGAGCCCCGCCATTGATCCCCCTGCCCACTGGCAATCCTTCTGGCAGCCTCGCTGTCGCCGATGTGGCATCTACATGGCGCCCAGGTGTCACCAACGTGGCAGTCCTTTATACCAGGAAAAATCTAGAAAAACCCCAGGAATTGTTTAAACCTTTGAAAAACCATAGTAAATTGAATTCAAATCCAATGAAGCCCAAACAAATTTTTTTAGATTCATTGTGAAGTGCTCTAATTTAGTAAAATGATAAATCACTCATGTTATTTTAATAATACATTCAATTGTGAAAACACAAAATAATTAACTAGAAATTCTAGGAATAAAATTAAATCCTAATTTTTGGCATGCTTAGAAAATGCATGATTATCAACCACCACAAATTTTGGTTGTGTAAAATATGAATTATTTTAGACTCTGGGATATATTTAGTATGTTTGCTTAAATTAATTCTAGTAATTATTCTATAAATTATTTGCCCTTGTCACTTGGCATAAAAATCACTCATATAAGCCCCTGTTCAAAGTAAATCACACATGTCCAGAAACATAAATTTATTTTACTAATTAATTTAATTGCTCATATCACTCATTTACCTTGTTTAATTACATAAAGAATATGTATACCTAAAATCATATAAGCACATGGCTTCGAGAACCTAATAATAAATTTTAATTGACATTAAAACACAATGTGTTTGCATGTATCATATCATTGCATTCAACGGTATTCCGATAATGCCGTTAAATCAAATTTCATCATATAGGTAACGACCATCAGGAGCAAGAGGACGACTTTTAGAAGGACGTTAACCCTCAAGAGCAGGAAGTTGTAGTTGCTAGAACTAACATTGATCCAGACAAGCCCCCGTCTACATTCGCCTTTTTATCAAAGTTTGCTAGTTATATCATTACTAGTGTCTATGATTATTGTTGCATTAGGTCACAGGAGTTGATTGAAACCTACCTTGCATGATATCCAAATGACCTATGCCACTGTCCTTAGAACTTTGGTAGAATCGGTACTGTGATGCTACGCTTAGTAATAACTAGTCTCGCTGGATATTATTATTACTAAGGAATGAACTTGACCACTGGAACGGGAATTAATAAAAGAAGTTTATTTTGATGTTGTGACCAGGCAGGGATGATGCATGTGTAGGTTGTAGCGACACATGGGTGTTGACAGCGGTAGCCCTGCCTTATCGAACCTAGGACCCGTCCGTGGTCGGCCCCTTGATCAAGTATTGAACAGTACCGAATGCTTGCTACTTTATGAGCACTAGTAAACTGATGTAGCATTAAAGGTCACTTGCATTGAGGTCGGTTAAGGTGCGTTGGTCTTTGACCATCCTGCTGTTAGAGTGGGCAGTTCATACGACGAAGTACTGTAGGCAGAACGGCATGCCCACTCGACGTCACCACACCCGGTCCGAGATGTAGGCAGTTTTTCTTGTGAAAGAATGCCATATATGACCTTAATTGGTGCGTATGTGTCGTGTATTTCGGGTTTTCCCAACTGGTGTAAATCGATTGCAATTGTTTTCCCTCGTAGTAATGAGTACCGCTTGGTCATCGCGCCAATCACGTAGTTGCACATGATACTTGGAAATGGATTATTATTGCTTATTGTTGATTGTTATTATTGCTGCTCTTATGTTGTACTTATTTTATGTATTGTCTTATTATCCTATTATTGCAACTAAAGTTACATTTCAGCTTAACCCATTTAAATTGACGAATAAAACTTGATAGAACTAATAGGTTGCTTAGTGCGAGTCTTTTCAAACAAGCCACCTATTAGAGCCTTTGTATGTCTAGGTGTCCGACGGGTAAGTCTTATTGAGTAATTAGTACTCAGGCTTTGTGCCATTGTGTTTTTCAGGTAATGAAGAAATTGAATTGCCTGTAGATGTGATGCCTTGGGATGTTGCCACCACAGTGATGTTGTGTGCTGCTAGAGTGATGGTTCTTCGAGCTTGAATCATTACTACGCTGTATTGTCGAGGTCATAGTTTTCTTATCGTTATTTGCTTCCGCTGTTTTCAAAACATTAATGAACTTGTACTATTCCGCTACACTCTGATAACCTTAATGATGTAATATTCAACTTAAATTTGGACAAATGTTGTATTATCAAGTGTCAGTGTTATCAGCACCTTCGGGACCTCGATCCTCCAGGAAGGGGTGGCTCAGATAAGACCACCCTGCTTTCCGAGCAGCTCCCGATTTATCGCTGCCGAGAGGAAACCCTTAATCGCGCGAGTATCTTATCCTACTCGACTATCCAATAGTGCTGCGAAGGTTTAGTGCTATCACCGCTAAACCACACTACTAGCATCATCAAGTAACCATAATCAATACAATATCCGAATACTATCCTGATCACCACGATCAAGGTAATATCGACTTACTTAGCCTAGAACTAAGCAATTGGAATAAGCACATGCATGATTACAGAATCAAGATAGACAAATCACCAAAGTCATCATCAATATATTCTAATAGGGCAAACCCCGCTGGCTCTAACTCACGGGTCTATTGTCCCTCCGACGCCTTCTTGTCTCTCGCGGCCAGGGCTTACAAGCATATATAAGGGTCCTACTTGTAAAGGACTCGGTTTCTAGCAAATAAGGCGGTTGCGCCGATCGGCGTAGGATTGTGCCGATTGGTGCAAGCTGTGTCTTCTCTGGTTTCTCTTCCAAGTTGATTCCTCTGTCTTCCGTAGCTGCCATGTGGCCCTTTTCCTTCAAGATAAAGTTCCATAAATCTATTAGGCAAATATCTACAAGTGCCTTGCGCAGGTAAGCTTCCATAAAACATATGGAATGGGTCTCGGTCACTTTTGTGGGCCAAAACATCCTTGCGCCAATCGGCTCATGGGTTGCGCCGATCGGCGCACTGGGCTTCTTCAATGCTTTTCGTTGCTCCTGGACTCCTGTCCTCTTTCAGCATCACTTTAACCACCAATTTTACCTGTTTCTACAATAAAGCTCTAAAACAATGTATATACAAATATATAGGCAAAATCACAGGTAAATGGCCTAAATTGGCATCAATTATGCTCTAATTGGGGTTATATTCAGATATAAAAGGGGTACTTAGGAAGTGCCAACAGTTGCTCGGTAAAATCACAAGCACTAGGTGACAGTGGAGGAGCCAAGGAGCTGTTCGGAGAAGTCTAAAAACAAAGTCAAGTGAGGACGACAAGTTTTGGCTTCTGGACATAGAGACCGAATAGAGAGGTCAGTGAGACCGGACTGTACAATCACTATGGGGAGTTGTCTGGGACTTCCAGCGAGGAGCAAGGAATCTGACTATGCAGGAGCTATATAGATCGGATGGTATGGTCAGGTGACCAGACCGTACGGTCAGTTCAGCTGAGGAACAGTGCAGAGAGGAAGCCAACATTCTAGAGTCCGACGATAATGTTCGATGTCTCGGACATGTTCGACAGTTGTACAGACCGAACGGTACGGTCTACTGACCGGACAGTCCGATCAGTATGAGGATTTTGCCTAGATACAGTTGAGCCAACGGCTAGGAGAGCCGTTACCAGAGTGACCGGACGGTCTAGTCTGGGAGAGACCGGACTGTATTGTCAGTACGTCTAGAAAGGTGAATTCGTGGAGCAACAACCAATTTGAGGTTGGGAGCCTATATAACTTCGTTGCTGGGGTCTTGGAGACCTCTCTTGGCCAGTGGAATACCTGAGAGCATTTGGTAAGGTCCAAGAGGAAAAGAGGAGAGCACTAGGAAAGAATATTGGATATCTTGAGAATGCTAGTGGAGAGTAACTTGAGCATCTTGCACATCCAAGGCTAGGGTGTCCTTGAGGGTGTGATCTAGATTGTTACTCTTGGTCTATGGTGAGACCTAGACCGGTTAGGTGTCGGTGATCGTGCCTATCGTGATTGGTTGTGAAGGCCATCACACATTTGTACATGGTTTGAGCCCGCCGGTGAAAGGGGCATCGCTAGTGAGCACCCGTGTCAGCTCGGGGAGTCCGGCAAGTTCTCGAGGGAGGCGAGCTTGTGCTTTGTGCAGCGGGTACGCACATCGTGTCTTCACTCTAGGAGTGATTGTGGGCTCATTGGAGAGAACTCCACTTGGTGGCGGGAGGGACCGGGACTCCGGTGGAAGTGGTCCAACGAGGATTAGGGGAAGGCTCCATCCTTTCGAGACCTCGGGAAAAAAATCATGAGCATTCCTTGACCCTCTCTTTAATATTCTGCAATTGTGTGCTCTAGTGACTAGGGTGAATTGTGGCCTGCATAGGCTAGTGTGTTTGGCTTCCACACTTTATCTTATCATGGACACTAGCATGTGTAGGGTCTTGGCCTACTAGAATTGTTTAGCTTGCTTATCTTTTTAGTGGAAATTGAAGTAATTGGAATCGTGGGCGGCTTACCGATTCACCCCCCCCCCCCCCCCCCGCTCTCGATACGCCTTCGGTCCTTACGTCATTTCTCCTCAAACTTCATCGCTTCCTATTCTCCCAAATCAATGTAGAGCGACATTTGGATTCTTCAAAGGTCAAGTCCAAACTCTATAAATAGAACCTTCTATCCAGCCTCTTCTCCTCATCTTAGCACTTTCGACCATGGGTCTTCTACTGAGAGCTCTGATGGAAAAATATCATCTATCTCCAAATCTACTAAGTTTACTATAGTGAATACTCTTTGCCTCATATGTCCCCAGAGCGATCCTTTAAATCCAAAGTTCACAGCTGCCACCGCCCAGAAATCAACTCACTAGTTAGCTTTAGACGGAGGCACAAGTGTCAAGGATGGTATCGACAGCGCAACACTCTCTCCTCCTTGTCTGGCGGGTGATGTCTGATGATGATGACACTCTTCCAGGGAAGCGGAGGAAGCTGCTAATGTATTTTTTGTCCCCCTATGTATCTTCTTCCTTGTATTTTGGGAGGATACTAATTACATCTTCATCCCCTAGCTATAATAGGAGAATAGGTTTGTTGACAAAACCGATTACCTGCGAGTAATTCATCCATCTTCACCTTGTAACCATGACTATCTATAACCTCCTCTATGAGCGATGTCCTTAATATCGTTACTAGACGAATTTTCTATAATATTGTAATTTTCTTGATCTTGGTGTTAATATTTTTTCTGCTAAGGATGATATTCTCAATATCGTCCATCTCAAGTCAATGAACATCCATCGGCTATCCATACGGATGAAATTTTCCACCTTGGTCGCGATCCAGTAATTAAACCCATGCACCAATCCAAATTCTCACATGATATTTCTTCAAGTATTTACCGTTAATCACTCTTCCGAACTCTTCTCCATCCAATCCCTGTAGAAAATATGCATTGCCTAGTGCACATCGGCTCACTTTGAATGGACCTTCCCAAGTTGGCGACCATTTTCCAAAACGACTATCTCGAGAGCCGATGGGCATGATTAACTTCCAGACGAAATCTCCCTCTGAAAAACTCTTGGGTACCACCTTTTTATTATAAAACCTAGACACATTGGCCTTATTTTCTCGAATGTTTTCCAGGGCCTTCATCCCATGTTGTACGACATCTTCTAATTCATCCAACATAATTTGCCTATAATCATCGGTTGTCAACTGATCTTGCATCTCTGTTCTTCAGGACTCCAGATTTGTCTCCCATGGTAAGACTGCTTCATGATCATAAACTAACTGATATGGTGGCACTTTAAAAGACCCAGGACAATCCATCCTGTACGCCCATAAAGACTCAGCCAATGTCGTATGCCACTTCTTAGGCTGTTCATGTATTTTCCTTTTAATCAACTTAATCAAACTCTTGTTAGATGCTTCTGCTTGACCATTGGCTTCAGCATAATATGGCGATGAATTTAAAAGCTTGATTCCCATACTATCAGCAAAACTTTGAAACTCTTCTGAAGTAAACACAGAACCCTGGTCAGTAGTAATAGTCTGCAGCACACCAAATCAATATATGATATGCTCCTTCACAAAGCTGATCACATCACCAATAGTAACATTCTTCATAGGCACTGCTTTGATCCACTTTGTGAAGTAATCTGTAGCCGCCAAAATATATTTATGACCTTTGCTTGATGCTGGGTAAATTTGACCAATCATATCCATACCCCAACCTCTAAAAAGCCATGGCTTAATGATAGGATTCATAGCCGATGCCGGTGCTCTCTGTATTGCTCTGAATTTCTGACAATCTTGGCAACCCTTATAATACTTAAAGCAATATTCTAACATATTCGACCAATAGTATCCAGTCCTCTTTAACAACCATCTCATCTTATGAGCCGATTGATATGTACCATATATTCCTTCGTGTACTTCACACATAACAACTTTGGCCTCTTCTTGATTTAATCATCTTGGCAATACGCCATCAATCATCCGATAAGAGAGCTTATCTTCCAATAGAACATACCTCAAGGCCATATTTTGAACTTTTCGAGGAGTCCGTTGATGTGGGTCCTTGAGATATCGTACAATTTCAACTCTCCAGTCCTCCTCATTAACATAAGCTACATCAACAATAATTTCAGTGATGTTCAATTGATAACCCGGTGCCTTCTATGCTAGATCATTTGCCTCCATACTTTGTTCTCTTAAGACATGCCTGAATTTCACTGTCTTGAAGTATTGCAACACGTCTTAACACTCTGCATAAAATATTCTTAGCATATCATACTTGCATTCAAATTCTCCTATCAGCTGCCTGAGCACCAGTAATGAATCTCCCACTACTTCGACACAATCGACTCTAGGTTCCTTCAACATCTGCAACCCCTTAAGCACAACTCTATATTTGACTTGATTATTGGTCGATATCTCAACAACAAATGCAAATTCAAATCTTGCCCCTCGTGGCGATATGATCACGAGCCCGATACCACATCCATTCTTGCAAATAGAACTGTCAAAGAACAATAACCATGGAACTGACTCCACCATCAACAGTTTGGATCCGCAATGCTCAACAACCAAATCGGCCAGAACTTGATGCTTAACAGCTTTAGCATATTCATAAGTAAGATCATATTCAGCCAAGGCAAGCATCCACTTACCAATTCTTTCTTTTAAAATAGGAGCCGATAGCATATATTTGATGACATCGGCTTTGCAAACCACCACACACTTAGTCGATAACAGATAATGCCTCAACTTGGCGCATGGAAAATATAAACATAAACACAGCTTCTTAGTCTCCGAGTACCAGGTCTCAGCATCAAGCAATTTTTTACTTAAGTAGAATATAACCCTTTCTTTACCATCTTGTTCATGAATTAACATTGACCCAATCGACTTCTTATCAGCCGCAAGATAGAGCCTGAAGAGTAATCCTTCTCTTGGCGGCAACAACACAGGCGGGGAAACTAAATACTTCTTGATATCGTCTGAAGCTTTTTGGTGTTCCACCTCCCACACAAACCTCTGATTCATTTGAAATAATTTCAATAACGGGGTAAACACATCGAGCTTTTCGGGTAGGTTTGAAATAAACCTCCTGATGAAATTTACTTTGCCAATCAAAGATTGGAGCTCTGTCTTGTTCACCGGTGGCTCGATATCATTAATAGCTTTCATGCACAATAAAACCTAGAAACTGACCAGCCGATACACAAAAAGCACACTTCTTTGGATTCATCTTCAAGCCATACTTCCTAGTCCTTTCAAGCACTTCCTGCAAATCGGCTATATGATCTTCTATTTTCTTAGATTTAACCACAACATGATCAATATAAATTTCCACTAACCTACCGATCAAATCATGGAAAATGAAATTCATAGCTCTCTAATATGTGGCTCCAGCATTCTTCAACCCAAAAGTCATGACCACCCAATCATACAACCCAATCGCTCCCGGACACCTAAAAGCGGTCTTCGATATATCTTCTACTGCCATGAAAATCTGATTATAACCAACATTACCATCCATAAAACTAACAATCTTATGCCCTGCTGCTGCATCAACCAGAAGATCCGCTATTGGCATTGGGTAGCACTACTATAGAACATGCATATAGTAACACATGCTTGTAACACTTGGGCATTAGTGTTACAAAAAAATTTATAGGAACACAAAACTATGTTTTACAAATAACTTTGTAACACATGATTTCTATTTTAAAAAAATGTGTTGCAAGAAACAGTTATAGTAACAAAAAAATAGTGTTACATTAAATGTGTTACAAACATTATTACTTATTGTAACATATCTAGTATAAGTGTTACATGAAAGTTTTTGCTGTAACACAAAATAGTGTTGCAATAAAAATGTTAAAGGGTTAGAGTCTTATAATCTCTTGCCTAGGTGAAAATATCACAAGTTTGAAAACTAAACACCTGAGTTTAATTTTTTAGAAACACATTACAAGTTACTTTTGTTTGGTAAAGATGCAACACATGCTTCTATCGCAAGCAATTGAACATCAAAACTCACTTATATATCCACATGTCAAGCAATGTTATACAATAGTAATATGATTCAACATTCACTACAGTCAAACAAAGATATTATAATACACTATCTCAAATAGTAACACATATGTGTGTTACTATAGACATTAGTTGTTCCTCCTTATATTACAAATTCTATGTTTAGAAATCATAATCACAACTGTGTTATAGCCTGGCTGGTGTTGCCATCAATCTTGAAGTGTGCCACCAGAGTTCGATTTCTAGTACAAGACATTTTTTTTACATTTAACACTATTTTTTAGAATAATAAGTGTTACACTTTTGTTGAGTAGTGACACATTATATGTGTTACAATAGGATTTGCTTCTTGCGCATTTTCTCATAATCAGTAACACGTAATTATGTTACTATAGAACATGCTCTAGTAACAGCACAACCTAGATCACATAATAAATGTGTTACTATAGGTCTCAGTAACATTTTTTTCCACGTCTAGTAACACATAGGCTGACCTGACATAGTGTAGTCATCTTTTGGAGTAGCTCTATTCAATGAGCGAAAGTCGATACAGACACTCAGCTTGCCGCACTTCTTGAAAATATGTACAATACTTGACACCCACTCTGGATATCGGGAACGCCTGATAAACTTGGCATCATATAACTTGGTAATTTTAGCCTTGACATCATCATAAATTTTTGGATTGATTCTTCTCGGGGGTTGCTTATAAGGTCGATATCCAGGTTTGATGGGCAACTGATGCTCGACTATGGATCGGTTCAGACCGGGCATCTCAGGATAATCCCAAGCAAAGCAATGTCGATACTCCTTTAATAATTTTATTAATTCAACTTTAAAATCTTCATCTAACCTCTTACTGATAAATGTCAGCCTTGGTTTGTCACCGTCTCCTATATCGACTTTCTATAGCACATCGGCCGACATGAACCCTTTTCATAACTTCCCATCTTCTGCAAATTCCGTTGGGGTGCCTATTAGAGAAAAAATTTAGAAGATGATTGGTCCACTACCTCAACACCCTATATAGTAATCTTAACATAGTCCCCATCCTAGATCTTGCCAGGCAAACACTCCATATCATCTACATGCCATGGTACCAAATCGGCTGATGCAACATTGATGATTTCGTCGTCCAGGATTACCTCCACTTGATCGCCAATCCATTGGACCATAAACTAATGCATTGTCGACGGAACACAACAATTAGCATGTATCCAATCATGCCCTAACAGAAGGCTATAGGTTCCCTTTCCATCAATCACAAAGAAAGTAATCGACAAAGTTTTACTGCCGATTGTAAGCTCCACGTTTAAAACTCCCTTGGCTGCTGCAGTATGACCACCATAATATTCGAGAATCATATTTGTATCGATCAAATTTTCTTCGGTCCTCCCCAATTTCCTGGCAGTAGTAGTCAGCATGATATTCACTACAGCGCCTCCATCAACCATCATTTTTCCCATCGGCATCCCATTAACAAAACCTTTTAAGTACAAAGCCTTTAAGTGCCGATGTCTAGACTCATCTGGTTTATCAAATACTGCTTGCTGAGAATCAAATATAAGTTGAGGCTCACTTTCTTCAACAGCAAACAACTCTTCTTCCGAGGCCATAAATTCTTGAGGCAACACAATCACCATGCTCACTGTAGCACTTGTTGCTTGTATTTGTGATTTCACCTTTGGGCTCCAGACTTTCTTTGGTGGCTGATCATAATCTTCATCATAATAATATTAGTCAACCCTTATCAGCATGCAACGCATTCTCTATATCCTATGCTTCTGACGCCTAGAGAAAATACCAGATGGGCACCACTGATCAGCCTGCTCTTGTCTCTCTTGCATCTCCTCATTGACTTCCTTGTCAAATTTGGCTTTGTCGCTTGTCGTCTTGGCCCCGAGTCGATCAAACACAAAAACCCTCTGATGTCGATCGACTGATCCTACCATCGACTCTCTGGAGTCGTTCACACGATGTTGGTGCTGATGACTTCTTGCAGCTCCTCTATACATCTGATCTACGTGCTTACTGCATCCAGGGCAATTGTTGATCGATGGCAGCTTCATATTATGATCCCAGCAATATTGAAAGAATGTACACTCCCAATGTGGATGAAACTGTGACTCCTTCACTTCCCTGTCTCTCTTTTCTAGTACCTCTTGATGAATGCCTCCACATTATCAATACCTGCCATGTCGACATTTGCAGGGAAAGGATGTCCATCAATTTTCATAGTACCTTTGCTGAATTTTATCTTTCCCTGCTCAATTGCCATCTGAATCTGTCTCCTGAACACCTTGCAATCATAGTATTATGAGAGGGCGAATTTGTGACGCCCAGGTGTCTCATTTCTTGCTTAGCACAAATTGCCAAAAATTTTGAACTCAAGTATGAGCATGGAATAATAGAGGCAAGTTAAAAATGGAATTTCCCCAAGCCAAAATAAAACCCTACAAGCAAAAACTTTCAAGTAAATTAAATTTCTATAAATCTTAGGCCAAATAATTACATCAGAGCTATGGTAATAATAAAATAAAATTTTGGGCCAAAAACCAGAATTTTATTCCAATAAGAAATCAATCAATTAAATGGTTTAAATCTAGAATTGATTTAACTTTAATTAATAATTATAATTAAATTATTTTCCTTCTGGCCAATTAGAATTCACTAATGAAATGTCCATATTCTAATTAGCTCACCCTCAAAATTTCAGATTAATTGGACTTAAGGAAGTATTTTAAATCAATTGAAACAGAACTAGGGACTTCTTTGCAAGCTTTTCCAAAAGCCGAGGACCTCTCTACAAAAATCATCGTCATCTTCCTCCTGGCGCTGGCCGATTCCCGCCCGCGTGTGCCTGCGTGATTCTCTGCCGCCACTGCTTCTCGGAACCCGGCACCGCACTCCCGCACGCTCTCACTCGCCGCCGTCCCTTCGCCCTACTCGACTCCCGCGCCCAGCCGCTAGCTACCGCCGAGGCGAGTTACCTTCGCCATGCACGAGGCCGACTTCTCTGCCGCCTCGATTTTCCCTGCCTGACCGCTCCCGCCCTTCCGACCGAAGGCTGGCCCCTCGTGCCCGCTCCGTCGTGTCACCTGCCTGCTTGGTCACCCGCTCACTGCTAACTGCCACCGCTCTGCGTCCCTTTTTCCCTGCCCGAAGCCGGAGCAGCTCTGCCGTGCTCCTTGTTTCATGGCTCCCGACTGCTCCCCATCGCCCAGCAGCACCAGAGCCCGTGCGTGATCGCCCCGTCACCTCACCCTGCCCTTCTCCCTCACCGCACGCTGCTACTAGCCAAGCCCGCGAGTTACTTTTCCCCTGCCGTGCTGTGCCTCTACTGTCGCACTCGCGCTGCTTTCTCCCCGCGCGCTCAACGGCTCCTCGACTCCCGGCATTGCTGAAAACCACGCGCGCGCACCTGCCTTCGGTGTCCGACTAAGAACTCGAACTCTTGGGCCTATAAATAACCTCCCTGTTCGCCCTTTTCTCTCCCACCCATCTTCCCGCCATTGCCAGAGCCGAGCTTGAGCTCAACTCTTGGCCACTCCCTCACTCCGGAGCCACACCGAGAGCACACCCGTGCTTACTTCCTCGCTGCCCTTCCACCCCATGGCTTGCACAATCTTCCGGTGAAGCTCGGCTAATTTGCAGGATCTTCAAATTCTGTTCCCGACGGCCGTCAATGACGCGCTCCCAAATTCCAGCGACTCTGGTGAACCTCGTCTCCCCTTTCCTCTTCTCAATGATTCGCAGGCTTCTTATGATCATTCCTGAGCCCTTATTTCTTTGATTCCTCGAGCAAGAACGCCGGCCTTGAACTTTTCCCTGACTGACCCCCCTCTGCGCCGCCGTACCCGAGCCGCCTCCACGGTGAGCCCCACCTTCCGGCCTTCCTCGACGTTCGCCGACCTAATGCCGATGCCCGCCATGCCCCCGTGAAGCTCTAGTCGAAGACGGCGTCCAAGTTCCCGTCTCGTAGCAGAAACACGAAGTCACCGAATCTCTGCCTCCTGCCGCCTCTCATCGCCGACTACCCTCCGGTGAGTTTTCCACTTCGCGAACCCCCTGGCATCCCCGCCTCGCCGCGCGCATCATTTCCTCTCTCCCGCGGCGAGCTTTCGACCACCCTAGTGCCCTGCGGTGAGCCCTCCGGCCGTGCGCCACCACGCTCCGGCACAGCCGTCTGGCAGCTGATCTAACGCCTAGTTGGCGCTGATGTGGCTGCCACATGGCGCTGACGTGTCAATTGTTTAAACCCAGGAAATACCAGAAAACTGATGGAACTTCAAAAATGCATAGTAAATTCATTTTAAGTCCAAATGACCTCAAATAAATTTTGTTAGTTTCATAATAATGTGCTCTATTTTAGTAAAATAATAACCAGCTAACCCTGTTAATATAATTTAGTAAATTAAATAACTTGTGTAAACACTAATTAAATCCTTATTAATTCTGTACAAGCAATTTAATACCAATCTTTTGCATGTACTGTTAATTCATACTAATACATCATCCTGATTTTTGGCTAAGTCAAATCTGCAGTATTTAATATTCTATTAATTAAGTAATGCTTTAACTTGAAGAAGTGCTAGTAAATAAAATAATACTGTCCAGAGGCTATAACTTGGTGAAAATGCACTTCATGTATGTCTCTGTTCATGATAAATCACTCAAGTCCAGAATCAGTTGTTTGCTATTTTAATTGTTTAATTGTTCTCAAAGCTATATCAACCCTAATTAAATGATCCACATACATGAAATAATGAAGCATATGGCTTCGAGAACTTGTTAATAAGGTTGTTGGCACCCACACTCTAATGCAATATGCATCCATTATTTTGTTGCATTCATCATGTCATTGCATGTAACGGTATTTCAACACTATCATTAAACCCTTGTTCATCAATAGGTAACGACACTCAGGAGCAGGACCCCGACGTCCAGCAGGACCAAGAGCCTGAAGAACAAGAGACTGTAGTAGCTAACACTAGCGTGGATCCAGGCAAGCCCCGGTTTGCATTAGCCTCTTTATAAAGTTTTGCTAGTTTATATCACTACTAGTGTCTATGTTTATTTGTTGCATTAGGTCATAGGAGTTGCTTGAAACCCACCTTGCATGTTTCCCAAATGACCTATGTTGCTTTTATTAGAAACTTGGTAGGGTCGGTAAAAAAAATGCTATGCTTAGTAATTGATAGTTTCAATGGTTATCCTTACTATAGAATAAGACTTGATCACTAAATGGAACTTATTTAAAAGAAGTTTATTTTGATGTATGGCCGGACAGGGAATTTGCATGTGTAGGTTTGCAGCAACACATGGGTGTTGGCTGCGGTAGCCCTGTCTTGCCCACCCTAGGACCCGTTCGTGGTCGGCCCCTTGATCAAGTTTTGAACAGTACCGAATGCATGCTAGTTTCATGGGAACTAGTAAACCGATGTAGCATTAAAGACCGCTTATATAAAGGATGGTTAAGGTGCGTTGGTCTTGGGACCCCTCGGCTGCGGGAGTGGGCGGTCCATACCACAAAGTACTGTTGGCAGGACGGCATGCCCACTCGACGTCACCATACCTAGGTCTGGATGTGGGTGGTTTTTCTTATGAAAGGTTGCCATATACGACCTTAATTGGTGCATTTGTGTCGTGTTATTCGGGTTTTCCTAGCTGGTGTAAATCAATTGTAATTGTTGTCCCTCACAGTAATGAGTACCGCTTGTTCACCGCGCCAATCACGTAGTTGCACATGATATCATGGATATGGATATTGTTGCACTTATTTTATGTATTGTTTTATTATCTTATTGTTACAACTAAAGTTATATTCAGCACAACCCATTTAATCTGAAAATAAAACTTGATAGAACTAATAGGTTGCTTAGTGCGAGTCCTTTTTAAAACAAGCCACCTATTAGTACTCAGGCTTTATGCTTATGTGGTTTTTAGGTACTGAAGAAATAGAATTGCCTGTAGATGTGTTGCCTTGGGACGTGCAAGTCCATGAGGGTTGGACTGCCCATTGGGAGTCTGATCTGCCGCCACAGTGATTGTGAGTGCTGCTAGGGTGTTGATTCTTTGGGCATGAATCATCGCCATGCTATATCGTCGAGCTTGTAGATTTTATCGTTATTTTGCTTCCGCTGTTTTCAAAACTTCATGAACTTGTAATTCCGCTGCACTTTGATGTAATAATTAAACTTAAATTTGGATCATTGTTGTATTATGAAGTGTTTGCGTTATCAGCACCTTTGGGACCTTGATCCTCCGGCAAGGGGCGTCTCAGCTGGTATCAGAGTAGTGGTCCATGATAATACAACAATTAAAACGTATTTTCAAAAAAAACTATAATGTTACGTGTGAGGATACGTTAGTATTGCCCCTAGTAGTTATTAGGGTTGGTGACAGTGCTAACGGGTTATGCTTGAGTTGGCTTTTAATTGCTTCATCTTTTGGCAATTAAAGTTCGCTCGCAAGGACTGTAGCTTTGCGGGACGATTCCTTCCATGAATCGTTGCCAACATTTTTCATTTTTGGCTCCTTGACAAGTGTTGGAGTGTAGAGTTCACTCGCGAGGGCTATGGTTTCGCGAGATGGTTTCTTCCATAAACCGTGCCAACTTTTTATTTGTAATGCTCATCAGAATAGGTTTATGAGCATTGGTTCGCTTGCGAGAACCATGGTTTCGCAAGGCGGTTCGTTCCATGAACCGTTGTAGATTTACCCTTATTTTCGTAGTTTCTTTTAATTTATTATAATGTTTCTGCAATGAGTTTTTCTGCAGGTACACTAACTCCGTTAGTACAACACTTAGTGATTATGTGATGAGTGCGGGTCATCACCAATTTTTGTGCCGCTAAGTACGGGCAATATAGGTGTGTGTTGTGAGGAACGCTAGGTAATTAAATTGAATTTTGCATCATTGCATTCCTTATAACATAACTAAAACTTTGTTCTCTCCTTACTTACCCACCTCTAAAATAAAAGTTTGCAAGTTTGATAAGTACAAAATTCAAAATACACGTTTGAATTATTAAGTTAACAACAAACTGTCAACTCTCTATTTTCAACACATCCCTGAACTTGCAAAGATCATAAGTCTAGTTCTACTTGGAATTTTTGGGAATACAAACACCATCTGAAAAGCTATGAAAGTCTACTGTAACGTGGTACCAAGAACCAGTTCTGTAGATTTTCTTTTCTGGGCACAATACTTGATTTCTAACTGCCGCACAGTCAAGACCGAAACTACTAAAAATCCCTCTCCGTATTAATAACCCTTGAGGCTGGAAAATGGAAACTAAAAATTTGTTTCTGTATTTTCTGAAGTTGAACATGAAATGTACTTCACTTAAGGAAGATTCTGACTCATTTAGATTTCGCCCTTGTAGATGGCTGAAAACAATTTCCAAGCTCCACCGGGTTGGGAAATCACCGATGGTCTGGAGATCCCTGGGATGACTCAACTCTTTTGGAGTGTCCTTCAGGGTTTTGGACATGATATCCCTCCCACCTATGTTGGAAAGACCATTGAGGAGAATTGAATCACTTCCTGTGTAGTCCATGTCGCAGTTTCCACCAACTATTCCTTCTTCAGCATGGGAGTCATGGACTATCAGTGTCACTGGCGTGGACCTACTCACTACTTGGAGTGTTGCTGCCCTCAAAGCCCTCACTCTGTTTTGCGAACTCCACAAGCATGAGGTCACTGGAACACCGGTAACCTTGATACCCATTGACAATATGGAAGATCCTGAGTGGAACCGTCGTCTGGATTTTGTCTTCGATCCAAACCACCCACTATATCGCCCAGCACTACATGTGGCAGAGTGTTATGGACTCTCTCTATTTGGCATATGCAAGAACTTGTACCGTCAACTAGACATGTTTCGGGCCACACTTCGGCTTTTCGAAGCCGAAAAGTAAGCCTAGATTCTAGAAATTGCAGAATTAAACCAGCACGTACAAGTGAAGAATGAAGAGATGGATATCATCATCGAAGAGCGTGACCAAGCTATTGGAGATGCTGACATCATGGAGTCTGAACTGCAGGAGCTTCAAGTCGAATTTGATGCCTTCAAGGCTACCCACCTTCCTATCATAGATAATTGGGATGAGATCCCTATGGAGTATGGAAAACAAGTAGATGAAGAGATGGAGCAAGCCAAAAATGTTGGTGTAGAGCTGATGGAACCGGGAGCGCCAGAAGAACCGTTGGGAACGCCAGAACCCAACGAGCAGATAGTCATAGACCAGGAGTAGATGAGTTGGTCGTATATGAGCTATAGTGCGTCCGCAATACCATAGTTAGGCGTTGAGGCACGTATGGATGAGTTAGTGTGATGATTATCCTTTTTAATAACCATGTACCCAACTTTGATTTGTGAAAATGGTTGTCATTTCTTAAACCCTTAGAGCATGTATGGATGAGTTAGTTTTTACACCTATGACTTATGGAACACTTGGAAGAATGACTATTGTGTAGGGTGTAATTTGCAGCATGGTGCGAACTCGGAATCAGGATGATCCTGAGAGCTCTCAGCAGGGAGCTAAAGCTCAGCCTTCGCTAGTAGATGTTCTGGCTGCAGCACTCAGCCGACAGCAGAACGACTCCGAGTTCCTCCGCCGGTTAGTTGATATCACATCCCATCTGGCTGGACATGGGGGCAACCGCAACAACAACCAGCCCCGACAGTGCACTTACTCAGACTTTCAAGGTACGCACCCGCCGACCTTCGAGCATGCCAGAGAGCCCCTGGACGCCGACCACTAGCTGCATCAGACCGACTCTAAGTTCGGTCTACTTGACTGCACTGAGCGCAGAAGGTGCTATTCGCCGCCCAGCAACTCCAGGGCCCTGCTGGTGCCTGGTGGGCAAACCACGTCGCTTCACTACCCACTGGGACCTGTGTCAAGTGGAATGAGTTTCAAACTGCCTTTCGAGCTCATTTCATACCAGCCGGTCTTGTGCAGAGGAAGTTTCAGGAGTTCATGGACCTGAAACAAGGAGGGAGGAATGTCCTCCAGTATTCTGAGGTGTTCAACCATCTTGCTCAGTATGCCACTGAGTATGTCAACACTGAGGAGAAGAAGAGGTATGCTTTCCTGCGTGGCATGAATGCCGCACTAAAGGAGCGTCTGACCTGGCAGACAACCGGCACCTTCAATGACCTGGTCAATGCTGCTATTGTCTAGGAGGGTGCCATGCGCCAAGTTGAGGAAGATGAGCGCAAGAGGAAGGCCCCTGCTAGTGCCTCTGCTGCCCCACAGGCGAAGTATCGCCTAGTGTATACTTCACCGTATGGACAGCGGTACCGGACATCCCCACAGCAGCAGTTTCAGCGCCCGAGGCCACAGCAGCAGCAGTACTTTCCACCCCGAGCACCACAGCAGCAGCAACAACACACTCAGTACCATGCATCCAACCTGTAGCAGGGAAGTCAGAATGCACGTGCTCCCCAGCCTGTCAGTCGTGGAGGTAACTACCCGTGCTACAACTGTGGTCGCACCGACCACTTTGCCAGAGAATGTACAGCACCTAGGCGCAACAACAACAACAACAATCAGCGCCCTCCGCATAACAAGACTATGAATGCATTGTCTCGTGGTGCCCAAGTGAACTACACCAGCGCTGACGATATTCCCCAGGGTGATCCCGTGCTGACCGGTATGCTCTCACTCTACCGCCAGCCTGTTCTCACTCTTTTCGATTCTGGTGCTACTCATAATTTTATTAGCAGAACTTGTGTGCAAAAACATAATCTCCACACCACCACTATAAATCAGTGCTTTACTGTCCGTTTCCTGGCTAGACAAATTCTAGCTAATGAAATAGTAAGCAAAGCTCCACTAGAAATCAATCAGAAAATCTACCCCGCCGATTTTATCATGCTCCATAACCAAGAGATTGACCTAATTATTGGCATGGAGTGGACGAAAACCCATAGAGCCATGTTGGATATAGAGCCCCGTGTGGTCCATTTGAACTCTCCCCTACATGGTCCAGACACCCTTTCTCTTAGCACCATCTCCTCGAGGGATCTGGTTGTCTATCATTTGGAAGGGCCATCACTTGAGAACATCCCTATTGTCTGTGAGTATCCCGACGTATTTTCGGAAGATATTACTAGACTTCCACCTGATCGCGAAGTAGAATTCAAGATTGAGCTCCAGCCAGGAACTTCTCCAATATCCCGACGTCCCTATAAAATGGCTCCAAATGAGCTAGCTGAATTGAAGAAACAGTTGAATGAGTTGCTGGAAAAAGGATTTATTCGCCCAAGTACTTCACCTTGGGGCTGTCCTGCCATTTTTGTGAAGAAGAAGGACAAGTCTCTGCGTCTTGTTGTTGATTACCGGCCTCTTAATGAAGTCACCATCAAGAATAAATACCCGCTGCCCCGTATTGATATTCTTTTTGATCAATTGGTTGGTGCCAAGGTCTTTTCCAAAATTGACCTTCGGTCGGGTTATCATCAGATCAAGATCAGAGCGAAAGATATTCCAAAGACTGCATTCTCTACTAGATACGGATTATTCGAATATCTAGTGATGTCCTTTGGATTGACAAATGCGCCTACCTATTTCATGTATCTCATGAATTCAGTCTTGATGCCAGAGCTAGACAAGTTCGTGGTAGTATTCATTGATGACATTCTTATCTATTCGAAGTTCAAGGAAGAACATGCCGAACATCTTCGTATTGTTCTTCAGCGTCTACGAGATCACAAACTGTTTGCGAAATTTAGTAAGTGTGAATTTTGGTTGGACCGTGTGCCCTTCCTTGGTCACGTAGTTTCAGCCGAAGGTATCTCTGTAGACCCAAGCAAGGTCCAAGATGTGCTAGATTGGAAGCCACCAAAAACTGTCCACCAAGATCGTAGTTTCCTCGGACTAGCTGGATACTATCGGAGGTTCATTCCTAATTTCTCGCAGTTGACCAAACCCATCACCGAGCTACTGAAAAAGGATAGGAAGTTCAATTGGAGCAACAATTGTGAAGAAGCTTTTCAAAATTGAAGACATTGTTGACTGCAGCCCCAGTATTGGCTCAACCAGACATCACCAAGCCGTTTGACGAATATTGTGATGCATCTAGGACTGGACTTGGATGTGTGCTTATGCAGGATGGTCGTGTTATTGCCTATGCATCTCGACATCTACGGAAGCACGAAGAGCACTAGCCTACCCATGATTTGGAACTAGCTGCCGTTGTCCTTGCCCTAAAAATTTGGAGGCATTATTTGCTCGGTAATTTATTACACATCTATATAGATCACAAGAGCTTGAAGTACATATTTACTCAGACTGATCTGAACATGAGACAACGTCGATGGCTAGAATTAATTAAAGACTATAATCTAGAGATTCATTACCACCCAGGCAAGGCTAATGTGGTCGCCGACGCTCTGAGTCGAAAGATACACTGCAATAATCTAGTGATAGACCGCAGCATTGAAGCGAGTACCACAGAACCCAGCCTACATATATTGCCTACCCTAATGATCAACAATCTCAGTATTCATTCCACCATTCGTGATGAGGTTATTGCTGCACAGAAAAGAGATGTTGGAATGAAGTACATTCGGGAGAACCTTAAGAATGGCAAGGCAAAATGCTTCACACAAGATTCGGATGGTACTCTGTGGTTCAATAACCGCCTAGTAGTACCCAAGGATTTTGAGCTTTGTCGTAAATTCTTGGATGAAGCACATCACTCTATGTATTCAATTCATCCTGGAAGTAACAAGATGTACCAAGACCTGAAGAAAAATTTCTGGTGGACCAGAATGAAGCGAGAAGTTGCTCGATATGTCATGGAGTGCGACACCTGTCAGAGAGTTAAGGCCGACCATTTGAAACGGGCTGGACTACTTCATCCATTGAGTATCCCCGCCTGGAAATGGGAAGATATAAGTATGGATTTCATTGTTGGCCTCCCTCTCACATCTCGGAAGCATGATTCAATTTGGGTTGTTGTTGACAAATTCACAAAGTCTGCTCACTTTCTACCAGTAAACAACAGATATAGCGTATGGCAGTATGGAGAACTATACATAACAAGAATTCTGTGTCTCTATGGAGTACCCAAGACCATTGTTACAGAGCGTGTCAACCAAATCTTGGAAGATATGCTCAGAGCATGTGGCTTAACACATGGTGGTAACTGGGATGAGTATTTACCATATGCAGAATTCTCATACAACAACAGTTACCAAGACAGTGTAAAAATGTCTCCTTTTGAAGCACTCTACGGTCGGAGTTGTAGAACACCATTGAATTGGTTAGAATCAGGAGAACGAGTAACTTTTGGTCCTGACCTCATCAAGGATGCAGAAGAAAAGGTTTGGACAATTCAAGCAAATCTCAAGGTTGCTAAATGTCATCAAGAAAAGTATGCAAACTGACGACGCAGGCCATTGTTTTTCAACTAGAATGATTTTGTCTATTTTCGAGTGTCAGTAATGAAGGGCATTCAACGATTTGGAATCAAAGGAAAATTAGCACCCTGCTACATTGGCCCATTTAGAATCTTGGACAGATGTGGTCAAGTCGCCTACAAGCTGGAGTTACCACCAAATCCGTCTGGAGTACATAACACATTTCATGTGTCTCAACTGAAATGATGTCTCAAACCTCCAATTGATGTTGTCTTGGAAGAGTATGATCATCTTCAACCAGACCTCACATACTCCGAGCACCCAATACAAATCCTTGATGAAAAAGAACACACAACCCGCAAAAGAACCATTAAATTCTATAAAGTGCAATGGAGTAATCACTCAGAAGATGAATCCACCTAGGAATCGGAAGAATTTCTGAGTACTCATTACCCGGAATTCTGGTCTTCATTCACAGGTAAATTTTTGCCCCTCTCTTGTCTGCTTCGTTCTTAATCTCGAGACGAGATTTCTTTAAGGAGGGAGGGTTGTGACACCCAGGTGTCTCATTTCTTTCTTAGCACGAATTGCCAAAAATTTTGAACTCAAGTATGAGCATGAATTAATAGAGGCAAGTTAAAAATGGAATTTCCTCAAGCCAAAATAAAATCCTGCAAGCAAAAACTTTGAAGCAAATTAAATTTCTATAAATCTTAGGCCAAATAATGACATCTGAACTATGGTAATAATAAAATAGAATTTTGGGCCAAAAACTAGAATTTTATTCCAATAAGAAATCAATTAATTAAATGGTTTAAACCTAGAATTGATTTAACTTTAATTAATAATTCTAATTAAATTATTTTCCTTCTAGACAATTAGAATTCACTAATGAAATGTCCATATTCTAATTAGCTCACCCTCAAAATTTCAGATTAATTGGACTTAAGGAAGTATTTTAAATCAATTAAAACAGAACTGGGGACTTCATTGCAAGCTTTTCCAAAAGCCGAGGACCTCTCTGCAAAAATCGTCATCGTCTTCCTGCTGGCGCTGGCCGATTCCCACCCGCGCATGCCTGCGCGATTCTCTGCCGCCACAGCTTCTCGGAATCCAGCACCGCACTCCCGCACGCTCTCACTCGCCGCCATCCCTTCGCCCTACTCGGCTCCCGCGCCCAGCCACTAGCTGCCACCGAGGCGAGTTACCTTCGCCCTGCACGAGGCCGACTTCTCTACCGCCTCGATTGTCCCTGCCTGACCGCTCCCACCCTTCCGAGCGAAGGCTAGACCCTCGTGCCTGCTCCGTTGCGTCACCGGCCTGCTCGGTCACCCGCTCACCGCTATCTGCCACTGCTCCGCGTCCCTTTTTCCCTGCCCAAAGCCGGCGCAGCTCTGCCGCGCTCCTTGTTTCCTGGCTCCCGACCGCTCGCCGTCGCCCAGCAGCACCAGAGCCCGTGCGTGATCGCCCCGTCACCTCACCCTACCCTTCTCCCTCACCGCACGCTGCTACCAGCCAAGTGCCGCGCTCTGCCTCTGCTGCCCTGCCCGCACTGCCTTCTCCCCGCGCGCTCAAGGGCTCCCCGAGTCCCGGCATTTCTCAAAACCGCATGCGCGCACCTTCCTTTGGTGTCCGGCTAGGAACTCGAACTCTTGGGCCCATAAATAACCCCCCTGTTCGCCCTTTTCTCTCCCACCCAACTTCCCGCCATTGCCAGAGCCGAGCCTGAGCTCAACTCCCGGCCACTCCCCCACTCCGGAGCCACATCGAGAGCACCAAAACCCGCACTTACTTCCCCGCTACCCTTCCACCCCTTGGCTTGCACAATCTTCCGGTGAAGCTCGGCTAATTTGGAGGATCTCCAAATTCTGTTCCCCGACGGCCGCCGACGACTTGCTCCCAAATTCCGGTGACTCTGGTGAACCTCGTCTTCCCCTTCCTCTTCTCAATGATTCGCAAGCTTCTTACGATCATTCCTGACCCCTCATTTCTTTGATTCCTCGAGCAAGAACGCCGGCCTTGAACTTTTCCTCAGCTGACCCTCCTCTGCGCCGCCATACCCGAGCCGCCTCCATGGTGAGCCCCACCTTCTGGCCCTCCCCGACGTTCACCGACCTGATGCCGATCCCCACCATGCCCCCGTGAAGCTCTAGTCAAAGACGGCGTCCAAGTTCCCGCCTCGTAGCAGAAACGCGAAGTCACCGAATCTCTGCCTCTTGCCGCCTCTCGTCACCGACTACCCTCCAGTAAGTTTTCCACTTCGCGAACCCCCCTGGCATCCCAGCCTTGCCGCGCGCATCATTTCCCCTCTCCCGCGGCGAGCTTTCGACCACCCTAGTGCCCTGCGATGAGCCCTCCGGCCGCGCGCCGCCACGCTCTGGCACAGCCGTCTGGCAGCTGATCTGGCGCCTAGTTGGCGCTGATGTGGCTGCCACATGGCGCTGACGTGTCAATTGTTTAAACCCAGAAAATACTAGAAAACTGATGGAACTTCAAAAATGCATAGTAAATTCATTTTAAGTCCAAATGACCTCAATCAATTCTGTTAGTTTCATAATAATGTGCTCTAGTTTAGTAAAATAATAACCAGCTACCCCTGTTAATATAATTTAGTAAATTAAATAACTTGTGTAAACACTAATTAATTCCTTATTAATTCTGTACAAGCAATTTAATTCCAATCTTTTGCATGTACTGTTAATTCATACTAATGCATCATCCTGATTTATAGCTAAGTCAAATCTGCAGTATTTAATATTCTATTAATTAAGTAATGCTTTAACTTGAATAAATGCTAGTAAATAATATGATACTGTCCAGAGGCTATAACTTGGTGAAAATGCACTTCATGTATGTCTCTGTTCATGATAAATCACACAAGTCCAGAATCAGTTGTTTACTATTTTAATTGTTTAATTGTTCTCAAAGCTATATCAATCCTAATTAAATGTTCCACACACATGAAATAATGAAAGTCTAATTTGCTTCCTTGAAGCATATGGCTTCGAGAACTTGTTAATAAGGTTGTTGGCACCCACACTCTAATGCAATATGCATCCATCATTTTGTTGCATTCATCATGTCATTGCATGCAACAGTATTTCAACACTACCGTTAAACCCTTGTTCATCAATATGTAACGACACTCAGGAGTAGGACCCCGACGTCCAGCAGGACCAAGAGCCTGAAGAACAAGAGACTGTAGTAGCTAACACTAGCGTGGATCCAGGCTAGCCCCGGTTTGCATTAGCGTCTTTATAAAGTTTTGCTAGTTTATATCACTACTAGTGTCTATGTTTATTTGTTGCATTAGGTCATAGGAGTTGCTTGAAACCCACCTTGCATGTTTCCCAAATGATCTATGTTGCTTTTATTAGAAACTTGGTAGGGTCGGTACAAAAAATGCTATGCTTAGTAATTGATTGTTTTGATGGTTATCCTTACTATAGAATAAGACTTGATCACTAAATGGAACTTATGTAAAAGAAGTTTATTTTGATGTATGGCCGGACAGGGAATTTGCATGTGTAGGTTTGCAGCAACACATGGGTGTTGGCTGCGGTAGCCCTGTCTTGCCCACCCTAGGACCCGTCCATGGTCGGCCCTTGATCAAGTTTTGAACAGTACCGAATGCATGCTAGTTTCATGGGCACTAGTAAACCGATGTAGCATTAAAGACCACTTATATCAAGGACGGTTAAGGTGCGTTGGTCTTGGGACCCCTCGGCTGCAGGAGTGGGTGGTCCATACCATGAAGTACTATTGACAGGACGGCATGCCCACTCGACGTTACCACACCCGGGTCTGGATGTGGGTGGTTTTTCTTGTGAAAGGTTGCCATATACGACCTTAATTGGTGCGTATGTGTCGTGTTATTCGGGTTTTCCCAGCTGGTGTAAATCAATTGCAATTGTTGTCCCTCACAGTAATGAGTACCGCTTGTTCACTGCACCAATCACGTAGTTGCACATGATATCATGGATATGGATTTGTATTGGTTATTACTGGTATATTTTATTGTTCTATTGTTGCACTTATTTTATGTATTGTTTTATTATCTTATTGTTGCAACTAAAGTTATATTCAGCACAACCCATTTAATCTAAAAATAAAACTTGATAGAACTAATAGGTTGCTTAGTGCGAGTCCTTTTTAAAACAAGCCACCTATTAGAGCCATTGCATGTCTAGGTTTTTGACGGGTAAGTCTTGCTGAGTAATTAGTACTCACGCTTTATGCTTATGTGGTTTTCAGGTACTGAAGAAATAGAATTGCCTGTAGATGTGTTGCCTTGGGACGTGCAAGTCCCTGAGGGTTGGACTGCCCATTGGGAGTCTGATCTGCCGCCGCAGTGATTGTGAGTGCTGCTAGGGTGTTGATTCTTTGGGCATGAATCATCACCATGTTGTATCGTCGAGCTCGTAGATTTTATCGTTATTTCGCTTCCGTTGTTTTCAAAACTTCATGAACTTGTAATTCCGCTGCACTTTGATGTAACAATTAAACTTAAATTTGGATCATTGTTGTATTATCAAGTGTCTGCGTTATCAGTACCTTTGGGAGCTCGATCCTCCGGGAAGGGGCGCCTCATAATTGTGCCACTTACAATACCACATCTTCTTCAATTCTTCAGCAGGAGGTATCACATGATTGGATGGAAATTGGATCTGCTTCTCTTGCAATAGCATATCAAATATCTTATCGTCCCTAGTGATATCAAAATCTTACTTTTCCTTTGGATCATTCTGTTTCACCCATGGGTACGACAACACATTCTTGTTTCTAGTCCACTTAGCTATATTAACTTCTTCAGCATCTTTGTCAGCCTCAGACTCATAATCATTCTAATTGACCTGAATCAGCCTTGAACGTGCCTCTCGAGTTAGGTTCTCTTGAATAGACACTTTCTGCACTAACTGAGACATGCTTTCAAATTCAGCCGAAGGAAACTTTTCCCTTAGAGGCGCAACTAACCCATTGAATGCTATCTCCGCCATATGAGTATCAGTTTATTGCAGACTGAAACATTTGCTACGCACATCTCTGAATCTCTGCACATAATCATGTACAGATTCCCCAACCTTCTACCTTACATCAATCAAATCGGATAACCTTATCTCTCTAGTTTTGGCAAAGAAGTATTTGCGGAATATCTATTCGAGATCGGCCCAAGTAATAATTGAATTCCGGGGCAACGATACGAACCAAGAAAATGCCAATCCATACAAGGATAACTGAAACAGGCTGATCTTCAATGCCTTAGTATTACCCGCTTCTCCACATTGCACTGAAAATCGGCTAATATGCTCAACTGTAGTCATTCTTGGTATTCATAAATTCCCTTTCTCGACTACCAAGTTACCATAAAAAGGTGGATCTTAAGTAATAATATAATGCAAATAATCTTTATACTCACGAGTTCCACAAGTTTTGATGAAATATGTGGTTGCAGGTGCTATAGGGTCAAAATATGTAAAAACATGTGAAAATACCATGTCGGCCGATCACTGCTGTGAAATAGCCATTTTCACCAGCCGACAGGGTCGTTTTCAAGCTAAAATCAGCTGACAGGGTCATATACGCCAGAAATCAGCCACCCGGCTGGTTAACTGGGGTCGTTTTCAGGCAGAAATCAGGAACCAGCCGACAGGGTCATATAGGCTGAAACCAGCCACCCGGCTAGTTAACCGGGGTCGTTTTCAGACTGAACATCCGACCCGGCCGATTTTTCAAAAACATTTTACCATGATGCCGTTTTCTCCTCCCAGATTAAGAATCATGAAATATGTCTAAGGAAGGGAAGGTCACCATGTGGCCTCACCGTGAGAAGTCAAGGGGCGACCCGGAAGGGTTCGACACCCAGCCTAGGCCGCCGCCCGGTCTAGGCCACCGCCCAGCGGGCCTTGCCGCCCAGCGAGTTGTGCCGCCCGGTGGACGTTGCCGCCCGGCGGGCTTGCCACCCGGCCTACCAAGCCATTCAGCCCATCAAGCTTACCGCCCGGCCTACCACGCCTACCGACATAAAACCAAAGGAAAAAGGCCAACCGACCCAAAAACCGCCTTCGGGATGCAATCCTAGCCATCGGGAGAAGGTCAGTCGGGAAACCGACATGATCCAAGGGCCGCCCGGCCTTGCCCGCCTCTCGGCGGTGCATGCCCCCGGCACACGTGGCCGCCCGGCGTGGCCCACTGACCGGCGGACCGACTTTGGCCTACCGACCCTCCTTCACCTACAAATGCCTCCCGACCCATCGCCACCTATAAATTGAGGGGGATTCGGCAAAGAAGATAAACAATTGAAGAGGAGAACAACAAGCGCCACGCTGTAGAAATGTATTAGAATAGGAAGTGAGAATGAGTGGTAGAAGTCTGGGAGGGAGCTGGGGATGTCGGCTCCTTCTCCACCTTGTGCCTCGGGTATAATTCTCCACCAAGAGTAGAGTCCCCGTCCTTCGGCCGGGTGACATGTAGACATTCTTTTGTTCATTTAATCGTTGAAGCTTTCTTTATTTATATCTTGTTTATGGGTTCTTTGTCCATGTTAGATAAAGTCTTTTACTTTATTTGACTATGGTTACTCTGCCTTTAGTTAACAAGGTTAGAGTAGTAATTTTAAGTGTATACGTGGTGTATAAACTTAGAATTATCGAAGTTTGCCCCCAACCCCACGGGCTGTGTGGTCGGTAGTTAGGTTGTGATAGCACTGAGCTACCCTCTGTATTGCACCACATTCGTGTTGGGATCGTAGGTGTTAATGGTAGTTTTAGCCGAGGTCCCCTCTCATCCCTTTCTGTACCTCAGATGACTATGCCTCGATGTAAACAAGAGTAAATATTGGAGTCCGATGATTATTTGGATATAAGTTGTCACATGGAGCCAAGGCTGGAGGACCCTCTCAACACGTTATTATCCTTCTCTCTGGTTGACTAGAATTGGATTAGGATAGAATTTCACTTCTCGTTCCCCGTGGATTCGATACCTTGGAATACTCCCGGGTGAAGGCAACATTGGCATCCGTAGGCTTGCGGATTCCTCTGTTAGGCATAAGGATTGTGTCGATGAACTATTGATGAGGACATCACTCCTAAGGATACATGCAACACTCCTCCAATTCCGGAGTTGCAAGGTCCAATGACTAGAGCTCGTGCACGATGATTAAATTTAGAGGTGAGCTCGTTCCTACGTTCTTTATTATATGTCACTTTTGAGAATGGTTTGCTACCTAATGATTATATTATAATTAGGAACCATAGAGAGGACTAGGAGATAATGGGAGAAGGACTTGGAGACGTGGAGGACCAGCAAGGACGTGGAAGCCAAGGTGGAGGCCCAACGAGTCTATTTTGGGGCTTAGGACCAGTCTGCACTAAAACGGATGCCCAGGGCGCATACGGATTCGGATTTGGACATTCTACATATGAACGGAAAGATAAGAAGAAGACCTTTCCAATGCTACTGGTCTCATAATAAAATTCATCTGGAGTCATCAGGTATCATCAAAACAAGAGAGGGTCCAGAATCTGTTTTGTTGCTGTGTCGCCTGTTTTTGGCCTTTGGGCTTTGTATCTAGTTAAGCCCAATTAGGGGCGCGTCCAGAGGGTCTTGCACGACCCTAGGGTCTTCATATACAGCCACCGCCGCACCATTAGGGTTTGGGTTTTGCTTAGATTATTCTGTTTATAACAGTTTTACCGTCATCACGGTTTGTGAGACCCCAACTTCGTGAGATTCATAATACATCTGCAATTGTGTTGCATTCTTCTTTGTTCTTGCTTGTGTTCTTGATTCGCAGGTAGGGATTAGCCTTCTCGGGGAGGTCAATCATTTTTGGATGTTTGATTCATAATACTCTTGAAGTGGAGTCGTCCTTGACTCAAGCTCATTCTCTTCTCCCAAGTATGGTTTCAAATCTGAAATGTTAAAAGTAGGACTAACCCCGAACTTGAAAGGGAACTCAAGTTTGTATGCATTATCATTAATCTTCTCAATTATTTTGAAAGGACCATCAGCTCTAGGCATTAATTTAGACTTTCTCAAATCTAGAGATCTATCCTTTCGCAAGTGTAACCATACTAAATCTCCTACATCAAGTTTTACTTCTTTTCTACCTTTACTACCAGCAATTTTATACTTGTCATTCATCTTTTCAATGCTAAGTCTAGTGGTCTCATGCATTTTCAAAATAAATTCAGCACGCTCCTTAGCATCAACATGAACTCTCTCATGAATAGGTAGAGGAAGTATATCAAGTGGAGTACGGGGATCAAAACCATACACTACCTTGAAAGGACTTACCTTGGTAGTAGAATGTGTTGCCCGATTATATGCAAACTCAACATGAGGCAAACATTCTTCCCATTGCTTCAAATTTTTCTTCAAAATAGCTCTCAACATAGTACCCAAAGTGTGGTTCACCACCTCAGTTTGTCCATTAGTTTGTGGGTGACAAGTTGTAGAAAACAACAACTTTGTACCCAACTTATTCCAAAGCGTGCGCCAAAAGTGACTCAAGAATTTTGCATCACGATCTGAAACAATAGTAGAAGGCATACCATGCAAACGTACAATTTCATTAAAAAAGAGATCAACAATATAACTAGCATCATTAGTCTTATGACATGGTATAAAGTGTGTCATCTTAGAAAATCTATCCACAACAACAAAAATACTATCACTCCCCCTCTTAGTCCTAGGCAGTCCTAAAACAAAGTCCATAGAAATATCCACCCAAGGAATAGAAGGAATAGGAAGTGGCATGTATAAACCATGTGGATTCAAGCGAGACTTAGCTTTTTGACATGTAGTGCAGCAAGCAACAAAGCGCTCAACATCTTTCCTCATCCTTGGCCAAAAGAAGTGTGTTGCCAAAATATTCTCCGTCTTCTTGGCACCAAAATGACCCATCAATCCACCTCCATGCGCCTCCTGTAACAACAAAAGACAAACGGAACCAACTGGAATGCATAGGCGGTTAGCTCAAAACAAGAATCCATCTTTCAACACAAATTTATTACATGCATGACCTTCTTTACAATGCAGAAATACATCCTTAAAATCAACATCAGCAGCTATTGTTCTTTAATTGCCTCCAGTCCAAAAATTCTACAAACAAGTTGAGACAATAAAGTATAGCGCCTAGATAAAGCATCAGCAATCACATTATCCTTCCCTTTCTTATGTTTAATAATGTAAGGAAAGGACTCAATAAACTCAATCCATTTAGCATGTCTACGGTTCAAATTACATTGAGAATGAATATACTTAAGTGATTCATGATCAGAATGAATAACAAATTCTTTGGGCAACAAATAATGACGCCACGTCTCTGAACAATGTACAAGTGCATACAATTCCTTATCAAACGTGGAGTAATTTAAAACTGGCCCAGTAATTTTCTCACTAAAGTATGCAACAGGTTTACTATCTTGCATCAAAACACCACCAATGCCTATACCACTAGCATCACATTGAAGCTCCAAAATCTTATCAAAATTAGGTAATTGCAGCAATGGTGCATGGGTAATTGCAGCACCCTTGGAACTTGAAGAATCATTAACAGTACTAGGTGTAGAATTAGAATTAATAGGTTGTTGAATTTCAGGACCTTTATTTTTCAAACTAGCAGCTCTTTCTAAATCAGCTTTTACAATTTCAGCAGGGGTCATTGGTAACAAAGTAATTTTAGTTCCTTTATGCATAAAAGTGTACTTATTACTTCTACCATGGTGTACAACATCATTATCAAATTCCCAAGGTCTACCCAATAAAAGTGAACATGCTTGCATGGGTACGACATCACAATCAACATAATCTACATAAGAACCAATGGAAAAAGGTACTCTGCAAGTTTGTATTACCTTAGCTTTGCCAGAGTTGTTTAACCACTGAATGTAGTACGGATGTGGATATGGACGTGTGGTCAAAGCAAGCTTGTTGACCACATCAGAACTCACCAAGTTATTACAGCTCCCTCCATCAATGATGACACGTGGTCGGCGGTTCTTGATGATGAAGAAAATCTGGAACAAGTTGTGGCACTGCATTGTCTCGGGCTGATGAACTTGTGTGCTAAGGACACGTTGAACAATAATGTTCATGTATCCCATGGTGTCTCCACCTCTAAGGACGAGGTCACTGCTGGTGGCAGCGACGTCCTCCTCCTCATCCTCCACATCGGAGGTGCTCATATAACCGCTATCGTCTATCGCCACATATGCCCGCCTACTTGGACAATCTTTCTACACATGACCAAGTCTATGGCAGTGGTGGCATTGAATCCCTGTAGTGCGCCCCGTCAAAGTAACAGAGGAGGCACTACTAGCTGGTACCTGCACAGAAGTTTTACCTGAGCGCGTAGAAGGTGCATGGGCTGATCATGGGGCTGCAGAAACAACACCGGTTCCCTTCGTAGCTGCTGGTGGGGGCGGTCGGAAAGATGGCCTGGGCAGCCCCGAAGTCCCCGTCGAGCGTGGGGGTAGGAGTTCCTTGACTTGCTGTACTCCTCAAAAGGCTGGAAAAGTCCCTGTGATTCTTTCTCTGCAAGCATAGCATACTGGAAACACTGGGTGAGGGTATAATATTCTTTATAATCAAGGATGTTCTGAATTTCTTTTCTTAAATCAGAATAAAAGCGACAAATCTGATCCTCTACTTTTTCAACTATAGCACAATGAATCAAACCCTTCTGAAGCTCACTAAAGTACTCCTGAACAGTTATATCTCCTTGTTCTAAACTCTGCAGTTTATTACGAATCTCTCTATAAAAAGGAGGAACAAAACGATCATGCATTGCTACCTTAAGTTCTTCCCAAGTAGTAGGCAAATCAGTTTCAGCAGCTAGACCACTCCACCAAACAATAGCAAAGTCCTTAAACTCACTAGTGGCTTGTCTAACTCTATGTTGTTCAGGAACAAGGTGGGCACTAAATTTTTGTTCTACCGTCATCTCCCAATCAAGATAAACATCACCATCATACTGACCCAAAAATGAAGGAATTGAAAACTTAATTTTAGCATACAGGTCATCTGGAGCATAGTTACCGTGTGGACGATGATTGTAGTTATGGAAACCACCCATACCTTGAGTATTATGTTGCAAACGACGTCGTAATCGTGCGGTCCTGGTAGTTGGCCTATCCACGGTGCCATTGGCCTTATACACCGTGTCTTCATCATGGACGTCTTCAACGTCGTTGTTGTTGTTATTGGTGTTCGTATTGTTGGTTTTGGGAGCAGTCTCCAACGCGACAACCTGATTGGTTAACTTAGAGACCCGCTTCTCCAACCACTTGATGCTTTCTCCAATGTGAAGCTTGCTGACCGCATCAGTAACGGCTCTGGTGATCGTCTCTGCCAAATCACTCTAAGCAGCCTGCAAAGCCTTCCGGAGCTGCTCTTGGCTCACGCACTCAGCAAATTGTGAGGGTGAAGCCATCTCTCTGTCGTCACTTCCTGCCATCACAAATACCAAAACAGGAAACAAACAGTGAAGGTTATCCCTACAAAACAGCTAAGCAGTGGTGCCTGTCAACACAACAAAAGGAAACTCCCTACAAAGCTCTTACAATGTTCTGAAAAGCAAAACAAGGGATACCAGGGAGGTGTGTTCCATGATTGCAAGGATCACAAAAGAACCTATGTGCTGTCTAGAAGAAATATGTAGAGCTAGGAAGACCAAATAATTATATGTGAGTGGCACACAAATCAAAATAGATAGTAAAACTGAATAAGTGCCCAAGTAACTTGTCCCTAGTTGCTGGTCTAAATATGTCCTAAAACAGTAGTGATAGCAAAGTAGAAACAAGGAGACAAAGACACACAGGCGATAATAGGGGGCTAAATGCAAAACAGCCAAATCCAAAAATTTCAGGGGGCTAGATATAGCACTAGAAGAAATCTCAAATTTCTTTATTTTATTTTATTTTTTTGATATTTTTCTCCAACTCACTACCAATGGAGGAGAATCCACAGAAAATTTTAGCTCAAATAGAGGTAGGATGTGGCCTACAGAAAATCTTGACGTTGCAGAAGACGTCGGGTTTAAACTTAAATCAATTTTGTCTTTATCTTCCTGATTTTTTTTGAATTTTTTTGACGAGGGCACACACGTCGGAGCTGAGTGTGGCTATGCCCAACTTTGAGTCAAGAATCTCCTATAAAAATTCCAGCCAAAACAGACAACCGAGCAAAAAGTTATGCCCATTTTACCGAAGGGGGGTCGGAGTCGGTTTTCTAGAAACCCGAGTCGGGTTTGGGGTCGGGTTTGGAATCGGGTAGGATTTTGTTTTGGCGGCGTGGAGGCAGCGGAAAGTGAAATTTGTGGGGATTGGTCTGGAGTGTTGACGGTGTGTTTAGGGTGGGATTAGGGTGGGACTAGGCAAGGTGTGTCGATCAATCAACCCTATCATAAAAAAGCCAATAAAACAGAGGATGCTGAAGGGGATGGCGGCTAGGGTTGCAAGAGAAACACTACTGACGACAGAAACACAAACTAAACCAGCGACTAAACAAGAACTAGGGCATAAACTCAACAATATGGACTCTGAAATTGAAATATGCAGAGGCTAAATACATGGTTATGGGCGGAGGGAAAATTTTTTTTGGGCTTTTCTGTGGACGATAGGATGAACACAAAACGAAATTAACTAAGGGTAGTGCGAACCTGATGGTGCACCTGAAGCTCTGATTACCACTTGATGTGGACAAGGGTTTCCGATATTCCAAAAGGTTCTCGATACGTTGATTTGGTCGGAGGCGACACACAAATTCATCTGGCTTCAGAATAGCACGTTCTAAACCCCGCAATCGCAGCACGACATCTCCTCTTGTTATCAACCGTCCTAAAATGATTGACCTCGCCAAGAAGGCTAATCCCAACCTGTGAATCAATAACACAAGCAAGAACAAAGAAGAATGCAACACAATTGCAGATGTATTATGAATCTCATGAAGTTGGGGTCTCACAAACCGTGATGACGATGAAACTGTTATGAACAGAATAATCTAAGTAAAACCCGAACCCAAATGGTATGGTGGCGGCTGTATATGAAGACCCTAGGGTCGTGCAAGACCCTCTAGACGTGCCCCTAATTGGGCTCAACTAGATACAAAGCCCAAAGGCCAAAAACAGGCAACACAACACCAAAACAGATTCTGGAACCTCTCTTGTTTCGATGATTCCCGATGACTCCGGATGAATTTTGATATGAGACCAGCGGCATTGGAAAGGTCTTCTTCTTATCTTTCCGTGCATATGTAAAACGTCCAAATCCAAGTCCATATGCGTCCTGTGCATCTGTTTTAGTGCAGACTGATACTGAGCCCCAAAACAGACTCGAAGTCGGTTTTGGTTGGGCCTCCACCTTGGCTTCCACGTCCTTGCTGGTCCTCCACGTCTCCAAGTCCTTCTCCCATCATCTACTGGTCCTTTCCATGGTCCTCCATCATAACACAACTAGACATTGTCGTCTAGATCTACCCTTCTTGTCTAGATCTTTAGATCTAGACATATCAATACAAATACCCACAGAACACAGGACGTAGGGTTATTATCCTCCGGGAGGTCCGAACCTGTATAAATCGACGTCTTGTGTTACCATCGTCTCTCGATCTCGTGCATACCCTTGTCCTACCTATAAATCCACATAAATGAACTACCCTATGTCTGATGCCGAGATTAAGTCTCGACATTTGGCGCGCCAGGTTAGGGAAAGCACGGCGATCGGTTCGTCGAGATCGATGGCTTTAATCTACTTCAAGATCTGATCATGAGCAGACCGGCGTTGAAGCGCCGATCATCAACAAGGCTCATGGGGATCAACGCGAAGATTGGCTTATCGAGTTTGATGGCTTCATTCTACAACTCGAAGGTCATTGCGATCGGCGACCAGTTATCCTCATCGTCGTCCACATCGCGAGGCCAATTGTTGATGCAGTCTCTGTTGAGGCGCTGCAGCTGCTGCGGTGCCGACGGCTGGACTAGAAGGAGACGATTGACGTGATCGACTACTTCCTCTACACCGACACGCGACTACGTTGGATCGAGCTGCTCCAACATTCGCTTCCGCTCCGCCTGCGCGTCTAGTGGTAACGATCCATGATCCTCTCTTGCAAGGTTTCCTGGTTGAACGGTAGAAATTTTATATGCTATCATAGCCTACCCGTTCCCCTACAGTGGTATCAGAGCCGACCTTGTGTAGTTTGTGATCTAGATCTTGTGCATATAGTCAATATGTTGATGTACTAGATGAGATCTATTACATGTTTTGTGTTCGGATTGATTAGATCAATGATGATAGGGAGGTTCACAAGGTAATGGGCGGATAGCAATACATGCATCATTGATTTATTTGTGTTCCTTCTCTGTGCGCGCGCGACTTGTTCCTACCGGCTGGAATCACCATCGGGACTAACTGCGTGCGCCAGTAGAGGAGCCAATAGTATCATAATCATGTACCGCAGTCTACTCATGAAAACCTAATGGAAAACTAAGCCATTGTGAATGACTCAAAATTGGGCAAATATGATTTTCCCGATAGGATTTCCATTGTGATTTTATAGATACGATCTGTTACAACCCTTTTGGCCACATGTTAGCATTCGCTTCTCGCCTAACTTGTTTTTGCAGAGAATGTTGTGAATGGTATGGCCTAAAAGATGCATGTGATGTATATATGTGATTTGCATGGCCTGCGTGCCATGATTAATTACAGCTGGGTTGAGGCTGTCATATTATTGTATAACGGCCTGCGTGTCGATCTGTGATGCTTGATATTCTCATGTAATTTATTACTAGCTATTAGTTGTAGTAGCTAAGTGTTAGTTCATGGAGGCCTCAAGCATGATGGTTGAAGGGACGAGAGACATGGCGATGACAATGGAGATGGAGATCACCAATTGAAAGGGGCCATACTATTTCACAGTTAATATGATTGCCTGTGATGATGTTCCTATCATCCTATTCTTTCATGTGTTATTTATATTAGATATGATTAACATGCTAGAATAGGTTCCCTCAAGAAAAATTAAATTATATGCCCTTCCAATAGCTGCACCTATTAAAATTATGATCGTTGTATGGTAGGTCTGCCAAAGTAGAGTACCTCAACTATCTTAATTATTAGGATAAATGTCAGACATTTATATGCATAGTATTGGTTTAATTAACAAAGCTATCAAAACGGTTTTGGGCTTTGGGGCATGGTGTTGGCGCCGGGGCATGTGATGCCACCCAACAAACAAGAGTCACATAGGGATGTGATTAGCAAAGTGTTGCTTACCTGTGTCACTAGATTTCTAGCGGTGATGCCAAAGCTCACTAGGATCTAAGTTGAATATGGATCTTGAACCAATATATGTCGTTTTGAGGGAAAACGATTCCAAGCATATAGTGGAGTAATGAACTTTTGTTAAAATGTTTATAAGAGTTTTATATTTACATAGTGCTTATATTTGCATATTTTCTATTGTAGATCATGGCACCAACCGCTAGTAACACTTTCAATTTGCGCTCAATTCTTGAAAAAGAAAAGCTTAGTGGAACAAACTTTATTGATTGGTATCGCAACTTGAGAATTGTTCTCAAGCAAGAGAAAAAGGAATATGTTCTAGAGCTTCCCTATCCTGATGATCTGCCAGAAAATGCTACTGCCACTCAGAAAAGGGAGTATGAGAAACATACCAATGATGCAATTGATGTTAGCTGTCTCATGCTTCCCACTATGTCCTCTGAGCTCCAGAAGCAATATGAGAACGCGGATGCCCACAATATGATTGAGGGACTTCGTGGCATGTTTGAGAACCAAGCAAGGTCTGAGAGGTACAACATCTCAAAGTCCTTGTTTGCGTGCAGGCTAGCTGAAAACAGTTCTGTCAGTCCTCATGTGATCAAGATGATTGGTTACATTGAGAATCTGGAGAAACTTGGTGCTGCTCTACACCCTGATTTGGCCACAGATGTGATTCTCCAGTCGCTTCCTGCAATCTATGAGCCTTTCATTTTGAACTTTCAAATGAATAGCTTAGAGAAGACATTGGCTGAGTTGCATGGGATGCTTAAGACAGCTGAGGCAAGCATCAAAAAATCTGGTCCAAGTCAAGTTAACTTGGTTCAAAAGGATAGCAAGAAACGAAAGCGCAAGACTAAGGCTAAGGCTACAGATCAGATCTCTAGCACTAAGCCTAAGCCTGCAACAGCTCCTAAGCCTAAACCGGCGGGTAGTGATCCTTGTTTTCACTGTAAGAAACCCGGTCATTGGAAGAGGAATTGCAAGCTTTATCTGGAAGAGCTGAAGAAGAAGGGTGGAGACACTTCTAATTCAGGTATCAATGTTATTGAAATTAATAATGTTGCTACATGTCCTTATGATTCACGGGTATTTGATACCGGATCGATGATTCATACTTGCAAATCGTTGCAGGGGCTTAAAGAAGCAAGGAAATGTGAAAAAGGCGAGGTGGATGCTCGCATCGGCAATGGTGCAAAGGTTGCTGCATTGTCCGTCGGAACTTATCCACTTTCATTACCATCAGGATTAGTTTTGGAGTTGAATAATTGTTATTATATTCCCGCCTTAGGAAAAAACATTATTTCTTCAAAATGTTTGGAGGAAGATGATGGTTATGAGGTCATAATAAGGAACAAGTGTTGTTCCATTTATTTGAATAATATTCTCTATGGTAATTGCCCATTTGTGAATGGATTATATTACTTAGATCTTGAGAATAAGCCTATTTATAACATTGATGCGAAAAGGCTCAAGCCTAATGATTTGAATCCCACGTATACATGGCATTGTCGTTTAGGTCATATAAATGAGAAGCGCATAAAGAAACTCCATACAGATGGTCTTCTAAGTTCTTTTGATTTTGAATCAATTGATACATGTGAATCTTGTTTACTTGGCAAAATGACTAAGTCGCCTTTCACAGGAAATAGTGAGAGGGCGAGTGAACTATTGGGACTTGTACATACGGATGTATGTGGACCAATTAGTTGCATGGCCAGAGGTGGTTTTCAGTACTTCATAACTTTTACCGACGACTTTAGTAGATATGGTTACATCAACTTAATGAGGCATAAGTCTGAATCCTTTGAAAAGTTCAAAGAATTTCAAAATGAAGTACAAAATCAATTGGGCAAGACTATTAAACGCCTACGATCTGATCGTGGTGGTGAATATTTGAGCCATGAATTTGGTGAACATCTAAAGCAATGTGGAATTGCTCCACAATGGACTCCGCCAGGAACGCCCCAATGGAATGGAGTATCCGAACGGAAGAACCGAACCTTGTTAGACATGGTTAGGTCTATGATGAGCCAAAGTGATCTTCCATTGTCCTTCTGGGGATACGCTCTAGAAACTTCCACTTTCACACTTAATAGGGTTCCATCTAAATCCGTGGAAAGGACACCATATGAGATATGGACTGGGAAGCGTCCCGGGTTGTCTTTTCTTAAGATTTGGGGATGTGAGGCTTATGTAAAACGTATGACGTCTGATAAGCTTTCTTCCAAGTCTGATAAATGCTTCTTTGTAGGATACCCTAGGGAAACCAAAGGTTATTATTTCTACAACCGGGAAGAGGGCAAAGTGTTTGTCGCTCGTAATGGTGTTTTTCTAGAGAAAGAGTTTCTCTCCAAAAGGGTAAGTGGGAGAACGGTGCAACTTGAAGAAGTTCAAGAAGCTCCAGAAAATGTTTGTTCTTCCGCTATACCACAATTGGATGAACAAATTGTTGTTGAACCAATTGTTGAAACACCAGCCCCGCGTAGGTCAGAAAGGGCACGTCGCACTCCTGAAAAGTTCACGCTCCTAACCACGGGGCAGCGAGACATATTATTGTTAGACAATGATGAGCCTAAGACTTACAGTGAAGCAATGATGGGACCGGACTCTGAGAAATGGCTTGGAGCCATGAGATCCGAATTAGAATCCATAAGAGAAAATCAAGTTTGGAACTTGATAGATCCGCCTAATGGTGTAAAAACCATTGAGTGTAAATGGGTTTTTTAAGAAAAAGATAGACATGGATGGAAATGTTCACATCTATAAGGCACGATTGGTGGCGAAAGGTTTTAAGCAAATTCAAGGGGTTGATTATGATGAGACCTTCTCGTCCGTCGCTATGCTAAAGTCTATACGGATCCTTCTAGCAATTGCCGCATTTTATGATTATGAGATATGGCAAATGGATGTCAAAACGACTTTCTTTAATGGAAACCTAAGTGAGGATGTGTACATGACACAGCCTGAAGGTTTTGTCGATCCACAAAATGCTAGGAAGATATGCAAGCTTCAAAAGTCCATTTATGGACTAAAGCAAGCATCTCAGAGTTGGAATCTTCGCTTTGATGAGGTAGTCAAAGGGTTTGGCTTCATTAAAAACGAAGAAGAGCCTTGTGTTTACAAAAGGGCTAGTGGGAGCGCGCTTGTCTTTCTGGTCCTTGATGTGGATGACATATTGCTGATCGGTAATGATATTCCAATGCTTGAAGCTGTTAAGACTTCTTTGAGAAAGAGTTTCTCAATGAAGGACTTAGGAGAGGCAGCTTACATTTTGGGCATTAAGATCTATAGAGATAGATCAAAGAGGCTAATTGGATTAAGCCAAGACACGTACATTGACAAGGTATTGAAACGGTTCAATATGCAAGATTCCAAGAAAGGTTTCTTGCCCATGTCACATGGGGTTTCTCTTAGCAAGACTCAGTGTCCCTCGACACCAGATGAGCAAGAGAAAATGAGAGCGATTCCATATGCTTCGGCTATTGGGTCCATCATGCATGCCATGATAAGTACTTGCCCAGATGTAGCCTACGCTCTTAGTGCTGTGAGCAGATACCAGTCAAATCCAGGAGAAGCTCATTGGGGAGCTAATAAGAATATCCTAAAGTACTTAAGAAGGACTATGGGTATGTTCCTAGTCTATGGAGGTGAGGAAGAGCTTGTTGTAAATGGTTACACTGATGCTAGCTTCCAAACCGACAAAGACGATTCAAGATCGCAATCTGGATATGTTTTTTGCCTCAATGGAGGCGCTATGAGCTGGAAGAGTTCCAAGCAAGATACGGTTGCTGACTCAACAACGGAGGCTGAGTACCTTGCCGCTTCAGAAGCTGCAAAGGAAGCTGTTTGGATCAGAAAATTTGTTTCTGAGTTGGGTGTGGTTCCTAGTGCATCCAGTCCAATGGACCTCTATTGTGATAATAGTGGTGCCATTGCGCAAGCCAAGGAGCCTAGAGCGCATCAAAAGAACAAACACGTACTACGGCGTTATCATCTTATTCAGGACATCGTCGCTTGAGGTGATGTAAAGATATGCAAGGTGCACACGGACTCAAACATCGCTGATCCGTTGACAAAACCTCTCTCTCAGCCCAAGCATGAGGCACATATGAGATCCATGGGTATTAGATATCTGCATGATTAATGTATGAGAGATTGTGTAATGTCTATGTTTATGTGTGATTGAATAAAGTGTTATTCTGTTCTATGGATAATAATTATTGCATTGGTTGACAAGTGCGTGACTTGTTTGTGAAACTCATTGTTCTTTTATAATATTATCCTAAATGATCCCTAGTTCCTTATCATTGTGTTGGACAATAATGATTCGTGGACTAGCACATGTATTGGTTGATGATCTTGTTTCACAGATCATTGATATGGAGATATCAAATCAATAATGTGAACACATGTTGGAGAACATAGTGTTGGACTGACCCACTAATAGACTTTGCTGAGATGTTATTATTGTGCCATCAATTGATGTCTTGTATGATGTACCTTTGGGATCCTTAGACCTGAGATTGTCATTGATTCCCAGAATGTGTAATAGCATATTTAGGGATTACCAAACGCTATTCCGTAACTGAGTGGTTATAAAGGTAATTTTCGGGTATGCTATGAAACATGTCGTGGGGTGTGAGCGGTCAAGATGAAATTTGCCCCTCCTAATAACAGGAGAGATATCTCTGGGCCCCTCCAGTTAGATGGATTTAGAAGTGCATGGCCATGCCAATGTGATTAAAAGTTAATCATAATGACTAAAAGTTAGTCATGATAAATCCACTAGACGTTCGAGTGAATGGTCGAGCTATTATAGGGATGGCACGTATCTTGCCTTAAGCTTGACTGATATCGTGAGGCAAAGGGATCGCTGACTGCGTATGTCAAAGGTTCAGCCGATATGATCTTTATGTGTACACGAGAATCAGTATGTGCTGCTAGGTGCCGCTATTGATTTATGATTTGAAAAATGGTTTTCACATCATTGTCGTGTACATGTGAACCTAACAGGTCACACACTTAACGGGTTGGAACATCGCTTGCCTATGTGATTGTCTCTAGTGCAAGTGGGAGATTGTTGGAGATATGCCCAAGAGACAATACGGATTTGATCCGTATGTGAGGGTCATACGGATATTGATCCGTGTAAGGAATTAGTCCACTAATGGGCCAACTAGTCGAGGCCCATTAGAAGGGTCTATTTAAGTGGAGGAGGGGCTTAAGGCGCAGGTGATTTTCACCAGTCCTTAACCCTAGCCGTCGTGCTCCTCTTTCTCGCCCACAAAACCCTAACCGTGTTGCCGGTGCTAGCACGCCGCGCACGGTGCTCCAACCTCGTACGTGTGGATACCGCGAGGAGGCGCTGCTGCTGCTGCGGTGCCGACGGCTGGACTAGAAGGAGACGATTGACGTGATCGACTACTTCCTCTACACCGATGCGCGACTACGTTGGATCGAGCTGCTCCAACATTCGCTTCCGTTCCGCCTGCGCGTCTAGTGGTAACGATCCATGATCCTCTCTTACAAGGTTTTCTGGTTGAATGGTAGAAATTTTATATGCTATCGTAGCCTACCCGTTTCCCTACAGTCTCGATGCACAGCGTTCCAAAAGTTTATCCGCATGCATTACAATATCATGATGTGGTGGGTATTGCTGGACATGACGATCGTATTGCACAAGGAGTCGACGAGTTCATCATTCAAGGCGATCAGGAAGTCGGTGTATTCATTGAGTATATCATGCATACGATAGAGGCTATTCCGAGTGACTCCCTGCTACGGAATCAAAAAGGCCGCACATGTGCATAACAGCTGCAAGTCGTAGCCGTATCGTGAGCAATTAGGACTCTGAGACTCATGTGCCGCATACGTCAAGGGAAGATTTATTTCCTTCCACTATTCTTTATTCTATAAATCTCCTACTATTTTATACTTGCATGATCAGATTACCCTTAAAGCTAATCAGACTAACATGTGCGGTCTCTGAGGACCCCCATGCATGCATGCGTGCAGGTGTACGGTAGCCTTACAGTCGGGATTTCATTGCAAGCCGCACTGGACATGTAGACATCATACTAGATGATCCAGTTACCCGGCCAATGGCTCCATACCAACCATATCGACACCAGCTGAGCAACGCGATGTCATCAATGGCTCAATGATCCAGCAACGAGCTCGGGGGTTCAACATCAAGCTAACGACTCCGCTCACTACGACGGCTCCTCCAATGACATAGTCGCACTACGACGACACCTTGAACAAGGACGACCGCCACCCGACAACATCGTTGCGACATGACATCTACCGACGACTCGGTGACATTGTCGCGACTTGACGGCTCGACCGCTCAGTGGCCATATAGACGCGCACGGGGGCTACTCCGCCATTCACCTAGCCACTTGGCTGCTTGGCCGCTCGATGACGACCTGATGGATATGCTACTCAGCAACATCATCATGATTCAGTCACTCGGCGATATCGCTGCACCACGACGACTTGACGGCTACTCAGCTACTTAGCGACGCCGTCAATGACTTGGCGCATTGGGTTTTCATCCACTCGGCTACTCGATGATGCCTATAATGACATGGCGCTTTGATCACTCAACCACTCGGCCACACCTTCAACGATTCGGTGTCTCGGTCAACCACTCCAAGCTTTGATGATCCGGTGACATGATGGCTCGACTTCGACATTCGACCACTCGCCAACAACATCAGCATGCTCGGGGGCTCATGTGCAACTTGCTGAATTCCAAAGCTAAGTATCATTATTCTTTCTCGATTTATTTTTTCGAGATTTTGGGCTCATGTCCTTCATACTTTTTTCTAGGACCGCTTATTTCTGTTTTCTAAGCAGAAGGTCGTAGATTTTTTATGAGTAAAGTTGGGCTTTATAATCAGTGCTCTTATTTGTGGCTTTATTCATCTTTTTATTGCCTTGGTTCTTTAATTCTTCGCATTAAACAATCGAGCCAGGGGGTTATTTGTGTATCTATACATGTGTTCTCCCACTTTTTTTTTGTGAATCTAGTAGTACACATGTCTGTCGGTGACCTTTCAGTAGTGCATCAGCCCTGACACCATATGACCCATGTCGTTTGTTCTAGTTTCACCTTTTTGGCTTCTACCTCGACCGATACATTGCATTTTATTCGCGATTTGGTCTTATTTTTGGTCTTACGCCGACTAGCGACTAAGTCATAAAACTTTTTTGCTACGTGACAGACTGCCACTACACTAAACCCAGAGCCAAAGTTGCGATAGGTCATGTGTCGATTGGTTCTGTTTGCTATGCAAGAGTAAATTATGACCGATATTGTAGCGGTAGACCGAGCTCTTAGCTCTTTATATTTGTCCTAAGTATCCTACGGTAGATTGATCCGGTTGCTAACGCGCGAATACGCTGCTATGCGCCAGTCGGTCTACCTACAGGAGATAAATGGATACACATTTGACTTTTCAGTCGACTAATTTGTTTGGCTTATAAAAATAAGTTTTCAAGCAAACAATGTTAATTATAACTAATTATCCTAATTTCCTTTATTGTCAGGAACATTTTTGATGGATAGGCGGATACACAACTCGATATAGAGGGATTTCCTCGTCTTCATTGGTCGACAATGCCAGCTCCGACCACTTTCATCGGTCGGCCATGCTAACATGGACTATCTTCATCAGTCGGCTTACAACTCCGACTGCTTTTGTCGGTCGGCTACACCAGATCCGACTACGACCATCGGTCTGCCACATCATATCTGACAGCCACCATTGGTCGGCCACATATCAGACTGTCGGCTTCACACGGTCATCGCGACTTCGAGTGATTCCTACTTCATCAGCGGTCGGCAGCTACAACAACCTTGACTGTCTTCTTCACTCCACCTTATCGTCATGAGTTAAGTACCGCTGCCACTCAGACATGATATTCTCAGTTGAGCGCGACCGACACTCATAATGACGATTGTCTTGGGGGATTCTTTGAAAATAAGCACTTTATATCAATTTTATGGCTGATGCCATAATATACAAATATATGATTTGATGATCATATGACAGTGGCTTGATGGTCACTCTATCAAATATGCTTCTTTGATAAGAAGTGCATTATCATAAATGGTTGATACCATAATCATTTAAAGCATGATTTAATGATCATGTTGCTATGACTTGATGGTCATATACGCAAAATATCGAGCATCACTCGACTAATTGAAGTCAGTCTATAATAGTGAAAATAAAGCTCAAAGATATTAGTGATTACAATTCTTAAGGAAAGGTTACTTAATCATGATTGAAGAAATGGTAACTTAATACTTGTCTATGATTGATGTCATAAAGCCTCATTCATTCGGTTGTGATTGAAGTCACCCATTTAGAACATAATCATTCGGCTATGATTGAAGTCACCCGTTTGATTCATAAATCACTCATAGGCCACTCGGCCAAAGACTATGTCATTTGGCTATGATTGATGTCATAAGCTTACGTTCACTCGGCTGTGATTGATGTCACCCGAGTATATCATATAGCACTCGACAATGATAGAAGTCATTAGTTTGAGTCATCAACCACTCAGCGGTGATTGAAGTCACTCGTCTGAATCATTTATCACTTGGTAGTGATTGATGTCACACTACTGAGCTATTTGTCACTTAGATTTGATGATTTGAGTGATTTCTCCTTAAATAGACCCAACACGACTATTCTTTTTTTGGACTCTTGCATTATTTGCAGTTTCCAAATGATACAAGAGTCGAGGGCTACACCTAATTAGGTGCACCTACTCGGTGCACCAGATGAGTTCTCGAAGACATTTTCAGATATTTGAGATTCTCACAAGCTCGCTGATACAAAGCTGAAGCATTCTACATGGCATAAACCAGTTGGGAAGCTACTATAGATTATCATCAAGCTTGCAAGACTCTCGGGGGACTTCTATCGATGACCTGTACCTGAAGTACCTCACATAGAAGGAAAGTGGAGGTAGACTCCTACTAGGATAAGAGCAGTAGACCAACTAGGACTCCGCCATGTAACCCTGTCCCCCCCCCCCCCCGGATATATAAGGAGGGGCAGAGGTCCTCCTCAAGGGATAAGCTGAATTAGATAAATCCCACACGGGACATAGATTAGACACAACTAGATATCGTCGTCTAGGTCTACCCTTCTTGTCTAGATCTTTAGATCTAGACATATCAATACAAATACCCACAGAACATAGAACATAGGGTTATTATCCTTCGGGAGGCCCGAACCTGTATAAAGCGGCGTCTTGTGTTACCATCATCTCTCGATCTCGCGCATACCCCTGTCCTACCTATAAATCCACATAGATGAACTACCCTATGTCTGATGCCGAGATACTCACCTACAACAGTTTGAGCTTTGTTGCTCCACTCTTTCCATTGAAGGGTTTCCTCAAGAAACCATGAAATGGAAGTTGTTCCCTTTTTCATTATGCGGGGCAGCGAAAACATGGTATTTTAACCATGTAGGTGAAGTAGATGGAGTTTGGTCAACCTTAAGAGAGTATTTTTTGCGCAAATATTTTCCTCTCTATAAGATAGTTCCTCTGAGGAAAAAGGTTATCCATTTTGAGCAACAAGACCACAAATCACTAGGAGCGTCATGGGAAAGGTTCCTATCCTACACCAAAATAGGGTATGTTTAGGTATAGAGGAGCCTATAAGGCTACAATATTTTTTCTTTGGTCTAAGGCCCGACAGAGCAAATTATTTAAATGCTACGACTAGAGGTGCTTTCTTTTGTGCAACACCATCAGAGGGAATGGAGATCCTAGGCAAAATCATCCAAAATCTTGCAAATGAGTCATCCATCTCCCTAGAACCTACCAACGAAAGCACCCAAACTTCCAGCCAATCCAAAGAAATAGAAGACAAGTGTCTTCCACAAAAGGCCGAAGCTCCTATGATAGTCTCACTCCACTCACCACACCCTGATGTTGTAGAAGAAGACACACACTTTCTCCCACCTCAATCCTTTGAACTTGATGATGAACCCATTCTGGATTTTGGAAACACTTGTAACATGGAATGGGTGAAGAGAAGGAGTCTTAATCAAGAAGGGTCTAGTGGACAAGACTACATCGAGAAACAAGGTGATCCTTTGCCAAACCCTTCTGTTGTAGAGAGGCAAGAAGAGATCAAGGAGCTACCCCAATTCCCTAGAGTAGATGCCAAGGAATTTCCTCATATCTCCCCTTCTATTACTGGTCCAATTATCCATGATCTCCCTAATTAACCATGGACTAAAATCATAGAAAGGCATCTTTCAAACAAAAATGGTGCTCTATTTTTGGATTTACACCCAAACCTTATAGCTAAGGTCCGAGCAGCCCTCTTCACTGAGAAAAGTCATGAAGACTCCAATGCCCATCTTCATAATTTTGAAGAAACTTGCTCCACCTTCATAAATACTGGGTTGTTACGCGAAGAGCTCATGTGGAGACTCCTTTTCTACTCATTAGATGGCCATGCCAAAGGCTAAGGTTCATCAATGATAGGGAGTGGTATATCATTGAAACATCACGCCCCTTGAAAGGTCTATGGGAACTACTAAAGTACCATTTTTGTGAGAGTCTTTTTCCTCATGAGAAGTTTTGTCGTATAATGACAAATATCAAAAATATTAAGCAAGAGGATGAAGAACCCATAGAAGCTTGTTGGGGTCGGTTTATTTCCCTTGTCTTTAGTGGTCCTCGCCTTGACACTCCAATAGAAAGGCTCTTGTCATATTTTGTTCATGGTCTACACAAAAGGAGTGCCAAGCTATTGAACGAATGCTCCCAACATCCCTTCCATAGAAAAAGCATAGAGGACGCGTGGGCTGTTATAAACCATATTACCTGACTCACCCATTGCAAAACTCCTTCAATTGCTACTAAAGAGCTAGTCTTGAACCATGTGGCAAAAGTTGAGAGAAAAGATCACGATACTTTGCTTCATCGGCCAATACTACACCAATCCTTGAACCACATAGGCCTTGCCATCCTACACCAATCCTCCCAAATTCCCCAAGGATCCATGTTCTACCCAATGGAGGCGCCACAAGGCTATCATCTACCAATGGAAAAGAGGTACCAAAGCAACCAAAGGAAGATCTATAGAAGGAAAACTTTGAACAGGATCAATCCATGAAGCATGAAGGGCAATACAAAGTTTGGTCCATAAAAATTCATGAGGCTTCAAATTTAGAGTTAAAAGGGAATTCTCCCACCATGCCAAGGACTCGTACTTTAGAAAATTCATATAATCCTCACTCACACAAAAGTTTTCCCACCACAACAAAGATTTATGATGGTGGTACACAAGAGGCCTATAGCCGCTCTACCCCTTTTGGATATAGTAATTTCGAAGGGGCGGTTGTAGATACTATTGTTTATCACAAACATTGCAAATCCCGGTATCCATGTCATATGCCTTAGTTGTGCAGTGATTAATTGATGTTTGGTGATGGCAGGAGCCACATTGCCAACCTAAGCTAGAATTTGAACTAGTGCTCCCATGGTCAAACTTACGACCTTAAATAAGTACTAACAGGAGGTAACCCGTTTTGTTTTCCTTTACTAGGATTTGTTAATGTCTCATTTGAAAAAAATGCTTTGTTCCTTCTTGTGGGACATATGTACCCGGGATACTTAACCACTCGGCTAATTGGCCGAGTGGGCCGGGGGCTCGGGTATGGTGTATTCAGCCTAGAAGATATTTACTTAGGTACTTGTTTGAGTAATCAGCAAGTTAGGTTAGCAGATATGTTGGATAGATAGAATCTGTTGTAACCGATTAAAAGATTACCATGTAAATTCCTGCCCTTCGGATATATAAGGAGTGCAGGGGGCCTTCGGAAAAGGGCAGACTCGTATTGGAACCCTAATTCCAGTGCGAACCCTAGCAATACAGAAACGCCAAACAAGACGTAGGGTTATTATCCTTCAGGAGGCCCGAACCTGTATAGACCTTGTGTCCTGTGTCCATTGATCTTTCATACTCATACGCATACCTATATATACTATCGAGAATATCTCTCAATAGTCGGCACGCCAGGAAGGGGCAGCATTAAGTGTAGCTTCGTCGAAATTGATGGCTTTCGTCGACATCAAGTTTCGCCCGGGAGACAAGATCTACTTTGGCACCGTCAGCCTCATCGCCGATCAGCACGGGAACCTCGTCAAGCATGAATGCGAGGCCCACTCGGTCGCTGCCACGGCCGACCAGAGCAATCCGGCCGGCCGACTTCCGCTTGGCCTCAACAATGCAGCGATAGCTTTCTAGGCGGAAACCCTCTCGGGCGGCAACTCAATGTTGTCCGCAACGCTCTGATTGACAACCTTGGTCGATTCGGGTTACACTACTGTTGATCTCCCGGCTCATCACATGGATCAGTCGGATGAAGATCCCAAATTTTTCGACGAATCAAGATTCGTTGCAGCAATCGGCCTTGAAAGCGAGTCACTCCTGGACTTGATTGAAGAGCCGAGTGATTCAGAGAGTTGTTCCTCGGATTTCCACGAGGTATTCATAGTGGCACTTGCTGCCTAGGGGCAAGTTGACGGCGAAACATCGGCGGATGCTGCCGCACGCGGTACCACGCCGCGCGTAGATGGACATGAAACCATCCTCGAAGACGGTGATCCAGATGCCGCCACTCCTCCGCTTCGAAGACCGGATGCTCAGCAGAGACCCCGAGTTGTGCAAAATCTAGATATGGGGGACCTCACCTTAAAGCTTGATGGTGAAGATGTCTTCAAGACCCCACAGCACAACATCACGGCCGCGGCGACCCTCCTGCAAACAATAGAGCCCCTGCTCCAGGTCTCCGCAGAGTTGACACCTTAGGTCAACCAATTAAAAGCGCACATCAGGACTGTGGCTGTACTGGAGATGCATGCGGCACGATCAACACCGAGTAAATCAGTTTTCGGGGCTGCTAGTTCGGTACCCAGGGAGGATAGAAGAGACCGACAGCGCTCCAACTAGGAGGCAACCCCGCCTACTGTCCCCAGGCGTAGGATTCAATCAAGGTTCCATAGAGGAATGTTTAGGCATGTCCTAGCACCAAGATCCCTCAAGAAATTTGTACCAAAACCCACTCAAAAACGAGATAAAAAACTCCACGAAAATAGCTCCAAAAATAGAGAAAAAAGGGAAATTCATGATTTAGGGAGAGAGGGAGATGTTGAGCACGAAAATGGATCTCATATCATTCATTCATCAAGTCAACATACATGGATACATGGCTAGGAAGCCACCCTCTTTCTCCCATTATTTGGAAGAGAAAGAGATGTCTCTCACACACCCTCTTCTCTCCTCTAAAACATGAAGACCTCTCATAGCACTTTGAAATGAGGACCTAGCAAGGTGAAGGGAAAGAGAGGCACCTCTTCCACCAGCCCTACCTCTCCTTATATAGGCTTAGGGTCCTATTGTCCAAAAGACCACACTACCCTTGACCTACATAACATTGCCACCTACCACCGGGGGCAAACTTGTCCATCTCTATTTCCTTCGCCTGAACGCTATCGGGCCCTTCATGTCTTTGCTTTGCCTCGACGCAAGCTTAACGATGGTGCCACCTGCACCTCCAATCGCCGCCATTGGTTTTGAGGCCCAAACCAGGAAATTGCCTTGCATGATTCTCAAAGCATGACTTCTCGATGTTGATGCGTGTCACCTTGTACTACGATCCTGACCACCGGCATGTCTCTCCCGATCCCTGTCCATCAGGCCCCCTTGTCACTTGCACCGGCATCCCACTCTCCTTGACTTGGTCAACACGCCGTCTTCATCAACATCACGATTTTGAGGCTCAACTGCGAAACCGTCCGTGCTTCTTACCTCTCCACGTGTATGGTGTGGATCACCCTTGACTTCACCCGGCATCCTGATCGTCCGGCCCCAAGTCCCCTACATGCGCCCGATCCTCTTGCCGTTGACTGTCAAGTCGACTCTAGTGACCTACACATCATGAGACAAGCAAACACATTTCCCAACTCCTGCAACATCACAATTACCTTCACCAACTCCGGTCAATCAAAACCATGACATGAACGAACTCATGCAATCCTCAGATTCCCGCATTTCAACTCAAACACCTAATGAACCAAAGTCAATTACTCATCACATATATTGCAAACCATGGCACATATCCACATGATTTCTCAGGATTAGTAGTTTTGTGGGATACTTTCTCTATGGGTATCCTCAGACAAGACTAAGTCGGTAGCCGACCGGGTACTTCATCAACAAGGAAGCCGACCGATTCGACTTGGAGCACAAGGCATTTAGAGATAGACTCTCCATGTAAATCTTTATGGATTATGACTAGGACTCTTCATGTACCCCCCCTGCCGACCAGATATATATGGTGGCAGGGTACCCCCCATCGAGGGACAAGCACTCCACACGACAACAGACACAAGTTTTACAACATCAATACAATACACAGAACACAGGACATAGGGTTTTTACTCTCATCAAGAGGGCCCGAACCTATATAACTCGGCGTCTTCTATTACCATCATAGTTCTTAGTCTCAACGTAGCCCTATATATTTACTGCCAATCTCAAGCTTCGACAGTTGGTGCGTCAGGAAGGGGACAAGGCTTGCCGGGATTCTCCGTCGACTATGATGGTCGAGATTCCCATCATTCAATACTCACCGAACATCAAGATCTCCTCTGGATCCCTCGACTTCACGGTCGGTGACAATGGAGCCCTAGGTCTAGAAAACCACAGATCCGACTCGGCCACAGCCATCTCCATGGCATGATCACCGAGTTCGTTTGGTATGATCCCCGCATTGGTTCCAGTCGGATCTGAGGAAGAAGGACCTTCGAGAATGATTCGGAATTGGATCGGTCCTTTGATGAGGACTCGATCGGATCCACTTACCCATATCCCCATACTGTCAACATGGTGGATATAGCAGATCCTACGGATGGAGACCAAGATGGTGACCAAGACGGTGAACAAGAAGGTAACCCCGCCGATGGCCACCCGAAGTAATTGGCCGAAGGAAGTCAACAGGAGGAGAACCCTCCAGTTGATGACTTATCGGTCGGTCACCGCCGTCGACCAAGAGGGTCGTGTGGTTCACGCAACGCACGCCGACTGGATCTCGGTCCAGACCTCGAAGTGGATGGCGTCAAGGTCTACCACACTCCTCAGAATAACATTACCAGGGCCAAAACTTTGCTCGACACTCTAATGGTCGATACGAATTATCAGACCCCTACGATGCAGAAGGCAGTGGCTATGCTTAAGGCTGCTGCGGCTCAAGAGGCCGCAAAATCTCAGTCGGTCATAAGTTCTAGTCATGCATCTTCACGAGGTCGGCATAGGCGTGAAGATCTAAGAAATTCTCTCAGTGTCCATGATGGACGATATACCATCAACTCTCACTATGAAGAGCACGCTCGGGACAACCGACGCTATGAGGAAGAACGTCGTGATTAGAGAACGGACGACCAATGGGACGAGCGTCGGGACAACCGACGAGAGGACCATCAAGATCCTCCTCCAAGAGACAACCACGACGATCGTCGTCGACATGACGATTGGGATCGGTGTGATAATGATGATAATGACCATCAGCGACATCGTCATGATGATGATGTTGGTCCGCAACATGGCCACCGTCTAACTCTATCTCAAGACTGGCATAGGCGGTTGCCGACGCCTACCGACGATGAGATCGATGGCATCAAAGCTTACATCCCTAGGCTTCGCATAGCTCGATGGCCAAAAGGATTCAAGCTAGTCCCTATCAAAAAATACGATGGTCAGACGAACCCCCGAGAGTGGCTGTAGCTCTACTACACGGCGATTCGGTCGGCTGGAGGTGATTCCTACGTAATGGCTAATTACCTTCCGGTCTGCTTGGATCCAGCCATTTGGATATGGCTCACATCTCTTCCAAAGGAGTCAATCACGTCTTGGGGAGACCTTAACAAAAATCTCATAGAAAGCTTCCAAGCTACCTGCAATCAACTGGGCAACCACTTCGACCGCACTTGGATCAAGCAGAAGACCGATGAACCTCTTCATGACTACATCAAGCTATTTTGCTCTAAGAAGACTGAGATCCCCAATGTCTCGGACCAACAAATTATTGCTGCCTTCCAAGGAGGGATCTGCAATGATGATTTGGTTCAAGAGATCGGTTGGAGGAATCATGACCTCAAGCTGACCGCTCAAGAGTGCTTCGAGATCGCTGACAAGTTCGCATCTGGTGAGTCAGCATTAGATGACATCCGGGGAAAAGGCAAGGAGAAGCGGTCGGACAAGCCCGAGTCCTCCAAGGAGGACAAGAAGAGGAAGTCTGACAATGCGGTTCACACGATGGACCAATTTCAGAAGAACCCTCGAACAAACCAACCGTCCACGGATGAGCTGTTGAGTGGCCCGTGCCTTTGGCACCCAAAGGGAAACCACAAAGCAAAGGATTGCTATCGACTGAAGGGTTTTGCAACAACTGCACTCAAGGTGGCTAAAGATCCCCCAAGGCACAATAGCAAAGATAAGACAAAGGATGATGGCGACAAGGATGATTTAGGAGAGTTCGAGGAGCCCTGCAAGGAAGTCAACTTCATCTTCGGTAGCCCGGATGCCTATGTGTCCAAGCGCAAGCAAAAGCTGGAACTTCGGGAGAGCAACTCGGTGGAACCAGCTGCGCCTCAATTCATGAGGTGGTTTGAGATGCCAATCACCTTTGATCGGTCGGATCATCCTAAGCATATACCAAAGCCGGGTCGATAACCGCTGGTACTTGCTGCCACGATGGAGGAGGTAAAATTCAACAAAGTACACATTGATGGAGGAAGCAGTTTGGACTTAATCTTCACGAAGACTCTTTGCTTTGTGGTACTTGCTGCCACGATGGAGGAGCTCAGTCTATCAGTCAATGACCTCCAGCCGAGTTCTTCACCTTTCCATGGGATTGTACCTAGCAAGACTTCAGTTCCTATTGGACAGGTCAATTTGTTGGTCACCTTTGGTACCCGTGAAAACTTTAGGACCAAGCGCATTCTCTTCTAGGTGGCATATTTCGACTCGGCATATCATGCTATCATCGGTCGACCGGCGATGGCTAAATTCATGGCTGTCCTGCATTATCCTTTTCTTACCCTCAAGATGCCAGGCCCAAACGGGCTAATCTCCCTCCACTCTGATCTTCAGAATTCTTTCAATTGCGATGTATAGAGTTGTGAGATGGCCAATAAACAGTTGATGCTGTCTCACCAGAAGGAGATCCAGAAGGTAGTCGACATGGAGGAGCAGACTGGAGTGGCGGTTCCAGCAAAAATCCTACCAACGACAGGATTCAGACCGATGACATCCAAACCAAGGAAATCATGCTCAATCCTGAGGACCAAGATAAGGTAACTTATGCTGGGGCCAACCTCGACGAGAAATAGGAACTCGCGCTCACTCTTTTCATGGAAACCATGTGACATGCCAGGAGTTCCTAGGGAAAAGATTGAGCATGAGTTAAGGGTACCCCCTTGGGCTACCCCCGTTCGGCAGAGGCTTAGAAGATTTGCACAAGACCGCAAGGACACCATGAAGAAGGAGATAGTTAGAGGGTTACCACTTTTATGACTGCTTAAAAAGCAGGAGGACTTCAGTTGGACCGAAGAGGCGCAGTCGGCATTGGACGAGTTGAAGGTTTACCTCAGTAGCATTCTAGTATTGGTGCCTTCGGAGCCAGGAAAAAAGCTTCAACTTTACATATCGGCCACAACTCAGGTTGTGAGTACTGTTTTAACAGTCGACCGTGTAGAAGAGGGACATACACAAAAAGTACAACACCAGGTCTATTTTGTGAGTGAGGTCCTCGGTGCCTCTAAGGCAAGGTATCAACAGATCTTGAAGTTGTTGTATGCATTGTTGATCACCTCCAGGAAGTTGAAGCATTATTTTCAAGCTCATCCAATCAAAGTATAGACTTCCTTCACGCTCGGCACAGTGCTACACAATCGAGAAGTCGAAGGAAAAATTGCCAAGTGGACAGTCGAACTTGGTCAATATACCATTACGTTCGCGCCTTGGTCGGCTATAAAGGGACAAGCGTTAGCTGATTTTGTTGTCGAGTGGACAGAGATTCAAAATCCACCTACTACACAAGATATCAAGTATTGGAAAATGTATTTTGATGGATCTCTTCAATTACAAGGAGCTGGTGCAGGAGTTGTGTTTATCTCACCCACTGGAGAGAAACTTTGATATGTCCTTCAGGTGATGTTTCACGCGTTCAATAATGTTGCAGAGTATGAAGCCCTTCTACATGGTCTGTGCATTGCCGCGTCACTCGGCATCAAGCGCCTTGACGTCTTTGGTGACTCGACTTTGGTCATTAATCAGGTCACTAAGGATTGGAACTGTGTAGATGACAATATGAGTGCTTACAATCAAGAAGTAAGGAAGCTTGAAGACAAATTTGATGGATTGAAGTTCACGAATGTTCTTCGTGACAATAACCAAGCGGCAGATGAATTGGCCAAGATGGGATCATCCTGGTCTGCTCTCCCACCAGGTGTTTTCTTACACACTATGGATTCCCCCACGATTTCTCCTCGGTTGGATGTACAAATGAGTGTTGTCACTGATCTTGTTGGTGATGACAACATGGAGACCGATTGGCGCGACCCACTCATCCAATATTTGGACAAGGGAACGCTGCCTTCGGATCCTAATGAGCAACGGAGGTTAGAGACTCGATGCCGAGGATATCTATTGGTGGGAGACCAACTCTATAAAAGAGGAGGTTCAAACATATTGATGAGATGCATCTCAATACCCGAAGGCCAACAGTTGGTAGAGGAAATTCATTCCGGGATATGTGGCAATCATGCGGCTTCCAAGACTTTGGTCGGCAAAGCTTTCCGGCAAGGGTTTTATTGGCCCACGGCGGTCGAAGACGCATACCAGGTCGTTCGGAAGTGTGAAGGTTGTCAATTCTTCGCTCAACAAATGCATGTGCCTTCACATCAACTTCAGATGATACCTTTGACTTGGCCTTTTGTTGTCTGGGGGTTTGATATTGTTGGTCCTTTCAAGAAAGCGTCAGGCGGGTTCACTTATCTATTTGTTGCTATTGATAAATTCACCAAGTGGATCGAAGCAAAGCCGATCGGCAAGATAACATCAAAAAAGGCAATCGAGTTTGTCAACGATATCTTCACTCGGTTTGGGGTTCCTCATGATATCATCACCTGTAATGGCACTCAATTTACGTCAGTGGAGTTTCGTGACTTTGCCGATGAGATAGGAATAAAAATCCACTTTGCATCAGTGGCTCATCCTCAAAGCAATAGGCAGGTTGAACGGGCCAATGGTATGATTCTTGAAGGATTGAAACCACGGATATTCGATAGACTTAAGCCTTATGCCGGTCGGTGGGTTAAAGAATTGCCTTCCGTTCTTTGGGGCCTTCGCACAAACACCAGTCGGGCAACTAGTCAGTCACCTTTCTCATTGGTCTATGGCTTAGAGGCTATGCTGCCGATCGAGGTTAGTCTTGTTTCGGCACGGGTTCAGGCGCATGATGATAAAAACGTACGTAATCGTGCTCTGTTTTGGTCAGCACTTTACCAGCAAGGTTTGCATCGATATTATGACAAAAATGTAAGTAATCGCCACTTCCAAGTTGGAGATTTAGTGCTTCGCCGAGTGCAGTCAATGAAGAACCAGCATAAGCTTTCTCCAAAGTGGGAAGGACCATATGTGGTGAAGGAAGTTACTCGCCTGGGGGCTTACCGACTGATGTACGAAGACAGCGATGATATACCAAATTCATAGAACATAAATCAGTTGCGTCGTTTCTATACTTAGTTATTCTTTTGTATACTTATACATTATTTATGAATGACACTTCGGTCTTTTTGATGAAAGATTTTTTGATGATTTTCATTCTATATTTTCTCGATTCCTTAATTTATTTTATTAAACAATCGAGCCAGGGGGCTAGTCATAATGTCCCACTTAGTCTAACCTCATTTTTGTTTTGGACTATTTTCCGATCGATTTCTTCTTTTTGAATACGGTCTTCACTTTTTTGGTCTAATGTCTATACATCATGGTTATACACTTTATACTACACATTAGACTACCACTACACTAAACCCAGAGCCAAAGTGCGAGAGGTCATGTGTCGATTGGTCGACTCTGCTTGTTACACAGTTACAAGTCACAACCTAATATGTTAAGGCAGACCGATAAAATTTGAGTTTCCCAGTGGCAGAAACATACTTATGATATTTTTATCAATCTTTTAAAGATATTAAGCATGAAACTAATTTACATACAGGTAACATTGTTTTAGTACATAGATATTACTAATGTTCTCCAGCATTGCAGGATTACAACTCCTTTGAAGGAGAGGAAGATTCAGCTTGTAGTTCGACCTCTGGAGGTGCTGGAGGAGTAGGGACGGTTGTATTGATCTCTATGTTGTCGACCAAGGCTCGGGAAGTCTCTAGCATGGAATCCAAGAGCAGCTGGCATTGGTCGTTGGTCAAGTCTGCGTTGAAGCCCTCCTTGATCTTGTCCAATGGCAGAGCAGGAGACCAAGATTGGCAAATCGCCAGGACCTGACTCCCGGCCTCGGTCGCCACTTGCCAAATGTTATAAGCGATAGCTTCTGATGCATGCTCCAACAAATACTCCAAGGATTGGCCAGTCTGCTCCACTCGGTTGCCATGAACATAGTGCATTACCTTTCGAACAACATAAGATAGAGCTACGAGAGATGGGTTTTGGTCAGTATGATCAAAAGAGGATTCAAGCAGATGTGAGAAATACTGAAGGGCTTACTGGCAAGTTTACATTTGAAGGATTTGGAGACACTCTTGGCATCCTCTATCTTGGCGTCAGCCTCCTTCAACTCCTTCTGCAGCCGAGTGATCTCGGCCTTTTGATCTTCGAACGACTTGGTGAGGTTTTCCTTCTCAGCATTCAAGGCGTTAACAAACCTTTGCTGATTGAAAGTCAACTTCTCCAGGTCGGTAATCTTCTGGTCACGAGCTAAAGACAAACACAGATGGTAAGTCATCTTACCAGCTATATCTGCACGGCCTTGGTCTAAGGCCTTGGTCATCTCTCTTTGGTCACTCTGTAGCTTGTCAATCTCCTTCTATGCTTTGGAGAGCTGCTGTCCGGTGAATAGCATAACACCAGCAATATGTCAGTCTTAAACTTAAAGACATGAAGACCGAAGAGTTTAGGGGCATACCAAAAGTTTCGGCTTCAAGGTATTCCACCCTAGCCTGTTTCCTCTATACAAGAGCATATATTTTCTATATACAAAAAGGGGTTAAGCTTAAGGATGAGATTGAGACAAAGCTAAAGCGGGGTATTAAAGTACCTTGCTGGCTTCTCGATGTTGGTACATAATTTCCACGTCTTCCACTTTGGGCCGACCGAGTGTATCTGCAGACAATGTCGCCTTACCTTTGTCAAGAGATGAATGGACGATGGATGGAGCAGGTTGGGGTGCAGGTGCCGGAATGGAGGCAGGAATTGTCTTATCAGATGGCTTATCCACCTTGGTCGGTGTGTTTGATGACTTGCCGACCGGTTTGGGCAGATCAGCCGGACGAACAGGGGGTCCTGACCGAGTGGCTTCGGACCCTTCAGCGCTCTGAGAATCGCTCGTCCGACTACTACTAAAACGAAGACGGAGGAGATCAAAATGTGTTATGGATGGCAATAAGAGACACGGAGTATAAGGTTAAAGAATTAACCTGGGGGTCTTCTTAAGCTTGATTCGGCACATCCTCTTCTTCGAAGAAGATGACTGAGAATCAGTCTCCTTCCTCTTTAGGGAAGAGTTACTTGCCTTGTCGGTCTGTTGCACCACCCCTGCATCGCTCTATGTTTGGCTTGGGGGCTCCGATTGGCTTGAAGGTCGGTCAGAGGGAGCAGGGGCAGGTTGGCCGGCATCAACAAACGGCATTTCTTCATCATCACCCTAATCCCCAACATATTGCCGTCGGCGCCCAACAGTCTGCTTCACTAGTCGACTAGGGGGAGGCAGGGTGATAACTGGATCAACACGTTCAGGTTGAGCGCCTACAGAAGAGCTTGAGCCTCTAGGGCCGGTCTGCTACGACTTCTCAATATAATCCGGTCCCTTGGTATCGGTCGGAGGGAGCGAAGGATGGGATATATAAGTATCCAGAACCTGCACAAGAGTCAAGATATCAAGCAGGACATCAAGACAAGAAAATAAGGGATTGCTCAAAGTAGACTGAGGCTTACTCGGGCTCGCATAGTGCCCTTGTTATACGCCTTTTTGATTAGCGAGTGATCCTAAAGGAGATCCGCTTCAAATATATTCGATAGGTGTTTCTGATGAAGTTCGCTCTTGGGCGGGTCGGGCACCTCCCTGGTTTCATCATCATAAACATAGTTCCACGCCGGGTGACTTTGAAGCTTCAGGGGCTGCACTCTACGAACTATGAAGCTTGTAGCGACGGTGATTCCATCAACACCTTCAGCCTTCAAGTCAGCTATCTTCTTCAATAGAGCGACCACCTGAGGGTCGGTCGGATCAGGCTTCTCCGTCCATTGCGCCATGCGAAATGCCTTGGCACTAGTGAGGTCAGTAAGAACAGGGGGAGGGTTGTCATAGTAGAACCACTCATCCTTCCAGTTCTTGTTCCCAGTCTTCAACGACACATTGATGTAGGCTTCTGTCTTGTGTAACTGGACGCCGACGCCGCCTATAGCTACTTGATTGACCTTGGTTGGCAGCGGTCGAAGGACGAACAGATGGCGAAATAGATTGAGTTGGGGGAGAATGCCCAAAAATGCTTCGCACATATGCACGAAGATGGTGATGTGAAGAATAGAGTTGGGATTGAGGTTGACAAGCTCAATCCCATGAAAGAATAGGAGCCCGCGCAAGAAGCTGCAGCAGGGGACTCCAAAACCGTGCTCGAAGAACGAGCGGAACACAACGATCTGTTTATGAATAGGGATGGCACAAGATTCATGGGGTACCTTCCAGTCAATCCGAACTTGCTCTAGAAGGATGCCGTAGACCACCATCTAGTTCATATCAGCTTGGGAGAGGCTGCTCTTTGAGAACTCCCGAAGCTGCTCCGGAATGTCGATCTTTGACGAAGAGGACACGACGGCGACAGTGGAAGTTGCTGGAATCGAGGTGGAAACCTTCTTGCGACCCATGGCAATGGTTGTTTTGGACGCGGCGGATCAAGTGCTGAACCCTAGCGGAAGCTTGGGGGCTAAGCGTGGCAAGATCTACGACGATCGGAAGCGAAGCACTAACCCTAGACAGAGAAGCAGAGGCGTCGCTAAGAGCAGAGGAGGCACGAGGAAGACGAGGAGTTCGTGCACAAATGCGGCGTGGACTGAGAGTCAACCTGATACTGCCATTTTATACTCCCTCTTTTTGACCTAAGGGTCCCATGGGCCGGGATGGGCTGTATAGTGATGCAATTTTTTGATTAAGCAGTGAATTAATTAAGGGCCTTAAACATGTTTAGGGTCTAAGACCTTGAGAAGTAAAACTCATAGGCTTCTTTGATGAGAAGCATTTAAAAATGTTTAACCATATCTATATGATTTGATGATCATATAGCAAAGGACTTGATGGTCATAGGGATATAAGTTCAAAGGTTATGGTATTGATTGAAGTCAATAACTAAATTGCCAAAATTGGACTCATGAATAGATAGAGTGACTAATTATTAGGGAAAGGCTATATTATGATTGATGTCATTTAGCTTAATACCATTATATGATTGATGTCATATTGGTTCACATGAATTGAATATGATTGATATCATAAAATTTAGACCGACTAGTCACTCGGACATAGTGTATATCACTCGGCCTTTTTGATAATCGGTCGGCAGGGTTAAAGCCTTGCAAAGTGAGCCACTGGCTTGATGACCAGAAGTCTGTTAGACTCAGATTTGATGGTTTGAGTAAAATACCTACAAAATAATAAGAGCTAATATAATTAGACTCTTGCATTAGTTGTTAGTCTCCAAATTATACAAGAGTCGGGAGCTACACCTGATTAGGTGCAACTGACCGGTGCACTAGATCTCTCAGGAACTTCAATAAAGAGGTCTTCCTAATTTATGATCAACATTGAAGATCACTCTGAGAATCAAAGCTCAAAATCAGGAAGCACTCAGGGGCTGCTGTGGGATACTTGCTCTACGGGTATCCTCAGACAAGACTAAGTCGGTAGCCGACTGGGTACTTCATCAACAAGGAAGCCGACCGACTCGACTTGGAGCACAAGGCATTTAGAGATAAACTTTCCATGTAAATCTTTATGGATTATGACTAGTACTCTTCATGTACCCCCCTGCCGACCGGATATATAAGGCGGCAGGGTACCCCCCATCGAGGGACAAGCACACCACATGACAACAGACACAAGTTTCACAACATCAATACAATACACAGAACACAGGACGTAGGGTTTTTACTCTCATCAAGAGGGCCCAAACCTGTATAACTCGGCGTCTTGTGTCACCATCGTAGTTCTTAGTCTGGACGTAGCCCTATATATTTACTGCCGATCTCAAGCTTCAACAAGTTTGCATAGGTTTTTCAAGGAATCTTTGGAGGTAAATGACATGGAAGAAAATGATATTTCACAAAGTGGCTACTAAGAATTCATCAAATCAATAAAGCATCGACCCCTCTAAATAGTTTGGCAACTATACTAGCAACCCATCATTTTCTCCTCTAATCACCTTATGACCGGTAAAATAGAAAACCTATCTTTATACCTTTGCCTTGTGCCACCTTCTTCATGTTCATTGAAATATGAATTTATGAATTGATCATTATTGGAACATCATAAGCCACAATTCATCATTAATTACCAAAACCTTAATTTAGGGCCTAGATATTCGAGCTTCTACAACCCATTCGGATCAAGACCTTCACCAAGCTCATCATCAAGCGCCTCGTCAAGCTCTACTTCAAATGTCATTCCAAGTTCTACCCCAAGCACTTCGGGTGGACCACGCATTGGTGTAGGGGGAGCGCCGATAACAATGCTCACTCGATCATTTGAGATGATCGATCTCACCACTACAGCTCTGGCGCCTCCACCTTCTCCACCACAAGATCGACTCTGGCGCATTCATCAAGCTAAACAACAGGAGTTCTTCTTTTATTTTGATGAAGTTATGAGAAATCCAAATGATGACCTTTGTGAGACTTTCTTGAGGATTTATGATCTTATGTGTAGGATAAACTTCTTCAGAGGTCTTCAGAGGATTGCACCACTTGAAGTGATTGACAAGCTCCTTCAACAAATGTTAGCTCCTGAGAGGGGTTTCTTACTTTAGGAGGTAGTAAACCTAAGGCATGAGCTCTCAATTGAGAAGGCCATGGAGATGATACTTGTGCTCCACTCACAAGTGGGACACGTGCTTGAGCATGTCACTGGCCTCTATGATCCTCCTCACTACTACATCGACCTCGACAACATACACATGGGGGATGGTCATGGTCAATGGAGGTATCATGCTCCACAGTACCCTATAAGGAGAAGACAAGAGAGGATTGCAAGAATCCCTAATTATGAGGATGTCTCATGGCTCACCATGATGAGGTTAGTGAAAGTCAGTCAAGTAATGCTTTGGATACTAACCCTTCTTCCTCTAGTGCTTGTCTTATGGCTGCCACTAGGGTCAACTACAAGAGTGAAGGTACTCATTGGATTCTTGACAGTGGGTGCACCCAACATATGACTAGTAAGCCAACCATGTTCACCAACATTGATGAAGACAAAGACAGTGAGAAAGTGACTTTTGGGAATAACTCAAAAGGGAGAGTTAGAGGATCAGGCAAGGTGGCCATTACTGAGGACCTTCATCTCTCCAAGGTCTTTCTTGTGGAAACCCTCAATTTCAACATCCTGTCTATTGATCATCTTTGTGACATGGGATTCAAGTGCACATTTGATGAGGATGGTGCAATGATAAAAAATGCAAAGAAGGGTCTAGTATTTCATAGAGTGAGGCATGGGAACCTGTATGTCATGGACTTTATACAAGCAATATGCCACCAAGTACTTGCCTATTCACTAATGCAACAATAGGATGATTGTGGCATAGAAGACTGACACATGTAGGAATGAATCAACTCAGAAAAGTGGTCAAGAGGAATCTAGTTGAAGGAATCAAGGATGTCACCTTTGAGAAGGACAGATTGTGTAGTGCTTGTCAGGCTGGGAAGCAAGTTGCATCATCTCACCCCACCAAGTCATTCATGTCTACATCTCATTCTCTAGAGCTCCTGTGCATAGACTTGTTTGGGTCAACACATTACAAGAGTCTGGGAGGGAATTTATATTGCTTGGTGATTGTGGATGACTTCTCAAGATACACTTGGACCTTCTTTATTGTGGATAAGTCTCAAGCAAGTGACATCTTCAGGAAGTTTGCAAGGTGAGTGTCGAGGGTAAGAACCAGGGATGCCACGTAGCACCCCTCGGAGCCTAGCTGAAGTCCAAGATGATAGAATCGCCAGAGCATTGCTAGAGCGCCACCCGACTAGGGCCCAGTAAGAGAGGTGACAAGCCAGCCAAAAGCCCCCGGGCGATGGCCACGCCATTCCTAATCCGCTCGACCCCCTAGAGGTCGGGGCCAGCCATGCTCTGCTCGACCCTCCTAGGGCTTGGGTCTGCAACGATTCGCTTAACCCCCCGAGGAGTCGAGACAAAGTAGGAGCGACCAAGTGAGACTCGAAGGTGACACACCTCCTCGAGCCATTTCCTGAGTCACCCGTTCCTATTTGGCTGAACTCTAAGATAAGGACAGCCGCGCTCCTCCACCATCACCAATAGTGCGGGCCCCTAGGCTTTCGGATAAGAATTGCTCCTACCAAACCACGTCAGTGGGACCGACACTAATGATGGGACAACCTAACAGATTGTTGACCCTGTCGAAAATAGCGAATGGGGAGAACTCGATTACCCAGCTGAGACAGGACAAATCCCATCCGAGTGGACCCAGACAAGTGCAGCCCAATGCATCAACCCCCGCCAAAGGGAATTGAGCAGGGCGACGGTCAACACCTAACCGACCAACCCACATTAAATGTAGCCCCTGGTACGAGTGCACAGTCCTCAAGGGTCAAATCCCTCAGCACACCTGCTCCCCTCATTAGCACACGCATCCGCTAATAATGGCAGGCGTAGCAAAGGCTCACTACGACATTGTGTCCCAATGACCCACCTAATGATGATGAAGGACAGCTGATAGACAGCCGGATTGAACTATGTTCAACGCCCATGCTGCACCTCCCCCCGAATGACGGGGCACGCCTCCTAAAGGAACAAAGGAGCTCGACCCAATGATAGAAAACGGGGGCACACTTGAAAATAGTGCCCCCTGACACAAGACCAAGGAGACGAGACCGACAATGACTGAAGACCACGCCATCGACCCATAACTTCACCTACTACAGTACTGCACCGCCAACTCCATGTGTAGAAATCTCTCTCTCTCTCTCTCTCTCTCTCTCTGTAAATGGCACCTACCCCTCGAGATATAAAAGGGGAGGCCTTTCTTCTTCCTAGGCACGAAACAACACACCCGACACAAACGAGCTCGTTTTGAGACTTGGAGACTTCTCCTCTCTTGCCACCTTTGTACGCCCCGGTGCAAGTAACACGAGCACGGCCAAGAACTGGACGTAGGGGACTTCCCCAAACCAGTATAATCCCCCGTGTCCTCTTGCATAGCCATTGCAGAAACTAAAGCATGCACCCTTAGAACAAATACAACTTGTCAGTGATCAAAACACCAATAGTTGGCGCGCCAGGTAGGGGCTCTGCGCGCTTCGATCCACAAACACCCTTCGTTTTGGATGGCCGTTTCTTCCGCTTTTTGGGCTCCCGACACCAGCATTTTCTTTGGGAGCCTGAAGTTTGTCGCTATGAGCAACCAGAAGCTGTTGTGTGTCAGCATCCTGTTGGCACTCCCCAAGTGCCCCTTTTATATGTGAATATTACCCCAATTACAGCATAATTGATACTAATTTAGGCCATTTATCTATGATATTGTCTATATATTTGTATATGCGTTGTTTTGGAGCTTTATTGTAGAAACAGGTAAAATTGGTGATTAATGTGATGCTGGAGAGGACATGAATCCAGAACCGACAAAAAGCACTAAAAAAGCCCAGTGCGCCGATCGGCGCAGTCCATGAGCCGGTCTGTGCAAGGGTGTTTTGGCCTATAGAAGTGACCGATGCCCATTCCACATGTTTATGAAAGTTTATCTGCGCAAGACACTTGAAGATATTTGCCTAGAAGATTTATGGAACTTCAAGATCTCAACGTGTAGTACAAGACTTAATCTTGAGGAAAAAGGCCCACATGGCAGCTGTGGAAGACAGAGGAACCGACTCGGAGAAGAAACCAGAAAAGACACGGTTTGCGCCGATCGACGCAATCCTATGCCGATCGGCGCAACCGCCTATTTGCTAGACACCGAGTCCTCTACGAGTAGAACCTCTCTAAATACTTGTAAACCCTGGTCGCAGGGAGAAGAGGTGATAGAGGGACAACAGATCCGTGAGTTAGAGCCACCGGGGCTTGCCCCATTAGAATAGATCTCTAGTTGAGTTTCAAGAACCATTGGTGTTAAAAGTTGATCCGTCAAGGTAGGCCATCTCGATAGGGATGAATCTTACTCTATGTATCTTAAGGATGATTGAATATGTTGATGATGGTTTTGGTAATTTGTCTATCTTGATTCTATAATCATGCATGTGCTTATTCCAATTGCTTAGTTCTAGGCTAAGTAAGTAGATATTATCTTGATTGTGGTGATTAGGATAGAATTCGGACATTGTATTGATAATGGTTGCTTGATGATGCTAGTAGTGTGGTTTAGTGGTGACAGCACTAAGTCTGCGCAACACTATTGGATAGTTGAGTAGGGTACGATACTCGCGCGATTAAGGGTTTCCTCTCGGTAGCGATAAATCGGGAGCTGCTTGGAAAATAGGGTGGTCTTATTCATTATAGATTTTCATTGATCCATGTAATTACCCATTATGATGCTATTTAATTAGACTTTTTGGTTACAATCTCACTAGTAGATATCTGGCTACTCACATAACAACATAGGCTTACAAGGTATCTGGCACACTTTGGCTTAGATTTACTAGTATGTTGATCGGCTCAACACCTGCGCCGATCGACGTAATGACAGATTTACTATCTGGCACACCTTTGTGCTGGCCAGTCTCCCCTCATGCAACCTGGATTCAACAGTAGCCTTGATTAGATATTTTACTGTTAACTTTGTTTAATTACCCCTAATATCCCTGTGGATTCTATAAACCTTGGAATATTCAATTCAAGGGAAAAAGTGCTACAATCGGCCGTCCTCTTACGGTATATAAGTGGGTGTGTAATTACGACCAACAAGCTCCCTTTTTTTAGCGCTGTTGCCGGGGACCATAACAGGTTTTTAAACAATGTTTCATGTATTAGTGTTTAGTCATTGTGCTCTATTTTATTTATCTCTTTAGTACATATATTCTGTTAAGTGAAACTAACAGGTATGGACGGTTCTAAGTCAAACAAACCCTCTAAATACACCGATGATCTAGAAAGACTCTTTCATAAGAAGAGAACAACGGAGAAGAGAAGCAAGTCACTTAGGGATCTAGCTGGAGAAGTAGTCCACGCCACCCCTCAAACATTACTCACATTAGAAGCCCAAGATCAAGAAGAAGAGGAGATGGCAGAGGTACCTATGGTTAATCGTCTCAAGCCTCAATTGACTAATGTTGTCAAGACAGATTTCCAAGAAGCTCAAGATCAACTTCCGTATCAATTGGAGAGATATGTTGGAATAGTGGTGCAACAACCGTTCACAGGTTCGGAAGATCCCAATCATCACTTGCAACACTTCCTTGAGGTTTGTAGTACATTCAAGATAGCGGGATTGGATGGAAACCAAGCACTTGTGCGGTTGTTCCCCTTCTATCTAGTTGGACGCCCCAAGCAATCGTACAATGAATGTTGATGAGAGCATTGGAGAAACATGGGAGAGATACAATGAATACCAGGATGCATGCCCTCATCATGGTCTGACGGTTGGAGAAGTTGTTGAGAGGTTGTTGGTGGCCCTTAAAACCCAACATCGGCCACCAACCGGTCGGGAAATGCAAGGTAAAGACCAAAGTTTTATGAATATTTGTTTAAACTAATAAAGTTCCACGAGTTTTGGTGAAATATGTGTTTGCAGGGTCAAAAGGGCCAAAATTATGTAAAAACATGAACAAACGTCCCGTCGGCTGATTCTGCCTTAAAAAAACAGGCCAACAGAGTCATATAAGGCTAAAAACAGGGCCCGACAGCGTCGTGATGACTGAAATCAGAACCCAGCCCACAGGGTCATATCAGGCTGAAATCAGCCACCCGGTGGGTCAAAATAGAGTCATCACGAGGTTGATCACCCGACCTTGCCAACCCTGCAAAACACTCCAAAACAAGGCCATTTTCCATTCCCGGACTATGGAGGGTAAAAGTGGAGAAATAAAGGAGGCATTCATGTGGCATAACTTAGACAAGTCAAAACATGACCCGGAGGGGGTTGGCACCCGAAAGGGGCTTGCCGCCCGGCCTGCTAGGCCGCCAGTCCTAGGCTTGCCGCCCGGCCTGGCCTGCCGCCCGGCTTGGGTTGGCCACCCAGGGTTACCAGCCCATGAGGCCCATGAGGCTTACCGACCCCAAAACAGAAATTTCGGGGGAACCGACCAAGGAACCACCATCAAGACAAGATCTGAACCGTCCAAAGCGAGTTGGTTGGACACCGACCAAATCTTGTCGCCGCCCGGCCTAGGCTGCCTTCCGGCGGTGCATGCCACCCGGCACACGTGGCCATCTGGCGTGGCCCGCCGCCCGGTGGGGGAATTTTCGCCCACCGACTCTCCTCCACCTTGAAGTACCCGCCAAGTCTCCACCACCTATAAATAGAGAGGGAATTCAGCAGATAAAGAGCATCAAGCAAGTGAAACACATTGGAGTCCATTTCCCACTACTTTTCTTACTAGTAGAGTAGGTTAGTTAGTCGGGAGTTAGAGTCTAGTCGAGAGCATCGCTCGTGATTTTGGAAGTCGTCTTGGAGTCTTGGTATGAGCTCTCTTTTATCTTTTCTCTCTTTTGTAAAACTTATCCCTTATCAATATAAATATATTTTCTTATTTGTCTTGTCAAGTAATTATCTTTTCTTAGTCAATTTCCTCAAGTTACAATTATCGGGAAAGAACTTTGAAGCATTGTTTACGGGATTCCCGGCTAGGATTTAATTAAGTTTAGTTCTTGAATAGAACTTAGACTTGGTTATTCACCGGCTATTCTTCCGCTAGGCTAATGGAAGAATATCTAGTGAAAACGTAGGCGCGGTGCCTAAGTTAACGTTAGCTGGTTTTGCATTCGTCCCCACGGGCTGTGTGATAGGCGACAGGTGGTGACAGCCCTGTCCGTCCATTTAGTATTCCACCACGTTCGGGAAGTCTCAAGCAGTGTTGTCTAGCGGTAACGTGCCCACTAGTGTATGAGGTTAGTTACCGACCCAATTAGTGGATCGTTGTCGTGCCCTGAAGTAAACTTATTGGTGAAAGACCCGAGGTTGTGCCATGGATTTGGTGTAAACACTCAACCCGAGTAACTAGGAATTTTGACGCTTGACTTAGATGTTGATGAGGACATCCTCCACTATTACCCGCTGAGGCGGCGACCGTGTGAGCCTCTGAATAATCCCTCCTTGCTTAGCTTGGGAGGTGGAAGTCACCTTAAAAGGGAGAGCCACCCTTCCCCTATCAGGCTAGTCTTTTAGGGAGATTGGGCCTTTCCCTGAGTGGGGGCGTCGGAGTTGCGGTGCTAAGACTGCGGATTTAGGTCGCGGATCTAGAATCAGGTCGGTGTGTCGGGCTTTCGGCAGGAGTTGCGGTGCTAAGATTATTGGATTCAGGGAGTCCGGATCGGTGTGTCGGGCTTCGTTCCACCCTACCTAGGCCGGATGTATCAGATGTAATAGGAAGGTATAATCTTAGGAATTCTAGACTTAGACTCGCTGTCTTCCCGGCTAGCTTAACCGATCTCTTTATCTATCTTAGTGTGGATTTCTCCTGTATCACTGCTACCCCTACTATTATTACTGAACATCCTTACCTCCGTCTTTGGTCAGTTGGTATAATTCTTATAGTTGTATCTTTGTTAAACCAAGATACTCTTACGCCTAGCTTTCCTATGGAAAATAAATACGATACCTTGGAATACTCCCGAGTGAAATGCTACCATAGATGTTCTATGCACTTGCGGATTGGTTCACTCTTTTTTTAAAGCATAACAAACATCAAATCATTTCTGGCGTCGTACCAGGGATAGCGATATTCTTGATGCAATGTTAAGAAATGCCAACAAAGGTTCTACACAGGATTGAATCAACTATCTCGTCAACACTTGGGTGCTTCAGCTGCAGGTTCATTCATGTCAAAAACAACCACCGAAGGTAAGAATTTGATCATGTTGCTAGTTGAAAATCAATCATGGGATGGTGAGAGAAGTTCAAGGAATTTGCAACCTTCAAAAGGAGTGGTGAAGAGTGTGATTGAAAGGACTCATGAAGAATTGATTATAGATCGCCTCGATGCTATTCAAAGGAGGTTGGACAATAATCTTCATATCACTAAGGAAGAGCCACTCAAGCTAGCAGAACCACACTCCACTTGTGGTGAGTGTGGAGAATTTGGTCATGTCCAGAAAGATTGCCCTGAACAGATGAAAATGCTACAATATATGAAGAATAGTGGATGGAAGCCGCAATATTAGCAGCAAAGGAGTTCTTTCTCTCCTAGTTCGTCGATGCAAAATTCTATCCCACTTCGTCTCCAATGTCATGAGTTCTTCCAAGCTCAAGAGAAGAGCTAAATTCAAGGAGATTAATTGTGTCCTTGAGGGAATTAATGACAAGGTGATAGAAATTGGGAGCTCCAATGAGCAGATTTTGAAGCATACCAAGATTATGGAGCAATAGATGGGACAGTTATCGCAAGCCATTCACGGCAACAAAGGGGCTATTCCTGTCAATAGGAAGTCTACATAACAGTTGAAGGCCATAGCTACGTGGTCAGCAAAACAAACAGAAGATCTAGAGCACCCCGCGGGAGTAAGGAAGCCCCGCACCGATCGGTGCACACCTGGCACGGAACAGTGCGACGGTCCCAACGACACCAATCGGCTCCCTGAAAGCGCCGATCAGCGTGAGGAGAATGTTGACCTCTCTGGTCTGAAAATGGGCATGGAGACAGAGGAGCATGGCCCTGCCACATTCCTAGATACTCAACAACTATCAAAGACAGACAGAGCGCAGCAACACGTCGAGCAATTTCCAAGGGTCATCGATATTATGAAGAAGATTTACATCAATGTCCCTTTTGTTGATGCTATTCAAGTACCCACCTATGCCGAGTACATTAAGGACATGATGCAAAACAAGAAGTCTCTAGCTTCTGAGGAGGTTGTGAAGGTTACTAAGGAGCTTACGGCGGCAATCAATGATGTTGCACTTGAGAAGAAACCCGGCCCTGGATCACGAAGCATCAAGTGCATGATTGGAACAAGGATATTTGATAGGTGCTTATGCAATCTTGGAGCAAGTGTAAGTGTTATGCCCCGTCATATATTCACAATTCTCAATTTGCCTGAATTGGAACCTACGGGTATGTGTTTGGAGTTAGCCGATCAATCGGTACGCTTCCCTGATGGAATTGCTGAGGATGTGGCTATTCAAATTGGAGATCACATGGTCCCTGTTGATTTTATTGTGCTTGATATGGATAAGAGGATGAGGACCCCGTTGATCTTAGGCAGACCCTTCTTGAGGACAACAAGAGCAAGTATTGATGTTGGGATTGGTGAGATAAGCTTCAATATAAGTGGGACTCCCTACTCTTTCAAGTTTCGCCCAAAGGGAGAAGAGTGCTGGACTGTTGATGGAGTGAAGTGATACAAGACACCGTGGCAATGTGGCATCGAGAGTAATTGGAGGGGATGTATGGATAGGTCGTTCAAGCTATATGAACCAAGGAGATAAGAGAACCTTGTAGTGTCGCGGCTCCACATCCCGCACCATGACACTAAGGATTGATTGATTGCGGGGAGGTCAAGCTCTTTGACCTCTAAATAACTAGAGCGCTCTTGGGAGGCAACCCAATGATCGGGGGATTTAGAAGTTGTCTAGTGCTTGCGGGAGGGCAACCCATTTCATTTAATTAATTAGTATTGGCTGGGAGGGCAACCCGGTGTTTTTAATTTGCTTGATTATAATAAAAACAATCTCCCGAATAAAAGAAATAGAAAAAGTGTGTGCTTAATTCTTGTGTGCTCTTGTGCTATCTGTTTATTTGTGCAAAATTATGTATATACATAAAGTAGACTAACAACATAGGAATAAAACAAAAAAGGATCAAAACAGGAAGGAACAGTGCTTACGCCGATTGGAGCATATCTACGCCGATCGGCGCATTATTGCCCAAAATTGAAGGAGTGCTAAAAATCAACCAGCACAGTAACTTTCAGAGACGGAGCTATTTTCAAGGTAATTAAAAATCTTTTTGAATTAATTTTTGTGTGCAAAATGGTTGTTAAATGATGCAGGAAAGGATGAAGAGTAACATCTTGCGAAGAAGTGAGGGGCCAGGAGCAAAAATGGACATCGCGCAAAACGACGCGCGTCAGCGCCGTTCGGCGCAGTCACCAGATGGACCCTGCTACATATGTCAATACTACAGGAACATTGGCAAAAGTGGAAAATTAGGTGAAGGAGATGAACACGAGGTATTAGGATCAGCGCCGGTCCAAAAGATGAGGTGCAAGGGACTTGCGTCGATCGGCGCCCTACTGCACCGACCGGCGCAGGTACCCATGCAGTTCCCGAATGGGCGACAAAGGTGGCAAGTGTTGATTTTGAGGAACAGGTATGATTGCTATGCAGGTGTGTGCAGAGGAGACACAGAATTGACCAAAAGCTAAAAAAGAGATGGCACGCCGATCAGCAAGGGCCCACACTCATCGGCGCAGTTAACAAGACATCTGGTGATGATGACATCACCAAGCTGGATACGCGCATATCATGGCCTTCCCCAAGTTACAAGTCGTCACCAACTCGGTCGCCACGTTCGTCTCGGATTCAGCCGACACCCCTTCATGGTTTTGATTATATCTCCCACATCCGATGTCCAAACGAGGCGTTCTTTGATACGTTGGAAAGGGGACGACGACGCCGTCGTTTTGGTTCTGGTCCTAGCTCTAGAAGGGTCGTGAGTCATAATATGTGACCATGACAAGGTGTTGTGCCACCTATTTTGGGCCAACTTGGCCATGTATCGTGTCGGGCCTTAAGCCCATGTTGTGGGCACCCCCCTGGTCGCCCCCAACCCTAGGACGTCTTTATTTCCTACATAAACTCAGTAGCCGCCATCTTTTAGTTTCGGGTTTTGTTTAGTTCAGTTTTCCAGAGAGAAACTTGATCGAATTATTGTAACTGTGGCGACAAGTCCTTTTACAGTAATCTAGGGCCCCTGTTCTTGTTCTACACTACTATGGCGATTAGTCCTTTTGTGATCAGAGCTTGAACCTTTTCTTGTGATTCACTTCATCCATATTTGCAATTTCAGATTGTGTGTTTATCCTCTCTCGCTTGTGTTCTCGATTTCGCTTGCAGGAACAATCAAGTTGTGCTTGGTGTAACGGTTGCGCGGTTGGATCATGTCTGATTCACGCTGGGTCGTCGACGCCGAGTTGCCCAAATTCGAGTTTATCCCCTTACCTCTCAGAAGATCGAGCCATATCTACATCATCGGGATTCCATGTTGTTCCCCTGCCAACCAACATGATGTACCGGAAAGCGACATAAAGGATGGGAATCAAGCACCACAGTTGTCAGAGCATTCAAAATTTGTATTGTGCTGAATAGCGCACCGCTACGCCGATCGGCACGCTTTCATATTTTGATATTTCCGGCGGTTCCTTCTCCTGAAAGTTTCCCACACTATAAAAGGGAGGCCAGGCTCCCCCAGTTCGGCATACCATCCCGGTAATCTCTCCACCTTCCCCACTACCCACGATCTCGCACACGTTCCACAATCTTCGCAGATGGATCGTCTCCGCTCCTCTGTCGGCAAGTTGGGTAAGAGGCTGCACCGGGGAAGCAGTTCTGGTGGCAGCGGTGAGTCAAATGGTGACTCCTCAGTGAGGGGGTGCTTTGGTGCTTGTGATGACATGTCAGTGGGTGATGCATCCACCGTTCGGTGGTGGTGAACTATGAGATCCGCGCCCGCCACTCTATCTCCGGCGCGCCTCTTCCAACAGGTCGCGCCTCTTCCAAAATGGTGGCAAGCCATATGGTTCACACATCACCACCACCACCGGCATACGTGCCATGCACGGTGGAGGAGGGCTTCACCCTCTGGAGCACGGAGGAACAACAATACTACCTCGTGGTGAAGGGAAGGTTCGTCCCCAACTTTGACTTGGACGAGACCTTCCACACCACGATCGGCATGTGGGAGGACATAAGGAGGATGCTCGACAATCTCGGCTGGGTGGACTTCCACCTCCTTCCAATGGGCTACAACCTCGATGTCATCACCGAGGTTCCCTCTATGATGAGGCTCGGCACCGACGAAGCCGACAATGAGGCCGTCAACTTCCGCGTCCGTGACATCAGCTACACGGTGACAATGGAGATGGTGGCTCAAGCCTTCAGCTTCGACACCAACGCCAACGCCTCCGGCATCTTGGGACGTGGGGAGTTGGACTCCTTTTGGAGGTGGCTCTCGCTTGCGAAAGAGACGAAGCATGGCAACATCCGCAACCCGACCATTCATGTCTTTCATCGATGGTTGGCGGTGCGCATAGGCGACAAGGTCGACTCCAGCAATGTCACCGATACGGACTTGCGGTGGCTCTACAACGCCATAGTAAGTCCGTCTCATTGCAACCCCATGTTGGTCATGGTGCGGGGTTGGCTCGACAAGAGGGGCAAGGCAAGCAAGAAGTTGGCCTTCAATGCCTATCTTCAATGCCTAGTAGCCGTCATCTATGACGGTGACAGACTGGGAGGGCGTGACAACAAGTGGGAGTGCACGACGAAGATTGGCGAGAATATGACTCGTGGCAATATTGTCACGGGAAGTGTTCGCGCCGGCTTCCATGTTGGCAGCACCAACATCAAGCTCCTGTGTGCAAAGCTAGGAGTTTTCCTCCATCACAAGCTGGAGGGAGGAAATTGGCTCGAGGAAGGTCTCCTGGAGGGGGGCCGAGCTCTCAAGGACCACCGTGGGCGGGTTCGACAACCAGCAACATCTACAGCAGCCGGCGGCGAGTGGGACTTCTGGAATTCATGCCAGGAGCCTCAGCGGTACCAGCCAGACGCAGCGGGCGGTTTGCAGCCCTCTGCACCAGTCGACGCAGGCCACGCGCCGGTTGGTGTTCCCTACTTCAGCGCGGGTATTGACTACAGGTACCAAGGACGGTGGTTGTGGTGCCTCCTGTGCCCGGTGCAGACTTTTTTATGCCCATGCAGGGGTACATCGACAACAGCATGCACTACATTGAGCGCGTGGAGGGCGCCACGTCATAATAGAGGAACAATCACGAGGCGATGGTGGAGGAGTTCGAGCGACTCAAGGCACGGTGCTATGGCTTCGATCAGCCACCGTCTCCACCTCCGTTTGACTAGAGTGCCTAGGAGTTGGCACGTGTATTGGTTTCCCGGTTTGCCTTTTCTCTTATTTTTTGCAATCTTTTTATTTATTTGCTTATGTGTGTGTGAGCGGGTTGGGAAACCATGTATCGGGTATGTTTACTTTCATGCAAGTGTGTTAGTAGTAGTTTTATTTTTATGCAAGTGTGTGCAAAAATCATCACCATGTATTCGAGTTTCGATCTTAATATAATGGTGGCAGTTATGCTCTTTTAGGAGAATTAAATTATTTATTCTTTCTTGATAAGTGCCTATGAAGACCAAATAGTGTTGAGCATTGAATAAAAATTTCAAACTTACACTTAATGATTATTCGGCAAATATGTCTTATGTGGAGCAATTTTGAGTACCCATGTGCTTCATTTGTATTGTCCACTTTTGATGATAACTTAGTACCAATCCTTTCATAAATAAATTTTCATGTTGTGAACTTTGGAATTTATTCTTTTCAAGATCCTTACCTACTAATGCCATATTTTGAGCAATTCTCATGAACCTTTGTTTTGTAGATAAATATTAAATTGATGGTTGAGTTTGGTTAGGATCTAATTCTTTTTGGTATGAACTTTACTAAGATGGCAAATCTTTGTGTATCTTTTTCTCGCCTTGAAATACTCATGAAAAAGTTCAATTCCGTTGAGTATCCTACCATAAACCTAAAATATCTTGTTGAGTATCATTCGTTGACCACATCCTATATTTCTGGCTATATTTAATTCTTGAATAAATGTTAAAGCCAGATGAATCAAATAGCAGCAAATGTTGGTGAATTTGGGTTGAGAGCCGATCGGCGCACCCTGAACCGATCGGCGCAGTAGAAAAAAAAGAGCTCTGTTGTTTGCTATGGGACTAGCAAAATTTTAAGTGTGTGTGGGGGGGTATATGACATGCTTATTCTCGAAATTCATTCTAATATAGCCATGAATCATTCCAACCATATGCAATCTGATAATGGGAGTTCTTTTTCTTCCAAGATCAAATTTTTGCTATGCGCATGTCCACATATCCAAAGTGTGAGTCCTTTCTTAAATTTCTTTCTTAATGGCCATCTTGATAAGTTTCTATAGTTCCAATGAAGAATAATCTCCTAGCTTTACAATATATTGTTGATTTATGTTTGCAATCCTTGAATTACCACACCTAGCTACTCATATAAGCCTTACACAAATATTATTTGATCATTATGATGTAAAATATAGGTTGAGTGATTGGAAAGATTAGTTGTTGCCTCGGATTACTTGGAAGATAGATTCTTTATGTTCACAACAATCTTTTAAGAGATTTACATGTGTGGAAAAGTTATAATTTGTGAGTTGGACATGATATGTTGCTTTGGGGAGAAACTTTAAGCTTTATGCCCATATTTGAACTATTTTGCTGAATACCAATATGAAGTACACCATAATAGAACAATGCTCAACATTTGCTGATTTGAGATATCTTTTATGATAGAAAGAGTATATTCTTTGATTTTTCTTTCTTTTACTTTATGGGACGAGCAAAGGTTTAAGTGTGGGGGAACTATTGGCACTCCCCAAGTGCCCCTTTTATATGTGAATATTACCCCAATTAGAGCATAATTGATACTAATTTAGGCTATTTACCTATGATATTGTCTATATATTTGTATATGTGTTGTTTTAGATCTTTATTGAAGAAACAGGTAAAATTGGTGATTAAAGTGATGCTGGAGAGGACAAGAATCTAGAACCGATGCAAAGCACTAAAGAAGCCCAGTGAGCCGATCGGCGTAGTCCATGAGCCGGTCGGTGCAAGGGTGTTTTGGCCCATAGAAGTGACCGAGGCCCATTCTACATGTTTATGGAAGTTTATCTGCGCAAGACAATTGAAGATATTTGCCTAGAAGATTTATGGAACTTCAAGATCTCGATGTGGAGTGCAAGACTTTATCTCGAAGGAAAAGGCCCACATGGCAGCTGTGGAAGATAGAGGAATCGACTCGGAGAAGAAACCAGAGAAAACACGGCTTGCGCCGATCGGCACAATCCTGCGCCGATCGTTGTAACCGCCTTATTTGCTAGACACCGAGTCCTCTACAAGTAGAACCTCTATAAATACTTATAAACCTGGGTCATAGCGAGAAGAGGCGATAGAGGGACAACAGATCAGTGAGTTAGAGCCACCAGGGCTTGCCCCTGTTAGAATAGATCTCTAGTTGAGTTTCAAGAACCATTGGTGTTAAGAGTTGATCCGTCAAGGTAGGCCATCTCGACGGGAATGTATCTTACTCTATGTATTCAAGGATGATTGAATATGTTGATGATGGTTTTGGTGATTTGTCTATCTTGATTCTATAATCATGCATGTGCTTATTCCAATTGCTTAGTTCTAGGCTAAGTAAGTAGATATTATCTTGATCGTGGTGATTAGGATGGAACTCGGGCATTGTATTGATTATGTTGCTTGATGATGCTACTAGTGTGGTTTAGCGGTGATAGCACTAAGCCTGCGCAGCACTATTGGATAGTTGAGTAGGGTAAGATACTCGCGCGATTAAGGGTTTCCTCTCGGCAGCGATAAATCGGGAGCCACTCGGAAAGCACGGTGGTCTTATTGCTTATATGTTTTCATTGATCCATGTAATTACCCATTATGATGCTATTTAATTAGACTTTTTAGTTATAATCTCACTAGTAGATATTTGGCTACTCACATAACAGCATAGGCTTACAAGGTATCTGGTGCACTTTGGCTTAAATTTACTAGTGTACCGATCGGCTCAACGCATGCGCCGATCAGTGCAATGACAGATTTACTATCTGGCGCACCTTTGCACTGGCCAGTTTTCCCTCATGCAACCTAGATTCGATAGTAGCCTTGATTAGATCTTTTACTATTAACTTTGTTTAATTATCCCTAAGGTCCCTGTGGATTCGATAAACCTTGGAATACATGATTCAAGGGAAAAAGTGCTACAATCATACACCGTCCTCTTGCGGTATATAAGTGGGTGCATAATTACGACCAACACATCCCGACATTCTCACCGCCTCTAGCCCTGACGCTCGTCCCCATGATGGCGCACCAGTGGTAGCTGGAGGACCTGGGCCACACTCTCGACTTTGTCGTCGTGATAGATGGAGCGTTGGAGTTCATCGGCGAGACACTCTGCGACCCCATCGTGGTGGCTACCACTGTTGCCAACGAGGCGATAAGCACGGTCCGGCTCAAGCCAGCTAGGCTACAGGTTGCAAACCGGCCGGCGGCGGCAACCAACTATAATGACCAGCTATGATTCTGCCTGGAGCATTATTTGGGCCCCGCGCCCAACCATGATGATCTCCAGCAATTTGCATTCATGCACGCGAATGTCCACGGGCAGCTCCTCGGGGGCGAGCCCCTCCACCTGGGCAGGATCACCGAGGTCCTCCCTAGTGGTTACCCGCGTGTAAGGACCAAAGGCATACCAAGAGGGGGGTGAATTGGTAAGCCACTCACAAAACCAAACACTTCAATTTACAGTACTTGAGTCTAACTAGCATTGGAACCTAAACAATTCTAGTAGGCCAAGATCCTACACATGCTAGTGTTCATGATGAAAGTAAGCATGGAAGCCAAACACACTAGCCATAATTCAACCTAGTTACTAGAGCAAACAATTACAGAATAGTAAAGAGAGGGTCAATGAATGCTCATGATTTTTTCCTGAGGTCTCGGAAGGATGGCGCCTTCCTCTACTCCTCGTTGGACCACTCCTACCGTAGTCCCAGTCCCTCCCGCCACCAATGTGGAGTTCTCATAAACGAGCCTGCAATCACTTCCAGAGTGAAGACACGGTGCATGTCACTGCTACCACCAAGGCACAAGCTCACCTCCCTCGAGAACTTACCGGACTCCCTGAGCCAACACGGACGCTCACTAGCGATGCCCCTTTCACTGGCGGGCTCAAACCATGTACAAATGTGTGATGGCCTTCACAACCAATCACGATAGGCTCAATCACCGACACCTAACCGGTCTAGGTCTCACCATAGACCAAGAGTAACAATCTAGATCACACCCTCAAGGACACCCTAGCCTTAGATGTGCAAGATGCTCAAGTTACTCTCCACTAGCACTCTCAAGATATGCGATATCTCCTCCTAGTGCTCTCCTCTTTTCCTCTTGGACCTTACCAAATGCTCTCAGGTATTCCAGTGGCCAAGAGAGGTCTCCAAGACCCCAACAATGAAGTTATATAGGCTTCCAACCTCAAACTAGCCGTTGTTCCATGAAATCAGCTTTCTGGGCCTACTGACCGGACTATTCGGTCACTGCATGACCAGACCATCCGATCACTACAGTCTTCAGCTCCAACGGCTCTGTCCACTGCTGATCGCCTGCTAACCGGACCATACAGTCATCTGACCGGACCGTCCAGTCCATTTCTCTCTTCAGTCCAGAAATATTTTGGACTTTGACTCCCTCTCTGCCCTATGCAACTCGTACTGACCGGACCATCTAGTCAATAGACCAGACCGTCCGATCAGTATGAACTCTGGCATCGGCAGATTCCTCGCTAAATCTTTGTAGGCTCCGGGTAAAACCACTTAATGACCGTACAGTCCGGTCACCTTTGGCCCCTTTGTCCGGTCACTTTGTCCAGAAGCTGAAACTCCTCGTCCTCGCTTGACTTCATTTCCTTAATTCTCCGAACAACTCCTTGGCTTCTCCACTGTCATCTAGTACCTATGATTTCACCGAGCAACCTTGCACATCACCGAGTAGACATGACCTTAGAGAAATGACCTAGACCGCCTTGATATTCCAGTTTTTCCTATGAACTCAAAAGCCCTAACAACTAGACAAGTGTCCCCAACACTTGCTCCATAGCTTGTCCTCAGCTTTGATCCATCTCCATCAACCCTTGGACTCCATCAAGCTCACAAGCCTCCATGCTTACGGTCTTTGTCATCAATCACCAAGGCAACCATCATCCATAAGATTTGTGGAAGTATTTAGAGATGATTCCTACATGGACAACCCTCGTGTAGATATTAGCCCATAGTTGTCATCTATCACCAAAACATTCATACCTCGGGGATTCCATCATCAATGGTCATGGAGCTTACAATCTTCCCCTTTTTGGTGATTGAGGACAACTGCTACTTATCATAATCTTATCAATGAACAACAAGGCTAAAAGAGCTGCACTACAATTGAGAGGAAACTCGAAAACATAATAGAGAAACACACAAGGTCCTACTCAAGTATGCATCATCAACAGCTAAGAGGAATAATGGAAGAAAGGCACACTCTAGATGATATGCATGCATAAGGACATGCAATGCAAGACATGAATGATGATATGCAACAGTTTAGCATGGCAATGCATAAGAACTAAGGATAAGCAATCATTATCATGGAATCATACATAGGCATATAATTAAAGAGGGATAAGCACTGCATATGAACCTTAAGTATGTATGTCTCCCCAGCTGCCTCGACAAGTCTCTACAGCCTCCTCGTACACACTACACAGGTGCACTGTGGGTCTCCTACCCAGTGAGTAGTCCTCTCCTACTGTGGTTGTGCTAGCTGCTTAGTCTACTTCTCAACCTCCTCAGACTCGTACTCTGAGCTCTCATCTGACTCTGACTCCTCCTCCTCTGACTCCTCCTACTACCTGGAGGATCCCTACTCCGCATGTCGCGACAACCTCCCCTCGCGAGAAGCCGGAGTACCCTACGACCAAGGTGTTGGTACCACTCCTGTAGCCAACCCATGTGCAGTCCTCTGCCTGGTACTCCTCCTGAGTCCTTGAGTGTCACTAGACTGCTCTAGGATAAGCCGTGTCCCTGGTGTCCTATGTGATTGCTCCATGGCTCCATGTGCTAGGCTAACCTCCTGGCCCTCTCTAACTCTGGTGTCTTATTGTTAGGATTGAGTTATCCGGTAATTAGGTTTTCTTTGTACCTATTCTATCAACTCTGATTGTGATACTGCCTTGGTTGAAACCGATCTATCATGATTTTAGAAGATTCTATATGTATAAATTAGATCTTTTATTCGAGTCACTTTATCAATTTTATCTACAAATATGTTGAATCTAGCTCTATCTACCGTGTTTGAACATTGTCTTGATTAAGTTCGATATGTTTGAATCAGTAAGGCTGCATCAACTTCGATCTCTTACTGGGTAGATATGGTTAGATCCAAGCCGTTTGTGGGTGGAGTCGATAGAGTTCTATCGGGACGTTTAGCCGATAGGTTATCACAGTTCAGTCGACATTCTGATAGTTAGATAGATTATATCATTCACTTTGGTAGTCGATTGCCCCCTTTGTAAAATAAGATAGATTTATGATTTTGGAAGCGTATTTGCAATACCAGGTAATTAGATCTATCGACTTAGCACCATCGATAGAGTGAGTCTATGCATGTTCACTGTAGAGCTATCGACTCAACCCTGTCGACTTCGGTGTCTCACATCGACTTGGTCAGTTGCTTTACGAGTTCTATAGTTTTATCGACTCTGGCCTATCGACTCAATTCTTTATCAGCATTTATAACTTAAAACTATTTACGAAATTAAATTTTGTCGATAAGCCTATATAGTTAGCTAATTAATTTAATTTCTTTTATTTTATTTATTCATATGATAGCATCGGCTGATTTCATGAATAGTGACTATCGGCTTTCTTCATCATCCTGTCCTGGGCCAGTGACCCGCGTCTTCTGATCATTTGTCTCTTCGTCGATTTGGAGGGAAAATCGACTGGCATGTCCTGGTTTCTTGTATTGAGCCTACACTAGAGTTAATCAGATCTCCCAGGTCAAGCATGGTGATTTTCGTGTCAACACGCTTTTTGGCACGCCTGGTGGAACAATGAACTTCAAACTTTACATCATGACTGAACTTGGAATACCAAAATACCCTAAAGCCACACCACCGAAGAACAATGTCAGTGCTAAGCTGAAGAATGAACATGTGCTATCGGTTTTCAAAGATGATCTGAGTGATGAAGCGATGGCACAAATTGATCAAAGACTTGCTGAGTTTGAAAGCCTTCTATTGGGAACTTTTGGCAAGACAAGGCATGGTATCATCCAGAAGGGGAAATTACCAGCTGCTGTCCTATTGTAGACGACAATGAGAAGTCACTTGCCGATAAACCAATGGATGCTATTGATGAAGAAGCTCTGAGTAACATGATCCACACGGCCGTACATCATGCATTAATTAACTAGTCACCTATATTGGTTAATACATTGAGGACCTTGATTATTCAGACTGTGGAGGGTTGCATATTTGATGATCCAGTTTGTGGGCCGGTGTATTTTCATGTGTCTGGGAATGTTCCTCAGCCTACAGTTGGAGTCATTAATACATAGGAACCTAGTGCAAGTACGACACTTCCTGCTACGAGTTCAGGTCAAACTCCTTTAGAGAGTACTCCACCTTCAAAGAATGCTGAAAAGACACCTCGCAAGATAGTATTGCGAAGGACTACTCCACAGACGCAGCCGTAGCACTACAGACAAGATACTACAGAGCCGAATGTGACATACAATACTGCACCTAATGTTGAGCCGAGTATGTTTCGAGTGCCATCGACATTTGCCCTACCAGGAGAATTAGGAGGCCAACATATAGTTGCTAATTTTGGCTCACAGATGCCATCATCTGGTACTACATTCTATCCTAAATGTCAATGTGTCAACACATGATTGGGCTTCGAAGATTGCTGAAGTAATGAGAGAACAGTTTGGGCTGAAGCCAAAGCAGCAAACGTACATGTATCGACCTTCGTATCCTCCAAGCTATGATTTAATTCCTATGCCGAGTCGATATAGGCCACCGGAGTTCACTAAGTTTGCTAGGCAAGATAATACTACAACAGTTGAGCATATCAGCCGATTTTCAGTGCAATGTGGAGAAGCTGGTAATACTAAAGCATTGAAGATCAGGCTATTTCCATTGTTCTTGTGTGGATTGGCGTTTTCCCGGTTCGCATCCTTGCCCCCAAATTCAATTATTACTTCAGTCGATCTCGAACAGAAATTCTACAAATACTTCTTCGCTGAAACTAGAGAGTTGAGGTTGTCCAATTTGATTGCTGCGAAGCAGAAGGCTGGGGAATCTGTACATGATTATGTTCAAATATTCAGAGATGTGCGTAGCAAATGTTTCACCTTACAATTGACTGATACTCAAATGGCGGAGATAGCATTTAATGGATTAGTTGCACCTCTAAGGGAAAAGTTTCCTTCGGTCGAGTTTGAAATCCTATCTTAGTTAGTGCAGAAAGTGTCTAATCAGGAGAACCTCACTCGGGGGGGCGGGGGGGGGGGGCACATTCAAGGCCGATTCAAGTTAACTATAGTGGTTATGAGTCTGAGACTGATTAAGTTGCTGAAGAAGTTAATATGGCTGAGTCGACTAGACAAGAATGGGTTATCGTACCCATGGGTGAAACAGAATGAACCAGAGTAGAAGTATGATTTTGACATCACTAAGGCCGATAAAATATTTGATATGCTGTTGCAAGAGAAGCACATTCAATTGTCGTCCAATCATGTGATACCTGCTACTGAAGATTTGAAGAAGATGAGGTACTGCAAGTGGCACAACTTGCCTTCTCATTGTACTAATTATTTTAAGGTGTTCAGGAGACAGATTCAGATGGCGATTGAGCATGGAAAGATAAAATTCAATAAAGGTACTATGAAGATTGATGGGGATCCTTTTCCTGCAAATGTCAACATGGCTGGTATTGACAATGTGGAGCCATTTGTTAAAAGATACCAGAGAAAGAGGGGCAGGGAAGTCAAAGAGTGACAATTTGATCCACATTGGGAATGCCCATTTTTTTAGTACTGCTGGGATCATGATATGAAATTGCCATCAATCAATAGTCCTGGATGCAATAAGTGCACAAATCAGATGTATAGAGAAGCTATTGCAAGTCATCAGCTCCAGCATCATTCCAATGACTCCAAAGAGTCAATGATGGCATTAGTCGATCGACATTAGAGGGTTTCTACGCTTGATCAACTTGGAGCAAGGAAGGCGAGTGAAGAGTCTAAGTTTGACAAGGAAATCGATGAGGAAATGCGGGAGGGACAAGAGAAAGTTGATCAATTGTGTCAAAAGCACAGGATACAGAGGATGTGTTGCAGGCAGATAAGGGCTGGTAAATATTATTATGATGAAGATGATGATCAACTGCCAAAGAAGGTCTGAAAGCCAAAAGTGAAGTCGCAAGTACAAGCATTGAGTGCTACAGTAGGTATGGTGGTGATGTTGCCTCAGGAATTGATGGCTTCAGAAGAAGAATTGTTTGCTGACAAAGAAAGTGAGCCTCAACTTATATTTGTTTCTCAGCAGGCAGTATTTGATAAACCAGATGAGTCTAGACATTGACACTTAAAGGCTTTATACTTGAAGGGATTCGTCAATGGGATGTCGATGGGAAAGATGATGGTTGATGGAGGCACTACAGTAAATATAATGCCGATCACTACTGTTAGGAAACTGGGGAAGACTGAAAAAGATTTAATGGATATAAATATGATTCTCAGGGATTATGGTGGTCGTACTGCAGCAGCTACATGAGTTTCAAACGTGGAGCTTATAATCAACAGTAAAACTTTGTCGGTTACTTTCTTTATCATTGATGAAAAGGGAACCTACAGCCTTCTATTGGGCCGTGATTGGATACATGTGAATTCCTAGGTTCCATCAACTATGCACCAGTGTCTGGCCTAGTGGAACGGTGATCAGGTGGAGGTAATCCCGGTCGATGAAACCGTCAATGTTGCATCCGATTTAATGCCATGGCATGCAGATGATATGGAGTGTTTGTCTCACAAGACCTGGGATGGGGACTATGTTAAGATTACTACACAAGGTCTTGAGGTAGTGGACCAGTCAAATTCTAAATTGTTTCTCTGACAGGCATCCCAATGGAATTTGCAAAAGATGGGAAATTGAGAAAAGCATTCAAGTCGGCCGATGAGCTACAAGAAGTCAATATAAGAGATGGTGACAAACCAAGGCTGACTTTTATCAGCAAGAAGTTAGATGAAGATGTTAAAGTTGAATTAATAAAATTATTAAAGGAGTATCAAGATTGTTTTGCCTGGGATTATTCTGAGATGCCTGGTCTGAGCCGATCCATAGTCGAGCATCACTTGCCCATCAAACCTGGACATCGACCTTATAAGCAACCCCTTGAGAAGAATTGATCCGAAAATTTATGATGATGTCAAGGCTAAAATTACCAAGTTATATGATGCCAAGTTTATTAGTTCATGCCGATATCCAGAGTGGGTTCCAAATATTGTACCTGTTTTCAAGAAGTGCGGCAAGTTGAGAGTCTGTATCTACTTTCGCCCGTTGAATAGAGCTACTCCAAAGGATGACTACCCGATGTTGATAGTAGACCATCTAGTTGATGCAGCAGCAGGGCATAAGATTGTTAGTTTTATGGATGGTAATGCTGGTTATAATTAGATTTTCAAGGTAGAAGAAGATATACTGAAGACTGCTTTCAGCTGTTCGGGAGTGATTGGATTGTACGAATGGGTGGTTATGACATTTGGATTGAAGAATGCTGGAGCCACATATCAGAGGGCCATGAATTACATTTTCCATTACTTGATCGGTAGGTTAGTGGAAATTTATATTAATGATGTGGTGGTTAAATCTAAGAGAGTAGAAGATCATAGAGCCGATTTGCAGGAAGTACTTGAAAGGACTAGGAAGTATGGCTTGAAGATGAATCCAAAGAAGTGTGCTTTCAGTGTATCGGTTGGTTAGTTTCTGGGTTTTATTGTGCATGAAAGAGGAATTGAAATTGGACCAAAGGGCATGAAAGCTATTAATGATATCGAGGCGCCGGTCAACAAAATAGAGCTCTAACCTTTGATCGGCAAAGTAAATTTCATCAGGAGATTTATTTCAAACCTATCCGAGAACTTTAGTGTGTTTACCCCGTTACTGAAATTAAAGCCGAATCAGAGGTTTGTGTGGGAGGCAGAGCACCAGAAAGCTTTGGATGATATTAAGAATTATTTGGTTTCCCCGCCTGTGTTGGTGCCACCGAGAGAAGGATTACCTTCTTTGATCGGCAAAGTAAATTTCATCAGGAGATTTATTTCAAACCTGTCCGAGAACTTTGGTGTGTTTACCCCGTTACTAAAATTAAAGGTGAATCAGAGGTTTGTGTGGGAGGCAGAACACCAGAAAGCTTTGGACGATTTGCAGGACGTACTTGAAAGGACCAGGAAGTATGGCTTGAAGATGAATCCAAAGAAGTGTTCTTTCGGTGTATCAGTTGGTTAGTTTCTGGGTTTTGTTGTGCATGAAAGGGGAATTGAAATTGGACCAAAGAGCATGAAAGCTATTAATGATATCGAGCCGCCGGTCAACAAAGTAGAGCTCCAATCTTTGATTGGCAAAATAAATTTCATCAGGAGATTTATTTCAAGCCTGTCTGAGAACTTAGGTGTGTTTACCTTGTTACTGAAATTAAAGGCGAATCAGAGGTTTGTGTGGGAGGCAGAACACCAGAAAGCTTTGGACGATATTAAGAAGTATTTGGTTTCCCCGCCTGTGTTGGTGCCACCAAGAGAAGGATTACCTTCTTTGATCGGCAAAGTAAATTTCATCAGGAGATTTATTTCAAACCTGTCCGAGAACTTTGGTATGTTTACCCTGTTACTGAAATTAAAGGCTAATCAGAGGTTTGTGTGGGAGGCAGAACACCAGAAAGCTTTGGACGATATTAAGAAGTATTTGGTTTCCCCGCCTGTGTTGGTGCCACCAAGAGAAGGATTACCTTCTTTGATCGGCAAAGTAAATTTCATCAGGAGATTTATTTCAAACCTGTCCGAGAACTTTGGTATGTTTACCCTGTTACTGAAATTAAAGGCTAATCAGAGGTTTGTGTGGGAGGCAGAACACCAGAAAGCTTTGGACGATATTAAGAAGTATTTGGTTTCCCCGCCTGTGTTGGTGCCACCTAGAGAAGGATTACCTTCTTCGATCGGTAAAGTAAATCTCATCAGGGGATTTATTTCAAACATGTCCGAGAACTTTGGTGTGTTTACCCTGTTACTGAAATTAAAGGCGAATCAGAGGTTTGTGTGGGAGGCAGAACACCAGAAAGCTTTGGACGGTATTAAGAAGTATTTGGTTTCCCCGCCTGTGTTGGTGCCGCCAAGAGAAGGATTACCTTTTGGGCTCTATCTTGCAGCTGATAAAAGGTGAATTAGGTCAACTTTAATTCAAGAACAAGATGGTAAAGAAAGAGTTGTATTCTACTTAAGTTGGAAATTTATTGATGTTGAGATTAGGTACATGGAGATTGAGAAGCTTTGTTTATGTTTATATTTTTAATGTGTGAAGTTGAGGCATTATCTATTATCGACTGAGTGTGTGGTGGTTTGCAAAGCCGATGTCATCAAATATATGCTATCGGCTCCTATCTTAAAACAAAGAATTGGTAAGTGGATGCTTACTTTGGCGAAATATGATCTTACTTATGAATTTGCTAAAGCTGTCGATCGTGGAGTCAGTGCTGTGGTGACTGTTCTTTGATGGTTCTGTTTGCAAGAATGGGTGTGGTATCGGGCTCGTGATCATATTGCCTCGGGGAAAAGATTTGAGTTTGCATTTGCGGTGGAAGTATTGACTAATAATCTAGTTGAATATAGAGTTGTGCTTACAGATATTGAAGGAAGCTGGAGTTGATTGTGTCAATGTCGTGGGATATTCATTACTGGTGCTCGGGTAGTTAGCAGGAGAATTTGAATGTAATGATGATATGTTAGAAATATTTTATGCCGAGTGTCAAGACATGTTGCAATGCTTCAAGATAGTTAGATTCAAGCATGTCCTAAGAAAACAAAATGTGGAAGCAAATGATCTAGCACAGAAGGCATCGGGTTATCAATTGAACACCACTGGAATTATTGTCGATGTAGCTGATGTTGATGAGGAGGATTGGATAGTTGAAATTGTACAATATCATAGCGACGCGAATCAATGGACTCCTCAGAAAGTTCGATATATGGCCTTGAGGTATGTTCTGTTAGAACATAATCTCTATTATTAGACAGTTTATGGCGTATTGCTGAAATGTTTAAATCAAGAAGAGGCCAAAGTTGTTATGTGCGACGTACATGAAAAAATATGCGGTCTGCATCAGTCTGCCCATAAGATGAGATGGTTGCTTAAGAGGACTAGATATTATTGGCCTACCATGCTGAAGATTGTTTTAAGTATTATAGAGGGTGTTAGGATTGTCAGAAGATTGGAGCAATTCAGAGAGCACCAGCGTCGGCTATGAATCCGATCTTTAAACCGTGGCCTTTTAGGGGTTGCGGTATGGATATGATTGGTCAAATTTATCTACCATCAAGCAAAGGTCATAAATATATTCTGGTAGCTACAGATTACTTCACAAAGTTGGTCAAAGTCGTGCCAATGAAGAATCTTACTACTGGTGATGTGATCAACTTTGTGAAGGAGCATATTATATACAGATTTGATGTACCATAGACCATTACCACTGACCAGGTCTCTGTATTCAGTTCAGAAGAATTTTCAAAATTGTGGGAATCAAGCTTTTGAATTTATCACCCTATTATGGTCAAGCAGAAGCATCTAACAAGAGTTTGATTAAGTTGATTAAGAGAAAGATAGATGAACAGCCTAAGAAGTGGCATACAATATTGGTTGAGTCTTTATAGGCATACAGGATGGCTTGTCATGGGTTGATAAAAGTGCCACCTTATCAGTTGGTTTATGGGCATGAAGCGATTTTACCATGGGAGACAAATTTAGGGTCCAGAAGGACGGAGATGCAAGATTAGTTAACAACCGATGATTACGGGCAAGTTATGTTGGATGAATTGGAAGATGTAGTACAACATCGGGTGAAGGTCCCGGAAAAGATTCAAGAGAATAAAGCCCATCCGTCTAGATTTTTATAATAAAAAGGTGGTGCCTAAGAGTTTTTTGGAGGGAGATCTTGTCTGGAAATTAATTATGCCCATCGGATCTAGAGATAATCGTTTTGGAAAATGGTCGCCAACAAGGGAGGGTCCATTCAAAGTGAGCCGATGTGCTCCGGGCAAGGCATATTTTTTGCAAGGAATGGAAGGGGAAGAGTTCAGAAGAGCAATTAATGGTAAATACTTGAAGAAATATGATCCAAGCATCTAGGTTGGTGCATGATCTCAATTACTGGATCGTGGCCATTGTGGGAAATTTCATCCATATGGATAGAAGATGGATTTTCATCGACTCGGGATGGACGATATTGAGAATATAACCCTTAGCAAAAAAATATTAACATCACATTCAAGAAAATATGATATTATTGAATATTCATCCAGTAACGATATTAAGAACATCGCTCATCAGTTTCTAAACAAACCTATTCTCCTATTATAGAGAGGGGATGAACACGTAATTATTATTTTCCCAAATACAAAGAAGGAGATACATAGAGGGAGAAAAACATATTAGTTGCTTCCTCTACTTCCCTGGAAGAGTGTCATCGTCATCAGATAGCACCCGCCGGACAATGGGAACAGAGTGCCATCCCGCCAATGCCATCCTTGACACCTGTATCTCCATCTGAAGGCAACTAGTGAGTTGATTTCTGGGCGGGGGCAGCTGTGAACTTTGGATTGAAAGAATCGCTCTGGGGGCTGAAGATGCAAACTTAGCAGATTTGGAGATAGGTGGTATTTTTTCATCAGGGCTCTCAGTAGAAGACCCATGATTGAAGGTGCTGAGATGAGAGGAAGAGGTTGGCCAGAAGGAACTAATTATGTGGTCTAGACTTGACCTTTGAAGAATTCAAACGCCGCTCTGCATTGATTGGGAGAATGGGAAGCGATGAAGTTTGGGGAGAAAGGATAAGAACAAAGACGGTCAAATGTGATAACCCAGCAGTCGAGGCAGTGTAGGAGGACAATGAGCTGCAATTAAGAAGGGCACGAATGGTTGGGAAGAGACATAATTTAACAGTGGATGGTTCTAGGTTTTCTTTGTACCTGTTCTATCGACTCTGACTGCGATACTACCTTGGTTGAAACCGATCTTGATGTAAATATGGCCCGATCTTCTGAGAGGTAGGGGGATAAACTTGAATTTGGGAACTTGGCATCGATGAGACGGCTTGAATCAGACACGATCCAACCACGCAATCGTTACACCAAGCACAACTTGATTGTTCCTGCAAGCGAAATTGAGAACACAAGCAAGAAAAGATAAACACGTAATCTGAAATTGCAAATATGGATGAAGAGAATCACAAGGAAAGGTTCAAGCTCTGAACACAAAAGGACTAATCGCCACAGTGGTGTAGAACAAGAACAGGGGCCCTGGATTACTGTAAAAGGACTTGTCGCCATAGTTACAATAATTTGATCAAGTTTCTCTCAAGAAAACTGAACTAAACAAAACCCAAAACTAAAAGACGGTGGCTACTGAGTTTATGTAGGAACCAAGGGCGTCCTAGGGTTGGGGGTGACCAGGGGGGCGCCCATAACATCATCTTAAGGTCCGACACAATACATGGCTGTCGAAGCTTGAGGTCAGCAGTAAAATGTATAGGGCTACGTCGCGACTAAGAACTATGATGGTAACACAAGTCACCGAGTTATACAGGTTCAGGGCCTCTCGATAAGAGTAAAATCCCTACGTCCTATGTTCTGTGTATTGTATTGATGCTGTGAGACTTGTCAACTCGTCCCTCGGTGAGGGGTACCCTGCCACCTTATATATCCGGTGGACAGGGTGGTACATGAAGAGTCCTAGTCCTAAGGGGTTTACATAGAAAGTCTATCTCTACATGCCTTGCGCTCCAAGTTGAGTCGGTCGGCTTCCTTGTTGATGAAGTACCCGGTCGGCTACCGACTTAGTCTTGTATCAGAATACCCGTAAGGCAAGTATCCCACAATAGCCCCCGAGTGCTTCCTGATTTTGAGGTTCAACCCTCCAAACGATCTTCAATGTAGATCATAAATTAGGAAGAACTCTTTATCAAAGGTCCTGATAGATCTGGTGCACCGATTAGGTGCACCTGATCAGGTGTCGCCCCTAACTTTTGTATAATTTGGAGACTTAACAAATAATGCAAGAGTCTAATTATATTAGCTCTTATTATTTTGTATATATTTTACTCAAATCATCAAGCTTGAGTCGAATAAACCTCCGGTCATCAAACCAATAAGTTAACTTGCAAAGCTTCAGCCTTGCCGACCGATTATTACATAGGCCGAGTGACATTCATAATGTCCGAGTGACTGGTTGGTCTGAAGTTTATGATTTCAATCATATTCAATTCAGGTGGACCAATATGACATCAATCATATAATGGTACTAAGCTAAATGACATCAATCATAATACAGCCTTTCCCGGATAATTGGTCACTCTAATTATCCATAAGCCCAATTTTGACAATTTGGTTATTGACTTCAATCAATACCACATCCTTTGAACTTATATCCATATGACCATCAAGTCCTTTGCTACATGATCATCAAATCATATAGATATGGCTAAATAATTTTCAAATGCTTCTCATCAAAGAAGCCCCCGAGCATTATTTCTCATGGGTTTAGACCCTAATCATACTTAAGGTCCTTAACCAATCTTTGCTTAAGCAAAAATTTTCATCACTGTACGGCCTACCCCGGCCCATGGGTCCCTTAGGTCAAAAAGTGGGAGTATAAAAGGCAGCGTCGACTTGACTCTCAGTCCACGCCTCATTTGCACACAAACCTTTCGTCTTCCTCGCGCCTCCTCTGTTCTCGACTCCTCAGCTTTCCAGCTAGGTTTAGCACCGCCACTTCTGACCACCGTAGATCTCGCCGTGATTAGCCCCCAAGCCTTTGCTAGGGTTCTGCATTCGATCAGCCATGCCCGAAATAATCGTCGCCATGGGTCGTACGAAGGTTTCCACCTCGATCCCTGCCACTCCCACTGCCACCGCCGTGTCTTCCTCATCGGAGATCGACATCCCGAAGCAGCTTTGGGAGTTCTTGAAGAGTAACCTCTCCCAAGCCGACATGAATCTGATGGTGATCGACGGCGTCCTTCCAGAGCAAGTACGGATCGACTGGAAGGTACCCCGTGAATCTTGCCCCATCCCTATTCATAAACAAATAGTTGTATTCCGCTCATTCTTCGAGCACGGATTTGGAGTCCCCTGCTACAGCTTCTTTTATGGGATTGAGCTTGTCAACCTCAATCCCAATTCTATCCTTCACATCACCATCTTCGCGCACATGTGGGAAGCATTTCTGGGAATCCTCCCCCATTTCAGCTTATTCTGCCATCTGTTTGTCCTTCGTCCACTGCCGACCAAGGACAATCAAGTAGCTATAGGCGGTGTTGGCTTCCAGTTGTGCAAGAAGGAGGCTTACATCAACGTGCCATTGAAGACCGGGAACAAGAACTGGAAGGATGAGTGGTTTTACTGTGAGAACCCTCCCCCCGTTCTTGCCGATTTCACAGGTGCCAAGGCGATTCCTCTGGCACAATGGACAGAGAAGCCTGATCCGACCGATCCTCAGGTGGTCACTCTGCTGAAGAAGATAGTTGACTTGGAGGCTGAAGGCATTGATGGAATTACCATCGCCAAGAGCTTCATAGTTCGCAGTGTGCAGCCCCTGAAGCTACAGAGTCACCCGGCGTGGAACTACGTCAATAATGATGAAACCAGGGAGGTGCTAGACCCGCCGAATGGTGAAATCTGTAAGAAATGCCTGTCAAAAATGTTTGAAGGAGATATCCTTCAGGATGACTCATTGATCAAGAAGGCGTATAACAAGGGTACTATGCGGGCCCGAGTAAGCCTCAGTCCGCTTTGAGCAATCCTTTATGTTCTTGTCTGAATGCCCTGCTTGATACTTTGATTCCTATGCAGGTTTTGGATACTTATATTTCTCATCCTCTGCTCCCTCCGACTGATTCCGAGGGACCGGACTATGTTGAGAAGATGCAGCAGGCCGGTACCGTAGGCTCGAGCTCTTCTGCAGGCGCTCGTCCTGACCGGTCTCCACCCTGCCTCCCCCCGGACAGCAAGTAAAGCAGACCGTTGGGCACCAACGGCAATATATAGGAGATCAGGATGATGACGAAGAGTTGCCATCTGCTGACGCTGGTCATCACACCCCCACTCCCTCCGACCGACCTTCAAGCCAGTCGGAGCCCCCGAGCCAAACTCAGAGTGATGCGGGGAACGTGGATCAGACCGACAAGGCGGAAAAATCTACGAAGAATAGTAACGATACTAATTTTTAGTCGATTTCTTCGAAGAAGAGGTTGTGCCGAATCAAGTTCAAGAAGGCTCCTAGGTTAATTCTTTAACCTTATGCTCCTTGTCTCTTATTGCCGTCCGTAACACATCTTAATCTCTTTGATATTTATTTTGACAGTAGTCGGACGAGTGATTCTCAGAGTGTCCAAGAGTCCGGAGACACTCGATCTGAACCTCCTCCTCGCCTGACTGATGTGCCCAAGTCGGTCGGCAAGTCATCAAACACGTCGACCGAAGTGGATAAGCCAGTCGACAAGACAATTCCTGCTCCTATTCCGGTGCCTGTACCCCAACCTGCTCCTGCTGTTGTCCCTTTGCCTCTTGACAAAGGTAAAGCAACATTATCTACAGATTTACTCGGTCGGCCCAAAGTGGAGGACGTGGAAATCATGCATCAACATCGAGAAGCTAGCAAGGTACTTCAATACTCTGCTTTTGCTTTGTCTTAATCTTGCCTTTAAGCTTAACCCCTTTTTGTATATAGAAAATGTATGCTCTCGTAGAGAGAAAACAGGCTAGGGTGGAATACCTTGAAGTCGAGACTTTTGGTATGGCAATAACGGATGCAAAGTAATATTCCTATCCTTATGCGTGAAAGTATATGTATTAGTTCTACCATGGTGGGCAGCATCTGTATCATATTCCCATGGACAACCTAATAAAAGTGAACATGCTTGCATAGGTACAACATAAAAATCAGCATAGTCATGATAAGAACCCACTGAAAAGTGTATGCGTGCTGACCGAGTCACCTGTGCCATACCACTATTGTTGAACCATTTGATGTGGTAGGGTTGATGTAGTGCATGCGTGGTCAAGCCAAGTTTGCTTACCAAATCAGAACTTACCAAGTTGTTACAGCTCCCAGTATCAATGATGGTGAGAACACGGCGGTCCACGACAATGAGGTACATGTAGAATAAATTGTTGCATTGCTGTTCGTCCTCTTGTCCCACCTGAGTGGTCAACACACGTTGTACAATGAGGCTAGGAAAACCCGCGGTGGCAGCAATGGAATCAATGGCGGTAGTCTCCTGCTCCTCCTTTTGTCGAATCTGCAACAAGGTTAGGCATACAAGCAAATTCATCTTAACCATCACTACAACTTTCATACCCGTCAGTAGTAGCAATGAAAGCACGATGACTAGAGCAATCCTTCATGACATGTCCCATGCCCTTGTAGCGGTGGCAAATAATGGTGGTGGAGGACCCACTCCTAGCACCGGAGTTAGCAACCTTCTTCTGGTGTTGGTGCTGCACACTAGATGATTGCGCTTTAGAAGCAGGCGCAAGTGAAAGAGTTGTTGCTGGTGGCTTAGCAAGATGACTCTTCATGTTCTCTAGTCCAGTGTGCTGCTGGATAGATAGCTCAGTGCTGGACCTGCAAGAATGTTGTGGAAGGCGTCCCTGTACTTCTCGTTCAGCCTTAAGAGCAATATGATACAATTGGCTGAACCTATTCTGCTCTTTATAGTGAACAATATTCTGGATATCACGGTTCAAACCACCAAAATATCTAGCACTAGTCTCGACATCATCTTCATGTATATCACAACATGCTAAACCTATAAGCAATTCCTGATAATATTTCTCTACTATTTTACTACCTTGTGTTAAATATTGTAATTTCAAACGTAAATCACGTTGGTAATAAGGAGGAACAAAACAAGATTTCATGCGTTGTATCAAAATAGGCCAAATGTTGGGTATAGGAGCATTATTATTGCAAAGATTGGTCCACCAAAATAGAGCACAACTCGTAAACTCACTAGCAGCAAGTCTAACTCTATACTCAGTAGGAACTAAATGAGAATTAAATTTCTATTCAACAGCAAGTTCCCAATCTAAGTATGCTTCAGGATCAGCGCTACCAGCAAAAGGAGGAATGTTAAATTTTGACTTAACAAAAGTATCATTATTACCACGATTGTTATTACCTCCCATACTGTGTCAATTACGGTGAAGACGGTCTGCATCACGGTCAAAATCATCATCAGCAGCAGCTCGTTGAGGTGGAGGTCGTCGTTCAACATCCTCAATTCGGTTGGCGACAGTGTTGATGTGGCCCATCAACTCGGCGAACTTCGTTTTCATTAATATACGCTGGTCCGCTAGAAGCTTCATAAGCTCAACCTTGGGCACGCAATCATTGAAGTCTATAGGAGACTTCGAATCTGCAGGTGTCCCTTTCCCTGACATGGTTAAAAGCAAAAGACAAGAGTACACAAAAGGATTAGCCCTATCTACTAGCAGCTATTAGAGGGTGTTGAAAGTGGGAAACAATATCAGAAGCAATGTATCACAATCTTGCAAGTGTTCTTACCAAAGCCAACAGGACGGCACAATCTATAGTCGAACTTGGGTGTAACAGTTGCAAGGAAGAAACCTGTGCTGCCATGTATATAGCTTGGAGCTTGGAAGGCTAATATGTATGTCAGTGGAACATAATTCAATAACAGATAGTAGCACTAAATAAATGTCCAAAGTAGTGTCCTAATTGCTGGCAAAAGTATCATGTTCAAAAACAGTTGTGACAGCCAACAATGGCAAAGGCAGCAAGGATCAAAACAAACTTCACAGACTTAGAAATTTTTAGGGCAGGGGGGTGCAAATGAAAATCTTGATTTTTTGTATGATTTTTCCACTATTTTTCTGTCATAGAGGAACACAAAGGAAGGAACCACAAGAAGTTTCAACTCAAATAGAGGGGAAACAAAGCGCATGCAAAATCTCAAAGTTTCACGAAAACGTTGTTTTTGACTTCACAATTTTTTTTCTATTTCTTCCCGATTTTTTTTGAATTTTTTGATGAGGGCACACGAGAAAATAAATCTAGTGCATGAAATTTTGTACACTAGACTCAGAGTGCATCTGCTGGCACCGGAATTTAATCGGGCACAGTGATCAGCCGCGTGAAGTCGGCATCAGCCAAGGTTGATGAATCCAACGGCCGAAAGAGTGGAAAGTTGACTCCAGTGGGTTATTTTATCTTTTCTATATTTTAGTTTAGATTTTGTGTAGGAATAAACCTAGTCAGTTTGTTTGAGAGTCCTGACCGAGTCGGGTCAGAACCCTTTTCACGGGGTTATAAATATGTAGTATGGTTTGTACAAGAAAAACAACACTTTCATTCAATACAATTCGGTGCATCGCCAACCTTTCCTACTCAACGAAATCCTCATTTTGCATAAGCTGCATCGGCTCCGATCTCGATGAGAGACTTGGATTAGTCAACATCAGTAATTCTATCAATCTCAACTAGTACTTTCTTATTAATTTGATATTCTAGTTGTTATCATTAGGATTGCTAGTTATCCGATAATTAGGTTTTCTTTGTACCTGTTCTATCGACTTTGATTGCGATACTGCCTTGGTTGAAACCGATCTTGATGTAAATGTGGCCCAATCTTCCGAGAGGTCAGGGGATAAACTCGAATTTGGGAACTCGGCGTCGATGAGACGGCTTGAATCAGACACGATCCAACCACGCAACCGTTACACCAAGCACAACTTGATTGTTCCTGCAATCGAAATCGAGAACATAAGCAAGAAAGGATAAACACGCAATCTGAAATTGCAAATATGGATGAAGAGAATCACAAGGAAAGGTTAAAGCTCTGAACACAAAAGGACTAATTGCCACAGTGGTGTAGAACAATAACAGGGGCCCTGGATTACTGTAAAAGGACTTGTCGCCACAGTTACAATAATTCGATCAAGTTTCTCTCAAGAAAGCTGAACTAAACAAAACCCGAAACTATAAGACGGCAGCTACTGAGTTTATGTAGGAACCAGGAGCGTCCTAGGGTTGGGGGCAATCAGGGAGGCGCCCACAATGTCATCTTAAGGTCCGACCTGATACATGGCTAAGTTGGCCCAAAATAGGTGGCGCAACACCTTGTCATGGTCACGCACAGCATCTTGTCATGGTCACACATCATGACTCACGACCCTTCTGGATCTAGGATCAGAAACAAAATAATGGCATCGTCGTTTCCTTTCCAACGCATCAAAGAACGCCTCATTTGGTCGTCGGATGTGGTAGATATCATCAAAACCGTGAAGGGGTGTCGGCTGAATCCAAGACGAACGCGGCGACCGAGTTGGTGATGACTTGTAACTTGGGGAAGGCCATGATATGCACGTATCCAGCATGGTGATGTCCTCATATCCTCCCCCTCTTGAATTGGAGTCGCCCTCGACTCCATCTCATCATCAATGTCCTGCAAAAGGGTAGTACTAGCAGAATGCAAAATACAAGATACATGATCATTGATAGAAGATATATCACGACAAAGCATAGTATAGCAAGGTGCATCATGATTATCACAAAGTTCAGCAACAGTAGATGTCATAGCAAGAAAAGCACCTCCCTTTAACTGAATAGGCTTATGTTTAACATCAGAAAGTTGTTTGTTATCTTGTTTCTTCTCATTATTTTCAGCAAGCAGTTTAAAATGATTTCTAATATCAGCAGGCAATAATGGATGCAAAGTAATATTCCTATCCTTATGCATGAAAGTTGTTGGTAGTCGTAAATTCCCATTTTCGACTACCAATTCCCCATAAAAATGTGGATCTTAAGTAGAAATATAATGAAAATAATCTTTATACTCATGAGTTTCACAAGTTTTGGTGAAATATGTGTTTGCAGGTTCAAAAGGGCAAAAATTATGTAAAAACATGAAGAAACGCCCCGTCGGCCGATTCTGCCTTAAAACAGCAGGCCGATAGGGTCATATACGGCTGAAATCAGGGCCCAGCAGGGTCATGATGGTTGAAATCAGAACCCAGCCGATAGGGTCATATCAGGCTGAAAACAGCCACCTGGCGGGTCAAAATAGAGTCATCATGAGGCTGACCATCCAACCCAGCTGACCCTGCAAAACACTCCAAAATAAGGCCATTTTCCATTCCCGGACTACGGAGGGTAAAAAGTGGAGAAGTAAAGGATGAATCCATGTGGCATACCTTGGACAAGTGAAGACATGACCCGGAGGGGGTCGGCACCAAAAATGGGCCACCGCTCGGCACAGGCCGCCGCCCGGCATGCCAGGCCGCCCGGCCTACCCCGTCGCCCGGCCTGGGACTTTTTTCCTGGGATGTCTAGCCCACTCGGCCTATCATGCCAACCGATGCCAAGTGGACAAAACTATCGGGAACCGACCCAACAATCACCATCCGAATGAAATCTGAGCCATCCAAGGCAAGGCGGTTGGAAACCGACTCCATCCAATGGCCGCCCGGCCTTGCCCGCCGCCCGGCGTGGCCCGCCGCCGTGTGGAGGATTTTTTTCCCACCGACTCTCCTCCACCTTGAAGTACCCTCTAAGTCTTCGCCACCTATAAATAGAGGGGGAATTTGGCAGAAAAGATCAACAATTGAAGAGGAGAACAACAAGTGCCACGCTGCACAAATGTATTAGAATAGAGAGTGAGAGGTATAAGTCCGGGAGGGAGTCGGAGATGTCGGTTCCTTCTCCACCTTGTGCCTCGGGATGATTCTCCACCAAGGGTAGAGTCCCCGTCCTTCAGCCGGGTAACATGTATACATTCTTTTGTTCATTTGATCATTAAAGCTTTCTTTATTTATATCTTGTTTATGGGTTCTTAGTCTATGTTAGATAAAGTTATTTACTTTATTTGACTATGGTTACTCTGCCTTTAGTTAACAAGGTTAGAGTAGTAATTGTAAGTGTATACATGGTGTATATACTTAGAATTATCTAAGTTTTCTCCCAACCCCACGGGCTATGTGGTAGGTAGTTAGGTGGTGACAGCACTGAGCTATCCTCTGTATTCCACCATGTTCGGGTTGGGCTCATAGGCATTGATGGTAGTTTTACCCGAGGTCCCTTCTCATCCCTTTCCGTACCTCAGCGAACTATGCCCCGAAGTTAACAAGAGTAAATATTGGAGTCTGATGATTATTTGGATATAAGTTGTCACATGAAGCCAAGGCTGGAGAACTCTCTCAACCTTTTGTTATCATTCTCTTTTGTTCACTAGAATTGGATTAGGATAGAATTTCACTTCTCGTTCCCCGTGGATTCGATACCTTGGAATACTCCCGGGTGAAGGCTACATCGGCATCCGTACGCTTGCGGATTTCTCTGTTAGGCATAAGGATCGCCAACAAGCTTTCTGGTGCCATTGCTGGGGAACGGTAGCTGACATTCATCCGAACCCGATTCTTTTTACCTTTTATTTTTATTTTCTTATCTTATTTTCTTTCCTTCCATGAATCCCCCATCTATTCGCGACTTCTCAGCCCCTAGGAGCGAATTCCTAGAACCCATACCCTCATCACTCTCAATCACAGCCCCGAGCTATGAGATTCATCTGGATCTCATACTTTTGATTCAGAAGAAAACATTTATAGGGGTAGAAAATGAACATCCATATACTCACCTACAACAGTTTGAGCTTTGTTGCTCCACTCTTGCCATTGAAGGGTTTCCCCAAGAAACCATGAAATGGAAGTTGTTCCCTTTTTTGTTAGGCGGGGCAGCAAAAACATGGTATTTTAACCATGTAGGTGAAGCAAATGGAGATTGGTCCATCTTGCGAGAGAGTTTTTGTCGAAAATTTATTCCTCTCTACAAGGTTGTTGCTATAAGGAAGAAGGTTATCAATTTCGAGCAACATGACCATGAATCACTTGGAGCATCATGGGAAAGGTTCCTATCCTACACTAGTAATGGGGTATCTATAGGAATAGAGGAGCCTATAAGACTGCAACACTTTTTCTTTGGTCTAAGGCCTGATTGTGCAAATTATTTAAATGCTGCGGCCGGAGGTGCTTTCTTTTGCGCAACACCATCAAAGGGAATAGTGATCCTTGGCAAAATCATCCAAAATCTTGCAAATGAGTCATCCATCTCCCCAGAACCTACCAACGAAAGCACCCAAACTTCTAGCCAATCCAAAGAAATAGAAGACAAGTGTCTCCCACAAAAGGCCGAAGCTCCTATAATAGCCTCACTCCACTCACCACACTATGATGTTGTAGAAGAAGACGCACACTTTCTCCCACCTCAATCCTTTGAACTTGATGATGAACCCTTTTCGGATTTCAGAAACACTCATAACATGGAATGGGTGAAGAGAAGCAGTCTTAATCAAGAAGGGTCTAGTGGACAAGACTACAATGAGAAACAAGGTGATACTTTGCCAAACCCTTCTGTTGTAGAGAGGCAAGAAGAGATCAAGGAGACACCCCAATTCCCTAGAGTAGATGCCAAGGAATTTCCTCATATATCCCCTTCTATTACTGGCCCAATTATCCTTGATCTCCCTAATGCATCATGGACTAAAACCATAGAAAGGCGTCTTTCAAACAAAAATGGTGCTCCATTTTTTAAATTAGACCCAAACCTCATAGCTAAGGTTCGAGCGGTCCTCTTCATTGGGAAAAGTCATGAAGACCCCTATGCCCATTTTCGTAATTTTGCAGAGACTTGTTCCACCTTCGTAAATACTGGGTTGTTACGCGAAGAGCTCATGTGGAGACTCCTTTTCTACTCATTAGATGGTCATGCCAAGGACTGGTACCTAAGGTTCATCAATAATAGGGAATGGTATATCATTGAAACATCACGTCCATTGAAAGGTCTATGGGAACTACTAAAGTACCATTTTTGTGAGAGTCTTTTTCCTCATGAGAAGCTTTGTCATATAATGACAAATATCGAAAACATTAAGAAAGAGGATGAAGAACCCATAGAAGCTTGTTGGGGTCGGTTTATTTCCCTTGTATTTAGTGGTCCTGACCTTGATACTCCACTAGATAGGCTCTTGTCGTATTTTGTTCATGGTCTACACAAAAGGAGTGCCAAGCTATTGAAGGAATGCTCCCAAGGTCCCATCCATAGAAAATGCATAGAAGATGCATGGGCTGTTATGAACCATATTACCCGACTCACCCATCACAAAACACATTCAATTGCTACTAAAGAGCCAGTTTTGAACCATGTGGCAAAAGTTGAGAGAAAAGACCATGAGCCGTACTTTGCTTCATCGGCCAATACTACCCCAATCCTTAAACCACATAGGCCTTGCCATCCCACACCAATCCTCCCAAATCCCCCAAGGATCCATGTTCTACCTAATGGAGGCACCGCAAGGCTATCATCTACCAATGGAAAAGAGGTACCAAAGCAACCAAAGGATAATCTATAGAAGGAAAACTTTGAACAGGATCAATCCATGAAGCATGAAGGGCAATACAAAGTTTGGTCCATAGAAATTCGTGAGGCTCCAAATTTGGAGTTAAAAGGGAATTCTCCCACCATGCCAAGCAGTCATACTTTAGAAAATTCACATACTCCTCACTCACACAGGAGTTTTTCCACCACAACAAAGATTTATGATGACGGTATGCAAGAGGCCTACAGCCGCTCTACCCTTGATGGACATAGTAATTTCAAAGGGACGGTTGTAGATACATTTGTCTATCACAAACACTGCAATTTCCATGATCCCTGTCATATGCCTTGGTTGTGCAATCATTCACACATGTTTGGCGTTGGAGGGAGCCACATTGCCAACCCAAGCTATAATATGAACTAGTGCTCCCATGGTCAAACTTATGACCTTAAATAAGTACTGACGGGAGGTAACCCGATTTGTTTCCCTTTACTAGGATTTGCTAGTTTCTCATTCGAAACTTAAAAAAAAATCTTTGTTCCTTCTCAACAATAAAATTTACTCGGCAATAATAGTGGCACAACTTTAGGGTTGTTCCTTTGGGTATTTTGTTAGGTAACCTTTGCAGGTTAAAGATCAAAAGGAACAAGAGGACAAGGTACGAAAGAAAACCAACTATTCCATTATTCCTCGTATCACCTACCCCTTGCTATTTTCATGTCTTTCTATAAATTGAATTTTTTTTGGCAAGCATGAAAAATGGCATCTGAAATAAAACTTCCTTCTCATTCATACTTGATATATAAAGATTGTTCCTTGCATTCTTTCATCGCCCATGGGAAATACACATTGAATAGGAAAACCTTGTCTAAATTGTTGGTAGATGTGATATGACTGTAGAGAGCATTTCCTTTCTTGGAACCAAGTGAACTTCCTTAATTTTTAATTTTCAAAATCTTATAAATGAGAACTCCAGATTCACAATCTTCTCAATGATGAGTTTATTCCTACCAAAGCTAGATGATTCTCTTAATGAAAACCTATTCAATTTGCTACTTGTATTTTCATTGAATTTTGTCAAACTGTTGTGACCCCTGTGAGATGCTTGCTATGTGTTATTGATCAAGTTCATGTGCACACCCCAACCACTCCATATGTTGAGACTTCTACACTGGAAGTTCACATTCATCATCCCCATAACCCATCCATTGAATAAAATGCTCCACCAAATATGTCGATCTCTCTCCAAGAATCATTTCAAAAGAGATATGGGCTACATGAAAAGAAAAAAAAAGAGAAAGAAGAAGAATCATGAATGATAAAGTAACCCATGTTCTAAAATATAAATCAAATAGAAGAGAGAGAGATCACTTCAAAAGGAGCATCCACCATCTTTCATCCATCCATACATATCATAATTGTACACATGGCTTGATCATAATTCATGACTTGTTTTCTCCTTGGATCCGGTTTTGACTTAGTGATATATGAAATGCAAGTATGCGGCCTTAATACTCCCTACCATGAGCTCCACATAAGCCTTAGTATATAGGGAAATTTTGGCCACTGGCCTAGGTGAGGAATCAAAATCACATTGAGCGATTTGAGAGCATCAATTGAGAATAACTTGTGATCTGGAGCTCTGTTTTTATTGAAAAGAGCAAACAAAATTGAAGTTCCTTGGGGAAAAGAAAGGTAAGACATCTCTATGTTGTTCCATCTCTCAACATTTCAAGACAAGGTATTTAGCCAACTAAAATCCTATGGGCATGAGGAGTCATGGGTAGTGTTTATATATACAAAGCATAATGAGAATTACTGAGAAACCATTTGGATATGTGCCATGGTTTGCTATATTTATGATGAGTAATTGACTTGAGCGGATTTGGTGTTTGAGTTGAAATGCGGGAATCCAGGGATTGCATGGGTTTGCATATCATGGTTATGACTAACCAGAGTTGGTGGAGATATTGGTGATGTTGCAGGAGATGGGAAATGTGTTTGCTTGTCTCATGATGTGTAGGTCACTAGAGTGATCTTGGCGGTCAACGACGAGAGGATCGGGCATGATGATGTGTAGGGGACTTGGGGCCAGACGATCGGGATGCCGGGTGAAGTCAAGGGTGATCCACACCGTACATGTGGACGACGTGCATGTGGACGACGTGCAAGAAGCATGGGTGGTTTCACGGTTGAGCCTCAAAATCATGGTGATGATGAAGACGACGTGCTGACCAAGTCAAGGCGAATGGGATGCCGGTGCAAGTGACAAGGGGGCCTGATGGACAGGGATTGGGAGAGACTTGCCAGTGGTCAGGATTGTGGGACAAGGTGACACGCGTCAACATCGAGAAGTCACATTTTGAGAAGCGTGCAAGGCGGTTTCCCGGTTTGGGCCTCAAAACCGGTGGCGGTGGTTGGTGGTGCACGTGGCACCATCACGGAGCTTGCTTCGAGATGAAGCAAAGACGTGAAGCGTCCGATGGCATTCGGGCGATGAGGTGAAAGATGGACGGTTATGCCCCCGGTCGTAGGTGGGTGTGTTATGTAGGTCAAGGGTAGAGTGGTCATATGGACAATAGACCCCAGACCTATATAAGGAGAGGTGTGGCTAGTGGGAGAGCAGCCTCTCTTCCATTAGCCTTGTGTTAGGACTCTATTCAAAGTGCTAGGAGAGGACTTCATGTTCGAGAGGAGAGTAGTGGGTGTGTGAGAGACATCTCTTGCTCTTCCAAATAGTGGGAGGAAGAGGGTGGCTTCCTAGCCTTGTACCTATGGATCTTGTAAGCACCTTTCTATGATATGAGAAGTATTTTCGTGCTCAAGATTTCCCTCTTCACTTGAATCCCGAAATCCCCTTTTTCTTATTTTCCGAAGCATTTTTCATGGTGATTTTCGGTCTCACTTTTGGACGAGTTTTTGGCCCAGATTTCTTGAGAAATTTATTGCTAGGATGAGCTAGGATAATCCTCTATGGATCCTTGATGGAATTATTGACTCTAGCACCTTCGATTTGAAGGATTTCTCAAGTTTTCCCTTTTTGGTGTTCTTGACACAAGATCTGAAATTCGTGATGATTTCTTGAGCCAATTGAGTTGATCTCCTAGGATAAGGGTCGTGATGTGATGAGGATTCACTGGTCCAAAAATCGCATCATTTGGAGTTCGTTTGATTGAGTTTTGGAGAAGATTTGGGAAGATCCCGAGAGATTTTCTATTCTGTTGGGGGTCAACCGGCACTGCCGATAACCAGGACCAGCACTGCCGATTGGTCCAGTCTGTAGGTTCCAGTGCGACAGCATCCTGCATCGGCACTGCCGATAGGTGGGACCAGCGCTGCCGATGACGCGCACCTGCACTGCCGATAGGCGTGACCGGCACTGCCGATGCCCACCGGCACTGCCGATGGGAGTTCAGTTCTGAACTATTGTAGGATTGTTTCTTCCCTTTTTGTTTCTGCTGTGTTTCTTTGGTGTGGTTGATCACTCCTAGGGCTAGTACACCACAAGTTGGTGTGTGTAGTCTTGGTGATCAATTTGGAGGTTGGCTTGGGTTGTTTTTGGGATATAGGCCGAGTTCTCCTGGAGAATTTTATTTGGCTCCCATTCACCCCCCCCCCTCTGGTCGCCTTCTCGGTCCTTCAATTACCCTAGATCTTGCTCACTCCTACTCTTCATTTCTTACTTTGCTCGGGACGAGCAAAGTCCTAAGCGTGGCGGGGGGTGTTGGTAGTCATAAATTCCTATTTTTGACTACCAATTTCCCCTAAAAATGTGGATCTTAAGTAATCATATAATGAAAATAATCTTTATACTCATGAGCTCCACAAGTTTTGGTGAAATATGTGTTTGCAGGTTCAAAAGGGCCAAAATTATGTAAAAACATGAAGAAACGCCCCGTCGGCCGATTCTACGTTAAAACAGCAGGCCGACAGGGTCATATGAGCCTGAAATCAGGGCCCGGCAGGGTCATGATGGCTGAAATCAGAACCTAGCTGACAGGGCCATATCAGGCTGAAAACAGCCACCCGGCGGGTCAAAACAGAGTCATCATAAGGATGACCATCCAACCCAGCTGACCCTGCAAAACACTCCAAAATAAGGCCGTTTTCCATTCCCTGACTAAGGAGGGTAAAAAGTGGAGAAGTGAAGGATGAATCCACGTGGCATAACTTGGACAAGTGAAGACATGACCCGGAGGGGGTCGACACCAAAAATGGGCCGCCCCCCTGCACAGGCCGCCGCCCGGCATGCCAGGCCGCCCGGCCTACCCCGCCGCCTGGCCTGGGACTTTTTTCCCGGGATGTCCAGCCCACTCGGCCCATCATGCCAACCAATGCCAAGTGGATAAAACTATCGGGAACCGACCCAACAAACGCCATCCGGACCAAATCTGAGCCATCCGAGGCAAGGCGGTTGGAAACCGACTCCATCCAATGGCCGCTCAGCCTTTCCCACCGCCCGGCGGGGGAATTTTTGCCCACCGACTCTCCTCCACCTTGAAGTACCTGCCAAGTCTTTGCCACCTATAAATAGAGGGGGAATTCGGTAGAAAAGATCAACAATTGAAGAGGAGAACAACAAGCGCCATGCTGCAGAAATGTATTAGAATACGGAGTGTGAGTGAGAGGTAGAAGTCCGGGAGGGAGCTGGAGATGTCGTTTCCTTCTCCACCTTGTGCCTCGGGGATGATTCTCCACCAAGAGCTGGACATTCTTTTGTTCATTTAATCATTAAAGCTTTCTTTATTTTTTTCTTGTTTATGGGTTCTTAGTCCATGTTGGATAAAGTTATTTACTTTATTTGACTATGGTTACTTTGCCTGTAGTTAACAAGGTTAGAGTAGTAATTGTAAGTGTATACATGGTGTATATACTTAGAATTATCTAAGTTTGCTCCCAACCCCACGGGCTGTGTGGTAGGTAGTTAGGTGGTCATAGCACTGAGCTATCCTCTGTATTCCACCACGTTCGGGTTGGGCTCGTAGGTGTTGATGGTAGTTTTACCCGAGGTTCCTTCTCATCCCTTTCAGTACCTCGGTGAACTATGCCCCGAAGTTAACAAGAGTAAATATTGGAGTCTGATGATTATTTGGATATAAGTTGTCACATGAAGCCAAGGCTGGAGAACTCTCTCAACCCCTTGTTATCCTTCTCTTTTGTTCACTAGAATTGGATTAGGATAGAATTTCACTTCTCGTTCCCCGTGGATTCGATACCTTGGAATACTCCCGGGTGAAGGCTACATCGGCATCCATACGCTTGCGGATTTCTCTGTTAGGCATAAGGATCGCCAACAAAAGTATATTATTAGTTCTACCATGGTGGGCAGCATCCATATCATATTCCCATGGATGGCCTAGTAAAAGCGAACATGCTTGCATAGGTACAACATGAAAATCAGCATAGTCATGATAAGAACCGACTAAAAAGTGTATCCGTGCTGACCGAGTCACCTGAGCCGTACGACTATTGTTGAACCATTTGATGTGGTAGGGCTGATGTAGTGCATGCGTGGTCAAGCCAAGTTAGCTTACCAAATCAGAACTTACCAAGTTGTTACAGCTCCCAGTATCAATGATGGTGAGAACACGGCAGTTCGCTACAACGAGGTACATGTAGAATAAATTGTTACATTGCTGTTCATCCTCTTGTTCCACCTGAGTGGTCAACACACGCTGTACAATGAGGCTAGGAAAACCCGCGGTGGCAGCAATGGAATCAATGGCGGCAGTCTTCTGATCCTCCTTTGTCGAATCTGCAACAAGGTTAGGCATACAAACAAATTCATCTTCAACATCACTACAACTTTCATACCCATCAGCAGTAGCAATGAAAGCACGACAACTAGGGCAATCCTTCATGACATGTCCCATGCCCTTGCAGCGGTGGCAAATAATGGTGGTGGAGGAGCCACTCCTAGCACCGGAGGTAGCAACCTTCTTCTGGTGTTGGTGCTGCACACTAGATGATTGCGCTTTAGAAGCAGGCGTAAGTGGAAGAGTTGTTGCTGGTGGCTTAGCAACATGACTCTTCAAGTTCTCTACTCCAGTGCGCTGCTGGATAGATAGGTCAGTGCTAGACCTGCAAGAATGTTGTGGAAGGCGTCCCTGTACTTCTCGTTCATCCTTAAGAGCAATTTTATACAATTGGCTGAACCTATTCCACTCTTTATAGTCAATAATTTTTTGGATATCACGGTTCAAACCACCAAAAAATCTAGCACTAGTCTCAACATCATCTTCATGTATATCACGACGTGCTAAACCAATAAGCAATTCCTGATAATATTTCTCTACTGTTTTACTACCTTGTGTTAAAGATTGTAATTTCAAACATAAATCACGTTGGTAATAAGGAGGAACAAAACAAGATTTCATGCGTTGTTTCAAAATAGGCCAAGTGTTGGGTATAGCAGCATTATTATTGCAAAGATCATTCCACCAAAATAGAGGACAACTCGTAAACTCACTAGTAGAAAGTCTAACTCTATGCTCAGCAGGAACTAAATGAGAATTAAATTTTTGTTCAATAGCAAGTTCCCAATCTAACTATACTTCAGGATCAGCACTACCAGCAAAAGGAGGAATGTTAAATTTTGGCTTAACAAAAGTATCAGTATCATCACGATTGTTATTATCTCCCATGGCGTGTCGATTACGGTGAAGAAGGTCTGCATCAGGGTCAAAATCATCATCAGCAGTAGCTCGTTGAGGTGGAGGTCGTTGTTCAACATCCTCAATTCTATTGGCAACAGTGTTGATGTGGCCCATTAACTCGGTGAACTTCATTTCCATGAATATATGCTGGTTCGCAAGAAGCTTCGTAAGCTCAACCTTGGACACACAATCATTGAAGTCTATAGGGGACTCCGAATCTGCAGGTGCCCCTTTCCCTGACATGGTTAAAAGCAAAAGACAAGACTACACAAAAGGATTAGCCCTATCTACTAGCAGCTATTAGAGGGTGCCGAAAGTGGGAAACAATATCAGAAGCAAGGAAGAAACAGGACGGCACAATATATAGTCGAACTTGGGTGTAACAGTTGCAAGAAAGAAACATGTGCTACAATATGTATAGCTTGGAAGGCTAATATGTATGTCAATGGAACACAATTCAATAACAGATAGTAGCACTGAATAAATGTCCAAAGCAGTGTCCTAATTGCTGGCAAAAGAATCATGTTCAAAAATAGTTGTGACAGCGAACAATGACAAAGGCAGTAAGGATCAAAACCGACTTCACAGACTTAGAAATTTTCAGGGCGGGGGGGTGATGTGGACAAGGGTTCTCGATCTTCCGAAAGGTTCTGGATACGTTGATTTGGTCGGAGGCGACACACAAATCGATCCGGCTTCAGAACAGCACGTTCTAAACCCCGCAATCGCAGCACGACGTCTCCTCTGGTTATCAACCGTCCTAAAATGATTGACCTCGCCAAGAAGGCTAATCCCTGCCTGCGAATCAAGAACACAAGCAAGAACAAACAAGAAGGCAACACAATTGCAGATGTATTATGAATCTCACGAAGTTGGGGTCTCACAAAGTTGGGGTCTCACAGAATAATCTAAGCAAAACCCAAACATTAATGGTGCGACGGCTGCTGTATATGAAGACCCTAGGATCATGCAAGACCCTCTGGATGCACCCCTACTTGGGCTCAACTAGATACAAAGCCCAAAGGCCAAAAACAGGCGACACAGCACCAAAACAGATTCTGGACTCTCTCTTGTTTCGACGATTCCTGATGATTCCGGACGAATTTTGATATGAGACCGGCAGCATTGGAAAGGTCTTCTTCTTATCTTTTCGAGCATATGTAGAACGTCCAAATCCGAGTCCGTATGTGTCTTGGGTATTCGTTTTAGTGCAGACTAGTCCTGAGCCCCGAAACAGACTCGAAGTCGGTTTTGGTTGGGCCTCCACCTTGGCTTCCACGTCCTTGTTGGTCCTCCACGTCTCCAAGTCCTTCTCCCATCATCTCCTGGTCCTCTCCATGGTTCCTAATTATAATATAATCATTAGGTAGCAAACCATTCTTGAAAGTGACATATAATGAAGAATGTAGGAACGAGCTCACCTCTAAATTTAGTCGTCGTGCACGAGCTCTAGTCATTGGACCTTGCAAGTCCAAAATTGGAGGAGTGTTGCATATATCCTTAGGAGTGATGTCCTCATCATCCTCCCCCTCTTAAAATGGAGTCGTCCTCGACTCAAGCTCATTCTCTTCTCCCAAGTATGGTTTCAAATCTGAAATGTTAAAAGTAGGACTAACCCCGAACTCGGGAGGCAACTCAAGTTTGTATGCATTATCATTAATCTTCTCAATTATTTTGAATGGGCCATCAGATCTAGGCATTAATTTAGACTTTCTCAAATCTGGAAATCTATCTTTTCTCAAGTGTAACCATACTAAATCTCCTACATTAAGTTTTACTTCTTTTCTACCTTTACTACCAGCAATTTTATACTTGTCATTCATCTTTTCAATGCTAAGTCTAGTGGTCTCATGCATTTTTAAAATAAATTCCGCACGTTCCTTAGTATCAACATGAACTCTCTCATGAATAGGTAGAGGAACTATATCAAGTGGAGTACGGGGATCAAAACCATACACTACTTTGAAAGGACTTACCTTGGTAGTAGAATGTGTTGCCCGATTATATGCAAACTCAACATGAGGCAAACATTCTTTCCATTGCTTCAAATTTTTCTTCAAAATAGCTCTCAACATAGTACCCAAAGTGCGGTTCACCACCTCAGTTTGTCCATCAGTTTGTGGGTGACAAGTTGTAGAAAACAACAACTTTATACCCAACTTATTCCAAAGCGTGCGCCAAAAGTGACTCAAGAATTTTGCATCACGATCTGAAACAATAGTAGAAGGCATACCATGCAAACGAACAATTTCTTTGAAAAAGAGATCAGCAATATAACTAGCATCGTCAGTCTTATGACATGGTATAAAGTGTGCCATCTTAGAAAATCTATCCACAACAACAAAAATACTATCACTCCCCCTCTTAGTCCTAGGCAGTCCTAAAACAAAGTCCATAGAAATATCCGCCCAAGGAATAGAAGGAACAAGAAGTGGCATGTATAAACCATGTGGATTCAAGCGAGACTTAGCTTTTTGACATGTAGTGCAGCGAGCAACAAAGCGCTCAACATGTTTCCTCATCCTTGGCCAAAAGAAGTGTGTGGCCAAAATATCCTTCGTCTTCTTGGCACCAAAATGACCCATCAATCCACCTTCATGCGCCTCCTGTAACAACAAAAGACGAACAGAACCAACTGGAATGCATAGGCGGTTAGCTCTAAACAAGAATCCATCATTCAACACAAATTTATTCCATGCACGACCTTCTTTACAATGCGGCAATACATCCTTAAAATCAACATCAGCAGCATATTGTTCTTTAATTGCCTCAAGTCCAAAAATTCTACAATCAAGTTGAGACAATAAAGTATAGCGCCTAGATAAAGCATCAGCGATCACATTATCCTTCCCTTTCTTATGTTTAATAATGTAAGGAAAAGACTCAATAAATTCAATCCATTTAGCATGTCTACGGTTCAAATTACATTGAGAACGAATATACTTAAGTGATTCATGATCAGAATGAATAACAAATTCTTTGGGCAACAAATAATGACACCACGTCTCTAAACAACGTACAAGTGCATACAATTCCTTATCATACGTGAAGTAATTCAAAACAGGCCCAGTAATTTTCTCACTAAAGTATGCAATAGGTTTACTATCTTGCATCAAAACACCACCAATGCCTATACCACTAGCATCACATTCAAGCTCAAAAATCTTATCGCAGCAATGGTGCATGTGTAAGTTTATCCTTCAAAGCATCAAAAGACTCATGATGTACCTTACCCCAATGGAAATCAATGTCCTTCTTTGTCAACTCATGTAATGGTGCTGAAATCTTTGACAAAGCGGCGGTAGAAACCTGCAAGACCAAGAAAACTCCTCACCTGTGTGATAGTTTTTGGTACAGGCCAGCTCTTTATGGCTTCAATCTTCGCCTCATCCACCTCAATTCCCTGTGGAGTCACAACATAGCCAACAAAAGAGACTCGATCCGTGCAAAAGATGCACTTCTCAAGGTTACAAAATAAACGTGCATCTCGTAAAGCATCAAAAACAGCACGCAAATGATTCATATGTTCATCTATAGATTTGCTATAAATCAAGATATCATCAAAGTAAACTACGACAAATTTGCCAATGAAAGCTCTTAAAACCTCATTCATCAAGCGCATGAAAGTACTAGGTGCATTAGTAAACCCAAAAGGCATTATTAACCACTCATATAATCCAAATTTGGTTTTGAAAGCTGTTTTCCATTCGTCTCCAAGTTTCATTCTAATTTGATGGTAGCCACTACGCAAATCAATTTTAGTGAAAATTATAGCACCACATAACTCATCAAGCATGTCGTCTAGCCTAGGAATAGGATGACGATACCTAATAGTAATATTATTAATGGCTCTACAATCTACACACATACGCCAAGTACCATCTTTCTTAGGAACCAAAAGTACAGGAACAACACAAGGACTAAGTGATTGACGAACATACCCACGATCCAAAAGGTCTTGAACTTGTCGTTGTATCTCCTTAGTCTCCTCAAGGTTGGTCCTATAAGTAGCACGGTTTGGCAAAGTAGCACCCGGAATCAAATCAATTTGATGCTCAATCCCTCTCAAAGGTGGCAATCCCGGGGGTATCTCAGCTGGAAAAACATCCTCATACTCCTGCAAAAGGTTAGTGACAGCAGGAGACACAGCACTAGAAGCAATATCATCAAGCGAAAACAAAGCTTCTTTGCATATCAAAGCATAGCAAATATCATCATTATCAGAAATTTCAGCAAGCTCAGATTTTGTTGCAAGACATGAACGACCTTGTAATTTAATTCCAGCACCCTTAGAACTTAAAGAATCATTAACATTACTAGGTGTAGAATTAGAATTAACAGGTTGCTGAATTTCAGGACCTTTATTTTTCAAACTAGCAGCTCTTTCTAAATCAGCTTGTACAATTTCAGCAGGGGTCATTGGTAACAAAGTAATTTTAGTTCCTTTATGCATAAAAGTATACTTATTACTTCTACCATGGTGTACAACATCATTATCAAATTCCCAAGGTCTACCCAATAAAAGTGAACATGCTTGCATGGGTACGACATCAAAATCAACAGAATCCACATAAGAACCAATGGAAAAAGGAACTCTACAAGTTTGTATTACCTTAGCTTTGCCAGAGTCGTTTAACCACTGAATGTAGTACGGATGTGGATGTGGACGTGTGGTCAAAGCAAGCTTGTTGACCACATCAGAACTCACCAAGTTATTGCAGCTCCCTCCATCAATGATGACACATGCTCAGCAGTTCTTGATGACGAAGAAAATCTGGAACAAGTTGCGGCACTGCATCATCTCGGGCTGATGAACTTGTGTGCTAAGGACACGTTGAACAATAATGTTCATGTATCCTGTGGTGTCTCCGCCTCCAAGGATGAGGTCACTGCCGGTGGCAGCGATGTCCTCCTCCTCATCCTCCACATCGGAGGTGCTCATGTAACCGCCATCGTCTGTCGCCACATATGCCCGCCTACTTGGACAATCTTTCTGCACATGACCAAGTCCATGGCAGCGATGACACTGAATCCCTGTAGTGCGCCCTGTCAAAGCAACAGAGGAGGCACTACTAGCTGGTACCTGCACAGAAAGTTTACCTGAGCGCGTAGAAGGTGCAGGGGCTGATCTTGGGGCTGCAGAAACAACACTGGTTCCCTTGGTAGCTGCTGGTGGAGGCGGCCGGAAAGATGGCCTGGGCAGCCCCGAAGTCCCCGTCGAGCGTGGGGGGTAGGAGTTCCTTGACTTGCTGTACTCCTCAAAAGCTTGGAAAAGTCCCTGTGATTCTTTCTCTGCAAGCATAGCATACTGGAAACACTGGGTGAGGGTATAATATTCTTTATAATCAAGGATGTCCTGAATTTCTTTTCTTAAACCAGAATAAAAGCGACAAATCTGATCCTCTACTTTTTCAACTACAGCACAACGAATCAAACCCTTCTGAAGCTCACTAAAATACTCCTGAACAGTTTTATCTCCTTGGTCTAAACGTTGTAGTTTATTACGAATCTCTCTATAAAAAGAAGGGGGAACAAAATGATCACGCATTGCTACCTTAAGTTCTTCCCAAGTAGTAGGCAAATCAGTTTTAGCAGCTAGACCACTCCACCAAACAATAGCAAAGTCCTTAAACTCACTAGTAGCTTGTCTAACTCTATGTTGTTCAGGAACAAGGTGGGCATTAAATTTTTGTTCTACAGTCATCTCCCAATCAAGATAAACATCACCATCATACTGACCCGAAAACGAAGGAATTGAAAACTTAATTTTAGCATACGGGTCATCTGGAGCATAGTTACCGTGTGGACGACGGTTGTAGTTATGGAAACCACCCATACCTTGAGTATTATGTTGCAAATGACGTTGTAATCGTGCGGTCCTTGTAGCTGACCTATCCACGGTGCCATCAGCCTTATACACCGTGTCTTCATCATGGACATCTTCAACATCGTTGTTGTTGTTATTGGTGTTCGTATTATTGGTTTTAGGAGCGGTCTCCAACGCAACAACCTGATCGGTTAACTTAGAGACCCGCTTCTCTAACCGCTCGATGCTTTCTCCAATGTGAAGCTTGCTGACCGCATCAGTAACGGCTCTGGTGATCGTCTCTGCCAAATCACTCTGAGCAGCCTGCAAAGCCTTCTGGAGCTGCTCTTGGCTCACGCACTCAGCAAATTGTGAGGGTGAAGCCATCTCTCCATCGTCACTTCCTGCCATCACAAACACCAAAACAGGAAACAAACAGTGAAGGTTATCCCTATAAAACAGCTAAGCAGTGGTGCCTCTCAACACAACAAAAGGAAACTCCTTACAAAGCTCTTACAAAGTTCTGAAAAGCGAAGCAAAGGATACCAGAGAGATGTGTTCCATGATTGCAAGGGTCACAAAATAACCTGTGTGCTGTCCAGAAGAAATATGTAGAGCTAGGAAGACCAAATATATATATGTGAGTGACACACAAATCAAAAACAGATAGTAAAGCTGAATAAGTGCCCAAGTAACTTGTCCCTAGTTGCTGATCTAAGTATGTTCTAGAACAGTAGTGATAGCAAAGTAGAAACAAGGAGACAAAGGCACAACAGGCGATAACAGGGGACTAAGTGCAAAACAGCCAAATCCAGAAATTTCAGGGGGCTAGATGTGGCACTAGTAGAAATCCCAAATTTCTTTTTTTTTGATTTTATTTTTTTGATATTTTTCTCCAACTCACTAACAATGGAGGAGAAACCACAAAAAATTTCAGCTCAAACAGAGGTAGGATGTGGCCTACAGAAAATCTTGAAGTTGCAGAAAACGTCGGGTTTAAACTTAAATCAATTTTTTCTTTATCTTCCCATTTTTTTTGAATTTTTTGATGAGGGCACACGTGTGGGTATGCCCAACTTTGAGTCAAGAATCTTCTGTAAAAATTTCAGCCAAAACGGACAACCGAGCGAAAAGTTATGCCCGTTTTATCGAAGGGGGGTCGGAGTTGGTTTTCCAGAAACCCGAGTCGGTTAGGGGTCGAGTTTGGAATCGGATAAGATTTTTTTTGGCGACGTGGATGCAGCGGAAAGTGGAAATTGTGGGAATTGGTCTGGGGTGTTGATGGTGTGTTCAGGGTGGGATTAGGGTGGGACTAGGCTAGGTGTGTTGATCAATCAACCCTAGCACAAAAAGCCAACAAAGCAGAGGATGGTGAAGGGGATGGCAGCTAGGGTTGCAAGGGAAACACTACTGACGATAAAAACACAAACTAAACCAGCGACTAAACAAGAACTAGATCACAAACTCAATACTACGGACTCTGAAATTGAAATATGCAAAGGCTAAACACGTGGTTATGGGCGGAGGGAAAAAATTTTTTTGGGCTTTTCTGTGGACGATAGGATGAACACAAAACGAAATTAACTAAGGGTAGTATGAACCTGACGGTGCACCTGAAGCTCTGATTAACACTTGATGTGGACAAGGGTTCCCGATCTTCCGAAAGGTTCTGGATACGTTGATTTGGTCGGAGGCGACACACAAATCGATCCGGCTTCAGAACAGCACGTTCTAAACCCCGCAATCGTAGCACGACGTCTCCTCTGGTTATCAACCGTCCTAAAACGATTGACCTCACCAAGAAGGCTAATCCCTGCCTACGAATCAAGAACACAAGCAAGAACAAAGAAGAATGCAACACAATTGCAGATGTATTATGAATCTCATGAAGTTGGGGTCTCACAAACCATGATGACGGCGAAACTATTATGAACAGAATAATCTAAGCAAAACCCAAACCCTAATGGTGCGACGGCGGCTGTATATGAAGACCCTAGGATCGTGCAAGACCCTCTGGACGCACCCCTACTTGGGCTCAACTAGATACAAAGCCCAAAGGTCAAAAACAGGCGACACAGCACCGAAACAGATTCTGGACTCTCTCTTGTTTTGACGATTCCCGATGATTCCGGACGAATTTTGATATGAGACCGGCGGCATTGGAGAGGTCTTCTTCTTATCTTTCCGTGCATATGTAGAACGTCCAAATCCGAGTCCGTATGTGTCTTGGGCATCCGTTTTAGTGCAGACTAGTTCTGAGCCCCGAAACAGACTCGAAGTCAGTTTTGGTTGGGCCACCACCTTGGCTTCCACGTCCTTGTTTGTCCTCCACGTCTCCAAGTCCTTCTCCCATCATCTCCTGGTCCTCTCCATGGTTCCTAATTATAATATAATCATTAGGTAGCAAACCATTCTCAAAAGTGACATATTATGAAGAATGTAGGAACGAGCTCACCTCTAAATTTAGTCATCGTGCACGAGCTCTAGTCATTGGACCTTGCAAGTCCAAAATTGGAGGAGTGTTGCATATATCCTTAGGAGTGATGTCCTCATCAGGGGGGGGGGGTGCAAATCAAAATCTTGATTTTTTTTGTATGATTTTTCCACTATTTTTTTATGATAGAGGAACATAAAGGAAGGAACCACAAGAAGTTTCAACTCAAACAGAGCGGAAACAAAGTATAGGCAAAATCTCAAAGTTTCACGAAAATGCTATTTTTGACTTCACATTTTTTTTTCTATTTCTCTTTTTTTTTGAATTTTTTGATGAGGGCACACGAGAAAATAAATCTGGTGCATGAAATTTCGCACACCAGACTCGGAGTGCATCTGCTGGCACCGGAATTTAATCGGGCACAGTGATTAGCCACGTGAAGTCAGAATCGACCAAGGTTGACGAACCCAACGGCCAAAAGAGTGAAAAGTTGACTCCAGTGGGTTATTTTATCTTTCTCTATATTTTAGTTTAGATTTCATGTAGGAATAAACCTAGTCAGTTTGTTTGAGAGTCCTGACCGAGTCGGGTCAGAACCCTTTTCACGGGGTTATAAATATGTAATATGGTTTGTACAAGAAAAACAACACTTTCATTCAATACAATTCAATGCATCGCCAACCTTTCCTACTCGACGAAATCCTCATTTTGTGTGAGCTGCATCAGCTCCGATCTCGCCGAGAGACTTGGATTAGTCAACATCGGTAATTCTATAAATCTCAACTAGTACTTTCTTATTAATTTGATATTCTAGTTGTTATCGTTAGCATTGCTAGTTATCCGGTAATTAGATTTTTTTTGTACCTGTTCTATCGACTCTGATTACGATACTGCCTTGGTTGAAACTGATCTTGATGTAAATATGGCCCAATCTTCCGAGAGGTAGGGGGATAAACTCGAATTTGGGAACTCGGTGTCGACGAGACGGCTTGAATCAGACATGATCCAACCACGCAACTGTTACACCAAGCATAACTTGATTGTTCCTGCAAGCGAAGTCGAGAACACAAGCAAGAAAGGATAAACACGCAATCTGAAATTGCAAATATGGAAGAAGCAAATCACAAGGAAAGGTTCAAGCTCTGAACACAAAAGGACTAATCACCACAGTGGTGTAGAACAAGAACAGGGGCCCTGGATAACTGTAAAAGAACTTGTCGCCACAATTACAATAATTCGATCAAGTTTCTCTCAAGAAAACTGAACTAAACAAAACCCAAAACAAAAAGACGATGGCTACTGAGTTTATGTAGGAACCAGGGGCGTCCTAGGGTTGGGGGCGACCAGGGGGGGCACCCACAACATCATCTTAAGGCCCGACACGATACATGGCCAAGTTGGCCCAAAATAGGTGGCGCAGCACCTTGTCATGGTCACGTGCAGCACCTTGTCATGGTCACACAGCATGACTCACTACCCTTCTGGAGCTAGGACCAGAAACAAAATGATGGCGTCGTCGTCCCCTTTCCAACGCATTAAAGAACGCCTCGTTTGGACGTCGGATGTGAGAGATATCATCAAAACCGTGAAGGGGTATCGGCTGAATCCGAGACGAATGCGGCGACCGAGTTGGTGACGACTTGTAACTTGAGGAAGGCCATGATATGCGTGTATCCAGCATGATGATGTCCTTATCAGATCTATCGTGATTTTAGTAGATTCTACAGGTATAATTTAGATCTTTTCTTTGAGTCACTTCATCGATTTTATCTATAAATAGGCTGAATCTAGCTCTATCTACCATGTTTGAACACTGTCTCGACTAAGTTCAATCTTTTTGAATCAGTAAGGCTGCATCGACTTCGATCTCTTACTGGTTAGATAGGGTTAGATCTGATCCGTTTGTGGGTAGAGTCGATAGAGTTCTATCGGGAGATTTAGCAGATAGGTTATCATGGTTCAATCAACTTTCTGATACTTAGATTGATTATAGCATTCACTTTTTATAGTCGATTGCCCCCTTTGTAAAATAAGATAGATTTATGATTTTGGAACCGTATTTGCAATACCAGCTAATTAGATCTATCAACTTAACACCATCGATAGAATGAGTCTGTGCATGTTCACTGTAGAGCTATCGATTCTGGTGTCTCACATCGACTTGGTCAGTTGCTTTATGAGTTCTATAGTTTTATTAACTCTGACCTGTTGACTCAATTCGTTAATGGCATTTATGACTTAAAACCTTCATAACCATTGATGATGGAATCCCGAGTGTAAGCTTCAGTAGACCGGACCGTCCGGTCACTATAAACTCTGTCACCGGTCAGATTCCTCGCTAAGTCATTGTAGTCTCTGGACAAAACCACTTAGTGATCGTACAGTCTGGTCACCTCTGACCCCTATGTCCGGTCACTTCATCCAGAAGCTGAAACTCCTTGTTCTCGCTTGACTTCATTTCCCAGCTTCTCTGAACAGCTCCTTGGCTTCTCCGTTGTCATCTAGTGCTTGTGATTTCACCGAGCAACCTTGCACATCACCGACTAGACATGACCTAAGAGAAATGACCTAGACCCCCTTGATAGTCTTGTTTTTCCTATTGACTCAAAAACCCTAACAACTAGACAAGTGTTCCCAACACTTGCTCCATAGCTTGTTCTTAGCTTTGATCCATCTCCATTAACCCTTGGACTCCATCAAGCTCACAAGCCTCCATGCTTGAGGTCATTGTCATCAATCGCCAAGGCAACCATCATCCATAAGATTTGTAGTAGAGTTTAGAAATGATTGCTACATGGACAACACTCGTGTAGATATTAGCCCACGGTTTCATAGTTGTCATATATCACCAAGACATTCATATATCGGGGATTCCATCATCAATGGTCATGAAGCTTACACCACACGGCCTAAGAAACGTTGCAGGGTGCCTCCATGACATGGCCGTCCACCGGGCATTTCTCACCTGTGAGAGCCTCGACTTTGTTGGCGTGATCGAGAGCACCGTCGAGTCTCTCTTTGACCTCCTCGACGTGGGGTCACTAGAAGACTCCAGCTCTAACTCAGGGAGTTGCGCGGGGAGCTACGACTTCCCACGAGAATGCCACATGGTGCAACTCACCCCCATGCTGGCTGCGAGGGGTGCCACCAGAGCAGTGGTGAACTCCGGGAACTCTGCTCTGGCAAACCCAACGATGGGTGCACGTGTGGGATAGACGCTCGTCGATGTCCCTGTCACCGCAGCCAACCAGGCACGGCCCGCGCCCTTTCTGGATGACATTCAGCAGCGGCTGAGGTCCAGAAGGGCGGAGCTAAAGGAAACCCGGCGCCAACTGGAGCACGAGGAGGAGGAAATAGACTATGAGCTAGCACACTCGGGCGTCGGCGAGCACGCATGGACCATGGCCCATGACATCCACCAGCGCATCCTTGCCAACGACCAAGGCTCCTCACAATTTGCCCGTGCGAGACAAAACATAGCGGTAGCCGTCACGCTGCTCAAAACCCTCCCCGAGCCTATGACACCCAAGGCTCAGTGGACCCAACAAGAAGTCACAGCCCTTCTCACTAGGACCGTTGTGCTCCAAGCAGAGAGCTCACAATGGCTCTTCGCCCAGCCCAGCCAACAGATCTCCACGTCTAGGTACGCTGGGAGAGGCAGCATCGTTGGGTCGCAACAACACTTGGTCCAGCAACCCCACCAGGTTGGGGTGTCCCTAGGAACGCCTCAGTCCATGACCGAGTTGGAGCCCATCGTGACACGCACCACACCCTCAGGGCGCACCAATGTGTAAGGGAGCATCAGGAAAAGGAAATGGGTCATCTGCCGCGCCGAGGAGGCCGGTACGATGACACCGACGACGAGAAGAGCTAGAGCCTAAGCCCCCATGGGTTGTGGGTCTTTAGCTCGCGTATCCGCAGCACCAAGTTCCCGTAACGCTTTCGGGCATCCGCGACTATCACTAAGTACGCGGGCAACACGGACCCCGGGCTCTAGCTCGAGGACTATCGTCTCGCGTGCTAGGCGGGGGGTGTGATCGATGACTTGGCCATCATCCACAATCTTCGCTTGTTCCTCGCTGACTTGGCTCGGGCTTGGCATGAGCATCTACCCGAGGGCCAGATCTACAAATGGGGGACCTGAGGGTCATATTTGTCGGTAACTTCTAGGGGACCTACGTCTGACCAGAAAACCCCTGGGACCTCTAGAATTGTCGACAAAATGCCAGAGAGTCCCTCCGGCACTACATCCGGTGCTTCAGTAAGAACTGCAACGAATTGCCCAATGTGAGCAATGCGGATATTGTTGGAGCCTTCATCTCCGGGACAATGTTAGACCGACTCATCCACAAGCTGGGTCGGAAGGGTCCATGCACCGCCCATGAGCTCCTCGACATCGCTACCAGCTTCGCCTCCGACAAAGAATGCATGGAGGCGGTCCTCCACCACGCACAGGAGGGCAAGGGCAAAGGCAAGCGAGATGAAGGGGCCAGTGATGGTCCCACCGACCACCCAAAGAAGAAGAAAAACAAGTCGCAAGTTGTGCGCGACCCTGTGGTGACCGCCACTGAGCGCAAGTCACTGAGGCCCACAGTGGGGAAGGCACCAAACCACTTCAAAAAAAGTTGAATGGCACATGCCTGAACCATGGCTTCCCTATCAAGCACCTCCTCAAGTACTGCTCCATGATGAAGAAACTCCTCCGAGAGGAGGCAAAAATAGGGAACTCGGAGAAAGCGCCAAAGCCAGGAATCCAAGACCCCGCTGGCGGCGACGATGAACAAGGGGGCCCAGTGTTCCCCAACACCAAAGGATGCCACATGATCTTCACGGGGCCCGAGTCCCAAGGGAGCTGACAAACAGCCAAGGTCGAGTGTCGTGAAGTCTTTGTGGCCGAGCCCGCCACGCCATCCTTCCTCAAGTGGCCGGACCTGCCGATCACCTTCGACCGGTCAGAACATCCCACACGTGCCACGACCGGGTTGATACCTACTCATGGTCGATCCCATCATCGCCGAAGTTCGTCTCACTAAGGTGATGATGGACAGGGGCAGCTGCATCAACATCCTCTACGCCGATATGCTCGACCTCCTTGGGATCGTCCTTGGGAGGCAAGCTATTCCCCTCGGATGGATTGGCTTACCCGTCATGTTCGGGACTCCCTCTAACTTTAGGACTGAGACCCTCGTCTTCGAAGTCGTTGACTTCCTGGGAGTGTACCATGCCCTGTTGGGCCGTCCATGCTACGCCAAGTTCATGGCCGTCCCCAACTATGTTTACCTAAAGCTCAAGATGCCTGGGCCAAAGGGGGTCATCATTGTGAACGCGTCCCTCCATTGTGCTTTCTAGTGTGAGACGGAGAACGGCGACCTCTCTGCCGTGATGGTGGCCTCCACGGGGGAGCTCGAAGGAATGTGCGCGAGAAGGAATCTATTGGAGCAGCTTTGGCCAAGGTCTCTTTGCTACTACAATCTGGCCTAGACTTGTCAATACCCAATGAAATGTTGCTTCAACACTTTTACTCGGGTCTATACAAGGAGTCTGCCCAATTCCTCGACATTGCCTCCAGTGGATCGTTTGCGCACAAGACTGCAACAGAAGGAAGAGCAATCTAGGACCGTATTTTTGAAAACTCATCCTTCTTAGACAACCTTAGTGAGCCCCTTTAGGAAGAAGCTATGCCGAGCCACACGGACCCCTCAATAGCCAAATCCGAGCTCATGCTTTGCCTATCCCCAAATTTGACTTTTGAGCTGTCCCCCGAATCTCAAACACTTGAGGAAGAAGAAATTCAACTTCAAGAGTTCTCATTTGAATTCGAGGAAGGTCTTTTTAAAGACTTTGGGAACACCTCAAATTATTATTCCGAAAAGAACCCACCAGTTCCCGTCTATCCTCATTCTCGAGAGGATAGAAATCCAACCCATGAGGGTCCCTCAATAGCTAATTTCGAACCCATAGCTCTCTCATCTCTAAATTTTGCTGTTGAGACCTCTCGGAAGGAAGAAGAAATTCTACCTTCAAGGTTGCTAGTCCAATTCGAGGAAAGCTTACTAGATGGTCATAGAAAAACCTTGAATTTTATCTGGCAAAACAAGCCTACGGTATATGCTTTGCCTCCTGGTCCTTTCCAAGAAGCAATTCCAAAGGAGGCCATGAAGAAGCAGTGGTTGATGAAAGAAAAGCGCTATTTCAAAGCTATCCAAATCCATTCGCCTTTCACAACCATTCCTTGTCTTATATGAGGAAATACCGTAGAGGCCCTTTACGATCCCACCATAAGAGTTAATATCATCCCCGAATACATAGCTTTACAGCTTGTGGATGATATACCTCTAGAGCCGACCGATTCTCTCTTCAAGGATTCCTTGGGAGTTTCCTACACATGTCGGTGGATCGCAAAGGCTATACCAATCAAGATAGGAAAAGTTGAGCTTCACCTAGACTTCCATGTCTTTCCAATCATCGATTTTGATCTCCTCCTTGGCTACCCACTAGAGAAACTCCACCTACTAGGTGCATCTCAAGGGAGCCACACTAAAAAGCTTGGGGAGACTACTTTTGCCACCAACAACCTTTTCTCAGAATATCCTTTGATGAGGTCTCATCTCGAGCACCTTGATAAGAAAGTGATGTTGGTTTCCCACCTTACATCACCGAAGCATGTCCCTTGTAAGGACGCAAAGCTTTTGACCCAACATTGTGACGATTCGGGAGAAACTCCAAATCCTATTGAAATCGATCCGTCACCTTCCTTGCCTAAGCCTTTTTCCTCTTGCCCTCATTACTTTGTTCTTGATGGTGATCAAGATTCGACAGTGACCCTTATCGATGGATTCCATGAGAAGGAGAAACTTTGGGCAATTGGATTTATTAAGCCATTGACTCTAGAAACTGGAGAATATTCAACAGATGAGTGTAATAGCTTCCTTCTTGAAAACACACATGATACATGCACATTTAATGAATCTCTAGAGTCAATCAACTCGTGTGCCAAGCGTACCTACAAGAACTACAATCGCCTCAGGAGCCTCATTAGAAGAATATTTGTTAGGATGATTGTAGATGCTTTTGTTTATCATAAATATTGCAAATCTCGTAGTTGCACTTTGGCACTAACCTTGTAGCTAGAGCTTGAATGACACATCAAAAATTCGTGGTGGACTTGGAACTACATCACCAATGATAGCTGCAATATGAAGTCCCCATGGTCAAGCTTGTGACTGTAAACAAAGAACTACCGGGAGATGGCCTGGATTATCATTTTCCTTTCCTTCAATAAAAGCAAGAAAATGCTTTTAGGGTATGTTTGTCCTCGGGTATTTTTGGTTGCTAACCATTTTATGTTGAGATTATAAAGAACGATGGCCACTCTAAGCCCAAAAACATGGAAGCTACATCAACTTGAACACTGTGGTACTTTTGGCGATGGAACCCACTACAAGAAGGCTGCAACACTACACACTTGATTATAGCATCTCCTGATACAAAAATCCAAGTGTGGAGGAGTTACCTTTGTTTGCCGCATTCCCCACAGTTTGTAGAGGTAGTCGGTAGGTGGTGATAGCCCTATCTGGCCTTAGTAATCCTCCACATTCGGGTACGTCATAAAGCCATTGGTCAGAGTCACCTATGGATGCAGGGGTATGCTGGTGCCCGAAGTAAGAAGTAGAGACCGAACTTATCTTACAATAGAATCCTTAACCATAAGGAATCCTCTCTACCCTTTACCTACCATATTCTTGTTGTCCTTGGACGGACTAGCTTAGAAGATTATTACACACATGTTCTCTGTGATTCGATAACCTGGAATACTCCTAAGTGAAGTGCTACATGGGTATCCGTGTGCTTACGGATTTATCTGTGATCAATAGGAGCGCCGGCACGGGCGAGGCGGCGACGGCTCTGGTGCGCATGGCAGCGGGGGGGTGGGGGGGGGGCGGGTGCGAGCGTGTGCACGAGAGGGAGAGAGGGCGAGCGGCGGTGCGGTTGAAGGGCGGCATAGCGGCTCGGGTCAGCAAGGTCGGACGGTGTCAGCGGCGAGAGCGTCAGCGGAGAGGGAGAGGGCAAGCACTCGGCGTCGGGAGGCGAAAAAGGAAAGAGACAATCGTCTCTTGCAATTTTGACTTAGGTCAAAAAGCATGATCAACGGTCACAGATTGGGATTGCATCGCACGACCAAGCAAACTGACCGGATGGTCCGCTCTCTACACCGGACTGTCCGGTCAGGTTGAGGTCTGCTGGCCATTGTGCAGACCGGACGGTACGGTCTCTATGACTAGACTCCCCCTAGGCACGGTGCACAGTGCCACTGATCAGACTTTACGGTCCAGTGATCGGACTGTACGGTCACTCTAGAAATTCTACTAAATCAAGGAATATCTCTATTTTCCAAGTGCCCTCGCTAAACACTCAAATAAACACTAACTTGGAATATAGAGGGAACTCTCAAACACTCATTTTCAAATAGCGGCACTCTATGGCCATAGAATTTTCATAAAAACCAAATGAAGAATTGAGCAAATAAGAACCAAGGCAATTAAGAACCAAATGGGTATGTATGAGCCTTAGTCCATGAACCGCGCGAGTAGATTTAACCTCGGAGTTCATAAGAGCTTGCTCAATGGGCATGAAGCACAATCCTTTTCTTTGGTCACACTTATGGAGATGTAATCTCATATAGAGCATGAGCCACAAATATCTCCATGTGGGACAATCCTCCTTTGTGTTCCCTATATGATGCATGCAACAAGCATTTTACATATGCAACAAAAGTAAACATGCCATGTGGATGCAAGCAATATTAAAATCATGGCACAAAGTAAACCTAACAATGTCAAGTTTGAACCCCTCCCAAGCTTACTCACTATAAGCCATGCCCTTGCCTTGAGAGAAGTCAAACCACCATCTCAAGCACTCCCTGTTGCTTATAGCTATCTTGGATGGGTTAGACATTGACTAATTTTCATGTGTTTTCCTTTTAGTTATTTACACATGCATGGATGCAAAGCATACTAGTCACAAAGGAGTCCTAATTACCATGCAATGCAAGAGAAAGAAAAAACACACTACAACTACCAAGAACAAACACGGTTACCTCCCTCATGAGTAGATAGGTCATTGAGGTCCATGTCACTTGTGGTGGACTTCACTTGATCTTCATGAAAGCACTCGGTCCACCACCACCACCATCTAGGTCTTGTTCTTGGGCACCCACTTGTACGTTGCCGATCTCTCAAGATTAACAATGCACTTAGGCACCCATATGCTCTTGACCTTCCTCTTCTTGTTTGGTGGTCCCAAGGCTTTAGCTTTCACCTTGCCATCCCTGTTCCTAAAAAGCTTGAAATGTGTATTCTCATGGAACAAGTTAGCATTAGGCAAAACAATGGAACTTCTCACCATGGAACAATCCTTCGTGGCGTGGCCATCCTTGCAACACCTCTCATAATAGTAGTCATCGGCGAGAAGGGGTTTGATCCACGTGGGGATGGAATCACTCGTCCCTATGATGTCGATGGCGGCGGGATATGAGGCAAGTCCCCGGTGGGAGACATTATTCACAAGGTTCCGCCCAAGAATCTCCTTGTGAATGGCTCTACCATGTGTGAGCCTTTCAAAGCCATCCATCACAATCTTCCTCTCTTCCTTAAGCTTGTGATAATCCTCCAAAACAAATGGCTCAAGAGAAGAAACCTCGACCGAGGTTGTTAGTTCATCACACATAGTAGAAGCATCATTCTTAGATGAACTAGAGGAGGGAGAGGCAAGGTTCTCAACATTGATGGCCTCGTAAGTGATCTCAAGGGCCTTGTACTTCTCATGAAGCTCTACATGTTCACCCTTGAGTTTGTCATAACTCTTGTTTAAGGCCTCATGAGATGTGACAAGGTCCTTGAGCTCACTCTCAAGGTCACCAACATGGTCCTTAGCCAACTTACACTCTTTTCTTACCAACATTTTGGATTTCTTGACGGTGATTTCACGGGCTTGCTCAAGCATATTCAGCAACTCAGCACACGTGTGCTCCTCATCATCGCTATCATCGCTGCTTTCATCCTCACTCTCCCTATGTTGGCTCATGACCATGAGGCACGTGGGAGGTGGAGGAAGAGCTCATGGAGGTGTGGTCTTGATCATGGCTAGACCGTACACTTCTTCATCATTTGAGGAAGAGGACTCATCACTTGAGTTATCACTTGCCCAGTCTCCAGCAAGGGCCTTGCGAGAGAACTTCTTCTTGTAGTCTTGAGCTTTGCCTTTGCCTTTGCTCTTGTCCTTGTTGAAGTACCTCTACTTCTTTTGCTAGGCCTTGGGTCTTCTTCTTCTTCATCACTTGAATTTTGTGACTTGAATGCTTCTTTCTTGGGCTTTGGGCACTCTCGGACAAAGTGATTCTTTGAGCCATAATTGAAGCACTTGTCCCTTGACTTGGAAGCAAACTTGTTCTTGAAGTTCTTCATCGTCTTCATGAGAGGATCCAAGTCCTCAGTCAAGTCACCTTCATCATCATCTTCTTCATTATCATCCTCAATGATCACCTTCTTCTTGTTTTTCTTGCTCTTGCTAGATTCTTGCTTGTCAGCCGGTAGAGCAAGGTTGGATGGTTGAGGATCATCCATCCGCAACTAGTAGCTCTCGAAGGCAGTGATTTTGCCAAGTACATCCTTCAAGGTCTTGGTCTTGAGGTCACCTTGCAAGATGAAGGTGATGATAGACTCATACTTGGGGTCCTTGAATAGCCTCATGAATCTTCTTATCACCTCAATAGGCTTCATCTTGAAGTCATTCTCAAAAGCATTGATCTCCTCCACTAGTACATGAAAATGAGAATAAACAGTGTTAGCTCTCTCGTGTGGTAATCTAGTAAAGTTATCATACTTGTTGATGTAGATATGGCCCGATCTTCCGAGAGGTAAGGGGATAAACTCGAATTTGGGGGAACTCGGCGTCAACGACCCGGCTTGAATCAGATACGATCCAACCCCGCAACCGTTACACCAAGCACAACTTGATTGTTCCTGCAAGCGAAATCGAGAACACAAGCAAGAGAGGATAAACACACAATCTGAAATTGCAAATATGGATGAAGCAAATCACAAGAAAAGGTTCAAGCTCTGAACACAAAAGGACTAATCGCCACAGTGGTGTAGAACAAGAACAGGGGCCCTGGATTACTGTAAAAGGACTTGCCGCCACAGTTACAATAATTCGATCAAGTTTCTCTCTGGAAAACTGACCTAAACAAAACCCGAAACTAAAAGACGGCAGATACTAAGTTTATGTAGGAAACAAAGACGTCCTAGGGTTGGAGCGACCAGGGGGGGGGGGCACCCACAACATGGGCTTAAGGCCCGACACGATACATGGCCAAGTTGGCCCAAAATAGGTGGCACAGCACCTTGTCATGGTCACATATTATGACTCACGACCCTTCTGGAGCTAGGACCAGAACCAAAGCGACGGCGACGTCGTCCTCTTTCCAACGCATCAAAGAACGCCTCGTTTGGACGTCGGATGTGGGAGATATCAGCAAAACCGTGAAGGGGTGTCGGCTGAATCCGAGACGAACGCGGCGACCGAGTTGGTGATGACTTGTAACTTGGGGAAGGCCATGATATGCGCATATCCAGCATGGTGATGTCCTCATCATCCTCCCCTTCTTGAATTGGAGTTGCCCTCGACTCCATCTCAGCATCAATCTCCTACAAAAGGTTAGTACTAGCAGAATGCAAAGTACAAGATACATGACCATCAATAGAAGATATATCATGACAAAGCATAGTATAGCAAGGTGCATCATGATTATCACAAAGATCAGTAACAGTAGATGTCATAGCAAGAAAAGCACCTCCCTTTAACTGAATAGCCTTATGTTTAACATCAGAAAGTTGTTTGTTATCATGTTTATTCTCAGTATTTTCAGCAAGTAGTTTAAAATGATTTCTAATATCAGCAGGCAATAACGGACACAAAGTAATATTCCTGTCCTTATGCACGAATGTATATGTATTTGTTCTACCATGATGGGAAGCATCCGTATCATATTCCCATGGATGGCCTAATAAAAGCGAACATGCTTGCATAGGTACAACATGAAAATCAGCAAAGTCTTGATAAGAACCTACTGAAAAGTGTATGCGTGCTGATCGAGTTACCTGTGCCGTACCACTATTGTTGAACCATTTGATGTGGTAGGGCTGATGTAGTGCATGCGTGGTCAAGCCAAGTTTGCTTACCAAATCAGAACTTACCAAGTTGTTACAGCTCCCAGTATCAATGATGGTGAGAACACGGCGGTCCAAAACAATGAGATACATGTAGAATAAATTATTGCGTTGTTGTTCTTCCTCTTGTCCCACCCGAGTGGTCAACACACGCTGTACAATGAGGCTAGGAAAGCCCGCGGTGGCAGCAATAGAATCAATGGCGGTAGTCTCCTGCTCCTCCGTCGAATCTGCAACAAGGTTAGGCATACGAGCAAATTCATCTTCAACATCACTAGAACTTTCATACCCATCAGCGGTAGCGATGAAAGCACGACGACTAGGGCAATCCTTCATGACATGTCCCATGCCCTTGCAGCGGTGGCAAATTATAGTGGTGGAGGAGCCACTCCTAGTACCAAAAGTAGTAACCTTCTTCTGGTGTTGGTGCTGCACACTAGACGACTGCGCTGCAGAAGTAGGCGCAAGTGGAAAAGTTGTTGCTGGTGTCTTAGCAATATGACTCTTCAAGTTTTCTACTCCAGTGCATTGCTGGAGATATTGCTCAGTGTTAGACCTGCAAGATTGTTGTGGAAAGCGTCCCTGTACTTCTCATTCAGCCTTAAGAGCAATATGATACAATTGGCTGAACCTATTCCACTCTTTATAGTCAACAATATTCTTGATATCATGGTTCAAACCACCAAAAAATCTAGCACTAGTTGCAAGACCATCTTCATGTATATCACAACGTGCTAAACCAATAAGCAATTCCTAATAATATTCCTCTACTGTTTTACTACCTTGTGTTAAAGATTGTAATTTCAAACATAAATCACGGTGGTAATAAGGAGGAACAAAACGAGATTTCATGCGTTGTTTCAAAATAGGCCAAGTGGCAGGTATAGCAGCATTCGTATTGCAAAGATCATTCCACCAAAAGAGAGCAAAACCTGTAAACTCACTAGTAGCAAGTCTAACTCTATGCTCAGCAGGAACTAAATGAGAATTAAATTTCTGTTCAACAGCAAGTTCCCAATCTAAGTATGCTTCAGGATCAGCACTACCGGCAAAAGGTGGTATGTTAAATTTGGGCTTAACAAAAGTATCAGTGTTACCACGATTGTTATTACCTCCCATACCGTGTCAATTACGGTGAAGACGGTCTGCATCACGGTCAAAATCATCATCAACAGCAGCTCGTTGAGGTGGAGGTTGTCGTTCAACATCCTGAATGCAGTGGACAACAGTGTTGATGTGACCCATCAACTCGGCAAACTTCGTTTCCATGAATGTACGCTGGTCCGCAAGAAGCTTCGTGAGCTCGGCCTTGGAGACGCAATCATTGAAGTCTGTAGGGGACTCCAACTCTCCAGGTGTCCCTTTCCCTTTCTCTGACATGGTTAAAAGCAAAAGACAATACTAAACAAAAAGATTAGCCCTATCAACTAGCAGACAACAGAGGGTGTAGAAAGTCGAAAACAATATCAGAAGCAATGTACCACAATCTTGCAAGTGTTCTTACCAAAGCCAAACAGGTCGACACAATCTGTAGTTGAGCTTGGGTGTAACAGTTGCAAGGAAGAAACCTGTGCTGCAATATGTATAGCTTGGAAGGCTAATATGTATGTCACTGGAACACAATTCAATAACAGATAGTAGCACTGAATAAATGTCCAAAACAGTGTCCTAATTGCTGGCAAAAGAATCGTGTTCAAAAACAGTTGTGACAGCAAGAATAATGGCAAAGAACAATGGAAAAGGCAGCAAGGAACAAAACAGACTTCACAGACTTAGAATTTTTAGGAAGGAACACAAAGGAAGGAACCACAAGAAGTTTCAACTCAAACAGAGGCAAAACAAAGGGTAGGCAAAATCTCAAAGTTTCACCGAAAGCACTATTTTTGACTTCATAATTTTTTTTCTATTTTTTCCCGATTTTTTTTGAATTTTTTGACGAGGGCACACAAGGCGGAGCAACGAGCGAAAAGTTATGCCTGTTTTACCGAAGGTATGTCAAGATAGGGTTTGAGGGGTGAGGGGGGGGGGGAAACCGAATTGGGTAGGGTTTTTTTCGTTGGCAACAGATTGTGGGTGTGGTGGGTGGGTGACACGATGGTGAATCCAATGGAAAACACGATGGTGATGGTGGTGTGCAGCGGAGATCAAAACACAAACTGAATCGAAACACAAATTCAAACCAGCAACTGAACTCGACTAGGACACAAACTCAACACTACACACTCTAAAATTAAATTATGCAAAGGCTAAACAGTGTCTAGGATGGTGGGGAAGTTTTTTTTTGTAGGCTTTTTCGTGGACAAAAGGTGATGAGCACAAACGAATCTAAAGGGAAGAACACGATAATACCTCACGGGGAACCTAGGATTCTGATACCACTTGATGTAGATATGGCCCGATCCTCCGAGAGGTAAGGGGATAAACTCGAATTTGGGGGCACTCGGCGTCGACGACCCGGCTTGAATCAGAGACGATCCAACCCTGCAACCGTTACACCAAGCACAACTTGATTGTTCCTGCAAGCGAAATTGAGAACACAAGCAAGAGAGGATAAACACGCAATCTAAAATTGCAAATATGGATGAAGCAAATCACAAGAAAAGGTTCAAGCTCTAAACACAAAAGGACTAATCGGCACAGTGGTGTAGAACAAGAACAGGGGCCCTGGATTACTGTAAAAGGACTTGTTGCCACAGTTACAATAATTCGATCAAGTTTCTCTCTGGAAAACTGAACTAAACAAAACCCGAAACTAAAAGATGGCGGCTATTGAGTTTATGTAGGAAAAAAAGACGTCCTAGGGTTGGGGCGACCAGGGGGGGGGGCGCCCACAACATGGGCTTAAGGCCCGACGCGATACATGGCCAAGTTGGCCTAAAATAGGTGGCACAGCACCTTGTCATGGTCACATATTATGACTCACGACCCTTCTGGAGCTAGGACCAGAACCAAAACGACGGCGTCGTCGTCCTCTTTCCAATGCATCAAAGAACGCCTCGTTTGGACGTCGGATGTGGGAGATATCATCAAAACCGTGAAGGGGTGTCGGCTGAATCCGAGACGAACGCGGCGACCGAGTTGGTGACGACTTGTAACTTGGGGAAGGCCATGATATGCGCGTATCCAGCATGGTGATGTCCTCATCACTTGTTCTTCAGTACATTACTTTCCTCGTTGACATCACTGGTGCCCTCATGGAGCCCCTGAATCTCAGTCCAGATACCATGTGCTGTAGAACTAGCATCCAACTGAGCAAAAACATCCTTAGAGATACAAGCAAATAGAGCATTCTTGGCCTTAGGATTACGCTTAATAAAATTAGGCTCAAGTAGATTCACATCCGCATCAGACTCGTGAGTGACCGACCATATCTCTGGATCTAGGGACTGAAGCTAGGCTTGCATGTGAGCCTTCCAATAAGCATAGTCCTCCCCATTGAATATGAGAATATTCCTCGCCTGTCCCGGCATCCTTACTCAAGGCGGCGAAGCCTCACAGATGAGCACTTGGCTCTGACACCACTTGTAAGGACCGAAGACGTACCGAGAGGGGGGGGGGGTGAATCGATAAGGCTCACGAATCCAATTACTTGAATTTCACTACTTGGGTCCAACAAGAGAAGCAACATAAACAATTCTAGTAGGCCAAGACCCTACACGTGCTAGTGTTCATGATAAGAGAAAGTGCAGAAGCCAAACACACTAGCCTATGTAAGCCACAATTCACCATAGTCACTAGGGTACACAATTGCGGAATAGTAAAGAGAGGGTCAAGGAATGCTCATGATTTTTCCCGAGGTCTTGGAAGGATGGCGCCTTCCCCTAATCCTCATTGGACCACTCCCGCCGGAGTTCCGGTCCCTCCCGCCACCAAGTGGAGTTCTCGCCCACGAGCCCGCAATCACTCCTACAGTGAAGACATAGTGTGTGTCACCACTGCACAAAGCACAAGCTCGCCTCCCTCGAGAACTTGCCGGACTCCCCAAGCCAACACGGGCGCTCACTAGCGATGCCCCTGTCACCGGCGGGCTCAAACCGTGTACAAACATGTGACGGCCTTTACAACTGATCACGATAGGCTCGATCACCGACACCTAACTGGTCTAGGTCTCACCATAGACCAAGAGTAACAATCTAGATCACACCCTCAAGGACACCCTAGCCTTAGATGTGCAAGATGCCCAAGAGCAACGAAGTTATATAGGCTCCCAACATCAAACTAGTCGTTGCTCCATGAAATCAGCTTTCTGGGCCTACTGACCGGACAGTCTAGTCACTGCCTGACCGGACAGTCCGATCACTACAGCACAGTGCACAAACGGATCTGACTCCTGCTGATTCTCCTGCTGACCGAATTGTACGGTCACCTGACTGGACCGTCCGGTCTGTTTCTCTCTCCAGGCCAGAAGCCTTCGCTCAATTGCTTCCTCTCTGCCCTGTGCAAGTCCTACTGACCTGACTGTCCGGTCAGCAGATCAGACCATCCAGTCTATACAGACTCTCACATAGACAGATTCCTCGCTTCTCGCTAAAAGTCCTAGACAACTCTCCATAGTGACCGTACAGTCCGGTCTCCACTGACCCCTCTATCTGAAAATTGTCGTCCTCACTTGACTTCGTTTCCCAGCTTCTCCGAATAGATCCTTGGCTCCTCCACTGTTACCTAGTGCCTGTGATTTCACCGAGCAACCTTGCACATCACCAACTAGACATGACCTAAGAGAATGACCTAAACCCCCTTGATAGTCTGGTTTTCCTATGGACTCAAAGCCCTAACAACTAGTCAAGTGTACCACACACTTGCACCATAGCTTGTTCTTCGCTTTGATCCATCTTCATCAGCCCTTGGACTCCATCATGTTCACAAACCTCCATACTTGTGGTCATCGTCATCAATCGCCAAGGCAATTATCATCCTTATGATTTATAATAGAGTTTAGAGATGATTCCTTCATAGACAACACTCATGTTGATATTAGTGCACAATTTCATGTTGATATTAGCCCACAATTTCATAGTTGTCATCTATCACCAAAACATTTATACCTTGGGGATCCAATCATCAATGGTCCTGAAGTTTACAAAGGTCAAGGAAGCTCAAACTCTCATAGAAAAAGATGGTCGCCAACTATAGTGGCTATGATGAGAGGCAAAGTCAGTCGCAGCCCAAGATGAGGGGAGTCCACCAAGTTGATGGTATAGACATGCTAGCAATCAAGATGGATCAACTCTTAAAGAAAATGGAGTCACCACACACTGCCTAGTCCTTAGACTCTCGCATGACTTGTGAAGTTTGTGGTAACATTGGACACATGGGAGGCTGCTGTCCAGAGACTCAGGAGGAAGAAGTATACTACCTCAACAACAACAACAACACCACCAACAACGGGTTTTGGCCCCGTACAAACAACTTTGGATGGGAGTCCAAGCTAAACCTCTCCTTTGACAATAACACGGGTAACTCTGGAAACTTCACTCGTAATGAATCTTCCTTCCGTGATCTTGTTTTAGGACAATCCAAAATTAATGAAAGTGTTAGTAGGAAATTTATTGCTATTGATAAAGTCCTAGGAAGCATAGATTCTCGTATGGAAGCCTCCAATACCTCCCTGCAAAACCAGCTTAGTCATAACAAAATGTTAGAAACACAAATTGCACAGCTGGCGGCCTCAATTGTTAAGCCTAACTCCGGCAAGCTCCCCGGTCAGCCGGAAGCTAGCCCCAAGGAAAATGTTAATGCTGTCACAACTAGAGGTGGGAAGTCCACACAGGACCCGCAAAATCCTAACAATGCAGGGAAGACCAGGGAAACCAGTGAAGAGTTAGAAGAGGAGGAGGAAATTGAAGTTGAGGAGACAAAGGTGCCTCTCAAGAAGGCACCACATGAGTTCTATGATACGCATGTGCTGCCAATTCCCTCTCGCCAGAGGAAGCCGACAATTGACGAACAATTCGGCAAGTTTGTGGAGGTAATAAAGAAATTATATGTGAACATACCTCTACTTGATGCTATGCAGTTCCCACCTACTCCAAGTACCTGAAGGACATCCTCAACAACAAACGTCGAATACCGTCCACTGAGATTGTCAAATTAACGGAACAATGCAGCGCCGCCATCTTAAACTCCCTCCGAGAAAAGAAGCGAGATCCGGGATGTCCAACCATCCGATATTCTATCGGGATGCAACACTTCAACAACGCCCTCTATAATCTTGGGGAAAGCATGAGCGTCATGCCAAAGGTGGTGTATGACAAACTTGATGTCAATTCATTATCCCCTACAACAATGTGCTTGCAGCTTGCTGACCAATCGGTCCGTTAATCGGCGGGTATCACGGAGGACATACCTGTAAAGATAAGGAACTGTCTCGTTCCTATCGATTTTGTGGTGCTGGATATGGAGGCCAATGTAAAGATAAGGAACTATCTCATTCATTTCTCAGCACCGCAAACGCCAACATTGATGTTGGGGCTAGAGAAATCCACCTTAACATTAATGGGAACAAAGAAAAGTTTGCCTTCAAGCCCCGAATGGAACAATGCAATCAGGTACGCATCTTTTATGGTAGGAATCCTAACATGGTGCAGAAAATGGAGGCGTACCCAACCCTGCCAAAAACGGGTGCACCTATGGTAAAAAGTGAAAAGCACACCACCGCTACCCAAGAAGAAGAACAAGCCGCAGGAAATGAAGAAAAAGGTCCCTGCCAAGCCAAAGAAGATTAAACAAGTATGGCAAAAGAAAGAAGTTGCACCGATCGTGGAAGATTCTCCATCCATGAAGGGCACCACAAGAAATTGAATGTGCAAAACGTCTTGCTCGAGACGTAAAATCCGGACCCTCGTCAGAAGGTAAACCAATATTTATCCCCCTTCCTTTTAATACACCATCAAATTAGTTTTATTTTCCTTAACCACTAAATTAGGCTAAAAAAATATTTGGTGATGGCTCGGCCAAATTTACTGGCCGGGAGGTCAAATTTCATCAAAAACGACCACCCAAGTGATAATCTAGACTCCAACCCAGCTAGTCAGTTTTTAACACCCAAGAAGTCATATTTCATGAAAAACGACCACCCGGCTGGGTAATATTCAAGTGCCCAGAATCCAACCTGACCAGTCAAATATTAGCACCTAGGAGGTCAAATTTCATCAAAAACGACCCTCCGGGTGATGATCTGATCATCCAACTTGGCTAGTCGCATTTCAGCAAATCGGGAGGTCATATTCCATGAAAATGACCACCCGACTGGGCAAATTTTGAGAGGCCAGATTCTATCGAATTTTAGCACCCGAGAGGTCATATTTGGTGAAATATGATCACCCAGCTAGCTAATCTTGAGCCACCTAACCTAAAATAACCCAATCCAGTATTAGCACCCTGGGCGTCATTTTTCATGAAAAATGACCACCTGGCTGGGTCATTTCTGTCGCCCGACACTACTTTTTCTCATATTCTTGGCTCTTTTACTGCATAAATCATGGCCATGAGTTGTAGAGGTGTGGCCAGCTTTTCCTTTTTACAAAATGCTCACCAAAAGTCCCCACCATGAGTAAAACCAAGAGAAGGAGAGCCACATATGTCACCTCACTCTTTCACCATCCACACTCACCTAGCATCCTACTCCCCAAGGTATCATAGGTGGCATGATATTCATTGCAAACATATAACTTTGGCCATCCCATCACTCTATCCTTGCTCCCTTCACTCTCAACACAATTCTGGACAAAGTGAGCAAGGAAATCACATGTCGCATGGACCTAGCCATCTCCCATCACCATCAAAGCAATAATGGAGCAAGGGGAGGAAAAAGCCATGCCGGTCGGTGTGGGTTGCCGCCTGGCCTGGCATTTTTGCACCCATGACTTCCCCTCGAGCCTATAAATACCAGGTGCCTTCTCACTTGTTTCTCCACCACCATACCCTCAGTCGAAACATTCATCTGTCTCCCTTTTCTCACTCCACTAGTTTGCTTAGCAAGTGCACTCTCCACTTGGGAATAAAAGTGTGCTACAATAAAACCAACTAGAGGAAATTTTGCTTTGTCTCTTGCATGTTTTGGACTAATAACACTTGGACTACTAACCGGATGCCTAACCGCTAACCATTATTATCATATTGTCCTTCGGGTATCGTGTCCAAGTAACCTTGTTGTTGGAATGGCAAACATCTGGAGAGGCCTCTGCACCAAGTTCAGCAGTAGTAGCTCAAGTCGTGGGAGGCGCACACCAAGTGAGCACTCAGAAGTTGAACACTCAAGAGTTTCATATGGGCATGCTTTGAGTTACCACTTGGAAACATGTCCAAATTCGATAATCCAATAGTGGCAAGTGTGCAAGATGAATAATTCAAGAAATTCATGGATAGCAAAGAGAACATGGTGTTGAACAACTTTGACGAGCAAAGCAAGTTCACGCCATTCGAGACCAGGAGTTCATGACCGTGCGCAAGTTCGACCACGACTTCGTGAATTGGCGTCCTCGCCAACTTTGAGTACGCACTCAACACTGCCAGAAGGTATGATTTCTACAACCTTAATGAATACGGTTCAAAATGGCTTACTATTGAATTCCTTTGCACGCTAGAAGTTCACACTCATGAATCAAACAAATTGGGCACCCTCTATGAATTTTGTCTTTTTGGTGAAACCTATGAACGGCCTTTAAAAGAAATTAGCACTTACCTTGGTTTTGACCGGAAGGCTGCTTTAGACATTGATAGACTTAAAGGTTTCACACCACAAGGACATTGGGCCAAGATAGGAATCCTGTTATGGGGCAAGAACACACTAGTGGCATTCACAACCCCTCGCTCCGTATAATTCACCGTTTTATCACTCACTTCTTAACCCCTCGGGGTGATATACTAACGGTGAATAGTTTGGATAAAGCCTATCTTCATGCTATAATCAAAAATATTAAAATGACCCCCACTTTTTTCCTCATCAACCATTGGCTCACCTTAGCATTCAGACAACAAGGACCCATCTCTTTTACCCCTTTTGTCACTAGAATTGTTAGGTAGGTTGGTGCGCTTCACCGAGCTAGAATAGATCGTCTCCCTAATGCACCTTTGTTAGGAGAAGATCATTTCTCGCAAGCGCACTTGTTGAGAGAAGAAAACAATATATACTTCATGCTTTATCCGGGGTATGACACAGAGATTGTATTGCCTAACCCCCAGCTCACTATTATTGGTAAAAGAAACTTTTTGTACAAATTCCAAGCTTCCGTGCAGGGTGCACGACATTGTGTTGCAGGGGATAGGCCAATAATAAAAACTAGAACACAACTCCGTTGAGAAGAGCAACAACACGAAACAACAATGAACACACCTCAAACGGGTGAATCAGGAGGTCCCCAATACAATTGGGAGCAGCCACAATTTCTCGGTTTTGCAAATTCATCAAACTACACCTCTTCCTCCCATGACAACTATGAGCCCTACGGGATGGGGAGTTACCACCAACCTCATGGAGGCATAGGCACTTCTCGCTCTGCCCGATTCACATCGTACAACTTTTCAGAGTTGCAAGAACACATGCAATACTTGGCTGCCAATGCTTATGAAACCAATGTGCGAACTCAAGAAATACAAGCAGTCATAAGGAAGGAACAAGGATGGCAGCAGCAAACGTCAGAACAACTTCAAACAAACATCCCCATGATGGACCAACTGTTCGGCCACTTCAACATCGAGTATCAACCGCTGCAGTAAAAGCCATCTAAGCTTAAGTCTTGCAAAGACCAGGCTTGGGGAGGTACCCAAACCAAGGTGCGCCTCTTGTTCTACCCTCTCTCCCTCTTTCTCCAGTTGAGTCATTTTGAATTTAAGAAAATATAAGAAAACCCAAAAAGATTTTTCAGTTTTCAAAGAAAAACCATAAAATTTGCATAACAAAAAAGAACAAAAATATTTCCCTTTATAAATAAAATTTGAGAACTTGGTCTCCACCTTGCCTATGGAAATGATGAATAATAGCTCTATTAGCTCCCTTTGAGTCTCTAGTTTACAACCTCTACTCCTCATTTTTGTGGGTAATGGTAGACCAGCATGATGATAACACTAGTCTCTCTATGTTTTAGTGGGTGCAAAATGGCTAATAAACACCAAGTCTAGTTGTTGGAATTTATAATATGACATGTTTTGGATGAGTCTATGATCTCATTATGATTAAAGGCCAATGATTTCTTTCAAAACTATGTTGCAGCAAAAATCCCTACTTGGTGCACATCTTCCCTATGATAGACAAATCCCTATCATGGCCAAATATTAAATATCAAAACCATATCTATGCCATGTATGCATGCATTGAGTTTAGTTAGGATTTAATCCTTATGAGGGACTTGCACTTCCAAAGCCAATCATTTTCCTTCGTGTTATCTTTGAGTTCTCAAAATAATAAGCTTGGATATGCTGTTTTCACATCGGAATCATGCATCCATTTCAGCAAGCATACCAACCAAAAATACTTCTTTTTACGAGCCTTTGATCCTATTAAAAGATTATGGTTCCCCCAATTGCTCAGAAAAAGTTTGCAAAATCATTTGAACCATTGAATTAGCCTTTTTACACCATAAGAGATGGAAGAAAGAAGTAAAAAGAAGGAAGGAAAAGAAAGGAAAAATTTATCAGCTCTCATGGATGTGATACATCAAAACGCTTCAAGGTTCATAAAAAAATTTATTCCTTTGAGCGAAAATAAAAGGACCATCTTTTTTCTCTAGCACAATAATTTTAGTCTTTGGGATAAATTTGCACCAAAGACCTTTGCAATTGTGCTAGCCCAATCCTTCACGTGAGTCCATTCTCTCCCTCTTCCCTGGACATTATTTCTAGATGATTGGAATGAGGAAGTGCAATGTCTTTCACTAGGATCATCTCTTAGCCTAACAACATATGTATGCTAAATGTGACGTCTTACCAAACCCCACATATTTAAGACAAACTCTTAGAAAGTAGGATGAACATTGGTAAGGAAATACACCATTTGAGAGATGAAAGCCATAGTGGGAGATTGCACCAAGAGGCAAGATTTTCAATCTTATTCAGCATTATAAAAACTTTGGACTCATGATCGGATAGAAGATTTCATGACAAAGTCTGAATTAACCATTCTAGACTTCAACCACTCATGACAAGGTAATAAAATTCCAATAAGCCTCGTTGTACAATGAGAATGACTTAGTAACACAATTGTGCTAGTTTACATTTACCCATATTGTGTCGGAGTATGTGTTTGTGCACTTGATACTTGCAAGGCACTGATATTGAAGCAACTCTTGATCCATCATCTCTATGTTTTAATTTGCTCGGGACGATCAAAGGTTTAAGCTTGGGGAGGTGTTGGCGGCCGATAAAACCTAAAATCGGCCACCAACCGGTCATGAAATGAAAGGTAAAGACCAAAGTTCAATAAATATTTGCTTAAACTAATAAGGTTCCACGTGTTTTTGTGAAATATGTGTTTGCAGGCATAAGAGACCCAAAATGTGCAAAAACATGAAGAAACACCCTGTCGGCTGATCACGACTGTGAAACAGCCATTTTCACAGGCCAGCAGGGTCATTTTTAGGCACAAACCAGCCGGCAGGGTCATAACTGGCTGAAATCAGTCACCCGACTGGTTAAACAGAGCTGTTTTCAGGCTGATCTTCCAACCTGGCCGTTTTTCCAAAAATACATCACCATGATGACGTTTTCTCCTCCCAGATTAAGGATGATGAAATATGACTAAGGAAGAGAAGTTCAAAAAGAAGCCTAACCGGGAGAAGTCAAGGGCCGACTCGGAGGGGGTCAGCACCCAGCCCGGCTGCCGGCCGGCCTGGCATGCCGCCCGGCCCCCTATGTCGCCTGGCATGACTTGCCGCTCGGCCCAGGGTGGCCACCCGGGGTTGCCAGCAACGTGGCCCAACATGCCTACTGGCCTGAAAACGGAGAATCTGACGCAAACCGACCGAACAACCGCCATCAAGACAAAATGAGTCGGTCGGGAACCGACACAACCCCACGGCCACCCGGCCTGGGATGCCGCCCGGCATGGGCCGCCGCCAGGCATGCCGACTTTGGCCAACCGACCCTGCTTCACCTACAAATACCCCTCCCCCGACCTATGCCACCTCTAAATAGAGGGGGAATTCGGCTGAAAAGGAGATCGAAGCAAGAAACACATCAAGGAATCCATTTTCCACTACTTGTGCTACTTGGTAGAGTAGGTAAGTTAGTCGGGAGTTAGAGTCTAGTCGAAAACATCTCTCGGGATTCCGGAATTGTCTTGGAGTCTTGGTATGAGCTCTCTTGTATCTTTTCTCTTTATGTAAGACTTATCCTTTATCAATATAAATATCTTTTCGATTATATCTTGTCATGTATTTATCTTAATTTAGTCATTTTCCTTACGTTACATTATTTGGGAAGAAACTTTGTTGCGTTGTTCATGGGTTTCCCGGCTAGGATTTAATTAAGTTTAGTTCCTTCTGAACTTAGACTTGGTTATTTCTCGGCTATTCTTCCGCTAGACCAATGGAAGAATATCTAGTGAAGGCATAGGCGTGTTGCCTAAGTTAACACTAGCTGGATTTGCATTCGTCCCCACAGTCTGTGTGGTAGGTAACAGGTGGTGATAGCCCTGTCCGTCCCTTTAGTAATCCACCATGTTTGGGCCGTCATAATCAAGGTTGTCTAGTGTTAGCGTACCCACTAGTAGAGAGGCTAGTTACCGACCCATATTAGTGAACGTTCTCGTGCCCCGAAGTGAGCTAACAGGTGAAAGACTTGAGGCTATACAAAGAAATTGGTGTAAGCACTCGACCCGAGTAACTAGGAGTTTGACGCTTGATTTAGATATACTTTGGAAAGATATATTTTTAGGAATTCTAGATTTAGACTCGCTATCCTCCCGGCTAGCTTAACTGATCTCTTTATTTATTTATCTTTATTGTAGTATGGATTTCTCCTGTGTTGCTACACCTATATTATTATTGAACATCCTTACCCCCGTTATTGGTTAGTTGGTATAAACTCTTGTAGTTATATCTTTGTTAAACCAAGATAATGTTACGCCTAGCTTCCCTATGGAAAATAAATATGATACCTTGGAATGCTCCCGGGTGAAATGCTACAATGGTGTTCCGTGCGCTTACAGATTAATTCATTTTATTCTTAAAGCATAACAAACACCAACCATTATTTCTGGCACCGTACCAAGAATAGTCATGTTCTTGATGCGACATTAAGAAATACCAACAATGTGCCTATTGTAGACAAATAGGTTTCTGCTAATAATTGTAGGAAATCAATGGACCAAGTGATGCCAAAAGTGAATGAAAAAGGAAACTCTAAAAGGTCACCGCCATAGAGCCCGGAAACAAGATTCAGGTATGGCAAAAGGAGGCCGTCTCGTTCAGGACGTAAAAAAGAACCCTTGTCGGTAGATAACCGATACTTATGCCCCCTTTTCTCTTATACATACCACTAAATTAGGTTGTTTTTATTCTCTTCTTTAACCATTAAATTAGGCTATAAAAGAAAAGAAATAAAAAATTGAAAAAAAATTGATGATGACTCGGTCAAGTTTCCTGACCGGGAGGTCAATTTTGGGTCAAAATGACCACCCGGCTGTGTATCCAGCGCTCTAACCCGGCCAACAAAATTTTAGCACCTGGGAGGTCATTTTTGGTAAAAAATGACCACCCGACTAGGCAATTGTTGAGCTACTCAGCTTGAAGTAAACCAGTCAAAATTCAGCACCCGGGAGGTTATTTTTCATGAAAAATGACCACCCGGCTGGGTCATTTTAGTGCCGCCCGGCCAGATTTGTCACCCAGCAAGCCTTGCCGCCCGACAATACTTTTTCTCGGGTTCTTGGCACGTTTACTGTAGGAATGATGGTCGTGAGTGGAGGAGGTGTGCCCACCTTTTCCTTTATGAAAAATGCTCACCTAAGACCCCGCCATGAGTAAAAGTAGATGGAGGAGAGCCACACAAGTCACCTCTTTCACCACTCACAAGTTGGCCAGTCAAATTTGAGCACCTGGGAGGTCATATCTCATGAAAAACGACCATCCAGGTGATGATCCGAGGCTCTAACCCGGCTAGTCAGTTATTAGCACATGGGAGGTCATATTTCATGACGGCTAGGTAATTTTAAGTTGCCCAGAATCTGACCCAGCCAGTCAAATTGGAGCACCCAGGAGGTTAGATTTCATCAAAAATGACCATCTGGGTGATGATCTGAGACTCTAACCTGGCTAGTTAGTTTTTAGCACCCGGGAGGTCAAATTTCATGAAAAATGACCACCCGGCTAGGTAATTTTAAGTTGCCCAGAAAATGACCTGGCCAGTCAAATTGGAGCATGTGGGAGGTTAGATTTCATCAAAAACGACCATCCGGGTGATGATCTGAGACTCTAACCCGGCTAGTCAGTTTTCAGCACACGGGAGGTCATATTTCATGAATTATTACCACCCGGCTGGGTAATTTTAAGTTGCCTAGAACCTAACCTGGCCAGTCAAATTTGAGCACCTGGGAGGTCATTTTTTTGGTAAGAAATGATCACCTAGCTAGGAAAACTTTGAGCCACCTAGCCTGAAATAATCTAGTCAGATTTAGCACTCGAGAGGTAATATTTCATTAAAAATGACCACCCTGCTGGGTGACTTTAGTGTCGCCCAGCCAGGCCTGCCGCCCGGCAAGCCATGTCACCTGACCATAGTTTTTCCTAGATTTCATGCCATTCTAATGCAAAGATGATGGCCATGAGGGGAGGAAGTGTACCCAACCTTCCCTTTAGGAAAAATGCTCACAAAAAATCCTCCACCATGGCAAAAGTGAATTAAAGAGGGCCACACATATCACTTCACTCTTTCACCACCCACACTTACCTGCCATCCTACTCCCTTGGCCTCATGAGTGGCAAGATACTCATTGCAAACATACAACATTGGCCATCCCATCAATGTATCCTTTGCTCCCTACACTCTCAACACATTTTAGGACAAAGTGAGCAAGTGAATCACATGACGCTTGGACCTAGCTGATGAGGACATCACCATGCTGGATACGCGCATATCATGGCCTTCCCCAAGTTACAAGTCGTCACCAACTAGGTCGCCGCGTTCGTCTCGGATTCAGCCGACACCCCTTCACGGTTTTGATGATATCTCCCACATCCGACGTCCAAACGAGGCGTTCTTTGATGCGTTGGAAAGGGGACGACGACGCCGTCGTTTTGGTTCTGGTCCTACATCCAGAAGGGTCGTGAGTCATAATATGTGATCATGACAAGGTGCTGTGCCACCTATTTTAGGCCAACTTGGCCATGTATCGTGTCGGGCCTTAAGCCCATGTTGTGGGCGCCCCCCCTGGTCGCCCCCAACCCTAGGACGTCTTTGTTTCCTACATAAACTCAGTAGCCTCCATCTTTTAGTGTCGGGTTTTGTTTAGTTCAGTTTTTCAGAGAGAAACTTGATCGAATTATTGTAACTGTGACGACAAGTCCTTTTACAGTAATCCAGGGCCCCTGTTCTTGTTCTACACCACTGTGGCGATTAGTCCTTTTGTGTTCAGAGCTTGAACCTTTTCTTGTTATTTGCTTCATCCATATTTGCAATTTTAGATTGCGTGTTTATCCTCTCTTTCTTGTGTTCTCGATTTCGCTTGCAGGAACAATCAAGTTGTGCTTGGTGTTACGGTTGCGGGGTTGGATCGTGTCTGATTCAAGCCGGGTCGTCGATGCCGAGTTCCCCAAATTCGATTTTTTCCCCTTACCTCTCGGAAGATCGGGCCATATCTACATCACTAGCCCTCTCCCATCACCACCAAAGCATTAATGGAGCAAGTGGAGAAAAATGGCCTGCCGGCTGGCATGGGCTGACGGCCGGCGTGTCCCTCCACCCGGCCTAAAAAAAAATTTGCCCCATGTCTCCCCCTCGAGCCTATAAATACTGAGGTTCATTCTCCAAAACTCTTCACCCCTTATACGCCTTTTCTCACTCCACTAGTTTTCTTAGTAAATGCACTTTCAACTTAGGAATAAAAGTGTGCTGCAATAAAACCAACTAGAGGAATTTTTGTTGTTTCTCCTACACATTTGAACGACTAACACTTGGACTACAAACCAAACGATCAACTGCTAACCATTATTATCATATTGTCCTCGGGTATTGTGTCCAAGTAACCCCTTTTGCACGAATGGCAAGCATTTAGAGAAGCCTCTACATCAAGTTCAGCATCAGCAGTTCAAGTCGTGGGAGGCACACTCCAAGTGAGCACTCGAAGGCTGCCTACAAACAAGTTCCAAGTTACCACTTGGAGAAAATATCTGTGTCCGAAGCCGACACTGTGGCAAGTGAACAAGGAGGAGAAGTTGAAAATAAATGGAAAGTGAAGAAAACTTCAAACAAACCTCTCCATGATTGACCAACTATTTGGTCACTTCAGCATCAATTATCAACCACCGTAGTGAAGGCATTCTAAGTTTGAAGTCTTGCAAAGACCCATGCTTGGGGAGGTATGTGAAACAATGTGCGCAATCTGTTCTACCCTCTCACCCTCCTTCTGTAGTTGAGTAGCTAATTAAGAAAAATCCAAAAAGATTTTTAGTTTTGATAAAACTTTGAGAACAACACAAAAATATTTGTCGAAGCTTGAGATCGGCAGTAAATATATAGGGCTATGTTGAGACTAAGAACTACGATGGTAACACAAGACGCCGAGTTATATAGGTTCGGGCCCTCTCGATGAGAGTAAAAACCCTACGTCCTGTGTTCTGTGTATTGTATTGATGTTGTGAAACTTGTGTCGTCTGGTGTCCTTCGATGGGGGTACCCTGCCACCTTATATATCCGATTGGTAGGGGGGTACATGAAGAGTCCTAGTTGTAATCCATAAAGATTTACGTGGAAAGTCTATCTCTAAATGCCTTGTGCTCCAAGTCGAGTCGGTCGGCTTCCTTGTTGATGAAGTACCCGGTCGGGAACTTAGTCTTGTTTGAGGATACCTGTAGAGCAAGTATCCCACAGCAGCCCCCGAGTGCTTTCTGATTTTGAGCTTTGATTCTCCAAGTGATCTTCAAATATAGATCATAAATCAGGAAGACCTCTTCGAAATTCCTGATAGATCTGGTGCACCGGTCAGGTGCACCAGATTAGGTGTAGCCCCCGACTCTTGTATAATTTGGAGACTAACAAATAATGGAAGAGTCTAATTATATTAGCTCTTATTATTTTGTATGTATTTTACTCAAACTATCGAGTTTGAGTTTAACAGACATCTGGTCATCAAACCAGTAAGCCAACTTGCAAGGCTTCAACCTTGCCCACTGATTATTAAAAAGGCCGAGTGATATACACTATGTCCGAGTGACTGGTCGGTCTGAATTTTATGATATCAATCATATTCAATTCATGTGAACCAATATGACATCAATCATATAATGGTATTAAGCTAAATCACATCAATCATAATATAGCCTTTCCCTAATGATTAGTCACTCTATCTTTTAATAAGTCCAATTTTGGCAATTTAGTTATTGACTTCAATCAATACCATAACCTTTGAACTTATATCCATATGACCATCAAGTCCTTTGCTACATGATCATCAAATCATATAGATACGGTCAAACATTTTTAAATGCTTCTCATCAAAGAAGCCCCCGAGTTTTACTTCTCAAGGTTTTAGACCCTAAGCATGTTTAAGGCCCTTAATTAATTTGCTGCTTAATCAAAAAGTTGCGTCACTGTACGGCCCATTCTAGCCCATGGGACCCTTAGGTCAAAATGCGGGAGTATAAAAGGCAGCATCAAGTTGATTGTCAGTCCACGCCGCATTTGCGCACGAACTCTTCGTCTTCCTTGCGCCTCCTCTGCTTCTCCGGCTAGGGTTAGTGCTTCACTTCAGGCCGTCACAGATCTCACCGCGCTTAGCCCCCAAGCTTCTGCTCGCGCCCAGAACAACCATCGCCATGCGTCGCAAGAAGGTTTCCACTTAGATTCCAGCAACTTCCACTGCTGCCGCATCAAAGATCGACATTCTAGAGCAGCTTCGGGAGTTCTCAAAGAGCAGCCTCTCCCAAGTTGATATGAACCAGATGGTGGTTGATGGCATCCTTCCCGAGCAAGTTTGGATCGACTGGAAGGTACCCCGTGAATCTTGCCCCATCCCCATTCATAAACAAATTATCGTGTTCTACTCGTTCTTCGAGCATGGTTTTGGAGTCCTCTGCTGCAGCTTCTTGCGTGGGCTCCTATTCTTTTATGGGATTGAGCTTGTCAACCTCAATCCCAACTCTATTCTTCACATCACCATCTTCGTGCATATGTGTGAAGCATTTTTGGGCACTCTCCCCCACTTCAATCTATTTCGCCATCTGTTCTTCCTCCGACCACTGCCAACCAAGGACAATCAAGTAGCTATAGGCGGTGTCGGCTTCCAGTTATGCAGAAAGGAAGCCTACATCAATGTGTCATTGAAGACTGGGAACAAGAATTGGAAGGATGAGTGGTTCTACTGTGACAACCCTCCCCCTATTCTTACCGACTTCACTGGTGCCAAGGAAATTCCCCTGGCGCAATGGAATGAGAAGCCTGATCCGACCAACCCTCAGGTGGTCGCGCTGTTGAAGAAGATAGCTGACTTGAAGGCTGAAGGTGTTGACGGAATCACCGTTGCTAAAAGCTTCATAGTACGTAGAGTGCAGCCCCTGAAGCTTCAAAGTCACCCGATGTGGAACTATGTTTATGATGATGAAACCAGGGAGGTGCCCGACACGCCGAATAGTGAACTTCGTCAGAAATGCCTATCAAAGTTGTTTGAAGGGGATCTTCTTCAGGATCACTCGTTAATAGAAAAGGTGTATAACAAGGGCACTATGCGAGCCCGAGTAAGCCTCAGTCTACTTTGAGCAATCCCTTATTTTCTTGTCTTGATGTCCTACTTGATATCTTGACTCTTGCGCAGGTTCTGGATACTTATGTATCCCATCGTCCGCTCCCTCCGACCGACACCGAGGGACCGGACTATGTCGAGAAGCCACAGCAGACCGATACTGGGGGCTCAAGCTCTTCTGCCGGCGCTCAACCCGTGCGTGTCGAACCAGTTGTCACCCTGGCTCCCCCCAATCGACTAGTGAAGCAGACTGTTGGGCGCTGACGGCAATATGTTGGGGATCAGAGTGATGATGAAAAAATGTCGTCTGCTGATGCCGGTCAACCTACCCCTACTCCCTTCGACCGACCTTCAAGCCAGTTGGAGCCCCCAAGCCAAACTTAGAGTAATGCTGGGGTGGTGGAACAGACTGACAAAACAGGTAAATCTTCCAAGAAGAGGAAGGAGATTGATTCTCAGTCGACTTCTTTGAAGAAGAGGATGTGCCGAATCAAACTCAAGAAGGCTCCTAGGTTAATCATTAAACCTTATATTCCTTGTCTCTTATTGCCAATAGTCATAGCACATCTTAATCTCCTAAATCTTTGTTTTGACAGTAGTCGGACGAGTGATTCGCAAAGTGCCCAAGAGTTCGAAGCCACTCGGTTAGGACCCCCTCCTTGTCCGACTGATCTTCCCAAATCGGTCGGCAAGTCATCAAACATGCTGACCGAGGTGGATAAGCCATCTGATAGGACAATTCCTGCCTCCATTCCGACGCCTGCACCCTAACCTGCTCTAGCCGTCGTCCCTTCACCTCTTGACAAAGGTAAGGCGACATTGTCTGTAGATACACTCGGACGGCCCGAAGTGGAGGACGTGGAAATTATGTACCAACATTGAGAAGCCAGCAAGGTAATTCAATACCCTGCTTTAGCTTTGTCTCAATCTCATCCTTAAGCTTAACCCCTTTTTGTATATAGAAAATATATGCTCTTGTAGAGAGGAAAGAGGCTATGGTGGAGTACCTTGAAGCCAAAACTTTTGGTATGCCCTAAAACTCTTCGATCTTCATGTCTTTAAGTTTAAGACTAACATATTGCTGATGTTATGCTAGTCACCGGTCCGCAGCTCTCCAAAGCATAGAAGGAGATTGATAAGCTGCAGACTAACCAAAGAGAGATGACCAAGGCCTTAGACCAAGGCCGTGCAGATATAGCTGGTAAGATCACTTACCATCTGTGTTTAAATTATCAACTAATCACTCTAGTGCTAAAAATTGAAATGTTTGTCTTTAGCTCATGATCAGAGGATTGCCGACCTGGAGAAGTTGACTTCCAATCAGCAAAGGTTTGTTGACGCCTTGAATGCTGAGAAGGAAAACCTCTCCAAGTCGGTTGAAGATCCAAAGGCCAAGATCACTCGGCTGTAGAAGGAGCTGGAGGAGGCTGACGCCAAGATAGAGGATGCCAAGAGCGTCTTCAAATCCTTCAAATGTAAACTTGCCAGTAAACCCTTCATTATTTCTTACATCTGCTTGAATCCTCTTTTGATCATACTGACCAAAAATCACCACTCGTAGCTCTATCTTACACCGCTCGAAAGGCAATGAACTATGTTCATGCCGACCGAGTCGAGCAGACTGACCACTCCTTGGAGTACTTGCTGGAGCATGCATCGGAAGCTATCGCTTATAACACTCGGCGAGTGGCGACCAAGGCCGGGAGTCAAGTTCTGGTGATTTGCCAATCTTGGTCTCCTGCTCTGCCATTGGACAAGATCAAGGAAGGCTTCAACCCAGACTTCACCAATGACCAATGCCAGCTGCTCTTGGATTTCATGCTGGAGACTTCCCGAGCCTTGGTCGACAACATAGAGATCAACCCGACCGTGCCTACTCCTCCAGCAACTCCAGAAGTTGAGCTACGAGCTGACTCTTCCTCTCCTTCAAAGGAGTTGTAAATCCTGCAATGCTAGAGAACATTAGAAATATCTATGTACTGAAACAATGTTACCTGTATATAAATTAGTTTCATGCTTAATAGCTTTAATAGATTGATAAAATATCATAAGTATGTTTCTGCCACTGAGAAACTCAAATTGCATTAGTCTGCCTTAACATATTAGGTTGTGACTCGTAACCACGTAACAAGCAGAGTCGACCAATAGACACATGACCTCTCGCACTTTGGCTCTGGGTTTAGTGTAGTGGTAGTTTGATGTGCTGTATAAAGTGTATAACCATAATGTATAGACGTTAGACCAAGAAAGTGAAGACCATATTCAAAGAGAAGAAATCGGTTAGAAAATAGTCCAAAACCAAAATTAGTTTAGACCAAGGTGGGACATTATTACTAGCCCCTGGCTCGATTGTTTAATAACATGAATTAAGGAATCGAGACAATATAGAATGAAAATCATCAAAAAATCTTTCATTAAAAAGACCGAAGTTTCATTCATGAATAATGTATAAGTATACAAAAGAATAACTAAGTATAGAAACAACATAGCTGATTTATGTTCCAGGAATTTGGTATATCATCGCCGTGTTCGTACATCAGTCGGTAAGCCCCCGGGCGAGTGACTTCCTTCACCATATATGGTCCTTACTTGGGAGAAAGCTTATGCTGCTTCTTCGTTGACTGCACTCGGCGAAGCATTAAATCTCCAATTTGGAAGTGGTGATTACGTATGTTTTTATCATAATATCGATGCAAGCCTTGCTGGTAAAGTGTCGACCGAAATAGAGCATGATCATGCAACTCCTCTGCTGCAATCAAATCAATCTCTTGATTCTCCTCAGAAAGTTGTATATCATACGCCTGAACCCATGCCGAAACAAGACTGACCTCGATCGGCAACATAGCCTCTGAGCCATAAATCAATGAGAAAGGTGACTGGCCAGTTGCCCAACTGGTGTTTGTGCGAAGCCCCCAAAGAACTGAAGGCAATTCTTTGACCCACTAACTGGCATAAGGCTTAAGTCTATCGAATATCCGTGGTTTCAATCCTTGAAGAATCATACCATTGGCCCGTTCAACCTGCCCATTGCTTTGAGGATGAGCCATTGATGCAAAGTGGATTTTTATTCCCATCTCATCGGCAAAGTCACGGAACTCCACTGATGTGAATTGAGTGCCATTATCGATGATGATATCATGAGGAACCCCAAACCAAGTGAAGATATCCTTGACAAACTCGATTGCCTTCTTTGATGTTATCTTGCCGACCGGCTTTGCTTCGATCCACTTGGTGAATTTATCAATAGCAATGAACAGATAAGTGAACCTGCCTGGCACTTTCTTGAAAGGACCGATAAGATCAAGCCCCTAGACAGCAAAGGGCCAAGTCAAAGGTATCATCTGAAGTTGCTATGAAGGCACATGCGTTTGTTGAGCAAAGAATTGACAACCTTCACACTTCCGAATGACCTGGTGTGCATCTTCAACCACCGTGGGCCAATAAAACCCTTGTCGGAAAGCTTTACCGACCAAAGTCTTGGAAGCCGCATGATTGCCACATATCCCGGAATGAATTTCTTCTACCAACTTTTGGCCTTCTGATATCGAGATGCATCTCATCAAGATGTTTGAACCTCCTCTTTTATAGAGTTGGTCTCCCACCAACAGATATCCTCGGCATCGGGTTTGTAAGGACCGAAGGCCTACTGAGAGGGGGGGGGGGTGAATCGGTGGGCCGACCACAAATCCAAATACTTCAGTTTCATGCTTCTAAAATCTAATGAGTCGTTACAACCAAAACAATTCTAGTAGGCCAAGACCTTACACATGCTAGTGTTTATAATGCAAATCAAGGCACAAAAGCTAAACACACTAGCCTATGCAAGCCACAAGTCACCCTATCACTAGAACACACAATTGCGGAATAGTAATGAGAGGGTCAAGGAATGCTCATGATTTTTCCCGAGGTCTCGGAAGGATGGTGCCTTCCCCTACTCCTCGTTGGACCACTCCCGCCGGAGTCCCGGTCCCTCCCGCCATCAAGTGGAGTTCTCGCCCATGAGCCCGCAATCACTCCTCGAGTGAAGACACGGTGTGCGTCACCGCTGCACAAAGCACAAGCTCACCTCCCTCAAGAACTTGTCAGACTCCCCGAGCCGACACGGGCGATCACTATTGATGCCCCTTCCAACGGCGGGCTCAAACCGTGTACAAACTTGTGACGGCCTTCACAACCAATCACGATAGGCTTGATCACCGACCTAACCGGTCTAGGTCTCACCATAGACCAAGAGTAACTCATGAGGACATCACTCCTAAGGATACATGCAACACTCCTCCAATTTTAGAGTAGCAAGGTCCAATGACTAGAGCTCGTGCATGACGACTAAATTTAGAGGTGAGCTCGTTCCTACGTTCTTCATTATATGTCACTTTTGAGAATGGTTTGCTACCTAATAATTATGTTATTAATTAGGAACCATGGAGGACCAGGAGATGATGGGAGAAGGACTTGGAGACATGGAGGACCAGAAAGGACGCGGAAGCCAAGGTGGAGGCCCAACCAAAACCGACTTTGAGTCTGTTTCGGGGCTCAGTACCAGTCTGCACTAAAATGGATGCCCAGGACGTATACCTACTCGGATTTAGACGTTATACATATGCACAGAAAGATAAGAAGAAGACCTTTCCAATGCCGCCAGTCTCATGTCAAAATTCATCCGGATTCGTCGGTAATCGTCGAAACAAGAGAGGGTCGAGAATCTGTTTCGGTGCTGCGTCGCCTGTTTTTGGCCTTTGGACTTTGTATCTAGTTGAGCCCACTTAGGGGCGCATCCAGAGGTTCTTGCACGACCCTAGGGTCTTCATATATAGCTGCCACAGCACCATTAGAGTTCGGATTTTGCTTAGATAATTCTATTCATAACAGTTTTGCTGTCATCATGGTTTGTGAGACCCCAACTTCGTGAGATTTATAATACATCTGCAATTGTGTTGCATTCTTCTTTGTTCTTGCTTGTGTGCTTGATTCATAGGCTGAGATTAGCCTTTTCAGTGAAGTCAATCATTTTAGTACGGTTGATAACCAGAGGAGACGTCGTGCTGCGATTGCGGAGTTTAGAACATGCTGTTCTGAAGCCGGATCGATTTGTGTGTCACCTCCGACCAAGTCAACGTATCCAAAACCTTTCGGAAGATCGTGAACCCTTATCCACATCAAGTGGTAATCAGAGCTTCAGGTGCACCGTCAGGTTCGGACTACCCTTAGTTAATTTTGTTTTGTGTTCATCCTATCATCCACAAAAAACCCACAAACAAAATTTCCTCCTCGCCCATAACCACGTGTTTAGCCTTTGCATATTTCAATTTTAGAGTCCATAGTATTGAGTTTGTGCCCTAGTTCGTGTTTAGTCACTGGTTTAGTTTGTGTTTTTGTCGTCAGTAGTGTTTCCCTTGCAACCCTAGCCGCCATCCCCTTCACCATCCTCTGCTTTGTTGGCTTTTTATGCTAGGGTTGATTGATCGATACACCTAGCCTAGTCCCACCCTAATCCCACTCTAAACACACCGTCAACACTCCGGACCAATCCCCATAAATTCCACTTTCTACTGTCTCCACGCCGCCAAAAAAAATCCTACCCGATTCCAAACCCGACTCGGGTTTCTTGAAAACCGACTCCGACCCCCCTTCGGTAAAACGTGCATAACTTTTCACTCGGTTGTCCGTTTTAGCTGAAATTTTTATAGGAGATTCTTGGCCCAAAGTTGAGCATACTCACACTTGGCTATGCCCTGTGTGCCCTCGTCAAAAAATTCAAAAAAAATCGGGAAGATAAAGAAAAAATTTATTCAAGTTTAAACCCGACGTTTTTTGCAACTTCAAGAGTTTCTGTAGGCCACATCCTAGCTCTGTTTGAGCTGAAATTTTCTGTGGATTCTCCCCCATTGTTAGTGAGTTGGAAAAAAATATCAAAAAATAAAATAAAAAATAAATAAATTTGGGATTTCTACTAGTGCTACATCTAGCCCCCTGAAATTTCTGGATTTGGCTGTTTTGCACTTAGCCCCCTGTTATCGCCTATGTGCCTTTGTCTCCTTGTTTTTACTTTGCTATCACTACTGTTCTAGGACATACATAGACCAGCAATTAGGGATAAGTTACTTGGGCACTATTCAGCTTTACTATCTGTTTTTTATTTGTGTGCCACTAACATATATATATATTTGGCCTTTCCTAGCTCTACATATTTCTTCTGGACAGCACATAGGTTATTTTGTGACCCTTGCAATCATGGAACACATGTCCCTGGTATCCTTTGCTTTGCTTTTCAGAACTTTGTAAGAGCTGTGTAAGGAGTTTCCTTTTGCTATGTTGAGAGGCACCACTACTTAGCTGTTTTGTAGGGATAACCTTCACTATTTATTTCCTATTTTGGTGTTTGTGATGGTAGGATGTGACAACGGAGAGATGGCTTCACCCTCACAATTTGTTGAGTGCGTGAGCCAAGAGCAGCTCTAGAAGGCTTCGCAGGCTGCTCAGAGTGATTTGGCAGAGATGATCACCAGAGCCATTACTGATGCGGTTAGCAAGCTTCACATTGGAGAAAGCATCGAGCGGTTGTCTCATTGGAGACCGCTCCCAGGACCAATGATACGAACACCAGTAACAACGACGTTGAAGACGTCCATGATGAAGACACGGTGTATAAGGCCGATGGCACCGTGGATAGGTCAGCTACAAGGACCGCAAGATTACAACATCGTTTGCAATATAATACTCAAGGTATGGGTGGTTTCCATAACTACAATCGTCGTCCACACGGTAACTATGCTCCAAATGACCCATATGCTAAAATTAAGTTTTCAATTCCTTCGATTTCGGGTCAGTATGATGGTGATGTTTATCTTGATTGGGAGATGACTGTAGAACAAAAATTTAATGCCCATCTTGTTCCTGAACAACATAGAGTTAGACAAGCTACTAGTGAGTTTAAGGACTTTGCTATTGTTTGGTGGAGTGGTCTAGCTGCTGAAACTGATTTGCCTACTACTTGGGAAGAACTTAAGGTAGCCATGCGTGATCGTTTTGTTCCTCCTTCTTTTTATAGAGAGATCCATAATAAACTATAACGTTTAGAACAAGGAGATAAAACTGTTCAGGAGTACTTTAGTGAGCTTCAGAAGGGTTTGATTCGTTGTGCTGTAGTTGAAAAAGTAGAGGATCAGATTTGTCACTTTTATTCTGGTTTAAGAAAAGAAATTCAGGACATCCTTGATTATAAAGAATATTATACCCTCACCCAGTGTTTCCAGTATGCTATGCTTGCAGAGAAACAATCACAGGGACTTTTCCAGGCTTTTGAGGAGTATAGCAAGTCGAGGAACTCCTACCCCCCCCCCCCCACGCTCGACGGGGACTTCGGGGCTACCCAGGCCATCTTTCTGGCCGTCCTCACCGACAGCTACCAAGGGAACCAGTGTTGTTTTTGCAGTCCCAAGATCAGCCCCTGCACCTTCTTCGTGCTCAGGTAAAAATTCTGTGTAGGTACCAGCTAGTAGTGCCTCCTCTGTTGCTTCGACGAGGCGCACTACAGGGATTCAGTGCCACCGCTGCCATGGACTTGGTCATGTGCAGAAAGATTGTCCAAGTAGGCGGGCATATGTGGCGACAGACGATGGCAGTTACATGAGCACCTCCGATGTGGAGGATGAGGAGGAGGACGTTGCTGCCACCAACAGTGACCTCGTCCTTAGAGGTGGAGACACCACGGGATACATGATCATTATTGTTCAGCGTGTCCTTAGCACACAAGTTCATCAGCCTGAGATGATGCAGCGCCACAACTTGTTCCAGATTTTCTTCGCCATCAAGAACCGCCGAGCACGTGTCATCATTGATGGAGGGAGCTGCAATAACTTGGTGAGTTCTGATGTGGTCCACAAGCTTGCTTTGACCACATGCCCACATCCACATCCGTACTACATTCAGTGGTTAAACAACTCTAGAAAAAACTAAGGTAATACAAACTTGCAGAGTTCCTTTTTCCATTGGTTCTTATGTGGATTCTATTGATTGTGATGTCATACCCATGCAAGCATGTTCACTTTTATTGGGTAGACCTTGGGATTTGATAATGATGCTGTACACCATGGTAGAAGTAATAAGTACACTTTTATGCATAAAGGAACTAAAATTACTTTGTTACCAATGACCCCTGTTGAAATTGTACAAGCTGATTTAGAAAGAGCTGCTAGTTTGAAAAATAAAGGTCCTGAAATTCAACAACCTATTAATTCTGATTCTACACCTAGTAATATTAATGATTCTTCAAGTTCTAAGGGTGCTGGAATTAAATTACAAGGTTGTTCATGTCTTACAACAAAATCTGAGCTTGCTGAAATTTCTGATAATGATGATATTTGTTATGCTTTGATATGCAAACAAGCTTTGTTTTCGCTTGATGATATTGCTTCTAGTGCTTTGCCTCCTGCTGTCACTAACCTTTTGCAGGAGTATGAGGATGTTTTTCTAGCTAAGATACCCCCGGGATTGCCACCTTTGAGAGGGATTGAGCATCAAATTGATTTGATTCCGGGTGCTACTTTGCCAAACCGTGCTGCTTATAGGACCAACCCTGAGAAGACTAAGAAGATACAATGTCAAGTTCAAGACCTTTTGGATCGTGGGTATGTTTGTCAATCACTTAGTCCTTGTGTTGTTTCTGTACTTTTGGTTCCTAAGAAAGATGGTACTTGGCGTATATGTGTAGATTGTAGAGCCATTAATAATATTACTATTAGGTATCACCATCCTATTCCTAGGCTAGACGACATGCTTGATGAGTTATGTGGTGCTATAATTTTCGCTAAAATTGATTTGCGTAGTGGCTACCATCAAATTAGAATGAAACTTAGAGATGAATGGAAAACACCTTTTAAAACCAAATTCGGATTATATGAGTGGTTAGTAATGCCTTTCGGTTTAACTAATGCACCTAGTACTTTCATGCGCTTGATGAATGAGGTTTTAAGAGCTTTCATTAGCAAATTTGTGGTAGTTTACTTTGATGATATTTTGATTTATAGCAAATCCATGCATGAACATATGAATTATTTGCGTGCTGTTTTTGATGCTTTGTGAGATGCACGTTTATTTGGTAACCTTGAGAAGTGCACCTTTTGCATGGATCGAGTCACTTTTCTTGGCTATGTTGTGACTCCACAGGGAATTGAGGTGGATAAGGCGAAGATTGAAGCCATAAAGAGCTGGACTATACCAAAAGCTATCACACAGGTGAGGAGTTTTCTTGGTCTTGCAGGTTTCTACCGCCGCTTTGTCAAGGATTTCAGCACCATTGCTGCACCTTTGCATGAGTTGACAAAGAAGGGCATTGATTTCCATTGGGGAAAGTTATATCATGAGTCTTTTGATGCTTTGAAGGATAAACTTACACATGCACCATTGCTACAATTACCTAATTTTGATAAGATTTTTGAGCTTGAATGTGATGCTAGTGGTATAGGCATTGGTGGTGTTTTGATGCAAGATAGTAAACCTCTTGCATACTTTAGTGAAAAAATTACTGGGCCTGTTTTGAATTACTCCACATATGATAAGGAATTGTATGCACTTGTATGTTCTTTAGACATGTGGCGTCATTATTTGTTGCCCAAAGAATTTGTTATTCATTCTGATCATGAATCACTTAAGTATATTCGTTCTTAATGTAATTTGAACTGTAGACATGCTAAATGGATTGAGTTTATTGAGTCTTTTCCTTTCATTATTAAACATAAAAAAAGGGAAGGATAATGTGATCGTTGATGCTTTATCTAGGCGCTATACTTTATTGTCTCAACTTGATTGTAGAATTTTTGGACTTGAGGCAATTAAAGAACAATATGCTACTGCTGTTGATTTTAAGGATGTATTGCTGAATTGTAAAGAAGGTCGTGCATAGAACAAATTTGTGTTGACTGATGGATTCTTGTTTAGAGCTAACCGGCTATGCATTCCAGTTGGTTCCATTCGTCTTTTGTTGTTACAGGAGGCGCATGGAGGTGGATTGATGGGTCATTTTGGTGCCATGAAGACGGAGGATATTTTGGCCAGACACTTCTTTTGGCCAAGGATGAGGAAAGATGTTGAGCGCGTTGTTGCTCGCTGCACTACATGTCAAAAAGCTAAGTCTCACTTGAATCCACATGGTTTATACATGCCACTTCCTGTTCCTTCTATTCCTTAGGCGGATATTTCTATGGACTTTGTTTTAGGACTGCCTAGGACTAAGAGGGGGAGTGATAGTATTTTTGTTGCTTTGGTAGATTTTCTAAGATGGCACACTTTATATGATGTCATAAGACTGATGATGCTAGTTATATTGCTGATCTCTTTTTCAAAGAAATTGTACGTTTGCATGGTATGCCTTCTACTATTGTTTTAGATCATGATGCAAATTCTTGAGTCACTTTTGGTGCACGCTTTGGAATAAGTTGGGTACAAAGTTGCTGTTTTCTACAACTTGTCACCCACAAACTGATGGTCAAATTGAGGTGATGAACCACACTTTGGGAATACTATGTTGAGAGCTATTTTGAAGAAAAATTTGAAGCAATGGGAAGAATGTTTGCCTCATGTTGAGTTTGCATATAATCGAGCAACACATTCTACTACCAAGGTAAGTCCCTTCAAGGTAGTGTATGGTTTTGATCCATGTACTCCACTTATATACTTCCTCTACCTACTCATGAGAGAGTTCATGTTGATGCTAAGGAGTGTGCTGAATTTATTTTGCAAATGCATGAGACCACTAGACTTAGCATTGAAAAGATGAATGACAAGTATAAAATTGCTGGTAGTAAAGGTAGAAAAGAAGAAAAACTTGATGTAGTAGATTTAGTATGGTTACACTTGAGAAAGGATAGATTTCTAGATTTGAGAAAGTCTAAATTAATGCCTAGAGCTGATGGTCCTTTCAAAATAATTGAGAAGATTAATGATAATGCATACAAACATGAGTTGTCTCCCGAGTTCGGGGTTAGTCCTACTTTTAACATTTCAGATTTGAAACCATACATGGGAGAAGAGGATGAGCTTGAGTCGAGGACGACTCCACTTCGAGAGGGGGAGGATGATGAGACATCACTCCTAAGGATACATGCAACACTCCTCCAATTCTAGACTTGCAAGGTCCAATGACTAGAGCTCGTGCACGACGACTAAATTTAGAGGTGAGCTCGTTCCTACGTTCTTTATTATATGTCACTTTTGAGAATAGTTTGCTACCTAATGATTATATTGTAATTAGGAATCATGGAGAGGACCAGGAAATGATGGGAGAAGGACATGGAGACGTGGAGAACCAGCAAGGACGTGGAAGCCAAGGTGGAGGCCCAACCAAAACCGACTTCGAGTCTGTTTCGGGGCTCAGGACCAGTCTGCACTAAAATGGATGTCCAGGATGCATACGAACTCGGATTTGGACGTTCTACATATGCAAGGAAAGATAAGAAGAAGACCTTTCCAATGCCACCGGTCGCATATCAAAATTCATCCGGAGTCGTCAGGAATTGTCGAAACAAGAGAGGGTCCAGAATCTGTTTCGGTGCTGTGTCGCCTGTTTTTGGCCTTTTGGCTTCGTATCTAGTTGAGCCCAATTAGGGGCACGTCCAGAGAGTCTTGCATGACCCTAGGGTCTTCATATACAGCCGCCACCGGACCAATAGGGTTCGGGTTTTGCTTAGATTATTCTGTTCATAACAGTTTCGTCGTCATCATGGTTTGTGAGACCCCAACTTTGTGAGATTTATAATACATCTGTAATTGTGTTGCATTCTTCTTTGTTCTTGCTTGTGTTCTTGATTCACAGGCAGGGATTATTCTTCTTGGCGAGGTCAATCATTTTAGTACGGTTGATAACCAGAGAAGACGTCGTGCTGCGATTGCGGGGTTTAGAACGTGTTGTTCTAAAGCCGGATTGATTTGTGTGTCGCCTCCGACCAAATCAACGTATCCAGAACCTTTCAGAAGATCGGGAACCCTTGTCCACATCAGTAACAACCTAGATCACACCCTAAAGGACACCCTAGCCTTAGATGTGCAAGATAGCTCCTTGTTACTCTCACTAGCACTCTCAAGATGTCCAATATCCTCTCCTAGTGCTCTCCTCTTTTCCTTTTGGACCTTAACAAATGCTCTCAGGTATTCCACTAGCAAAGAGAGGTCTCCAAGACCCCAGCAACGAGGTTAGATAGGCTCCCAACCTCAAACTAGCCGTTGCCCCACGAAATTAGCATTCTGGGCCTCCAGACCGGACTGTCCGGTCACTACAAACAGAGCTCCATCGGACCCCTGTGCTGAAATCCTGCTGACCGGACTGTCCGGTCACTGGACCGGACCATCCGGTCCACTTTCTCTCTCCATTTTAGGAAGGTCCATAAATTTCAACCTCTCTGTCGTCCCTGCACTCCTACTGACCGGACCGTCCGGTCTGTATGGAGTCTCCTGCAGTCAGAGTCCTTGCTCCTCGCGCTAAGTCCTGGAAAACTCCACATAGTGACCGTACAGTCTGGTCACCTCTGACCCCTCTGTCCGGTCACTACGTCCAGAAGCTGAAACTTGTTGTCCTCGCTTGACTTGGTTTCTCGGCTTCTCCGAACATCTCCCTGGCTTCTCCACTGTCACCTAGTGCCTGTGATTTCATCGAGCAACCTTGCACATCACCGACTACACATGACATAAGAGAATGACCTAGACCCCCTTGATAGTCCGGTTTTTCCTATGGACTCAAAACCCTAACAACCACTCCAGTGTTCCAAACACTTGCACCATAGCTTGTTCTCCGCTTTGATCCATCTCCATCAACCCTTGGACTCCATCAAGTTCACAAGCCTCCATGCTTGCGGTCATTGTCATCAATCGCCAAGGACACCATCATCCATATGATTTGTAATAGAGTTAAGAGATGATTCCTACATAGACAACACTCGTGTAGATGTTAGCCCACAATATCATAGTTGTCATCTATCAGCAAAACATCCATACCATGGGGATCCAATCATCAATGGTCATGAAGCTTACAATCTCCCCCTTTTTGGTGATTGATGACAACCACTACTTAATTAAAAAAACTTCAATGAATAATCGGACTAAATAAGCTACACAAAGATCGAGAGGAACCATAACAACATAAGAGAGAAAACGCATAAGGTCCTGCTTAATCAAGTAACATCTAGAGACATAAGGAAAAGAGAGAAGAGCATACTCTAGATGAAAATGCATGCATGTCATGGCAATATATTGAATGAAAGCATAAGGACATGCAATGCAAGGCATAAATGATGACATTCAACAAGATAGCATGGCAATGCATGAGATTTGAAAACAAGTATTCATCATCATGATATCATACACAGGCATGCAAGATAATCAATAAATACAAGCACTGCATATGAAAGGAAATAAACCAAGTGAGATCAAAATGAGTCAAACACAAACGAATGAAAACCATGACTCACCATAATCCACGAACAACGAATAACTCCTAAAAAATAAGAACAAAATGGTCTATCTCCCAAAACCTCACAGCTCCCCCTAGATACAAGCTAGTCTCGATTGTAACAAGATCACACTCCCACTCCCCCTAGACCTAGTATCTTCTCCCCCTTTGGCAACAAGCACCAAACAGCCAACAAGGTGGGAAAAGATGAATATCTAAGCCCTCGTGGTCGAAGGAAGTGGTGCAGTGACGTCCTCTATGGGCTCTGCTCCTGGCTGCTCCTAAGGTGGATCCTGCTGTGCTCCCTGAGCCTGTGCCACCTGAGCATCCAGCTGCTCAAAGAAACCAAGGTCTACAGGCGACTCAGACCCGCTGTCCTATGCTGCTGTAGTGACTGTGGCAGTCTCCTGAACTGAAGTCAGGAGTAGTATGAGATCTGCCACGTCCTGCTGAGTGAAACCTCCACGGATAAGGTCCTCTGCTGCCTGAGTAGTAAGAGTGGAAACAATGGCAGTAAGAGGTGGAGCTAAAACTGTAGCTGTCTCTAGGGCAGCCTGGGAGTCTGCACGAGTAGTGTGCATGATGTCTGAGAACAGACTCATGACCGGTACGTGCTGTGAACTGGAGGGTCCTGCCATCTGCGAGCTAGAATAGTGTGAGGGCGAAACAAACAACACTGACACAAAAAAGGCTGATACTGGAGAGAGCTGTGCTGAAGAGAAAGTCTGTCCTGCTCCCCCTGTCGGTAAGATCCCTGAGAGTGACAGTCCACTGGACTGTACTGTCATCAAAGTAGTGAAGGGTCCTGGCTGAGTCTGCAGCTGCTGGAAGTGAGGAAACACTAAAGGTCCTAGCTGCTGACTGGCCCGCCTCTGAGTAAGCTCCGTCATCTGAGTCACTAGAGCGAAGACAAGGGCCATCTGCTGACACTGAAGCTCTGCCTGTCCTCTGATCAGATCCATCATCTCACGTCTGTCCTCTAACACACTATGTATAAACTTACCCTACCGTCCTGCAAGTGCTGTCACTATGATAGTGTCCTCAGACTGCAAACTTGTCAGTTGGGGAGGTGCTCCTGTACTGGCTGACTCAGAAATCATCGTCTCTGGCTGAGCTGCCTGCTCGTGTAGTATCGGTGACTCTTGCTCCTCCTCTTCTGTGTGCTGCCTAGAGGTGGACTGGGATCCCGTAGGGACTCTAGGTGAGTAGCTGGTGGTCACCTCAGGGAAAGCGTCGTACTGCTCATCCGTCACTAGGCCCATCCTCTTCAAGAGATAGCAAATGTAGGGCCCGTAGACCAAGTGACGTCCTCCAACCCTCTCAGAGATCACCTCCTCCATCTCTCCAATCAGAAGGCCTGCCAAGTCAAATGGCTGCCTCCTCATAATAGCTGCTAGAGTCCACTGATGGAGAAGTGTGAACTCCTCTCTGTATCCTGACCTAGGGATGATAGTCCTGGCGACTATCGCTCTCACCACCTTAGCCTCTGCAGTGAGTCTCGCAGGCCCTCTGTCAAACCCTAGTGTGTGCGGTGGTGGAAAGGCAATCGACACCATCTTGTCTGTAGGCATCTTCCCTCCCTGAGGTCTGCGGGGTGGTGCTAGTGTACCATAGGCACTCCTCTAAAGTAGGAAGTCTGAAGATAGGAGTCCTAGGTTATGGATCAAATCCTGTCGAGTCACACACTGTGGCTGCCCTATGTACAAGAACCAGAACTCTGAGCGATCTCTGGCAACCCATAGTATGGCGTAGAACTCTAGCACCACATCCTCTCTGTATCTGTGTGGAGCAGTAACCAGCTCTGCTAGTCCTGGCAAGTACGTGAAGTACAGCTCCATGTCTATGCCGGTGGCCCTCCTCATGGCCTCATACATCGTGTACTGCTACAGCACAAAGACTTTGTCCTTGCCTTTCTGGCCATGGTAGCGTCGAAGACCCTCACCAATCCTCCTCTGGAGGCCTGTCCAGTACCTCTCTCCAGCAGCAGGGTCTGTAGGGACTGGAACCCACAGCTCGAAGAGTACCAAGCAAAGCGCCTTAAGATCCTTTGTAGGAATCCAAAGGATGTCTGGCTCTCCAGCTGCCTGTACCAGTCTCTGCAGCCTTCTCGTCCACACCTCACAGGTGCACCTCGGGTCTCCTGCCCGGTGAGCTGTCCTCTAGGGAACAGTCTCCTCTGCCTCCTCCTCTGACTCCTCCTCCTCAACCAGCTCCTCGGACTCTGACTCTAAGGTCTCCTCTCCAGTCTCCTCCTCCTCGGACTCCTCCTCCTGCTGCCTGGAGGATCCCTGATCCGCAGTTCTCGATGATCTCCCCTGACGGGAAATAGGAGTATGCTACGGCCACGGCGGTGGCACAACTCCGACTGCTAGAGGTGTAGTCCTGTGCCTAGTGCTCCTCCTCAAACCCTGGTCCTCAGCTGGCTGGCTGATCCTTAGATGGGATCCAGGTGTCCTGCGTGACTGCTCCATGGCGTCCAAGTGTTGAGCCAACCTCTGGGCTCTCTCTGACTCTGGGTCCAGTCTCGATCTCTTCTTGCTCTTAGGTTTCTCAGGCATCTTCCCTTTGCCCTTATCCTGTCCTGACCCTGCCATCACTGACTGCTACTGTCACTGCATGCACATAGGTGTAGATGGGATAAGCATAGAGTGCTAATACATCTACAAGCAAAACACCGCTAGGAAAGAATGCGCAATAGAAACCCTAGCAAAGAATGAAGGACATGATCACTAGACAATTATGCAAAGTAACAATAGTGATCATCGACTATATGTGGTTGGTGAGAGTCATCTAGTGTACAGTCAAATAATGGCAATAAATCTAACTGTAGATTAGACAAGAGACAAACCCTAGACATGCAATTAATAGATAGGCATGGAATTAATTGCAGACTAGGTTGAGCTAAATTACCTAATTAATGCAACTAAACATAGGAAATTAATCTACTTGCATTAATTACAGGAATTGCTCAATAATCAGGGCATATCTCGATGAAAAGAGGATAAGCACGATACCCTGGGGAGAAACCGAGGCCAGAGATGAAAGACACGCAACCGATCATCACGGAACACCGACAGTCAGCGATGGGAGGATGAAAGATTGAAACTTTCACCCTAGCAATCAGGAAAGGGAGAGGCTGGTGTTGCTGCTTGCACACATGTAGGGCAGAGGCGGCTCGACGACGACTGCAAGCACACGGTGGCGGCTCTGTCCCGAGCGGCGCGTGGTGGAGCAGCGGTGGCTTGGGACGAGCGGTGGCGCGAGTGCGTCGGAGAACGAGGCAAGCATGGCTAGCTGCTTGAGCGGGGGTAGGGCGAGTGGCGGCGCGTCGACGAGCGGAGGAAGGGAGCTCGGGCACGGCGAGGCGGGTGAGAACGGTGGCGAGGTCGAGCGGTGGCAATGTCCTGTGCATGTTCTTGGCTTTGAGAGAAGATCGAGGAAACGACCAAAAATTGGTCGGACTATTTTGACCTAGGTCAAATCTTACACGAACGGCCGAGATCAATCAACGAATAGATCAATAGCTTAGATCAGAGAGCATATCGCGCGATCAACTCGAGTGACCGGACGGTACGGTCTCTGGACCCGACGGTCCGGTCTGCTCTGGGTCTGCTGGTGAACCATATAGACCGGACGGTCCGGTCACTAGGACTATACTGTCCGGTCTCTATGAACAGACTCCCCAGAACACTGTGCCCAAGGGCACTTGACTGGACTGTACGGTCCGAAGATCAGACTGTATGGTCACTATCAAATTTTTGTTGAATCATGGAATTTCTCCATTTTTCAAGTGCCCTCGCTAAACACACAAAGGAACACCGCACTTGGAATATAGAGGGAACTCTCAAACACTCTTTTTCAAATAGTGGACTCTATGGCCTCATAGTTTTCACAAATGCCAAATGAAAGATCGAGCAAATAAGAACCAAGGCAATAAAGAACCAAAAGGGTATGTATGAGCCTTAGTCCATGAACCGCACGAGTAGATTTAACCTCGGAGATCATAAGAGCTTGCTCAATGGGCATGAAGCACAATCCTTTCCTTTGGTCACACTTACGGAGATGTAATCTCATATAGAGCATGAGGCACAAATATCTCCGAATGTGACAAGCCTCCTTTGTGTTTCCTATATGATGCATGCAACACGCATTTTACATATGCAATGAAGGTAAACATGCCATGTGAGTGCAAGCAATATTAAACAAGACACAAAGGAAACCTAACAATGTCAAGTTTGAACCCCTCTCAAGCTTACTCACTATAAGCCATACCCTTTCCTTGAGAGAAGTCAAACCACCATCTCAAGCACTCCCCCTTGCTTATAGCTATCTTGAGTGGGTTAGACATTGACTAATTTTTATGTATTTTTCTTTTAGTTATTTACACATGCATGGATGTAAAGCATACTAGTCACAAAGGAGTCCTAATTACCATGCAATGCAAGAGAAAGAAAAACACACTACAACTACCAAAAACAAAACGAACACGGTTACCTCCCTCATGAGTAGATAGGTCGTTGAGGTCCATGTCACTTGTGGTGGACTGCACATGATCTTCATGAAAGCACTCGGTCCACCACCACCACCAACTAGGTCTTGTTCTTGGGCATCAGCTTGTACGTAGCCGATCTCTCAAGATGAACAATGCACTTAGGCACCCATATGCTCTTGACCTTTTGCTTCTTGTTTGGTGGTCCTAAAGCCTTGGCTTTCACCTTGCCATCCTTGTTCCTAAAAAGTTTGAAATGGGTGTTCTCATGGAACAAGTTAGCATTAGGTAAAGCAATGGAACTTCTCACCCTTGGACAATCCTTGGTGGCGTGGCCATCCTTGCAACACCTCTCACAATAGTACTCGTCCCGATGATGTCGATGGCGGTGGGATATGAGCCAAGTCCCCGGTGGGAGACATTGTACACAAGATTCCTTCCAAGAATCTCCTTGTGAATGGCTCTACCATGTGTAAGCCTCTCAAAGCCATCCATCACCATCTTCCTCTCTTCCATAAGCTTGTGATATTCCTTCAAAACAAGTGGCTCAAGAGAAGAAACCTCAATCGAGGTAGTTTGTTCATCACACATAGTAGAAGTGTGACAACCCTACTCCGAAAAGTAGAGTATGTCGCACAGGATCATCTCGGGAGATGGTTAACGAAGTAACCATACACAGCATTCACACATGAACATTCATCATTTACAACATTACATCACTTAAGTGCATAACATTACAAGTCCAGGGGTGAAATATGATTAAGTTCAGATCTGAGTACATATGTCCTTAGTACATATTACACAATTTTTTTTGCGGAAGCGGTGAAATGACAAAACACGACGTTTAGTCCTACGTGAACCATGCCGGACCTATGGCGATGGCTCACCCATCTAGATTAGGAGAGCTGGGGACCCATTCGATGGTCCAGTTCTAAGGCTCCTCGCCTTCCCACACAACCTTATTACAACAATCACAATAGGTCGTTTGAGGAAGACCTGAAAAACAACATCAACGCAAACCCTGAGTATCTAACATACTCCGCAAGACTTACCCGTCAACTGGTTTGCTAAAACCGACTCCTAGTATGCAGGGGGGCTGACCGGTTTTATTTGATGTTTGCATAAAAAGCTCCTATTAGTTCTATGCTGCACTTTCAACCTCTTTAATCAAAGTTTTACTTTGCTTATTGTAGAACACAGCTACGGTGAGGGTAGCTGGCTACTAAGACACGAATATAGCTAAAGAGCAATACACCATAGCAATAGGTATCCATAGCATAAGTAAAATTTCAGAAAAACTTAACCACAACTTTACTACTTAACATATCATTGCCGCTGCTCGAACAAGAGGTACTCATAACCGCGAGGGACGGCAATTCGAATTGATTTACATCCTGCAGGGAGAACCCAAATACACGACATACGCATCATTTAAGAACACGTATGGCCACCGTTCACAAGGTTGCTATAAAGTCGATCCGGGGCCATCGATCCCGAGTACACGTCCTCCCCGCGATACAGTACTTCGTATCCGAGGCTTAACTCATGCACTCTCCAGCGGTCCTCAAACCCGTGCAACCACCGTGCTATTCACATCACCTCTGGATCGATGAGTATGGCCGTCCAACAATACGGCGCCCAAGTTACTAGGTTTACCAATTCCCATATTAAAGGTATGCACTTGGTACAGTTCAATACTTGTTCACGGAGTTGCAACGGTAGGTGCTCCATTTTTATCGAGTTCATCAACCCCTCGAACCATAGTTGAATCTCTAACCTACTGTTGACTCCACTAGTTTAAGCATAGCATTTGCTAACGGAAGGGCTTACTAACATACTAATCATGGGTCATTGTGGGAGTATGCAAGTGTGTTGCATCCAAGTCCTACACTTAATGCAGAATACAGTATTCCTAACTTGTGATAAAGAAAAGGACCCGAGTGATAAAATGGGTTATGCACCAGGGCTTGCCTTGGGTGTGATCGTAGTTAGCGTCGTCACCAAAGTGCACTTCAGCTCCTTGCTGGTCCGGTGTGATCTCCTCGGTCTCGATCCCTATATGGAATGGATATGCATTAATGCCAAGGAATGCACGAGGTTTCATGGAGTTTTCTTGATTAAAGATGGAATGCATGGCATGGCAATTCATGGCACTTCCTCAGCAAATAAACATTAGTGCCTAGTCATTTATTTATGAATGTGTGTACACCTAAGTATGACATTGTAGCTACTGAATTTTTGAAGGGACAAACTTCTAGCTACAAAAATGCAATTTCTTAATCATCACACTCTTAGTGTAAGTCTACTTTAACATGAGCATGGCCTAAATGTTGATTAATTGACACCATGGTTGATGATGACATGACAATGTAGTACTTAGGGTTAAATTTCAGAAAGTTCCTTTTTGAGCCACTTAGCTAAAGTGACCATATGTAAATTAATACTATACCTAAAATGGCCCTTTAATTTGCATTACTAGTTCTAGTTCATATAATTAATCAAGAACCAAAGCATATAGCTGCACAATGAGACATCCTACTGTAATGTGAAGATGAGTTATTTTACATGGATTTCCAGAAATTAGTTGATTCTTACTTTCCTTAAATACACACATGAAGTAATATTTATATGAAGAATTTCTTAGTTACTTAACACTTGATCAATTTCGACAGGGAATTTATACCTAGGTAGCTTCAAATTTTTCATGAGATTTTACACAAGTGTACAAGTGCATAAAGAACAGGAATGCCAAATTTCATGAATAAATTCCCAGCCAATGATTTATATAAATTCAATTACTGCAAATGAGGATTATGCAATAATATTGAAAATATGCATAAAAATGGAAATGTTCTTTTGCAGAAAGTTTAGATATGCCATGAACTGCTTACTGAGCAAATTTCATGAATTTACCATTTACACATAATTACTTATGAATTTATTAAGCAAATTAGGGATGTGAATTTGATGGATTAAATAAATTAATTTACTGAATAACCTTGGACTTGATATTGTTTTTCTGGTAGAGCAAGATTTTAGGAGTCTAATAAAATTAATTTCACATTTTTAGGCCTTTTATTTCTCGAGTTATTGAATTTTCAAGTTTAATCGAAGTTCACCCTTATTTACAAATCTGCCACCGGGTTCAAATCCTTCAAACGCGCGCGCGCGCAGCGGCCGGCAACGGCGAGCTCGGCCTAGCGTCCGATCGGCGGCACGTCCGGGGCTCGCGCGCAACTCGGAGAGTCTCCATGCCGAGGGGAGCTCGTGGAGGGGGTCAAAGGGAGATGTGGCTCACCGGAGAGCGTCGGCGACGACGCGCGGCGGCAGAGGCAGCTCCGGCGAGGTCCACGCGATGGAGGCCGGGGTTCGGTCGACGAGCGTCGCGGTGGTCCGGGGACGGCCAGCGTCGAGGAACTCGTCGAGGGGGAAGGCCGGAGGGGGGTTCTCGTCGGCGAGGGTGTCGGGTCCCGGCGGCGGTGGCTGGGACTTCGCAAAATCCGGTGAGCACGCTGCACGAGGGAGGAAGCGGGTTAGAGGGGAGTGAGGTGATGACCTTGCGCGTCGATTTGCGAAGGAAGGAGGGAGTGGGAGGCCACCTAGTCGGAGCTGTACACGGCGGCGGTCATGGCGGGGAAGAACAGAGCACTGGCACGGTTTTCGCCGGGGAGAGGGAGGAGAAGAGGGTGCCGGCGCTCGGGGGCTGATCTGGAGTGTGGGAGAACTGGTTGCGAGCTGAGAGAGAGTGAGAGGGATGAGTCTGGGTGCTGATGCTGCTTTTTGACCCGGCCGGCGGAGGAGAGAACCGAGGGAGGGGGAGAGAGGGAGAAAAGGTCGCGCTGTCGGCAGGGGAGTGGCTGCCGGCGGTGGGCGACTTCAATTTCCGGCCGGTGGCATAGGGCGGCAAGTTGGCAGCACAGTGGCCGGAGTGGGGCGACAGGAGAGCGGCAGTGGCGACCGTACGGGGCGCGTCGGTGTCGGGCGGAGACTGGCCGGAGCGAGAGGGAGAGAGAAGGGGCGGTTGACTCGGCTTGACTCAGAACTTGGACTCGGGTTTGGTAAATTTAGACACGTTCCGTTGCTCCAAATTGGTCACAAATTTTGGTGTGGGTTCAGTGAAACGTGTGCTCCAACTTTGCTTTTGGGTGCACCTGATAGTTTTGCCTTGATAAATTAGGAAAATTCCAAACCCGAAATACACTCTTATGACTTTAGGGGAATTTTTAAGGGTATTAAATGGTTACCAAAAATTATGGAAAAATTCTCAAAATTATGTTTTATTATGGCCATTCAGAATATTGAAAAATATGGGGGTACTTCCATGGGTTTTGGTAATGTTTGTGAATGACCCCTTTTTTTTAATATTGTGGGATTAATTAAGTAGGTTTCTTCTTTTTATTGTTTGGCACCTGGATTGATTATACTTTTGCTTATCCCTAATTGATGTTAAGTTTTGTTAACCTCCTTTTGTGACATGGGATGTCATAAGAAGTATCGCTCTTTGATGAACAAGAGGAGGGAGAGGCAAGGTTCTCAACATTGATGGCCTCAAAAGTAATCTCAAGTGCCTTGTACTTCTCATGAAGCTCTACATGATCACCCTTGAGTTTGTCATAACTCTTGTTTAGGGCATCATGAGATGTGAGAAGGTCCTTGAGCTCACTCTCAAGCTCACCAACATGGTCCTTAGCCAACTTACACTCTTTTCTTACCACATCCAACATTTTGGATTTCTTGACAGCGATGTCACGGGCTTGCTCAAGCATACTCCACAATTTGGCACAAGTGCGCTCCTCGTCATCGCTGTCATCACTACTCTCATCCTCACTCTCCCCAAGTTGGCTCGAAGCCATGAGGCACGTGGGAGGAGGAAGGAGAGCATGTGGTGATGTGGTCTTGATCCTGGCTAGGCCGATCACGTCTTCATCACTTGAGGAGGTGGACTCATCACTTGAGTTGTCGCTTGTCCACTCCCCCACAAGTGCCTTGCAAGAGAACTTCTTCTTGTAGTCTTGGGGCTTGCCTTTGCCCTTGGACTTGTCTTTGTTGAAGACTCTCTTCATCTTTTGCTTGGCTTTGGGGTCTTCTTCTTCTTCTTCACTTGAATCTTGTGACTTGAATGCTTCTCTGTTGGGCTTTGGGCACTCACGAACAAAGTGATTCTTTCAGCCATAATTGAAGCACTTGCCCCGGGACTTGGAAGTGAACTTGTTCTTGAAGGTCTTCATTTTCTTCATGAGAAGAGCCAAGTCCTCGGTCAAGTCACCCTCATCATCATCTTCATATTCATCATTGGTGTCCACCTTCTTCTTGCCTTTCTTACTCTTGCTTGATTATTGCTTGTCAGCTTGTAGAGCAAGGTTGGATGATTGAGGGTCATCCATCCCTAGCTGATAGCTCTCAAAGGCGATGATCTTGCCAAGTACATCCTTCATGGTCTTGGTCTTGAGATCACTCTACAAGATGTATGTGATGATTGACTCATACTTGGGGTCTTTGAAAAGCCTCAAGAATCTTCTGATGACCTCCACGGGCTTGAGCTTGAAATCATCCCCAAGTGCATTGATCTCCTCCACTAGCACATGAAAATGAGAATACACAACATTAGCTCTCTCATGTGGCAATCTAGCAAAGTGATCATACTTGTTCTTCAGCACATAGTATCTTTCCTTTTTGACATCACTAGTACCCTCATGGATACTCTAAATCTCAGTCCAGATACCGTGTGCTATCGAACTAGCATCCAATCTAGCAAACACATCCTTGGAGATGTATGAGAACAAAGCATTCTTGGCCTTAGCGTTGTTCTTAATGAAGTCAGGCTGCAGAAGGTTAGCATCCGCATCGGACTCATGGGTCACTGCCCATATCTCTGGATCAAGGGACTCAAGGTAGGCTTGCATATGAGCCTTCCAATACCCAAAGTCCTCCCCATCGAATATGGGAACATTCCCCACCTTTCCCGGCATCCTTACTCAAGGCGGTGAAGCCTCAAATTGAGCACTTGGCTCTGATACCACTTGTAAGGACCGAAGGCCAACCGAGAGGGGGGTGAATTGGTGGGCTAACCACAAATCCAAATACTTTAGTTTCACGCTTCTAAAACCTAACGAGTCGTTACAACCTAAACAATTCTAGTAGGCCAAGACCCTACACATGCTAGTGTTTATAATGCAAAGCCAGGCGTGGAAGCTAAATACACTATCCTATGCAAGCCACAAGTCACCCTATCACTAGAGCACACAATTACAGAATAGTAATTAGAGGGTCAAGGAATGCTCATGATTTTTCCCGAGGTGTTGGAAGGATGGCGCCTTCCCCTACTTCTTGTTGGACCACTCCCGTCGGAGTCCCGGTCCCTCCCACCACCAAGTGGAGTTCTAGCCCACGAGCCCGCAATCACTCCTCTAGTGAAGACACAGTGTGCATCACCGCTGCACAAAGCACAAGCTCGCCTCCCTCGAGAACTTGTCGGACTCCCCGAGCCAACACAGGCGCTCACTATTGATGCCCCTTCAAACCGTGTACAAACTTGTGACGGCCTTCACAACCAATCATGATAGGCTTGATCATCGACTCCTAACCGTTCTAGGTCTTACCATACACCAAGTGTAACAACCTGGATCAAACCCTCAAGGACACCCTAGCCTTAGTGTGTAAGGTAGCTCCTTGTTACTCTCACTAGCAATCTCAAGATATCCAATATCCTCTCCTAGTGCCCTCCTCTTTTCCTCTTGGACCTTACCAAATGCTCTCAGGTATTGTACTGGCCAAGAGAGGTCTCCAAGATCCCAGCAACGAAGTTATATAGGCTCCCAACCTGAAACTAACCATTGCTCTATGAAATCAGCATTCTGGGCCTCCAGACCGGACTGTCCGGTCACTGCCTGACCGGACCGTCCGGTCACTGCAAACTGAGCTCCAACGGCTCTCTGCCCCTGTGCTGAAATCCTGCTAACAGGACTGTCCAGTCACTGGACTGGACCGTCCGGTCCACTTTCTCTCTCCATTCCAGGAAGATCCGCAAATTGCAACCTCTCTGTCGTCCCTACACTCCTACTGACCGGACTGTCCAGCCTGTATAGAGTCTCCTACAGTCAGAGTCCTTGCTCCTTGCGCTAAGTCCTGGAAATCTCCACATAGTGACCGTACAGTCCGGTCACCTCTGACCCATCTGTCCGGTCACTACATCCAGAAGCTAAAACTTGTTGTCCTCGCTTGACTTGGTTTCCCGGCTTCTCCGAACAGCTCCTTGGCTTCTCCACTGTCACCTAGTGCCTGTGATTTCACCGAGAAACCTTGTATATCACCAACTAGACATGACCTAAGAGAATGACCTAGACCCCCTTGATAGTCCGGTTTTTCCTATGGACTCAAAGCCCTAACAACTGCTCAAGTTTTCCAAACACTTGCACCATAGCTTGTCCTCCGCTTTGATCCATCTCCATCAACCCTTGGACTGCATCAAGTTCACAAGCCTCCATGCTTGCGGTCATTGTCATCAATCACCAAGGACACCATCATCCATATGATTTGTAATAGAGTTAAGAGATGATTCCTACATAGACAACACTCATGTAGATGTTAGGCCACAATTTCATAGTTGTCATCTATCACCAAAACATCCATACCACAGGGATCCAACCATCAATGGTCATGAAGCTTACAGGTCTCTAACCTCTGTTGCTCATTAGGATCCGAAGGCAGCGTTCCCTTGTCCAAATATTGGATGAGTGGGTCGCGCCAATCGGTCTCCATGTTGTCATCACCAATAACATCAGTAACAATACTCATTAATACATCCGACCGAGGAGAAATCATGGGGGAATCCAGAGTGTGTAAGAAAACACCTGGCGGGACCGCAGACCGAGATGATCCCATCTTGGTCAGTTCATCGGCCGCTTGGTTATTGTCTCGAAGGACATGCATGAACTTCAATCCATCAAATTTGTCTTCGAGCTTCATTACTTCTTGACAGTAAGCACTCATATTGTCATCCACACAGTTCCAATCCTTAGTGACCTGATTAATGACCAAAGCCGAGTCACCAAAGACGTCAAGGCGCTTGATGCCAAGCGACGCAGCAATGCGCAGACCATGTAGAAGGGCTTCATACTCCGCAGCGTTATTGGACGCGTGAAACATCACCTGAAGGACATATCAAAGCTTCTCACCAGTCGGTGAGACAAACACGACTCCTGCACCAGCTCCTTGTAATTGAAGAGATCTTGTGCAGTAGGTGGATTTTGAAACTCCGACCACTCGGCAATGAAATCTGCTAATGCTTGTCCCTTTATAGCCAACCAAGGCGTGAACGTAATGGTATACTGACCAAGTTTGACTGCCCACTTGGCGATTTTTCCTTCGGCTTCTCGATTGTGCAGCACTGTGCCGAGTGCGAAGGAGGTCTGAACTTCGATTGGATGAGCTTGAAAATAATGCTTCAACTTCCTGGAGGTGATCAACAATGCATACAACAACTTTAAGATCTATTGATTCTTTGCGTTAGAGGCACCAAGGACCTCACTCACAAAATAGACCAGGTGTTGTACTTTTTGTATATGTCCCTCTTCTTCTCAATTGACTGTTAAAACAGTACTCACAACCTGAGTTGTGGCCAATATGTAAAGTTGAAGTTTTTCTCCTGGCTCCGGAGGCACCAATACTAGAATGTTGCTGAGGTAAACCTTCAACTCGTCCAATGCCGACTGTGCCTCTTTGGTCCAAACGAAGTCCTCCTGCTTTTTAAGCAGTCAGAAAAGTGGTAACCCTCTAACCCCTAGTCGGGAAATAAAGCGACTCAGGGACGTCATGCATCGGGTCAGCTTCTAAACGTCCCTTTGAGAATTAGGTGGCCCCATATCAACGATCGCCTTGATTTTATCCGAGTTGGCCTCTATACCTCGTTTCGAAATGATGTAGCCGAGTAGCTTTCCCGAAGGAACCCCAAAAACACACTTCTTAGGATTTAGCTTCATTGAATAATGCCTTAGATTTTCAAAGATTTCTGCCAGGTCAGAAATAAGTTCCTCAATGTTTCGAGTCTTGACAACGATATCATCAACATACACCGTTGGTAGCGTTGAATACCCCGTTGGTAAGTCGCGCTAGCGTTCTTCAGACCGAAAGGCATTGTGATATAGCAATAGGTGCCAAAGGTTGTTATAAAGGAAGTTTTAATCTGATCTTCGACCTTCAGTAGGATCTGGTGATAGCCTGAATAGGCATCCAGAAAGCTTAAGAGCTCACACCCGGTTGTTGAGTCTACAATCTGATCAATACGAGGAAGAGCGAAGGGGTCTTTAGGACAGACCTTGTTGAGATCGGTATAATCAACACACATCCTCCATTCTTTATTCTTCTTGGGTGCAAGGACTAGATTTGCTAACCAGTCGGGATGATACACCTCCTTTATAAACTTAACATCTAATAGTCTAACTATCTCCTTCTTCATGGCGTCCTTGCAGTCTTGTGCGAATCTTCTAAGCCTCTGCCGAATGGGGGTAGCCCCAGGGGGTACCCTTAACTCATGCCCAATCTTTTCCCTAGGAACTCCCGGCATGTCAGATGGTTTCCATGAAAAGATGTCCCTATTTTCCTGGAGGAAAAGAGTGAGCGCGAGTTTCTATTTCTCGTCAAGGTTGGCCCTAGCATAAGTTATCTTATCGGGGTCCTCAGGATCGAGCATGATTTCCTTGGTTTGGATGTCATCGGTCTGAATCTTGTCTTTGGTAGGCTTTTTTGCTGGAACTGCCGCTCCAATCTACTCATCCATGCCGACTGCCTTCTGGATCTCCTTCTGGTCGAACAGCATCAATTGTTTATTGACCATCTCACAACTCTGTACATCGCAATCAAAAGAATTCCGAAGATCAAAGTGGAGGGAGATTATTCCATTCGGGCCTTGCATCTTGAGGGTGAGATATGGATAATGCAGGACAGCCATGAATTTAGCCATCGTCCGTCGACCGATGATAGCATGATATGCCGAGTCAAAATCTGCCAACTGGAAGAGAATGCGCTAGGTCCTAAAGTTTTCACAGGTACCAAAGGTGACCGGTAGACTGACCTGTCCAATAGGAACTGAAGTCTTGCTAGGTAGAATCCCATGGAAAGGTGAAGAACTCGGCTGGAGGTCATTGACTGACAGACCGAGCTCTTTAAGAGTCTTGGTGAAGATTAAGTCCAAACTGCTACCTCCATCAATGAGTACTTTGTTGAACTTTACCTCCTTTATCGTGGCAGCAAGCACCAGCGGGTATCGACCCGGCTTTGGTATATGCTTGGGATGATTCGACCGATCAAAGGTGATTGGCATCTCAGACCACCTCATGAATTGAGGCGCAGCTGGTTCCACCGAGTTGATCTCCCAAAGTTCCAGCTTCTGCTTGTGCTTGGACACATAGGCATCCGAGCCACTGAAGATGAAGTTCACTTCCTTGCGGGGCTCCTGGAACTCTCCTAAATCATCCTTGTCGCCATCGTCCTTGGTCTTGTCTTTGCTATTGCGCCTCGAGGGATCTTTAGCCACCTTGAGCGCAGCTGTTGCAAAACCCTTCAGTCGATAGCAATCCTTCGCTTTGTGGTTTCCCTTTGGGTGCCAAAGGCACGGGCCACTTAGCAGCTCATCCGTAGACGGTTGGCTTGTTCGAGGGTTCTTCTAAAATTGGTCCATCGTGTGAACCGCGTTGTTAGACTTCCTCTTCTTGTCCTTCTTGGAGGACTCAGGCTTGTCTGACTGCTTCTTCTTGCCTTTTCCCCACAGATGTCATCTAATGCCGACTCACCAGATGTGAACTTGTCAGCGATCTCGAAGCACTCTTGAGCGGTCAGCTTGAGGTCATGATTCCTCCGACCGATCTCTCGAACCAAATCATCGCCGCGGATCCCTCCTTGGAAGGCAGCAATAATTTGTTGGTCCGGGACATTGGGGATCTCAGTCTTCTTAGCGCAAAATTGCTTGATAGTCACGAAGAGGTTCATCGGTCTTCTGGTTGATCTGAGTGAGGTCGAAGTGGTTGCCTAGTCGATTGCAGGTAGCTTGGAAGCATTCTATGAGCTTCTTGTTGAGGTCTCCCCAAGACGTGATTGACTCCTCCGGAAGAGATGTGAGCCATATCCGAATGGCTGGATCCAGGCAGACCGGAAGGTAATTAGCCATTATGTAGGAATCACCTCCAGCTGACCGAATCACCGTGCTGTAGAGCTGCAACCACTCTCGGGGGTTGGTCTGACCATCGTATTTTTTGATGTGGACCGGCTTGAATCCTTTTGGCCATCGAGCTATGCGAAGCCTAGGGATATAAGCTTTGATGCCATTGATCTCATCGTTGGTAGGCGTCAGCGACCGCCTATGCCAGTCTGGAGACGAAGTTGGATGACGACTGTGTCGTGGACCAACATCATCATCTTGACGACATCGCCGATGGTCATTATCATCATTATCGCACCGATCCCGATCGTCATGTCAATGACGGTCGTCGCGGTTGTCTCTTGGAGGAGGATCTTGACGGTCCTCTCGTCGGTTGTCCCGTCGGTCATCCGTTCGCCAATCACGGCGTTCTTTCTCGTAGCATCAGTTGTCCCGAGCGTGTTCTTCATAGTGTGAGTTGATGGTATCTCGTCCATCACGGACACTGAGAGAATTTCTTAGATCTTCACACCTATGCCAACCTCGTGAAGATGTGTGACTAGAGCTTGTGACCGACTGAGATTTTGCGGCCTCTTGAGCTGCAGCAGCCTTAAGCATAGCCACCACCTTCTGCATCGCAGGGGTCTTATAATTCGCATCGACCATTAGAGTGTCGAGCAAAGTTTTGGCCTCGGTGATGTTATTTTGAGGAGTGTGGTAGACCTTGACGCCATCTACTTCGAGGTCTAGACCAAGATCCAGTCGGTGTGCGTTGCGTGAACCACGCGACCCTCTTGGTCGATGGCGGTGACCAATCGATAAGTCATCAACTGGAGGGTTCTCCTCCTGTTGACCTACTTTGGCTAGTTGCTTCGGGTGGCCATCGACGAGGTTACCTTCTTGTTCACCGTCTTGGTCACCATCTTGGTCTCCATCCGCAGGATCTGCTATATCCACCATGTTGACAGCATGGGGATATGGGTAAGCGGATCTGATCGAGTCCTCATCAAAGGACCGATCCGATTTCGAATCATTCCCGATGGAAGGACCTTCTTCCTCAGATCCGAGTGGAACCAATGCGGGGATCATGTCAGATGAACTCGGTGATCACGCCATGGAGACGACTGTGGCCATGTTGGATCTGTAGTTTTCCAAACCTAGGGCTTCGTTGTCGCCGACCGTGAAGTCGAGCGATCCAAAGGAGATCTTAAGTCCGGTGAGTACTGAATGATGGGAATTTCGGCCATCGTAGTCGACGGAGAATCCCGGCGAGCCTTGTCCCCTTCCTGGCGTGCCAACTGTCGAAGCTTGAGATCGGTAGTAAATATATAGGGCTACGTCGAGACTAAGAACTATGATGCTAACACAAGACGCCGAGTTATATAGGTTCGGGCCCTCTCGATGAGAGTAAAAACCCTATGTCTTGTGTTCTATGTATTGTATTGATGTTGTGAAACTTGTGTCGTCTAGTGTCCTTCGATGGGGGTACCCTGCCACTTTATCTATCCGGTTGGTAGGGGGGTACATGAAGAGTCCTAGTCATAATCCATAAAGATTTACATGGAAAGTCTATCTCTAAATGCCTCGTACTCCAAGTCAAGTTGGTCGGCTTCCTTGTTGATGAAGTACCCAGTCGGCTACCGATTTAGTCTTGTTTGAGGATACCCGTAGAGCAAGTATCCCACAATATTATTTTCTTTCAAGGAAAACCATAAAAATTTGCAAAACCAAAAAGAACAAAAAGATTTCATGTTTCTGAATAAAATTGATAACTTAGTCTCTACCTTGCCTAAGGAAATGATGAATAGTTGCTCTATTAGATCCCTTCGAGTCTCAAGTATACAACCTCTACTCCTCATTTTTCATGGGCGGTGGTAGATCGGCCTGATGATAATGTTAGTCCCTCTATGTTCTAGTGGGTGCAAAATGGCTACTAAAACACCAAGTCTAGTTGTTGGAGTTTATGATATGGCACGTTTTGCATGAGTTTATGATTTTTTCGTGATTAGAGTCCAATGATTTCTTTCAAAACCATGCTGCAACAACCCCCCCCTACTTGGTGCACATTTTCCCTGTGATAGAAAAATTCCTACCATGGCCAAGTATTAATTACAAACCCACTTTGATGCCATCTATGTGTGCATTGAGTTTAGTTAGGATTTGATCCTTATGAGGGACATGCACTTCCAAAGCCAATCATTTTCCTTCGCGTTATCTTTGAGTTCTCAACTAATCATGCTTGGTTATGCGGTCTCCACTTCACCAAGCATGCCAGACAATTCCTTTTGTGAAACTTTGATCCTATAAGAATGATTTGGGTTCTCCTTAATAAATGCTCAGAATAAGTGTGCAAAAAAATATTTGAACCATTAATTAGTTTCCTACACCATGAGAGTTGAAAGAAGGAAACAAAGAAAATAAAAAAAAGGAAAGAAAGAAAAGTTTATCAGCTCTCATGGATGTACAATATCAAAAAGCTTCAAGGTCCAAAATATCTTTTAGCAAAATAAAGAACCATCTTTTCACTCTAGCACAAAAATCCAGTCTTTTGGGACTAATTTGTACCCAAGGATTTTGCAATTGTGCTAGCCCACTCCTTCGTGCGAGTCCCTTCTCTCCCTCTTCCTTGGACATTATTTCTAAATGATTGGAATGAGGAAGTGCAAAGTCTTTTTGCTAGGACCATCTCTTAACTTAACAATATATGCATGCTAGATGTGCCCACCTACCAAGCTCTACATACAAGTCAATCTTTTAGAATGTAGGATGAGCACTTGGTAAGGAAACACACTTTTTGAGAGATGAGAGTCATAGTGGGAGATTTCACCAAGAGGGAAGGATTTTCAACCTTATGCAGCATTATAAAAACTTCGGACTCATGATCAAGTAGGAGGTTGTATGACAAAGTCTAAGCTAGCCATTCTAGACTTCAACAACTCATGACAAGGTTATAAAATGCCAATAAGCCCGCTATACAATGAGAATGACTTAGTGACCAAGTTATGCTAGTTTACACTTACCCATATTGTGTTGGAGTATGTGTTTGTGCACTTGATCCTCGCAGGGCTCTAATATTGAAGCAACTCATGATCCATCACTTCTAAGTTTTAATTTGCTCGAGACGAGCAAAGGTTTAAGCTTGGGGAGGTGTTGGTGGCCCATAAAACCCAATATCGGCCACCAACCGGTCAGGAAATGCAAGGTAAAGACTAAAGTTTAATAAATATTTGCTTAAACTAATAAAGTTCCACGAGTTTTGGTGAAATATGAGTTTGCAGGTACAAAAGGGCCAAAATATGCAAAAATATGAAGAAACACACCGTTGGTGGATCATGACTGTAAAACAGCCATTTTCCACTGGTCGATAGGGTCATAACGGCTGAAATCAGGACCCAGCCTATAGGGTTATAACGGCTGAAATCAGGACCCGGCCGACAGGGTCGTATAAGGCTGAAATCAGCCACCAGGCTGATCAAACCGGAGTCATTATCAGGCAAATCATCGGACCTGGCTGATTCTGCAAAACACTCCACCATGATGCCGTTTTCTCCTACCGGAACAAAAGTGATGAAATATAGCTAAGAAAAAGAGGCCAACAAGTGACCTAACTGGGACAAGTCATGAGGCAACCCAGAGGGAGTTGGCACTGCCAAGGCCGCCGCCTGGCCTGGCTTGCCACCCGGGGGTTGCTAGCCCACTAGGCCCAACAGGCCTACCGGCCCTAAAATGAATAAGCTCGTGGGAACCAACAAAACAATTGACTTTGGGATCAAATCTAAGCCGTCCAAGAGGAGTCGATCATGAACAGACATGATCTGAGGGCCGCCCGGCCTAAGCCGCCGCCCGGCACACGTGGTCGTCTGGCCTAGCCCGCCGCGTGGTACACGTACTAACTTCGCCAATTCCTAAAACCGACCACTCAAAACAACTTCCACACAATCCTAGTGGTGATCACAGTAGCAAGATAATGAACCTATGAAAGGAACAATAACCTAAGCATACTAGTGGATCACACAAAGACAATACAACTCCTATGCAAGCTAGTTACCAAAGATACACGGAAGCAAACAACAAGCTAGCAAAGGAACCTACTCATTCAATGCTACAAGATAAGGAACTAGATCACACAAGCATGAGTAGCACAATACATACTAGGGTGATCAATCAAGCGAAAGCAGCTCCTATACATGCTAGTGATCAAGTATGAAGGCTAAGTACTACTAGCAAGTAAAGAAGCATATTCATGCAAGTCTACAAGGTAATCAACTAGAGCAAGGTAAGCACACAAGCATGAATAGCATGGTATTTAAATGCGGAAAGTAAAGCATTATAGTAAGGAGTAGAGTAAGAGGTGGCTCATAATTTTTTCCCGAGGTCTCGGAAGGATGGCGCCTTCCCCTACTCCTCGTTGGACTACTCCCGCCGGAGTCCCGGTCCCTCTCGCCACAAAGTGGAGTTCTAGCCCACGAGCCCGCAATCACAACTAGAGTGAGACACGGTGTGTGTCACCGCTGCACAAACCACAAGCTCGCCTCCCTCGATAAATTGCTGGACTCCACGAGCCAACACAGGCGCTCACTATTGATGCCCCTTTCACTGGTGGGCTCAAACCGTGTACAAACGTGTGACGGCCTTCACAACCGATCATGATAGGCTCGATCACCGACACCTAACCGGTCTAGGTCTCACCATAGATCAAAAGTAACAATCTAGATCACACCCTCAAGGACACCCTAGCCTTAGATGTCCAAGATGCTCAAGTTACTCTCCACTAGCACTCTAAAGATATGCAATATCTCCTCCTAGTGCTCTCCTCTTTTCCTCTTGGACCTTACCAAATGCTCTCAGGTATTCCACTGGCCAAGAGAGATCTCGAAGACCCCAGCAACGAAGTTATATAGGCTCCAAACCTCAAACTAGCCGTTGCCTCATGAAATCAGCTTCCTAGGCCTTCTGACCGGATAGTCCGGTCACTTCCTGACCGGACAGTCTGGTCACTGTAGAACGGTATACAGAACACTCTGACCCTGCTAAAACCTGTATTGACCGGACAATCCGGTCTATTTCTCTCTCTAGTCTAGAAACATTTCGGCTTTAGATTCCTCACTGCCCAAGTTTGTGCTCCACTGACCGGACAGTCCGGTCTCTATAGCTCTCCTGACTTGACAGTTTCCTCGCTGCCCACTGTAGCCTCCAGACAAAACCATATACTGATCGTACAGTCCGGTCTCCACTAACCCCTCTGTCCAGTCTCTATGTCCAGAAGCCGAAACTTGTTATCCTTGCTTGACTTCATTTCCCGGCTTCTCCGAACAGCTCCTTGGCTTCTCCACTGTCACCTAGTGCCTGTGATATCACCGAGCAACCTTGCACATCACCAACTAGACATGACCTAAGAGAATGACCTAGACCCCCTTGATAGTCCGGTTTTTCCTATGGACTCAAAGCCCTAACAACTAGACAAGTGTACCAAACACTTGCACCATAGCTTGTTCTCCGCTTTGATCCATCTCCATCAACCCTTGGACTCCATCAAGTTCACAAGCCTCCATTCTTGTGGTCATTGTCATCAATCGCCAAGGACGCCGTTGACAATCATCATAAGGTAGAAAAGGTTTCCTACACGAACAACACTCGTGTAGATATTAGTCGCATTTCATGTTTGTCATTCATCACCAAAACATCATACCTTGGGGTGACCTCAATGGTCATGATCCTTACAATCTCCCCCTTTTTGGTGATGGATGACAACCACTACTTATGATGATCCAAAAATGGACGAGCAAGAAAGAACCAAATGAAAAGAAAAGATTAAAAGGCATACCTTGGTCCTTACCTTGGAAGTAGTCTCCCCTTGAGATGTGCTAGGTGTTGAGGGAGAACTACCCACTCATTTAGCGCACTTGGATTTCAATCTTGAGCTGAAATTGCGCCTGCCTTGGTGTTGTGGTAGTCAATCTTGTTGATGTAGACATGCACCAAGCACGTAGATGCTCATGTCGGTGAAGGCGTACATTATCGCCATAGACATGCACCGTCATTGTTTGTCTCCATGTCGGTGTAGATGTTCATCTTGATGTGATCTTCATGTAACTCAAAGTCTATTCCTCTAGGATACAAATAAGCCCATGGTAGGTGTGTACTTGAGGTATCTCATTATTCTCTTCACGGCCTTCAAATGTGACTCTTTCGGATTTGCTTGATAGCGTGCACACAAGCACACACTAAACATGATATCCGGTCTTGAAGCGGTGAGATAGAGCAAAGACTCAATAATTGTCTATATAGCTTGGGGTTCACCAATTTTCCTTTCACATCATCATCCAAGGGTTTGCTAGTAGCCATAGGTGTGTGCAAAGGCTTGCAATTCTCCATGTTAAATCTCTTGAGAAAGTCCTTAGTATATTTCTCTTGATAGATGAAGTTTCCTTCTCTCAATTGCTTGACTTGAAAACCAAGGAAAACATGCAACTCTCCAATCATTGACATTTGGAATTCCTTAGCCATCATCTCCTGAAACTCTTCATTGAACATCTCATTGGTTGACCCATAGATGATATATCATCCACATAGATTTGGCACACAAAGAGATCCTTCCCAACATGCCTCGTGAACAAGGTGTTATCAATGCTTCCAATGGTGAATCAATTTTTGAGTAGGAAGTTTCTCAAGTGTTCATACCATGCCCTTGGTGCTTGCTTGACGCCATAGAGCTTTCTTTAATTTGTACACATGTCTTGGATGTTTTGGGTCCTCAAACCCTGGAGGTTATTCCACATAGACTTTCTCATTGATCTCTCCATACAAGAAGGCACTTTTGACATCCATTTGAAAGAGATTGAAGCCATTGTGTGATGCATAGGCAAGTAAGATCTGAATAGCTTCAAGACGGGCCCCGGGAGCAAACGTCTCTTCAAAGTCAATCCCCCCCACTTGGGAATATCCCTTAGCCACTAGACGAGCCTTGTTCTTGACAATTGGTCCTTTCTCATCTTGCTTGTTCTTGAAGACCCGCTTGGTGCAAACCACATTATGATTCTTGGGCCTCTCAACCAATTTCTATACTTTTCACCTCTTGAAGTTGTTCAACTCTTCTTGCATGGAAATAACCCACTTGTGATCATCCATAGCTTCATCAATGATAGTGGGCTCAATAATAGAGATGAAGGAGAAGTTCTCATTCTCAACATTGGCCTCATCATCATTCTCTTCACTCACATAGTTGGGCTTATATTGATTTCTCCTTGTTTTTATCCCTTGAGATGGACTCCCCATGATCAAGTCTTGTGAGTAATCTTTGTTGATGGCTTTGGGTCTAGGATGGTATTTTCTTTGAGTGGGAGGATCTCTAGTTGAAGTGTCTTGTGCATCATGGATTGTTTGCTCTCTTGATATATGAGTCTCTTGTATCCCAAGAGAGGTGGAAGAGTCACTCTTATGCTTTCTTGTTTTGGACTTTGAGCTTGAGGTGAATGGGAGGGTATCTTGTGAAGAGCTAGGAGAAGTGGTTTGTGGTGAAGTATGTGGCTCACTTCTCACTTGGGTTTCCTCATCATTTGGTGCGTGAACTCTCAATGAATCTTGGGAGCAGCTTGTGGGAGTTATTTGTGGCATCTTAGGTTGTTTGTTATACCTCAGAGGACGAGGTAGGTTGAGGTGATGGAGTAGAGGGCTCATCAATATCATCATCATTGTCCTCATGGGGTAAAACCTCGCCCACGGGCATTTTTCTCATAGGCTCATCCTCAATGTTTACTTCATGAAATTCATCCTCCTTTTGAGACCCATTTGACTCATCAAATTGCACATCATAGGATTCTTCCACACATCCTGTGGCTGAGTTGTAGACCCTATATGCTTTAGAAGTCCCAGAGTACCCAACAAGAATGCCTTCATAAGTTCTACTCTCAAACTTCCTAGGCTTTCTCTTCTTGAGAATGTAACACTTGCAGCCAAAGACTTGAAAATAGGAAACATTGGGTTTCCGTCCCACCAATAGTTCATATGACATCTTCTTCAACAACCGATGGAGATAGACACAGTTTGAGGTGTAGCAAGCCGTGTTGATTGCCTCCGCCCAAAACCTCTCATGAGTTCCATACTCATCCAACATGGCACGAGCAAGAGTGATGAGCGTCTTGTTCTTCCTCTCCACTACTCCATTTTGCTCGGGAGTGTATGTAGTGGAGAATTCATGTTTGATCCCTTTCTTGTCATAATATTCCTCTATTGTAGTGTTCTTGAACTCCGTTCCATTATTACTCTTTATCTTCACAATGCTAGCATTGAACTCATTCTTTGCGCTCTTGGCAAACTTTCTGAAGATTCCACTAGCTTGAGATTTGTCCACAAGAAAGAAGGTCCAAGTGTATCTCGTGAAATCATCAATAATCACCAAATAATATAGATTGCCTCCTAGACTCTTGTAGTGTGTTGGCCCAAACAAATCCATGTGCAAGAGCTCTAGAGGACGAGATGTAGACATGAATGACTTGGTGGGATGTGAAGATGCAACTTGTTTTCCTGTCTGACAAGTGTTGCACAATCTATCCTTCTCAAAGGCCACATCCTTGATTCCTTCAACTAGATTCCTTTTGACAATCTTCTTGAGCTGATTCATTCCAACATGTGCCAGTCTTCTATGCCACAACCATCCCTTGGATGCCTTAGTGAATAGGCAAGTGCTTGGTGGCATATTCCTTGATTTGATGTTCATGACATACAAGTTCCCATGCCTTACTCCATGAAATACTGGCCCTCTCTTGGCATTCTCAATCTTAACACCGTCCTCATCAAATGTGCACTTGAAACCCATGTCACATAGTTGACCAATAGACAGAAGGTTGAAGTTGAAGGTTTCCACAGGAAAGACCTTGGAGAGATGGAGGTCATTTGTGATGGCCACCTTGCCCGATCCTGTAACTCTCCCCTTTTAGTTATCCGCAAAATTCACCTTGTCACTATCTTCGTCTTCATCAATGGTGGTGAACATGGTTGGCTTCCAGGTCATATGTTGAGTGCACCCACTATCAAGAATCCAATGAGTGCCTACACTCTTGTAGTTGACCCTGGTGGTATCCATAAGACAAGCACTAGAGGAAAAAGGGTTAGTATCCAAAACATTACTTGATTGACTAGCACTAACCTCATCGTGTCGAGCAATAAGACTATCCTCACAGATAGGGATTCTTGCAATCCCATCCAGTGGTCTCCTCCTAATGGGATAGTGAGGAGCACGGTACCTCCAATGTCCATGACCACTACCCATGTGCACATTGTCAAGGTCGATGTAGTAATGGGGAGGGTCATAGAGTCCAGTGATGTGCTCAAGCACATGTCCCACTTATGAATGGAGCACGAGTATCATCTCCATTGCTCTCTCAATTGAGAGCTCATGTCTCTTGTTGACTACCTCTTCAAGTAACAAAACCCCTCTCAGGAGTTGTGATTTACTGGAGGAGCTTGTCAATCACTTCATGTGGTGCAATTCTCCAAAGTTCCTGAAAGAGTTTATCCTACACACAAGATCATAGATGTTCAATAGATTCTCACAAAGGTCATCATTCATCTTTCTCACAAATTCACCAAGTTCAAAGAGGAGATCCTATTGGTGAGCTCGACAAAGATGCCAAAGATGATCTTGTGGTGGAGGGAGTGGATGAGGTGGAGGCACCGGAGTCGAAGCTGCAAGATTGATCATCTCAAATGATCGAGCAAGCATTGGTGTCGGTGCTCCCCCTACGCCAATGCTCGGTCCGTCCAAGGTGCTTGGAGTAGAACTTGGAATGACACTCAAGGTAGAGCTTGGCGAAGCGCCCGATAAATGTCTTGCTACAAAGGGGTTGTAGAAGTTGTTGCAAGACAATCTTGTGGAGGTATAAAGAAGTTTGAGCTCGAAGCTACTTCTTTCCCTTTGCTTGAAGATGCTTCATGGTTCATCTAGGATATCTTCTTCCATGCCATGCTCGCGGTGATCTCCTCATCCTTGAAGAGCAGCTTAATCACGTCCTCGATGGAGAGACTCTTTTCTATGAGAAGGTCAAGGGTGACGTAGAAGAGAGTGCTACTCGGAAGCAAGGAAAGGATCTTCTCAACTATCACAATCTTGGGAAGCTCAAAAGAAGTTGCCCCAATCCTGTCTATAATACCTCGCAAGCGAATGAGAGAGTTAAGTAAGTCCTTATTGTCATTAGCATGAAAAGTAAAAAACTCATCAACAAGAGAACTACTAGCATGATCAATAGGAGGTTCACAAACATCATCAATACTAGTCATGCTAGTATAGCAAGCAAGATCAAGAGGCACATCATTATCAATCATCATATTAGGCACACTAGTAGAGCAACCTATCAAGTCATTGCTAGAAGAATCTAGGCACGCACTAGAACAAGACACATCCACACGATCATCATAATCATCATACACATGATCATCGGTAAAGGTATTGGCAAAGTCCACAAGAGTATCCATCAACTCATCCAGAATCATGGCATTTAGGTAGCTTTTAAAGCGATCCTTCCATGAGCCATGACTCGGCACTGAGTGGGATGACATCCCAACTCAATACAATCACTACTCAAGGCAGTTAAGCCTTATAATGAGCACTTGTCTTTGATACCACTTGAAAGGACCGAGTGACCGAGAGGGGGGGGGGAGTGAATCGGGAACTCGCACTATGTACTAAATCTGCGAATTCCTAAAACCGACCACTCAAAACAACTCCTACACAATTCTAGTGGTGATCACATTAGCAAGACAATGAACCTATAAAAGGAACAACGACCTAAGCATACTAGTGGATCACACAAAGGCAATACAACTCCGATACAAGCTAGTTACCAAAGATACGCGGAAGCAAACAACAAGCTAGCAAAGGAACCTACTCATGCAATGCTACAAGAGAAGGAACTCGATCACACAAGTATGAGTAGCACAATACATACTAGGGTGATCAATCAAGCTAAAGCAACTCCTATACATGCTAGTGATCAAGTATGAATGCTAAGTACTACTAGCAAGTAAAGAAGGCTATTCATGCAAGTCTACAAGGTAATCAACTAGAGCATGGTAAGCACACAAGCATGAATAGTACGATATGTAGATACGAAAAGTAAAGCATCATACAAAGGAGTAGAGTAAGAAATGGCTTATAAACTGTTTCTGAGGTCTCAGAAGGATGGCCCCTTCCCCTACTCCTCGTTGGACCACTCCCGCCGGAGTCCTGGTCCCTCCCGCCACAAAGTGGAGCTCTCACCCACGAGCCCGCAATCACTCCTAGAGTGAAGACACGGTGTGCGTCACCACTGCACAAAGCACAAGCTCGCCTCCCTCGATAACTTGTCGGACTCCCCAAGCCAACATGGGCACTCACTATTGATGTCGCTTTTACCGGCGGGCTCAAACCGTGTACAAACGTGTGTCAGCCTTCACAATCGATCACGATAGGCTCGATCACCAACACCTAACTGGTTTAGGTCTCACCATAGACCAAGAGTAACAATCTAGATCACACCCTGAAGGACATCCTAGCCTTAGATGTGCAAGATGCTCAAGTTACTCTCCACTAGCACTCTCAAGATATACAATATCTCCTCCTAGTGCTCTCCTCTTTTCCTCTTGGACCTTACCAAATGCTCTCAGGTATTCCACGTATCAAGAGAGGTCTCCAAGATCACAGCAACGAAGTTATATAGGCTCCCAACCTCAAACTAGCCGTTGCCCTACGAAATCAGCGTCCTAGGTCTTCTGACCAAACAGCCCGGTCACTGTAGAACAGTGTACAAAACACTCTGACCCTGTCGAAACCTGTACTGACCAGACAGTCTAGCCACCTGACTGAACAACCTGGTTTGTTTCTCTCTCCAGTCCAGAAACATTTTGGTTGTAGCTTCCTCACTACCCAAATCTGTGCTCCACTGACCGGACCATCCGGTCAGTAGACCGGACTGTCCGGTCTCTATAGCTCTCTAGACTTGACAGTTTCCTCATAGCCCACTGTAGCCTCAAGACAAAACCACATAGTGACTATATAGTCCGGTCTCCACGGACGCCTCTGTCCGATCTCTATGTCCAGAAGCCGAAACTTGTCACCCTCGCTTGACTTCATTTCCCAGCTTCTCCGAACAACTCCTTGGCTTCTCCACTGTCACCTAGTGTCTGTGATTTCACCGAGCAACCTTGCACATCACCGACTAGACATAAACTAAGAGAATGACCTAGACCCCCTTGATAGTCTGATTTTTTCTATGGACTCAAAGCCCTAACAACTAGACAAGTGTACCAAACATTTGTACCATAGCTTGTTCTCCGTTTTGATCCATCTCCATCAACCCTTGGACTCCATCAAGTTCACAAGCCTCCATGCTTGTGGTCATTGTCATCAATCGCCAAGAACGCTGTTGACAATCATCATAAGATAGAAAAAGTTTTCTATATGAACAACACTCGTGTAGATATTAATCACATTTTATGTTTATCATTCATCACCAAAACATCATAGCTTGGGGTAACCTCAATGGTCATGATCCTTACACTAGCCCACTAGGCCCAACAGGTTTACCGACCCCGAAATGAAGAAGTTCGTGTGAACCGACCAAACAACCAACTTTGGGATCAAATCTAAGCCATCCAAAAGGAGTCGATCACGAACCGACATGATCCGAGGGCCGCCTGGCCTAGGCCGCTGCGCAGCAGACGTGGCCGCCCAGCCTTGCCTGCTGTAACACCCTGATTTTTCAAAATTTGAAATATTTTAAAATTTTCTATAATTAATTAAGTTATTATTATTTTGCTAAGAGAAAGAACTATTTTCTAAAGAAAATATTTAAATATAGGTTATTTTTACAATTTTGGTTTGTTCCATTTATGTTGACTAGTACTTTGCGCGTGCGACATGCACGTGCGGTGCTATCTGTGCACCACGAATATTTTGTAAAGCAAATTATTATTATCATCAAAACATTAAGCAACCCATTATTATTGAAATCGATGGTGCACAAAACTTTCCAAAAACATGTAACAGAAAGAGAAATGTGGTAAAATTGTAATATTATTGTGAGTGCAAACTAAATCCTGAGATCTCTGAAGGTCCTATGACTTATATGAATATCACGTCAAATCATCAACAACATCAAAATTATACCTGTTTCAACTCCAATTATTTCAAAACTCTTGTTAAGAGCAAATGACCTATCTTTCCAAGAGGAAAAAGAGACCATGAATTGATTCGATATCAAGATTCAAGATTATGGCTACATGGCACAAAAAAATGAGATCACAATCATTTTGGTAAAAACAATAGTGTCGCTTGCAGCTTCATTTAACAAAACACCAGTAATCAAGCAAAACAGGTCGTTGACTTCAATCTTTACATGTACCACAGATTGGTGGGGATAAGTTGTGATAAAATGGCCATCACACAACATGACATGGAGTGCTGCAAAAATCAACAGAAAAGAAGCATGAATCGTAGGCAGAAAACAGTATCATCAAAAGGAAATTTCAATGTTGAATGAACTTGCAAACTTGTTTAGGAGTCTACAACTCTGATTGGAGAATCAATTACATTTTTAAACAACTAATGTAATTATATGAAAATCTCAATATGCTTGTATGTGAACTCACACAAAAATCAACATATCCGATGTGCCGACCTAGAACAAAATTGAGGAAACAATGTGTATGAAGTAGATGAATCACCAAAAAGAATAGTATGCGTAAGAAATCACTAATTTAAATAGCAAAGGACAATATGGAAAAAACATGAACATACTTCTTCCTTTTATTCAACTTGTACACATAAGAGGACATAAAACTGAATAAGGAGAAGAAGAAAAGAGGTGGGAAAAAGGAGATACAAAACCCAAAAAAAGGGAAATTATATGTCCTCTAAGCTGAAAAATTAATAGTTAATACAAATCTTAATAAAGGAAACTGATGGCATTCAAATTTAGAAAACAAGTTTTAGAGCTGCAAACCTTTCACAGATATATGTTTCAATCCACATCATACTTGCGAGTGTGCAATTAAATAGTTTTCTAACTAAATTAACTGCCTCCAAGACACAACTTGTGCAAAACAATACACCAAGCCTGCAGTATAGATTTAGCTTCACATTTTGTGTACCTAAAAGCGTAACCAAGAATATTGGCAAATCTGAATCGGTCCAAACATCAAAATGATTACCATATTAAAATGCCTTAAAAAGATGCTTAAGGGATAATTAAGACATGGAGTGACCATTTATACTAAATTGTTGGGCTTCGAATGCTTATAGCTCAGCAGGGATAAAGCACTATCTTCCTTCATACATTGTTTGATGGAAAGACAATTACATGGAAGCATCTATACCTATCAGGCTAGGCTATCCTCCACAGCCATCAGTCTGCTACTTGATGCAAAACACTTGGGTTCAACACCTCAGAAGAGTGGTTTGACAATAAATGATTCAGCAAAAATACAACCAAGGCTCCACATATCTAGAAATGATTTAAGGACATAATTGAACCAAATAAACAGAAGTTGGAGGAAAAATTAGGATCTCTCTCTCTCTCTCTCTCTCTCTCTCTCTCTCTCTCTTAGTTTTGTGTCTCAATAATTTTGGATGATTTTGCCCTGGAAAAGTCCGATGATTTTGCCCTGGAAAAGTGTTTTGGTTGTAGAATTTTGGACTTTGCTCTTAGTTCATTATTGCTTCACACTTTTGTGTCTCTCTTAATAGTACGGCTTTTCCTATACTCAAAAATAAAATAAAAACTCCATGAGCTTCATATTTGAGCAAATTTCTGAGCATCATCTTGAAATTTCTTAGCCACTTTGTTTTCTCCTTTTCTTTGAGTATTTGAGCTTCTATGCATTTTGTCATCAATAATTGAACCATCTTCTACACACATGCTCATTGAAACATTAGTCCATTCTTAATTGTATTGGCGCCAATCACCAAAATAAAATTAGGGGCCTAGATGCACCTTCAATCTCCCCCTTTTTGGTGATTGATGACAATACAACTAATTTATCATAAAGTGATGTAGAAACAGAACAATTTGTGAGGAGCTCCTCCTAAATGTGTGCATAACTAAAAGATTGGAGATAGTATAACAAATGCACATATTTGAAGAGAGAGAGTGAGAGCTCCCCTTAATACTATGCATACATTATGATTTGCAATATTTAAGCATATGAATATAAGACATTGCATATGATAAATATTATCACACAAATGCATCTAGTAGATGGAGATAAAACAATACATCATCACAATGAGGCATACATAGAGGGCACAAATAAAGAGATATAAGTACCACAAGCAAATAGTCTTACAAAACACAAACGACACAAATAAGTAGTTTTACAAACCAAGCCAAAAGGAACCAAATTGTCCAACTTCATCACACCCACAACTCACAAACTAAGCAAATGAAAGATAGATTACACTTCTCCCCCTTTGGCATCAAGACACCAAAAAGGAGAAAAATGCGGGTGGATGGTGATGAGATCTCTACTCCTCAGAGTCTTCATAGTCTTCATCATCCTCATCGCCTTCTTCTTCGTCGTCTTCGTCATCTTGAGCGGGAGCTTTTCCCTTACACTGGCGAAGATCATAGGCAGCGGGATCTTCTTCTTGCTCTTCTACTTCCTCTTCTTTCTCATCAAAGCGGACATGTTGTCCACTAGAGCCGGCTCCTATGTGAAACTGAGAAGGTGGAGGATAGTACCCAAAATAGTTCAACTCCTCTGTAGGAAGTTGGGAGTGGGGTCCTGAAAAGCAGGTGGGTAGGAATCTTCCGTCGGAGGTGATGGAGGAGAAGGAACTTCACATTGCATCTTCTCCATGATGATCTTCTGGTTCCTCTCAATCACACCCATCCTTTGGTTGATGCTCCTGCACATACCAAGGAGGGATTTGAATATCTTCATAACCCCGCTCCTCTTGCCACGAGAAGGTGGGGCAGCACGAGAAGAACCGGTGGCCCTAGAAGGAGCTCTGGGAACCTGAGGAGGCGGAGCAGAGGATAGTGGCTGAGCTGCACCAAAGAACTGACCAGAGAAGGTGTCAGGAGTCCAATTAGAAGAAAATCTGAGGTTTTAGACTCAGATGCTTCATGTCCTTTTTGAAAGTCATGTTTGAGACCTTCTCGATCATATACATGATGTGCGGGGCATATCCACAGCCATGCTTGGAAGAGATGGAGATGTCCCATATCTCCTGATAGACATAGTCAAACACATCAAATTTCTGATCCCCATGAATCCAGTGCAAGATGTCCCTCTGATATGCAGGAATACGGTCAGAGTTGCCACCCCTTGGAGCCAAAGTGCTCCTGCAGATCCTGAACAAGACTGAGAAAAAGGGTAGCAAGCCATTTGAGTTGGGAGGGACACTGTTCTCCGGATCCGTGTACATATGCCTTATGGCCTCATTGCTCATGTAGCTTCCCGAGTGAATCTTATGCTTCTCCTTACGTGAGCTCTCAAGTCCTATCATGGAAGGAAATTGATTCAAGGTGCAGCTGTACTTAGTGCCATTTGTCATCCATACCATAGACTTGTCATTCTCAAAGAACACAGTTGAAAAGAACTGAGAGATGATTTCCTTGTTCCATGAGTAGTTGAGAGTCAAGAAGGTCTTAAGACCATGAACAGAGGGTGCTTCTTGGACTTCATATAATTCCAATCTAGCCACTTGCTCTCAACTACAGGGTTCTTCATACGGAGGTAGGTGGAGCGGTACCAATCCACATGGAAATGAGCATGAAAGCGAGGACCAGCAGCCTCCTTATCATGAGTATAATAGTTAACCAACCTTGCTTCAGTGCATTTCTCAAGAGATGCGTGAAAGAAGTCCACCCTCTCTCGGTTGGAGTTGAGCATTTCGGAGGGAGGATGCATGACTCTGCTCAGCTCTTCGGACTCAGCTGGCCCCTCCCTTTCAGTTGGTTGTTGGAGATAGGTGCGTCGAACGCGCTTGGCGGTGACTTTCTTTCTCTTTAGTTGGCTTTGACCTTGATCATCACTAGCTTTGGCCCTCTTCTCCCTCAAGCGGGATGCTTGCACATCCGACATGCTGACAACAGGAATAGCACAAGTCAGAAGATAGACAAAAGAGAGGAAAAAGGGGTGAGGAGAATTAGTGAGGGACTTAGACTTTTGGAGGAACTGCATGCCGTCGGACATGTCCGATGACCATCGGACTTGTCCGATGCCCATCGGACTATCGGACTTGTCCGATGACTTGCAGTTTCTCCAAAAACCTAGATCCTCCACAAATCCACCTACCACTAGCGACCAAACTTTGTCTACTCCTACCAAAACATGCTAGAAGCTATCTCCATGGATCAAAAGTGCAAGGAAAAAAGATTGGAAACTAGCATTGCCCTAGAACCCTAACCCTAAGGGAGAGAGAGGGAAGGAGGAGAAACCTTGCAAAAGTGATGGGGGATCTGACTTTGCCGATGGAGGAGGACCTTTTAGCCTCCAAACTTGCTCCAATGGATGGTGGGAGAGGGAGATCGCCTTGGGGCCACCTTTGGGGGAGTTCTTGAGGAGAGAGAACGTGAGAGATGTGAATGAGGGGGTGTTCATCGAAGGGGTAAGTCGGGTTAGGTTAAAGGGGTGAAAACTGGACCGTCGGACTTGTCCGATGGGCGTCGGACTTGTCCGATGGGGTCGGACTTGTCCGTCATGCATCAGACTTGTCCGATGAAGCGTGTCAACAGGAGGAGGCAGGCAGGGCTGGGGATAGTTTGAAGCAAATAAGTGTAAATGAGGATGGACAAAAAGGATTCTTGCCAGCCTATGGTCAGTCAATCAACCAACCATTCAAAACTATAACCATATTTTGACAAGATTGATCAAGAGATCAAGAATCAAGGAACAAGCAAAAACAAACAAGTTCTGACATAAAACCATGGTTTTTGCAATAATTGAGCAATCAACACTCAGATGTGCACATCCTCTACATCACATTGCTAGTGTGACAACCCTACTCCGAAAAGTAGAGTAACCATACATAGCATTCACACATGAACATTCATCATTTACAAAGATACATCACTTAGAGGAGTAATATTACAAGTCCGGTGTTCAAATTAAGCTGAGTTCAGATCTGATACATGATATGAGTCCTTGGTACATAGTACATAATTTAGCGGAAGTGGTGAAACGACAAAACACGACGTTGCCTACGTGAACCATGCCAGCCCTATGGCGATGGCTCACTCACCCTGGTTAGGAGAACTGGGGACCCATTCGATGGTCCAGTTTTGAGGCTCCTCGCCTTCCCACACAACCTTATTACAACAATCACAATAGGTCGCTTGAGGGAAACCTGAAAAACAACATCAATGCAAAGCCTGAGTATCTAACATACTCCGCAAGACTTACCCGTCAACCGGTTTACTAAAACCGACTCCTAGTATGCAGGGGGCTGACCGGGTTTATTTGATAATTGCATAAAAAGATCCTATTAGTTCTATGTTGCACTTTCAATTTCCTTAAACAAGATTTTACTTTGCTTGTTGTAGAACATAGCTACGGTGAGTCTAGCTAGCTGCTAAGACATGAATATAGCTAAAGAGCAATACATCATAGCAACATGTATCCGTAGCATAAGTAATTTTCAGAAACTTAACCACAGCTTTACTACTTAACATATCATCGCCGCTGCTCGAACAAGAGGTACCCATAACCGCGAGGGACGGCAATTCGAATTGATTTACATCCTGCAGGGAAAACCCAAATACACGACATACGCATCATTTAAGAACACGTATGGCCACCGTTCACAAGATTGCTTTAAAGTTGATCCGGGGCCATCGATCCCGAGTACACGTCCTCCCCGCGATACAGTACTTCGTATCCGAGGCTTAACCCATGCACTCTCCAGTGGTCCTCAAACCCGTGCATCCACCGTGCTGTTCACATCACCTCTGGATCGATGAGTATGGCCGTCCAACAATACGGCGCCCAAGTTACTAGGTTTACCAATTCCCATAATAAAGGTTTGCACTTGGTACAGTTCAATACTTGTTCGTAGAGTTGCAACGATAGGTGCTCCATTTTTATCAAGTTCATCAACCAATTGAACCATAGTTCAATCTCTAAAATACCGTTGACTCCACTAGTTTAAGCATAGCATTTGCTAACGGAAAAGCTTACTAACATACTAATCATAGGTCACTGCTGGAGTATGCAAGCGTGTTTCATCCAAGTCCTACACTTAATGCACAATACAATATTCCTAACTTGTGATAAAGGAAAAGGACTCGAATGATAAAATGGGTTATGCACCGGGGCTTGCCTTGGGTGTGATCGTAGTTAGCGTCATCACCAAAGTGCACTTCAGCTCCTTGCTGGTCCGGTGTGATCTCCTCGGTCTCGATTCCTATATGGAATGGACATGCATCAATGCTAAGGAATACACAAGGTTTCATGGAGTTTTCCTTAACTAAAGATGGAATGCATGGCATGACAATTTATGGCACTTTCTCAACAAATAAATTAATGAACTAATCACTCAGTCATGAATATGGTTGCATACTTAAGTATGACATGGCAACCACTGAATTTGAAGGGGGCAAATTTCTAATTACAAAAAAAAAATGTAACTTTTAATTACCATAGTCTTAGTGTATGTCTACTTTAACATGAGCATGGCCTAAATGTTGACCATGTGACATCACATGCTGATGATGATATGACAATGAATTACTTAGGGTCAAATTTCAGAAAGTGCATTTTGAGCCACTTAGCTAGAGTGACTATAGGCAAACTACACTATACATAAAATGGCACTTTAATTGCATAACTAGTTCTAGCTCATATAGTCAATTAAGAACCAAAGTATATAACTGCACAATGAGAATTTCTACTGTAATGTGAAGATGAGTTATTCCCCATGGCCTTTCAGAAACAATTTATTCCTACTTTCCTTAAATATACACATGAAGTAACATTTATATGAAGAAATTCCTAGTTAATTAACAATTGATCAATTTCGACAGAGAATTTATACATAGGTAGCTTCAAATTTTTCATGGGATTTTACACAAGTGTGCAAGTGCATAAGGAACAGAAATGCCAAATTTCATGAATAAATTCCTAGCCAATAATTTATATAAATTCAATTCCTGAAAATGAGGATTATGCAATAATACTGAAAATATGCATAAAAATGGAAATGTGATTTTGCAGGAAGTTTAAGGATGCCCTGACATGCTTACTGAGAGAAGTTCATGAATTTACCATTTACACATAATTACTTATGAATTTATTAAGCAAATTAGGGTTGTGAATTTGGTGGATTAAATAAATTAATTTACCAAATAAACTTGGACTTGATCCTATTTTTCTAGTAGAGCATGATTTTAGGAGTTGAACAAAATTAATTTCACAATTTTTGGCCTTGTATTTCTCGAGATATTGAATTTTGAAGTTTATTCAAAGTTCACTGTTAATTACAGTTTTGCCACTGGGTTCAAATCCTATTGCGATGGCGAGCTCGGGCCAGCGGCTGATCGGCGGCACGACGGGGGCTCGTGTGCGACTCGGATGGTCTCTATGCCGAGGGGAGCTCGTGGAGGGGGTCGGAGGGGAGAGGGTCTCACCGGAGGTGGCCGGCGACGACGCGCGGCGGCAGAGGCCACTCTGGCGAGGTCCACGTGGCGGTGCCGAGGGAGAGGGAGGCCGGGGTTCGGTCGACGAGCTTCGCGGTGGCTCGGGGTCGGTCGGCGTCGATGAACTCGTCGAGGGGGAAGACCGGAGGGGGGCTCTCGTCGGGGGGGGGGGGGGAGAAGATCCCGACGGCGGTGGCTCGGGCTTCGCGAAATCCGGTGAGCACACTGCGCGCGGGAGGAAGCGGGTCAGAGGGGAGTGAGGTGGTGACCTTGCGCGTCGATTTGCGAAAGAAAGAGGGAGTGGGAAGCCACCTAGTCGGAGCTGGACACGGCGGCGGTCATGGCGGGGAAGAACAGAGCACTGGCACGGTTTTCGCCGGGGAGAGGGAGGAGGAGAGGGTGCCAGCGCTCGGGGGTTGATCTGGGGTGTGGAAGAACTGGTTGCAAGTTGAGAGAGTGTGAGAGATGAGGCTGGGTGCTGCTGCTGCTGCTGCTTTTTTGCCCCGGCCGGCGGAGGAGAGAACCGAGAGAGGGACAGAGAGCGGGCGGCGAGCTGTCGGGCAGGGAGTGGCTCCTCCGGCGGGGCTTCAATGCCGGCCGGTGGCACAGGCGCGGCTCGACAGAGCAGTGGCCGGGATGGGGCTACAAGAACCGACGGTGGCTTTGTACGGTGCCATCGGTGTCGAACGGAGACTGGCCGGAGAGAGAAGGAGAGAGAAGGAACGTGTTGATCCGGCTTGACTTGAACTTGGACTCGGGTTTGATACAATTAGCCAATTTTTGACTTTGGTTCAAACTGGACACCAATTTTTGTCTGGGTTCAGTGAAACATGTGCTCCAACTTTTCTTTTGGGTGCACCTGCTAGTTGTGCTTTGTGAAATTATGAAAATTCCAAACCCGAAATACACTTTTCTGACTTTGGGGGAATTTTTAAGGGTATCAATTTGTTACCAAAAATTCTGGAAAAATTCTCAAAATTCTATTTTATTATGAACATTCAGAATATGCAAAAATATTGGGGTACTTCCATGGGTTTTGGTAATGGTGGTGAATGACCCCTTTTTGGATATTATGGACTTAATTAAGTAGGTTTCCTCTTTTTATTCTTTGGCTCATGGATTAATTATACTTTTGCTTAGCCCGTAATTGATGTTAGGTTTTGTTAACTTCATTTTGTGACATGGGATGTCACAGCTAGAATCAAGAATATTTAGTTCACTCCTAAGATAGCAAAATCTTTTCTCATCTAGTGGCTTGGTGAATATATCGGCTAATTGATCTTCGGTTCGCACATGACTCACTTCTATATCCCCCTTGATAGAATGATCTCTCAAAAAGTGATGGCAGATATCTATATGCTTTGTGCACGAATGTTCAACGGGGTTTTAAGCAAGCTTTATGGCACTCTCTTTGTCACATAGGAGTGGAACACGGTTCAACTTGTAATCGTAGTCCCTTAGAGTTTGTCTCATCCAAAGTAGTTGTGCACAACAACTACCGGCTACAACATACTTCGCTTCGGCGGTGGAAAGTGCAACGGAATTTTGTTTCTTGGATGACCATGACACTAGGGACCTACCCAAGAATTGGCACGTCCCGGAGGTGCTCTTTCTATCTACCTTATCCCCGGCATAATCCGCATCGGAATAGCCTAAAGGATTGAACTTTGAACCCTTGGGGTACCAAAGCCCTAGGTTGGGTGTGTGAACCAAATATCTCAAGATTCTTTTAACGGCCATCATGTGACACTCCATAGGAGCGGCTTGAAAACATGCACACATACACACACTAAGTATGATATCGGGCCTAGATGCACAAAGATAAAGCAAGGATCCTATCATGGAGCGGTATACCTTTTGATCAACGGGCTTGTCCTTTTTGTTGAGGTTGATGTGTCCATTTGTTGGCATGGGTGTTTTGATGGGCTTGGCCTTGTCCATGTCAAACTTCTTCAATAAGTCTTGAGTGTACTTGGCTTGACATATGAAGGTGCCCTCCTTGAGTTGCTTCACTTGGAAGCCTAGAAAGTATGTTAATTCTCCCATCATGGACATCTCAAACCTCTTGGTCATTATCTTGCTAAACTCATCATAAAAGTTTTGGTTAGTAGAACCAAATATAATGTCATCGACATATATTTGGCACACAAAGATATCATTGCCAAAATTCTTGGTGAAGAGGGTTGCATCAGCCTTGCCAATGACAAAACCTTTTTTAACAAGAAAATCCCTAAGGCATTCATACCATGCTCTTGGAGCTTGCTTAACCCCATAGAGCGCCTTATGGAGCTTGAAAACATGGTTAGGATACTTTGGGTCTTCAAAGCCCGGTGGTTGCTCCACATACACTTCTTCCTTGATTGGCCCATTGAGGAATGCACTTTTCACGTCCATTCGGTACAACTTAAAATCATGGTGAGTAGCAAAAGCAAGTAATATTCTAATAGATTCAAGCCTTGCTACAGGGGCATAGGTTTTATCAAAATCCAAACCTTCCACTTGTGAGTACCCCTTTGCCATAAGCCTTGCCTTATTTCTTGTCACAACACCATCTTCATTTTGTTTGTTGCAAAACACCCACTTGGTGCCCACAACATTCTTGTTCTTTGGCATTTCCTCCAATGTCCATACTTCATTTCTTGTGAAGTTGTTCAATTCCTCTTGCATGGCCATCACCCAATCCGAATCCTCAAGTGCTTGTTCTACCTTAAATGGCTCCATAGAAGAGACAAAAGAGTAATGTTCACAAAAATTACTAACTCGAGATCTAGTGATTACCCCCTTGTCAATATCTCCAAGAATTTGCTCGACGGGGTGATCACGTTGTACACTTTGATGTACTCTTGGATGTGGTGGATGTAAGCTTTCTTGACCACCATCTTTATCAACCTCTTGATCATGTCCTTGAGAATCATCACTTGATACTTGCTCATGATCCCCAACATCTTGATCTTGACCACTTGTATGATTAATTCCTTCATTTTCATGATGTTGATTTTGTCTTGAGGGAGAGGGTTGACTTTCAACATTTGATGTTTCTTGTGGTCTCACATCACCAATGGCCATCCTTTTTATTGCATTTCTAGGTGCTTCATTATCTATATCATCAATAGCAACTTGCTCCTCTTGAGAGCTATTAGATTCATCAAATATCACGTCACGTGAAATTTTAACACAACCGGTGGTTTTGTTGAACACACGATAGGCATGAACATTCGACCCATAACCAAGCAAGAAACCTTCATCAACTTTTGGAGCAAACTTTGAAGTCTTGGGTTTCTTATTTAGCATAAAACATTTGCTCCCAAAAACACGAAAGTATGAAATATTAGGCTTGTTACCGATTAGTAGCTCATATGGGGTTTTCTTCAAGATTCGGTGGAGATACGACCGGTTGGAGGCATGGCATGCGGTGTTGACGGCTTGGGCCCAAAAACGGTCGGACGTCTTGTATTCATCAAGCATTGTTCTTGCCATCTCAATGAGTGTACGGTACTTTCTTTCGGCCACCCCATTTTGTTGAGCGGAGTAGGGTGCTGAAAATTCATGCTTGATTCCTTCTTCATCAAGGTACTCTTTAACTTGAGTGTTCTTGAACTCGGTGCCGTTGTCACTTCTTATTTTCTTGATCTTCACTTCATATTCATTTTGTGCTCTTCTCATAAACGTCTTGAGCACATCTTTCACTTCACCTTTATCATGTAAAAAGAACACCCACGTGAAGCGAGAAAAATCATCAACAATAACAAGACCATATTTGTTACCACCAATGCTTATGTAGGAGACGGGTCCGAAGAGGTCCATGTGCAACATCTCCAATGGCCTTGTGGTGGTCATCAAATTCTTTGCGGGGTGTGATGCTCCAACTTTCTTTCCCGCTTGACACGCACTATAAATTCTATCTTTCTCAAAACAAACATCGGTTAGTCCTATGATGTGGCCGCCCTTTTGGAGTTTGTGAAGATTTCTCATACCAACATGGGCAAGTCTTCTATGCCACAACCACCCCATGTTGGACTTTGCTAATAAGCATGTACCAAGTCTAGCTTCATCCGTAGAGAAATCCACAACATAAAGCTTTCCTTTGAGCACACCCTTAAAAGCAACCGACTCATCACTCCTCTTATAGACGGTCACACCACATTCGTTGAACAAGCAATCATAGACCATTTTACAAAATTGTGAGATGGACAAAAGATTGAAGTCAACATGATCAACGAGCGTAACCTTGGAAAGAGAGTATGAGGGAGTGAGAGGGACTTTACCATAACCTAGGACTTGTCCCGTTCCATTGTCACCAAATGTAATATATTCATTGTTGTTGTGGCTTGGCTCAAATGACTTAAACATCTTTTTGTCTCCGGTCATATGATTAGTGCATCTACTATCAATTACCCAACTTGACCCTCCGGAGACATAGTCCTACAAAACAAGTTAAGCTTTGTTTTTAGGTACCCAAATTTGCTTGGGTCCTTTCACATTAGTCACAAGTACTTTGGGCACCCACACACAAGCCTTTGATCTCTTGTTGCGTGGCCCAACATATTTGGTATATACACGACCATGCATGTTTCTCATAAGCACATATGAAGCATCAAAATCATGAAATAGTGCACATGTATTAACATGAGAATCATTAGCAAAAGAAGTATGGTTAGTGTTCATGTTGTTAGCTTGCTTCTTTTGATAAGATCATTCCTTGGTGAACTTAAGGAATTCCTTCCCATTTTTGTTTTCCCGTGTATTGTGCTTGGCACCCTCAACATAGCCAATGCCATCCATGACATGGGGCATTCTAGTGTATGCGTATGCACCTCTTGCATACTTTGCCTTTTCATTGTTAACAACATTCTTCCCATGTTGTATCTTGCTTTCAAGAGCCCTCACTTGCTTGTTCAAATCATCAATCAATTTCACATTAGTAGCACAAGCATCAACATCAATATTATAGCACCTATCACATCCTTTGCTAGTGGAAGCATGAGAATTGTTGGTGGAAGTGGATGTGAAAGTTGAAAGAATTTTGTATTGTTCTTCAAGGGACTTATGAGTCTTTTCCAAATCCTCATATTTCTCTTGAAGTTTATCTTTATCACTTTTAACATTTTCACAAGTATTCTCAATTTTAGTGATAGACAAGGTTAATTCTTCATTTTTATTTCTTTCAACTTCAAGAAGCTTCTCTAGTTCAAGGTTTCTTTTCTTTTCAATAATAAGCAAGTCTTCTTGTTTTTCAAGAAGCTCCTCTTGTCTATCATTTTCTTCCTTTTGTTTCTCAAGCAATTGCATGAATTCAAGCATTTTAGGAAGTGAAGCATTTTCAACATCATCATCATCGTCATCACTACTACTAGCATAAGAGGAACGCTTATGTTTAGATTTTGTTACCTTCGATCCTCTTGCCATTACACACTTGTGAGTGTTGTCATCGTCATCACTCAAGCTACCAAATAGTGAGGTGTTGGTGGGAGTAACGCTGATGGCAAGTGAAGCAATGAACCATCATCCGAGTCGGATCGGAGGAGGAAGATGATGAGGAGGATGAATCATCAGAGTTCCATTCTTGACCAATATGAGCTTCACCTTTCCTATGCTTCTTGTATGTCTTGTCTTTCTTGTAATGCTTGTCTTTTCTTCTTTCATCCTTGTTCTTCTTCTTTGGACATTCCGCAATAAAGTGTCCTTCATCACCACATTCATAGCAAGTCCTTTTTGACCTTCTTGCTTTGCCCTTGTTGAAGCTTTTCCTCTTGTACCTATCCTTCTTGAGGAATGACTTGAACCTCCTTACAAGCAAGGCCATCTCATCGTCACTATTTTCACTACTAGAATCAACTACTTTGTTCTTCTTCTTCTCACTTGTGGCATTGAGTGCCACATCATTCTTATCACCATTGGCTTCCGCAATTTTCTTGATCAACGCATTTATCTTGTTGGCTTGATCGTTTTGTTATTTTTGGGATAGAAGCTTCCCAAGTACCTCATCGGTGGAGAAGGTTTTGAAATTGTCCTTCTCTCTAATGTTTGAGCAAATATTGCAATCCCATGGTCTCAATGCTTGTAATAGTCTCTTGTTGATATCCAAGTCGGACATTCTAGCTCCAAGTGCTCTTCTTTGATTCACAATTCTCATGAGTCTATCATGAACTTCTTTTGGGCCTTCTCCCCGACCCATGATGAACAAGTTGAACTCATTTTGCAATTCTTCAAGCCTTGCATCTTTCACGGAATCAATACCCTCATAGGTAACCTCAAGCTTTCTCCATAATTGATTGACATTCTTGATTCCGGCTACTTTGTCATATTCGGTGGCACTAAGTGCGAAAACAATTGCACTAGCCGCCACGGCATTGCGATGGATGTTGAGTTGATCCTTTCGAGTTAGATTATATCTATTTTCCCTCAAGAAACCATTCTCAGTTATGCTTGCAACATGCAGACTCTTTGATTCCACGTACATCATCATCTTGCATTTCCAATGGTCATAGAATTGTCCATCAAAGTACGGAAGCCTACCGGACCCTTGCCCAATGCGATCCTCTTTGAGATCTTCATAATCAAACATGACTTTGTTGTAGGTTCTTGGTTGAGCATCATGTCTTCCAACTATATCATCTCCATCATGACTACCACTAGCACCATCTTTGATTGGGAGAGCGGTAGTTGGTTCTTCTCCCGGATTTGACATCTTTAATCTTCAAGCACTAAAGCTTTTTAGAAGATCCTTGCTCTGATACCAATTGAAAGTGCCTAGAGGGGGGGGGGGGTCAATAGGCAATTGTCCCTGAAAATCACTTAATAATAAAAGTCAAATGCACAGTGTCGGCCTTGTCCGACGATAGTGAGGAAAGTCCGATGGCACGAGTTAGAAAAGTAGATCGGACGATTAAAACTTTAAACTAATCAAAGGCAAGCTAGGATCTAGTAATTACAAGCTAGACGAAGTTGTAGAAATGAGGGGAACAACTAGCAAGCAACCTACACAAGTTAATTTAAGAGAAACGAGGCAATCCCTATCTAGCAAGTTATGAGCAAGAGCAAGTAAATAACAAGTATACAAAAGAGGACAAGGGGAGACACAAGATTTGTTCACCGAAGTTCAGCTCCACAAAGAAGCCTACATCTCCGTTGAGGGATCCACAAAGGACCGGGTTTTTTTCAACCCTAACCTCTCCAAGTGACCACAAAGATCAAACTTGGCTTTCCACTAGCAAACTCCACGAAGGAGGGGTCAATACAAACTTCCCGAGGCATCACCACACAAGTTGGGAGCTCTACGAGTACCTCTAACCGTCTAGGGGATGAATCCCCAAGAGTAACAAACACAAACGTGGTCGGCGGTGAGGATGAATCAAGAGCTTGAGACAATGGAAGCTTGAAGTCGATGGAGCTCTTGAATCTTCTCTCAATCCCTTCACAAATCAAGATTGGAAGTAAGGGAGGAGAGATTTGGAGAGCCAAGTGAGCTTGAGAGTGTTTTTGAGTGGAATGAGTGACCAACCAGACAAGAAACGAAGTGGGGGTCTATTTATAGCTCAAGAAGAAAAAGAGCCGTTTGGATGGGTATTTCTTAGATCTCCATCGGACAAGTTCGATGGTCATCGGACATGTCCAATGGAACAAGTTGGCGCTGGTTCTGGAGTCCGATGGACTTGCCCGATGCCTCGGACAAGTTGACCATCGGACAAGTCTGATGGCTAGGGTTTGACATAGGTACTAGAGTCCGACAGTGAAGTCCAATGGGTCGGACTTGCTAGTCATCGGACATGTCCGATGACCATCGGACAAGTCCGACGACCCAGAGTGGCAAAGGTTCTGGAATCCGATGGACTTGTCCGATGGGTCGGACAAGTCCGATGATTTTGCCCTGGATAAGTGTTTTGGTTGTGGAATTTTGGATTTTGCTCTTAGTTCATCATTGCTTCACACTTTTGTGTCCCTCTTAATAGTACGACTTTTGCTATACTAAAAAATAAAATAAAAACTCTATGAGCTTCATATTTGAGCAAATTTCTGAGTATCATTGAAATTTCTTAGCCACTTTGTTTTCTCCTTTTCTTTGAGTATTTGAGCTTCTATGCATTTTGTCATCAATAATTGAACCATCTTCTACACACATGCTCATTAAAACATTAGTCCATTCTTAATTGTATTGGCGCCAATCACCAAAATAAAATTAGGGGCCTAGATGCACCTTCAAGATGTCTTTCCAGTTTTGCTAGCAATCGAGGGATGAGGACAGAAGGGTTTTACTTTTGGCCTCAGGCGATGAACGGTTTTACTCCTAGCCACGATGCCAGAGAGGGCTTCTATGGAACTGTTTTAATTCCACAGCATGGAAACTTAGCGTGGGTTGTTTGCAGGCTGGGAAGCTCTTTGAAAGACCTTGTGGTGATCTCTTGGTCTCACACCTAAGGTAGTGTGAGTTGGACAACATGGAGACTCTCTAGTCACTGCATAGTGATGAAATCACCAACATGTGGGTAAATTTGTGCAACCTCTGCAGAGTGTCAAACTGTTGTAACAGCCATGCTCACGATTATGAGTGGCCTGGATCCTCACAAAATTAGGAGGGTGGTTTATGGGTGAACTTTGTGGGTAGCCAAGTTTGGTTTACTGCAGGCAGTGTAACCTGTGGTGTGGTTTCTTATGGGCGGTTTAATCCATGGTTGGCTACAGGCGGTGTAACCTGTGGTGTGGTTTCTTATGGGCGATTTAACCCATGGTTGGCTACAGGCGGTGTAACCTGTAGTGTGGTTTCCTATGGGCAGTTTAACCCATGGTTGGCTACAGGTGGTGTAACCTGTTGTGTTGGATAGATGAGATAACTTGGGAGAACTTTTCACTTAGTAAATATGAGTGCTATTCAAATGGTCTTAGGTTTAGTGCTCATTTATGCAAATGAACCATTATGTTAGCCTTTCTTCTATTAAGCTTGCATGTCATATTTTCCCCCACTTGCTGAGTATGGCATGTGCTCACCCTTGCTATTTCCCTTTGTTGTTGTACGATAAACTGTTGCTCAGAAGATCGAGAGATGGGCTACATTGATGAAGACTACTACTAGGCGTGCGTGCCCCCACTCGATTGCTTGTGGTGTTATGGTGTCTTCTGATGTTATTCTACGAGAGAGTCATTCTTAGTTGTTAAAGACAATTATTTATGTAATAATGGTATGCTTTATTAATGATATTTGTTATATTATTATTCACTTTACTGTCAATATGTGTGAAACTTGTTCCTGGGCACACACATGATAAGCACTTGGTTTTGTCCTTAAAACTAGGTGTGACAGAAGTGGTATCAGAGCCATGTCGACTGTAGGACGCTAGCTTAGATAGAGTGGTCATGTTCTAAGGTCTATTTTACAAACTAAAAACTATTTTCAAAACTCTTGGGCTTAAAACTATAGTCTTGTTTATTCACCTGTGTTGTTGGTATTGTTTTACCGTTCGGCTTACAAAACCCTTTTACTAATTCACCTCTCCTATTCAAAATTGTTTAGATGGCCCGTACCAAGAAGACTTGCCACAGATGTGATCACTTCCCATGTGTTTGGCCTTCACCAGAACTTGTTCCACTGGGATCTGAAGAAAAGTTTAGGATAGAAGAGGTTGAACAAGAGATGGTGCCACCACTGAGTCCACCACCTTATCGTGACACTCAACTCTTCAAGGATGCAGGAAATAATGCTAGAAGGTTACCTCACATGCTTTTGGAGATGCTACAACAGTTAAGGTATGAGAAGCAACCAGAATATTATGGTACCCCAAGTGACATATGAAGGTTCTGAGCCTGTTTGGAATGTTCAAGTTCACATTTTTGCTTCGAGACCACTCAGAGGAACTTTTGAGGTGGAAAGGATTCATGAGGCCATTGCTCCACGGAAGACTTTCTCTACTGGGATTCGTGATGCTGCTTGTCTAGCTGGCATGGTCATTCGCTCCTGTTATCACCAGTAATTTGAAGATACAGAGTATGCTTATTTTCCTTAGCTCGCAAGTGGATCCACCTACATCACATGGAGCCTATATCTGCCCAAGGACAAAGAAGCAAGTCACTCTTACCACGGTCATTTCCAGGGAGTTGGATTCAACCACAGAGGAACTAGGTTTTTGGTAGGAGAAATATGAGGAGGCAATGAAGACAGTCCGCCAGCTCAAGTGACGTTTACCTGATGATGTGGACCTACCTTTGGAAGAAGAGATAAAGGATGCAACTCCTTCCTCACCACCTCGCAGAATGGATAGTCGTGCTCCACCAGCTTATGTCATTCCCAACCTTGACAAGGATTAGGAAGTTTATCCCTGAGTGGCTTCATAGGTATCAAGTAGTTATATCGAGTCGAATAAATGTAATAGTCTAGCGAGAGAGTTTTAGTATTTGCACGTTGTTTGACCGGTTTGCTAGTTTGATTGGTGTGATGAGTGAGATTTGAATCTTTTGTAATGAGTGCCGATGTGATGCAAGGCTTGTCTTCCAACCACATACTTATACTATACTTTTACTTTTATTTTAATATAGATAAGTTAATTTGGGGTATCTTTTTATCTATCTCTTTTATTTCACACCTCTTTTCCTGCTTTACCTTATCATATCCTTGCACTTTACCTATATCTTCCACCCATTTTTGCTTACCATATCCGGACCTACATCAGATGGTAAGAGGTGGGAACTGCAACATGAACAACAACCACGAGGAATAGGAGAAGCCATCCCCACAATTCTCCATGGAACAACTCATGGCCATGCAGACACAACTTCTCCAGAACATGCACCAGACCCTGGTGCAGCAATAGAACAACAATGTCGCAAGAGCCGCTCCCCAACCTAGAGACAAGCTTGGAGACTTCCAACAGACCAAGCCCCCAACATTCTCTCACTTTGTGGAGCCCATGGATGCAGATGACTGGCTAAAGACTATTGACAAGAAGCTGCAAGTCGCTCAATGCAACAACAGGGAGAAGGTGTTGTTTGTCGCACATCAGCTTGTTGGACCTGCTGCTGATTGGTGGGATGCTTATGTTGCAGTTCATGAGGAGCCTGATAGTATTAACTGGCATGAGTACCAAAACAGCTTTAGGTCTCACCAAGTTCCTTAGTGGGTAATAAGGATGAACAAGAAGGAGTTCCAGGAGTGAGTATGTTGCTCGCTTCACCCAGCTACCAAGGTATGCCCCATGAGAAGTGGACACGGATGAGAAGAAGTGTGAGTGTTTTCTTGATGGGTTGAATGATGGCCTCTCCTATGCACTTGAGACTCGTAACTATGCGAACTTTCAAGAGATGGTGGATAAAGCTCTAGTTCGGGAGAACAGAAGGTCGAGGATGGATGGCAAGCACAAGCTAGAGGATCAAGGTCAACAAGGAGGCAGCAACACTAGGCCTCGCCTTGGATCATCTTCGGGTGGACCCGTATTCTATTCTGGACAACAGAGTGGACAACGAAGAACTCAACCTACAAGTCAGGGTTTCGTTACCCCTCAACGTCAGTTTCAACATCCTAACTCTCAGACACCTCCCCTGTTAGCTCAAATTCAGCAGAGGACCAATGGCAATCAAACCCCAACAACCAAAAGGAACTGCTACAGGTGTGGAGAAAAGGGTCACTTTGCTAACCAATGCCCCAATCCGCAGATGCGCCAACCTTCGACCCGAGATGTTGCCCCAATACCCAACCGCAATGGAAACTCTGCCCCGACAGCAGCCAGGCAGAACTATGCTAGAGGTCGAGTCAACTAGGTTGCTCTTGAAGATGCTCAGGAATCTCTAGACGTTGTTCTTGGTATGTTACTCATAAACTCAAACCCAGCTGTAGTTTTGTTTGATTCTGGAGCATCACATTCTTTCATATCATCCAAGTATGTGGCCAAGCACAACATTCCCATCACCTTGCTCAGGAATAAGATGATAGTTAGTTCAGCTGGAGGGGAATTGAAAGCAGAACATGGATGTCATAAATTAAGTGTTAGCATAAGGGGGGTAGACTATACTATGAGTTTCATCGTTTTGGATTCCAAGGGTATAGATGTGATACTCGGGATGGATTGGTTAACCAAGCATAAGGGAATCATAGATTGTGCTAGAAAGGCTGTCAAGTTGACGCATCCTAATGGAGCAGAGGTGGAATACGTGGCGAAAGCATTGCCACATGACAAGGAAAGGTTGGAAAGGGTGCACAAAATGAAGTGAGAGCTTAGTTTCCCTTTTTTTTTTCTTTCCGATCCTGTCCGAATCTCGGGACAAGATTCCTTTTAGGGGGGGGGGTAGATTTGTAACACCCTGATTTTTAAAAATTTGGGATATTTTAAAATTTTCTATAATTAATTAATTAAGTTATTAATATTTTGCTAAGAGAAAGAACTATTTTCTAAAGAAAATAATTAAATATAGGTTATTTTTAAAATTTTGGTTTGTTGCATTTATTTTGATTAATAGTGTCGAAGCTTGATTCCGGTAGTAAATATATAGGGCTACGTCGAGACTAAGAACTACGATGGTTAACACAAGACGACTAAGAACTACGATTCATCTCGCAGCTATGGGTCGCAAAAAGGCTTCCACCGCTACCGCCGCCACCGAGTATTCCTCATCGGAGATCGAGATACCCGAGCAGCTCCGGGAGTTCTCAAAAAGCAGCATCTCTACTGCCGACCTGAACAAGATGGTGATGGACGACATTCTTCCCGAGCAGGCTTGGATCGATTGGAAGGTTCCCAAGGAAACTTGTCCCATTCCAATTCATAAGCAGATTGTGGTGTTTTGCTTGTTTTTTGAGCACGGCTTCGGAGTTCCCTGCTGCAGCTTCTTGCGTGGCTTCTTTTTTTTTCTACGGGGTTGAGCTTGTCAACCTCAATCCCAACTCAATCCTCCACATCTCTATCTTTGTGCATATGTGCGAGGCCTTATTGGGCGTTCTCCCCCATTTCAATTTATTCTGCCACCTCTTCATCCTCCGACCGCTGCCAACAAAAGACAACCAAGTGGCCATAGGCGGAGTTGGTGTTCAGTTGCTTAAGAAGGAGGTCTACATCAATGTGCCACGGAAGACCGGTAACAAGAACTGGAAAGACGAGTGGTTTTCATGTGACAACCCTCCCCCTATTCTTGTCCACTTCTCTAGCGCAAAGGTGATTCCGTAGGTGCATTGGACCGAAAAGCCCGATCCATCCGGCCCCTAGGTGGTCGCTCTACTAAAGAAGATTGCAGATCTGAAGAAGGAAGGCATTGATAGTATTACCATCGCCAAGAGTTTTATAGTGCGTCGAGTGCAGCCCTTGAAGCTTCAGAGTTACCCAGCGTGGAATTATGCCACCAATGACGAGACCAGGGAAGTGCCTGACCCTCCCAACGACAACCTTTATCGGAAACGCTTGTCAAAGATGTGTGAAAGAGATATCCTTCAAGATCACTCGCTAATCGAGAAGGCATACAATGGAGGCACACTGCGGGCCCGAGTAAGCCTCGGTTGACTTTGAAAGATTCTGTTATTATCTTTTTTTGATGTCCTGCTTGATGTCTTGGCATTTGTGCAGAATCTGGATACTTATGTGTCCCACCCTCCACTCCCTTTGACTGATACCGAGGGATCAAATTATGTGGAGAAGCCGCAGTAGACCGGTGCTGGAGGTTGAGGCACATCCACAGGCACTCGTCCAGAGTCTGTTGATCGCATTGTCACCCTTCCTTCCCCCAGTCGACAAGTGAAGCAACCTGCCCAACATCGAAGGCAATATGTTGGGGATCAAAGCGATGATGAAGAAGAGCTGTCTCCAGATGCCGGTCAGCCTACTCCTGCTCACTCCCACCGACCTTCAAGCCAATCAGAGCCCCCGAGCAAAGCGTCGAGTGATGCCAGAGTAGCACAAAAAGCTGATGAGACTATCAAATCTTCCCAAAAGAGGAAGGAGACTGATTCACAGTCCACTTCTTCAAAGAAGAAGATTTGCCAAGTCAAGATCAAGAAAGCTTCCAGGTTAGCCCCTCCTTTTTATCTCTTGATTCTTGGCTCGCATAGATATTAAACATAGTCTAGTTTTAATCAATATGTTCTCTAATATTCACAGTAGTCGGTCGGGGGATACACAAAGTGCCCAAGAATCTGGGGACACTCGATCGAACCCAACTCCCCGACCAACTGACCTGCCTCGACCGGTCAGCAAGCCATCATGCATGCTGACCGAGCCAAGGAATCCTTCTAACAAAACAATTCCCACATCCGCTCCAGAGCCGACACCACAAATTATCAATCCTTCTCCGATCAGCCCTCCTTCCCCTCTTGATAAAGGCAAGACAACATAGACTGCAGATATATTCAGTCGGCCTGAAGTGAATGATGTGGAAATAATGCATCAACATCGAGAAGCCAAGAAGGTACATCAATACTCTGCTTTTGCTTTATCTAAGTCTTGACCCTTAGCTTAACCATCTTTTATGTATTTAGAAAATGTATGCTCTTGTGGAGAGGAAACAGGCTTGGGTTGAAGACCTCGAAGCCAAAACCTTTGTAAGCCTCAGTCTTCTGTTGCAATTAATCCCTTACTTATGATATTAACTTGCTGCTGGTATTATGCTAGTCACCGGTCAGCAACTCTCCCAGGCCAAAAAGAAAATTGACAAACTACAGACCGATCATAAGGAATTGACCAAGGCCTTAGAGCAGAGTCGTGCTGAAATTGCATGTAAGGTCACATACCATATTTTTTCTTTCTAACCACTCTGATGCTAAAGATCCTTTATATGCCTTTAGCTCAAGATCAGAAGGTCGCTGACCTAGAGAAGTTGACTTCTAATCAGCAGAGATTTGTAGATGCTCTGAATGTAGAGAAGGAAAATCTCTCCAAGTCGGTTGAAGAGCAGAAGACCAAGATAACTCGGCTGTAGAAAAAGCTGGAGGAAGCTGACGCGAAGATAGAGGAGGCTAAAAGCACCTCAAAATCCTTCAAATGTAATCTCGCCAGTAAGCCTTCCATCATGTCTTGAATATGCTCGAATCAATTTTTGATCTTATTGACCAAACAAAATACCCCTTGCAGCTCTGTCGTACGGCGCTCGGAGGGCATTGAATTATATTCATGCTAACCAAGTAGAGCAGACCAGAAACTCCTAGGATTATTTGCTGGAGCATGCATTGGAGGCTATTGCGAACAACACTCAGAGAGTGGCGACCAAAGCCGGGAGTCAGGTTCTGGCTATTTGTCAATCTTGGTCTCCTGTGCTACCATTGGACTAAACCAAATAGGGCTTCAACCCAGACTTGACCGAAGACCAACCAGCTGCTTATGGATTCCATGCTGGAACCCTCCCGAGCCTTGGTCGACAATGCAGAAGTTGATCCAACCGCACCTACTCCTCCAGCATCTCCAGGAGTTGAACTGCGAGATGATTCCTCTTCTTCAAAGGAGCTGTAAAATCTATAATGTTAGAAAACATTAGTAGTATCTATGTAACAAAATAATATTACCTTTATATAAATTACTCTCATGCTTTGTAGCTTAGAAAACTGATAAAAATATCTTAAGCGTGTACCTGTCACTTAAAGATAGAAATTTCATCGGTCTGCATTAACATATTAGGTTGTAACTCATAACCGCATGACAAGCAGAATCGACCGTTCAACACATGACCTCTCGCACTTTGGCTCTGGGTTTAGTGTAGTGGTAGTCTGATGTGCAGTATGAAGTATGTAACCATGATGTTTAGACGTTAGACCAAAAACTCTGAAGACCATACCAAAAGATGAGAAATCGGTTGGAAAAGTTCCAAAACCCAAATTATGTTAGGTTAGGAGATGGTGGGACATTATTACTAGCCCCCTGGCTCGATTGTTTAATAAAATAGATTAAGGAATCGGGACAAATTAGAATGAAAATCATCAAAAAGTCTTCCATCCAAAAGACCGAAGTTTCATTCATTATTAATGCATAATAATACAAAAGAGAAACTAAGTATAAACATGACATAGCTGATTTATGTTCCAGGAATTTGGTATATCCTCGCCGTCTTCATACATCAGTCGGTAAGCCCCCGACCGAGTGACTTCTTTCACAACATAAGGCCCCTCCCACTTTGGAGAAAGCTTATGTCGATTCTTCGTTGACTGCACTCGGCGCAGCACTAGATCTTCAACTTGAAATTGGCGACTACGTACATTTTTATCATAATAACATCGCAAGCCTTGTTGGTATAGTGCCGACCGATAGAGAGCGCGATCACGCAACTCTTCTGCTGCAATCAAATCGATCTCTCGGTTCTCCTCAGAAAGCTTTTCATCACTGACCTCAGTCGGCAACATAGCCTCCGAGCCGTAGACCAATGAAAAAGGTGACTGACCAGTGGCCCGACTGGTATTAGTGCGGATCCCCCAAAGAACTGAAGGCAATTCTTTGACCCACCGACCAGCATAAGGCTTAAGTCTGTCAAATATCTGAGGCTTCAATCCTTGAAGAATCATACCGTTCGCCCGTTCGACCTGCCCATTACTTTGAGGATGAGCCCCTTATGTAAAGTGTATTTTTGTTCCCATCTCATCGGCAAAGTCACGAAACTTCATAGATGTGAATTGAGTACCATTATCGGTAATGATATCATGAGGAACCCTGAATCGAATAAAAACATCCTTGACAAACTTAATCGCTTTCTTCGATGTTATCTTGCCAACCGACTTCACTTCAATCCACTTGGTGAATTTTTCAATAGAAACAAATAGATAAGTGAACCCTCCTGGCATTTTTTGAAAGGACTGACAATATCAAGCCCCCAGACAGCAAAAGGCCAAGTCAAAGGTATCATCTGAAGTTGCTGTGAAGGCACATGTGTTGTTTGAGCAAATAATTGACAACCTTCACACTTTCAAATGACTTGGTGTGTATCTTCAACCGCCGTATGCCAATAAAACCCTTGCCGGAAAGCTTTGATGACCAAAGTCTTAGAAGCTGCATGATTGTCACATATTCCTGAATGAATTTCTTCCATCAACTTTTGACCTTCTAGTATCGAGATGCATCGCATCAAGATGTTTGATCCTCCTCTTCTATAAAGCTGATCATCTACCATCAAATATCCTCGACATCTGGCTTTCAACCTCTGTTGCTCATTAAGATCCATAGGCAGCGTACCCTCAGTAAAAATTTTTTCTATTGGGTCGCGCTAAACGGTCTGCGTGTTGATATCATCTACCTACTCGGCAACATCAGCCGTCAAAACATCTGGTCAAGGAGAAATAGTAGGAGATTCCAAGGTGTGTAAGAAAACACCTGGTAGGACAATTGATCGGGACGATTGTTGATGGTCCTTAAATGCTAAATCCGACCATCAAATCCTTGTATAAACAACATAAAAGGAGTAAACAAAATAGTGATAGCAGTTTATTATTAACCATTTCCACGAGTTTTGGTGAAATATGTGTTTGCAGGGTCAAAATGGCCAAAATCATGTAAAAACATGAAGAAACGACCCGTTGGCTGATACTGCCTTAAAACAGCAGGCCGACAGGGTCGTATGAGGCTAAAATCAGGGCCTGGTAGGGTCATGATGGCTGAAATCAGAACCCATCTGACAGGGTCATATCAGGCTGAAATCAGCCACCCGGCGGGTCAAAACAGAGTCGTCATGAGGCTAATCACCCGACCCGGCCGACCATGCAAAACACTCTAAAATAAGGCCGTTTTCCATTCCGGACTAAGGGGGGTACAAAGTGGAGAAATATAGGAGGAATTCACATGGCACAACATGGACAAGTCAAGACATGACCCAGGGGGGTCGGTACCAAAGATGGGCCGCCACCTGGCAGGGTTTGCCGCCCGGCCTGGGTTGGCCACCCAGGGTTGCCAACCCATGAGGCCCATGACTTCTACTGACCCCAAAACTGAGATTTCAGTGAAAACCGACCAAAGAACCGCCATCCGGACCAAATCTGAGCCATCCGAAGCAAAGGCGGTTGGAAATCGACTCCATCCATCGGCCGCCTGGCCTGGCCTACCGCCCGGCGGTGCACGCCGCCTGGCACACGTGGCGCCCGGCGTGTCCCGCCGCCCGGCGGGGGAACTTTTGCCCACCCACTCTCCTCCACTTTGAAGTACCCGCCAAGTATCCACCACCTATAAATAGAGGGGGAATTTGGCAGAAAAGAGGAAAACACACAAGAAGAAGAGTATAGAGCTCCACTTAAAAAGGCTTTAGCACTGCCAAAGTGCTTAGAAAATAGGAGGAGAGTGAGGGAGAGTTTGGGGAAGCGCCGGGGTTGTCGGCGATCTTTCCCACGCTTGTACCTCGACGGATGCTTTCCTTTTCAAGTAAGTGTTCGTGTTTCCTCTTTGGTATTTAAGTTTCTTATTTAAGTAAAGTTCTTTCTTTATTACTTATGGGATCATCGCTCTATTTAATTAGAGTATCTTAGTCTTCTATAAGCGTGGATCCGAGACTAGGATAGTAATTGATAGCATAGACGTGGTGTCTAGGCTAGAGGTTACCTTTGTTTGCTGCATGCCCCATGGTTTGTAGAGGTAGTCGGTAGGTGGTGACAGCCCTATCCGGCCTTAGTAATCCTCCACGTTCGGGTACGTCATAGAGCTGTTGACCAGAGTCGCCTGTGGATGCAGGGGTAAGCCGGTGCCCGAAGTAAGAAGTAGAGACCGAACCAATCTTATTATAGGATCCTTAACCATTAGGAATCCTCTCTACCCTTTGCCTACCATATTCTTGTTGTCCTTGGACGGATTAGTTGGAGGATCGATACACACACGTTCCCTGTGATTCGATAACCTGGAATACTCCTAGGTGAAGTGCTACATTGGTATCTGTGCGCCTGCGGATTAATCTGTGATCGTAAGAAATACCAACAAGCATTTCTGGCGCCGTTGCCGGGGATAGTAAGATTTCTGGTGCGACGCTAAGAAGTGTCAACAACGATCCCATCTTGGCCAATTTGTCAGCTGCCTGGTTGTTATCCCGAAGAACATGCGTGAACTTCAATCCATCAAACTTGTCTTCAAGCTTCCTTACTTCCTGGCAATAAGCAGTCATATTGTCATCTACACAGTTCCAATCCTTAGTTACTTGATTACTAACTAAGGCCGAGCCACCAAAGATGTCGAGACGCTTAATGCCGAGTGAAATAGCAATGCGCGAACCGTGTAGGAGGGCTTCAAATTCTGCAACGTTATTAGGCGCGCGAAATCTAACTTGAAGGATGTATCGTAGCTTTCTCCTGTGGGTGAGATGAACACGACTCCTGCACTGGCTCCGGGTAATTAGAGAGAGCCATCGAAGTACATTTTCCAGCATTCAACATCTTGTGTTGCAGGAGGCATTTGAATCTCTGTCCACTCAGAAACAAAATCAGCCAATGCCTATCCTTTAATTGCTGATCGAGCTGCGAACATAATGGTATATTGACCAAGTTCAACCACCCATTTAGCAACTTTTCCTTCATCTTCTCGATTGTGAAGCACCGTGCCAAGTGCAAAGGATGTCTAGAATTCGATCGGATGAGCTTGAAAATAATGCTTCAACTTCCTGGAGGTGATTAACAATGCGTATAACAACTTCAAGATCTGATGATATCTTGTTTTAGAGGCACTGAGTACCTCAATAACAAAATAGACCGGGTATTGTGCTTTTTGTATATGACCCTCTTCCTCTCGGTCGACCGTCAAAACAGTACTCACAACTTGAGTTGTGGCCAATATGTAAAGTTAAAGCTTTTCTGTTGGCTCCAGGGGCACCAATACTGGAATACTGCTGAGGTGAACCTTCAACTCGTCCAATGCCGACTGCGCCTCTTCTGTCCAAATGAAGTCATCCTTCTTTTTAAGCAGTCTGAAGAGTGGTAACCCTCTAACTCCTAGTCGGGAGATAAAGCGACTCAAGGATGCCATACATCCAGTCAGCTTCTGAACGTCCCTTTGAGAATTAGGTGGCCCCATATCAAGGATCACCTTGATTTTATCTGGGTTAGCCTCTATACCTCGTTTTGAAACGATGTAACCGAGTAGCTATCTCGAAGGAACCCCAAAAACACATTTTTTAGGATTCAACTTCATGAGTAATGTCTCAGATTGTCAAATGTTTCTGCTAGGTCAGGAAGAAGTTCTTCGATGTTCTGAGTCTTACAACGATGTCATCAACATAAGCTTCTGCGTTCTGACCGATGTGAGTAGCAAGGCAGCGTTGAATACCTCGTTGGTAAGTCACGCCAGCGTTTTTCAGACTGAAAGGCATTATGATGTAACAATAGGCAGCAAAGGGAGTTATAAAAGAAGTTGTGATCTGATCTTCGACTTTCAGTAGGATCTGGTGATAGCCTGAATAGGCATCCAGAAAGCTTAGAAGCTCACACCTGACTGTTGAGTCTACAATCTGATTGATACGAGATAGAGCTAAAGGGTCTTTAGGACTGACCTTGTTCAGATCAGTGTAATCGACACACATCCTCCACTCTTTATTCTTCTTAGGTACAAGGACTAGATTTGCTAACCAGTCGGGATGATACACTTCCTTTATAAATTTAGCATCTAATAATCTAACTATCTCCTTCTTCATGGCATCCTTGTGGTCTTGCGCAAATCTTGTAAGCCTCTGTCGAACCGGAGTGGCCCAAGGAGGCACCCTTGACTCATGCTCAATCTTTTCCCTAGGAACTCCTGGCATGTTGGATGGCTTCCATGCAAAGATGTCCCTATTTTCCTGGAGGAAAAGAGTGAGCGTGAGTTCCTATTTGTCACCTAGGTTGGCTCCTGCGATTACCTTATCAGGGTCTTTTGGGTCGAGCACGATCTCCTTGGTCTGGATGTCATCAGTCTGGATCTTGTCCTTGGTGGGCTTCTTCATGGGAACTACCGCCTTAGTCTGCTCCTCTGTGCCGAGTGCCTTCTGGATCTCCTGCCGGTCAGACAACATCAACTGCTTATTAGCCATCTCACAACTCTATACATCGCAATCAAAAGAATTCCGAAGATCAGTGTGGAGGGAGATTATTCTGTTGGGGCCTAGCATCTTAAGGGTGAGATATGGATAATGCGAAACTGTTATGAATTTAGCCATCGCCGGTCGACCAATGATAGCATGATACGTTGATTCAAAATTGGTCACATGGAAGAGAATGCGCTCGGTCCTAAAGTTCTCCCGGGTCCCAAAAGTGACAGGCAGAATGATTTGTCCAATAGGAATTGAAGTCTTGCTGAGCACAATCCCATGAAAAGGTGAAGAACTCGGCTAGAGGTCATTAATTGACAGACCGAGCTCCAAGAGAGATTTGGTGAAGATCAAGTCCAAACTGCTTCCTCTATCAATGAGTACTTTATTGAACTTGACTTCCATCATTGTGGCAGCAAGCACCAGCGGGTATCGACCTGGCTTCGGCAAGTGCTTGGGATGATCTGATCGATCAAAAGTAATTTCCCGTAGTTCTAGTTTTTGCTTGCGCTTGGACACATAGGCATCATGGCCTTCGAAGATGAAGTTGACTTTCTTGCGGGGCTCTTGGAACTCTCCTATGTCATCCTTGTCACCACCGTCCTTAGTTTTGTCTTTTCCATTGCATCTCGGAAGATCTTTGGCCACCTTGAGTGTAGCAGTCGCAAAACCCTTCAGCCGGTAACAATCCTTTGCTTTGTGGTTCCCCTTTGGGTGCCAGAGGCATGGGCCACTCAGCAAGTCATCCATGGTTGGCTGGTTTGTCCGTGGATTCTTCTAAAATCAGTCTACTGTATGGACCATGTTGTCAGATTTCCTCTTCTTGTCCTTCTTGGAAGGCTCGGGCTTGTCTGACCGCTTCTCCTTGCCTTTCCCTCGAATGTCGTCTAATGCTAACTCACCCGACGTGAATTTGTCAGCAATCTCGAAGCACTCTTGAGCGGTCAGCTTGAGGTCATGATTCCTCCGACCGATTTCTCGGACCAAGTCATCACTGCAGATTCCTCCTTGAAAGGCAGCAATAATCTGTTGGTCTGGAATGTTGGGGATCTCAGTCTTTTTAGCACAGAATCGCTTGATGTAGTCGCGAAGAGGCTCGTCGTTCTTCTGCTTGTTCCAAGTGAGGTCGAAGTGGTTTCCCGGTCGGTTGCAGGTGGCTTGGAAACTTTCAATAAGCTTCTTGTTAAGGTCTCCCCAAGAGGTGATTGACTCCTCCGGAAGAGACGTAAGCCATATCCGAACGGCTGGATCAAGGTAGACTGGAAGGTAATTTGCCATTACATAGGTATCACCTCCGGTCGACCGGATCGCCGTGCTATAGAGTTGTAGCCACTCCTGAGGGTTGGTCTGAGCATCATACTTTTCGATGGGGACCGGCTTGAACCCTTTTGGCCATTGAGCTATGCAAAGCCTGGGGACGTAAGCCTTGATGCCATCGATTTCTTCATCAGTGGGTGTCGGTGACCGCCTGCGCCGGTCTGGAGACGGAGTTGGGTGACGTTGGTGTTGCAGATCAATATCATCATCATGGAGACATCATTTATTACCATCATCATTATTATCAGGTCGATCCCGATCGTCTTGTCGATGTCGGTCATCATGGTGGATTCTTCGAGGAGGGTCTCATCGGTCTTCTCGCCGGTCGTCCCGTCGGTCGTTTCGTCGGTCATCCCTCCGGTCATCAGTTCTCCGATCACGGTGCTCCTCCTCGTAGCGTCGGTTGTCCCAAGCACGTTCTTCGTTGTAGTAATTGATGGTATCTCATCCATCAAGGACACTAAGAGAGTTTCTCACATCTTCATGCCTATGTCGACCTCGTGAAGTTGCATGGCTAGAGCTTGTTACCGACTACGATCTATCCTTGGCAGCGTCTTGAGCTGCTCCAGCTTTGAGCATAGCCACCACCTTCTGTATCGCGGGTGTCCAATAGGTTGCATCAACCATTAAGGTGTCGAGCAGTGTTTTAGCCCCGGTGATATTGTTATGAGGGATGTCATAGACCTTGACGCTATCCACTTCAATGTCTGGCCCAAAATCCAGTCGGCGCTCATGGCGTGATCCACACGACCCTCTCGGTCGACGGTGGTGACCGACCGATAGGTCATTATCTGGAGGATTATTCCCCCATTGGCCTTCTTCGGCTCGTTCCTTTGTGTGGCCATCATTTTCATGGCCGTCTTCTGGGTCATCCTCCTTGTCATCGTCCCCTGACGAATTTTCTTCTAAGTAAACCATGTTGACGGTCAGGGGATATGTGTAAGCTGATTTGACAGAGCCCTCATCAAAGGACCAGACCGACTTTGAGTTGTTCACTGAGGATGGATCTGCTTCGTTGAATCTGAGTGGGACCAATGCGGGGATCAGATCTGACAAACTTGGTGATCGCGCCATAGAGACGGCTACGGCCGACTTGGATCGGTGGTTTTCCAGACCTAAGGCTCCGTTGTCGCCGACCGTGAAGTCAAGCAATCTGAAGGAGATCTTGAGATCCGGTGAGTACTAAATGATGGGAATTTCGGCCATCGTAGTCGACGGAGAATCCTGGCGAGCCTTGTCCCCTACCTGGCGCGCCACATTTGAAGCTTGATTCCGGCAATAAATATATAGGGCTATGTCGAGACTAAGAACTACCATGGTTATCACAAGACGCTAATTTATACAGGTTTGGGCCTCTCAGAGGATAATAAACCTACGTCATGTGTTCTTTGGTTTGTATTGCTTGTAATTTGGTGTCCCTCGATAGGGGTACCCTGCCGCCTTATATATCCGGTCGGCAGGGGTTACATGAAGAGTCCTACTCATAATCTACAAGGATTTACATAGAAAGTATATCTCTAATTGCCTTGCGCTCCAAGCTGACTCGGTCGGCTTCCTTGTCGATGAAGTACCCGGTCAACTACCGACTTAAGCATATCTATGGATACCCGTAAGGCGAGTATCCCACAAATATTATGTAGGATTTTATTGCGTGATAAGTTATTTTTAAAATTGTATAGTTTCATTTTGGAAATTTAATTTGGAAGGAAGAACTTTTATTTAGAAAAAAGAAAAGAAAACCCCTTCAATCTGTTGGGCCAAGCCTCCCTCAGCCCAGCCCCCTCTCCCTTCTCTTCTCTCTCTCTTTCGGCCATGGGCCTCTCCTCCTCTCTCGCCTGAGGCCCAACTCCTTTCCCCTCTTCCCTCCTTCCCCCCTTTCCCTCCCGCATGGGCCACCAGCCCCGCATAGCTCACCCCCGCTCCCCTCTGCCCAGGCCGACCTAGCCCAGCCCTGTGCAAGCCCAACCGTGACCCAGTCGAGCCCGTGCACCGTGCGAACCCTAGCCCTGGTGCTGCCGCCACCTAGGCCAGCGCACCGGGCCGCCTAGGGGTCCGCACCCCTACAAATAGGGCGGAACCGCTGTTGGCGATCCTTATACCTAACAGAGAAATCCGCAAGCGTACGGATGCCGATGTAGCCTTCACCCGGGAGTATTCCAAGGTATGGAATCCACGGGGAACGAGAAGTAAAATTCTATCCTAATCCAGTTCTAGTGAACAAAAGAGAAGGATAACAACGGGTTGAGAGAGTCCTCCAGCCTTGGCTTCATGTGACAACTTATTCCTAATAATCATCAGCCTTCAAGATTTACTCTTGTTTACTTCGGGGCATAGTCGTCCGAGGTGCGAAAAGGGATGAGAAGGGACCTCGGGTAAGACTACCATCAATGCCAATGAGCCCAACCCGAGCGTGGTGGAATGCAAAGGATAGCTCAGTGCTGTCACCACCTAACTCCCGACCACACAGACCGTGGGGTTGGGAGCAAACTTAGATAATTCTAAGTCTATACACCACATATAAACTTATAATTACTACTCTAACCTTATTAACTAAAGGCAGAGTAACCACAGTCAAATAAAGTAAAAGACTTTATCTAACATGGACTAAGAACCCATAAACAAGATATAAATAAGGAAAGCTTTAATGATTAAATGAACAAAAGAATGTCTACATGTTACCCGGCTGAAGGACGGGGACTCTATTCTTGGTGGAGAATCATCCCCGAGGCACAAGGTGGAGAAGGAGCCGACATCTCCGGCTCCCGCCGGGACTTCTACCTCTCACTCTCACTCCCTATTCTAATACATTTCTACAGCGTGGCGCTTGTTGTTCTCCTTTTCAATTGTTGATCTTTTCTGCTGAATTCCCCTTCTATTTATAGGTGGCGAAGGGCTGGCGGGTACTTGTAGGTGAAGGAGAGTAGGTGGGCAAAAGTTTGTCCGTCGGGCGGTGGGCCATGCCGGGCGGCCACGTGTGCCGGGCGGCCGGGCGGCATGCAGCGCCGGGCGGTGGGCAAGGCCGGGCGGCCCTTGGATCATGTCGGTTTCCCGACCGACTCATTCTGGACAACCGTGATGATGTTCTAAGGTTGGTTTTGAGTGTCGGTTGGCCTTTTCCCCTTGATTTTATGTCGATAGGCGTGGCAGGCTGGGGGATAGGCTTAATGGGCCGAATATCTCAGTAGACCGGGTGGCAAGCCCATCGGGCAGCAAGGTCCGTCGGGCAGCATAACTCATCGAGCGGCATAACTTGATGGGCGGTGGCCTAGGCTGGGTGTCGGCCCCCTTCCGGTGGCAACCCCGCCGGGTGGCAAGGTCCGCCGGGCGGCATAGCTCGTCGGGCGGCCAGGCCCACCAGGCGGCGGCCTAAGCCGGGTGTCGACCCCTCCCAGTCGCCATTCACTTCTCCCGGTCAGGCCACTTGGTGGCCTTCTCTTCCTTAGTCATATTTCATCATCCTTAATCCGGGAGGAGAAAACGCGATCATGGTGAAGTATTTTTGGAAAACCGGCCGGGTTGGAAGATCAACCCGAAAACAGCTCCGCTTAACCAGCCGGGTGGCTGATTTCAGCCGTTTATGACCCTGTCAGCTGGTTTCGGATTTCAGCCTGAAAGGGACCCTGTTTAACCTGCCGGGTGCCTGATTTTAGCCGATTATGACCTTGTCAGCTGGTTTCTACCTGAAAACGACCCTGTCAGCTGGTGAAAATAGTTTCATAGCCGTGATTGGCCGACGTGGTGTTTTCACATATTTTTGCATATTTTGACCCTATAGCACCTGCAACCACAGATTTCACCAAAACTTGTGGAACTCAATACAGAGATTGTTTTCATTACATTATTAATTAAGATCCACCTTTTTATTGTAAATTGGTAGTCGAAAAAGGGAATATATGACTACCAACACCTGCTCCTTCGCGCCCCTTTCCCCTTCCCCGCCGCCGTGCTCCTGCGCTTCATCGCCAGCTGCCGCTACTCGCCGTCGCCGCCGTCGCCCGACGCCTCTGCACCTCCCTGTTTTCATTGTAGTTTATTACTGTGTGGTGTGTTGTTTCTTAGTTTTTTGTATGCGTGTGTTTTCGGTATGACGTTGAGTAGACGAACCGCTGTTATAGAACTTTCGGGATCTCCATCTTGAAGACTTTGAGCAGCAGCAAAGGGAACCAGGAAAGTGTCCTTGATGCATTTTGAACCTATGCTTTACATTCCTCTCTATCTCTATGCATGCGTATTAATACTAAATCCTATGTGTCATCATCCTGTTCCATATCATTCCATGTCACTTCGGTTTTGGTCTAGCTTATTAGTGAGGGTACGTCATGCTTAGTTGCTATGTCGGGAATGGAAGTGTCTATTGCGAATCTTGACTAATGGTTCACTTTAACATAATGATCATGTGGCATGGGTAATCCTTTTTAGAAACATGGAACATAGGTGATCCAAGCAGGAGGATGGCAAGGGCGGTACGGGTATGCACGTTGTGGGACATATGTACCCGGGATACGTAACCACTCAGCTAAATGGCCGAGTGGGCCGAGAGTCCAATTATGAAGTATCAAAGAATATAGCCCACTAGATGTTTGTTTAGATACCTGTTTGAGTAAGCGACAAGCTAGGTTAACAGATATAGCGAATACATAGGTTTCATTGTATCCGAATAAAAGATTGCCATGTAAATTGCTGCCCTTCGGATATATAAGGAGGGCAGGGGGTCTTCAGCTAGACATAGACTCGTATTGGAACCCTAATTCCAGTATGAACCCTAGCACTACAAAAACACCAAACATGACATAGGGTTGTTATCCTCTGGGAGGCCCGAACCTGTATAAACCCTGTGTCCTGTGTCCATCGGTCTTTCATACTCATACGCATACGTAAATCTACTATCGAGAATCTCTCTCGATAGTTGGTGCGCCATGTAGGGGATGTGTTGAGTCCAATTCCCTTGAAATCGATGGCTTTCATCAACGTCAAGTTCCGCCCGGGAGACAAGATCCGCTTTGGCACCATCAGCTTCATGGCTAATTAGAGCAGGGACCTCATCAAGCAAGATCCGGTGACCCTTCCGGTGGTTCTCGTGCCCACAGATCTAGGCGTCAGCAGGGTTTTGATGACCAATTAGATTAACGAAGTCGGTCGGCTCTCGCTCGTCCTTAGCAATGCGGCGGCGGTTCTTCAGATGGAAACCCTCCCGAGCTCCCTCTCAACGTTCCCCACAACGACCCGATCAGCAATCTTGGTTGACTCGGATCTAACGGCGATTGATCTCCCGGCTTTTTATATGGATCAGTCAAATGAAGATCCCAATTTTTTCTATACATCAAGATTAGTAGCAATGATCAGCCTCGAAAACATGTCAATCTTAGACTTGATTGAAGGGCCGAGTGATTCAGAAAGTTGCTCGTCAGATTACCACGAGGTGTTCATGGTAGCACTAGGCACCAAAGGAGGCACTATTGGAGAAACATTGACGGCAGCCGCCGCACGAGCAAGCATGCATCACCAGGACGGACAAGAAACTGATCCCGAGGATGACGACCCAGACGCTGCCACTCCCCCACTCATGGGATCCTGGGTCGTGAAGAATCTAGGCCTGGGCGACGTCACCTTAAAACTTGATGGTGAAGACATCTTTAGAACCCCACAGCATAACATCACTGCTACGGCAGTCGTTCTGATCTCATTAGAGCCCATGCTCCAAGTCACCCCAGAGTTGACACCTCAGGTCAACAAGATAAAGGCACACATCAAGGCTGCAACTGTACTGGAGATGCATGCGGCACGATCAGCACCAAGTAAGACGGTATCTGGGGCCGCCAGTTCAGTACCCAGTCAGAAAAGAAGGGACCATCAACGTACCGACCGGCAGGCAACCCCACCGACCGCACCACAGCGAAGGCCCATTGCATACTACCATGATTGGCATCTGGACATCGACCTACGTAGTGGTATACCACCATGCAATGCCCAGGTTTGATTGGATAGCAGATGCTAAGAATGGGACAATGCGACCGACCGAGAATACGAAGTTGAATGACGCCATCACGGTTTCATTGATGACCGATACTATGAGCACAACAACAGGAGATAGCCACCCAGAGACAATCCACACCATGATCAACGGGACGAGGGTTGGCGTGAGGACAGAACGCGCCGAGAAGCTGGTTGCGAGCGGTAGCGAACTCCCACCCTTGAAGACTATGACAACGAGGCCGGCAAGGACCGTCAAGTTGCCGGCCAGCTTCAAACCAGTCGGCATCGAGAAGTATGATGGCAAGACAGACCCATGTGACTGGCTTCACGTCTATGCCACTGCCATATGGGCATTCGGCGGTGATAGCTTTGTCATGGCCAATTATTTGCATGTATGTCTGGCCCCAGCAGCTAGAACTTGGCTCACCAATCTGCTTGACAATTCCATCAGTTCTTGGGCAGAACTTTGCCGACAGTTCACCGCCAACTTTCAAGCTACTTTCGACAGGCCAGGGAATCACTGGGAACTCGCCCGGATTAAGCAGCGGGACCGGGAGCCATCGCGAGAGTACATCCAGCGCTTCTGGCGAGTGAAGAATACCATCCCTAACATCTCAGATGCTCAAGTCGTTGCCGCTTTCCAGGGTGGACTCCGCGATGACGACTTGATCAAGAAGATCGGATGATTAGATGCTGTTGGAGGCTTGTCGGTCAAGGAACTCTTCACCATGGCTGACAAATACGTGGCTGGCAACTTAGCTCTCTTCCAAGTTCGCCAGTACAAGGATGAGGCACCTCAGAATCGTAATCAGTCAGGCCCGTCCAACTACAACAAGGAAGGCAATAGGAAGTGTAAGCAAGACCAAACAATGGCCAACACGGAGCGCCCCAACCGGAAGAAACAGATCACTCAGGATGACTTTGAGAAAATGCTTGCTGGTCCTTGTCTATTGCATGACGGTGCGCACAAGCCCAGGGAATGCTTCAAGCTGAAGAATTTCGTGCATCATGCTCTGAAAGTCTGCAAGGACCGCCCCTGGATTCCCAAGGGGGGTAGAAAGGACTCGAATAAGGACAACCAAGATGAGGACAAGGAGGAATTCCAAAATCTCAAGCATGAGGTCAACTATATCTATGGTAGCTCCACAGCAGATTCAAAGCACCAACAGAAGATCCTATACAGAGAGGTCCATTCGGTCTCATCAGCAGTACCTTACTACCTACGTTGGTATAAGGTTCTGATTACTTTTGATCGGTCGGACCACCCGGATCACATCCCCAGACCCGGGAAATACCCCTTAGTACTAACATCGACTATTAATCGAGTTTGGTTAAATATGGTACTGGTGGATGGCGGCAGCAGTCTGGACATCCTATTTGTGAAGACCTTCAAGGAGCTTAGCATACCTTTGATCAACCTCAAGCCAAGGCGATCGCCATTTCATGGTGTGATCCCTGGCATGCAGACAGTTGCCCTAGGGCAAATCACTCTACCAGTGACGTTCAACACTCGGGATAACTACAGGACGGAGCGCATCACCTTTGAGGTTGCGAACTTGGACTCCACATACCACGCCATCATAGGGCGGTCAGCCATCGCCAAGTCATGGCCATACCTCATTACCCATATATGATGACGAAGCTGTCGGGGCCAAATGGAGTCATTTCACTTCATTCGGATGTTCGGACCTCCTACGACTGCGACAATGGCAGTAGTGAGCTGACGGAGAAGAAGGTGGCGACATTAGAGCTGGCCGAGGAGGCCATGCTTGACTCGCCTCCCAAGAAGATGCTGAAGGCTGCAGTACAGGAAGAAGCTATGGAGTCAAAGAAGATTCATCTAGATGACAATAATGTAACCAAGACCACCAATGTTGGGGTCAACATAGGCGATAAATAGGAAAGCGCACTCATCCTTTTTCTTTGAAATAATAAAGATATATTTGCATGGAAACCCTTTAATATGCCGGGTGTTCTAAGGGAAAAGGCTGAGCACAAACTTCATGTTCGAAACAACGCTAAGCCTGTAAGGCAGCGACCAAAAGGACACGATTAGAAAAGAAATCGGCTGATTATTGCCAGTCGGTTTTATCAAAGAAGTCTTTCACCCCGACTGGTTAGCCAACCTGGTCCTGGTGAGAAAGAAGAATAATGAGTGGCGGATGTGTGTGGATTATACTGGTCTTAACCAAGCCTACGCTAAACATCCATTCACCCACCCACGCATAGATCAGGTGGTCGATTTAATGGCTAGATACGCCTTGCTGTGCTTCTTAGATGCCTATTTGGGGTACCATCAGATTCCCTTAAACGAATCCGACCAGCTCAAAACATTGTTCATCATGCCATTCGAGGCTTTTTGTTAGACAATAATGCCCTTCGGGTTGAAAAACGCTGGTGCCACCTACCAGTGAACCATGCAGCGTGTCTGGATAGCCAGATGGGGAGAAATGTAGAGGCCTATGTTGATGATGTGGTAGTCAAAAGCCGACACTCGTCCGACTTGATAGCAAACTTAGACGAGACATTCGATAATCCTCACAAGTACAACATGAAGCTCAATCTCGAGAAATGCGTCTTTGGCGTCCCGTTAGGAAAATTACTCAGTTTTCTGGTATCACATTGAGGAATTGAAGCAAATCTAGAAAAGGTGAACGCCATATTGCGAATGGAACCCCTGCATTCACAAAAGGACATTCAGAAGCTACCCTGCTGCATGGTAGCACTCAGTCGGTTCGTGTCATGACTCGACGTCCGAGGACTACCTTTCTTTCGGCTACTCAAGAAACAAGAGTCATTCGTTTGGAAAGATGAAGCACAGAAGGCTTTCGAGGATTTTAAGGCTTACATTAGTGGCCCTTTGGTGCTAACTCCCCCAGAGCGAAAGGAAACTTTGCAGCTGTACATCTCCGCAACCATACACGTGGTCAGCACGGTGCTGGTAGTGGAGTGAGCGGAAGATGGCAAGACTCGAAAGGTGCAACGGCCAGTTTATTTCATTAGCAAGGCCTTATTAGATTCCAAGATACAATATTTTCAACTTTTGAAATTAGTTTCTGCACTACTGATGACATCTCGGAAGTTGAAGCATTACTTTGAGGACCATCCAAATAGGTCCATACATCTTTTGGGCTGGGTGAACTGCTCCACAACCGAGAAGCAACAGGGAAAATAGCCAAGTGGGCCATTGAGCTTGGATCATATGACATCACCTTCAAACCTCACGACGCGATAAAATGTTAGGCATTGTCTGATTACGTCACCGAGTGGACAGAAAGTGAATTACCGCCCACCCCGCAACAACTCAGCTATTGGACAATGGTGTTTGACAGTTCCCTGCAACTGGAGGGTGCTGGAGCATGGGTCGTATTCAAATCCCCAGATGGAGCTAAGTTGCGGTATGTCCTCTGAATGCATTTTCACGCGTCTAATAATGCAACAGAGTATGAAGCTTTATTGCATGGACTTCGGACAACCATGTCACTCGGCGTCCAAAGGATAAGCATCTCAGGAGACTCGGTGCTAGTGATCAACCAAGTAACAAAGAAATAGTGTTGTTCTCAAGAGAGTATGACAGCCTACTGCACCGAAGTTCGGAAGCTAGAAGACAAGTTTGATGGCATCGAGTACAAACACGTCCTCTGAAAGTATAACGAAGAGGCAGACGAGCTGGCCAAGCTTGGGTCCAGCAGATCTAAAATACTTGATGGAGTATTCCTCGATGATTTACACAAGCCATCTGTACTACCCCAGCAAACTATGGTGCAGTCGGTACCAAAGGAAGGAGCAACATCTCAGGTAGCTGTAATTCAAGTAGACTGGCGCACTCCCTTCATCAAGTATTTAGATCAGGGCACGTTACCAACCGACAAAGAAGAAGCCCTCCATATCATTCATAAGTCCAGATCATACTGCGTAGTTGATCATCTCTTGTACAAGCAAAGTCCACACGGGATACTGATAAAATGCTTGTCACAAGATGAGAGCATAGCTATATTGAGGGAAATTCATGCCGGCATATGTGGTAATCATGCGGGTCCATCTATGATTGTGGCCAAAGCAATGAGACAAGGATTTTATTGGTTGACTGCTTGCGCTGACACTAAACATATCGTCTAAAAGTGTGAAGGCTGTCAGTTCTTCGCCCGCTAGATGTATGTAGCCGCCACTGAGCTCCAAAACATTCCCATAACATGGCCGTTTTCTGTATGGGGTTTAGACATTGTTGGACCCTTCATGAAGGCTCAAGGAGGCTTCACTCATCTATTCGTGGCGGTGGAAAAATTTTCTAAATGGATTGAAGCAAAACCAGTCGATAAAATTTCGACGAAGAAGGCCATTGAGTTCATGTCTAAAATAGTCACTAAGTTCAGTGCCCCGTACAAGATCATCACTGACAATGGTAGTCAATTCATGGCAGAAGAGTTTAAAGATTTTGTGACTTGGGTGGGCTTCAAGATCGGCTATGCTTCGGCCGCCCATCCGCAAAGTAATGGACAGGTCGAGAGGGCAAATGGCCTCCTGCTTTCTAGAATTAAACCCCGCATATTCGATCAACTAGAAAAGTATGCTCCATGTTTAGTTCGGGAGTTACCATCGGTCTTGTGGGGTCTGAGAACCAATGTCAGTCGAGCCACGAGACACTTGCCCTTTTCATTGGTCTACGGTTCCGAAGCTATGTTGCCAACCGAAGTGTTATTCGCCTCCCCACGCGTGGTTGCATATCATGAAAATATTTCTAATGGCCATCAATGTGATGACCTATTATTATTAGAAGAACAACAAGACACCACTTTGATTTGGTCGGCAAAATATCAGCAAAGCCTGAGGCGTTATCACGACAAAAATGTTCGGTCACGAGGTTTTTCAGTTGGTGATTTAGTCTTAAAGCAAGTTTAGTCGACGGTTGGCAAACACAAGCTGTCACCTCCATGGGAAGGACCTTTTATAGTAAAGGAGATCACTCGGCCAGGTGCATATCGATTAATGCATGAGGATGGGTCGGACCTTCAAAGTTCATGGAACATATCTCAGCTACGTCGTTTCTATGCTTGGTTTTCATAGTTTATTGTATCTCGTAGATTTTGTATTATTTAATAATAAAATTCATATATATATCATGGTCAGGATAATTTGTCATACAATTTATGATTTCTGTGAAATGATTATTGATATTGTTTAAATCATGACTCAAATTCTGATACTTGGTATGACCGCAACTCGCACATGTTGACCAAGCGGGTTTCTTAGTCCCCAGGGTTCATGTCATCTGTTGAGGACCAAGGCAACTCTCCCGATTCGCATATGCTAGACCGAGTGTGTTCTTAGTCTCCATGGTTCATATCGGTTATTGTGAGCGTTGTTTAGAGGGCTGACATGAGTTGTGTATTGGTTGAGTGTTTAACACGAGTTCATACAATACATAAATGAAGCAGCGCGACCCAATAATTCATCACAAGATTGGTGTTGGATCTAGACCCTAGTGGTCTACTGAATTTGGTTTTACTACACCATTGGCAGTGAAACGTAGTATCAGTATAGATATTACAAGCCCATATACCTTCGGTTAGGGATCTAATTCTATCTGGTCAGTTAGTACATGAGCAGTCTTTTGTGCCTTGGCTACAAGAGATTCGCATTGTTCATCCGATAGGTCTTCATGGAAGCCTTTCGCGATCACATCCAGATCTATGTTGGGAATGTGAGATTTTGCAATAGCTAGCACTTGAGCGTCGGTTAGCTCCACAACATGATGAGCATGTTCTTTCACTCGACCTAGGGCTTCTTGTAACCGGGTTAGCAGATCTCGGCACCGCGGTGGTTTTTCGTCCAGCAGAATGTATTGGGCGACCGTCTCTGTGTCCTTCTGCACAGCTGCAAGAGACCAGCGAAGGTTCTCATCATCCTTAATAAATTTCTTTTGCAAAAGCTCGTAGGCCTGTTTTGATCCTACAGAAGCACAATAATCACATATTCCCATGCAAATACTAGCTTGGCTACATAGGTATTATTGGAACAAAGTTTACCTCATAGGAGTTTGTGAGCATCCGATTTTTCGGATTCAAGTGTAGCTGCCTTTGTCTTGTAATCCTCCTTAAGCTTTTCAACTTCTTTGAAAGAAATTTTGATCTTGTTTAGCTCATTTACGACTTTTTTGAAAATGCCTTCAACTTTAGATAGCTTGGTCTCCAGCATTGTATTTCTTTCTCTTTGAGTTTTTATTGTCTCTTCAGCCCCTATCATTTAGGAACAATCAATCGATAGTAAGGTTTTCATGTAGACAAGTGTATCAGTTTATACCTTCCTCTCTCTTTTTCTAGTGAGCTTGGGATTCTTGCATGGTTTTGAAGCCGTCCCGTAGCTTTTCAAAATTATTTTTGGTTTCTTGCAAAGTCTAGAGTTGCTTTTTCAAACCTTGATTTTCGTTCTTCATAGCATCGATAGCCAGGAAAGATGACTCCAATTCTTTCACGTGCTTTTGTAATTTTGCAATCGTTGTGGCCGAATCCACATCTTCTTTGCCCTTCAATATCAGCTCTTGTGATACCTCTGTGATGGAGAGGTCAGATAATTGTGACATCATAAAACATTATGCTATGTGCATAATGTACAATTTTCATACCCTGTAACTTGAACTGAAGTTTGTCCACCTGGGATGAACGAGTTTTTAGCTCAAGTGATAGGCATCCATCTTCAAGCCTTTCCCTGGCGAGCTGGTCCTCTATATCTACTATTTTTGCACAGTGCCTTTCAACAAGCTGCAATATCTTGCTCTTGCTAGCCATGTGAGATTTCAAGGACTATGGAAAGGATATGAAGAAGAAGCATTGGTCGGCAAACATAGATAAATGTACATTTATTTCTTAGAGGGGAGAATACCTGAAACGAGCGATAAGCCTTCTCGGTATAATCTTTGAAGGTCTTCATCTCGGCATGTTCGGCGGACTCGTCAAACCCTGCAATTGCGAATTTGCCGATATGGTATACAGACCTGGCAGGCAGAGCTTCTTCTGTAACGCCCTCTTTCACCACTTGGTGGACGGGAGTCGGCATGATGTTTTCTTCAGGACCAATGGGATATTCGTATGCAGGCTCTGGCATCCTTTCAAAAACCAAAGAAGGCTCTTCTAGTTCAGCTGATGCAGGAGTACCAGCAGCTGCAACCACTTCAGAAATATTCAGATCTGGTACAGTGGGGATCTTAGAAGGGCTGGTCTCCGATTGAGTAGATTTTGGCGCAGTTTTCGAATCACTCGGCTTCTTTGCCGAGTGATCCAAGGCATCATCCTTGGATGTCTTGTCCTTCGAAGCGGCCTGATCCTTTTCAGGAACTAAGCTCTGTGGCGGGGAATCATGAGATGATGTAGTCTCTGACGACCTATCAAGCAAATAAAGGTCAGACGAACGACCATTGGATAACTAAGAATCATGCTATCTTGATTCTCTTACCTTGGGCGACGTTTAAATTTTAGGCCTGACACTCTCGGTGGCGGGGGGGGGGGGGCTAGTTGGCCTCTGTTTTCCGTTGTGCCAGTGGTCTCTTCAGTTGCGCCTCTATTGCTTGTTTTTCCACTCGGACGGTCTTGTTCTTTTGCAGGATCTGTCCTATGGTCTTCTTTCATGGCTCCCCGACTGGTTGAAGTTTTTTCTAAAGCCTTTTTCTTTGCTTCTTCTTGAAGTCTAGCTGTCCTTTTAGCTAGAGATTCTTCTTCGTCAGAGTCTTCAATATGTGCTTTGTGGCACTTGGGGGCTGATGGCCGATTGGGCGATTTTTCTCGAGGTGCCGGAGGCAATGGTGGGTTGGATTAATAGACATCAAGATTCTGCAATATGCACGATATATTAATCGTTCGTTGAGGATAAAGAATGTCGTATCAATTTTAGAAGTTGAGCATGGACAACTTACTGAATTCCTGTCTGTTTTGGCATGATGTCCACTTCTAGCGTTCCCTGGAGACCAATTAGGCAGCGAGGACAATATATTCTCTAGACGTAAAGTTAACTCCCTTTCTGATAATTCCTCTGGCACTTCCATTGTGGGATCTGAACCCAGTTGAAATTTCCACCCAGGGATATGATGCTTTTTGATGGGTTGTATGTGATGGTATATGAAGCTCGCGGCAACATCAACACCACTGTAACCTTTGGACTTTAGAAATGCAATCTGGTCCAGTATGGCATCAACCTGGGCCTTCTTGTCGGGAGTTGCTTTTGCTGACCAATTGTGTCCGGAGGCTTCAGCTGTGGTCTCCGACAAAGGCAGAGCATGGTTTCCATGGTAAAACGAATCTGCATGCCAACCTTTGTTTGTTGAGGGCAGAGGCACCTCAATATATTTGGATTTATTTCTTAATTGGAATCCAGCCCCTCCTATCACACTATTGTTGTTTGATTTCAACACAAACAAATCCTTGAAAGTATCGAAATGGGGATGAATTCCCAAGAACACCTCGCACAGATGGATAAAGATGACAATATGCAAGATGGAATTTGGATTCAGATTGACGTGATTTATGCCATATAAAAAAGCAGGCCTCGAAAGAAGTCGCAACAGGGAATCCCAAATCCATGGTAGAAAAATGAGGAAAAAATAGTGATTTGATCTACCATAGGTTGTGGAAATTTCTGACCTATGGCTTGGATCCACCCTCCGGTTTGTTGGTCCTAGAGTACTCCGTTAATCACCATCCTGTTGATCTTCTCCGCATCCATGGCCGAAGTAGGAAATTCCTTGATTGCGGCGGGAATGTCAAAGGGCGCTTCTTCCTCGCCTTTTCTAGGAGAAGATTGCTTCTTGGATTGGGCCTTGGTGCTTCGGCGAGTGCATTTCGGCGCCATCGCAGCTTTTTTTTGGAGGGAGAGCAGTTGCGCAGAGCTTTTGGGTGGAAATGGTGGCTCGAGATCTAGGGTTTGGGCGCGCGAGATGGTGGTGGCTGTGAAATGAAGAAGGGGTGCGACTGTCTGAGAGGCACTTATATCAGTAAGGGTTAACCTAATGGGTTCTGTTTAGTAATAGGTTTTCATGTCCCGTTAGTCTAGTCCCATATATTGAAGATGCATTTATTATGCCAAATCACTCGGAATGCTACAGTACCAATCCTGGGGGCTATAAGTTTCGAAATTTGTGCCAAATCACTCGGAATGCTACAGTACCAATCCTAGGGCTGTAAGTTTTGAAATTTGTGCTGAATCACTCGGAGAATGCCACAACATCAATCGTGGGGCTGTAAGTTTCGTAAATTAGGCTGAATCACTCAGATTAAGGTGGCATTTAACTTGGGGACCGAAAAAATCGAATTTCGTGAAGAGAATGATTCGGGCCATTAGTGTCCATAGCTCCTAAGATATTTTATTTAAAATACCATTTGCGCTGGGGGCTACGATTGGTTATGGACATTTGATGTTTTTTTATCTTTGAACTCACAAGACGCTTTAGAAAAGGCTTCAATCTGAGTTGGGGGGCTATACTCATAGAGTACACCTTTTTTCAGGTGTTCATGAAGAAAAGTTATTATATGCAACAAGAAAAGTACTTTTCAATTTCAAAAGATATTGAGATAAATCAGAGCCATGCTTGAAATGGGAAAGTTCTTGAGGGCTACTGTGGGACATATGTACCCGGGATACCTAACCACTCGGCTAAATGGCCGATTGGGCCGAGAGTCCAATTATGAAGTATCAAAGAATATAGCCCAGTAGATGTTTGTTTAGATATTTGTTTGAGTAAGCAGCAAGCTAGGTTAACAGATATAGCGAATAGATAGGTTTCATTGTAACCGAATAAAAGATTGCCATGTAAACTGCTGCCCTTCGGATATATAAGGAGGGCAGGGGGTCTTCGGCTAGACAGAGACTTGTATTGGAACCCTAATTTCAGTGCGAACCCTTGCAATACAAAAACACCAAACAAGACGTAGGGTTGTTATCCTCCGGGAGGCCCAAACCTGTATAAACCCTGTGTCCTAAGTCCATCGACCTTTCATACTCATACGCATACCTAAATCTACTATCAATGTCACATCCCAAAATTTCCCATTTCGGAATGTGAACCACTTTCAAATACATATATTTGGATTTCTCAAATTTTAAAACTATTTATAAGAAACTTTACAAATTAACAAACATTTTATTGGGTTGAAGAAATTGCTCTATGTCACAAAAGTTTACAGTTTTGAACAAAAACCTTTTTAAATAAGTAAAATCATTTTGTTTTATTTGATTTCAATATTTTGTCATTTCTTGATTCCATGTTAATTTGAGAAAATTCAAATCCTTTCAATCAAATTTTATGAATGTACATTCTATTTTAAAATAGGGCTCACCTATCATTGTCTTTGTGACTCACATGAATGCATTGTCGAACACTTTCTTCCAAACTTGTTTCATCACATATTTCACCCTCCACGTCATTGATGTATCGAGACTCATTTTCATCCTTATTCATTTTTCCTACCGCATCGATGTACCTAGACATAATACCTTCTATGTTTACACTACATTCCATAAAACCTTCTATGGGAATAAACCCACCTTCCATAATCATCTCTATATTAATAAATCTCTCCTTCCATAAACACTACTATGGAAAGAAACTCCACCTACCATAAACACTTAAAAGGAAGGAACAAGAGAATAAATTGCCATCAATAATGCATTTATTCTTCATAAATCTCCTTCCATATTCTTCCCCCACCTGCCCCCACCCCTCCTATATATACTAGGACCCCCTCCCACGAAATCCCACCCCCTCAATGCCTCACCACGTCGCCAGGCTGCCGCCACGCCACCCTGCCCTCGCATCCAGCAACAGTTCTACCAGTTGGCTTTGGCGTTCCCAGTGATCCGCCCATCTATATTCTGCCAAATTTTACATGGAGGTGCGCCCGGATGTCCTCTACAACATATCCAAAATTCAGCACCATTGGACATTGTATGCCTCCGGGATCTGCATCGCAATGGCAGCTTCTCCCTGATCTGGGTGAATCCAGCGCGCGCGATGGTAAATCCATCCCTTTTTCTCCAAATTCAGAGATGTTCTTGATACCACCGCCACTCCTAATTGTGTTCCAGTGTCTTGTGATCATCTCCACCATAGGGTTCTCCTAGAACGGCACTGGTGCAACGAGGAACGCGATCCATGCTCGATGTGCCGCTAGATGACCTCACCATGATGCAGCCAATCGATCTCCAGTATAGGTGACTTTTGAACCAATTCACTTTGCGTTTCACATGTTCCACATCAGTAGGAATATTTATGTTCATATTATTCCTTACGAACCAGAGCCAATCATTGGAAACGTGCAAATAGGTTTTGCACTATCTGCGCAGCCATAGTCCAGCATAAACCTAACTCACCATGATGCAGCCATAATTCATAATTCCAAATTAGTTGATTCTTTCGCCAAATTGATCATATGAGCATAACCTATGCATTCACGGCATTATCATACTGTTTTACCATTGTTGCATGGCTATCTTTTGATTTTGTGTGCATTTGCTTGTGTCGGTACTATTACATAAAGACGAGCGCACACAAGGACCACCCTACGAGGACTTCCAGGAGCAGGAATTTGAAGTGTTTGAGCAGCCTCCCGCGCAGGATGAAGGCAAGTGTCCTTGATGCATCTTGTACCTATTAAAATGTTTACTGTAGAATTGCATGCTTGTGTCAATTGATTGGGAACCTATTGTTAGGGTTTTCCTAGTATTGTTTTATCCCTTTTCCTTGTCGCCTTGAACTAGTTGGTTGGTTGGTTGTGGGTAGATAATGCTTAGGTTGCTTATGGGATGTGGGGTTAATATTAATCTTTATTAATGAATGATATCATGTGGGAAGTGATTGGTAATTCTGTTAGCAACATGGATTAGGTATCTATGCAAGCCGGATGGAATGGATGTGGTGCCGTGGGCACATGGTTGGTGGTGGTATGCTTGTTGTAGATCCTAGGACCCGTTTCTTGGAGCAGTGACCCAGAAAAAACAGTGCCATCACAAGATCGATATGGGTAAGGCTTGGCCTAGTAATTAGGTGTTCTCCCAGTGTCGGTGCAGCATTTTGGTGGAGCGGGGAACGGAAGTCAAGAGGACTGTCCTTGGATCCGAATGGCTCAAGAGGGGGCTCCTGGGATGATTAGCTCCTTAGTGATGGGATATCACTTATGGATGGGAGTGGAACCTTAGTGGCTAGCATGTACTGGGAGACCCTTTGAAAAAGCCTCGTAGTGAAACCCTACCACACACCAAAGGAAGTGTATAATGTGAGTCGTGTCCATGGGCAGAAAGGGAATCACGACTTGTGGGTAAAGTGGTACAAACTCTGCAGAGTATCAAACTATCATTATAGCCATGCTTACGGTCAAGAGCGCCCTAGAATCCTCACAAGATTAGTTAGGTATGGATTGGTTGGGATGGTTGGATGGTTTGGACTTGGATTGGATAGTACCATGTGGATTGAGGGATGGGATGACCCCACTTAGTAATTAGGTTGCATAGGACATTAAAAGCTCATGCAATAAACCCCTTTTAAAGCCTTCCTTGTCTTAGCCTCATGTCATCTTTTCCCCTACTTGCTGAGTACGGCACGTACTTACCCTTGCTATATACCACATTGCTGCTCAGCTACAGGAGAAAGATGGTACAATGATGAAGACAATGGAGAAGAGCTCTAGGCATTGGACAAGGACGCCAATGCTTAGTTATTCCGCTGCACTGTAATTTTGTTTCTTTTGACTTACGAGTCACCTTTGTAATAATGTTATCAATTTAATAAAGATATTGTTCTTTTATCACAGCAATTGTCCTATGTGCGTGAAAACTTGTTCCTGGGCACGCATACAGATGCATTTGGTTTCGGTCATGGGAACCGGGTGTGACAATCAAGAATATCTCTTGACACACATGTACTCATTACAGTACTGTGGGATTGTGGTGGTACCTGCTTGGGATCACAAGAGTAGTTTGTGGAGCGGCCACCCAGGAAAATAGCGCAAAGCACAGGGCTGATATGAGTAGGCTTGGTTTAGTATCAAGTTGTCTTTCCAGTTTTCCTAGCAATTGAGGGATGGGGACGGAAGGGTTTTACTTTTGGCCTTAGGCGATGGATGGTTTTACTCCTAGCCACAGTGCCAGATGGGGCTTCTGTGGAACAATTTTAATTCCACAGCGGTGAAACCTTAGCGTGGATTGTTTGCAGGCTGGGAAGCTCTTTGAAAGACCTTGTGGTGATCTCCTGGTCTCACACCTAAGGTAGTGTGAGTTGGACAACTTGGAGACTCTCTAGTCACTGCATAGTGATGAAATCACCAACCTGTGGGTAAAGTTGTGCAACCTCTGCAGAGTGTCAAACTGTTACAATAGCCGTGCTCACGGTTATGAGCGGCCTGGATCCTCACACAATTAGGAGGGTGGTTTATGGGTGAACTTGGTGGGTAGCCAAGTTTGGTTTACTACAGGCAGTGTAACCTGTGGTGTGGTTTCTTATGGGCGGTTTAACCCATGGTTGGCTACAGGTGGTGTAACCTGTGGTTTGGTTTCTTATGGGTAGTTTAACCCACGGTTGGCTACAGGCGGTGTAACCTATAGTGTGGTTTCTTATGGGCGGTTTAACCCATGGTTGGCTACAGGTGGTGTAACATGTAGTGTTGGATAGATGAGATAACTTGGGATAACTTTTCACTTAGTAAATAGGAGTGCTATTCAAATGGTCTTAGGTGTAGTGCTCATTTATGCAAATGAACCATTGTGTTAGCCTTGCTTCTATTAAGCTTGCATGTCATATTTTCCCCCACTTGCTGAATACGACATGTGCTCACCCTTGCTATTTCCCTTTGTTGTTGTACTATAAACTGCTGCTTAGAAGATGGAGAGATGGACTACATTGATGAAGACTACTACTAGGCGTGCGTGCCCCTGGTCGATTGTCTGTGGTGTTATGGAGTCTTCCGCTGTTATTCTACGAGAGAGTCATCCTTAGTCATTAAAGACAATTATTTATGTAATAATAGTATGCTTTATTAATGACATTAATTATATTGTTATGCACTTTACTATCGATATGTGTGAAACTTGTTCCTGGGCACACATATGATAAGCACTTGGTTTTGTCCTTAAAACCGGGTGTGACACCCGCCGCCCGGTGGACCGACTTTTACCTACCGACTCTTCTTCACCTACAAATACCCCCCCAGCCCATCACCACCTATAAATAGTGGAGAACTCAGGAGCAAATCATCAAGCAACACATCAAGGAGTTCATTTCCCACTACTTGTGCCACAATGTAGAATAGTTTAGTTAGTCGGGAGTTTGGGTCTAGTTGAGAGCATTGCTCTGGATTCCGGAATCATCTCGGAGTCTTGGTATGATCCCTCTTGTATCTTTTCTTCTTCTTAAGACTTATCCATTATCAATATAATGATTTTCCCCTTTACATCTTGTCAAGTATTTATTTTAATTTAGTCATTTCCTCAAGTTACAATTATCGGGAAGAAACATTGTTGCGTAGTTCATGGGTTTCTCGGCTAGGATTGAATTAAGTTTAGTTCTTTCTGAGACTTAGACTTGGTTATTTCCTGTCTCTTCTTCTGCTCGATCAACCGAAGAATATCTAGTGAAGGCGTAGGCACGGTGCCTAAGTTAATGCTAGCTGGATTTCTTCAAGCTCGGTCACCTGCCTGTCTTGAGGCTCCGCATTTCTTCGTTGTTGGCACTCCCCAAGTGCCCCTTTTACATATAAATATTACCCCAATTAGAGCGTAATTGATACTAATTTAGGACATTTACGTATGATATTGCCTATATATTTGTATATGCGTTGTTTTGGAGCTTTATTGCAGAAATAGGTAAAGTTGGCAATTAAAGTGTGAAGGACCGAGAAGGCGACCAGAGGGGGGGGGGTTGAATGGGAGCCAAATAAAATTCTCCAAGAGAACTTGGCCTATATCCCAAATGCAACCCAAGCCAACCTCTAAATTGATCACCAAGACTACACACACCAACTTGTGGTGTACTAGCCCTAGGAGTGATCAACCACACCAAGGAAACACAGCGGAAACAAAAAGGGAAGAAGCAATCCTCAATAGTTCAGAACTGAACTCTCATCGGCAGTGCCGATCCCTGCCATCGGCTGTGCCGGTGGGCATCGGCAGTGCCGGTCACGCCTATCGGCAGTGCCGGGGCGCGTCATCAGCAGTGCCGGTCCAACCTATCAGTAGTGCCGGTGCGGGATGCTATCGCACTGGAACCTATAGACTGGACCGATCGGCAGTGCCGGTGCTGGTCATCGGCAGTGCCGGTCGACCCCCGACAGAACAGAAAATCTCTCGGGATCTTGTCAAAACATCTCCAAAAACTAATCGAACAAACTCCAAACGATGCGATTTTTGGACCAGTGAGTCCTCGTCACATCATGACCCTAATCCTAGGAGATCAACTCAATTGGCTCAAGGAATCATCATGAATTTCAGATCTTGTGCCAAGAACACCAAAAAGGGGAAACTTGAGAAATCCTTCAAACCAAAGGTGCTAGAGCCAATAATTTCATCAAGGATCCATAGAGGATTATCCTAGCTCATCCTAGCAACAAGCTTCTCAAGAAATCAGGGTCAAAAACTCGTCTAAAAGTGAGATCGAAAATCACCACGAAAATGCTTCCGAAAATAGGAAAAAGGGAATTTCGGGATTCAAGTGAAGAGGGAAATATTGAGCACGAAAATACTTCTCATATCATAGAAAGGTGCTTACAAGATCCATAGGTACAAGGCTAGGAAGCCACCCTCTTCCTCCCACTATTTGGAAGAGCAAGAGATGTCTCTCACACACCCACTACTCTCTTCTCAAACATGAAGTCCTCTCCTAGCACTTTGAATAGAGTCCTAACACAAGGCTTATAGAAAGAGAGGCACCTCTCCCACTAGCCACACCTCTCCTTATATAGGCCTAGGGTCTATTGTCCACATAACCACTCTACCCTTGATCTACATAACACACCCACCTACCACCGGGGGCATAACCGTCCATCTTTCTCCTTATTGCCCGAATGCCATCGGACGCTTCATGTCTTTGCTTCATCTCGAAGCAAGCTCCGTGATGGTGCCACGTGCACCATCAACCACCGCCACCGGTTTTGAGGCCCAAACCGGGAAACCGCCTTGCATGCTTCTCAAAGCGTGACTTCTCGATGTTGACGCGTGTCACCTTGTCCCGCGATCCTGACCACCAGCAAGTCTCTCCTAGTCCCTGTCCATCGGGCCCCCTTGTCACTTGCACTGACATCCCGTTCGCCTTGACTTGGTCAACACGCCATCTTATCCACCACCACGGTTTTGAGGCTCAACTGTGAAACCATCCGTGCTTGTTGCCTCTCCACGTGTACGGTGTGGATCACCCTTGACTTCACCCGGCATCCCGATCGTCTGGCCCCAAGTCCCCTACTTGTGCCCGATCCTCCCGCCGTTGACCACCAAGTCGACTCCAGTGACCTACACATCATGAGACAAGCAAGCACATTTCCTATCTCCTACAACATCACCAATATCTCCACCAACTCCGGTTAGTCATAACCATGATATGCAAACCCATGCAATCCCTGGATTCCTGCATTTCAACTCAAACACCAAATCCGCTCAAGTCAATTACTCATCACAAATATAGCAAACCATGGCATATATCCACATGGTTTCTCAATCTCCCCCTTGATGAGTACATTGACAACACCAAATGCACAAAGATTTAGAGATTGAAATGCGAAGCCGAATAAGCTCATCCAAATGGCCAAACCCAAAGAAAAAGTGAAAACAAGCCATCTAGCAAGTAGGAATCACAAAACCAGAAAAGTGCAAGAAACCGCTCAAGATAATGATATGCTCCCCCTCAAGTTGTGGTAGGTCTCATATAGTGCAAAACAGGTCATATGAGTTTCTTAACATTATATGAGTTTCTTAGCATTATTTGTGCATGACCCCAAAATTTTCTCCCCCTTTGGCAATGAACTTATCAAAGAGGCAAATGAACAAGCAAACATGCAATGCATGAAAATGCAAACCTAAGGAGCTTCAACAATTATGCAAACAAGCATTTAACTTTGCTAATCATAACCATAGTGCCATGAAGTATAAAGGCAATAGCTCTCAATCATGCAAAGATCAAGAATAGATAGCAAGGCATAAACACCATGAGCTATACAGGCTAAGCAGAAAGATTGACTAGCTTAGATACAATCAAATTTTGCTTATCATGAGAAAATCTGCCACCACATGTGTAAGTACTCTCATCCAAGGAAAAACAAGCACCAAGTGAATCATAAGAATCTAGCCAGTTTCAATCTCAACAAGGGAAACAAGCACTCGCAGAAAATGAGCTCTACAAACGCTCAAATATGAAACAGAGACTCAGTTGATCAAGTGATTATAGTTTATCCTCATGTGTCCTCTTATCCATGCGGAGGGTCACATGACTGGGTACGGCAAACACCCCGAGGCTTCAAGTCACAATGTTTGGATTTAGCATTATTGAGTAATTCTTGATCAAAGCACTTAGCAGATTTTTCAAGATTATGCACAAGACAAAAGAGCATGCCTTTGCGACAAAAGGAACACACGTTCCCACAATGTTTCATCATGAGCTAAATATTTGCAAAGCCTTCCATTTCGCAACCACAAGGTGACAAAGACAAGACATCCTCTAGACTAGCCTCAACGCAAGTTTCAACAAGGATAAAAGCAATTATACACATGGTGAGCAAGTTTTAGCAAGACTAGATCATAAGGTTCACAAGAAGCTTAGTTTACCTTTAAGATTAGCAAGTTGCTCACATGAGTTTATAAAAAGCCATCTAAAAAATCTAAGCATGAGAGATTACCATCACATCCACACAACTTAGCTCAAGCTCAATCATAGCAAAGAGAAATGCAAGAAAGCATAAGAATCAAAGCTCATCTACCAATGCATATATTACATGTGAGATGCAATGCGAAAATGGTAAGATACATATATACAAGAGAAAACCAACTACCCCTCAAATGATGCCATAGGGATGACAAACACCAAGTTCCCCCCGAAGAAAAACATGTCTCGAAGCATCTAGGGGCTTGGTGAGGATATCAGCTAGTTGATTTTTGGTATCAATGTATTGGAGCTCAACATCCCCCTTCTCAACATTGTCTCTCAGGAAGTGGAATCGCACATTGATGTGTTTGACCTTACCATATTGGACTGGGTTTTTGGCTAAGCATATGGCACTGGAGTTATCACACATGAGTGGAACACCCTTAAAAGTCAACCCATAGTCTCTCATGGTAGATACAATCCATAGGATTTGTGAGCAGCAACTAGCAGCAGCTACATACTCAGCCTCTGTGGTGGATTGGGCAACACTCGACTGCTTACGAGAAGACCAACAGATCAAAGAAGTACCCAAGAAATGGCAAGTACCAGAAGTGCTCTTCCTATCAATTCTACACCCAGCAAAATCCGCATCTGAATACCCAATGAGATCAAGAGATGAAGATGCAAAGTACCAAAGACCAAACTCAAGGGTGTATTTGAGATACCTGAAGATGCGCTTGATAGCCTTGCGATGAGTCACCCTTGGGGAAGCTATAAAGCGAGCACAAAGAGACCGTGACTCCTGCTCCTCCTCTCCTGTGTGCTGGCTGGAGGTAGACTGGGATCCCCTAGGGACTCTAGGTGAGTAGCTGGTGGTCACCCCAGGGAAAGCGTCGTACAGCTCCTCCGTCACTAGGCCCATCCTCCTCAAGAGATAGAAAATGTAGGGCCCATAGACCAAGTGACGTCCTCCAACCCTCTCAGAAATAACCTCCTCTCTCTCTCTCCAATGAAGAGGTCCGCTAAGTCAAAGGTCTGCCTCCTCAAGATGGATGCTACAGCCCACTAGTGTAAGAGTGTGAACTCTTCTCTGTAGCCAGACCTGGGAATGATAGTCCTGGTGACTATCGCACTCACCACCTTGGCCTCTGTAGTGAGTCTAGCAGGGCCTCTCTCAAAGCCTGGAGTGTGGGGCGGTGGGAAAACAATCAACACAAGGTCATCTGAAGGCAGCTTCCCTCCCTAAGGTCTGCGAGGTGGCTCCAGTGTATCGTAGGCACTCCTATAAAGCTGGAAGTCTGAAGTCAAGAGTCCTAGGTGGGAGATCAGGTCCTCCCTGGTGACTCGTTGTGGCTGCCCTCTGAATAGAAACCAGAACTCTAAGCGGTCTCTGGCAACCCACAGCGTCGCGTAGAAGTCGAGGATCACGTAATCCCTGAACCTGAGTGGAGTAGTGACTAGCTCAACTAGTCTTGGCAGGTACGAGAAGTACTGCTCCATGTCTGTGCCCGTGGCCCTTCTCATGGCCTGGTAGGTGGTGTACTGCTGTGGTACAAGCACCCTGACTCTGGTCCTCAAGGCCACACAACGTCTCAGGCCCTCTCCTATCCTCCTCTGGAGCACCGTCCAGTACCTCTCTCCGGCAGTGGGGTCTCGGGGAACTGGCACCCACTGCTCGAAGGACATGAACCAAAGTACCTTAAGGTCCTTTGCAGGAACCTTGAGGATGTCCGGCTTTTCGGCTGCCTATACCAGTCTTTGCAGCCTTCTCGTGCACACCTCACAAGTGCACCTCGGGTCTCCTGCCCGGTGAGCTATCCTTTAGGGAACAGTCTGCTCTGGCTCCTCCTCCTCAACTAGCTCCTCAGACTCAGACTCTAAGGTCTCGTCCTCTCCAGTCTCCTCCTCCTCGGACTCCTCCTGTTGCCTGGAGGATCCCTGATATATAGTTCTCGACGATCTCCCCTAACGAGAAACCGGAGTATGCTGCGGCCACGGTGGTGGCACAACTCTGACTACTAGAGGTGCAGTCCTCTGTCTGGTGCTCCTCCTCAAACCCTGGTCCTCAGCTGGCTGGCTGATCCTCAGATGGGAGCCAGGAGTTCTGCATGACTGCTCCATGGCGTCCAAGTGCTGAGCCAACCTCCGGGCTCTCTTTGACTCTGGATCCAGTCTCGGTCTCTTCTTGGTCTTTGGCTTCTCAGGCATCTTCCCTTTGCGCTTATCCTGTCCTGACCCTGCCATCTCTGACTGCTGCTCTGCTGTCACTGCACACACATAGGTGTAGATGGGATAAGCATGGAGCCCTAATACATCTACAAGCAAAGCACCGCTAGGAAAGAATGTGCAATAGAAACCCTAGCACTGAATGAAGAATATGATCACTAGACAATTATGCAAAGTAACAACAGTGATCATCGACTATATGTGGCTGGTGCGAGTCATCTAGTGTACAGTCAAATAATGGCAATAAATCTAACTGTAGACTAGACAGGAGACAATCCCTAGAATTGCAATTATCAGATAATCAATAGAATCAATTGCATCAAGGTTGAGCCAGTTAATTAATTAATGCAACTAAAGATAGGAATTACATCTAATTGCATCAATTAACTAACTACTCTACAATCAGGGCATATATCGATGAAAGGAGTGATAGAGTATGATACCCTGAAGATCACGAAGCCGAAACCGAACAAAGAACCGCAACCGATCGCCTAAAAGGCCGGATTTTTGCTTGCTATGGAGGTGGGGGGAAAGGAAGGGGACTTTCCCTGGCAATTGACTGAGGGGGGAAGAGCTGCTCTTGCGCTCGCGTGATAGGAAGTGGAGAAAGCGGCACTGATCGTCAGCGGTGGCATGGTGTGGCAGCGGCTCTGGAGGCGTGTGGTGGGGAGGCCGAGGGGATGGAGTTGGCGGCGGCGGCTCGGCGGTGCGCGCGGGGGTGAGATGCGACACGCGGGGCAAGGCGACGGTGCATGACGGTGGCGGCGTGCAGGTCGAGCGGTAGTGCAGGCGTGCGGGGCGGGCGAGCAGCGGAGCGGCAAGGTCGACGTCGAAGGGGGCGGCCATGGCACCGAGGTCACGAACTCGGTGTCGTGTCGATGAATAGGAATATGTCCAAGAGATTTTGACCTAGGTCAAAGAAGACACGGACGTCCGAGATCAATTAAGAACAGATCGATGGCTCAGATCGGGATTCGCATCGCGCATTCAACCGAACTGACCGGACTGTCCGGTCTGTACACTAGACTGTCCGGTCACCTAGGGATCCGCTGGTCTTCCACAGACCGGACTGTCCGGTCCTTAGGACCATTCTGTCTGGTCTCTTCGACTAGACTCCCCCTAGACACTGTTTCCAGTGCCACTGACCGGACTGTACGGTCTAAATATCGGACCGTACGGTCACTTCTAGTATATGCCGAGTCTAAGGAAATTCTACAAATTCCAAGTGCCCTCGATAGACACACAAGAAAACACCGCACCTGGAATTCGGATGGAACTCTCAAACACTCAATTTCAAATAGTGGTGCTCTATGGCCTCATAGTTTTCGCAAATGCTAAATGAAAGATCGCGCAAATAAGAACCAAGGCAAATGAAGAACCAAAGGGTATGTATGAGCCTTAGTCCATGAACCACGTGAATAGATTTCACCTCAGAGTTCATAAGAGTTTGCTCAATGGGCATGAAGCACAATTCTTTCCTTTGGTCACATTTACGGAGATGTAATCTCATATAGAGCATGAGGCACAAATATCTCCAAATGTGACAAGCCTCCTTTGTGTTTCCTATATGATGCATGCAACAAGCAATTTACATATGCAATGAAAGTAAACATGCCATGTGAATGCAAGCAATATTAAGAACAAGACACAAAGGAAACCTAACAATGTCAAGTTTGATCCCCTCCCAAGCTTACTCACTATAAGCCATGCCCTTGCCTTGAGAGAAATCAAACAACCATCTCAAGCACTCCCCCTTGCTTATAGCTATCTTGGATGGGTTAGACATTGACTAATTTTTATGTGTTTTTCTTTTAGTTATTTAATCATGCATGGATGCAAAGCATACTAGTCACAAAGGAATCCTAATTACCATGCAATGCAAGAGAACAAAAACACACTACAACTACCAAGAACTAACACGGTTACCTTCCTCATGAGTAGATAGGTCGTTAAGGTCCATGTCACTTATGTTGGACTTCACATGATCTTCATGAAAGCACTTGGTCCACCACCACCACCATCTAGGTCTTGTTCTTGGGCACCCACTTGTACGTAACCGATCTCTCAAGATCAACAATGCACTTAGGCACCCATACACTCTTGACCTTCCTCTTCTTGTTTGGTGGTCCCAAAGCCTTAGCTTTCTCCTTGCCATCCTTGTTCCTAAAAAGCTTGAAATGTGTGTTCTCATGGAACAAGTTAGCATTAGGCAAAACAATGGAATTTTTCACCATGGGACAATCCTTGGTGGTGTGGCCATCCTTGCAACACCTCTCGCAACAGTAGTCATCGGCGAGGAGGGGTTCGATCCATGCGGGAATGGAATCACTCGTCCCTATGATGTTGATGGCAGCGGGATATGAGCAAAGTCCATGGTGGGAGATGTTGTTCACAAGGTTCCTCCCAAGTATCTCCTTGTGGATGGCTCTACCTCGTGTGAGCCTCTCAAAGCCATCCATCACCATCTTCCTCTCTTCCTTGAGCTTGTGATATTCCTTCAAAATAATTTGCTCAAGGGAAGAAACCTCAACCGAGGTGGTTAGTTCATCACACATAGTAGAAGCATCATTCTTAGATGAACTAGAGGAGGGAGAGGCAAGGTTCTCAACATTGATGGCCTCATAAGTGATCTCAAGGGCCTTGTACTTCTCATGAAGCTCTACATGAGGCACGTGGGAGGTGGAGGAAGAGCTCGTGGAGGTGTAGTCTTGATCATGGCTAGACCGGCCACTTCTTCATCACTTGAGGAAGAGGACTCATCACTTGAATTATCGCTTGTCCACTCTCCAACAAGTGCCTTGCGAGAGAACTTCTTGTAGTCTTGAGCTTTGCCTTTGCCTTTGCTCTTGTCTTTGTTGAAGTATCTCTTCTTCTTGTGCTTGGACTTGGTATCTTCTTCTTCTTCTTCACTTGAATCTTGTGACTTGAATGCTTCTTTCTTGAGTTTTAGGCACTCTTGGACAAAGTGACTCTTCGAGCCACAATTGAAGCACTTGCCTCTTGACTTGGAAGTAAACTTGTTCTTGAAGTTCTTCATCTTCCTTATGAGAAGAGCCAAGTCTTCGGTCAAGTCACCCTCATCATCATCTTCTTCATCTTCATCCTCAATGATCACCTTCTTCTTGTTCTTCTTGCTCTTGCTAGATTCTTGCTTGTTAGCTGGTAGAGCAAGATTGGATGGTTGAGGATCATCCAACCCCAATTGATAGCTCTCGAAGGCGGTGATCTTGCCAACTACTTCCTTCATGGTCTTGGTCTTGAGGTCACCTTGCAAGATGAAGGTGATGATGGACTCGTACTTGGGGTCTTTGAATAGCCTCAAGAATCTTCTTATCACCTTGATGGGCTTCATCTTGAAATCATCCCCAAGTGCGTTGATCTCCTCCACATGTACATGAAAACGAGAATAAACAATGTTAGCTCTCTCATGTGGCAATCTAGTGAAGTGATCATACTTGTTCTTCAGCACATAATATCTTTCCTCTTTGACATCACTGGTGCCCTCATAGAGCCCCTAAATCTCAGTCCAGATACCATGTGCTGTAGTACTAACATCTAGCTGAGCAAAAACATCCTTAGAAATGCACGCAAACAAAGCATTCTTGGCCTTAGCATTACACTTAACATAATCAGGCTCAAGTAGGTTCACATCCGCATCAGACTCGTGAGTGACCGACCATATCTCTGGATCAAGGGACTGAAGGTAGGCTTGTATGCGAGCCTTCCAATAAGCATAGTCCTCACCATCGAATATGGGACACTCCCCGCCGGTCTCGGCATCCTTACTCAAGGCGGTGAAGCCTCAAAGATTGGCACTTTGCTCTGATACGACTTATAGGGACCGAAGGCATACCGAGAGGGGGGGGGGTGGTGAATCGGTAAGCCGCTCACGAATCCAAATACTTCAATTTCACTACTCAAGTCTAACAAGATAAGTAAACCTATGCAAGTCTAGTAGGCCAAGACCCTACACATGCTACTGTTCATGATAAGATAAAGTGCGGAAGCCAATCACACTAGCCTATGCAAGCCACAAGTCACCCTACTCACTAGAGCACAGAAATGCGGAATAGTAAAGAGAGGGTCAAGGAATGCTCATGATTTTTCCCAAGGTCTCGGAAGGATGGCGCCTTCCCCTAATCCTTGTTGGACCACTCCCGCCTCCCGGTCCCTCCCACCACCAAGTGGAGTTCTCACCCACGAGCCCGCAATCACTCCTCGAGTAAAGACATGGTTTGCGTCATCGCTACACAAAGCACAAGCTCGCCTCCCTCGAGAACTTGCCGGACTCCCTGAGCTGGCATGGGCGCTCACTAGCGATGCCCCTTCCAATGGCGGGCTCAAACCGTGTACAAACGTGTGACGACCTTCACAACCGATCACGATAGGTTCGATAACCGACACCTAACCGGTCTAGGTCTCATCATAGACCAAGAGTAACAATCTAGATCACACCCTCAAGGACACCCTAGCCTTAGATGTGCAAGATGCTCAAGCTACTCTTGTCTAGCACTCTCAAGATATGCAATATCTCCTCCTAGTGCTCTCCTCTTTTCCTCTTGGACCTTACCAAATGCTCTCAGGTATTCCACTGGCCAAGAGAGGTCTCCAAGACCCCAGCAACAAAGTTATATAGGCTCCCAACCTCAAACTAGTTGTTGCTCCACGAAATCAGCTTCCTGGGCACACTGACCGGACAGTCCGGTCACTGCACCTCTGTGCACAAATGGCTCTGCCCCTGCTGAATCTCCAACTGACCGGACAGTCCGGTCACTAGACCGGACCGTCCGATCCACTTCCTCTCTCCATTCCAGGAAGGTCCGCAAACTGCATCCTCTCTGCCGTTTCTGCACTCCTACTGACCGGACCGTCCAGTCTGTATGGAGTCTCCTGCAGACAGAGTTCTTGCTCCTCGTGCTAAGCCCTAGAAAACTCCCAACGTGATCATACAGTCCGGTCTCCACTGACCCATCTGTCCAGTCTCTATGTCCAGAAGCTAAAACTTGTCATCCTTGCTTGACATGGTTTCCCGGCTTCTCCGAACAGCTCCTTGGCTTCTCCATTGTCACCTAGTGCCTGTGATTTCATCGAGCAACCTTGCACATCACTGACTAGACATGACCTAAGAGAATGACCTAGACCCCCTTGATAGTCCGGTTTTTCCTATGGATTCAAAGCCCTAACAACTACTCAAGTGTTCCAAACACTTGCACCATAGCTTGTTCTCCGCTTTGATCCATCTCCATCAACCCTTGGACTCCATCATGTTCACAAGCCTCCATGCTTACGGTCATTATCATCAATCGCCAAGGACACCATCATCCATATGATTTGCAATAGAGTTAAGAGATGATTCCTACAAAGACAACACTCATGTAGATGTTAGCCCACAATTTCATAGTTGTCATCTATCACCAAAACATCCATACCACAGGGATCCAATCATCAATGGTCATGAAGCTTACAGGAGGCAACCTAATGATCGGGGGATTTAGAACTTGTTTAGTGCTTGCGGGAGGGCAACCCGTTTCATCTAGTTAATTAGTACTAACCGGGAGGGCAACTCGGTGTTTTAATTTGCTTTCTTTTAATAAAGACAATCTCTCGAATAAAAGAAATAGAAAAAGTGTGTGCTTAATTCTTGTGCTCTTGTGTTGTCTTTTTAATTGTGCAAAACTATGTATATAAATACTATGGACTAACAACGTAGGAATAAAACAAAAAAAGGACCAAAAACAGGAAGGAACAGTGCTTGGAACGATTGGCACATGTTTGCGCCGATCGGCGCCTTATTGCCCAGAACAGGACAGAAGGCTGACGATGCCTAGAATTGAAGGAGTGCCAAGAATCAACCAGCACAACAATTTTCAGAGATGGAGCTATTTTCAAGGTAATTAAAAATTTTCTTGAAATAATTTTTTTGTGCAAATTGGTTGCTAAATGACGCAGGAAGGGATGAAGAGCAACATCTAGCAAAGGAGCGAGGGGCCGGGAGCAAAAATAGATGTCGTGCCGATCGGCGCGCATCAGTGCCGAGCGGCGCGGTCACTAGATTGGTCCCATTACGTGTGTCAATGCTACAGGAACATTGGTAAAAGTGGAAAATTAGGTGAAAGAGATGAACACAAAGTTTTAGGATCAGTGCCGGACCAAAAGACAAGGTGCAAGGGACCCATGCGGTTCCCAAATGGGCGACAAAGGAGGCAGACATTGATTTTGGAGAACAGGTATGATTTCTATGCTGGTGTGCGTTGTAGAGGGGACACGGAATTGACCAAAAGCTGCAAAAGAGATGGCATGTCGATCAGCGCAGTCAATCAAGACATCAGGAATTCCGTGTTGTTCCCCTGCCAACCAACACGATGTACCGGGAAGTGACATAAAGGGGAGGAATCAAGCGCCAAGTTGTCAGAACATTCAAAATTTGAATTGTGCCGATCGACACACTAGTGCGCCGATCGACGCGCTCTCTAAATTTGAAATTCCAAGGTGGGTCCTTCTCCTAGAAGTTTCCCACACTATAAAAAGGAGGCCAGACACCCCCCAATCTGGCACACCATCCCGGTAACCTCTCCACTTTCCCCACTACCCACAATCTCGCACACGTTCCATGTTCCTTGTAGATGGATCATCTCCGCTCCTCCATCGGCAAGTTGGGCAAGAGGCTGCACCAGGGAAGTAGTTCCGGTGGCAGCGGTGAGTCAAGCGGTGACTCCTCAGCGAGAGGGGGCTCCGGCGCTCACGATGACATGTCGGTGGGTGATTCATCCACCGGCTCGGTGGCAGCGATCCGCGCCCACAACTCCGTCTCCAGCGCACCCCTTCCAACGGGGCGTGCTACAAGGAGCCAAATGGCAGCAAGCCGTGGGGTTCCCAGATCACCACCACCATCGACATTCATGCCGTGCCTAGTGGAGGAGGGCTTCACACTCTGAAGCGCGGAGGAACAACAGCACTACCTCACGGTGAGGGGAAGGTTCGTCCCCAACTTCGATCTGGACGAGACCTTCCTTACCACGATCGACATGTGGGAGGAAATAAGGAGGATGCTCAACAATCTCGGTTGGATGGACTTCCACCTCCTTCCCATGAACTATAACCTCGACATCGTCACCGAGGTTGCCTCTACAATGAGGCTTGGCACCATGGAAGGCGGCAACGAGGCCATCAACTTCCGAGTCCATGACATCAGCTACACGGTGACCATGGAGGCGGCGGCTCAAGCCTTCGGCTTCGACGCCAACGCTAACGTCACCGGCATTTTGGGACGTAGGGATTTGGACTCCTTTTGGAGACGGCTCTCGTTCACGGAGGAGATGAAGCACGGCAACATCCGCAACCCGACCATTCAAGTCTTCCATCGGTGGTTGGCGCCACGCACAGGTGACAAGGTTGACTCTAGCAATGTCACCGATACGGAATTATGATGGCTCTTCAACGCCATCATAAGTCCATCTTATTGCAACCCTATGTCGGTGATGGTGCGGGGTTGGATGGACAAGAGAGGCAAGACGAGCAAGAAGTTGGCCTTCGAGGCCTATCTTCAATGCCTAGCAGGGTGCAATGACAAGTGGGAGTGCGCGACGGAGATCAGCGAGAATATGACTCATGGCAATATTGTCACGGGAAGTGTTCGCACCGGCTTCGATGTTGGCGGCACCAACATCACGCTCCCATGTGCGCAGCTAGGAGTTTTCCTCCATCACAAGCTGGAGGGAGGAAATTGTCTTGAGGAAGGTCTCCTGGAGGGGCGCCGAGCTCTCAAGGACCACCGTGGGCGGGTTCGACAATTGGAATTCAAGCCAGGACCCTCAGCAGTACCAGCCAGGGTGGGGCAACGTAGCGGGCAGTTCACAGCCCTCTGCATCGGTGGACGCAGGTGACGCACCAGTCGGCGTAACCTATTTAAGTGCAGGTATTGACGATAGGTACCAAGGACGTGTACCAGTGCTGGCTTCTACGCCCGGTGCAGACTTCTTCATGCCCATATAGGGGTATATTAAAAACAACGTGCACTACATCGAGCGCGTGGAGGACGCCTCGTCCTAGATGAGGAACAACCATGAGGTGATGGTGGAGGAGTTCGAGCGACTAAAGGCGTGGTGCTATGGCTTCGATCAGCCACCGTCTTCACCTCCGTTTGACTAGAGTGCCTAGGAGTTGGCACATGTATCGGTTTCCCGGTTTGTGTTTTCTCTTATTTTTTGCAATCTTTTTCTTAATTTGCATATGTGTGTGTGAGCGGGTTGGGAAACCATGTATAGGGTGTGTTTACTTTCATGCAAGTGTGCTAGTAGTAGTTAGTAGTAATTTTATTTCTATGCAAGTGTGTGCAAAAATCATCACCATGTATTCGAGTCTTGATCTTAATATAATGGGGGCGGTTATGCTCTCTTAGGAGAATTGAATTATCTATTCTTTCTGGAAAAGTACCGATGAAGATCAAATAATGTTGAGCATTGAATAAAAACTTCAAACTTACACTTAACGATTATTCGGCAAATATGTTTTATGTGGAGCAATTTTGAGTACCCATGTGCTTCATTTGTATTGTCCAATTTGTGATGATAACTTAGTACCAATCTTTTCATAAATAAATTTTCATGTCGTGAACTTTGGAATTTGTTCTTTTCAAGATCCTTACCTACCAATGCCATAGTTTGAGCAAATCTCATGAACCTTTGATAAGTAGATGAACATTAAATTGATGGTTGAGTTCGGTTAGGATTTAATTCTTTTTGGTATGAACTTTATTAAGATGGCAAATCTTTGTGTATCTCCTTCTAGCTTTGAATTACCCATGCAAAAATTCAATTTCGCTGAGTATCCTACCATAAACCCAAACTTTCTTGTTGAGTATCATTCCTTGATTGCATCCTATATTTTTGGCTATATTTAATTCTTGAATAAATGTTAAAGCCAGACGAATCAAATACCAGCAAAGGTTGGTAATTCGGGTTAAGAGCCAATCGACGCACTTTGTGCCGATCGGCGCAACAGAGGAAAAAAGGGGGAAAGAAAAAAAAGAAGAAAAAAAGAGAGGGAATGCTCTGCTGTTTGCTAAGGGACTAGCAAAATTTTAAGTGTGGGGGGATGGTGTATGACATGCTTATTCTCGAAATTCATTCTAGTGTAGCCATAAATCATTCCAACCATGTGCAATCTTATAATGGGAGTCCTTTTTCTTCCAAGATCAAATTTTGGCTATGCGCATGTCCACATATCCAAAGTGTGAGTCCTTTCTTAAATCTTTCCTTCTTAATGGCCACTTTGATAAAGTTTCTATAATTCCAACAAAGAATAATCTCCTAGCTTTACAGTATATTATTGATTTATGTTTGCAATCCTTGAATTTCCTCACCTAGCTACTCATATAAGCTTTACACAAATACTATTTGATCATTATGATGAACAATATAGGTTGACTGATTTGAAAGATGAGTTGTTGCCTTGGATTATTTTGAAGATAGATTCTTTATGTTCACAACAATCATTTGTGAGTTGGACATGATTTATTGCTTTGGGGAGAAACTTTAAGCTTTATGCCCATATTTGAACTATTTTGCTGAATATCAATATGAAATACACCACAACAGAACAATGCTCAACATTTGCTGATTTGAGACATCTTTTATGATAGAAAGAGTATGTTCTTTGATTTTTCTTCCTTTTACTTTACTCGGGACGAGCAAATGTTTAAGTGTGGGGGAACTATTGGCACTCCCCAAGTGCCCCTTTTACATATGAATATTACCCCAATTAGAGCATCATTGATACTAATTTAGGCCATTTACCTATATTATTGCCTATATATTTGTATATGCATTGTTCTGGAGCTTTATTGCAGAAACAGGTAAAACTGGCGATTAAAGTGATGCTGGAGAGGACAGGAGTCCAGAACCAACAAAAAGCACTGAAGAAGCCGAGGGTGCCGGTCGGCGCAGTCCGTGAGCCGGTCGGCGCAAGGGTGTTTTGGCCCACAGAAGTGTCCGCGGCCCATTCCACATGTTTATGGAAGTTTATCTATGCAAGACACTTAAAGATATTTACCTAGAAGATTTATGGAACTTCAAGATCTCGACTTGTAGTACAAGACTTTATCTCGAAGGAAAGGGCCCACATGGCAGCTGTGGAAGGCAGAAGAATCGACTTGGAAGAGAAACCTAAGAAGACAAGGCTTGCGCCGATCGGCACAATCCTGCGCTGATCGGTGCAACCCCCTTATTTGCTAGAAACCGAGTCCTCTACGAGTAGAACCTCTATAAATACTTGTAAACCCTGGTCTCGGCAGGAGAGGAGACAGAGGCGACAGAGGGACAATAGATCTGAGAGTTAGAGCCACCGGGGCTTGCCCTGTTAGAATAGATCTCTAGTTGAGTTTCAAGAACCATTGGTGTTAAGAGTTGGTCCGTCAAGGTAGGCCATCTCGACTGGGATGAATCTTACTCTATGTATCTCAAGAATGATTGAATATGTTGATGATGGTTTTGGTGATTTGTCTATCTTGATTCTATAATCATGCATGTGCTTATTCCAAATTGCTTAGTTCTAGGCTAAGTAAGTTGATATTATCTTGATCGTGGTGATTAGGATAGTATTCAGACATTGTATTGATTATGGTTGCTTGATGATGCCAGTAGTATCGTTTAGCGGTGACAGCACTAAGCCTGCGCAGCACCATTGGATAATTAAGTAGGGTAAGATACTCGCGCGATTAAGAGTTTCCTCTCGACAGTGATAAATCGGGAGCCGCTCGAAAAGCAGGATGGTCTTATCCATTATAGGTTTTCATTGATCCAAGTAATTACCCATTATGATGCTATTTGATTAGACTTTCTGGTTACAATCTCACTAGTAGACACTTGGCTACTCATTTAACAGCTTAGGATTACAAGGTATATGGCACACTTTGGCTTAGATCCACCAGTGTGCCGATCGGCTCAACTCTTGCACCAATCGGCGCAACGATTCACCAGTATGCCGATCGGCTCAACACCGGCGCCGATTGGCACAACGACAGACTTGCTGTCTGGAGCACCTTTGCGCTGGCCTATCTCCCCTCATGCAACCTGAATTCGACAGTAGCATTGATTAGATATTTTACTATTAACTTTGTTTAATCATCCCTAAGGTCTCAGAGAATTCGATAAACCTAGGAATACTCAATTCAAGGGAAAAAGTGCTACAATCGTATACCGTCCTCTTGTGGTGTATAAGTGGGTGCGTAGTTACAACCAACATTTATGCGGCGGCTGCCGTAGATGTTTCCCTGATGGTGCCTCCTGGGGCAGTCGGTGCTACCATGAAGACGTCATGGTAATCCGACGAGCAGCTTTCTGAATCACTCGGCCCTTCGATCAAGTCCAGGATTGACTTGTTTTCGAGGCCGATCGTAGCTACTAACCTTGATCCATAGAAAAAATTGGGATCCTCATGTGACTCTTCTGTGTGAAGAGCCAGGTGATCAATCGTAGTCAGATCCAAAGTGGCCAACCTTGCCGGTCGGTCCATCATAGGGAATGCCAAGAAGGAACCCGGGAGGGTTTCAGCCTGAAGGGCTACTGCCGCATTGTTGAGGCCGAGTGGGAACCGGCGGGCCGAGTTGACCTTGTGTTTGGCAGACAGAGTATTGCAGATCGTGGGGCTGGGCATCATAGCGTTTGCCGAAGGATCCATCGAGCGTTGCTTGACGAAGTCCACATTTTTATCGGTGACGAAGCTGAGGGTGCCAAAACAGATCTTGTCTCCCGGGCGAAACTTGACGTTGAGGAAAGCCATCGATTTGAATGAAAAACTCAACGTGTTCCCCTTCCTAGCACGCCAACTGTTGTGAGATAATATCGATAGTAGTACAAGGTATGCGTATGAGTATGAATGCCGATGGACACAAGACACAGGGTTTATACAGGTTCGGGCCTCCTTACGGATAACAATCTACGTCCTATTGGTGTTGTTGTATAACTAGGGTTTATACTGAGCAGAAAGTTCCCAATACGAGTTCTAATGATCTCTGAAGACCCCCTGTCCTCCTTATATAGCCGAAGGGCAGTAGTTTACATGATGATCTATGATTCGGTTATATTTGATTCTATCTTTACACCATATCTCTTGACCTAACTTGTAGCCTACTCTAAACAAATATTCGAATAGTTATCTTCTGGGCCTTGATCGGCAATGCTTCGTAACCAAGCCGTTGGCCCACTCGGCCATATTGCCGAGTGGTTAAGTATCCCATATGCATATACGCCACACCTTCATTGGTCGACTGTGCCAGTTCCGACTACCTCTATCGGTCGGCTTACAGCTCTGACCGCCTTTATTGGTCGACCATGTCAGTTCTGACTGTCTTCATCAATTGGCTACACCAGCTCCAACTGCCTTCATTGGTCAGTTACACCAGCTCCAACTGCCACCATCGGTCTACCATATCACATCTGACCGCCGCCATCGGTCGACCACATATCAGACCATCTGTGTCATTCGGTCATCATGATGATTTCTACTACATTAGCGGTCGGCAGCTACAACAACCTCGACTGCCTTCTTCACTCGACCTTATCATCGTGAGTTGAGCACCACTACCACTTGGACATGATATTCCGAATTGAGCAAGGCTGCCACTCGGTCATTGGTTGGAGTCATCTACCACTCAACGGTGATTGAAGTCACTCGTCTGGGTTGTTTATCACTCGTTTCCAAATGATACAGGAGTGGGGGGCTACACCTAATTAGGTGCACCTAATCGGTGCACCAGTTGATTTCTCGAAGACATTTTTGGATATTTGAGACTCTCACAAGCTCGCTGATATAAAGATGAAGCATATGGCACAAACTAGTCGGGAAGCTACTGAAGATTATTATCCAGCTTGCAAGACTCTCGGGGGCTTGTCGATGATACATACCATTGGAGTACCTCATAGATAAGGAAAGCAAAGTAGACTCCTACTTGGATATGTATAGTAGACCGACTAGGACTCCACCATGTAACCCTGTCCCTCCAGATATATAAGGCGGGGCAGGGGTCCTCCTCAAGGGACAAGTCCAAAGTAGACACGTAATAGGGCATCACACAACTAGACATCATCGTTTAGGGCAACCCTCCTCGTCTAGATCTATGATCTAGACATATCAATACAAATACCACAGAACACACGACGTAGGGTTATTATCCTCCGAGAGGCCCAAACTTGTATAAATCAGCGTCTTGTGTGACCATCGTCTCTCGATCTCGCGCATACCCCTGTCCTACATATAAATCATCATAGGTGAACCACCCTCAACAGCAAGGGATGTCCCCACTCTCACCGTCTTCCCCTTGTCGCCCTCGGGATCGACCGGCACTTCCTTAGTGTCCTTCGTTATCTTGAACGAGGCGTTCGGCTGGCATTAGGAGTCCCTTCCTCGAGGTGCTGGTAGAAGCAGAGAATTTCCATACGAAGAGAGACAATAAGGGAAAGTGAGAAGAATGCAAGACACAATTTATCCCGCAACTTCTCCCAGTCACCGAGTACACTCCCGACAGTATGGATGTACCATTGTTTCGCCTTCCCCATGAGAGAGAAGGGAAACAATTTCCACTTTAGAGTTTCATGTGTCATGCTGTCAATGAACAAACATGAACACAAATACACAAATTCTCGCAAATGATGGTAAGAATTTTCAAAATCCAGACCAGAGAAGGATTGTTCCCGAACCATGGCTATAAAGCCAGGGCGGAGTTCATAGCCAGATGTGCAAATTGGGTCCACAGACGGCGGTGGCTCAAAGAACTCGCCCTTCGGAGCAGAAAAGGATAGAATAGAAGTTTGCTCCATGGTGGAAAAAGAAAAGAAATAAAAGGAAAAGAAAAAAGAAAAAATACGGGGACGAACAAGGTTCGAAGATGATACAACAACCATTCCCCAGCAACGGCGCCAGAATTGCTTGTTGGACAGATACCGATGTAGCACTTCACCTAGGAGTCTTCCAGGTTATCAAATCACAGAGAACATGTCTGTAATAATCTTCTAAGCTAGTCCGTCCAAGGACAACAAGAATATGGTAGACAAAGGGTAGAGAGGATTCCTTATGGTTAAGGATTCTATTGTAAGATAAGTTCAGTCTCTACTGCTTACTTCGGGCACCGGCTTACCCCTACATCCACAGGCGACTCCGGCCAACAGCTTTGTGACGTACCCGAACGTGGAGGATTACTAAGACCGCATAGGGCTGTCACCACCTACCGACTACCTCTACAAACCGTGGGCAAGCGGCAAACAAGGTAACCTCTAGTCTAGACACCACGTCTACACTATCAATTACTATCCTAGTCTCGGATCCACGCTTATAGAAGACTAAGATAGTCTAACTAAATAGAGCGATGATCCCATAAGCAATAAAAAAAGAACTTAAATACCAAAGAGGAAACACGAACACTTACTTAAAAAAGAAAAGCATCCGTCAAGGTAGAAGGGTGGGGAAGATCACCGACAAGCCCGGCGCTTCCCCGAACTCTCCCTCACTCTCTCCCTATTTTCTAAGCACTTTGGTAGTGCTAAAGCTTTTTAAAGTGGAGCTCTAAACTCTCTTCTTGCGTTGTGTAAAATGAGAGGGAGAGGGGCTCTATTTATAGTAGGAGGTGACTTAGGGGAGTGCAGAAGCCTTCCTAAGAATAAGGAAATATTCTCTAGACTATTTCTCATCCTTAGGGGTTAAGTAATGGGCTTCCCCACACAGCCAAGCAACCTGAACCGTCATTCTATTCCCCTCCCGTGCATGCTGACATCAGCATTAGTTCAGCCCAAACACCTGATCTTCTGTGCTTCATAACTCTCACATCCGAAATCCGATTTAGGCAAGTTATATATGCATTTCAATCGGCTCGATGAGAGCTTCAACATGGTGAGATCTGGTATATTATTTGACCACATCCCACTTCTTGTTTATGGGCTTCTATTATTTATCCTCTTAAAACTGTGATATTTCCTTGAATATGATTATAAATCACCTGCATACAAATATTCACCAAAACTTGTGGAAATTGTTAGGAATAAACTCCGACCACTATGTTGGTTATTTATTATATATGTTTTATGTATGTAATTGACGGTCAAATTTAGCATTTAAGGACCGTCAACAGCGCCGTTATTCGCCGCTGCTGCACTCTGCACCGCCGCCTCTACTTTCTCCTCGCGTGCGCACGCAATCCCTTGTCCACATAGCCCGTGCTCCACCGCAAGCCTAGGGCAAGGATTCCCACACCCTCTTCCTATTGCCGGCAAGCCAAAGGTCCAAGCTTTTTTGGCGATTGGTTGCATTATTCTCGGTGTTCATCATCTCCATCCCTAGGGTATTGTGCTACTTCTCTCAATTCATCGTGAATGCCCTAATTTCAAGCAATTTAGTTAATTGATGCAATTAGTAGTAATTCCCATCATTAGTTGCATTAACTAATTGATTAATTGGCTCAATCTAGGATGCAATTAATTCATTGATTATCTTTTAATTGCATGTCTAGGGTTTTGTCTCCTGTTTAGTCTATAGTTAGATTAATTGTCCATTATTTGACTGCATACTAGATGACTTGCACCAGCCACTTATAGTCAATGATCACTATTGTTGCTTTGCATATTTGCCTAGTGATTATGTACTTCATTCAGTGCTAGGATTTCTTTTGCACATTCTTTCCTATCGGTGCTTTGCTTGTAGATGTATTAGGGTCTATGCTCATCCTGTCTTTACCTACGTGTGTGCAGTGACAGCAGCTTGTAGCAGCAGAGATGGCAAGTTCAGGTCAGAACAAGGGAAAAGGGAAGATGCTTGAGAAGCTAAAGAGCAAAAAGAGACGGAGACTGGATCCAGAGCCTAAGAGAGCTAGGAGGGTGGCCAGGCACCTAGAGGCCATGGAGCAGTCACGCAGGACACCTAGCTCATGTTTGAGGATTAGCCAGCCAGCTGAGGACCAGGGTCTCAGGAGGAGCACCAGGTACAGGACTGCATCTCTGGTAGTTGGAGGTGTACCGCCGTCGTGGCTGTAGTGTCACACCCGGTTTTAAGGACAAAACCAAGTGCTTATCATATGTGTGCCCAGGAACAAGTTTCACACATATCGACAGTAAAGTGAATAATAGTATAACTAGTGTCATTAATAAAGCATACCATTATTACATAAATAATTGTCTTTGAAGACTAAATCGACTCTCTCGATAAATAACAGCAGAAGACACCATAACGCCACATGCAATCGATTGGGGGCACGCTCGCCTAGTAGTAGTCTTCGTCAACATAGTCCATCTCTCCATCTTCTGAGCAGCAATTTATAATATAACAACAAAGGGAAATAGCAAGGGTGAGCACATGCCGTACTGAGCAAGTGAGGAAAAATATGACATGCAAGCTTAATAGAAGAAAGGCTAACACAACGGTTCATTTGCATAAATGAGCACTACACCTAAGACCATTTGAATAGCACTCCTATTTACTAAGTGAAAAGTTCTCCCAAGTTATCTCATCCATCCAACACTATAGGTTACACCGCCTGTAGCCAACCATTAGTTATAGCCCATAGAGGACTACAATTCACATAGGATCCCGAGCCACTAACTCATAAAGAGTTGAACCGTTCATATAGAACACCCTTCACTAAGAAGCCAACCAATCCCAACCAAAACAAACTTGGCTACCGACCAAGTCCACCCATAAACCACCATCCTAAATGTGTGAGGATCCAGGCCACTCATGACCGTGAGCACGGCTGTTATAACAGTTTGACACTCTGCAGAGGTTGCACAACTTTACACACAGGTTGGTGATTTCAACAGTATACAATGACTAGAGAGTCTCTATGTTGTACAAATCACACTACCGTAGGTGTGAGGCTAAGAGATCACCACAAGGTCTTTCAGAGTGCTTCCCAGCTTGCAAACAATCCACACTAAGGTTTCACCGCTGCAGAATTAAACCGTTCCTACAGAAGCCCCCTTTGGCGCCGTGGCTAGGAGTAAACCATCCATCGCCTGAGTCCGAGAGTAAACCGTCCAGTTCTCCTTCCTCGACTGCTCACAGAACTGGGAAGACATCTTGATACTAAACCAATCCAACCCATATCAGACATGTGCTTTGCGCTGTTTTCCTGGGTGGCTGCTCCACAAACTACTCTTGTGATCCCAAGCAGGTACCACCACAATCCCACAGTACTATACCGAGTACACGTGCATACCCGCACCATCCTTGCCATCCTCCAGCTTGGATCACCTAGGTTCCATGTTGCTAAAAAGGATTACCCATCCCTCATGATCATTATATTAAAGTGAACCATTATTCAAGATTAACAAAAGACAATTCCATTCCCGACATAGCAAACTAAGCATGACGTACCCTCACTAATAAGCTACACTAGAACCCAAGCCACAAGGAATAATATGGAACAGGATATGACACATGGGGTTCAATATTAACACACATGCATAGAAAATAAAGAGGGATGTAAAACATAGGTCCAAGATGCATCAAGGACACTTGCCTGGTTCCCTTTGCTTCTGCTCAAAGTTTTCAAGATGGAGATCCCGGAATTTCTCTAACAGCATTTCGTCTACTCAACATCACACCGAAAACACAATCATACAACCAAACTAAGAAACAGCACACCACATAGTAATAAACTACAATGAAAACAATACAACAAAAAAGTATGTGTTGCTACGGTTGCGTGAGCGCAAGAATCGCCTCGATCCGAGTTACGAGTAAAAAGTTACGAAGGTTTGAAGTTTTTGGGACTAAAACATAAAAACAGACAGCTAAAGGGCCTAAAAGTAATTTTAGAAAAATAAAAGGGCTAATGTGTAAAATGTACATGTAAAATATAATTTATGAAACCTTTAGGGACCAAAGTGTAATTTATAAAAAATATATAGGGACTAAATTATAAAAAGGTAGGACTAAAACATAATTAGAAATAAGTATAGGGGCTTTAGTGTAAAATGCCCAGCCTAACTATTACTTATAAAAATTTAGGGCTAAAATAAAATTACTAGAAGGTACAGGGTTGTTTTTGTAAATTTACAAGATCAAAATAACATTAAAAATATGTATAGGGGTGTTTTATAAAATTTAGGGGCTAAAATATAATTTCGGAAAAGGCTAGGGGATTTTCTACAAAAATATAGTATTAAATACAATTATATATAAACATAGGGTTCTAAATGTAAAATAGCCAACTAAAATCATAATTTATAAAAAAATTAGGGCTAAAATGGAATTAAAAGAAAGTATAGGATGGTTTTTATAAAATTTTAGGACATTGTCCAGGGACCCATATGCAAAAGAGTGACATTATCCGGAATTTATGAATTAATTTTAATTCTAAAACCATGAAATACCCGTGGACCAGGTCTATGTCTCCCGTTGACCGGGTTGATCCCGTGGACCATGGTCCATGGTGGACCGCAAGCGGCGACGGCCATTGCCGGCTTGCCGGAGCTCCTAGGAGCGGCGCTCCGGTGCGTGCGCGACTGCGAGAAGGGGTGCAGGCGAGGCGGGGCGGGAGGCGAGCTCACCTAGGGCGTCGCGCGAGCATGGGAAGCCCGGAGCTCGCGACAGTGAGGCAGCGGCAACGGCGAGGCGCTCGAGCGGCTCGGGCGGTGGCGCAGGGTGGGGGTAGGCGGCGGGGGAAGCGAAGGGCGGCGCGAGGTGCAGGATCCGCCTATTTATAGGGGCGCAGGCCCCTAGGCTTGGCGTGGCGCATACGCCAAGGGGGCGGCGGCGACTAGGGTTTGGGGGAGGGAGGCGCATGGGCGGGGCTGGGCCAGGCGCACGGCTGGGCCGACAGGCGCGGTAGTGGGCTGGGGCACGCAGAGAAAGGCCCAAGGCGGAAGGGGGCAGAGAAGAGAGGGGGAGTGGGCCGAGCAGGGACAGAATCGGCCCAATTCGAGAGAGAGAGGGAAGCAGGGGAATGGGAGTGGGCCTCGGTTGGGGATTTTGGCCCAGGTGGCCGGGATGGGGGAAAAGAGGTGGAGGAGAGGGAGAGAGGCTGGGCCGAGGGAAGGGGTTTTGGCCCAAAGGCCTTAGGAGTTTTTCTTTTCCCTTTTCTAAATTCTAATTCCTATTTCTATTTCTAAAACAAATCTAAAACAATTTCTAATCATATTTTCAAATAACTTTTTGCACACATTAAAAGCCCTAAATACAACTAATCAACATGGATGCAACCAACAAAAATTTAAAAGTAACCTATATTTAATTATTTTCTTTAGAAAAATAGTTCTTTTTCTTAGCAAAATATTAATAACTTAATTAATTTAGAAAATTTTAAAATATACCAAATTTTGAAAAATCAGGGTGTTACAAATCTACCCCCCTTAAAAGGAATCTCGTCCCGAGATTCGGACAGGATCGGAAAGAAAGAAGGAAACTAGGCTCTCACTTTGTTGGGTGCATCCTTGTCTAACCTTTCCTTATCGTGTGGCAATGCTTTTGCCACATATTCACCGCTGCTCCATTAGGATGTGTCAACTTGACAGCCTTTCTGGCACAGTCTATGATTCCCTTATGCTTGGTTAACCATTCCATTTCGAGTATCACATCTATACCCTTGGAATCCAAAACAATGAAACTTGTAGTAAAGTCAACCCCCCTTATGCTTACACTTAATTTATGACATCCATGTTCTGCTTTCAATTCCCCTCCAGGTGAACTAACTACCATCTTATTCCTAAGCAAGGTGATAGGAATGTTGTGCTTGGCCACATACTTCGATGATATGAATGAAGGTGATGCTCCAGAATCAAACAAAACTACAACAGGGTTTGAGTTTATGAGTAACATACCAAGAACAACGTCTGGAGATTCCTGAGCATCTTCAAGAGCAACCTGGTTGACTCGACCACTTTTGTCGGGGCAGAGTTTCCATTGCGGTTGGGTGTTGGGGCAACATCTTGGGTCGGAGGTTGGCGCATCTATGGATTGGGGCATTGGTTAGCAAAGTGACCCTTTTCTCCACACCTGTAGCAGTTCCTATTGGTTGTTGGGGTTTGATTTCCATTAGTCCTGATTGCCATTAGTCCTCTGTTGAGTTTGAGCTGACGAGGGAGGCGTCTGAGAGTTAGAATGTTGAAACTGACATTGAGGGGTAACGAAACCCTGACCTGCAGGTTGAGTTCTTTGTTGTCCCCTCTGTTGTCCAGAATAGAATACGGGTCCACCAGAAGATGATCCAAGGCGAGGCCTAGTGTTGCTGCCTCCTTGCTGACCTTGCTGCTCTAGCTTGCACTTGCCATCCATCCTCGACCTTCTGTTCTCTAGGACTAGAGCTTTATCCACCATGTCTTGAAAGTTCGCATAGTTACGAGCCTCAAGTGCATAGGCAAGGCCATCATCCAACCCATCAAGAAAACACTCACACTTCTTCTTATCCCTGTCCACTTCTCCTGGGGCATACCTAGATAGCTGGGTGAAGCAAGCAACATACTCACGCACGGTCATGGATCCCTGCTTCAGATCCTGGAACTCCTTCTTCTTCAGCCTTATTACTCCCTGAGGCACATGGTGAGACCTAAAGCTATTCTAGAACTCATGTCAGTTAATACAATCAGGGTCCTCATGGGCTGCAACATAAGCATCCCACCAATCAGCAGCGGATCCAACAAGCTGATGTGCGGCAAACCACACCTTTTCCCTGTTGTTGCATTGAGCGACTCGCTGCTTCTTGTGAATAGTCTTTAGCTAGTCATCTGCATCCATGGGCTCCACCGAGTGAGAGAAAGTTGGGGGCTTGGTCCGTTGGAAGTCTCCAAGCTTGTCTCTAGGTTGGGGAGCAGCTCCAGCGACGTTGTTGTTCTATTGCTGCACCAGGGTTTGGTGCATGGTCTGGAGAAGTTGTGTCTGCATAGCCATGAGTTGTTCCATAGAGAACTGTGGAGGTAGCAGCTCCTGTTCCTCATTCATGTTGCAGTTTGCACATCTTACCATCTGATGTAGGTCGGGATACGGTAAGCAAAAATGGGTGGAAGATATAGGTAAAGTGCAAGGATATGATGAGGTAAAGCAGGAAAAGAGGTGTGAAATAAAAGAGATAGATAAAAAGGTACCCCAAATTAACTAATCTATATTAAAATAGAAGTAAAAGTATAGTATAAGGATGTGGTTGCAAGACAGGCCTTGCATCACATTGGCACTCATTACGACAGATTCAAATCACACTTATCACACCAATCAAATTAGCAAACCAATCAAAGGACGTGCAAACACTAAAACTCTCTCGCTACACTATCACATTTATTCGACTCGATATAACTACTTGATGCCTATGAAGCCACTCAGGGATAAACATCCTAATCCTTGTCCTGGTTGGGGATGACGTAAGCTGGTGGGGCACGACTAGCCATTCTGCGAGGTGGTGAGGAAGGAGTCACATCCTTTAGCTCTTCCTCCGAAGTTAGGTCCACATCATCAGGCAAACATCACTTGAGCTGGCGAACTGTCTTCATTGCCTCCTCGTATTTCTTCTACCAAAATCCTAGTTCCTCCATGGTTGAATCCAACTCCTTGGAGATCATCGTGGTAAGAGTGACTTGCTTCTTGAACTTCGGGTGTCCAGATACATCTCTGCGTGAATATAGGTGGATCCACTTATGCACTAAGGGAAATAAGCATACTCTGTATCTTCAAAATATTGGCAATAACGGGAGCGAATGACCATGCAAGCTTGACCAGCGGCATCACAAATCCCAGTGGAGAAAGTCTTCCGTGGAGCAATGGCCTCATGAATCCTTTCCACCTCAAAGGTTCCTTTAAGCGGTCTCGGAGCAAAAATGTGAACTTGAACCTTCCATGCAGGCTCAGAACCTTCATAGATCACTTGGGTACCACAATATTCTGGTTGCTTCTTGTAACCTAGCTGTTGTAGCATCTCCTAAAGCATGTGAGGTATCCTTCCAGCATTATTTCACGCATCCTTGAAGAGTCTAGTGTCACGATAAGGTGGTTGACTCGGTGGTGGCACCATCTCTTGTTCATCCTTTTCTATCCCAAACTTTTCTTCAGATCCAAGTGGCACAAGCTCTGGTGAAGGCCAAACACATGGGTACTAATCACATTTGTGGCAAGTCTTCTTGGTACGGGCCATCTAAGGAATTTTGAATAGGAGAGGTGAATTAGCAAAAGGGTTTTGTAAGCCGAATGGTAAAACAAGACCAACAAGAAAAGTGAATAGACAAGACTATAATTTTAAGCCAAAGAGTTTTTAAAATAGTTTTTAGTTTGTAAAATAGACCTTAGAACATGACCACTCTATCTAAGCTAGCGTCCTACGGTCGACACGGCTCTGATACCACTTCTGTCACACCCGGTTTTAAGGACAAAACCAAGTGCTTATCATATGTGTGCCCAGGAACAAGTTTCACATATATCGATAGTAAAGTGAATAATAGTATAACCAGTGTCATTAATAAAGCTTACCATTATTATATAAATAATTGTCTTTGAAGACTAAATCAACTCTCTCAATAAATAACAGCAAAAGACACCATAACGCCATAGGCAATCGACCGGGGGCACGCTCACCTAGTAGTAGTCTTCGTCAATGTAGTCCATCTCTCCATCTTCAGAGCAGTAGTTTATAGTATAACAACAAAGGGAACTAGCAAGGGTGAGCACATGCCGTACTCAGCAAGTGGGGGAAAATATGACATGCAAGATTAATAGAAGAAAGGCTAACACAATGGTTCATTTGCATAAATGAGCACTACACCTAAGACCATTTGAATAGCACTCCTATTTACTAAGTGAAAAGTTCTCCCAAGTTATCTCATCCATCCAACACTACAGGTTACACCGCCTATAGCCAACCATTAGTTATAGCCCGTAGAGGACTACAATTCACATAGGATCCCGAGCCACCAACTCATATAGAGCTGAACCGTTCACATAGAACACCCTTGACTAAGAAGCCAACCAATCCCAACCAAACCAAACCAAACCTGGTTACCGACCAAGTCCACCCATAAACCACTATCCTAAATGTGTGAGGATCCAGGCCACTCATGACCGTGAGCATAGTTGTTATAACAGTTTGACACTCTCTAGAGGTTGCACAACTTTACCCAGAGGTTGGTGATTCCGTCACCCCTCAGTGACTAAAGTCTCCATATTGCCCAAATCACACTACCGTAGGTGTGAGGCCAAGAGATCACCACAAGGTCTTTCAGAGCACTTCCCAGCTTGCAAACAATCCACGCTAAGGTTTCACCGCTGCGGAATTAAACTGTTCCTATAGAATCCCCCTCTGGTGTCGTGGCTAGGAGGAAACCGTCCATCGCCTGAGTCCGAGAGTAAACCATCCCGTCCTCCTTCCTTGACTGCTCATAGAACTGGGAAGACATCTCGATACTAAACCAAGCCTACCCACATCAGACTTGTGCTTTATGCTGTTTTCCTGGGTCGCCGCTCCACAAACTACTCTTGTGATCCCAAGCAGGTACCACCACAATCCCACGGTACTATACCGGGTACACGTGCATACCCGGACCATCCTTGCCATCCTCCTTCTTGGATCACCTAGGTTCCATGTTGCTAAAAAGGATTCCCCATCCCTCATGATTATTATGTTAAAGTGAACCATTAGTCAAGATTAACAATAGACACTTCCATTCCCTACATAGCAAACTAAGCATGACGTACCCTCACTAATAAGCTACACTAGAACCCAAGCGATAAGGAATAATATGGAACAGGATATGACACCTGGGATTCAATATTAACAAGCATGCATAGAAAATAAAGAGGGATGCAAAACATTGGTCCAAGATGCATCAAGGACACTTGCCTGGTTCCCTTTGCTGCTGCTCAAAGTCTTCAAGATGGAGATCCCGGAAGTTCTCTAACATCGGTTCGTCTACTCAACATAACACCGGAAACAAAACCATACAACCAAACTAAGAAACAAGATACCACACAGTAATAAACTACAATGAAAACAATACTATAAAAAAGTATGTGTTGCTATGATCACGTGAGCGTAAGAATCGCCTCGATCCGAGTTACGAGTAAAAAGTAACGAAGGTTTGAAGTTTCTAGGATTAAAACATAAAAACGGACAGTCAAAGGGCCTAAAAGTAATTTTAGAAAATAAAAGTGCTAAAGTGTAAAATGTACATGTAAAATATAATTTAGGAAACCTTTAGGGACCAAAAGTGTAATTTATAAAAAAATATAGGGACTAAACTATAAAAAGGTAGGACTAAAGCATAATTAGAAATAAGTACAGGGGCTTCAGTGTAAAATGCCCAACCTAACTATTACTTATAAAAATTTAGGGCTAAAATAAAATTACTAGAAGATACAGGGTTGTTTTTGTAAAATTACAACATCAAAATATCATTAAAAATATGTACAGGGGTGTTTTATAAAATTTAGGGGCTAAAATATAATTTAGGAAAAGGCTAGGGGCTTTTCTACAAAAATATAGTAGTAAAAATAATTATATAAAAACTTAGGGTTCTAAATGTAAAATAGCCAACTTAAATCATAATTTATAGAAAAAAATCAGGGCTAAAATAAAATTACAGGAAAGTATAGGGTGGTTTTCATAAAATTTTAGGACCTAAAACTTGTTACTTATGAGTCCAGGGAGCAATGTGCAAAAGAGTGACATTATCCGGAATTAATGAATTAATTTTAATTCTGAAATCCTAAAATACCAGTGGACCAGGTCTATGGCCCCCGTGGACCAATGTCCAAGGTGGATCGAAAGCGGCGGCGGCCATTGCCGGCTTGCCGGAGCTCGCGGGAGCAGCGCTCCAGTGTGCACGCGATGGTGAGAAGGGGTGCAGGCGAGGCGGGGGCGGGAGGCGAGTTCACCTACGGCGTCGCATGAGCACGGAAAGGCCGGAGCTCGCGACGGTGAGGCAGCGGCGTGACGGCCTGCGGCAGCGGCAAAGGCATGGCGCGCGAGCGGCTTGGGTGGCGGTGTAGCATGGGGGGAAGGCAGTGGTGGCGGCTAGGGTTTGGGGGAGGGAGGCACATGGGCGGAGCTGGGCCGGGCGCGCGGCTGAGCCAACAGGCGCGGTAGTGGGCCGGGGCGCGTAGAGAAAGGCCTAAGGCGGGAGGGGGAAGAGAAGAGAGGGGGAGTGGGCCGAGCGGGGAGAGAATCGACCCAAGCCGAGAGAGAGAGGGGGAAACGGGGGAATGGGAGTAGGCCTCGGTGGGGGATTTCGGCCTAGGTGGTCGGGGTGGGGGAAAAGAGGGGAGGAGAGGGAGAGAGGCAGGGCCAAGGGAGGGGTTTCGGCCCAAAGGCCTTAGGGGTTTTTCTTTTCCCTTTTCTAAATTCTAATTCCTATCTATTTCTAAAACAAATCTAAGACAATTTCTAATCGGATTTTCAAATAACTTTTTACACACATTAAAAGCCCTAAATACAACTAATCAACATGGATGGAACCAACAAATGTTTAAAAGTAACCTGTATTTAATTATTTTCTTTAGAAAAATAGTTGTTTTTCTTAGCAAAATATTAATAACTTAATTAATTCTAGCAAATTTTAAAATATACCAAATTTTGAAAAATCAGGGTGTTACACGCAGTGTACTCCGACTTCTCGCCAGGAGAGGTCGTCGAGGACTGCGGAGCAGGGATCCTCAAGGCAGCAGGAGGAGGAGTCAGAGGAGGAGACCTCAGAGTCTGAGTCAGAGGAGGATGAGTTTGAGGAGACTGAGTAGACTGTACTCGAGAGAACAGCTCACCGGGCAGGAGACCCGAGGTTCACCTGTGCAGTGTGCACAAGGAGGCTACAGAGTCTGGCATAGGCTGCCAGAGAGCCAAATATACTTAAGGTTCCTGCAAAGGACCTTAAGGTGCTTCGCTTGGTGCCTTTCGAGCAGTGGGTTCCTGTCCCTAGAGACCCTGCTGCTGGAGAGAGGTACTGGACTGGCCTCCAGAGGAGGATTGGAGAGGGTCTGAGATGTTACCTTAGCCTGAGGGGCAAGGACAGACTCTTCGTGCCACAGTAGTACATGACCTACGAGGCCATGAGGAGGGCCACTGGTACAGAGATGGAGTAGTACTTCACGTATTTACCAAGGCTAGCAGAGCTAGTTACTGCTCCACACAGGTTGAGAGAGGACGTGGTGCTAGAGTTCTACGCCACACTATGGTTTGCCATGGATCGCTCAGAGTTCTGGTTTCTGTGCGGAGGGCAGCCACAGCGTGTCACGAGGCAGGATCTGATAGCTAACCTAGGACTCGTAGCTTCAGACTTCCAGCTTGATAGGAGTGCCTATGGTACACTTGCACCACCCCGTAGATCTTAGGGAGGGAAGCTACCTTCAGACGACATGGTGTCGTTTGCTTTCCCACCTCCTCACACACCAGGTTTTGAGAGAGGCCCTACGAGACTCACTGCAGAGGCCAAGGTGGTGAGAGCGATAGTCACCAAGACTATCATCCCTATGTCTGGCTACAGAGAGGAGTTTACACTTCCGCACCAGTGGGCAGTAGCAACGATTCTGAGGAGACAACACTTCGACATGGCAGATCTTCTGATTGGAGAGATGGAGGAGGTCATTTCTAAGAGAGTGGGAGGACGTCACTTGGTCTACGACCCTTATATTTGCTATCTTCTGAGGAGGATGGGCCTAGTGACGGAGGAGCAGTACGAGGCTTTCCCTGAGGCGACCACCAGCTACGCACCTCGATTCCGTAGGGGATCACAGTTAGCAGACAAGGGAGGAGGAGCAGGAGTCACCACCAGTACCTCACGAGCAGGCAGCTCAGTCAGAGACGGTGGTTCCTGAGTCAGCCATTACAGGATCACCTCCCCCGCCGACGGGTTCATAGTCAGTGGACGGTGTCACTGTGACAGCGCTTGTAGGACGCCTGGGTGAGTTCATCCAGAGTGTAGCTGAGGACAGACGTCAGATACTAGACGTCATCAAGAGCCAGGCAGAGATTCAGAGGCAGTAGAATACACTTCTTAACGCCCTGATGACATAGATGATGGAATTGACCTAGAGGCAGGCCGGTCTACAGCCAGGACCTTCAGTGCTTCCACAGTACCAACAGCTGCAGACTCAGCCAGGACCCTTCACTGCTTTGATGACAGCTCAGTCCAGTGGACTGTCACTTTTAGGGGTCTTACCGACAGGGGGAGCAGGACAGACTTTCTCTTCAGCTCAACTCTCCCCTGTGTCAGCTTTCTCAGTGTCTGCGTTGTTTATCTCTCCTTCACACTCTTCGACATCGCACATGGCAGGACCCTACACTACTCAACACTTATCTGTCAGGAGCTTATTCTCAGAGATTGTTCACTCTACTCATGTAGACTCCCAGACAGCTCCAAAGTTAGTTACAACTACAACTCCACCTCTTACTGCCATAGTTACCACTCTTACTCCTCAGACAATAGAGGATCTTGTCCGTGGAGGCTTCTCACAATAGGACGTAGCAGATCTTATCTGAAGGATCGAGAAGGCGACCACAGAGGGGGGGTCAATGGGTGCCAATCAAAATTCTCTAAGAGAACTTGGCCTATATCCCAAAAACAACCCAAGCCAACCTCCGAACGTCGCCAAAATTACACACACCAACTCATGATATACTAGCCCTAGGAGAGATCAAACTTAGCAATTAAGCACAACGGAAACTACAACAATCATGAAGGACTCAAAGTAGCCAAGTAATTCAAAAACCTGACCTCACTGGTCCACCACTGGCAGTGCCGATCAGGGCCATCGGTAGTGCCGGTTGGCCCCATTGGCAATGCCGATGAGACCTATCGGTAGTGCCGGTCGTGGTCATCGGCAGTGCCGATCGACCCTGATAGAACAGGAAATACTTTCGGGATTTTGGCAAATCTTCTCCAAAACCTAATCAAACGAACTCCAAATGATTCGATTTTTGGACCAATGAATCCTCAGCACATCACGACCCTAATCCTAGAAGATCAACTCAATTGGCTCAAGAAATCATCACGAATTTCAGATCTTGTGCCAAGAACACCAAAAAGGGGAAACTTGAGAAATCCTTCAAATTGAAGGTGCTAGAGCTCTTGATTTGGTCATGGACCTATGAAGGATTGTTCTAGCTCATCATAGCAACAAGTTCCTCAAGAAATCCGCCCTAAAAACTCATTCAAAAAGAATCAAAAATTCCCACGAAAATAGCTCTGAAAATAGGAAAAAGAGAAATTCGGGATTTAGGGAGAGGAAAATCTTGAGCACGAAAATAAATCTCATGTCATGGAAACATCCTTACAAGATCCATAGATACAAGGTTTTTGAATGAAGTCCTAACACAAGGCTAATGGGAAGAGAGGCACCTCTTCCACTAGCCTTACCTCTCCTTATATAGCCCTAGGGTCTATGACCACTCTACCCTTGACCTACATAACTCACCCACCTACCACCGGGGGCATAACCATCCATATTTCGCCTCATTGCCCGAATGCCATCGGACGTTTCATGTCTTTGCTTTGTCTTGAAGCAAGCTCCGTGATGGCACCACGTGCACCACCAACCACCACCACCGGTTTTGAGGCCCAAACCAAGAAACCGCCTCACACGCTTCTCAAAGTGTGACTTCTCGATGTTGATGCGTGTCACCTTGTCCCGCGATCCTGACAACTGGCAAGTCTCTCCCAGTCCCTGTCCATCGGGCCCCCTTGTAACTTGTACCAGCATCCCATTCGCCTTGACTTGGTCAACATGCCGTCTTCATCACCACCACGGTTTTGAGGCTCAACCGCGAAACCGTCTGTGCTTCTCGCCTCTCCATGTGTACGGTGTGGATCGCCCTTGATATCACCCGACATCCAAATCGTCCGGCCCCAAGTCTCCTACTTGTGCGCCATCCTCTCGCCGTTGACCGCCAAGGCGACTCCAGTGACCTACACATCATGAGACAAGCAAAACACATTTCCCATCTCCTACAACATCACCAATACCTCCACCAACTCTCGTTAGTTGAAACCATAATCATGCACCCACACACATGCAACCCCCGGATTCCCTCATTTCAACTCAAACATCAAATCCTCTCAAGTCAATTAGTCATCACATATATTGCAAACCATGACACATATCCACATGGTTTCTTATTATCCTTCTCCAGACTTCAGCTCAGGAGACTGCCAGTCACACCAGCAGCACAGGACAGAGGGTCTGAATCACCTGTAGACCTTGACTTCTTCAAGAAGATGGATGCTCAGGCAGCACAGGCTCAGGGAGCACAGCAGGGTCCACCATAGGAGCAGCCCGGAGCAGAGCCTTCAGAGGTCGTTGCTGCACCACCTCCTTCGACCACGAGCGTATAGATGTTCATCTTTTCCACTTTTTGGTGCTTGTTGCGAAAGGGGGAGAAGATCCTAGGTCTAGGGGGAGTGGGAGTGTGATCCTATACGATTGAGAGTAGCTTGGATCTAGGGGGAGCATACGAGGTTTTTGGGAGTTAGATACATTTGGATCTTATTTTGATGGAGTTATTCGTTGTTCGTGGATTTTAATGAACCATGGTTTTCATTCACTTGTGTTTGACTCATTTCAATCTCACTTGGTTTATTCTCATATGCAGTGCCTTGTATTCATTAATTATCATATATTCCTGTGTATGATATCATGATGATGATTGCCTATTCTTATTTCATGGGCTTTATGCTAACTTGTTGCATTTCATCATTCATGTCTTGCATTGCATGTCTTTATACTTTCCTTTAATATATTGCCATGACATGCATGCATATTTCACCTAGAGTATGCTTTTCACTCTTTTCCTTGTATCTCTAGATGATGTTTGGTTGAGTAGGACCTTATGCCTTTCTCTCATATGATGTTATGGTTCCTCTCGATCTTTGTGTAGCTCTTTTAGCCCAGTTATGTATTGATAAAGTTTTTGATTAAGTAGTGGTTGTCATCAATCACCAAAAAGGTGGAGATTGTAAGCTTCATGACCATTGATGATTGGATCCCCATGGTATGAATGTTTTGGTGATAGATGACAACTATGAAATTGTGGGCTAATATCTACATGAGTGTTGTCTTTGTAGGAATCATCTCTAAACTCTATTATAAATCATATGGATGATGGTTGCCTTGGTGATTGATGACGATGACCACAAGCATGGAGGCTTGTGAACTTGATGGAGTCTAAGGGTTGATGAAGATGGATCAAAGCGATGAACAAGCTATGGTGCAAGTGTTTGGTACACTTGACTAGTTGTTAGAGCCTTGAGTCCATAGGAAAATCGGACTATCAAGGGGGCCTAGGTCATTCTCTTAGGTCATGTCTAGTCGGTGATGTGCAAGGTTGCTCGGTGAAATCACAGGCACTAGGTGACAGTGGAGGAGCCAAGGAGCTGTTCAGAGAAGCCGGGAAACGAAGTCAAGCAAGGACGACAAGTTTCAGCTTCTGGACATAGAGACCAGACAAAGGGGTCAGTGGAGATCGGACTGTATGGTCACTATGGGGAGTTATCTGGGACTTTCAGCAAGAAGCGAGGAATCTATCTGTATAGACCGGACGGTCCAGTCAGTAGGACTTGCACAGGGCAGAGAGGAAGCAATTGTGTGAAGGCTCCTGGACTAGAGAGAGAAACGGACCAAACGGTCCGGTAAGGTGACCGTACCATCTGGTCAGCAGGAGAATCAGCAGGGGTCAGAGCTGTTGGTGCACTGTGCTGCAGTGACCGGACTGTCCGGTCAGGCAGTGACCGGACTGTCCGGTCAGTAGGCACAAAAAGCTGATTTCGTGGAGCAACGGCTAGTTTGAGGTTGGAAGCCTATATAACTTCGTTGCTGGGGTATTTGGGACCTCTCTTGGCCAGTGGAATACCTGAGAGCATTTGGTAAGGTCCAAGAGGAAAAGAGGAGAGCACTAGGAGGAGATATTGCATATCTTGAGAGTGCTAGTGGAGAGTAACTTGAGCATCTTGCACATCTAAAGCTAGGGTGTCCTTGAGGGTGTGATCTAGATTGTTACTCTTGGTCTATGGTGAGATCGAGACTGGTTAGGTGTCGGTGATCGAGCCTATCATGATTGATTGTGAAGGCCATCACACGTTTGTACATGGTTTGAGCCCGCCGGTGAAAGGGACATCGCTAGTGAGCGCCCATGTCAGCTCGGGGAGTCCGGCAAGTTCTCGAGGGAGGCGAGCTTGTGCTTTGTGTAGCGGTGATGCACACCATGTCTTCACTCTAGGAGTGATTGCGGGCTCGTGGGCGAGAACTCCACTTGGTGGCGGGAGGGACTGGACTCCGTTGGGAGTGGTCCAACAAGGATTAGGGGAAGGCGCCATCCTTCTGATACTTTGGGAAAAATCATGAGCATTCCTTGACCATCTCTTTACTATTCGGCAATTGTGTGCTCTAGTGACTAGGGTGAATTGTGGCTTACATAGGCTAGTGTGTTTGGCTTCCGCGCTTTCTCTTATCATGAACACTAGCATGTGTAGGGTCTTGGCATACTAGAATTGTTTAGGTTGGTTCTCTTGTTAGACCCAAGTAGTGAAATTGAAGTAATTGGATTCATGAGCGGCTTACCGATTCACCCCCCCCCCCCTCTCGGTACACCTTCAGTCCAGCGGCTGCATCTAGGTGTTCATGAGCGGGGCGGTTAAACCCATGGTGAAAGTTTTGGATCAGCAACCAATATTGCATTCCATGATGTGGGCATGCCAAGGTGTATTCTTGGAAACATTCCCATGCCTTAGGGATGCTTTCATCAGTTAGCTATTGAAAGCTTGAAATTTTGTTCCACAGGCGGTTGGTTTTGCCTAGCGAAAAAAACCTGGCAAGGAAGGCGTTGGAGCACTTGTCCCATGTGGTGAGTTCTTCCTGATTGCTGTAGAACCACTAATTGGCCTTTCCTAAGAGTGAGAATAGGAAAATGCGAAGGCGGATGGATTCAGGGGTCACGCTCCTCATGGTGAAGGTGCTGCACACTGCCAAGAACTATTGGAGGTGAGCGTTTGCGTCTTCTGTTGCCTTGCCACAAAAAGGACTGGCCTGAACCATGTTTATTAAGGCTGGCTTCAGGTCATAGCTTCCGTTCCCCATGTTCGGGTTCGGGCCGGTGTGGATGTTGTCTGCTGATGGGGCGGAGTAGTGATGGATTGTCTTCTCAGCCATGATCGGTTGAGCGAACGTGGAAGGTTCTTGCTATTGAATTGGTGAGATCGGAGGTGCTTCAAGAGCAAGTCTAGGTCGAGAAGGGGAGAGTCGTTGACGCACTCTCCTCAACAAAGCCTCCGGGTCGTTGTGGTAGTTGTCTGGTAGGTCAAAACCAGTCATAAAGCCTCCTGTTTACACCATAAATAAACAGAACAAGGGTAAGCCCACAAAGGAAAGCGGTAACTTCTTGACAGAAATATCAGTGTTAAATTTCCAATATCTTAGCCTATTGCATCCTGGCAACGGTGCCAGAAATGCTTTTTTGTATTTCTTAACATCGCATCAAGAATATGACTATTCTTGGTACAGTGCCAGAAATAATGGTTGGCGTTTGTTATGCTTTAAGAATAAAATGAATTAATCCGTAAGCGCACGGAACACCATTGTAGCATTTCACCCGGGAGTATTCCAAGGTATCATATTTATTTTCCACAGGGAAGCTAGGCGTAAGATTTATAACTGCAAGAGTTTATACCAACTAATCAATAACAGGGGTAAGGATGTTCAATAATAATATGAGTGTAGCAACACAGGAGAAATCCACACTATGATAAAGATAAATAAATTAAGAGATCGGTTAAGCTAGCTGGGATGACAGAGAGTCTAAATCTGAAATTCCTAAAAATATATCTTTCCAAAGTATATCTAAATCAAGCGTCAAACTCCTAGTTACTCGGGTTGAGTGCTTACACCAATTTTTTGTTACAACCCCGAGTCTTTCACTTGTTAGCTCACTTCGGGGCACGAGAATGTTCACTAATATGGGCCGGTAACAAGCCTCTCTACTAGTGGGTACGCTAACGCTAGACAACCCTGACTAAGACGGCCCGAACGTGGTGGATTACTGAAGGGACGGACAGGGCTGTCACCACCTGTCGCCTACCACACAGCCTGCGGGCACGAATGCAAATCCAGCTAGTGTTAACAAAGGCACCATGCCTATGCCTTCACTAGATATTCTTCAGTTGACCTAGCGGAAGAATAGCCGGGAAATAACCAAGTCTAAGTTCAGAAAGAACTAAAGTTAATTAAATCCTAGCCGGGAAACCCATGAACTAAGCAACAAAGTTTCTTCCTAAATAATGTAACTTAAGGAAAATGACTAAATTAAGATAAATACTTGACAAGATATAATTGAGAAGATATTTATATTGATAAAGGATAAGTTTTACATAAAGAGAAAAGATATAAGAGAGCTCATACCAAGACTCCAAGATAATTCTGGAATCCCAAGCGATGCTCTCGACTAGACTCTAACTCACGACTAACTAACCTACTCTACTTAGTAGCACAAGTAGTGGGAAATGGATTCCTTGATGTGTTTCTTGCTTCGATCTCCTTTTCTGCCGAATTCCCCCTCTATTTATAGGTGGCATAGGTCAGGGGGGGTATTTATAGGTGAAGGAGGGTCGGTTGGCCAAAGTCGGCGTGCTGGACGGTGGCCCGGGCCGGGCGGCCGTGTGATCGTGTCGGTTCCCAACCGACTCATTTTGGTTGGCTCAGATTTTGTCTTGATGGCGGTTGTTTGGTCGGTTTGCGCCGAATTCTTCGTTTTGGGGCCGGTAGGCGTGTTAGGCCTCGTGGGCTGGCAACATCGGGTGGCAACCCTGGGCCGAGCGGCATAGGGGGCCGGACGGCATGCCAAGCCGGCCGGCAGCCGGACTGGGTGTTGAACCCCTCCGGGTCGGCCCTTGACTCCTCCCGGTTAGGCTTCTTTTTGAACTTCTCTTCCTTAGTCATATTTCGTCATCCTTAATCCGGGAGGAGAAAACATCATCATGGTTTAGTATTTTTGGAAAACCGGACGAGTTGGAAGATCAACCTAAAAATGGCTCCGTTTAACCAGCCGGGTGGCTGATTTTAGCCAGTTATGACCCTGTCGGCTGGTTTCTACCTGAAAATGACCCTGTCGGCTGGTGAAAGCAGCTGTTTCACAGTCATGATCAGCCGACGGGGTGTTTCTTCTTGTTTTTGCACATTTTGGGTCTCTTATGCCTGCAAACACATATTTCACCAAAACTCGTGGAACTTTATTAGTTTAAGCAAACATTTATGGAACTTTGGTATTTACCTTGCATTTCCCGACCGGTTGGTGGCCGATTTTAGGTTTTATCGTCTTCCAACACATATCTCTATCAAATCCATCAATCAACCTAGACACCACATCTAATTTGATCAATTATGGAAGGAAAACACATGCATTTTCCTTATTTTACATTGTAGTATGATAGAGATTACCACTTTTATGTGCTAGATCATACACATGCATAGGGCACACAACCAAACAAGGAACACATGACCCAATATAGAATAAGATAAGAACATAACATTAGATGGTGACGAACCAATTCCATCAATACCCAAACTATCCAAATAGATGGTCAGGGGCGAGATTTTGGGGCTTACCTCCTTGAAAATTGAGCTATAGTGGTACATGATGATTCATTGAGAAGTATCGCAACACCATGGGCTCTTCTTCTGTGAAAACTTGCTCCAAGGTCAAGGAGACTATGTCATGTTTGTTCCATACTCAAACAAAACAGGGGTTATCCCGCTAAGGCTAGTTGTGAATTAGCTCAATAGACAATCTATGTTAGTCTCGAAATCTTATCCATTGCTTCCCCGACAATGGTGCTAGAAATGTTTGTTGGTATTTCTTAACATTGCATCAAGAATATCACTATTCCTGGTATGGCGCTAGAAATATTTGTTAGCATTTTTTTATGCTTTAAGAATAATGTGAATTAATCCACAAGCACACGGAACACCATTGTAGCATTTCACCCGAGAGTATTCCAAGGTATCACATTTATTTTTCTCAGGGAAGCTAGGTGTAAGATTGTCTTGGTTTGACAAAGATATAACTATAAGAATTATACCAACTCGCTGAAGATGGGGGCAAGGATGTTTAATAATAATAGTATGGGTAGCAACATAGGAGAAATCCATACTAAGATAAATAAAGAGATCGGTTAAGCTAGCCAGGAGGACAGCGAGTCTAAGTCTAAGATTCCTAAAAAGTATACCTTCCTAATATATCTAAGTCAAGTGTCAAATCCTAGTTACTCAGGTTGAGTGCTTACACCAATTTCTTGGTACAGCCTCGAGTCTTTCACCTATTAGCTCACTTCGGGGCACGAAAACGTTCCACTAATATGGGCTGGTAACTAGCCTCTATACTAGTGGATACTCTATCACTAGACAACCCTGACTAAGACGGCCCAAACATGGTGGATTACTAAAGGGATGGACAGGGATGTCACCACCTGCCGCCTACCACACAGCCTATAGGGACGAATGCAAATCCAGCTAGTGTTAACTTTGGCACCATGTCTATGCCTTCACTAGATATTCTTTTATTGATCGAGCGGAAGAATAGCCAGGAAATAACCAAGTCTAAGTCTCAGAAAGAACTAAACCTAATTAAATCCTAGCCGGGAAACCCGTGAACTACGCAACAATGTTTCTTCCTGATAATTGTAACTTGAGGAAATGACTAAATTCAAATAAATACTTGACAAGACATAAAGGGGGAAATAATTATATTGATAATGGATAAGTCTTACAAAGGAGAAAAGATAGAAGAGGGCTTATACCAAGACTCCGAGATGATTCCGGAATCCCGAGCGATGCTCTCAACTAGACTCTAACTCCTGACTAACTAACCTATTGTAGCACATGTAGTGGGAAATGAACTCCTTGATGTATTGCTTCATGATTTTCTTCCAAATTGTCCACTATTATAGGTGGCGATGGGTCAGGGGGTATTTGTAGGTGAGGAAGAGTGGGTAGGCAAAAGTCGGTCCGCCGGGCGGCGGGCAAGGCCGGGCGGCCACGTGTGACGTGCGGCGGGCAAGGCCAGGTGGCCACGTGTGCCGGGCGGCCCTCAGATCATGTTGGTTCATGACTGACTCCTCTCTGATGGCTTAGATTTGATCCTAAAGTTGGTTGTTTGGTCGGTTCCCACTGACTTCTTCATTTTGAAGCTGGTAGGCCTCTTGGGCATAGTGGGCTGGCAACCCCCGGGTGGCAACCTAGGACGGGCGGCATCCTAGGGCGGGCGGCATGCTAGGCCAGGCGGCGGCCTAGGTCAGGTGCCGACCCCCTCCGACTCGCCTCGTGATTCTCCCGATTAGGCCACTTGTTGGCCTCTTTTCCTTAGCCATATTTCATCACTTTTGGTACAGTAGGAGAAAATGGCATCATGGTGGAGTGTTTTGCAGAATCGGCTAGGTCCAATGATCAACTTGATAATGACTCCGATTTGATCAGCCGAGTGGCTAATTTCAGCCTTATACGACCCTGTCAACCGGTTCCTGATTTCAGCCATTATAACCCTATCGGTCGGATCCTGATTTCTGCCGTTATGACCCTGTCGGCCGGTGGAAAATGGTTGTTTTATAGTCGTGATCGGCCAATGGGGTGTTTCTTCATATTTTTACATATATTATCTCTTTTGTACCTGCAAACACATATTTCACCAAAACTCGTGGAACTTTATTAGTTTAAGCAAATATTTATTAAACTTTGTCTTTACCTTGCATTTGCCGACAGGTTGGTGGCCGATATTGGGTTTTATGGGCCGCCAACACCCGCTTTGACGAGGAGAAGCGTAGGGCAATCGGGGAGGAGATTCCGAAGCTACATGCCACAGGGTTCATCAAGGAGGTATTCCACCCCGAATGGTTCGCTAGCCCTGTTCTTGTACAAAAAAATAATGGGAAATGGAGGATGTGCATTTGACTATATAAGCCTAAACAAGGCATGTCCAAAAGACCCTTTCCCTTTGTCGCGCATAGACTAGACAGTTGACTTGACGGCGGGGTGCGAGACCCTCTACTTCCTAGATGCCTACTCCGGGTACCACCAAATCGCGATGAAAGAATCCGACCAACTCGCACATCTTTTATCACACCATTCAGCTCTTACTGCTATGTAACGATGCCATTTTGGCTTAAGAACACCGGCACTACTTTTCAGCATTGTATGCAATGGTGCTTTGACCACCTGATAAGTCACATGGTCGAGGCCTACGTGGACGATATCATTGTCAAGTCCAAAAAGGCCGACACCCTCGTAGCAGACCTCGAACGTGTCTTCGCCAAGCTACGTGTGAAGGGTGTCAAGCTTAATCCCGAGAAATGTGTCTTCGGAGTTCCGAGGGCCATGCTTCTTGGGTTCATCATCTCCGAATGCGACATCGAGGTCAACCCTGAGAAGGTTTCCGTGATCGAGCAGATGGGCCCGATGCAGAACCACAAAGGGTTACAGTGCCTCACAAGGTGTCTGGCGGTGCTAAGCCACTTCATCTCGTGCCTCGGTGAACGAGTGCTCCTGTTGTATAGGCTTCTGAAGAAATCCGACCGCTTCGAATGGACCCCCGAGGCGCAACTAGCTCTCGAAGAGGTCAAGCGCATCCTGAGCAACACACCGGTGCTGATGCCTCCACTACCTGGAGAGGTGCTGCTACTATACAAAGCAGCGATGACTCCGGTCATGGACTTGGTGCTTGTGGTGGAGCAAGAAAGAGAGGGGCACGCCCTCAAAGTCCAGCACCCTGTCTACTATGTCCATGAAGTTCTGTCTGACTCAATAACCCAGTACCCTTACATCCTTAGAATCCTCTACGTGGTGATGGTTGCAAGACGTAAGCTCCAGCACTACTTCGACTTCCATCCGGTGCACATTGTAAGTTCCTTTCCACTTTGTGAGATTATACAGAACAGAGACTCTACAGGCAAGGTCACCAAGTGGGCACTCGAGCTGATATGGCATGTCGTCACGTATCAACCGCAAGCACCATCAATTTCAAGGTCCTCGTCGACTTCATGGCAGAGTGGACCGAAGCACAACTCCCGCCCGTCCCGGTGGACCAGGAGTACTGGGTCCTATACTTCGATGGGTCACTCATGTGAACAGGCGCCGGCACCGACCTCGTCTTCATCTCTCCGCTCGGGGTACATATGGAATACACCATTCGACTACACTTCCCTGCTTCCACCGAGTACGAGGCACTCGTAAACGGCCTCAAGATCGCCATTGAACTACGCATTCGATGGCTAGACATCCGGGGTGACTCCTAGCTCTTGATCAGTCAGGTCATGAAGGAGTCCAACTATCGAATTGATGCCATGGCACTCTACTACAAGAGGTTCATCGGATCGAAGGCCGTTTTGACGGCCTGGAACTCAAACACGTCTCGCGAAGCCTCAATGAGGCTACGGATGCATTGGCCAAGATGGTGTCTGGATGAGAATAGATTCCCCTGGGAGTCTTCGCAAACAACCAATTTCAACCCTCGGTGCGGCCCAAGGTGTCCACGGGAGCCGAGGAGGGCCCAAGCGGCTCCTTTGATGCCGGCCCAAGGGCTGACGAACCGCCTGAGGAAACAGGACTTCCCTCGACCCCCCGGCCTGTTGACGTGATGGAAATCGACCGGCTTGATGGCTTGCACGAAGCGGGCGATCCGTCAGACGTCCCCGGGGTCGAGCGAATCGATACCCGTGATGGGGGAGCAGAGTCCCCGGTTGACTAGAGAATCCCGTGTGTTGACTTCTTGGCTCAAGGGATGCTTCCCATCGATGAGACCAAGGCCAAGCAACTCTATCAATGTACTAAATCCTTTGTCTTAATCGATGGGGAGCCCTACAAGCACAGCATCACCAAAGTCATGCAACACTATATCCCCATTAGCGAGGGCATCAAAATCCTTGTTGACATCCATGGGGGGGAGGGGTCTGCGGTCACCATGCCGCGCCTCGAACCCTCATAGGCAACGCATTCCGCCAAGGCTTTTATTGGCCAATCGCCATGGGTAACGCGACTCGCATAGTCAAAACCTACAAAGGATGCCAGTATTATGCCCGGCAGACACATCTACCGGCTCAGGCTCTTCAAATGATCCCCCTCACATGGCCCTTCATGGTCTAGGGATTGGACCTGGTCGGTCTGCTAAAAAAAGCTCCCGGGGGCTACACCCACTTGCTCATCGCAGCCGACAAGTTCACAAAGTTGATCGAAGTGCGACCGCTAGTCAAAATCCGGTCTGAGGAGGCAGTCGAGTTCTTCCTCGACATAAACCACCAATTTGGGGTCCCGAACTCCATAATCACGGACAACGGAATGTAGTTCATGAGAAAGAAATTCCTAAAGTTCTACGACGACTACCACATCCGCATCGACTGGTGTTGGTGGTTTCTAGATGCCTAATTTATCTACCAAAAAGGGATTTTTTGCGTCTTAATTTGGTGGTTTAGACTAACAATTAACCCCATATTTGCATATATTTGTAGTTGTTCTATTTTGGATATAATCGTAGGAAACAGGTGTAAAATAGGGCAATTATGGATAAAGGACTAAAGAGCAACGAAGATGAACCAGATACTTGGCCGCGCCAATCGGCTCCAATGCCGCGCCAATCGGCGCAGGAGGAAAAGATGACGAAGACAAGCTCAAGTCCAGCAATGACAAAGGCCCAGCCCAATATGAGTCAGAGTCAGTGGAAGTTGACCTAATCCCGTCAAGTATAAAAGGAAGATAACTATCAAGAGCCAAGGGGGCAACAGAGAGACGACAATTGTGATATTGAGTTGTTAGAACTAGGGTTCCAAGATATTGGCTACGGCGGTTGGTCAACACTGACGAGAACCACCAGAAGGGAGGCCGCGTCGATTGGCACGACACTTGCATCGATCGGCTCATGCGCGTTCTAGCGCTATTTCTCATCCCTCTGCTATGTTTAGCGAGAGGATGAGCGAGTAGTCTCATATTCTCTTCTCTGGTGTGGAGATCTGGTCATGTAACTCTCATACTCATTGATACTCTCTTGATGAATTTAGTCTATGTGATGAACTTAATTGCGCATCTATTTATCCCTTTCCATTAGTGTATAGGCCAATACACTTCAGCCCATTGCATAGTACAAGAAACCAGTGGGGAGCTAATAACCTCTGTAGTGACAACCGGGGTGAACAAAACCACCATGTCTTGTAGAATATTAAGGTCATCACTCGAGTTAATAAGAATAAGGTTACATGCTAGTGAACCAGTGCTAAGGAGAGAATCCTTCATTATCCTGTTACATCTCAAATGACATCACACCAACCCAACCATTGCAATCTGTTAGTAACCCTTTAATAATAATAGTTCTGCTCGTTCCCTGTGGTTTCAATAACCTTGGAATGCTCTGAGGGAAAAAGTGCTACAACTGTACACCGTCCTCTTGCAGTACATAAGTGGGTGCGTAACTACGACCAACAAGCTCATTTTCTGGCGTCATTGTCGGGGAACAAGCCAGTTCTTTTACTATTAATATTTTACTAAGGTCTCATCCTTTCTTTTCTAGTTGTTTTTGTTTTTGTGTTTTGTGTGAATTTTCAGGATGAGTATGACAGGACGTTCTTCGATGCTCAGGGAGCTTTCTTTGCCATCTCCAGACGTGCTTGTGCCTCAATCCTCAGACGAGAAAGCCACAGTCCCCTCGTATGTGTTGAACCCCATTATCATTAGCATGGCTGAAGCAAACAAGTTCTTTGGAGCAAAAGAGGAGAACCCGTATACTCACTTACAAGACTTGGAGGCACTTTGCCAAACATTCCATCATGAAGGAGTGCCTCGGGATCTTCATAGATGGCTGTTTTTCCCATTCTCTTTGGGAGGAAGAGCCAAAGAGTGGCACAAGGTAGCATCTCGAGAAGCGATAGGTAAGTGGAGTGAATTAATTGGAAATTTTTTTCTCCACTATTTTCCTTTGCCAAAGGTGCAGAAGTTGAGAAGAGAAGTGGTGAACTTCTTACAAGAAGATGAAGAATCTCTCACGGAAGCCTGGACGCGTTTTCAAACATTGTTGAAACATGGACCTGACCTAGTGATTGATGAGAATATGTGTGCTCAAACCTTCTACATGGCCATAAACAAGGCATCGAGGATGCATTTGGATGGATCGGCCGGAGGAAGTTTTCTAATATTGACAGCCAAGGCAGGGATTGAATTGTTAGGCAAAATTGCCGAGAACGAAGCTTTGCACAAACATTAGGAAGAATACCTAGAACCAAACCGGCAATGCCTAAAAGTTATGCAAAAGGAAGAGTTGTTGGCTGAACATATCTTTATGTCAGAGAGTAGAGCAATGATTACTTCAGAGCATAAATTTGAAGAGATAGAGCCCGTCAGACCCGCCTCTATGGATCTGACGTGCGTGCCGATCGGCGCAGTCCCTAAACTGATCGGTGCAATTGCAACAATAGGAGAACTGATCACCCTGAAGACTCCGTCAAGTTGCAAGGAATATACCAAGATAGAAGTTGTGATTCTGGACAGTCACCTGAAGGAATTTGAAGGTAACTTTGCTAAACCAAAGGGGGATAGGAAATTGGCGAATGCTAAACCACTAGACAAATTTGAACCAATGGACTGGATTCCTATTAATTTTTGCAGGAGTTGCTCAATACAAGAAGATCCTTCAGCCCGTAAGATGCTTCCAAAGCCGGAGTTGAGTACAATTTCCCGAGTAATCGTCTTAAGTAGGAAGTTTTTGATCAAGAGATTATTGGGAGAGTTTTAGGGAAGCTTTACAAGGATGATATAGAGCTTGATGGAACAGAGGTGAAACAAGCAAAGAGATTACTAGATAGTTGCTTTGAGCCATCCCCCTACGAAGGATTATGTAGTGTTCATGCTGTAGGTGTCACTAATGAAGAAGAAGAAGAACCATACATACCATGCAAGATATCAGGGAAGAAATTTCCAAGGGCTTTGTGTGACTTTGGTTCCCGTGTCAGCTTGATGACTTACGATGCATTTATGAGCATGCCTTATGGAACTCAATAGCGGCTGATAGGGACTGAACTTGAGCTCATCATGGCGGATGGAAGGAGGACCAAGCCACTGGGGGTGATCAAAAATGTTGAAATTGAGATCAACTCGAAAACAATGCTGGTGGATTTCTTCATTCCAAGTAATGAAGAAACTAGGGTTGAAGACATTATTCTGGGAAGACCATTCTTAAGATTAGTACAAGCTGTTCTGGATGCTGGGAAAGGTCAAACTACGCTACACCTAGGAGGTGAAGAAGTGCAATTTCAATTTAATGATCCGTCTCGTCAAGACCCTTCTTGCTATTAGGAATTCTACCCAGAGGAAGATGATAAGATAGTGATGGATACGGGAGACCCACGTGACCACATCATGCGTGAAACTGACAAGGATACTACCAGCGCTGATCGGCGTGATGCTTGCGCCAATCGGCTCAACTAGGAAAATCCTAATTTTGAACCTCTGGGGGAGCTGGATCCAGATGAAGCACCAGAAGTGGAATAGAAGGAACTTCCAAAGGAGCTATGCTATGAATATCTAGGGAACAATAAAACATATCCAGTTATCGCGAACAACGCCCTAACGAAGGAAGAAACAGAGAAGCTGCTTACTATGCTAAAAAGGTATAAGAAGGATATTGGTTACACATTGGATGACATCAAGGGAATCAGCCCCGTATTCTACACCCACAAGATTAACTTGGAAGAGAATGCTAAACCAGTGGTTGAAGGGATGCGAAGGCTGAAGGAATCAATGAAGACAGTGGTTAAAAAGGAGATTTTAAAGCTGCTTAATGCAGGTATGATCTACCCTGTTGTTGATAGTGAATGGGTTAGTCCAGTACATTGTGTGCCCAAGAAAGGAGGGTTGACGGTAGTGCCTAATGAGAACAATGAGTTGATCCCTCAAAGGACTATAACTGGATGGAGAATGTGCGTAGATTACAAAAGTTTGAACAAGGTGACGAAGAAAGATCACTATCTTCCGTTCATTGATGAGATGCTTGAAAGGCAAGCAAGGAATTCATACTTTTGTTATTTGGATGGATATAGTGGTTTCTTTCAAGTACCGGTAAGACCAGAGGATCAGCAGAAAACCAATTTTACTTTCCCTTTCGGGACATATGCATATAGAAAGATGCCATTTGGTATTTGCAATGTGCCCGCCACATTTCAAAGATGCATGAATACAATATTCGCTGAATTCATAGAAGACATTATGGAGGTATTTATGGATGACTTCTCAGTTCACGGTGCTGATTTTGATAGTTGCTTGGAGAATTTGGAGAAGGTTTTGAAAAGGTGTGTTGAATGCGACTTTGTTCTTAATTGGGAGAAGTGCCATTTCATGGTAACAGAAGGGATAGTACTTGGTCATGTCATATCTAACAGAGGGATAGAGATTGATAAAGCAAAGGTATCTACAGTTGAGAAATTACCTCCCCCCTACTGATCTTACAACCTTGAGGAGTTTTCTTGGACATGCCAACTTCTATCATAGATTTGTCAAGGATTTGATGAGGACTTCACCATGCTGGATACGTGCATATCATGGCCTTCCCCAAGTTACAAGTCGTCACCAACTCGGTCGCCGCGCTCGTCTCGGATTCAGCCGACACCCCTTCACGGTTTTGATGATATCTCCCACATCCGACGTCCAAACGAGGCGTTCTTTGATGTGTTGGAAAGGGGACGACGACGCCGTCATTTTGGTTCTGGTCCTAGCTCCAGAAGGGTCGTGAGTCAAATTATGTGACCATGACAAGGTGTTGTGCCACCTATTTTGGGCCAACTTGGCCATGTATCGTGTCGGGCCTTAAGCCCATGTTGTGGGCGCCCCCCTAGTTGCCCCCAACCCTAGGACGTCTTTGTTTCCTACATAAACTCAGTAGCCGCCGTCTTTTAGTTTTGGGTTTTGTTTAGTTCAGTTTTCCAGAGAGAAATTTGATCGAATTATTGTAACTGTGGCGACAAGTCCTTTTACAGTAATCCAGGGCCCCTGTTCTTGTTCTACACCACTATGGTGATTAGTCCTTTTGTGTCCTGAGCTTGAACCTTTTCTTGTGATTCGCTTCATTCATATTTGCAATTTCAGATTGCGTGTTTATCCTCTCTTGCTTGTGTTCTCGATTTCGCATGCAGGAACAATCAAGTTGTGCTTGGTGTAACGATTGCGGGGTTGGATCGTGTCTAATTCAAGCCGGGTCGTCGACGCCTAGTTCCCCAAATTCGAGTTTATCCCCTTACCTCTCGGAAGATCGGGCCATATCTATATCAAGTGGTATCAGATTCCTAGGTTCCCCGTGAGGTATTATCGTGTTCTTCCCTTTAGATTCGTTTGTGTTCATCATCTTTTATCCATGAAAAAGCCTAAAAAAAAATTCCCCACCATCCCAGACACTATTTAGCCTTTGCATAATTTAATTTCAGAGTCCGTAGTGTTGAGTTTGTGTCCTAGTCGAGTTCAGTTGCTGGTTTGAATTTGTGTTTCGATCCGGTTTGTGTTTTGATCTCCGCTGCACACCACCATCACCATCGTGTTTTCCATTGGATTCACCATTGTGTCACCCACCCACCACACCCACAATCTGTTGCCAATAAAAAAACCCTACCCGATTCGGTTCCCCCCCCCCCCTCACCCCTCAAACCCTATCTTGACATACCTTCGGTAAAACAGGCATAACTTTTTGCTCGTTGCTCTGATTGGGCTGAAATTTTTATAGCAGATTCTTGACTCAAAGTTGAGGTGACCCACACTTGGCTCTGCCCTGTGTGCCCTCATCAAAAAATTCAAAAAAAATCGGGAAAAAATAGAAAAAAATTGTGAAGTCAAAAATAACGCTTTCGGTGAAACTTTGAGATTTTGCCTACCCTTTGTTTTCCCTCTATTTGAGTTGAAACTTCTTGTGGTTCCTTCCTTTGTGTTCCTCTATCACAGAAAAATAGTGGAAAATCATATAAAAAAATCAAGATTTTCATTTGCACCCCCCCCCCCCCCGCCCCCCCGCCCTGAAAATTCTAAGTCTGTGAAGTCTGTTTTGTTCCTTGCTGCCTTTTCCATTGTTCTTTGCTATTGTTCTTGCTGTCACAACTGTTTTTGAACATGATTCTTTTGCCAGCAATTAGGACACTGCTTTGGACATTTATTCAGTGCTACTATCTGTTATTGAATTGTGTTCCAGTGACATACATATTAGCCTTCCAAGCTATACATATTGCAGCACAGGTTTCTTCCTTGCAACTGTTACACCCAAGCTCAACTACAGATTGTGTCCACCTATTTGGCTTTGGTAAGAACACTTGCAAGATTGTGATACATTGCTTCTGATATTGTTTTCCACTTTCTACACCTCTGCTGCCTGCTAGTTGATAGGGCTAATCTTTTTGTTTAGTCTTGTCTTTTGCTTTTAACCATGTCAGAGAAAGGGAAAGGGACACCTGGAGAGTTTGAGTCCCCTACAGACTTCAATGATTGCGTCTCCAAGGCCGAGCTGACGAAGCTTCTTGCGGACCAGCGTACATTCATGGAAACGAAGTATGCCGAGTTGATGGGTCACATCAACACTGTTGTCCACCGCATTGAGGATGTTGAACAACGACCTCCACCTCAACGAGCTGCTACTGATGATGATTTTGACCGTGATGCAGACCGTCTTCACCGTAATCGACACGGTATGGGAGGAAATAACAATCGTGGTAATACTGATACTTTTGTTAAGCCCAAATTTAACATACCACCTTTTGTCAGTAGTGATAACCCTGAAGCATACTTAGATTGGGAACTTGCTGTTGAACAGAAATTTAATTCTCATTTAGTTCCTGCTGAGCATAGAGTTAGACTTGCTACTAGTGAGTTTACAGGTTTTGCTCTCTTTTGGTGGAATGATCTTTGCAATACTAATGCTGCTATACCTGCCACTTGGCCTGTTTTGAAACAACGCATGAAATCTTGTTTTGTTCCTCCTTATTACCAATGTGATTTACATTTGAAATTACAATCTTTAACACAAGGTAGTAAAACAGTAGAGGAATATTATCAGGAATTGCTTATTGGTTTAACATGTTGTGATATACATGAAGATGATCTTGAAACTAGTGCAAGATTTTTTGGTGGTTTGAACCGTGATATCCAGAATATTGTTGACTATAAAGAGTGGAATAGGTTCAACCAATTTTATCATATTGCTCTTAAGGCTGAACGAGAAGTACAGTGACGCCTTCCACAACAATCTTGCAGGTCCAACACTGAGCAATATCTCCAGCAACGCACTGGAGTAGAGAACTTGAAGAGTCATGTTGCTAAGGCACGAGCAACAACTTTTCCACTTGCGCCTACTTCTGCAGCGCAATTATCTAGTGTCCAGCAACAACACCAGAAGAAGATTACTACTTCCGGTACTAGGAGTGGCTCCTCCACTACCATTATTTGCCACCGCTGCAAGGGCATGGGACATGTCATGAAGGATTGCCCTAGTCGTCGTGCTTTCATCGCTACCGCTGATGGGTATGAAAGTTCTAGTGATGTTGAAGATGAATTTGCTCGTATGCCTAACCTTGTTGCAGATTCGACGGAGGAGCAGGAGACTACGGCCATTGATTCTATTGCTGCCACTGCAGGCTTTCCTAGCCTCATTGTACAGCGTGTGTTGACCACTCGGGTGGGACAAGAGGATACATGTACCTCATTGTTGCGGACCACCGTGTTCTCACCATCATTGATACTGGGAGCTGTAACAACTTGGTAAGTTCTGATTTGGTAAGCAAACTTGGCTTGACCACGCATGCACTACATCAGCCCTATCACATTAAATGGTTCAACAATAGCGGTATGACACAGGTAACTCGATCAGCACGCATACACTTTTCAGTAGGTTCTTATGAAGACTCTGCTGATTTTTATGTTGTACCTATGCAAGCATGTTCGCTTTTATTAGGCCGTCCATGGGAATATGATACGGATGCTGCCCACCATGGTAGAACTAATACATATACATTTGTGCATAAGGACAGGAATATTACTTTGCGTCCGTTATTGCCTGCTGATATTAGAAATCATTTTAAATTGCTTGCTGAAAATACTGAGAATAAACATGATAACAAACAACTTTCTGATGTTAAACATAAGGCTATTCAGTTAAAGGGAGGTGCTTTTCTTGCTATGACATCTACTATTACTGATCTTTGTGATAATCATAATGCACCTTGCTATACTATGCTTTGTTAAGATATATCTTCTATCGATGATCATGTATCTTGTACTTTGCATTCTGCTAGTACTAACCTTTTGCAGGAGATTGATGCTGAGATGGAGTCGAGGGCGACTCCAATTCAAGAAGGGGAGGATGATGAGGACATCACCATGCTGGATACGCGCATATCATGGCCTTCCCCAAGTTACAAGTCGACACCAACTTGGTCGCCGCGTTCGTCTCGGATTCAGCCGACACCCCTTCACGGTTTTAATGATATCTCCCACATCCGACGTCCAAACGAGGCATTCTTTGATGCGTTGGAAAGGGGACGACGACACCATCATTTTGGTTCTGGTCCTAGCTCCAGAAGTGTCGTGAGTCATAATATGTGACCATTACAAGGTGTTGTGCCACCTATTTTGGGCCAACTTGGCCATGTATCGTGTCGGGCCTTAAGACCATATTGTGGGCGCCCTGCCTGGTCGCCTCCAACCCTAGGACGTCTTTGTTTCCTACATAAACTCAGTAGCCGCCATCTTTTAGTTTCAGGTTTTGTTTAGTTCAGTTTTCCAGAGAGAAACTTGATCGAATTATTGTAACTGTGGCGACAAGTCTTTTACAGTAATCCAGGGCCCCTGTTCTTGTTCTACACCACTGTGGCGATTTGTCCTTTTGTGTTTAGAGCTTGAACCTTTTATTGTGATTTGCTTCATTCATATTTGCAATTTCAGATTGCGTGTTTATCCTCTCTTGCTTGTGTTCTCGATTTTGCTTGCAGGAACAATCAAGTTGTGCTTGGTGTAACGATTGTGGGGTTGGATCGTGTCTGATTCAAGCCGGGTCGTCGACGCCTAGTTCCCCAAATTCGAGTTTATCCCCTTACCTCTCGGAAGATCGGGCCATATCTACATCAGGATTATTCAAGGATAGCTAAGCCCCTAATAGAATTATTGAAGCAAGATACAGAATATGTCATAGATGAAGAAAGACTCTTTGCCTTCAGAAGATTAAAGGAATCTCTATGCTCTGCACCCATTATGCAGCCACCTGATTGGAGTTTACCTTTTGAAATTATGTGTGATGCAAGTGACTATGCAGTTGGAGTTGTTCTTGGACAACGGAAGGGAGGTAAAGTGCATGCTACTTATTATGCTAACAAAACTTTGAATGAGGCGCAGATCAATTACACAACAACTGAGAAAGAGATGTTAGCTGTTATATTTGCTTTCGAGAAGTTTAGATCCTACATTCTAAATTCTAAGGTGATTGTATATACTGATCATGCCGCTATAAGATACTTGGTTTCAAAGAAAGGGTCTAAGCCTCGGTTAATGCGATGGGTATTGATGCTGCAAGAATTTGATTTGGAGATAAGAAAGGGGTAGAAAATTCTATAGCAGATCATTTGTCCCATCTTTAATCATCATCAACTGAGCAAATAAAAGATGAAATGCAACAAGAGTAGTTGTTTGCCACATCTGATCGTAGAGAGAGTTGGATGATGGATATTATCAAAGGTTTCAAGGGACAAACCAATATGATGAACAAGAACACAAGGAAATGAGTTAAGAGTGAAATGAGAAAATTTATATGGGCCGGCCCATACTTGTATAGGTATTCCCAGGATGGAGCAGTGCGAAGATGTGTACCCAGAGAAGAAAGAGCAAGCATTTTGGCAAAATGTCACTCTTCAGATTATGGGGGACATTATGGCTACTTCAGAACACAGGCAAAAGTATGGGTGAGTGGTTTCTATTGGCCCTCTATGCATGAAGATGTGAAAATTGGGTCGAAGCAATGGCATGCAAGGCCAATACCACAAGAGAATCAAGGAGTATACTTCAAGAGCAGATATTCCCTAGGTATGGAGTACCAAGGATAATAATTACAGATGGAGGATCCCATTTTACAGGAGGAGAATTTACTAGGTTTTTGGCTAAATCTAGGGTTGAACATAGAATTGGAACAACCTATCATCCCCAGACAAATGGACAAGCAGAAACATCAAATAAGCAATTAAAAGGGATTCTGCAAAAGATTGTTACAAAGGAAGGAAAGGATTGGGCCACAAAGCTTACCGGAGCATTATGGGCATATAAGACGGCATTCAAGACACCAATTGGCATGACACCATATCAATTTGTCTATGGGAAATCATGTCACCTACCGGTGGAATTGGAGCATAAGGCTTATTGGGCAATAAAGGAAATGAATTTGGATCTTGATGTCGCCTGCGTGAAAAGGAAGATACAAATAAGTGAATTAGAAGAGATGCGATTGCGTGCATATGAAAATGCAGCAATATACAAGGAAAAAACACAGAAGTGGTATGATAAGAAGCTTTTGAAGAAGGAATTCAAGGAAGGAGATCGGGTACTCCTATTAAATTCGCGATTTAGATTATTTGGTAAAGTCAAACTGTGAAGTAAATGGGAAGGGCCTTATCTTGTGAACACGGTGTTACCTTCGGGAGCTGTAATAATAATGGATGGCAAGAGAAACAAGTACACGGTGAATGGACAACGTCTAAAGGTATATCTAGAACCCGACACATTTGAATTAAAATCTTTTGATGTGTACTTCACTGCTTACTGCCCTATATGGTCAATCTTAACAATGTAAAACAAAAGCTCTATATATGTTTTTTATTTTTGTGATTTTTCTATTTCTGATTTGGTAAATTAGTGTACCGCACCGATCATCGCAGTCCTGCACCAAATGGCGCGGCAGAGTCTTTTTGGTTTTTGAGTCAGTTTCGGACCTTGATTTGTTAAGACTCATTGAATTCCGCAAATAAGAGATAGAGTCCTAGTCCAATTGGAAATCAAGGGATATAAATATGAGAGGGCAGCAACCCCACAGATTATCTCGCATTACGTAGTCACCGGAACAAAACCCTAAGGGCAGAAGCAATGGAAGGCGGCGCTTCGGGAAGCAACCAAGGCGGCGCTGATCAGTGCAACACTTGTGCCGATTGGCGTGACTCTGGCGCTGATCGGCTCAGTGATGGATTTCGCAGCTCTCTGTTATTTGGCCTTGGGACGAAATAGATGAGGTGTTGACACCAACACGAGATGATCCTGTCGTCTGGTCAAATTTGAGGAAGAAATTCATGAAGAAAAGCAAAGCTGACGCGTGGAACGCAGACAAGGTGAAGATGGACAGTGAACTTCGGTAGATGATGAAGAGAGTATTGGTGCGCAAGGGAAAATCTATAGCACCAATTTAAAGTGAAGTTGTTTCTCAAAGGTACACCATGGAAGGCATTCTTGATCTTGCTAAGCCCTTGTCATATGAAGCTTTCCTATCTTTCGAAAGAACATTGACTAAGCAAGAGAAGGAGGAACTAGATGAAGAGAGCGCTCTCACAATCCATAAGTGTCGGCTTTATAGTGAACATGATATTGCCGCCAAGTATGAACTCAAGCTGCAAGAGGAAGCCGAAGAAACCATGAACCAGCTGCATGCGGAAAAGGATCTTCAGGCTAGAAAGGATGGAGCCTCTACCAGGGTTCTTACCGATTGGGAGGGTTTTCAAGAAAACAAGATTCATAGGAACAGTTGCATCGAAGGTTACAAGTGTTTCTTTTGTGCTAAAGATCTTCAACATAGGATTGAACTCCAATTGGCGGAAGATCCAACCTTCATACCTAGAGATGTTTTATATGATGATGGCTATCGCGCAGTTCCTGAAGGAAAGACACCTAAGGAGATTAACGATGAGATTTTACAAAGGCAGCTAAACAAGGCGATCCGTGAGCGTAATTTGGAACAGTTGGCTAAGTATATGAAGGAAGCTGCCAGCTGCACCGATCGGCATGACCTGAAGATGGCTGAATTTATTGATCTGATGACTTTGCCAAGTGAAAACAAAGAGCCTACTACTAAAAAGTGCAAGACTACACTAGAGGTTCGCAGATCTGCTAGGCTATCGGGTAAGCCAATTCGAAGGTACTCTGAGTGGGATAGAGATTTTGATACATCATACTATTTGGAAACTTTGGAAAGCGGCAATCCTAGTGTGCCTGGAGACCTTAGTGATGATTTTGATATGCGAAAAAGCTTTGGTAGTCCTAAGATTGAGAATTGGGGAACACCTGCAGCATGCAGTGATGACAAGAGTTAATGGTAATGCAGAGGGAAGTGGAGGCAGATGCAGTGGTGAAAGAACACCACCGCGCCGATCGGCTCAGCCACTGTGCCGATAGGCTCAGAGGAGTTTGAACAGTGTCTCTCCCTATAGTGTTGAAATCCATAATCTGCAACCACCCGTTTGTTGTCCTGTCTGCCGAAGGAATATTGAGCGCTTGTATCTAGACAGGGATCGCGCCTATAGGCATCAAAGGGATGTGGATCAGAGAATCCAGGATACAATCGAGATGAATGAAGCGGACTACACTTTTCTCATAAGGAATATAAGACGAATTTTCTGAGTCTTGAACAGGCATGGTCTGCATGGTTAGTGTGTTGAGTTTCTTCTCATGCAATGAGGACATTGCAAATTTTGAGTGTGGGGGGAGGGCTTTGCCATTAGTCATAGTTTTTAAGTGTTTTTGAGTCTAATTTCTTGCTTGTTTTTTCTTATTAGTGTTTATTTAAGTTTGTGTGTGTGCCTAAGAGAGTCATGAGTAATGTTGAGAGTTGCTTCAATGTCTTTTATGTAGTTTGAATCATTGCATTGTCTTCAATAAAGTTAGTGTCGATTGTCAAATTGAAAGTGCCCCATACTATTTATCTTGTCTTTTTTATGATCGATTGGTTGATTACTTGAATTAGTTGGTTACCACTTAACTTTTGAGCTTTGTATTTATGAAAATTCCTTTTAACTCATCATAGGCTAAAAGCAAAAGCAAGGTTTAAATATGCCTACATAGCCGAGTGAATGAGAGCAAGCTACACATTTGAACTAATTGTATTGTAAGTAACTTTGTCAACTTATTGCTCATGATTTCGACCAAGTTAGGAAAGGATGATCTATTTGTTTATCTCTGTATTTCTAGCCATTCTTATCCATTTAAATTCCTTTCTATCATGGAGCCCATACATCTTTGTTTCTCCCTCCTCCTTGATACAACCTATATTCTCAATAAAAGGGAATTCAGAAAATTTCCGCTGCTGGTACAAGACAGAAATTGCTGATTATTTTGGGGATAGAAAAATAGTGAAAGAAAAGAAGAAAGAAAAAAAAGAGTGAAAGAAAAGAAGACCGCGCTGACCGGCGCAGTGTTGCGCCGATCGGCGCCGTTGCAAAAAGAGATAAAGAGAAAAAGTATTCCCTGAGAGGCAATAAGGTCATCAAAGAGAGCAGCTTTCTGATTATTTTTTATTCTTTGCCATTGTTCTCATTGAAACATTTTCCTACGATTCCTCTTCTCCATTAAAATTATTTTCCAAGAAAATCCTTTCTTAGTTGGCATGATTGAGCACAATGTTGACATGGTTAACCTTATGGTTTAATTTAGTTATATAGCCCTCCAAGATCCACTATAATCCTTTATTGGATAGCAGAGGGAAGGAAATACACTTAAGAGATTTAGAGAAGACCAAATGCTTGATGTTTGATGCTAAAGATGAGTTGAAGAAAACTAAAATTGCTTTTGAAAAGGTTTTGTGGTGATACGATTAAGTTCAAGTATGAAATGTCAATTGGTTAAAAAGAAGATGAGAGAAAAATCTTTGTGGTGGAATATCAAGTAAAAATGATGATTGAGATTGATTGCATGAGAGATGATGTGAAGATTCTTGCTACATATTTGATTTTGTATTGCTCGAGGACTAGCAATGATTTGAGTGTGGGGAAACTGTTGGTGGTTTCTAGATGCCCATTTTATCTACCAAAAAGGGATGTTTTGTGTCTTAATTTGGTGGTTTAGACTAATAATCAACCCCATATTTGCATATATTTGTAATTGTTCTGTTTTGGATGTAATCGTAGGAAACAGGTGTAAAACAGGGCAATTATGGATAAAGGACTAAAGAGCAACGAAGATGGGCCAGATACTTAGCCGCGCCGATCGGCTCCAATGCTGCGCTGATCGGTGCAGGAGGAAAAGATGACAAAGACAAGCCCAAGTCCGGCAAAGATGAAGGCCCAGCCCAGTATGAGTCAGAGTCAGTGGATGTTGACCTAATCCCATCGAGTATAAAAGAAAGATAACTGTCAAGAGCCAAGGGGGCAACAGAGAGATGGCAATCGCAATATTGAGTTGTTAGAACCAGGGTTCTAGGATATTGGCTACAGCGGTTGGTCAACACCAATGAGAACCACCAGAAGGGAGGTCGTGCCGACTGGCGTGACGATCGGCTCGTGCGTGTTCCAGCGCTATCTCTCATCCCTCTGCTATGTTTAGTGGGCGGATGAGCGAGTAGTCTCATATTCTCTTCTCTGGTGCGGGGATCTGGTCATGTAACTCTCATACTCATTGATACTCTCTTGATGAATTTAATCTATGTGATGAACTTAATTGCGCATCAATTTATCCCTTTCCATTAGTGTATAGGCCAATATACTTCTGCCCATTGCATAGTGCAAGAAACCAGTGGGGAGCTAATAACCTCTATAGTGACAACCAGGGCGAAGGAAACCACCATGTCTTGTAGAATATTAAGGTCATTACTCGAGTTGATAAGAATAAGGTTACATGCTAGTGAACCAATCCTAAGGAGAGAATCCTTCATTATCCTGTTACATCTCAAATAACATTCATCCACCACTTTCTCACCGTCACCATTCACACCAACCCAACCATTGCAATCTGTTAGTTACCCTTTAATAGTAATAGTTCCGCTCGTTCCTTGTGGATTCGATAACCTTGGAATACTCTGAGGGATAAAGAGCTACAATTGTACACCATCCTCTTGTGGTATATAAGTGGGTGCGTAACTACGACCAACAACTAGGCCGCTGTCGCCCACCCCAAGACAAATGGCTAGGTCGAGCAAGACAATGGCATGATACTCCAAGGGCTTAAACCTTGAATCTTCAACCCAACCGTCATCTTCAACCGCCTGAAGCAATTTAGCTGTCGATGGGCAGCCGAACTCCATGCTGTACTCTAGATCTTGCGCATGACCCAGAGTTGCACGATGGGCTTCATGCCTTTCTTCATGGCCTATTGATCTGAGGCAATCTTGCCCATGGATCTAGACTACGGCGTGCCATAGGTACATGCATACGATGAGCAAGGCAACAAGGTCACGCTCCAGGATGCGATGTATCAAGTAGACGAAGCATGAGACGTCGCGCTCCTACACTTGGCCAAGTACCAACAGGCACTCGGCCGCTACCATGATCAAATGTAAGAGATAGGGGTCTCCTCGTGGGTGACCTCATTTTGTGCAGAGTCTAGGATAACAGGGGTCAACATAAGCTTTCACCGTTGTCGAGACTTGATCTCGGCAATATATTTATAGGGCTACGTCGAGACTAACAACTATGATGGTTTGCAAAAGACGCAGAGTTATACAGGTTGGGGCCCTCTCGATGAGAGTAAAAACCCTATGTCCTGTGTTCTGTGGATTGTATTGCTTGTAATAATGTCGTGTCCTCGATGAGGGGGTCCCTGCAACCTTATATATCTGGTTGGTAGGGGGTACATGAAGAGTCCTACTCATAATCTACAAGGATTTACATAGAAAGTCTATCTCTATTTGCCTTGTGCTCCAAGCCAACTCGGTCGATTTCCTTATTGATGAAGTACCCAGTTGGTTACCTACTTAGGCATGTCTACTATACCCATAAGGTAAGTATTCCATATCAGCCCCGAGTGCTTTCTGATTTTGAGCTGTTATTCGCCGAGTGACTTTCAACATCAATATGAACAGGCCATAAATTAGGAAGACCTCATGACCCATGTTCCTGATAGATCTGGTGCACCGGTTAGGTGCACTTGATCAGGTGTAGCCCCCGACTCTTGTATAATTTAGAGACTAACAAATAATGCAAGAGTCTAATAGTATTAGCTCTTAACATTTTGTTATGTAATTTCACTCAAATCATCAAACTTGAGTATCTAATTCCTAATCATCAAACAGGCACTCGGTCTGCCCTATTCCAATTGTATCGACCGACTATAGTAAAGGTAGAGTGATTTTCACTCTTAGGCGAGTGACCATTCGACCCCATGACATCCATCATGCATAAAATCAAAAATTAATTATGACATCAATCATAACCGAATACTAAACTACAATGACATCAATCAAAATATAGTCTATCTTTAAATGTCACTCAACTTAATGCAAGTTCAATCTCATGGTATTTATTTATTGACATCAATCAGAAACTTACCCTTAGAACTTGCTCTCGTACGACCTTCTAGCCCTCTGCCATATGATCATCAAATCATATAGATACGAGAAATATTTTTAAGCTATCAAAGAAGCCCCCGAGACTATTACTCAAGGAAATTAGCTCCAATTCTTTTTAAAGAACAAAGCCTTTTATTACTTATATTATTAAACAAAATAGCCTGTCACTGTATGGCCCATACCAGTAGATGGGACCCAAACGACTAGGTCAAAAGGTGAAGGTATAAAAAGGGCACGGACTATTGTCTCTAGGTCCATGCCGCCATTTCGTGCACAACTCTTCGTCTTCCTTGCGCCTCCCCTATTTTTGCGTCTCCTCTACTCCCGAAGCTAGGGTTAGCGCCTTCCATCGCCGCCACAGATCCTCACCACCTTCCGGCCCCCGAGCGTTTGCTTGGTTTTAGCCTCGACTTTTAGATCCACTGTATTGATCTTCAAATGGGTCTTCCAAGAAGGCCACCGCCACCGAGTCATCTTCCGCTGAGCTGGAGATCCCAGAGCAACTGCGAGAATTCTTCAAGAGTAGCATCACCAACACAGACTGAACATAATGGTGACGGATGGCATCCTCCCGAAGCAAGCTTGTGTCGACTGGAAGGTACCCAAACAGACCCGCCCCCTCCCAATCCATAAACAGATTGTAGTGTTCTGCTCCTTCTTTGAGCATGGATTTGGAGTGCCATGTTGTAACTTTTTGCACGGGCTCTTATTCATCTATGGGATTGAGCTTGTCAACCTCAATCCCAACTCTATTCTTCACATTGCAATCTTCATTCACCTGTGCGAAGCTTCCCTAGGCGTTATGCCCCATTTTACTTTGTTTTGTCCTCTCTTCGTCCTTTGACCACTACCGACCAAGGATAACCAAGTTGCTATTGGAGGAGTGGGTTTTTAGTTGCGCAAGAAGGATGCGTACATCCATGTGCCCATGAACATCTGGAACAAGTACTGGAGGGATTGTGACAACCCTACTCCAAAAAGTAGAGTGTGTCGCACAGGATCATCTTGGGAGATGGTTAGCGAAGTAACCATACACAGCATTCACACATGAACATTCATCATTTACAAAGTTACATTACTGAACGTAGAATGTTACAAGTGCAAGAGTTTCAACGGAAGCAAGTTCAGATCACAATACAATACATATCTCCTTAGTTCATATTACATAACTGAGCAGAAGCGGTAGAATAACAAAACACGACGTCGATTCCTACATGAACCATGCCAGCCCTATGGCGATGGCTCACTCAACACGGTTAGGGGAGCTAGCGACCCATTCGATGCTCCAATTCTGAGGCTCTTGACCTTCCCACACAACCTTGTTACAACAATCACAATAGGTGGCCTAAGGGAAACCTGAAAAACAACATAATCGCAAAGCCTAAGTATCTAACATACTCCGCAAGACTTACTCGTCAATTGGTTTACTAAAACCGACTCCTAGTATGCAGGGGGTTGACCGGGTTTATTTGATAATTGCATAAAATGCTCCGATGAGTTCTATGCTGCACTTTCATTTCCTTAATCAAGATTTTACTTTGCTTATTGCAGAAAACAGCTACGGTGAGTCTAGCTAGCTGCTAAGACTTGAACATAAGTAAAGAGCAATACATCATAGCAATATGTAACCATAGCGTAAGTAAATTTCAAAAACATAACCACACTTTACTACTTAACATATCATTGCCGCTGCTCGAACAAGAGGTACTCATAACCGCGAGGGACGGCAATCGAATTGATTTACATCCTGCAGGGAAAACCCAAATACGTGACATACGCATCACTTAAGAACATGTATGGCCACTGTTCATAAGTTTGCTACAAAGTCGATCCGGGGCCATCGATCCCGAGTACACGTCCTCCCCGTGATATAGTACTTCATATCCGAGGCTTAACCCATGCACTCTCCAGCGGTCCTCAAACCCGTGCAACCACCGTGCTATTCACATCACCTATGGATCGATGACTATGGCCGTCCAACAATACGGCGCCCAAGTTACTAGGTTTACCAATTCCCATATTAAAGGTATGCACTTGGTACTGTTCAATACTTGTCCGCGGAGTTGCAATGATAGGTGCTCCATTTTATCAAGTTCATTAATCAAGTGAATCATAGTTGAATCTATAACCTACCGTTGACTCCACTAGTTTAAGCATAACAATTACTAAAGGAAAGGCTTACTAACACAAACTACTTATAGGTCATTGTCGGAGTACGCATGTGGGTTTCATCCAAGTCCTACACTTAATGCACAATAAAAATATTCCTAACTTGTGATAAAAAAAAAGGACTAAAAATTTAATGGGTTATGCACCGGGCTTGTCTTGGGAGTGATCGTAGATAGTGCCTTCACCAAAACTCACTTCAGATACCTGCTGATCCGGTGTGATCTCCTCGGTCTCGATCCCTATATGAAATGAGCATGCATAAATACGAAGGAATACACAAGGTTTCATGGAGTTCCTTAACTAAAGATGAAATGGATGGCATGATGATTCATGGCACTTCCTCAGCAAATACAATTACTGAACTAATGCTCATTCACGAATATGTGTGCATACTTAAGTATGACATGGCAGCCACTGAATTTGAAGGGGACAAACTTCTAATTAGAGAATGTAGTTTTCAAACATCACCAACTTAGTGTATGTCTACTTTAAACATGAGCATGGCATAGATAAGGATTAGATGGCACTACATGATGATGATGACATGAAAACATAGTACTAACGCCTAAATTTCAGAAAGTTTATTTTAAGTAACTTAGCTAAAGTGACCATATGTAAAGGCTAGCACTATACATACAATGACAAAGTTAGTTACATAATTAGCTCTAGGTACATATAGTTAATTAGGAACCAAGAGCATGTAAATAGAGATAAGAGTTTCTACTGTAAGTTGAAGATGAATTATTCTTCATGAATATTCCAGAAATGAATTTATTCCTACTTTTATTAAATGCACAAAAGAAGCAACATTCATATGGACAAATTCCTAAGTTAACTAACAAATGATTAATTTCGACAGTAAAAGTATACTTAGGTTGCTTCAAATTTTTCGTGGAATTTTACAGGAGTGTACAAGTGCATAAGGGACAGGAATACCAAATTTCATAATTAAATTCCAGCCAATAATTTACATAAATTCAATTACTGAAAATGAAGATTATGCAATAATACTAAAAATATGCATATAATTGGAAATGTGCTTTTGCAGAACGTTTAAGGATGCCATGAAATGACCACTGAGCAAGTTTCATGAATTTACCTTTTATATTTATTTACTTATGAATTTATTAAGCAAATTAGGGTTGTAACTTTAGGGAATTAAATAAATTAATTTACTGAGTAACTTTGGGCTTCAACTTGTTTTTCAGGTAGAGGAGGATTTTAGGAGTCGAACAAAATTGGTTTCATCATTTTTAGACTTTTATTTCTTGAGTTATTGAATTTTAAAGTTTACTCGAAGTTCATTGTTATTTACAATAACGCCACTGGATTTGAATTTGTTCCAGGCGAACGCGCGCACTTGCGCGGCGGCCGGCGACGGCGAGCTCGGGCCCAGCGGCCGATCGTCGGCACGGCTGGGAACAGCGCGCACCTTGCAACGATCTCCACGCTGCGACGATGCCGAGACGAGGGTCGGAGGGGAGACGGCCTCACCGGAAGTCGCCGGCAACAATGGGTGGCAGCAGGGGGAACTCCGGTGAGGTTTGCGCGACAGTGCCAAGGATGAGGGAGGCTGGGGTTCGGTCGGAAAGCTTTACCGCAAGTCGGGGAAGGTTGGCGTCGAGGAGGATTCCGATGGCGGCGGCTCGGTTCTTCCCCAAATTCCAGCGAGCTCGCTGCACGAGGGAGGAAGATGATTAGGGGGCTGCGAGAAGGGTCCTTGGCGCACCGATTTGTGAAAGATAGGAAGGAGGGGAAGCCACCTATGCGGAGCTGTTTTTGGTGGCGGCCATGGTGGGGAAAACAGGGTTTGGCCGAAATTCACCAAGTTCCATTGCTCCAAACTTGACACCGATTTTTGTGTATGTCCAGGCAAACACGTGCTCCAATGTTTCTTTTGGGTGCATCAGCTCAATTGGCTTAGATTAATTTTGAAAATTCCAGGACAGACATGCTCTTTTCTGACTTTAGAAGAATTTTTAAGGGTATTAAATGGTTACCAAAAATTCTGGAAAATTCTCAAAATTTCTCTTTTAATGTGGCCATTCGGAATATGCAAAAATTTGGGGTACTTCCATGGGTTCTTTTAATCTTTGAGAAAGGCCCTCATTTGGATATTCTGGATTTTAATTATTTAATTTCTTCCTTTATTCTTGGGCATCTTGATTAATTATATTTTTAATTAGCCTTTAACTAACATTGGGTTTAGTTAAGTTCCATTTTGTGACATGGGATGTCACAGCACACCCCCCTTAAAGGAAATCTCGCCCCGAGATTTGAAAAAGAATGAACAAAAGGGAGGGGTGCGGGTGGTTACCAGTTTTGTGAGGCCAAGAATTCTGGAAAGTTGGTTTTCAGAAACTATTCTTGTTCCCATGTTGCTTCATCTTCAGTAAGGTTACTTTATTGCACTTTGTAGAAGGTGATAGTACGGCTGCGAGTTACCCAGTCTTTTTTGATCGATGATTCGGACGGGGTATTCGGGGTAGGAGAGATCTTCTTCCAATTGCTCGGTGTCAGAGATAACCACGTCGATCGGAGGCTTTAGACACTTCTTGAGTTGGGAGACATGGAAGACGTTGTGCACCTGCTAAGGATTTTCTGGTAGTTGCAACCGATAAGCAACGGCGCCATGCTTTTCCGTGATCGGAAAAGGTCCGATGTAGCGGGGTGGTAATTTCCCTTTGATTCCAAAATGAGACACACCTTTGTTGGGAGAAACCCGGAGATAGACATTTTCTCCCTTTTTGAACTCCAATGGACGTCTTCTTTTATTGGAATAACTTATTTGGCGGGATTGGGTGGCCTTCATGTTAGCTTGAATTTGCCTCACCTTCTCTTCAGCTTGTATGACCAGATCGGGACCAAAAGTAATTCTTTCTCCTGATTCCGACCAATTCAGCGGGGTTCGACATGAGTGACCATACAAGGCCTCAAATGGTGACATTCCCAAACTCTCTTGGTAACTATTGTTGTAGGATAATTTGGCGAACGGGAGACAAGATTCCCAATTACCACGATTATCCAGAACACAAGCTCTCAATAAATCCTCCAAATATTGATTTAGCCTCTCGGTTTGACCATCGGTTTGCAGGTGATAAGTGGAACTTCGAATGAGAGTGGTGCCAAGACAAGCATGAAATTGCTCCTAAAAACACGCAATAAATTGGGGGCCTCGATCGGAGATGATCATCTTGGGCACACCGTACAAGCATAGAATTCGCACAATGTAGAGCTCGGCATATTGCTTAGTAGCGTAGGTTGTATGGACGGGAATAAAATGAGCAGATTTGGTCAACCTATCCACAATAACCCATATTGAATTGTGCTTCTTGGGTGTGAGGGGTAATCCAACGATGAAATCCATAGCAATGTCCTCCCATTTCCAAGCGGGGATTTTTAATGGGTGCAAAAGACCGGATGTTCTCAAGTGATGGGCCTTCATACGTTGACAAGTATCGCATTCGGAGACATACTGAGCAACCTCTCGTTTCATGCACGTCCACTAAAACTTTTCCCTTAACCCGTGATACATTTTGTTGCTGCCGGGGTGTATGGAGTATTTGGATAAGTGAGCCTCATCCAAAATTTTCTTTCTTAGCTCCTCATTCTTCGGAACAACAAGGCAATTGTTGAACCATAGTACTCCATCTTCGTCTTGTCGGAAACACGTCGCTTCCTTCTTCCCCATTTTCTGGCGAATATATTCCATGCCCTTGTACTTCTTTTGGGCTTCCACAATTTCTTCCCGAAGGGTACGAATGAGCACCAAATTATACAAGCATCCATATGGGATGACACGAAGACTTGGTTTGCTAGGATCTGAAATCATACAAGCTTCCATCAAGCAAATGATGGCGTGATTGCATTGGTCCCTTCAACTCAAGGCGTCGGCAACCACGTTGGCCTTCCCGGTGATAATGAATTTCCAATTCATAGTCCTTGATTAATTCCAACCATCTATGCTGCCTCATGTTCAGTTCTTGTTGAGTGAAGATATATTTGAGACTCTTGTGGTCGGTGTAGAGGTTAACAAGATTACCGAGCAAGTAATGGCGCCAGGTTTTCAAGGCTAGGACGACTGAGGCCAATTCCAAATCATGAGTGGGATAATTTTGCTCATGCTTCCGGAGCTGTCGTGATGCATAGGCAACGACACGGCCTTCTTGCATAAGCACACAACCCAATTCGGTGTCGGAGGCATCGCCGTAAACATCGAACGGTTTTGTGATGTCGGGTTGAGCTAAAACTGGAGCGGTTGTCAAATGCTTCTTGAGCGACTGAAAAGCTTCTTCACATGCACTACTCCACTTGAACTTAGCATCCTTTTCCAGCAACTTGGTCATAGGCTTGGCAATGCTTGAGAAGTTGGGAATGAATTTCCGATAATAACCAGCAAGACCAAGGAAACTGCTAATTTGCTTGACCGATTTCGGAGCTTTCCAATTCAGCACATCCTCTACTTAGCTAGGGTCCATGGCTACTCCTTCTGCTGATATGATGTGACCCAAGAATGGAACTTGCTTTAGCCAAAATTCACATTTGCTAGATTTGGCGTAAAGTTGATGATCTCGGAGTCGTTGTAGGACAATACAGAGGTGTTCGGCGTGTTCTTCTTCGGACTTGGAGTAGATCAGAATATTGTCGATGAATACCACTATGAACTTATCCAATTCGGGCATGAATACAGAATTCATCAAATACATGAAGTGTGCTGGAGCATTGGTGAGACCAAAGGACATGACAAGATATTCGAAAAGACCATATCGGGTGGAGAAGGCTGTTTTTGGAATATCTTCAGCTCGGATTTTTCTTTGATGTTAACCGGATCGGAGATCAATCATGGATAAGACTTTAGCACCCACTAATTGATCAAAGAGGATATCAATTCGAGGTAGAGGGTACTTGTTCTTGATGGTCACAGTGTTTAAAGGCCTATAGTCGACACATAGGTGTAGGGTCTTGTCTTTCTTCTTCACAAATAGAGCGGGACAGCCCTAGGGAGAGGAACTTGGTCGCATATAACCCTTGTCCATAAGCTCTTGTAATCGTTCTTTCAACTCCGCTAACTCATTAGGAGCCATCTTGTACGGCCTATGAGAGATAGGCACTATACCAGGCATGAGTTCAATCTTAAACTCAACATCCCTATCCGGAGGCATTCCCGGTAAATCGTCTAGAAATACGTCGGGAAAGTCACAGACCACTAGAATATTTCCTAGCTCCCTTCCTTCAACATGACACACTTGAGAAGTGGACAGCTGGGGATAGGGCAATCAGAGAATAGAGGGGTCGTGCAAGGGTGAGTTCAAATGGATTTCCTGATCCTCAATGTGCAATACGGCTTTGTGAGTAGTCATCCATTTCATACCAAGAATGATGTCGATGCTTTGGCCATCTAAGATGATTAGGGAAGTGGGGTATATGTTGTTTGCTAGCTTAAGTGGCACTTTGATTAACGCAAGATGAGCTCTTATTTTTCCACCGGGGGACGTGATGATGTACGGTGTTCCCATAGTGGTGGGGGTAATTTTCAAATGATTTGCACATGCTTGACTAATGAAATAATGTGTTGCTCCTGAATCGAAAAGAACCATGGCAGCATGTTGGTTGATCAAGAACGTACCTGCGAGAACGGGTTCTCCAGCTTGGGTCTCTTCGACCGTGGTATAGTTGACTTGGTCATTCTTGTGTGTGGGGGTAGACGACTGAGGACGACTCCCATTGCTGCCATTGTTGTTGCCGCTGTTGTGGTTGTTGTTGTTGTTGTTGTTCCCGGAAGTGTTGGAGTTGTTGTTGTTGCTCGGGTTGTGCTTCGGGAACCGACACTCTTTAGCAAAATGACTAGTGCGGCCGCAGTTGTAGCATGGTTGTGCGGAGTTGGTCTTCACCACTTGGTTATTCTGCTGCGGAGGGCGAGAACCAGAAGATTGCTGCTGGTTTCCTCCATGGAATCACGAGTGCTGCTGCAAGACCGATGGGCAAGGTCCTCTTCCCGACGGTACCGCAGCCCGAAATTTCTGTCCGATCGGGGAGGTGATTGCTAGCTTGTACTTGGGCGATGCGGAGCCGGATGAACTTCCCATAGCACGTTTCCTCTTCTTGTCCTCTTGATTGGCACGGATGGCATCTTCTTGCACAATGGCGGCACTCATCAAGTCATTGAACGTGCCGGCGGTAACTTGTGCCAAGCGATCTTGCAGCTTCGGGGTAAGGCCCGAACGGAAACAATCCTTCTTCTTCTCGTCCGTATCAGCGTGATACGACACGTACTGAGCCAGGTAATTGAATTTCCGTGCATACTCTTGCACGGTTCCGGAGCCTTGGTTCAAGTTGAGGAACTCCTGCAACTTGCACTTCATGAGTCCAGTGGGGATGTGGTGTGCATGGAAAGCTGTGCAGAATTCTACCCAAGTGACTTGGTGACCAGCGGCGAGAGCGGCGGTGAAACTGGCTCACCAAGCACTTGTGGAGCCATGGAGCTGCTGCACGGCGAAGAGGGGCTTCTGCTGCTCAGTGCAATGGAGGAGAGCGGACATCGACTCCAGAGTGCGAATAAAGTTATCCGCTTCCAGAAGATCACCAGCTTCTCCGAAGGTGGGCGGGTGAGTCACCGAGAAGTCGGTGTAGGAGGATTCCTGCTGCTGCAGTTGTGGTGGTCCGGGAGCTCCTTGACGGTTCATGTTCGAGGCGCCGGGAGCATCACCAATGTTCTCTCCACCGCGGCGAGTTTGCACCATCTGATACATGAACAAAGTATGTTAGCCCGATCATCACATGAGACAATATGATAACAAGGCTACGACATGGCGACAAAATAAAATTTTAGATTGCTCATAAATAAAATGCTTGACAAGTAAATGGTGCGGACATAAGGGATAACTTAAATACCATAATTTCCAACACCATAAGCAACATCATTATGATAAAACCATAGATACATGTGATGCAACTTTTGATACATAGCAAGTCTTCGGTTACATCACTCGGAACACTACACCACATGATCTCAGAGAGCTTAGGTTACAACTTAGCTTAGCATTACTAACACTATGCACACACGACTACGATGTCTCACGAGATTTTCACCCTACATACATAATGCTACTCGGTCACCCGACATGGCTGTCACCATCGGACTCCATGTCCATATCACCCGGTCAAGGGGTGCTTCGAAGTCGATGCCGGAGTCACCGTTGTCACTCAGATCGCGTCATCGGGGGGAATCACTGTGAGTGGAATGGGTGGCTCATCGTTAAGGATGGCATTCAGCTGGCCATTGGCAGCTTGGAGATGTCCGATGAGCTGCTCTTGCTGTGCGATGATCGTGTGAGCATCGTTGAGGTTCCCTTCCATGACATCACGCGCATCTTGAGCTTCTTCACGTTGGGCCTGCAGCTCACTTTACTCCTCCAAGAGAGCGGTAACCTGACCATGAAGAGAGTAAATCTCCTCTTGGGCAGTGGTGAGCTGGGCGTTGCGTTGGTTCAGTTGCTCCTGTAACTGATCGCTTGCATCGCCCTCAATGATGAGCTGCACATCATGGAGTTGCTCGAAAAGATCGCCCGCTCCAACTCGCTAGTGTGCAGCTTGTCCTCAAGATATGAAATCTTAGCGTCACGCTTTGCAAGCTGGGCATCACGGGCATGGAGCATGGACTGCAACGCCTCGCGCTCTCGTTCCAACTCGAGAATGCGGGCGGCAAGGTACACGGGGTCCTTCGCGAGCTTGCCAACATCCATCTGCCGGAAAAAAGTTTTGCAAGGGGGAGTCAACACTTAATATTACACTAAGCACACATGCTTAAAATAGCATAAGGAATGATTGGTAAAAGAAAGACACAAGGTTCCCGATCCGTTCAACGACCGGTAACGATGAATTTCTGCGTTTGACGGAGTGAACCGCAGAAACGGGCAAAAACGCTTAGTTTCTGGACAAAATTAAAATTTTTGTGTTTTACAACTGTTGTGGATAATTTCATCATCTTTCCAACGCATACTCACACATCTCCATCCAATAAAGTCTCTGGGAGATATGATCATCCAAAGGCAGGGGACAGAAATGAAGCAATCTCTAACTTCCTGAAAAAGGCTACTGTTTTTGCAAAATTTGACCTAGTTCCAGATTTTTCCACGACAAAGTTCCAAAACCAAACTTGTAGATAAAAACCACAGCTTTCCAATGAGTACTTATTCGCCTTCATTGAATTAAAAGTGAGGAAATTATGCTTGTTTTAGTGAAACTGACTCTTCTGGCAAAGTTGGGTTTATATCGGTTGAGTTCAAGTTTTTGGTTTAGGTGCCCTAGGGATTCAAATTCCCTACAATCTGAGTCATTTCACATGTTTGCAACATTAGTGACCTTTTTACATGAATATCAATGCTCAATATGACGGTTTCCTACATCCTCACAAAAAGAAAACTTGATCGAATATATAAATTGATCCTTTCGGTGGCAGACACACCTCTCACACGTTTGTCTAACAAACTATATGGGGTTAGTGTACCTGCAAGAGATCCATTTCAGAAATAATACATCAAATTCAAAAGAAACAAGCCAAAATAACAATGACAGTTTATGCCCAGGTATTCGCCCACCCGGAAGGCAGCCGACGTTTAAACGCATTTGGTCCACGCATCAATCAAAGCCCAGGTCTTTGCCCACCCGGAAGGCGTTCGGTATTTACAGCGCAACCAATCCGCGCACAAAGACATACCTTCATTGAAGAATCCGTAGTTGCAAGTAAGTTAAACAATCATAACCCAGGGTTAGCTTTGCCACCTACAAGACTCTTATATGGGCACTACTAGTTCGTACCTAACCGTAAGGCATAGAAACGACTTGTTTATGTTTTAAAATGCTCAATTGTGTGTAGCTTATCCCGAGACGGATCTGATACCAGTTGTGACAACCCTACTCCAAAAAGTAGAGTGTGTCGCACAGGATCGTCTTGGGAGATGGTTAGCGAAGTAACCAGACACAGCATTCAAACATGAACATTCATCATTTACAAAGTTACATTACTGAATGCAGAATGTTACAAGTTCAAGAGTTTCAGCGGAAGCAAGTTCAGATTACAATACAATACATATGTTCTTAGTTCATATACATAAGTGAGCGGAAGCGGTAGAATAACAAAACACAACGTCGATTCCTACGTGAACCATGCCAGCCCTATGGCGATGGCTCACTCAACACGGTTAGGGGAGCTAGGGACCCATTCGATGGTCTAATTCTGAGGCTCCTCACCTTCCCACACAACCTTGTTACAACAATCACAATAGGTGGCCTAAGGGAAACCTGAAAAATAACATAATTGCAAAGCCTGAGTATCTAACATATTCCACAAGACTTACCCGTCAATAGGTTTACTAAAACCGACTCCTAGTATGCAGGGGGCTGACCGGGTTTATTTGATAATTGCATAAAAAGCTCCTATGAGTTCTATGCTGCACTTTCATTTCCTTAATCAAGATTTTACTTTGCTTATCGCAGAAAACAGCTACGGTGAGTCTAGCTAGCTGCTAAGACTTGAACATAAGTAAAGAGCAATACATCATAGTAATATATAACCATCGCAAAAGTAAATTTCAGAAAACATAACCACACTTTACTACTTAATATATCATTGCCGCTGCTCGAACAAGAGGTACTCATAACCGCGAGGGACGGCAATTTGAATTGATTTACATCCTACAGGGAAAACTCAAATACACGACATACGCATCACTTAAGAACACGTATGACCACTGTTCACTAGATTGCTACAAAGTCGATCCGGGGCCATCGATCCCGAGTACACGTCCTCCCCGCGATACAGTACTTCATATCCGAGGCTTAACCCATGCACTCTCCAGCGGTCCTCAACCCCGTGCAACCACCATGCTGTTCACAGCACCTATGGATCGATGACTATGGCCGTCCAACAATACGGCGCCCAAGTTACTAGGTTTACCAACGTGAAGAGGAGATTTTAGGAGTCGAACAAAATTGGTCTCATCATTTTTGGACTTTTATTTCTTGAGTTATTGAATTTTAAAATTTACTCCAAGTTCACTGTTATTTACAAGAATGCCACTGGATTTGAATTTGTCCCAGGCGCGCGCGTGCACCCAAGCGGCGGCCGGTGACGGCGAGCTCGGCCCAGCGACCGACCAGCGGCGCAGTTGGGGCCAGCGCGCACCCCGCAACGAGCCCCATGCTGCGAGGATGCCGAGACGGGGGTCGGAGGGGAGAGGGCCTCACTGGAAGTCGCCCGCGACGATGGGCGACAGGAGGGGGAATTCTGGCGAGGTTTGCGCGATGGTGCCGAGGACGAGGGAGGTTGGGGTTCGGTCAGAAAGCTTCACCGCAGGTCGGGGAAGGTCGGTGTCGAGGAGGAAGGCCGGAGGCAGGCTCTCGTCGGCGGGGTGGAGGATTCCGACGGCGGCGGCTCGATTCTTCCCCAAATTCTGGCAAGCTCACTACACGAGGGAGGAAGACGATTAGGAGGCTTCAAGAAGGGTCCTTGGCGCACCGATGTGCGAAAAAAAGGAAGGAGGGGAAGCCACCTATGCGGAGCTGTTCTTGGTGGCGGCCATGGTGGGGAAAACAGGGCCCTATCTCGGGATTGCCGGGGAGAGAGAGGGAGAGAGAGAGAGCAGAGGCACTTGGTGCTGTGGAGAGGCTTCCTGGGAGTTGCGCAGGGAGTGTGAGTAGAGAGAGAGAGAGAGAGCTGGGAGAGGCACGCCGAGTGAGTGGCTCCTTTTGTCTGGGCCGGAGTGAGAGAGCGAGAGAGAGCGGAGGGAAAAGGGAGCGTCGTGCTGTCAACCAGGGAGTGGCTCACCAGTGCCGGGGCTTCAATTTGGCCGGTGGCACAGGGGAGAGAGTTGGCGGTGCAGTGGCCGAAGTGGGGCGACAGGGATCGATGGCGGCATAGTGCTCGGGTACTCCTCGCTGTCGATCGGCTGTTGGCCAGGGGAGAAGACAAGAAAATTGACGCTTGACTTTGAATAGTGCTCGGGTTTGGCCGAAATTCACCAAGTTCCATTGCTCCAAACTTGACACCGATTTTTGTGTATGTCCAGGCAAACATGTGCTCCAACGTTTCTTTTGGGTGCATCAGCTGAATTGGCTTAGATTAATTTGGGAAATTCCAGGACAGACATGCTCTTTTCTGAGTTTAGAGGAATTTTTAAGGGTATTAAATAGTTACCAAAAATTCTGGAAAATTCTCAAAATTCTCTTTTAATGTGGCCATTTAAAATATGCAAAAACATTGGGGTACTTCGATGGGTTCTTGTAATGTTTGAGAAAGGCCCTCATTTGGATATTCTGGATTTTAATTATTTAATTTCTTCCTTTATTCTTGGGCATCTTGATTAATTATATTTTTAATTAGCCTTTAACTAACATTGGGTTTAGTTAAGTCCATTTTGTGACATGGGATGTCACAGGGTTGAGTGGTTTTATTGTGATAACCATCCTCCTTCTCTTGCTGATTTCTCGAGTGCCAAGGCCGCTCCCCAACTTAATTGGTCTGAGAAGCTGGATCTGACCGACCCTCAAGTGGTCGCCAAGCTGGAGAAAATTGCAGGACTGAAGAACAAAGGAATTGACGGCATTACTATAGCCAAAAGTTTTATAGTTCACCGGGTGCAAGCCCTGAAGTAGCAGAGTCACCCCGCCTGGATGTATGCCACTGATGATGAAACAAGGGAAGTGCCTGATCCTCCGAACTCTACTATTTGTCAATCTCAATTGTTGAAGATGTTCAAGGGAGAGATTATCCAGGATCATATGTTAATCACAAAGGCGTACAATGTGGGCACTCTACGAGCCCGAGTGAGTCTTCGGTCGTCCTGAATATATTTGTGTCTTTTGGAATAATCACAATAAGTGATGTCTCGATGTTTCTGTAGGTTCTGTAACCTTTGTGTTGCACCCTCCGCTCCCTCCGACCAACATAGAGGGACCAGATTATGTCGAGAAGCCGTGGCAGGCCGATGACAGGGGCTCAAGCTCATCAGCAGGCGCTCGTCCTGTGGGATACTTGCCTTACGGGTATCCTCATACAAGACTAAGTCGGTAGCCGACCGGGTACCTCATCAACAAGGAAGCCGACCGACTCGGCTTCTAGTGTAAGGCATGAAGAGATAGACTTTCTATGTAAATCCTTGTGAGTTACGACTAGTACTCTTCATGTACCCCCCTGCCAACCGGATATATAAGATGGCAGGGTACCCCTCATCAAGGGACAAGTTCACAAGTATCGCAATATCAATACAAAACACAGAACACAGGACGTAGGGTCTTTACTCTCATCGAGAGGGCTCGAACCTGTATAACTCGGCGTCTTGTGTTACCATCATAGTTCTTAGTCTCGACGTAGCCCTATACATTTTAATGCCGATCTCAAGCTTTGACAGTTGGCGCGCTAGGAAGGGGACAAGGCTCACCGAGATTCTCCATCGACTACATGGCCGAAATTCCCATCATCCAGTACTCACCGGACTTCAAGATCTCCTTTGAATCACTCGACTTCGCAATCGGCGACAACGGAGCCCTAGGTCTGGAGAACCACAGATCCGACTCGGCCGCAACCGTTTCCATGTCGTGATCACCGAGTTCATCTGGCATGATCCCTGCATTGGTTCGACTCGGATCTGAGGAAGAAGATCCTTCCTTCGGGAACGATTCAAAATCGGATCGGTCTTTTGATGACGACTCGGTCGGATCCGCTTACCTATATCCCCATACTATCAACATGGTGGATATAGCAGATCCCGCGGATGGAGACCAAGATGGTGACCAAGACAGTGAACATGAAGGTAACCCCTTTGATGGCCACCCGAATCAACTAGCCGAAGGAGGTCAACAGGAGGAGGACCCTCCAGCTGATGACTTATCGGTCGGACACCGCAGTCGACCAAGAGGGTCGCGCGGTTCATGCAACGCACGCCGACTGGATCTTGGTCCAGAACTCAAAGTGGATGGCGTCAAGGTCTACCACACTCCTCAAAATAACATCACAGGGGCCAAAACCTTGCTCGACACTCTAATGGTCAACGTGAATTATCAGACCCCTGTGATGCAGAAGGCGGTGGCTATGCTTAAGGCTGCTACGGCTCAAGAGGCCGTAAAATCTCAGTTGGTCACAAGCTCTAGTCACGTATCTTCGTGAGGTCGGCATAGGCGTGAAGATCTGAGAAATTCTCTCAGCCTCCGTGATGGATGAGATACCATCAACTCTCACTATGAAGAACGCGCTCGGGATAACCGATGCTATGAGGAAGAACGCCATGATTGGAGAACGGACAACCGACGGGACAACCGACAGGACAACCGACGAGAGGACCATCAAGATCCTCCTCCAAGGGATAACCGCAACAATCATCGTCAACATGACGATCGGGACCAGCACGATAATGATGATAACGACCATCGGCGTCGTCGTCATGATGATGATATTGGTCCATGACACGGCCGCCATGCAACTCCGTCTCCAGACTGGCATAGGCGGTCGATGACGTCGACCGACGATGAGATCGATGGCATCAAAGCTTACATCCCTAGGCTTTGTATAGCTCGATGGCCAAAAGGATTCAAGCCGGTCCCCATCAAAAAATACGATGGTCGGACCAATCCCGAGAGTGGTTGTAGCTTTATAGCACGGCGATTTGGTCGGCTGGAGGTGATTCCTATGTAATGGCTAATTACCTCCCGGTCTGCCTGGATCCAGCTGTTCGGATATGGCTCACGTCTCTTCCAGAGGAGTCAATCACATCTTGGGGAGACCTCAACAGGAAGCTCATAGAAAGTTTCCAAGCTATCTACAATCGACCGGGCAACCACTTCGACCTCACTCGGATCAAGCAAAAGACTGATGAACCCCTTTGTGACTACATCAAGCGATTTTGTGCTAAGAAAACTAAGATCCCTAGTGTCCCAGACGAACAAATCATTGCCGCCTTCCAAGGATGGATCCGCAGCGATGATTTGGTTCGTGAGATCAGTCGGAGGAATTAGGACCTCAAGCTAACCGCTCAAGAGTGCTTCGAGATCGCTAACAAGTTCACGTCTGGTGAGTCGGCATTGGATGACATCCGGGGAAAAGGCAAAGAGAAGCAGTCGGACAAGCCCGAGTCCTCCAAGAAGGACAAGAAGAGGAAGCCTGATAACGTGGTTCACACGGTGGAAAGACTTCAGAATAACCCTCGAGCAAGCCAACCGTCCACAGACGAGCTGCTGAGTGGCGCATGCCTTTGGGACCCAAAGGGAAACCACAAAGCAAAGGATTGCTATCGACTGAAGGGTTTTGCAACGGCTGCGCTTAAGGTGGCTAAAGATCCCCTAAGGTGCAATAGCAAAGACAAGACCAATGACGATGGTGACAAGGATGACTTAGAAGAGTTCCAGGAGCCCCGCAAGGAAGTCAACTTCATCTTCGGTGGCCCGGATGCCGACGTGTCCAAGCGCAAGCAGAAGCTGGAACTTTGGGAGATCAACTCGGTGGAACCGGCTGCACCTCAATTCATGAGGTGGTCTCAGATGCCAATCACCTTTGATCGGTCAGATCATCCCAAGCACATCCCGAAGCCAGGTCGATACCCGCTGGTGCTTGCTCCTACAATGAAGGAGGTAAAGTTCAACAAAGTACTCATTGATGGAGGAAGCAGTTTGGACTTAATCTTCACCAAGACTCTCAAAGAGCTCGGTCTGTCAATCAATGATCTTCAACCGAGTTCTTCACCTTTTCACGGGATTGTACCTGGCAAGACTTTAGTTCCTATTGGCACAGATCAGTCTGCTGGTCACCTTTGGGATTTTGACTCAGCATATCATACTATCATCGGTCGATCGGCTATGGCTAAATTCATGGCTATCCCGCATTATCCATATCTCAGCCTCAAGATGTCAGGCCGGAACAGAATAATCTCCCTCCACTCTGATCTTTGGAATTCTTTTGATTACGATGTATAGAGTTGTGAGATGGCCAATAAACAGTTGATGTTGTCCGACCAGAAGGAGATCTAGCAGGCAGTCGGCATGGAGGAGCAAACCGGAGTGGCGGTTCCAACAAAGAAGCCTACCATAGACAAGATTCAGACCGATGACATCCAAACCAAGGAAATCATGCTCGATCCTGAGGACCCCGATAAGGTAACTTATGCTGGGGCCAACCTCGACAAGAAATAGGAACTCGTGCTCACTCTTTTCCTCCAGGAAAATAGGGACATCTTTGCATGGAAACCATCTGACATGCCGGGAGTTCTTAGCGAAAAGATTCAGCACAAGTTAAGGGTACCCCCTGGGGCTACCCCCGTTCGGCAAAGGCTTAGAAGATTCGCACAAGATCGCAAGGACGCCATAAAGAAGGAGATAGTTAGACTACTAGATGCTAAGTTTATAAAGGAGGTGTATCATCCCGACTGGTTAGCAAATCTAGTCCTTGTACCAAAGAAGAATAAAGAATGGAGGATGTGTGTTGATTATACTGATCTCAACAAGGTATGTCCTAAAGACCCCTTCGCTCTTCCTCATATTGATCAAATTGTAGACTCGACAGCCGGGTGTGAGCTCTTGAGCTTTCTGGATGCCTATTCAGGCTATCACCAGATCCCACTGAACGTCGAAGATCAGATTAAAACTTCCTTTATAACATCCTTCAGCGCCTATTGCTATATCACAATGCCTTTCGGTCTGAAGAACGCTGGCGCGACTTACCAACGAGGTATTCAACGCTGCCTTGCTACTCCGATTGGTCGGAACATGGAAGCATATGTCGATGACATCGTTGTTAAGACCCGGAACATCGAAGGGCTTATTTCTGACCTGGTAGAAACCTTTGACAATCTGAGGCATTATTCAATAAAGCTGAATCCTGAGAATTGTGTTTTCGGGGTTCCTTCGGGAAAGCTACTTGGTTACATCGTTTTGAAACGAGGTATAGAGGCCAACCCAGATAAAATCAAGGTGATCCTTGGTATGGGACCACATAATTCTCAAAGGGATATACAGAAGCTGATCGGATGCATGGCGTCCTTGAGTCACTTTATTTCTCGACTGGGGGTTAGAGGGTTACCACTTTTTAGACTGCTTAAAAAGCAGGAAGACTTTGTTTGGACCAAAGAGGTGCAGTCGGCATTGGACGAATTGAAGGTTTACCTCAGCAGCATTCCAGTATTGGTGCCTCCGGAGCCAGGAGAAAAACTTCAACTTTACATATCGGCCACAACTCAGGTTGTGAGTACTGTTTTAACAGTCGACCGAGAAGAAGAGGGACATATACAAAAAGTGCAACACCCGGTCTATTTTGTGAGTGAGGTCCTTGGTGCCTCTAAGGTAAAATATCAACAAATCTTGAAGTTGTTGTATGCATTGTTGGTCACCTCCTGGAAGTTGAAGCATTATTTTCAAGCTCATCCAATCGAAGTACATACCTCCTTCACACTCGGCACAACGCTGCACAACCGAGAAGCCGAAGGAAAAATCGCCAAGTGGGCAGTCGAACTTGGTCAATATACCATCAAGTTCATGCCTCGGTCGGCTATAAAGGGACAAGCGCTCGCTGATTTTGTTGCTGAGTGGACAAAGATTCAAAACCCACCTACTGCACAAGACATTGAGTATTGGAAAATGTACTTTAATGGATCTCTTCAATTACAAGGAGCTGGTGCGGGATTCGTGTTTATCTCACCCACTGGAGAGAAGCTTTGATATGTCCTTCAGATGATGTTTCGCGCATCCAACAACGCTACGGAGTATGAAGCCCTTCTACACGGTCTGCGCATTGCTGCATCACTTGGCATCAAGCGCCTTGATGTCTTTGGTGACTCGGCTTTGGTTATTAATCAGGTCACTAAGGATTGGAACTGTGTGGATGACAATATGAGTGCTTACTGTCAAGAAGTAAGGAAAATCGAAGACAAATTCGATGGATTGAAGTTCACGCATGTTCTTCGAGACAATAACCAAGTGGCTGATGAATTGGCCAACATGGGATCATCCCGTTCTATGGTCCCGCTAGGTGTTTTCTTACACACTCTGGATTCCCCCACGATTTCTCCTCGGTTGGATGTATTAATGAGTGTTGTTACTGATCTCATTGGTGATGACAACATGGAGACCGATTGGCGCGACCCGCTCATCCAATATTTGGACAAACGCTGCCTTCAGATCCTAATGAGCAACGGAGGTTGGAGAACCGATGTCGAGGGTATTTGTTGGTGGGAGACCAACACTATAAAAGAGGAGGTTCAAATATCTTGATGAGATGCATCTCGATATCAGAAGGCCAGAAGTTGGTAGAAGAAATTCATTCTGGGATATGCGACAATCATGCAACTTCCAAGACTTTGGTCAGCAAAGCTTTCCGGCAAGGGTTTTATTGGCCCATGGCGGTTGAAGATGCACACCGGGTCGTTCGGACGTGTGAAGGTTGTCAATTCTTCGCTCAACAAATGCATGTGCCTTCACAGCAGCTTCAGATGATACCTTTGACTTGGCCCTTTGCTGTTTGGGGGCTCGATATTGTCGGTCCTTTCAAGAAGGCACCAGGCGGGTTCACTTTTCTATTTGTTGCTATTGATAAATTCACCAAGTGGATTGAAGCAAAGCCGGTCGGCAAGATTACATCGAAGAAGGCTATCGAGTTTGTCAAGGATGTCTTCACTTGGTTCAGTGTTCCTCATGATATCATCACCGATAATGGCACTCAATTCACATCAGTGGAATTCTGTGACTTTGCCGATGAGATGGGAATAAAAATCCACTTTGCATCAGTGGCTCATCCTCAAAGCAATGGTGATGTAGATATGGCCTGATCTTTCGATGAGATGTAGATGTGACCTATCAACTCGGCAAACTTCGTTTCCATGAATGTACGCTGGTCCACAAGAAACTTCGTGAGCTCGACCTTGGAGACGCAATCATTGAAGTCTGTAGGGGACTCCAACTCTCCAGGTGTCCCTTTCTCTTTCTCTGACATGGTTAAAAGCAAAAGACAACACTAAACAAAAAGATTAGCCCTATCAACTAGCAGACAGCAGAGGGTGTAGAAAGTGGAAAACAATATCAGAAGCAATGTATTACAATCTTGCAAGTGTTCTTACCAAAGCCAAACAGGTCGACACAATCTGTAGTTGAGCTTGGGTGTAACAGTTGCAAGGAAGAAACCTGTGCTGCAATATATATAGCTTGGAAGGCTAATATGTATGTCAATGGAACACAATTCAATAACAGATAGTAGCATTGGATAAATGTCCAAAGCACTGTCCTAATTGCTGGTAAAAGAATCATGTTCAAAAATAGTTGTGACAGCAAGAACAATGGCAAAGGCAGCAAGGATCAAAACAGACTTCACAGACTTAGAATTTTCAGGGCGGGGGGGGGGGGGGGGTGCAAATCGAAATCTTGATTTTTTTTGTATGATTTTCCACTATTTTCTATGATAGAGGAACACAAAGGAAGGAACCACAAGAAGTTTTAACTCAAAGAGAGGGAAAACAAAGGGTAGGCAAAATCTGAAAGTTTCATCGAAAGCGCTATTTTTTACTTCAAAATTTTTTTTCTATTTTTCCCAATTTTTTTTTGAATTTTTTGACAAGGGCACACAGGGCAGAGCCGAGTGTGGGTCACCTCAACTTTGAGTCAAGAATCTTCTGTAAAAATTTCAGCCCAATCGGAGCAACGAGCGAAAAGTTATGCTTGTTTTACCGAAGGTATGTCAAGATAGGGTTTGAGGGGTGAGGGGGGGGGGGGGACCGAATCGGGTAGAGTTTTTTTGTTGGCAACAGATTGTGGGTGTGGTGGGTGGGTGACACGATGGTGAATCCAATGGAAAACACGATGGTGATGGTGGTGTGCAGCGGAGATCAAAACACAAACTAAATCGAAACACAAATTCAAACCAGCAACTGAACTCGACTAGGACATAAACTCAACACTACGGACTCTGAAATTAAATTATGAAAAGGCTAAACAGTGTCTGGGATGATGGGAAAATTTTTTTTGTAGGCTTTTTCATGGACAAAAAGGTGATGAACACAAACGAATCTAAAGGGAAGAACACGATAATACCTCACAGGGAACCTAGGAATCTGATACCACTTGATGTAGATATGGCCTGATCTTCCAAGAGGTAAGGGGATAAACTCGAATTTGGGAAACTAGGCCTCAACGACCCGGCTTGAATCAGACACGATCCAACCCCGCAACCGTTACACCAAGCACAACTTGATTGTTCCTGCAAGCGAAATCGAGAACACAAGCAAGAGAGGATAAACACGCAATCTGAAATTGCAAATATGGATGAAGCGAACCACAAGAAAAGGTTCAAGCTCTGAACACAAAAGGACTAATCGCCACAGTGGTGTAGAACAAGAACAGGGGCCCTAGATTACTGTAAAAGGACTTGTCGCCATAGTTACAATAATTCGATCAAGTTTCTCTCTGGAAAGCTGAACTAAACAAAACCCGAAACTAAAAGACGGCGGCTACTAAGTTTATATAGGAAACAAAGACGTCCTAGGGTTGGGGGCGACCGGGGGGGGCCACAACATGGGCTTAAGGCCCAACACGATACATGGCCAAGTTGGCCCAAAATAGGTGGCACAGCACATTGTCATAGTCACATATTATGACTCACGACCCTTCTGGTGCTAGGACCAGAACCAAAATGACGGCATCGTCGTCCCCATTCCAACGCATCAAAGAACGCCTCGTTTGTACGTTGGATGTGGGAGATATCATCAAAACCGTGAAGGGGTGTCGGCTGAATCCGAGACGAGCGCGGCGACCGAGTTGGTGACGACTTGTAACTTGGGGAAGGCCATGATATGCGCGTATCCAGCATGGTGATGTCCTCATCAAATGGGCAGGTCGAACGGGCCAATGATATGATTCTTCAAGGATTGAAACCACGGTTATTCGATAGGCTTAAGCCTTATGCCAGTCGGTGGGTCAAAAAATTGCCTTCAGTTCTTTGGGGGCTTCGCACAAACACCAGTCGAGCAACTGGTCAGTCACCTTTCTTATTGGTCTATAGCACAGAGGCTATGCTGCCGATCGAAGTCAGCTTTGTTTCGGCACGGGTTCAGGCGTATGATGAACAACTTTCGGAGGAGAATTGAGAGATTGATTTGATTGCAGTAGAGGAGTTGCGTGATCGCGCTCTATTTTAGTCAGCACTTTACCAACAAGGCTTATGTCAATATTATGATAAAAACGTATGTAATCACCACTTCCAAGTTGGAGATTTAGTGCTTCGCCGAGTGCAGTCAACGAAGAACCAGCATAAGCTTTCTCCAAAGTGTGAAGGACCATATGTTGTGAAGGAAGTCACTCGCCCGGGGGCTTACTGACTGATGTATGAAGACGGCGATGATATACCAAATTCCTAGAACATAAATCAGCTACATCGTTTCTATACTTAATTATTCTTTTGTATACTTATACATTATTCATGAATGAAACTTTGGTCTTTTTGACAAAAGATTTTTTGATGATTTTCATTCTATATTGTCTTCATTCCTTAATTTATTCTCTTAAACAATCAAGTCAGGGGGCTAGTAATAATGTCCCACCTTAGTCTAACCGTATTTTGGGTTCTGGACTACTCTCTGACTGATTTCTTCTCTTTGAATACGGTCTTCATTTTCTTGGTCTAACATCTATACATTATGGTTATATACTATATACTGCACATCGGACTACCACTACACTAAACCAAGAGCCAAAGTGTGAGAGGTCATGTGTCGATTGGTCGACTCTGCTTGTTATGTGGTTACGAGTCACAATCTAAAATGATAAGGCAAACTGATACAATTTGAGTTTCTCAATGATAGAAACATACTTATGACATTATTATCCATCTTTTAGAAGATGATAAGCATGAAACTAGTTTACATATAGGTAATATTGTTTCATTACATAGATACTGCTAATGATCTCTAATATTACAGGATTTACAGCTCCTTTGAAGGAGAGGAAGATTTAGCTCGTTGCTTAACCTCAGGAGTTGTTGGACGAGTAGGCACGTTCGGATTGATCTCTATGTTGTCGACCAAAGCTCGGGAAGTCTCCAGCATGGAATCCAAGAGCAGCTGACATTGGTCGTCAGTCAAGTCTGAGTTGAAGCCCTCCTTGATCTTGTCCAATGGCAGAGCAGGAGACCAAGATTGGCAAACCGCCAGAACCTGACTCCCGACCTCGGTCACCACTCGTCGAGTGTTATGAGCAATAGCCTCCAATGCATGCTCCAGCAAGTACTCCAAGGAATGGCCTGACAGCTCCACTCGGTCGGTTGAACATAGTCCATTGCCTTTTGAGTGGCGTAAGATAGAGCTGCAAGTGATGATTTTTGGTCAGTATGATCAAAAGAGGAATCAAGCATATGTGAGAAATAATGAAGGGCTTATTGGCAAGTTTACATTTGAAGGATTTGGAGGTGCTGTTAGCTTCCTCTATCTTGGCATCAGCTTCCTTCAGCTCCTTCTATAGCCGAGTGATCTCGGCCTTCTAGTCCTCAACCAATTTGGAGAGGTTTTCCTTCTCAGCATTCAAGGCGTTGACAAACCTTTGCTGATTGGAAGTTAGCTTCTCTAGATCGGCGATCTTCTGATCATGAGCTAAAGACAAACATTTGAACTTTTAGCGCTAGAGTAATTAGTTGATTATTTAAGCACAGGTGGTGAGTGATCTTACCAGCTAAATCTACACGGCCTTGGTCGTCTCTCTTCGGTCGGTCTGCAGCTTTTCAATTTGCTGTTGTGCTTTGGCAAGCTGCTGACTGGTGACTAGCAAAACACCCACAAAGTGTTAGTCTTACTTAAAGACTTAAAGACCAAAGAGTTTAGGACATACCAAAAGTTTCGGCTTCAATGTATTCTACCCTAGCTTGTTTCCTCTCTACGAGAGCATACATTTTCTGTATACAAAAAGGGGTTAAGCTTAAAGGAAAGATTAAGACAAAGCAAAAGCAGAGTATTGAAGTACCTTGCTAGCTTCTCGATGTTGGTGCATAATTTCCATGTCCTCCACTTTGGGCCGACCGAGTAAATCTGCAGATAATGTCGCCTTACCTTTGTCAAGAGGTGAAGGGACGACGGCAGAAGCAGGCTGGGGTACAGGCGCCGGAATGGAGGCAGGAATTGCCTTGTCAGTTGGCTTATCCACCTCGGTCGGCATGTTTGATGACTTGCCGACCGACTTGGGTAGATCAGTTGGACGAGGAGGAGGTCCAGATCGAGTGGCTTTGGACTCTTGGGCACTCTGAGAATCACTGATCTGACTACGGTCAAAAGAAAGATGGAAGAGATTAAAATGTGTTATGGATGGCAATAAGAGGCAAGGAGTATAAGGTTAAAGGATTAACCTAGGAACATTCTTGAGCTTGATTCGGCACAACCTCTTCTTCGAAGAAGTCAACTGAGAATTAGTCTCCTTCCTCTTCTGGGTAGAATTTCCTGCCTTATTGGTCTGATCCACCACCCCAGTGTCACTCTGAGTTCGGCTCGGGGGTTTTGACTGGCTTGAAGGTCGGTCGGAGGGAGTATGGGTGGGATGACCAGCATCAGTAGATGGCAATTCTTCACCATCATCCTGATCCCCTATATATTGTCGTCGACGCCCAATGGTGTGCTTTACTAGCCGACTGGGGGGAGGCAGGGTGGTGACCGGATCAGCACGAGCGCATGTAGAAGAGCTCGAGCCTCCAGTGCCGGTCTGCTACATCTTCTCGACATAATCTGGTCCCTCGGAATCGGTCGGAGGGAGCAGAGGATGGGATATATAAGTATCCAGAACCTACATAAGAATAAAAATATCAAGCAGGACATCAAGACAAGAAAATAAAGGATTGCTCAAAGCAGACTGAGGCTTACTCGAGCCCACATAGTGCCCTTGTTATACGCCTTCTTGATCAGCGAGTCATCCTGAAGGATATCCCCTTCAAACATTCTCGACAGGTGTTTCTTACGGAGTTCACCATTTGGTGGGTCAGGCACTTCCCTAGTTTCGTCATTATTGACATAGTTCCACGCCGGGTGACTCTGTAGCTTCAGGGGCTGCACTCTGTGTACTATGAAGCTTTTGGCGACGGTAATTCCGTCAATGCCTTCAGCCTTCACGTCGGCTATCTTCTTCAGCAGAGTGACCACCTGAGGGTCGGTCGGATCGGGCTTCTCTGTCCATTGCGCTAGAGGAATTGCCTTGGCGCCGGTGAAGTTGGCAAGAACAGGGGGAGTGTTGTCATAGTAGAACCACTCATCCTTCCAGTTCTTGTTCCCGTTCTTCAATGGCACATTGATGTAGGCCTCCTTCTTGCATAACTGGAAGCCAACGCCGCCTATAACTACTTGATTGTCCTTGGACGGCAACGGACGGAGGACAAACAGGTGGCAGAATAAATTGAAGTGGGGAAGGATGCCCAGAAATGCTTCACACATGTGCACAAAGATTGTGATGTGAAGAATGGAATTGGGATTGAGGTTGACAAGCTCAATCCCATAAAAGAAAAGGAGCCTGTGCAAGAAGCTGTAGCAGGGGACTCCAAAATCATGCTCGAAGAACGAGCGGAATACAACTATTTGTTTATGAATAGGGATGGGGCAAGATTCATGGGGTACCTTCCAGTCGATACGCACTTGTTCTGGAAGGATGTCGTCGATCACCATCCGGTTCATATCGACCTGGGAGAGGTTGCTCTTTGAGAACTCCCGAAGCTGCTCTAAAATGTCGATCTCCGATGAGGAGGATGCAGCAGCGGCGGTAGAAGTGGCAGGAATCGAGGTGGAAACTTTCTTGTGACCCGTGGCAATGATTGTTTTGGGCGTGGCGGATCAAATGCTGAACCCTAGCAGAGGCTTGGGGGCTAAGCGCGGTGAGATCTACGGCGGCTGGAAGTGAAAGCGCTAACCCTAGCTAGAAAGTTGAGGAGTCGCTGAGAACAGAGGAGGCGCGAGGAAGACGAAGAGTTCGTGTGCAAATATGGCGTGGAGTGAGAGTCAACTCAACGCTGCCTTTTACACTCCTGCTTTTTGACCTAAGGGTGCCACGGGCCGGGGTGGGCCATACAGTGATGATGATTTTTTGCTTAAGCAAAGATTAATTAAGGACCTTAACACATGATTAGGGTCTAAAGCATTGAGAAATAAAGCTCGGGGGCTTCTTTGATGAGAAGCATTTGAAAAATATTTAACCATATCTATATGATTTGATGATCATGTAGCAAAGGACTTGATGGTCGTATGGGTATAAGTTCAAAGGTTATGGTATTGATTGAAGACAATAACCAAATTGTCAAAATTGGACTTATGGGTAATCAGGGTGACTAATTATTAGGGAAAGGCTATATTATGATTGATGTCATTTAGCTTAGTACCATTATATGATTGATGTCATATTGGTTCACATGAATTGAATATGATTGATATCATAAAATTCAAACCGACCAGTCACTCGGACATAGTGTATATCACTTGAACCTTTTGATAGTCGGTCGGCAAGGCTAAAGCTTTGCAAGTTGGCTTACTGGTTTGATGACCAGAGGTCTGTTAAACTCAGGCTTGATGGTTTGAGTAAAATACATACAAAATAATAAGAGTTTATATAATTACACTCTTGCATTATTTGTTAGTCTGTAAATTATACAAGAGTCGGGGGCTACACCTGATCAGATGCACCTGACCGGTGCACCAGATCTATCAGGAACTTCGATAAAGAGGTCTTCCTAATTTATGATTTACATTGAAGATCATTCTGAGAACCAAAGCTCAAAATCAGGAAGCAGTCGGGCGCTGCTGTGGGATACTTGCCTTACGGGTAATCTCATACAAGACTAAGTCGGTAGCCGACCGGGTACCTCATCAACAAGGAAGCCGACCGACTCGGCTTCTAGCACAAGGCATGAAGAGATAGACTTTCTATTTAAATCCTTGTGAGTTACGACTAGGACTGTTCATGTACCCCCCCTGCCGACCGGATATATAAGGCGGCAGGGTACCCCTCATCAAGGGACAAGTTCACAAGTATCACAATATCAATACAAAACACAGAACACAGGATGTAGGGTTTATACTCTCATCGAGAGGGCCCAAACCTGTTTAACTCAACGTCTTGTGTTACCATCATAGTTCTTAGTCTCGACATAGCCCGATACATTTTACTGCCGATCTCAAGCTTCGACACGTCCATCAGGGGCCGCTGACCACATCGCCACCCCCTCTCCTGTCAACCTACCTTCCCCTAGTCGAATAGTGAAGCAAACTGCCCACCGTCGCAGGCAATATGTGGGGGATCAGGGTGATGACGAGGAAGAGCTCTCCCAAGGCGTTGGTCTGCCAACTCCTGCTCACTCCGACCGACCATCAAGCCAATCAGAGCCCATAAGAAACGCGTCGAGTGATGCAAGAGTGGCAAAGAAGACTGATGAAATCGGCAAGTCTTCCCAGAAGAGGAAGGAGATCGATTTGTAGACCACTTCATCAAAGAAGAGGGTCTGCCGAATCAAAATCAAGAAAGCTTCCAGGTTAGCCCTCTTGATCTCTTGATTCTTTACTTTTATGGTTAGTAACCACAGTCTAATATTAATCACCATGTTCTCTGATGAACATAGCGGTCGGTCGAGCGATGCTCAGAGTACCCAAGGATTTGAGGATACTCGATCAAACCCAACTCCTCGTCCGACCGACTTACCTCGACCGGTCAGCAAACCGACCGAGCCAAGGAAGTCTCTTGAGGAAACAGCTCCTGCATCAACACCACAGCTGGCACCGCAGATTGTCAACCCTCACCGGTCGGCGCTCCTTCCCCTCTTAACAAAGGCAAGGCAGCACTGGCCACGGATACATTTGGTCGGCCTGAAATGGGTGATGCGGAGATAATGTATCAACACCGAGAGGCCAACAAGGTACATTAGTACCAAGCTTCTTTCTTTTTCTCAGTCTTGATCCTTTGTTTAACCATCTTCACTGTATTTAGAAAATGTATGCTCTTGTGGAGAGGAAACAGGCCAGGGTTGAATACCTCGAAGCCGAGACCTTTGGTATGTCCTAGATTTCTTTTGTGTTCAATCCTTTATTTATGATATTGACTTGTTGTTAGTGTTTTGTTAGTTACCTGTGAACAGCTCTCCAGGCAAAAAGCAGATCGACAGGCTGCAGACCAACCACAAAGAGATGACCAAAGCTTTGGAGCAGAGTCGTGCTGATGTTGTCGGTAAGGTCGCATTCCAACTCTTTTATACTTCCTAATCACTCTGTCACTAAATATTTAATATTTGTCTTTAGCTCATGACCAAAAAGTAGCCGACCTGGAGAAGTTAACTTCCAACCAGCAGAGGTTTGTAGATGCTCTGAATGCTAAGAAGGAAAACATCTCCAAGTCGGTCGAAGAACAAAACACCGAGATCGCTCGGCTGCAGAAGAAACTAGAGGAGGCTGACGTGAAGATAGAGAAAGCTAAAAGCATCCCAAAATCCTTCAAATGTAATCTCGCTGATAAGCTCTCCATCGTATCTTTATTATTCTTGAATCAGCTTGTTATCTTGATGACCAAAAATATCTCTTTGCAGCTCTATCTTATGGCACTCGGAAACCATTGAATTATATTCATGCTAACCAAGTAGAGCGGACCGGCCACTCCCTAGAGTATCTGCTAGAGCACGCGTCGGAAGCTATTGCGGACAACACTCGGAGAGTAGCGACCGAGGCCGGGAGCCAAGTACTATCTATTTCTCAATCTTGGTCTCCTGCACTACCATTGGATAAAATCAAGGAGGGCTTCAACCTAGACTTGACCGAAGACCAATGCCAGCTTCCTATGGACTCTATGCTAGAGACCTCCCGAGCCTTGGTCGATAACATAGAGGTTGATCCGACCGCACCTACTCCTCTAGCATCTCCAGAAGTCGAACTACAAGACGATTCCTCTTCTCCTTCAAAGGAGTTGTAATATCTGCAATGATAGAAAACATTAGTAGTATCTATGTAATAAGATAGTACTACCTTGATGTAAATAATTTTTATGCTTGTTTAGTTTGATAAATAGATCATAATTGTGTTCCTGTCACTTAAAGACAGAAATTGCATCGGTCTATCTTAACACATTAGGTTGTAACTCGTAGCAGCATAACAAGCAGAGTGAACCAGTCGACACATGACCTCTCGCACTTTGGCTCTGGGTTTAGTATAGTGGCAGTCTGATGTGCAGTATGGGGTATATAACCAATGATGTTTAGATGTTAGACCAAAAAAATCTGAAGACCGTGTCAAAAGATGAGAAATCGTTCGGGAAAATCCAAAAGCATAATTTCATAGGTTTAGGAAGAAGTGGGACATTATTACTAGCCCCCTGGATCGATGGTTTAATATAATAGATTAAGGAATCAAGACAAGTCAGAATGAAAATCATCAAAAAATCTTCCATCAAAAAGATCGAAGTTTCATTCATTAATAATGTATGAAAATACAAAGTATAGATGAAGTATAAAAATGACGTAGCTAATTTATATTCCAGGAGTTTGGTATATCATCGGCATCTTCATACATCAATCGGTATGCCCCTGGCCGAGTGACTTCTTTCACAACATAGTGTCCTTCCCACTTTGGAGAAAGCTTATGTTTATTCACCGTTGATTGCACTCAGCGCAACACTAAATCTCCAACTTGAAATTGGCCATTGTGTACGTTCTTATCATAATAACATCGCAAGCCTTGTTGGTATAGCGCCGACCGAAATAGAGCATGATCACGCAACTCCTCTATCGCAATCAAATCTATCCCTCGGTTTTCCTCCAAAAGCTTCTCATCATATCCTTTGACTCGTGCTGAAACGAGACTAACCTCGGTTGGCAGCATAGCCTCTGAGCCATAGACCAACGAGAAGGGTGATTGACTAGTAGACTGACTGACATTAGTACGTAGCCCCCAGAAAACTAAAGGCAATTCTTGAACCCACCGATCGGCATAAGGATTGAGCCTGTCAAATATCCGGGGCTTCAACCCTTGAAGAATCATACCATTGGCCCATTTGACCTGCCCATTACTTTCAGGATGAGCCACTGATGCAAAGTGGATTTTTATTCCCATATCATCAGCAAAGTCACAGAAGTTCCTAGATGTGAACCGAGTACCATTGTCGGTAATGGTATCATGGGGAACCCCAAACCAAGTGAAGACATATTTGACAAACTTGATCGCCTTCTTCGATGTTATCTTGCCGACCAGCTTCGCTTTAATCCACTTGGTGAATTTGTCAATAGCAAAAAATAAATGAGTAAACTCGCCTGGCGCTTTCTTGAAAGGACCGACAATATCTAGCCCCTAGATGGCAAAAGGCCAAGTCAAAGGTATCATTTGAAGTTGCTACGAAGGCACATGTGTTTGTTGGGCAAAGAATTGACAACCTTCACACTTCCGAATGACCTGGTGTGCATCTTCGACCGCCGTAGGCCAATAAAACCCTTGCCAGAATGCCTTGCCGACCAAAGTCTTAGAAGCTGCATGATTGCCACATATGCCTGAATGGATTTCTTCCATCAACACTTTGCCTTCTGGAATCAAAATGCATCGCATCAGGATGTTCGATCCTCCTCGCCTATAAAGCAAATCGCCCACCAGCAAATATCCTTGGCATCTAGCTTTCAAACGTTGTTGCTCATTAGGATCCATATGCAGCGTTCCTTTGTCCAAAAATTGGATAATTGGGTCGCGCCAGTCAGTCTCCATATTGTCAGCGCTAATAGGATCAGCAGCATCGGTCACCAGAAAATCTGACCGAGGAGAAATAGTGGGGGAATCCAGGGTGTGTATGAAAACACCGGGTGGGACTTCCGAGAAAGATGACTCTATCTTGGCCAATTCATCAGCCGCTTTGTTGTTATCTCGAAGGACATGTGTGAACTTCAATCCATCGAACTTGTCTTTGAGTTTCCTTACTTCTTGGCAATAAGCGCCCATATTGTCATCTACACAGTTCTAATCCTTAGTGACGTGATTAATGATCAAGGCCGAGTCACCAAAGATGTTGAGATGCTTAATGCCGAGTGAAACAACAATGATCTGAAGAACATATCGTAGCTTCTCTCCTATGGGTGAGATGAACACGATTCCCGCACTAGCTCCAGGTAATTGGAGGGATCCATCGAAATACATTTTTCAAGTATTCCACATCTTGTAATGTGGGAGGCATTTGAATCTCTGTCCACTCGGAAATGAAGTCGACCAACGCTTGTCCTTTCATTGCTGACTGAGCTACAAACATAATGGTATACGGACCAAGTTCGACCACCCACTTAGCAATTTTTCCTTTAGCTTCTCGGTTACGAAGCACTATACCGAGTGCAAAGGATGTTTTGACCTCGATGGGATCAGCTTGAATATAATGCTTCAACTTTCTTGAGATGATCAAAAGTGCGTATAGCAACTTCAAGATCTGATGATATCTTGTTTTAGAGGCGTTGAGAACCTCATTAACAAAATAGATCGGGTGTTGTACTTTTTGTATATGACCCTCTTCCTCTTGGTCGACCGTTAAAAAGGTACTCACAATTTAAGTTGTGGTCGATATATAGAGTTGAAGCTATTCTCCTGGCTCTAGAGGCACCAATACTGGAATACTGCTGAGGTGAACCTTCAACTCATGTAATGCCGACTATGCCTCTTCTCTCCACACAAAGTCATCCTGCTTCTTAAGCAGTCTAAAAAGCGGTAACCCCCTAATCCCCAGTTGGGAAGTAAAATGACTCAAGGATGCCATATATCTGGTCAGCTTCTGAACATCCCTTTGAGAATTAGGTGGCCCCATATCAAGGATCTCCATGATTTTATCCAGGTTAGCCTCTATACCTCATTTTGAAGTGATGTAACCGTGTAGCTTTCCTAAAGAAACCCCAAAAACACACTTTTTAGGATTCAGCTTCATCGAGTAATGTCTCAGATTGTCAAAAGTTTCTGCCAGGTCAGAAAGAAGTTTTTCGATGTTCCGAGTTTTTACAACGATGTCATCAACATAGCTCTCTACATTCCGATTGACCTGAGCAGCAAGGTAGCGTTCAATACCACGTTGGTAAGTCACACCGACTTTTTTAGGGTTATAAAAGAAGTTTTGATCTGATCTTTGACATTCAATGGGATCTTGTGATAGACTGAATAGGCATCCAGAAAGCTTAAAAGCTCATACGCTGCTATTGAGTCTATAATCTAATCGATACATGGCAGAGCAAAAGGGTCTTTAGGACAGACCTTGTTCAGATCGGTATAATCCATACACATCCGCCATTCTTTATTCTTCTTAGGTACAAGGACTGGATTTGCCAGCCAGTCGGGATGATACACTTCCTTTATAAACTTAGCATGTAATAACCTAGCTATCTCCTTCATGGCGCCCTTACAGTTTTGCGCAAATCTTCTAAGCCTCTGTCGGACAGGGGTGGCCCAAAGAGGTACCCTCAGTTCATGCTCAATCTTATCCCTAGGAACTCCAGGCATGTCATATGGTTTCCATGCAAAGATGTCCCTATTTTCCTAGAGGAAAAGAGTGAGCGCGAGTTCCTATTTCTCGTCGAGGTTGGCCCCTGCATAAGTGACCTTAGCAGGGTCTTCTAGGTCAAGCACGATCTCCTAGGTCTAGACGTCGTCCGTCTGAATTTTGTCCTTGGTGGGCTTCTTCACAGGGACCACCACATCGGTCTGCTCCTCTACGCCGACTGCCTTCTCGGTCTCCTGCCGGTCAGACAACATCAACTGCTTATCGACCATCTCACAACTCTGCACATCGCAATCAAAAGAGTTCCGAAGATCAGAGTGGAGGGAGATTATTCCATTGGGGCCTGGCATCATGAGGGTGAGATATGGATAGTTGTAACACCCTACTTTTGCAAATTCTAAAAATGCCAACTATTAGCATTTAGGAGTTTAATTAAATAACCTAGGACAAATTGTTTTTATAATAGATTAAATTATTGCAATTGCATAACATGTCATATTCATATAGATTTTCATTGCATTATGCATTTAGTTTAATTATTATTTATTTACCAGGAATATTAGGTATAGAATTAGAATAGAAATTAGACAAGCAAAAGAATTGAGAAAGAAAAAGAAAAGAAAGGGAGGAACTAGAACAGTGGGCCGAAACCCACCATTCAGCCCACCCCTCCCCTCTCCCCACCTCCTCCTTTCGGCCCAGCCGGCCAGACCGCCTCCCCTCCCTTCATTCTCTCCCCCCGCGGCCCACCCTCTCGGCCGGCCCAACGCGCGCGCGGCCCGCTCCTCCCGCTCTCTCTCTCTCTCTCTCTCTCTCTCTCTCTCTCTCTCTCTCTCTCTCTCTCTCTCTCTCTCTCTCTCTCTCTCTCTCTCTCTCTCACTGACACGCGGGCCCCACCTGTCATTCCCTCCTCCGCCTCTCTCTCTCCCGTCACCGGAAACCGACGCCGCCGCCGTCGATCTCCCTCCCCCCGACCTCCCCGACTCCCGAAACCGGCGCCCGAGCGCGCGCAACCGCCTCCACTTCCCTCCCCCCCTAACTTTCGGCCGTTTCGGCCGTTACGAACCCCCCCGCGCTCATCAATGGCGCTAGTGGCCATTAATGGCCGGAGAGCCCCGCGCCGGCTCAATTCGCTCGCCTCCGCGCCTATAAAGCACCCTCTCGGCACCGCCCTGCTCCGCCGCCGCTCCTCCGCTCTCTTCCGCTCGCTCGCGACCATCGGACGACCTCCCCCACCGAGCTCCGACCACCGCCGCCACCGAGCCCCGCCGCCGACCCCCTCCCGGCCTTCCCGCACCCGCGCAACCTGCCGGTGAGACTCCCCTCCCTCCCCTCTCTCTCCCGGGACTCTCTTGGCGAGGAATGGCCGACCGGAGTGCCATTCCGGCCGGTCTCCGGCGAGCCCCGCCGCCCGCCGCCGCCTAACCGGCCGCCGGCGACGACCTTCCCCCGCCCTTTAATTCTGGCCGTTGGATCTTGATCCAACCGTCCAGATTACATACCCCTTCGGGTTATGTATTCGGTCCACCGTGAACCAGTGGACCAATGGTCCACAGAACCTATAGACCCGCTCCACGTATCTCTAGTTTAAAATTAATTCAATTAATTCCTGGATATTGTGGCAGTTTTGCATTTTACCCCTGTGCTTAGCTTAAATTAGGTTTAGGTCCCTGTTTTTGTGCAGAACAAATAAAAATTTGTTTTTAGACCCCTGAACTTTATAATAATTATTTTTTAGCACTACATTTTTACAAAAAGCCCCTATACCTTTAAGAAATTATATTTTTGCCCTATAAATTGTAGAAAACCCCTGGAATTGTTTTAAATTATATTTTAATCCAGTCTTTTTATATTATTAATGGTATAAATATTATTTTAGCCCTAAAAATTTACAGAAACACCCCTATGCATTATTTAAATTATTATTTGACCTTGTAATTTTATAAAAGACCCCTAGACTGATCTTAATTATGTTTTAGTCCCTAGAATTAATTTAAAATTATACCTTAATCCTTATTAATTGTATAAATATTATTTTAGCCTTAAATTTTACAGGAACATCCTTGTACTTAATTTTAATTAGATTTTGGCCCTGTCTTTTTACACTTAAACCCCTGCACTTAGTATTAATTATGTTTGAGTCCTAGAATTTTTGCAAAAACAACCTTATACTTTTATAACTACTTTTCAGCCCTAATAATTTACACTTTAGTCCCTGTAATTTTATAAAATTACACATAGGTCCTTAAAAGCCTCTGTTTTTACCCTTTTGCCCCTAAAACTTCAAACTAGCATAACTTTTTACTCATAACTCCAATTTAGGTGATTCTTGCGCCAAAATTCTCGTAGGAGCATAACCTTTGCATCCCTTGCATCTACATACTGTTTTTCCTCTATTGCATATAGTGCATTGATTTTGTATGTTTTGCTTGTACTGGTATGGCGTTACATGAAGGCGAGCATACACAAGGACCACCCTACGAGGATTTTCAAGAGCAGGAATTTGAAGGGTTAGAGCAGCCTTCTGCGCAGGACGAAGGCAAGTGTCCTTGATGCATATTACACCTATTGAAATATTACTATAGAATTGCATGCTTGTGTCAATTTATTGGGAACCTATTGTTAGGGTTTTCCTTAGTAATTGTTTTTTTACCCTGTTCCTTGTCGCCTTGAACCAATGGGTGAATTGTGGGTAGAAAATGCTTAAGATGGCTTATGGGATGTGGGTTAATATTAAGGAACAATGTCACGTGGGATATGTTTGGTAAATCTTTAGTAACATGGCTTAGGGATCTATGCAAGCCAGGTGGAAAGGATGTGGTGCCGTGGGCACATGCTTGTGGTGGTAGGCTTGTTGTAGATCCTAGGAACCGGTTCTTGGAGTGACAACCCAGGACAACAGTACCAACACAAGACTGACATGGGTAAGGCTTGGCCTAGTAATTAGGTGTTCTCCCAGTGTCGGTGCAACATTTGGTGGAGCGGGGAATGGAAGTCGAGAGGACTGTCCTTGTATCTGAATGGCTCAAGAGGGGGCTCCTGGGGTGATGAGCTGCTTGTTGAAGGGCTATTACTTATGGACGGGAGTGGAACCTTAGTGGCTTGCATGTACTGGGAGACCCTTTGGAAAAGCCTCGTAGTGAAACCCTGCCACACACCAAAGGAAGTGTGTAATGTGGGTCGCGTCCATGGGCACCAGGGGAATCACGACTTGTGGGTAAAGTGGTACAAACTCTGCAGAGTATCAAACTATCATGATAGCCATGCTCACGGTTAAGAGCGGCCTGAAATCCTCACAAGATTAGTTGGGGATGGGTTGGTATGGTTGGAAAGGTGGGATGGATTGAGACTTGGTTAGTACAGCACCTTGTGAAAGTAGGGTTGGGATGACCCCACTTAGTAAATAGGATGCTTAGGTTAATTAAAAGCTCATGCAACCCACTCTATAAAGCCTTCTCTTGACTATAGCCCCATGTCATCTTTTCCCCCACTTGCTGAGTACGACATGTACTCACCCTTGCTATACCACGTTGATATTCAGCCCAAGGAGAAGATTGGAACCAATACTAAGAGGAAGGAAGCGAGTACTAGGCGATGATCCTCCAATCGATTTCTGTGGAGTTTGGGATGTCTACGCTAGATACTTTTCGCTGCATTGATGTATTTTTATTCTAGACCCACAGGTCCTTTTGTAATAAATATATGATGTAATAAATAAAGGATATGGATAATTATTCTGTTTACCATTGATGATGTACCGTATGTGTGTGTAACTTGATCCTGGGCACATGTACGGCTACACCCATTTTGTTTCTTAAAATGGGTGTTACAGAAGTGGTATCAGAGACAGGTTCAACTGCAGGACGTCAGCCTAGTTAGCCATGGACGCATTTAGGGACCCTATTTTGTCTTACATCAATACAAACTATTTTAACAAAATACTAATCCTTGTCGTTTCTCATTTTGTTGCTTTTGTTGAATTTCAGATTTATTTAACCATTGCTTATTCATGCCTTGTGATTTTAAAATATAGATGGCCCGCACCAAGCAAACCGCTCGTAAGAGTACGACTAGATGCCACTATGAACTCCTTGCCCCTAGGCGTGTTCAAAGGGAAGAAAGTGAAGAAGCAAATCAACTTGAACGCGAGAAGACCCCGGTAAGGGATGAGACGTTTCCAGAGGAACCACAAAAGGACCCTGAGGAACCTGAAGCAGAAGAAGAACCAGAAGAGTATGAGCAAGAAGAGGACCCAGAAGAACCACAAGAGGAAGAAGACCCAGAAGAGCCCGAGGACCTCGAAGAGCCTAAGAATGGTGATAACTCGGATGAGGACGAAGACCTAGCCGTTCGTATGGCCGAGAAGTACCGCTCTTTTGGACTAGAGGGTGAGACCTTCTCCAAGACTCTGCGAAAGCTACTTGAGAAGATTGGCATCACCAACAAGCCTCAGTACTTCATCAAGAAAGTGGATCGTCCTTCTCGTGAGGAATGGACAACGGAGGTCAACATCTACGACGGCGACCGCGTCATATCTACGCACCGTGGCCGCACCCCTAGGGCTACTCGTGGGGCTGCAATAGACGATGCTGCTTGGAGGGCTCTCACTAGCCTCTGCTACACTCACCGCCATGGAATAGCAAGGACAAGTTTTGCACACATTCCCCGTCGGAAGCCAGGCACGGAGAAGTACACCGTCGCTCCTACAGAATGGTATGTGAGCACCAGGGAGATGGACGAGACTCAGGGAATAGCGGTGGACTTAAGCCGCACTATGGAGGCACTACAGCGGGAGAACCACACCCTTCGGAAGAGGCTGCGCGATACTGAGGATTACATGAAGCGCGACTAGCGAGTCAAGATGGGCGAGCAAAGTGACCTCTACTCATCGGGTATCCGCACCTGGACTGCAAACTCCCCGAAGCGCGCAAGTTCCCTACCTTCGATCTCCGACGAAGTGAACTCCCATGCCTAGGAGATTCCCTTACCCGTGAATAAAGATTGTAATAATCAAATGCTTACATCGATTTACTTTCATGGTGTGATGTAATGAACTCGTTGGCTTGGTTAATAAGTGTGCTTGATGTGAGTTGTAGGATGCCTCGGCACCTTGTCCACAAGCTCATCGTTTGTTTGCTTATTAAATAAACTACCTTTTACTTATCACTCCTTGATACATTTAGATGGGGATCTTTCTTTTTGTTATTACCACACCTTGTCTCACACTACTTCCACCACCTATTCTAATCAGATGGTTCGCACTAGAGGACACGCTGGAGGTAGCAATCAGAACAACGAGGAGGGCAATAATGCTTTGAACATTGAGCAATTCTTGGCCGTACAGACTCAGCTCATGCAAACAATGATCCAAACTTTGGGCGCTATACAGCAGAACCACAACAACCAGCAGAACCACAATGCACCTCCACCTCCACCCCAGAATAGATTGGGGGAGTTCCTAAGGACTAAGCCACCTACCTTTTCCCAATCTAAGGATCCGATGGAAGCTGACGATTGGCTCAAGGCAATCGAAAAGAAGTTGATAATCGCTCAATGCAATGATCGAGAGAAGGTTCTCTTTGCAGCTCATCAGTTTTATGGTGTAGCCGCAGACTGGTGGGAAGCTTATTGCAATGCTAATGCTGATGTGGAAAGCATCACTTGGATTGAGTTTAAGGATAATTTCCGCTCCCACTATATTCCTACGGGCATCAAATTACTGAAGACAGGAATTTCAGGACCTGAGACAGGGGGACATGTCAGTAAGTGAATACTTGAATAGGTTCATCCAACTGTCCAGGTATGCTCCCGAGGATGTGAACACCGATGTGAAGAAGCAATACATGTTCATGAGGGGACTGCAGAATGACATCCAGTTTCAGTTGATAAACAATGACTATGTCAATTTCCAGAAACTGGTGGACAAGGCCATTGTGGTGGAGAACAAGCGCAATGAGATTGAGAGGGAAGGCAAGAGGAAGATGCCATTCCAAGGACAATCATATGGTAGCAACACTCGCCCCCGCATGATGCCATCTTCTAACTTATACTACCGTGCTCCCAGCACTGTCAGGCCACCCATGCAAGCTCCACGCCCAAACTTTCCAATGCAACGCTCCAACTACCAGGCACCCCGCCCTAGCCAGCAGCAGGCACCTCGTTCCACCTATCAGCAAGCACCCCGCCCCACAGCCCCAACAGCTCCACAAAACCAGAACCGCCCCACCGCAGGAAACACTAATAGTGTGAAGCGCGGATGTTATCACTGTGGACAGGAAGGTCACTTCATGGGACAGTGTCCTCAACAGAACAATGCACCAAGGCAAGCTTCAACTAACCTGCCTTCAGGAAATCAAGGACAACAGAATTACGCTCGAGGGCGCGTCAATCATGTCACTACGGAAGAAGCTGAGCAAGCTGCAGATGTGGTGCTCGGTATGTTCTTAGCTAACTCTCAACCTGCAACCATTTTGTTTGATTCGGGAGCATCGCATTCATTCATAACATCCACATATGTGGCAAAGCACAACTTACCGATTGCTCTTATGAAGCGTACCATGCTAGTTAGCTTTCCTGGTGGAGAAATGAGAACCAATCAAATATGCCCAAAGGTCGCCCTTAAAATAAGGGGGGTGGACTTCTCAGCTAATCTCATAATCCTAGACTCCAAGGGGATAGATATAATACTTGGAATGGATTGGTTACGCAAGTATGATGGAGTGATACAGTGCGCCAAGCAGTCGGTATAACTGACTAGTGCAGAGGGTACCAAGGTTGAATTCATAGCAGCCAACTCTACTACCAAGGAAGTTATACTAAACCAAACCACCGACACACCCATAGAAGAGATACGAGTGGTTTGTGAATTCCCTGATGTCTTTCCTGAAGAACTTCCAGGTATGCCACCGACCGTGACATAGAGTTTGTAATCGACTTAACACCAGGAACTGCTCCTATATCCAAGAGGCCTTATAGGATGCCAGTTAATGAGTTGGTAGAACTAAAGAAGCAATTACATGAGATGCTAGAGAAAGGTTTCATTCGCCCTAGTTCCTCACCTTGGGGAGCTCCAGTAATCTTTGTCGAGAAGAAGGATAAGACTCAGAGGATGTGTGTGGACTATCGTTCTCTTAATGATGTAACCATCAAGAATAAGTATCCACTACCGTGGATTGAAGACTTGTTCGATCAGATGAAAGGAGCTTGTGTATTCTCCAAGATTGATCTACGATCCGGGTATCACCAGTTGAAAATCAGACCATCAGACATACCCAAGACGGCTTTCAGAACAAGATATGGGTTATATGAGTATACGGTAATGTCATTTGGGTTAACCAATGCACCGGCTTACTTCATGTACCTTATGAATAAGGTGTTCATGGAGTACTTGGATAAGTTTGTTGTGGTTTTCATTGACGACATCTTGGTGTTTTCAAAGAATGAAGAAGAGCATGAGGGACACCTCAGGCTAGTTCTAGAGAAGCTACGTGAACACCAGCTGTATGCCAAATTAAGTAAGTGCGAATTCTGGCTGAAGGAGGTAGGATTTCTTGGTCATGTGATCTCTGCTGGAGGAGTGTCAGTCGATCCAAGCAAGGTAAAGGACGTTCTAGATTGGAAACCACCACAAACAGTAAAGGAGATTAGAAGTTTTCTTGGATTAGCTGGATACTATCGACGATTCATAAAGGACTTCTCCAAAATAGCAAAGCCAATGACGACACTGTTAGAGAAGGACAAGAGTTTCGAATGGACTCAGCGTTGTCAAACCAGCTTTGAAGAATTGAAGAAGAGATTAACGTCAGCCCCTGTCTTAATCTTACCTGACATCAATAAGAGTTTTGACATATACTGTGACGTATCGAGGCAAGGACTAGGATGTGTGCTCATGCAGGAAGGTCATGTTGTGGCATATGCATCTAGGCAATTACGGAAGCATGAAGAGAAGTACCCAACACACGATTTGGAATTAGCGGCAGTAGTACATGCTCTGAAAATTTGGAGGCACTACATTCTTGGTCATCGTTGTGAGATCTATACGGATCACAAGAGTCTCAAGTACATATTCACTCAGACGGAGTTGAACCTAAGACAACGACGTTGGTTAGAGTTGATTAAGGACTATGATGTGGGTATTAACTATCATCCAGGGAAGGCGAATGTTGTTGCAGATGCCCTGAGTAGAAAGGCCTATTGCAGTCAGTTAATCGTGGAAAGGCTACCACCAGCACTCTGCAAGGAGTTTGAACGACTAAACCTTGGGTTTGTGAATGAGTTGGAGGCCGTCGCAATGGAGGTAGAACCAACTCTCAATGAAGAAATTCGCAAAGGACAGCTAGAAGATGAGAAGTTAAGTGAGATCAAAAAGCTCATTAAGGAAGGAAAAGCTACCGACTTCACAGAAGATGAGAAGGGTATTATATGGATAGGTAAAAGAATATGTGTGCCAGACAAAAAGCCCCTTCGTGACATAATACTACGGGAAGCACACGATTCTGCATACTCCATTCATCCAGGAAGTACCAAGATGTATCAAGACTTGAAGACCCGTTATTGGTGGCATGGCATGAAGCGTGATGTCGTAGAGTATGTTGCGGTGTGTGACACATGTCAACGTGTCAAGGCAGAACACCAACGACCCGCCGGACTACTTCAACCTCTAAAGATTCCTGAGTGGAAGTGGGAACAAGTCGGTATGGACTTCATAGTTGGATTACCCCGTACACAGTCGGGATACGATTCTATAAGGGTTATAGTTGATCGTTTAACCAAGGTGGCACACTTTATTCCCGTAAAGACAACTTATAGTGGTGCGAAACTGGCAGAACTATACATGTCAAGGATAGTGTGTTTACATGGAGTCCCTAAGAAGATAGTATCTGACAGAGGCTCTCAGTTCACCTCGAGGTTTTGGGAGAAGGTACATGAATCTCTTGGCACCAAGTTGAACTTCAGCTCTGCGTATCACCCTCAGACTGATGGACAGACCGAGAGGACGAACCAAATACTAGAAGACATGTTGAGAGCTTGTGCTTTGAAATATGGCAAGAGTTGGGACAAGAGTCTACCCTACGCAGAATTTTCCTATAACAACAGTTATCAAGCAAGTATAGGGATGGCGTCTTTCGAGTTCTTATATGGAAGAAAGTGTAGGACACCTCTGTTCTGGAATGAGACAAGAGAGAACCAAGTCTTCGGACCTGAGATACTACAAGAAGCAGAAAGACAAGTTAAGATTGTACGTGAGAACCTAAAGGTTGCACAGTCAAGGCAGAAAAGCTACGCCGATCGTAGGCGAAGAGACCTATCCTTCGAGATTGGAGACTTCGTATATCTCAAGGTATCACCCATGAGGGGTGTTAGACGCTTCAAAGTAAAAGGAAAGTTAGCACCACGTTACATCGGCCCTTTCAAGATTCTTGATAGAAGAGGAGAAGTCGCATATCAGTTGGAGCTACCCTCACATCTCACGGATGTGCATGACGTGTTCCATGTGTCCCAGTTAAAGAAGTGCTTAAGAGTGCCTGAAGAACAACTCCCTGTTGAGGAAATAGACCTTCGGAAAGACCTCACATATACGGAACAACCAGTCAAGATCCTAGAAGTTGTTGAGAGAGTTACGAGAAATAAGGTGATCCGGATGTGCAAGGTGCTCTCGAATCATCACACGGAAGAAGAAGCCACCTGGGAGCGCGAAGAAGAATTAAAAGCCGAGTTTCCCCGCCTCTTCATCAATCTTTCCGAATCTCGAGGGCGAGATTCATTTTTAAGGGGGGTAGGTTTGTAACACCCTACTTTTGCAAATTCTAAAAATGCCAACTATTAGCATTTAGGAGTTTAATTAAATAACCTAGGACAAATTGTTTTTATAATAGATTAAATTATTGTAATAGCATAACATGTCATATTCATATAGATTTTCATTGCATTATGCATTTAGTTTAATTATTATTTATTTACTAGGAATATTAGGTATAGAATTAGAATAGAAATTAGACAAGGAAAAGAATTGAGAAAGAAAAAGAAAAGAAAGGGAGGAACTAGAACAGTGGGCCGAAACCCACCATTCAGCCCACCCCTCCCCTCTCCCCACCTCCTCCTTTCGGCCCAGCCAGCCAGACCGCCTCCCCTTCCTTCATTCTCTCCCCCCGCGGCCCACCCTCTCGGCCGGCCCAACGCGCGCGCGGCCCGCTCCTCCCGCTCTCTCTCTCTCTCTCTCTCTCTCTCTCTCTCTCTCTCTCTCTCTCTCTCTCTCTCACTGACACGCGGGCCCCACCTGTCATTCCATCCTCCGCCTCTCTCTCTCCCGTCGCTGGAAACCGACGCCGCCGCCGTCGATCTCCCTCCCCCCGACCTCCCCGACTCCCGAAACCGGCGCCCGAGCGCGCGCGACCGCCTCCACTTCCCTCCCCCCCTAACTTTCGGCCGTTACGAACCCCCCCCCCCCCCGCGCGCATCAATGGCGCTAGTGGCCATTGATGGCCGGAGAGCCCCGCGCCGGCTCAATTTGCCCGCCTCCGCGCCTATAAAGCACCCTCTCGGCACCGTCCTACTCCGCCGCCGCTCCTCCGCTCTCTTCCGCTCGCTCGCGACCATCGGACGACCTCCCCCACCGAGCTCCGACCACCGACGCCACCGAGCTGCGCCGCCGACCCCCTCCCGGCCTTCCCGCACCCGCGCAACCTGCCGGTGAGACTCCCCTCCCTCCCCTCTTTCTCCCGGGACTCTCGCGGCGAGGAATGGCCGACCGGAGTGCCATTCCGGCCGGTCTCCGGCGAGCCCCGCCGCGCGCCGCCGCCTAACCGGCCGCCGGCGACGACCTTCCCCCGCCCTTTAATTCTGGCCGTTGGATCTTGATCCAACCGTCCAGATTACATACCCCTTCGGGTTATGTAATCGGTCCACCGTGAACCAGTGGACCAATGGTCCACAGAACCTATAGATTCGGTCCACGCATTTCTAGTTTAAAATTAATTCAATTAATTCCTGGATATTGTGGCAGTTTTGCATTTTAGCCCCTGTGCTTAGCTTAAATTAGGTTTAGGTCCCTGTTTTTGTGCAGAATAAATAAATATTTGTTTTTAGACCCCTGAACTTTATAATAATTATTTTTTAGCACTACATTTTTACAAAAAGCCCTATACCTTTAAGAAATTATATTTTTGCCCTATAAATTGTAGAAAACCCCTGGAATTGTTTTAAATTATATTTTAATCCAGTCTTTTTATATTATTAATGGTATAAATATTATTTTAGCCCTAAAAATTTACAGAAACACCCTTATGCATTATTTAAATTATTATTTGACCTTGTAATTTTATAAAAGACCCCTGGACTGATCTTAATTATGTTTTAGTCCCTAGAATTAATTTAAAATTATACCTTAATCCTTATTAATTGTATAAATATTATTTTAGCCTTAAATTTTTACAGGAACATCCCTGTACTTAATTTTAATTAGATTTTGGTCCTATCTTTTTACACTTAAACCCCTGCACTTAGTATTAATTATGTTTGAGTCCTAGAATTTTTGCAAAAACAACCTTATACTTTTATAACTACTTTTCAGCCCTAATAATTTACACTTTAGTCCCTGTAATTTTATAAAATTACACATAGGTCCTTAAAAGCCTCTGTTTTTACCCTTTTGCCCCTAAAACTTCAAACTAGCATAACTTTTTACTCATAACTCCAATTTAGGTGATTCTTGCGCCAAAATTCTCGTAGGAGCATAACCTTTGCATCCCTTGCATCTACATACTGTTTTTCCTCTGTTGCATATAGTGCATTGATTTTGTATGTTTTGCTTGTACTGGTATGGCGTTACATAAAGGCGAGCATACACAAGGACCACCCTACGAGGATTTTCAAGAGTAGGAATTTGAAGGGTTAGAGCAGCCTTCTGCGCAGGACGAAGGCAACTGTCCTTGATGCATATTACACCTATTGAAATATTACTATAGAATTGCATGCTTGTGTCAATTTATTGGGAACCTATTGTTAGGGTTTTCCTTAGTAATTGTTTTTTTACCCTGTTCCTTGTCGCCTTGAACCAATGGGTGAATTGTGGGTAGAAAATGCTTAAGATGGCTTATGGGATGTGGGTTAATATTAAGGAACAATGTCACGTGGGATATGTTTGGTAAATCTTTAGTAACATGGCTTAGGGATCTATGCAAGCCAGGTGGAAAGGATGTGGTGCCGTGGGCACATGCTTGTGGTGGTAGGCTTGTTGTAGATCCTAGGAACCGGTTCTTGGAGTGACAACCCAGGACAACAGTACCAACACAAGACTGACATGGGTAAGGCTTGGCCTAGTAATTAGGTGTTCTCCCAGTGTCGGTGCAGCATTTGGTGGAGCGGGGAATGGAAGTCGAGAGGACTGTCCTTGTATCCGAATGGCTCAAGAGGGGGCTCCTGGGGTGATGAGCTGCTTGTTGAAGGGCTATCACTTATGGACGGGAGTGGAACCTTAGTGGCTTGCATGTACTGGGAGACCCTTTGGAAAAGCCTCGTAGTGAAACCCTGCCACACACCAAAGGAAGTGTGTAATGTGGGTCGCGTCCACGGGCACCAAGGGAATCACGATTTGTGGGTAAAGTGGTACAAACTCTGCAGAGTATCAAACTATCATGATAGCCGTGCTCACGGTTAAGAGCGGCCTGAAATCCTCACAAGATTAGTTGGGGATGGGTTGGTATGGTTGGAAAGGTGGGATGGATTGAGACTTGGTTAGTACAGCACCTTGTGAAAGTAGGGTTGGGATGACCCCACTTAGTAAATAGGATGCTTAGGTTAATTAAAAGCTCATGCAACCCACTCTATAAAGCCTTCTCTTGACTATAGCCCCATGTCATCTTTTCCCCCACTTGCTGAGTACGACATGTACTCACCCTTGCTATACCACGTTGATATTCAGCCCAAGGAGAAGATTGGAACCAATACTAAGAGGAAGGAAGCGAGTACTAGGCGATGATCCTCCAATCGATGCCTGTGGAGTTTGGGATGTCTACGCTAGATACTTTCCGCTGCATTGATGTATTTTTCTTCTAGACCCACGGGTCCTTTTGTAATAAAGATATGATGTAATAAATAAAGGATATGGATAATTATTCTGTTTACCATTGATGATGTACCGTATGTGTGTGTAACTTGATCCTGGGCACATGTACGGCTACACCCATTTTGTTTCTTAAAATGGGTGTTACAATAGTGCGGTACGGCCATGAATTTTGCCATCGCTGGTCAACCAATAATAGCATGATAAGCTGATTCAAAGTCAGCCACATGGAAAAGAATGCGCTCGGTCCTGAAATTCTCACGAGTCCTAAAAGTGACAGGCAGAATGATCTATCCAATGGGGACTGAAGTCTTGCCAGGCACAATCCCGTGGAAGGGTGAAGAACTCAGCTGGAGGTCACTGACCGATAGGTCGAGCTCCAAGAGGGTCTTAGTGAAAATCAAGTCTAGGCTGCTTCCTCCATCGATGAGTATTTTGTTGAACTTGACTTCCTTCACTGTAGCAGTGAGCACCAGTGGGCAGCGGCCTCGCTTGAGCAAGTGCTTGGGATGATCCGACCGATCAAAGTTGATCGGTATTTCAGACCACCTCATGAACTGGGGCGCTGCCAGCTCTACTGAATTGATCTCTCATAGTTCCAGCTTTTGCTTGCACTTGGACATGTAAGCGTTCAGGCCTCCGGAGATGAAGTTGACTTCCTTCCGAGGCTCCCAGAACTCTCCCGTTTCATCCTTGTTGTCACCGTCCTTAGCTTTGTCTTTGCCATTGCGCCTCAGCGGATCCTTGGCCACCTTGAGCGCACAGTTGCAAAGCCTTTCAACCGGTAACAATCTTTTTCTTTATGGTTCCCCTTGGGGTGCCATAGGCACGGGCCGCTCGGCAAGTCGTCCATGGTTGGTTGGTTCATTCGAGGATTCCTCTGTGATCGGTCTACCGTAGCAACCATGTTGTCAGACTTCCTCTTCTTGTCCTTCCTGAAGGACTTTGGCTTGTCCGACCGCTTCTCCTTGCTTTTTCTCCGAATGTCGTCTAACGCCGACTCGCTCGATGCGAACTTATCAGCAATCTTGAAGCATTCCCGAGCGGTTAGCTTGAGGTCATGATTCCTCCGACCGATTTCCCGAACCAAGTCATCGTTGCGGATGCCTCCTTGGAAGGCAACAATGATCTACTGATCTGGGATATTGGAAATATCGGTCTTCTAGGCACAGAATCGCTTGATGTAGTCACGGAGGGGCTCATCCGACTTCTACTTCATCTGAGTGAGGTCGAAGTGATTTCCTGGTTGGTTGCAAGTAGCTTGGAAACTTTCAATGGTCTTCCTATTGAGGTCTCCCCAAGAGGTGACTGACTTCTCTGGAAGTGATGTAAGCCAAATCCGAACGGTTGGATCAAGGCAGACCGGCAGGTAATTAGCCATTACATAGGTATCTCCTCTGGCCGACCGAATCGCTGTGCTATAGAGCTGAAGCCACTCTCAAGGATTGGTCTGACCATCATATTTCTCGATGGGGACTGGCTTTAATCCTTTTGGCCACCGAGCTATGAGAAGCTCTGGTACATAAGCCTTGATGCCATTGAACTCTTCATTGTTTGGAGTGGGTGACCGTCTATATCGGACTGGAGATGGATTTGGGCGATGGTTGTGTCGCAGGCCAACATCATCATCATGGTGATGATGCCAATTGTCATCATCATGATTATTGTGCCGATCCCGATCGTCTTGCCGACATCAGTCGTCACGGTTGTTTCTTGGAGGGGGGTCACGTCGGTCTTCTCACCGGTCGTCCCGTCGGTCATCCCATCGGTCGTCCCGCCAATCATTAGTCCTCTGACTACGGTGCTCCTCCTCATAATGTCGGTTGTCCCAAGCACGTTGGTCATAATGAGAGTTGATAGTATTTCGTCCATCGCAGATGCTGAGGGAGTTTCTCAAATCTTCATGCCTTCGACGACCACATGAAATCGCGTGACTAGAGCTCGTTGCAGACTGTGATTTGTCCCTAGCCGCATCTTGAGGTGTAGCTGCCTTGAGCATAGCCACTGCTTTCTACATCGCGGGGGTCTGATATGTTGCATCAGCCATCAAAGTATTGAGCAACGTCTTAACCCTGGGGATGTTATTCTGGGGGGTGTCATAGACCTTGATGCAATCCACTTCAATGTCTGGTCCAAGATCTAGTCGGCGTGCGAGGCGTAATCTGCATGACCCTCAGTCGATGGCGGTGTCCTACCGACAAGTCATTGTCTGGAGGATTATCCTCCCTCTTGCCTTCATCTGCAGGATCTTCTGCATGGCCGTCTTCTTCTTTGTGACCGTCTTCCGGTTCACCCTCCTTATCGTCGTCCCCTGATGGATTTTCCTCTATATCAACCATGTTCACGGTAAGAAGGTATGAGTAGGCTGATCCGACCGAGTCCTCATCAAAGGATCGGACCAACTTTAAGTCGTTCCCTGAGGATGGATCTGCTTTGTCGAATCCGAGTAGGACCAATGCTGGGATTAAATCCAATGAGCTTGGTGATCGAGCCATAGAGAAGGCTACGGCCGAGTCGGATCGATGGTTTTCTAGACCTAAGCCTCCGTTGTCGCCGACTGCGAAGTCGAGTGATCCAAAGGAGATCTTGAAGTCTAGCGAGTACTAGATGATGGGAATCTTGGCCATCATAGTCAACGAAGAATCTCGGCAAGCCTTGTCCCCTACCTAGCGCGCCAACTGTCGAGACTTGAACTCGGCAATATATTTATAGGGCTACGACGATACTAAGAACTACGATGGTTTGCAAAAGATGCCGAGTTATACAGGTTTGGGCCCTCTCGATGAGAGTAAAAACCCTACGTCCTGTGTTCTGTGGATTGTATTTCTTGTAATGTCGTGTCTTCAATGGAGTTCCTGCCACCTTATATATCCTTACAGCAAGGGGTACATGAAGGGTTCTACTCATAATCTACAAGGATTTACATAGAAAGTCTATCTCTATTTGCCTTGTGCTCCAAGCCGACTCGGTCGGTTTCCTTATTGATGAAGTACTCGGTTGGTTACTGACTTAGGCATGTCTACGGATACCCATAAGGTAAGTATTCCACAACCGCCCTGGGAAGGACCATACATCCTCTCCCAAGTCATCCGACCTAGCACCTACAAGCTGAAGACCGTGGAGGGCGATGGGCTCAAGAACGCGTGGAACATCTCACAGCTACGTAAATTCTATCCCAAATTCTTCGTTTCATGCATTCTCTGCATGCCTCGCTCGCTCTAATGTGACGCCTGACCCCTCCCAAGGGGTCGAGCGCCACTCGGGGGCTATAGGGCACACTGCACCACATGTCTTTCTTTTTCTTTCTTTTCTTTCTTTTTCTAAAAGAAAACAGCAACCTCTTGGCCCTAAATCCCGCCACAGTGATGAACAAAGTAAGTCATGAGTGATGTAGGTTCACAGTTGAGTCGGTCGGACAGCACGATGTTATGCTAGCCCCAGCGGCCATGACAACAGCCATCACCAGCAAGGCCAAACCTCAAAGGACTCGGGGCTCAAACTTTGCAAGTCAAAATAGGAGGAGCAAAGGGCCAACATTCTTAACAGTTGAACTAAACATGAATAAAAATTGTTTAAGGCTACCACGGGCCAACAAATTTAACAAGCACATGTTCAAATTTAGACTATTACACGACACCGGGCATGATAACCCTCTAAGCAAACAACTAAAACCCTAACTAACTACTCCTTCTCTCCGGTCCCAGGAAGAGCCTCCTCCTCATGCACGCTCGCCAGGACGTCCGCGTGAGGGTGGGTATGGTCCCAGATCGCCTCCAACTACGTGGGAGTATACCCCTTGACATGGCCTGCACTCACCGCCTCGTATTCGGCCTCCTCCAAGTCGAAGTGGGTTGCAAACACCGAGAAGGCAGTACACATGCCAAACCGCACTCCTCGCTTGACCCACTCGTGACTCGCGGTCATCAAGACCCCGACTCGCTCAACGAGAGCGGCGCCAGGAGGCAACACCACATGGAGCTCTCAAGCGGCCCGTTCTATCATGGTGCGTAGTGCATCCTTCTCCATGACCTCCTGGCGGAGAAAACCTTCCACTGCCGCCAGCTTCGACTACAGGTCTACTCAAGGCCGATAGGGGTCAGCGAGCCAAAGAATGAGAATCTACAAGTCTGCACAAGTTTGAAATGACAGGGGAAAGATTACCTGCTTCCTTCTGGTGGGCACCTTACTGCTGCACCAGGTAGCCGACTTCCGCTCCGGTAGAGGCCATCGCTGCCTCATCCACTTTCTCACGGCAAGACTTCTCCTGCTGAAGCGCAAGGCCGAGAGCTTCGACCTCCGTGGTGCTGAATGTGGCCCGTACCACGGCCTCGTCCCGCACCACTCAAGCTGTGGCAAGATCACGCTCCGCCCTGCCCAGCTGAAGCTCGACCTGCTCCAAGGATGCCTCCAACTCCGTCGCCTTCGTACCCAGCTTCTCGCCGTGATGATGCTCCTCCTCCAATTGTTGACGCGCGGCAGCCAGAGCTCGCAGGCCTGTGACGAATAAGGCCTCGCACTCAAAATTCAGTGCCCAATACGCTGCAAGGACCTGAAGGCCGACGGGGTCGCATGAACTCTTCATCATCCCAAGCTATTAGACGACAAGCATGAGCTCCGCCTCTGTCAGAGGCATGGCCGGATCCATGCGAGATGCAATATCGCTGACCCCAGCAACCATGGTGACAGCAGCTCCATAACCCGTGCCAGGCTCGGTGATCCCGGGCATGCCACCGCCCGAAGCACTGCCGACGGTGTGCTATGCTCCCGCCGCCGACACGCGCATGCCAGAGTCCGATGCCACGGCAACGGCATCGCGCGCCCTCGCTTCGGCGGCGGCATCCCACTTGAGCGCCTTCGCCAGGGTCAGACGCGGTCGATGGGTCCTCGCGCCAACTGCCCGACACTTTTTGATCGGCGCATCACCGCTCGCCACCTCATCACGCGGACGCTTCTCCGCGGCCCCTACGGGAGGCGTGACTTTGGCTTCGACGACAAAGGGCGGCATCCTGACCTGCGCCGGCTCGACCTCCTACACTGGATCGACCTCCTGCACCATCTCAACCTCTCGCTCCCGCCCCTCGGGCTCAACCACGCCCTCGATAGGACACCTCACCGGCGAGGCCTGCCCGCCGACGACGGTGTCGACCGGCGTCGGCAACAGAAGACTCTCCACTGAGCTCGATTGACACAGCGCCACCTCTTTGACTAAGCGAGGGCCCACAAAGGTCCCCGACCTAGAAGGCGACAGTGAGACCAAGTATGACCCTGCCCCTAGGGTTGGACGTGCTAACGGTGCATAGCCGAGCCCGGCCGCCAAACTGAAGTCACCCTCGAGGTCCTCTTCACCGTCAAGATCCTCATCACCGCCATCATCCTCCCTGCCATCCTCGGAATCCACGAGCTTACTGACAGCCTCCACACTGTCAGACTAATTGTCATCCCCGACTTCACCCTCCTCCTCCTCCATCGACGCGGTCGACAGGGTGTATGAGATCTCCCCCCTAGCTCCCTCTGCTTCCTTTGCACCTACCGATGATACGACCTCTCCTCCTTTGCTTGCCTCGCCAGGATGTCGATGTCTTTCCTCTTCCATGCCTCCCTCTTGGCCTTCCACTACTCCACTCTTCGAAGACGATTCGCGGTCCGCAGAGCTTGGTCCTCAGACAACCGGAGGCGGGGAGTCTTGATCAGGCGTGTCCACTGAGACTAAAGACACGGACACAGGGATAAGATATATTGCTGCGATAACTAAGGGGGCCACGAGCAATATGGAAAAGAATGTAGAGCAGGAAGAAACTTCTTACCATGTTGATAGCTTATGGGTCCGGATGCATCACCGGCCCGTCGAGAATGGGCCAGGGATGAGCAGAGGACCCCAGTGCCGCCCTCACCCGCTTTGCAACTTTGTCGTCAGGCAGTATCTCCACCTCCATCATGTTGTCCTACATGACGTGGTTGTTCTCATCGACCAAAAACATGGGGGATCGCCGGGCCGACAATGGCGAGAATCACCACTTGTGGAACCACCTGATGACCCCGGTGCCATCGAGACCGCACAGCTTGAGGTGAGAGATCACGTCGAGGGCATCCCTGAGCCACTTCTTCCCGTCCCTCCTCATCCCCTAGTGCCAACTTTCCCGAGCCTAGGAAATGTCCCCACTGGTGTAGTCAGAAAAGGGATGGACCTTATTGTTGCACAGGTAGAACCATCTCTTGTGCCCCCCCACCCCCAAGATTGGTTGGGGTGGGCATCTAGATATACTCTGCCACGCGCTCCCCTTGGAGCTAGATTCCGATGCACCTGATGGTGCAAGGGAAGTTTTCGACCCCGATCCTGCGCCAGATGCAGGATGCGTGGGAGAAGTAGCACCACAGATCGAAGTTGGGCGCTATCCCCAGGAACCCCTCACACAGGGCCATGAAGGCTAAGATATGCAGGACCCCACTAGGGTTTAGGTGCTGCAGCTCCGCCTTGTGGAAGAGCAGCGCAGGAAGGAAGTCATGCGACGCCCTTCCAAGCCCGCGCCCGTGAAATGGGACGAACGACACCTTGTAGCCCCGAGGGCGCTCCAGTTGCATATCATTCCCCGGCACCACCCACTCCACCGCTCCGGTGAGGGGCACCAAGAGTCCGGCGCTGACGAGTCCCTCCAGCTCCTTCTTTGTCACCGTGGATCGACTGAACACTGACATGATGGCATGGGAAAGAGGCGAGTGCAAGAGAGAGAGGAAGGTGGCGACTGCAAAGCTATGCTTTAAACAGGAAGGCGTGTAGGCTGAAAGAGGGAAGAAAGGAGGATGACGCCCCGTGCTGGACTTAAATAGGGGGCGCACCCTAGAAGCCATGATCCAATTTAACCATGGGGCCCAATCATGATCTCCCCGAGGTAAAAGACCTAACTTCTCACCGCAATGTTCGCGGCTAAAATTTCACCATGTCCTCCCCATCTCTCTCCATCTCCCCTACGATCCTCTGGCTTCTGTTACACACCAAGGCGCCCTAGGGTGGTGGCCCCGCAACCCTCATTACTCGGGCAGAGAAAACGCACCCACGATCGCCATGTTGTGGGAGATGAGGCGACGCAACGGCTCAACTAGGACCACCACAATGCACGCACAAGTAAACACGCTACCCTTGCCTCGGGCGGTGGGGAGACGGTTTGGAGACCGACAAAATCCCACACCCTCCTTAATTTCCCCTAGATTTAAGGGAGCGAACCCATTGAAGCCCATCTGAGGTCTCCCGTGTTCTGCATCCCAAAGACCCGTCCATGAGGCCCCTCGGGTCCGACCGGCATCGGCCTAAGTGCCGACACAATGAATCACGACTCGCTCGATTCAACTGGGATCGGCGGGCGCAAGTAAGACGGGATTCTAAGGCTGGCCCTGTGGAGGTGTTCAACAGATGCCCGGTGCATAAAACAAGAGTAAGGGGCATGAGCGATTTGCACACCTAGCGGCCAACACCCTAACCCCTGGGGGTCGAAGGCATCACGGAGTTGCGTTTGAGTCTCGTTCCGACCCGTCCGTTAGTATCTCCTAGGAGAGAGGCAGCTAGCCACTGCGACCTATCTAACGGTCAAGGTAACCAGTCGAGTCAGAAAAATTGGATTTATGAGGCCGACCACCAGCTGGCTCACTAGGACCCCGCCGACGGGGAACTGGGGGTCTCACTCGAACAAACCCGACAGCAGCTCACCGAGCACCATGTTTCAACCATCGAGGCTAAAACGTGGCCCGACTCTACCCTCCGCTTCATGAATGAGGCACGGATGGGGAACATGACCAAGTCAAAATAGTTACTCGACTAGTCGGACTGCACCGAGTAGCGACTCGAGGACTGACATTGTCGGCTGAGACCCCATGGCAGAGTCGCACAAACAAGTCTCTTTATTGATATGTGTAGCAAGAGGACGATTCATACACGAAATTATTACACGCGCTATGGTGCGCGAGGTAAAAGAAAGAGAAAAAATAAAAATTGACCTTGCAGAACACACTACAATAAGAGTCGGTACCCGCACCTTGGTGGGCGCATACGAGGGGAAGCAGTTGTAATGCTTCGTTATTGTGGGAAAGATGGTCTCATTCGAGAGCGCGGCATTCCTCAGGCCAATGAAGCTAGCAGATTATTTGCACCCTGGTGATGCAAATGCTGCTGAGCTAGGGGACTAGGGTCCCCACAGGAATAAGAGGGCCAGTGCGGCGCCTCTTCCTGTCCCCATCCTTACTGACGCCATCAAAGGCGAACAGGGGAGCGCCTGAGAAACCACCTAGGCCTTCCATAAGAGGGCCCCTTACTTCTCACCGGGTATCGGCAAGCAGGAAAGGTTATGAGGCTCGTATCCCCTGACCGGCAATTGCCATTGCGAGCGACAGTCACAACGGTGGCATCCTCATGGAACACAGGATCGTTCTACGTCCCGCCATGGAGGCCGCCAAAGGGGAGCACCATGCCACACGGTCCCAAGACATCGTCTTCACCTTCGCTCTCACTTTCATCTCCCAATAGGCGCCCACTTCCAACCGTCGTACCTGCACCAGACCGCTCCATATGGTGCCCGCCAAGCGACGCTAACTTAAGGCAGGTAGCCGAGTCAAGGAGCAAGGGAAGCCTTGAGGCAAGTTTGGATAAAGAAACGCTACCCCGTGGCATCCTTAAATAGCCAAGCCACCCCGGGCCACGGCCTTGGATTCACCTCGTAACGCACAGTGCACCAGAATTAGGCACGGTAAAAAGATGCCCTTGCGCATCACATGCCAGAAAAAGACAACATCCCTGCCATTTCAGCAGTGTCGTGTCTCGCCTTTTAAGGCAATCTGGACGCGCCTTATCATGAGGGCAATACGGACAACCTTTGCGTTGTGGCGCTCTGAACCGTCTGCTCGGTCCAGGGGATGGAGCCCGAGAGATTCAGGTGCGACAACGCGCTGGTGACCCTTTCCAACAAATTAAGCCAAAGCGCGAGTTTCGCCAAAACTCGCCCTCTGGCTCGGGGGCTACACCCGATGGGTGCGCTCACGCGCACCCCGATCACAAAACAAACTAACCATCTCACGACGAATCAGCCAAAGCACGATTTTCACCAAAACTCGCCCTCTGGCTCAGGGACTACATACGTCGGGTGCGCTCACGCGCATCTCTCTCGGGAATAAGAACAATCAAGGGATGAACTCGCACTGACCACAACTTCGGCTTCAAAGACCCCCCAAATGACTCTTCGATTCACTCGAGGGCTCGGGAGCTGCTGTCGAGGGTAAGAACCAGGGATGCCACATAGCACCCCTCGGAGCCTAGCTGAAGTCTGAGATGATAGACTCACCGGAGCATTGCTGGAGCACCGCCCGACTAGGGCCCACTAAGAGAGGTGACATGCTAGCCGAAAGCCCCGGGGGCGAAGGCCACACCATTCCTAATCCGCTCGACTGCCCAGAGGTTGGGGGCCAGCCATGCTTCGCTCGACCCTCCTGGGGGTCAGGGCCGCAACGATTCGCTTGACCCCCCCGAGGAGTCGAGACAAAGCGGGAGCGACCAAGTGAGACTCGAAGGCAACACGCCTCCTCGAGCTGTTTGCTGAGTCACCCATCCTAGCTTGGCTGAACTCCAAGATAAGGAAAGTTGCACACCTCCACCATCACCAATAGTGCGGGCCCTAGGGCTTCCGAATAAGCATTGCTCCTGCCAAACCACATCAGTGGGACCGACACTAATGACGGGATGGCCTAATGGATTGTTGACCCCGCCAAAAATAGCGGATGGGGGGAACTCGATTACCCAACAGAGATAGGATAGATCCCAACTCCAAGTGGGCCCAGACAAGCACAGCCCAAAGCATCGACCCCCGCTGAAGGGGGTCGAGTGGGGTGATGGCAAACACCTAATCGACCGACCCGCATTAAATGCAGCCCCTGGTACAAGCGCACAGTCTTCAAGGGTCAAATCCCTCAGCATACCTGCTCCCTCATCTTCACAGGCATTCGCTGACAATGGTAGGCGTAGCGAAGGCTCACTACGACGCTGTGTCCCGATGACTCACCTAATGATGATGAAGGACGGCCTGATAGATAGCCGAATTGAACTATGCTGGGGCTATGTAACGACACCCATGCTACACCTCCCCCCGAATGACAGGGCACGCCTCCTACAGAAGCAAAGGAGCTTGGCCCAACAACGGAAAATGGGGGCACGCCTGAACACAGTGCCCCCCCCCCCCTAACACAAGACCAAGGAGACGCAACCGACAATGACCGAAGACCACACCATCGACCCGGAACTTCACATTCTCCAGTACGGTTCTGCCAACTCCACGTGTAGAAATCTCTCTCTCTCTCTCTCTCTCTCTCTCTCTCTCTCTCTTTGTAAATGGGACCTACCCCTCGAGATATAAAAGGGGAGGCCATTCTTCTTCCTAAGCACAAAACAACACACCTGACATAGATGAGCTCATTTTGAGACTTGGAGACTTCTCCTCTCTCGCCACCTTTGTACACCCCGGTGTAAGTAACACAAGCTGGCCTAAGAACTGGACGTAGGGGACTTCGCTGAACCAGTATAATCCCCCGTGTTCTCTTGCATAGCCATTACCGAAATCGAAGTGCGCATCCCTAGAACAAATACTACTTGTCGGTGATTGAAACACTGACAAAGAGCAAAGAATGAATTCCAGGCTAGCATTGTGAAGATAAGGAGTGACAATGGGACTGAATTCAAGAACACAATAGTTGAAGAGTACTGTGACAAGAAGGGGATCAAGCATGAATTCACCGCTACATATACTCTCAAGCGGAATGGAGTAGTGGAGAGGAAGAACAAGACACTCATCACCCTTGCTCGTGCCATATTAGACAAGTATGGAACTCATGAGAGGTTTTGGGCTGAAGCAATCAACACAGCATGCTACACTTCCAACCGTGTCTATCTCCACCGGTTGTTGAAGAAGACACCCTATGAGCTATTGGTTGGACGGAAACCAAATGTTTCCTATTTTCAGGTCTTTGGTTGCACTTGCTACATTCTCAAGAAGAGGAGGAAGCCCAAGAAATTTGAGAGCAAAACTGATGAAGGAATTCTTGTTGGTTATTCAGGGACTTCTAAAGCATATAGGGTCTAAAACTCAGCCACAGGATGTGTGGAAGAATATTATGATGTGCAATTTGATGAGTCAAATGGTTCACAAAAAGGAGATGAATTTCATGAAGTGAACATTGAAGATGAGCCCATGAGGGAAGCTTTGAGGAACATGACCGTGGGCAAGGTTTTGCCCCACGAGGCCAATGATGGTGATATTGATGAGCCCTCATCTCCACCACTTCAACCAACCTCTTCCTACGAGGTGCAAGAATCAAACCAATATGCCATTGCCTCACCCACTAGTTCCTCTCAAGATTCATTGGGAGTGCATCCACCTACTCATAAGGGAACCTAAGAGAGAAGTGAGGCACAAGCCTCCCCACATACTATACCTCAAGCCACTTCTCCAAGATCTTCACACAACACCCCCACATCTTCACCAAGCTCTAGCTCCAAAACAACAAAGCATATGAGTGATTCCCCCACCTCACTAAGAATCCAAGACACTCCTATCTCAAGAGAGCGAGCAATCCATGATGCACAAGATACATCATGATGAGAACATGACACCTATGGATACACACAACACTCCTCCAACTAAGATGAAAGTTCACGCGCATCACCTGAATTTACAGGTGAGCTCGTTTTTAATGTTTTGTTTATGTGGTTTTGAGAATAGATTGCTACCTAATGATTTAACTATTGTTAGGAACCATGGAGATGATGATGATATAGCTGGGGAGGAGATTGGAGGCGTGATGGGCCAGCAAGGACGTCCAAGCCAAGGTGGAGCCCAATCCAAAACCGACTTCGAGTCGGTTTTGGGGCCCAGGACCAGTCTGCACTAAAACGGACGCCCATGATGCATACGGACTTGGATTTAGATGTTCTACATATGCCTGGAAAGATAACAAAAAGATCTTTCCAACTCAACTGGTCCCATGTCAAAATCCGTCACGAGCCATCAGCAATCGTCAAAACAAATCGACGTCCAAAATCTGTCCTGGTGCTGCGACACCATAATCGGTCTTTGGGCCATGTAACGAGTTGAGCCCACTTAGGGCTGCGACCAGGGGGTGGTGCACGACCCTAGGGGTTTGGGTTTTGCTTAGATTATTCTGTTCATAACAGTTTCGCCATCATCACGGTTTGTGAGACCCCAACTTCATGAGATTCATAATACATCTGCAATTGTGTTGCATTCTTCTTTGTTCTTGCTTGTGTTCTTGATTCGCAGGCAGGGATTAGCCTTCTCGGCGAGGTCAATCATTTTAGGACAGTTGATAACCAGAGGAGACGTCATGCTGCGATTGCGGGGTTTAGAACGTGCTGTTCTGAAGCCGGATCAATTTGTGTGTCGCCTCCGGCCAAATCAATGTATCCAGAACCTTTCGGAAGATCGGGAACCCTTGTCCACATCAAGTGGTAATCAGAGCTTCAGGTACACCGTTAGGTTCGCCCTTATCCCTGTTAGTTTGTTCAGTCCTAAACTCCAGAAAACTACCCTACAAAAATATTTGTTCGTCGTGTTTCTGCTGTCCTATATCCACCTTGTGCTATGCAATTTTTAGTTTAGTTTGCTTCTCTGAATTTTAGTCCCTACAAGGTCATTGTATTGCTTGTCTAATGCTTGTTCTTTGGTCTTGTTTGAGTGATGCACGTCCTTGCTCATAGAGAATCAAGAGAAAAAAAAATAGTTTGTTGCACACATTTTGAGTTTTGGAATAATATATTATCTATCTCTGTGTCTATCATATTCAGATCATAATTTTGCTTATGCTAGAAAATATTTTCCTTTTTCTTTCTAGTACTAATACCTTGCTGCAGTTCTGATTCACAAGAAAAGAAAAGAAAAAGGCGAAAGTGCACAAGAGGAAAAGCCGCACAAAAAAGAGGAAGTAGAAAAAGGATAAGATAAAAATTTGGAATTGCTTGCAGCCTTTGCGTCCTTTGTTGAGTCATTTGCTTGCTTGCTTGAACAAGGTCCAAGACAAGTTTAGGCCAGTGATATAGACTAGCTTGGGACTATTATTCAGTTTTGTAACCTCTGAATTGAAATTTTGCTAATCCTTGCTATCACATATTGCTTATCCAAGCTCCACTTATATCCTTCTGAGCAGGCACAAATTTTTGACCCTCGCAATCGTCGAATCACACTCTCCAAGGTATCCTTTGCTTGCTGTAATTAAGAACTTTATAAGAGCTTAGTAAGATGTATCAATTTGCTTGTTGAGAGCTTCCACTATGATGAGATAGTAGTGATAGGAAAATATACTCTTGTGTGTTTTCTTGTTTGCTACTAACAATGACAGGTTACAGTACCCATGATAATGAGTTGATGACACCTCATGATGATAAGAGTGTTGTAGCACAGCAAGTGCTCAGTTCTCAAATAGAGAAGGTAGAGAAAAATCAACTGAACAATTTATTCCAGACTCACTTTGTTGTCAAGGATCGACGTTGTCGTGTTATCATTGATGGAGAGAGTAGCCGCAACATTGCAAGTTTGGAATTAGATGAGAAGCTTGGATTGACAACACAGCCACACCCTTGTCCATACTACATCCAATGGGTAAATTCTTTTGGTAAGATAAAGGTAGATAAAATTGCACGTATTGAATTTTTTATTGGTTCATATAAGGATAGTGCAGAATTTGATATAGTACCTATGCAAGCATGTCATTTTTTATTGAGTAAATCTTGGATTATTACAAATAATGCTTCACACAATACCATTACAAATAGCTACTCATTTAAATACATTGGTAGAAGAGTTACTATTAAACCTATGACCACTGCTGAAATTTTAGAAGAGGATCAACAAAGGTTTGAGAGGAGAAAGAATGAACCATATAGGAAAGAGTGGATTCTTTCAAATGTTGCAACACTTACATCAAAATCTGAATTACTAGAGGATGAACATATTTCCTTACCTATTGTTGCAACTAGTACATTTCAGGTTCTACACAAAGAAGAGGATAGTGAGAAAGATGAAAAACATGTTGTTGCTTCAGGTAAGAGGTTTCTTGATATAATGAATTGTTCCAACAATCTTATTGTATTGGAACCTTGTTTGGATTTTCCTTTGCTACAAGTTGATTTATCTACTGATCCTTGTGATAAAGAGGAGTTGTGTGTCACTGCTTCACTTATACCTTTGCCACAACAAATGAATGAGCTCGATGTTTTTGCTTATGATTCATCCACTAGAGCTGAAATTAAGCATTTGATTTTAGTTAAATGTGAAAAGGATGAGTAGAAATTGTTGTCTTCTCAAAATACTTTGGGTTATATTGAATTTGATATTCCTTGTGATCTAAATACTGTGGAGAAGCAAATCTATTGTCAAACTAAATTGCCTTTATTGGCAAGCAACAATTTTCATGCTATTGGCTATTATGATCATAGAGGTTCGTTTATGGTGCACAGAGTTTATATTTGTTCAAAATTGAAACCTCCTTGTGTTATAAAATTAAATGATCAACTTGAAAACTATAGTAACAATTATCATGTCATGTCAAGTTTTTCTAGTGTTTGTAAGATCACACATTTTCTAAATTATCATAAGAGCGAGGATGATGTTACTGCTGCCTAATTTTTCAAAGAAGTTGTTCATTGGTACGACATGTCTTCTATTATAGTTTCTCATTCTGATGATAATTTTTATAACACATATAAACATGAGGTGCATCCCAAGTTTGGGAATAGTTCTATATTTCATATTTTAGATTTGAGACAACTATTGGGAGAAAGAGATGGGATCGAGTCCAGAACGACTCTAATTCAAAAGGGGGAGAATGATGAGAACATGACACCTATGGATACACACAACACTCCTCCAACTAAGATGAAAGTTCACGCGCATCACCTGAATTTACAGGTGAGCTCGTTTCTAATATTTTGTTTATGTGGTTTTGAGAATAGATTGCTACCTAATGATTTAATTATTGTTAGGAACCATGGAGATGATGATGATATAACTGGGGAGGTGATTGGAGGCGTGATGGGCCATCAAGGACGTCCAAGCCAAGGTGGAGGCCCAATCCAAAACCGACTTCGAGTCTGTTTTAGGGCCCAGGACCAGTCTGCACTAAAACGGACGCCCAGGATGCATACGGACTTGGATTTAGACGTTCTACATATGCCTGGAAAGATAACGAAAAGATCTTTCCAACCCAACCAGTCCCATGTCAAAATCCATCTCGATCCATCAGCAATCATCAAAACAAATTGACGTTCAGAATCTGTCCTGGTGCTGCGACACCGTAATCGGTCATTGGGCCATGTAACGAGTTGAGCCCACTTGGGGCTGCGACCAGGGGGTGGTGCACGACCCTAGGTTCCTCATATACAGCCGCCGCCTCTTCATTAGGATATGAGTTTTGCTTAGATTATTTTGTTCATAACAGTTTTGCTGTCATCACGGTTTGTGAGACCCCAATTTCGTGAGATTCATAATAGATCTGCAATTGTGTTACATTCTTCTTTGTTCCAACTTGTGTTCTTGATTCACAGGCAGGGATTAGCCTTCTCGGCGAGGTCAATTATTTTAGGACGGATGATAACCAGAGGAGACGTCGTGCTGCGATTGCAGGGTTTAGAACGTGCTGTTCTGAAGCCGAATCGATTTGTGTGTCGCCTCCGACCAAATCAACATATCCAGAATCTTTTGGAAGATCGGGAGCCCTTGTCCACATCACATCACCTGGACCACCTCCCACTCAAGAAGAACATCATCCTAGACCTAAAGCCATCAACAAAGAACACTCACGTGACTTGATCATTAGCAGTCCATCTCAAGGAGTTAGGACAAGGAGAAATCAATACAAACCCAACTATGTAACTGAAGGAAATGATGAGGAGGCAAATGTTGCAATTGAGAACTTCTCTTTCGTCTCCATGATTGAGCCTACAATTATTGATGAAGCTATCGATGATCACAAGTGGGTTATGGCTATGCAAGAAGAATTGAACAACTTCAAGAGATGCAAAGTATGAAAATTGATTGAAAGGCCCAAGAATCACAATATGGTTGGCATCAAGTGGGTTTTCAAGAACAAGCAAGATGAGACAGGGGCAATTGTCAAGAACAAGGCTCATCTTGTAGCCAAGGGTTATTCTCATGTGGTGGGAGTTGACTTTGAAGAAACATTTGCTCCCGTGGCCCGTCTTGAAGCAATTCAGATCTTACTTGCCTATGTATCACACAATGGCTTTAAGCTATATCAAATGGATGTCAAACATTCCTTCTTGAATATAGAGATCTATGTGGAACAACCTTCAGGGTTTGAGGACCCTAAACATCCAAGACATGTGTACAAATTGAAGAAAGCTCTCTATGGCCTCAAGCAAGCACCTAGGGCATGGTATGAACACTTGAGGAACTTCCTACTCAAGAATGGCTTCACCATTGGGAGCATTGATAGCACCTTGTTCACAAGATATGTTGGGAAGGATCTCTTTGTGTGCCAAATCTATGTGGATGATATCATTTATGGGTCAACCAATAAAATGATGGCAAGGGAATTTCAAATGTCAATGATTGGAGAGTTGCATGTGTTTTTTGGTTGTTAATGGAAGCAATTGAGAGAAGGAAACTTCATCTACCAAGAGAAGTACACCAAGGACCTTCTCAAGGGATTCAATATGGAAAATTGCAAGCCCTTGCATACACCTATGGTAACAAGCAAATCCTCGGATGATGATGTAAAGGGAAAACCGGTGAACCTCAAGCTCTATAGATCAATGATGGGTTCTTTGCTCTATCTCACCGCCTCAAGACCAGACATCATGTTTAGTGTGTGCTTCTGTGCATGCAATCAAGCAAATCTAAAGGAGTCTCACTTGAAGGTAGTGAAGAGAATATTGAGATACCTCAAGTACACACCTACCATGGGACTATGGTATCCTAGAGGAAGAAGCTTTGAGTTACTTAGGTACTCGGATTCAGACTTCACAGGTTGCAAGGCAAATAGGAAGAGTACATCAAGAGGCTGCCAATTAATTGGTTTCACTTATATACATTTTCATGTTGCTCTATATTACAATTTCTTGGCACTAGTACTTGATTTATAAGAGAATGCTCCTTTATGATACTAGATGCCAAATTTATATGATCATGCTTGTCTTGTTTCATTCTTATCGTTATCTTATATGCAAGCATTTGCTCATGCATAACAATATAAATTCACAAGGGCTATAGTGTATTCTCATATGGTAGATTGCTATGTGTCTTATTATATTTCTTGAACAATCTACATGTGCTTTCATTTCATATGGCTTATGGCAAGTTGTTTTTTTTATATTTCTTTTGCCATAACCCAACTCATATGGTATGTTCCCCTCGGGTTGTTATGATTATGTGCATAATCGCAAGAAGTAATAAGCACTTGTATGCATAATGTTAGGGGGAGCCTATACCATGTTTTTGGTACATGAGTCTAACATGTCTATCAAGTTTCTTGGTAGTTGTTTTGTTTTCTCTCCTTGTCTTAGAAAATGTGCCTTTGTGGTGGATGATGATCAAGGAAAGCAAATGTACCAAATGCAATGAAAATAAACAAGTGTGAAGGCAATATATTCTCAAGAAGCATGAGATGAAGGTGATTGCCTACGAGATCAATAAAGCAAGCCATTGAGTAAAATCAACATATTTGAAAGTCCATGGATATTATGGACACATTGAATGGCTCCAAGAAAATATTGAGGATCTCATCATGAATCCATGTGACTTGAGAGGATTTGGAGAATTAGCTCATATATGGAGAAAAAGTAATATTGGCAAATGAATCTAATTTTTCAAGGATCAATCTTGTGGTATTTCTTGATCGCTATATCCAAATCCTCCTCTTGAATACCGAATGAACTAGATTTAGTTTCATGCATTTATTGCATCATGTCTCTATGCATATGTTCAGGATTGCATGAGTTTATTGTTATATTTTGATATCACGACATTCCTAGATATGTCATATTATGGGACATTGCAATGCTTGTCTTGACTTGTGTGCCTTTCGCTATCTTTGCCATGTTGAAAGTGCTTCATACCATGTTGCCATTATATATTTCCATATTATGGTTGCTTATTATTATGGCTTGTGTTTTATTCAAATCTTGTCAAGACATCACATATATGACATGCATGCTTCATATCATGTTTACTCCAAATATTACTTTTTATCATGATATGCTTTCTTAGTTGACTTGTTTTTACTCATATTCCTTTAGAGCCATCTCATATGTCATGCATTATTATTTATACTTCTTATCATGACTTGTTGATTACCATATGCTTTATTTGAAATTTCTTACCATGGTGATCATGTGCATGCATGTGTGCTTAGCATCTCTTCAAGTCTTGAATATTTGATCATGACATTTATGTATTATTTCCAAGCATACCCTTGTATGTGTCATGAACATGCAAACTATACGATAATCTTCTCATTTGTTTTTAGTGACAAGTGCTTGTTTTTTTACAAGTCATTCAAATTATGAGCATGATTCTTGAATGAGTCTATCCTATATTTTGAGAAGTTGAGACTAATGTGTTTGCAAGCTTATCTTTGGTTTAGTCTCATGAGGTCAAGTGATATTGTGGATGGATTAATGGGTAGTCTTATATTCATGGTGGCCACACAAATAAGGATGGAGATGATGAAAGTAGGCTTTGAATTATGAGATATCATGACTAATTCAAATATCATCAAGTTCGAGTGGTATATATCTTGTGGCTATCTTTATTACGATATTATGAGTATGTGAGTTTTTCTTATGCCTATCTAATTAGTATCCACATACCTTTTATTGCATATGTATTTGTAGTTCTTTGTCAGCTGCGTAAAATATATTCGAATATGGTTCATGGATGCATGATTTTACATATATTGTTCTTAAATGTCAATCCTTCCATCTTATGGTTGCTTTCTTGAACCTAAGATATAGTATATATTTCTCTCTTATTTGTTATATGTCAAGTGCATATGTATTCATGGAATATTCTACACTATGCATGATTTGAGGGGGAGATTATACTATGTTTCTATGAGACTAGTGGTTTTATTGAGCTTTGTAATATATGGTCTCTTATTAGGAAGATGGACATATCAAAATGCGTGCATACACGTCGTTATGTGTCCTACTGAAATAGCATTGTTTTGATAAGTGAATTCTATCATATATTATATTCCCCTCTTGCTCTTTATATGAAAAGTGCATATGATTTTTATTGCACATCTATCTATGCTCATTATATGAGGGAACTTATTTTTCTAATCATCGTGATCTTGAGACTAACTTTTTATTGAGCTTCATATTATTTAGTCTCAAAAGTGGATAAAAGGTGTCTCCAATGGTATGCTTGTCATCATTCTTTGTTTTTCAGCCACATCCTTGGATCATAAATAGATGATGAACCCCTTGGTTTTTTGTTTTATATGCGTTTGTTCCACCCATGCACATGTTTTGTATTATTTTGCCCTTTTTGGTGCTTGATGCCAAAGGGGTAGAGATACAAAAAGGGGAAGAGAGCTTCTTTTACTTTTTATATGCACATGTTTAAGGGGGAGCTCTTTCTATGTTTGTTGTTTCATTTGTTGAAACTAACCCTCTAGTATATGACTCATGTTCATGTTGACATATACTAGAGTTTGTTTTTATTATCTTTTATCATGATATGATAGTGTTGTCATCAACCACCAAAAAGGGGGAGATTGAAAGGTCTAGATCTCTAGCCTTGGATTAATGATGAGTTTTGAGGTCTAGATCTCTAGCCTTGGATTAATGATGAGTTTTGGTGATAGATGACAATGGTTGTTGGAACTAACCTTTTATATAAGTTTGTGAGCTTACATGATAGGTTATGTTCCGGCATCAAGCAAAAGGTCAAGCTATGACATCGAACAAGAATGTTTATGACAAATGTTGAGAATCAACATGGACAAACTTGTAGATTGATGATGACAATATGGTTGACTCAATAAGTTATTTGATGAAGATGCTTGATAAAGGATAATAGTGATCAATGTGTTGATGAAGGTGTCGGTAGACATAATCAACACTAATGGTTGAAGCTAGAAACACATCATAGAAAATGATTGAATATCAATAGTTGATGGTGTCAACATGGTGATGTGTCAATAACTGAAGTAGAGATTATTGACCAATAACTTGAAACTAAGTGACCATTAAGACTAAGAATAAAATCAAGACAATTGAGAAAAGGAATATATCAACTTGGTTATTGAAATAATAATGAGCATATTGATGATGATGGATACAAAATAGCATTACATGGAAAGGCGGTGAAGGTTGAGAAAGACTTGACTGTGACGGACCATGTGCAAGGGTGAAGGGCAAGCAAGAGGCTTGGCGTCAAAGAACCAAAGGCAATGGTGAAGAGCAAGTGTAGGCTTAGCGCGATGAACCGTGCAAGACTATGTGAAGCTATGGATTATCTACATCACTCATTTGAAGAATGGTAGAATTGTGAAATACAAGAAGATGGTATTCATGGGTCTACTCACTTTAAGTGAAATTGAAAGTAAGAGCAATGATTGAATTTCATATGTTGAAGAACGTCAAGTGGGATGAACAAATGGAAGTGGTCACATAACTTCATGAGTTGATGACATCAATCCCAAAATATCATGTGCGCATGCTCAAGGAAATGGAAAGATTACGGTTGCACTTTATGAGTTGATGAACATCAAATCTAAAATCTCAAGTGGACATGCTCAAGGCAAAGGTATAATAACGTTGGACATATATGATTATCGATGGTTGATCCGCAACTCAATGTCCAAATGGTGAAATGCTCATGCGTTGGCAACCCTCAAGATAAGGAAATATTATGACATGAAGGTGTTCCTATTGGCATAGTCTTCTATTTAATTTTGAGTATAGGAATGTCATACTATCAAGAGGGATGCAACATTGTAAGCTCTGCTTATGTCTCGGTGCTCAAAATGATCTAACAAACTTTTGTGAGAGTTTAAATCCCTTGGGTGAAATTTGGGCTTGTTCTTAGTAAGGATGGATAGCCCTCTAAATTATCTTTTCATAGAGTCCAAGATCACCTAAATCAGACTTCGGGAGCAAAAGTTATGCCATTTTTCTAGGTACTCCCGGACTAGGACGGCTCGGCCTTGTCCAGAACCATTTTGGTTATGTTTTCGCCTAACCCGGAGTAGGACGGCCAAACCTGAACTAGGACGGGTTCGAGGGTCAGCCGGACTAAGACGGGAATACCCGGACTAAGATGGTTACGGGACTAACAACGGTAATATTGGTTTTGTTTTATGTTGGACCGGACTAAGACGGCCCCCGTGGCCGGACTAAGACGGCCACTGACAGAACATAATGGCTAGTTTTTGAAAACTTCCTATATATACCCCCCTTCGTCCCCAACAGTTGGTTGTCGGTTCCATAGCAAAGAAACACACATTTAGGCCAAGAAACAACCTCTCCACTCCCCATTGCTTAGTACTTGACCTTGTGGGTGAGATTGGGTGAGAGATTAAGTGAATGAGAGCTAATTCCATTGTTGAGCACTTGAGTTCATAGCAAGCAATCTTTGTGGCATTTGTTACTCTTGGGGACCGGTGAGCTCCCAAGCTTTGTGGTGAGCCTCGGGAAGTTTGTGAAGGTTTCGATTCACCTCCACAATGGAAGGAATCAAGGAAAGCAAAAAACCTGAGCTTGATCTTTTGATTGCTCAGTGAGGATTTGGGTTGAAAGAGACCCGGCTCTTTGGAGCTCCTCAACGGAGACATAGGATTCTTGAAGAATCTAAACTTCGGGAAACAAATCATCATGTCTCATATTTGGTTTGCAAGTTCTTTACCTTGTTCTTCGTATTTGTGATTGATTTGCTTACACCGAATTATTCTATCATTATAATTATTGTTGGTTCAATTCATTCGGTGTATTTGCTCATATATATGTCTAGAACAACTTGGTAGGAGTCGATTTATATATAGATTGCTTAAAGCATGTTTTTATACACCTTCCCAAAATAGTATCCAGACTAAGATGCCAACCCTAGCAGACTAAGACGGCTCCTGTCTGAACTTGTCAATTTTATCCGCTGCAAATTTGTTTATATCGCCTATTCACCCCCCCCCCTCTAGGCGACATTAAGGTCCTTTCAGTGTTTCGCCTTTGGTTTGTGGTTTTTGGTGATAGGTGACAAAGGGGGAGAAGAACATGAATATCCAAAAGCCAAGTCAAGATTGAGGATAGCAAAAAGAGGGAGAAGAAGAAGGTGAAGACATGAAGATCCAAAAGCCAAGTCTATTAGGGGAGAAGAAGAACAAGGAGAACATGAAGACCAAATGGAGATGATCAAGACAATGGTGCATGTTCACTTGAAGTACACATGAAGATCCTATCAAGATGAACATCTACACCGACATGGAGAAGAACAACAATCGTGCATGTCTACAATAACAATGAACACCTACAATGACATGAACATCTACGTCTTTGGTACGTGTCTACGTCAACAAGATCAACTACCACGACACCATGATGGGCACAAATTCAACTTAAGCTCAACTTCTAGTATGCTACAAGATTGGGTAGTTCTCGCTGAACACCTAGCACATTCCAAGGGGGAGACTACTTCCAAGGTAAGGACCAAGGTAATCTTTTCAATTCTCTCTTTTCCTTTGGTTCCTTATTGCTCGTCCATTTTGGATCATCATAAGTAGTGGTTGTCATCCATCACCAAAAAGGGAGAGATTGTAAGGATCATGACCATTAAGGTCGCCCCGAGGTATGAATGTTTTGGTGATGAATGACAAACATGAAATATGACTAATGTCTACACGAGTGTTATTCGTGTAGGAAACCTCTTCTATATTATGATGATTGTTGACAGCGGCCTTGGCGATGGATGACAATGACCATAAGCATGGAGGCTTGATGAGCTTGATGGAGTCCAAGGGTTGATGGAGATGCATCAAAGCTAAGAACAAGCTATGGAGCAAGTGTTGGAAACACTTGTCTAGTTGTTAGGGCTTTGAGTCCATAGGACAAATCGGACTATCAAGGGGGTCTTCGTCATTTCTCTTAGGTCATGTCTAATTAAGACATGAATGCTCAGTGAAATCATAGGCACTAGGTGATAGTGGGAAAGCCAAGGAGTTGTTTGGAGAAGCCGAGAAACGAAGTCAAGTGAGGACGAGGAATTTCAGCTTCTGGACATAGTGATCGAACAAAGGGGTCAGTGGAGACCGGACTGTACGGTCACTAGGAGAACAAGAAATCCAGCGAGAAGACTCGGTGAGGAAACTGCCTAAGTCAGAGTCTGTACAAACCGGACGGTCCGGTCTGTACAGCAAGACTCAGGACAGCAAGGAAGCGAGCTCTAGAATGTTTCTATAAGGGAGAGAGAAACAGACCTGATAGTCCGGTCAGCTGACCGTACGGTCCGGTCAATACAAAGACCAGCAATGGGCAAAGCCATTGGAGTTGATACTACAGTGACCGGACGGTCCGGTCAGGCAGTGATCGGACAGTCCGGTCAGTACCCCCAAAAAGCTGATTTCGTGAAGCAACGGCTAGTTAGAGGCTGGAAGCCTATATAACTTCGTTGCTGGGGTCTTGGAGACCTCTCTTGGCCAGTGGAATTACTTGGAGCATTTGATAAGAGACAAGAGGAAAAGAGGAGAGCAGTAGGAGGAGATATTGCATATCTTGAGAGTGCTAGTGAGAGTAACTTGAGCATTGATGCACATATAAGGCTAAGGTGTCCTTGAGGGTGTGATCTAGATTGTTACTCTTGGTTTATGGTGAGATCTAGACCGGTTATGTGTCGGTGATCGAGCCAATCATGATCAGCTGTGAAGGCTGTCACACGTTTGTACACGGTTTGAGCGCGCCGATGAAAGGGCATCAATAGTGAGCACTCATGTCGGCTCGGGGAGTCCGGCAAGTTCTTGAGGGAGGCGAGTTTGTGCCTTGGTGGCAGTAGTGACGCACACCGTGTCTTCACTCTGGGAGTGATTGCGTCTTCGTGGGAGAAAACTCCACATTGGTGGTGGGAGGGACTGGGACTCCGGCAGGAGTGGTCCAACGAGGAGTATGGGAAGGTGCCATCCTACCGAGACCTCAGGAAAAAAATCATGAGACATCTCTTACTCTACTCCTTATTATGATGCATTACTTTCCGCATTTACATACCGTGCTATTCATGCTTGTGTGCTTACCTTACTCTAGTTGATTATCTTGTAGAATTGCATGAATAGGCTTCTTGCTTGCTAGTTGTACTTTAGCTTCCGTATTTGACCACTGCATGTATAGGAGTAGCATTGACTTGATTACTCGCCCATGTATATATTGTGCTACTCATGCTTACCGGCTCTATTTCCTTATCTTGTAGAATTGCATGAGTATGCTCCTTTGCTAGCTTCTTGTTTGCTTCTGCGTGTCTTTATTATTAGCTTGCATAGGAGTTGTATTGCCTTGTGAGATCCACCAGTATGCTTAGGTTGTTGTTCCTTTCATAGGTTCATTATCTTGCTAGTGTGATCACCACTAGAATTGTGTAGGAGTTGTTTTGAGCGGTTGGTTTTAGGAATTGGCAAATTTGGTACATAGTGCGAGTTCCCAATCCCCCCCCCCCCTCTCGGTCACTCGGTCCTTTCATGAGGGTAGCGGGAGGAAGAAGGGGAGAGGTGTGCGTCAGTGAGGAGAAAGAGAAGTACGAACTTTTTTTTGTGTAACCAATGGCAGTGCAGGTAATTATTCCAAACTCCACATTTTCATAGTATTTAGAGCTGGGTTTGAGGTGCTCTGGAAAAATGAACTGGGGCTCCCTCAACTCTTCAGAGTTGGGCTGCTCCGAAAATTTTTGGAGTTTGGGTGTTTGGCTGGCTCCCAGCTGCTCCATGCTGGAGTTTAGCTCTGGAGCCATGCCAAACACCCCCCTAAATAGCCATGGCTAAGAATACTACCCTTACTATGACAAGTCAACCAGTTCAGTTCATTAGGGAAGCATTCTAGCTAGGAAAGTTATCTATCACTTTGTCAAAATATCCGTCTTGGTAAATCTATGAACTGTGAGTGGTAAACCGAGATATGCACACAAGAAGCGTTTGATTTCACAGAGGAGAGCCTCAAAAATTCTCGCCACATCTGAGTCATCGAGTTGAAGTCACCAAACACTTGGAAATGTTGGTATTCAACCCCCAAACACCTCTAGTATTCACTAGACAGTGGACAAATCCCCCATTGAAAGTCGAAGAAATAGAATTACATCGTCAGCATAGAAGAAAAATTGATGCTTGGCTTGCTGCACTACAACTGGCTGGAGGAGGCCGTCGTGTGTTGCTTTCAATGCCAACAAGTTGAGAACATCCATCACTAGTATGAAATGCATGGGAGATAGGGGATCTCCCTGGCGGAGACCGCAATGATGATGAATCAGCTCCCTTGGCTCCCTATTCAGCAAGACTTGAGTGGAAGAAGTGGACAACAACAAACACAGTAGGTTGCACTATTTGTACCAAAACCAAGCTGTTTAAGGATCTCTAGGAGGAATGACCAAGAGACAGAGTCAAATACTTTGAAGATGTCTAGTTTTAGCAATGCATGGGGTTCCTTTTGTCGGTATAGACTTTTAGCTAGCTGCTGGATAAGGAGGAAATTATCATGGATGTTTCTGCCCTTAACGAAGGCACTTTGGTTGGCAACAACCATTTGTAGCAGCAAGGTGCAAGTCAATTGGCCGTGAGCTTCTCAACCAATTAAGCAAACTTATGGGCCAATCCTTGACTTGTGTTGCATCCAATTTTTTAGGTAACAAGGTTATGAAAGTCGTATTCAGTAACCTGAATTTAAGCACATGACCATGTTGCACTACTACAAGGGCCAGCAAGGCCGGCAAGATGTTCACTCTGATAATGTTCCAATACTCTTTATAGAAACGCCCGGTGAGTCCATAGACATATCTTTTATTGTGATTTCATCACATGATAACAAACTCAATTAGTTTATATTCAGTAACCAGGACAATTTCACAGGAGCCATTATAAAATCACATAATTCCATGTATGTCACGTTGTTTTAGTGACAAGGTGAGGCCCATCTATGTCATTGACAATGGATTTTTTAAAAAAAGGATTTTCCATGCTTTTTTTAGAGCATTGTGTTCGTTGTGAGATCAGTGTACACTGGTTTGCAGTGTTTGCGCACTTCGTTTTCCCAATCGGTTATTAATCTATGACTCATGTATATTGGTACAATGTTAACCCTCCCAGGAGGTATCCACACCACACCACTAGAACTCGATGAAACCAAATGATCATCCGTACTCTGTAGCAAGTTCCCATGGTAACACTGGTGACGAATCAAATAATATATTTGAAATTGAGTAATTTTACAACAACTTATATTCCATTTTCTTACAAATATGTTTGCAATCCTGGATTCAACTTTTTTTTGTCGCTTCATGTCTACTCCTTCACTTCTTCAACCATATCTGTTTTTCATTTCTTGATAATATGAGTTCATAGAAACAAATATATAACAGAACAATTGTGGGAACAAAAGAGAAGAACCCTTGTAGAAAGCTAAAATTGCCTACTAAGACTACTCTGTTAAAATCTGTAGCGATGTTTTACCTCATCAAAACATGTCTTTAATTTGATCAGCTATTAGTCTTCATACATACTTCTTTGCGACACAAAATTAATTGATATCATGAAATGTTAGAATATGGTGATGGGTGACAAACAAAATTGTCATGCTCCACATGTCATGTGAATTATGTTATAAAATTATGACTGAACAAATAATTACTAATTATGATATAAATTCTAAAACAAATTTTATCAGCACAAAATAATTTGTAAAACAAATGGTACTACATAATTTTAAATATAAAACTATATGAAGGAACTAATAATATTTTTAAGCTCTTCTCTATCAAGGAAGATTGATTCACATGGATTTATCAAGAAATTGTTAGGGTTGACTAACCCTTTAATTGTGCAGAATTACTTCAAAAATGAGTTTTGCAAATTGTTGTTTGACAACGCATCTGTATATTTCTTGAAGCTGCATGAAGAACTATGTTGTGTTTAAAAATTGATGCATACATGTACAATATTATCATTATCTCTTCTCTACTACTATTAAATCCAGTGCAGTCATTTCTTCCACCAAGATTTTTCTGCCCCCTGCCCGCATAAGTTCCCATCGTATACATGTTCCCCCACGTCCCCTCCTCCGATCGTTTCCATCATGTAACCTTATTGCATCGTGTGTCATCCGGACTTCATGATGGAAACAAACATAAACAACAAAAGGATACTACTATTAAATCCAGTGCAGTCGTCTCCCACCAAGATTTTTCTGCCCCCTGCTCGCATAAGTTCCCATCGTATACATATTCCCCCACGTCCCCTCCTCCGATCGTTTCCATCATGTAACCTTATTGCATCGTGTGTCATCCGGACTTCATGATGGAAACAAACATAAACAACAAAAGGAAAAGTAGAGTGGAGCAGTGGCGATCAGGCATCTGCCTCCTCGACGAGAGCATTTGGCCACCGGCCTCCTTGACGTGATGGAGCATTGTCGTCACCGTCAGATGCAAGCTACATCGAGGGACGATCAGGCACGTCATTGCCATTGGCTGATGAGCCTCCCTAGCTGTTGGTGCGACGAAGGCAAGGTGAACAATGTCCGGTGAGTTGTTCGAGTTTCCATCTCACTGTCGACATCTGCTTCGATCCTAGAGAGAGTTTGATCATCATATGGTCCACTTTTCCATCTCGTAGTCACATGCTGTTGCAGTTTAAAGTCTTCCACGTTTAAACCTAGCCTGCCACCTCTAATCAAGTTGTCATCCCCGTTCACTTCTTCTAATAGTGTTTTTGTATGAATATGTAACACCCTAATTTTTCAGAATTTAGAATATTTTAAAATTTTCTATAATTAATTAAGTTATTAATATCTTGCAAAGAAAAAGAACTATTTTCTAAAGGAAATAATTAAATTTAGGTTACTCTTAAATATTTGTTTGTTGCATCCATGTTGATTAGTTGTATTTAGGGCTTTTAATGTGTGCAAAAAGTTATTTGAAAATTTGATTAGAAAACAATTTCGTTTAGTCTAGAAAATAGAATTAGAAATAGAAAATGGCAGAGCCTTGTTGGCATTTGGGCCAATTCTTCCCCGGCCCAGTTTTCTCCTCTCCCCCTCTCTGCCGGCTTGGGCCGGATTTCTCCCCACGTGGCCCAGCTCTCCCCTCCCACCTCTCTCTTTCCCGACCGTGGGCCTCGTCACTCCCGCGGCCCACTCTCTCTCTCTCTCCCTCTCTTTTCTCTCCCCCAGCCATGGGCCGACTTCTCTTCCCTACGGCCCATCACGCCCCGCTCGGCCCACCCGTGCAGCCTCGCCCCCGTGCCCTAGCCCGATTTGAGCCGCCGCCGCCGTAGCGAACCTTGGCATACGCGCCAAGGCGACCCCGGGGGCCACGACCCCATAAATAGCAGGCCCCGTTTTCCCGTTGCCGCTATTCCCCACCTCCACCGCCTGTCGCGCCCCCGCTCCCCCAAGCGTCGTCGTCGATTTCTGTCGCTCGCGCCGCCTTCGGCCCACGACTCTCCCGGCCGCTTCCGCCTGCCGCACGACCCCCGGTGAGTTCCCCGTCCGCTGCCGCCTCTCCTGACCCCCTCTCCGTCGTTTCTCGTGCCCCGGAGCCTCCTCCCCGCAAACTCCGGTGAGCCGCGCATGGCGCGCCGCCTTCCCCACCACCATCGTCCATCCCCCCCCCCCCCCTCTCCCCTCACTTGAACCCGCCTCGGTCGTCCGATCTCGAGCGGGTGGTCGAGATTAGATGCCCCCGAAGGGGTATGAATCCAGTCCACCATGGACCTGGGACCCTCGGTCAACGCCAGGTCAACGACCCGTGGACCTAGTCCACAGGAGTTAATTTACTTAATTAAGTTTAATTTTGATTAATTATCTGTTAGGGTGTAATTTTACGCTTAGGTCCCTGGATTTTAAAATAATTATATTTTCATCCTGTAACTTTATATTTAGGCCCCTAGGTTATTAACTAATTATTTTAATCCTGTAATTTTACAATAACACCCTTGGACTTATTAATAATTATGTTTTAGTCCGGACTTTTTACAGTTTAGTCCTTGTAGTTTTTACAAATTACATTTTGGTCCCTAAAATTTTCATAAGTTATATTTTTTATTTGTACATTATACAGTTGAGCCCTTTTATTTGTCTAAAATTACTTTTAGGCCATTTAATTTGTTGTTTTTACTATGTTAACCCTAGAACATCAAACCTTCATAACTTTGTACTCGTAACTCAGATTGAGGCGATTCTTGCGCTCACGCGATCGTAGCAACGCGTACTTTTTCATAGTATAGCTTTCATTGTAGTTTGTTACTATGTGGTGTGTTGTTTCTTAGTATGTTGGTATGTTTGTCTTTCCGGTGTGACGTTAGTAGACGACCAACAGTTGGAGAACTTTCAAGACCTCCAGCCAGAAGACTTTGAGCAGCAGCAGCAAGGGGAACCAGGCAAGTGTCCTTGATGAATATTGAACGAATGTTTTATATTCCCTCTATCTCTATGCATGCTTGTTAATATTGAATCCCATGTGTCATATCCTGTTCCATATTATTCCTTGTCGCCTGGGTTCTGGTGTAGCTTATTAGTATGGGTCTATTATTCCTTGTTTGCTATGTCATGCTTAGTTTGCTATGTCTGGAATCGAAGTGTCTATTGTTAATCTTGACTAATGATTCATTTTAACATAATGATCATGTGGGATGGGTAATCCTTTGTAGCAACATGGAACCTAGGTGATCCAAGCAGGAGGATGGCAAAGATGGTGCGGGTATGCACGTGTACTCAATATAGTACTGTGGGATTGTGGTGGTACCTGCTTGGGATCACAAGAGTAGTTTATGGAGCAGCCACCCAGGAAAATAGCGCAAAGCACAGGGCTGATATGGGTAGGCTTGGTTTAGTATCGGGATGTCTTCCCAATTCTATGAGCAGTCGAGGAAGGAGGACGGGACGGTTTACTCTCGGACTCAGGCAATGGACGGTTTACTCCTAGCCACAGCGCCAGAGGGGGCTTCTATAGGAATGGTTTAATTCTGCAGCGGTGAAACCTTAACGTGGATTGTTTGCAAGCTGGGAAGCGCTCTGAAAGACCTTGTGGTGATCTCTTGGCCTCACACCTATGGTAGTGTGATTTGAGCAACATGGAGACTCTCTAGTCACTGCATAGTGATGAAATCACCAACCTGTGGGTAAAGTTGTGCAACCTCTGCTGAGTGTAAAACTGTTATAACAGTCATGCTCACGGTCATGAGCGGCCTGGATCCTCACATATTTAGGAAGGTGGTTTATGGGTGGACTTGGTGGGTAGCCAAGTTTGGTTTCTGCGGTGTAACCCTTGGTTTGCTACAGATGGTGTAACCTGTGGTGTGGTTTCTTATGGGCGGTTTAACCCATGATTTGCTATAGGCGATGTGACCTGTAGTGTGGTTTCCTATGGGTGATTTAACTCATGGTTGGCTACAGGTGGTTTAACATGTAGTGTTGGACAGATGAGATAACTGGTGGGAACTTTTCACCTAGTAAGTAGGAGTGCTTTTCAAATAGTCTTAAGTGTAGTGCTCATTTATGCAAATGAACCATTGTGTTAGCCTTTCTTCTGTTAGATTTGCATGTCATACTTTCCCCCACTTGCTGAGTACGGCATGTGCTCACCCTTGCTATTTCCCTTTGTTGTTGTATATAAACTGCTGCTCAGAAGATGGAGAGATGGACTACATTGATGAAGACTACTACTAGGCGTGCGTGCCCCCGGTCGATTGCCTATGGTGTTATGGTGTCTTCCGCTGTTATTCTACGAGAGAGTCGTACTTAGTCTCTAAAGACAATTATTCATGTAATAATGGTACACTTTATTAATGGCATTGTGTTGGCACTTCCTAAGTGCCTCTTTTATATGTGAATATCACCCCAATTAGAGTATAATTGATACTAATTTAGGCCATTTACCTATGATATTACCTACATATTTGTATATGCATTGTTTTGGAGCTTTATTACAGAAACAGGTAAAATTGGCTATTAAAGTGATGCTGGACAAGACAGGAGTCCAGAATCGACGAAAAGCACTGAAGAAACCCAGTGCGCCGATCGGTGCCAGCCCATGAGCCGATCGGCGCAAGGGTATTTTGGCCCATAGAAGTGACCGAGGCCTATTCCAATGGAAGTTTATCTGATGTTTATGGAAGTTTATCTGCACAAGACACTTGAAGATATTTGCTTAGAAGATTTGTGGAACTTCAAGATCTCGACGTGTGGTACAAGACTTTATCATGAAGGAAAAGGCCCACATGGCAGCTGTGGAAGACAGAGGAACCGACTCGGTGCAGAAACCAGAGAGAACACGCCTTACGCCGATCGGCACAATCCTGCACCGATCGGCGCAACCGACTGATTTGCTAGAAACCTATTTCTTCACGAGTAGAACCCCTATATATACTTGTAACCCCTAGCCGCGATCAGTACCCCGAGGAGGAGGCAACAGAGGGACAACAAATTCGTGAGTTAGAGCCATCGGGGCTTGCCCCGTTAGAATAGATCTCTAGTTGAGTTTCAAGAACCATTGGTGTAAGAGTTGATCCATCAAGGTAGGCTATCTTGACGGTGATGAATCTTACTCTATGTATCTCAAGGATGATTGAATATGTTGATGATGGTTTTGGTGATTTGTCTATCTTGATTCTATAATCATGCATGTGCTTATTCTCATTGCTTAGTTCTAGGCTAAGTAAGTTGATATTATCTTAATCATGGTGATTAGGATAGTATTCAGACATTGTATTGATTATGGTTGCTTGATGAGGCCGGTAGTGTGGTTTAGCGGTGACAGCACTAAACCTGCGCAGCACTATCGGATAGTTGAGTAGGGTAAGATACTCACGTGATTAAGGGTTTCCTCTCGGTAGTGATAAATCGGGAGCCGCTTATAAAGTAGGGTGGTCTTATTCATTATAGGTTTTCATTGATCCATGTAATTATCCATTATGATGCTATTTAATTAGACTATCTGGTTACGATCTCACTAGTAGATATCTGGCTACTCACCGAATAGTTTTAGCTTTGGCTTTAGCTTTGGCTTTGACTTGCACTCTAGTTCAACTTTGCTGGTGTACCGATCAGCTCAACACCTGCGCCGATCGGCTCAATGACTTAGATCCGCAATAGTGCCGATCGGCTCAAAACCTGCGCCAATCAGCTCAACAACTTAGATCCGCAACAGTGTCGATTGGCTCAACCCTGCGCCGATCAGCGCAACGACAGAATTGTTGTTTGGCGCACCCTTGCGCTGGCCAGACTCCCTTTCATACAACCTGAACTTGACAGTAGTCTTGATTAGATCTTTTACTGTTAACTTTGTTTAATTATCCCTAAGGTCTCAGTGGTTCGATAATACCTTGGAATACTCTAAGGGAAAAAATTTACAATTGTACATCGTCCTCTTGCGGTATATAAGTGGGTGTGTAGTAACAACCAACAAGCATGTTTTTCTAGTGCCATTGCCAAGGACCATAGCAGGTTTTTAAACATTGTTTGATGTATTAGTGTTTAGTCATTGTGCTTTACTTGTCTTTTTAGTACATATATGTTGTTAAGTGAAATTAACAGGTATGGATGGTCCTAAGTCGAACAAACCCTCTAATTACACCGATGATCCAGAAAAGCTCTTACGCAAGAAGAGAATAGCGGAAAAGAGGAACAAGTCACTTGGAGATTTAGCTGGAGAACTAGTCAGTGCTAGCCCTCGAGTATTATTCACAATTGCAGATCCAGAAGCAGGAGCGATGGCAGACCAGCCCTTGGTTAACAGTATCAAGCCTCAATTGGATAAGGTTGTCAAGACAGATTTCCAAGAAGCTCAAGATCATGCTCTATATCAACTAGAGAGGTACGTCGAATTAGTGGCACAACAACCGTTCACAGGTTCGAAAGATCCCAATCAGCATCTGCAGCGCTTCCTTGAAGTCTATAGTACATTCAAAGTAGCAGGATTGACCAGAGATCAAGCACGTGTGCGGCTGTTCCCCTTCTCTCTAGTTGAACGCCCTAAGCAATGGTACAATAGCTTGGAAAATGCAATAAAGACTATATGGGAAACCTTAGCAGTTGCATTCTTAGCCAAATACTTCCCTCCTGGTAAGACTCAAGCCTTGAAGAATAAGATTCTTGGATTTACGCAGAATATTGATGAGAGTATTGGAGAAGCATGGGAAAGATATAATGAATATATGGATGCATGCCCTCATCATGGTCTTACAGTTGGTGAAACTGTTAAGAGATTCTACATGGGATTGAATATCCCCTCCCATCAACACTTAGATGCTTCAGCTGCGGGTTCATTCATGTCAAAGACTCCCACTCAAGCTAAGGAATTGATCAAATTGCTAGTTGAAAATCAATCATGGGATAGTGAGAGAAGTTCAAGGAACCTACAACCTTCTAAAGGAGTAGCAAAGAGCGTGATTGAGTGGACTCACGAAGACTTGGTTATGGATCGCCTTGAGGCTATTCAAAGAAGGTTGGACAATAATTCTCATATCCCTAAGGAAGAGTCACTCAGGCTAGCAGAATCACGCTCCACTTGTGATGAGTGTGGAGAATTCGGCCATGTTCAGAAAGATTGCCCTGAAGAGATGAAGATGCTAGAATATATAAAGAATAGTGGATGGAAACCCCAATATCAGCAACAAAGGAGTTCTTTCTCTCCTAGTTTGTCCATGCAAAACTCTATCCTGCTTCATCTCCAATTTCATGAGTTCTTTCAAGCTCAAGAAAATATCAACAAGGACAATCAAGCTAAATTCAAGGAGGTTGATCATGTTCTTGAAGGGATTAATGACAAGGTGATAGAAATTGGGAGCTCCAATGAGCAGATTTTGAAGCATACCATGATTATGGAGCAGCAGATGGGATAGTTATCACAGGCCATTCAAGGCAACAAAGGGTTTATTCCTGGTAATACAATGTCTATAGAGCAGTTAAAGGCAACAGCTACACGGTCAGGAAAGCAAACAGAAGATCCAGAGCACTCTGCGGGAGCAAGGAAGACCCGCGCCAATCGGCTCATCACTGGCGGCGATCGGGAGCAAGGAAGAGATTGACCTCTCTGGACTGAAAATGGGTATGGAAACAGAGGAGCATGGCCCTGCCACATTCTTGGATACTCAACTGCTGATAAAGACAGAAAGAGTGCGGCAACACGATGAGCAATTTGCAAGGTTCGTCGATGTTATAAAGAAGCTTTATATCAATGTCCCTTTTGTTGATGCTATTCAAGTACCTACCTATGCCAAGTACATTAAGGACATGATGCAAAAGAAGAAGTCTCTAGCTTCTGAAGAGGTTGTGAAGGTCACTAAGGAACTTACAGCGGCGATCAATGATGTTGCACTTGAGAAGAAACCTGACCCTGGATCACCAAGCATCAAATGCATAATCGGAACAAGGATATTTGATAGGTGATTGTGCGATCTTGGAGCAAGTGTAAGTGTTATGCCCCGTCATATATTCACAAGTCTCAATTTGCCTGAATTGGAGCCTACGGGTATGTGTTTGGAGTTAGCCGACCAATCTATACGCTTCCCTGATGGAATTGCTGAGGATGTGCCTGTTCAAATTGGAAATCGCATCATCCCTGTTGATTTTATTGTGCTTGATATGGATAAGAGGATGAGAACCCCATTGATCTTAGGCAGACCCTTCTTGAGGACAGCAAAGGCAAGTATTGATATTGGGAGTGGTGAGATAAGCTTCGATATAAGTGGAACTCCCTACTCTTTCAAATTTCGCCAAAGGGGAGAAGAGTGTCGTGCTATTGATGAAGTGAAGAGGTACATGTGACATCCCATGTCACAAAATGGAATGTAGCTAAACCCAATGTCAATTAAGGGATAATTAAAAATATAAATAATCAAGGTGCCAAAGAATAAAGAGAGAAAATTAAGTAATTAAATCCAGAATATCCAAATAAGGGCCTTTCTCAAACATCACAAAATCCCATGGAAGTACCCAAATATTTTTGAATATTCTGAATGGCCACATTAAAAGAGAACTTTGAGAATTTTACAAGAATTATTGGTAACAAATTAATACCCTTAAAAATTCCACTAAAGTCAGAAAAGAGCATGTCTGTCCTGGAATTTTAATAATTAATCTAGGCCAATTCAGCTTATGCACCCAAAATCAATGTTGGAGCCCATGTGTTGCTGGGCTTGCACAAAAATCTGTGTCAAATTTGGAGCACGGGAACTTGGTGAATTTCGGCCAAACACAAGTCATGTTCAAAGTCAAGCGGGGTCAACCCCCTTCTCTCTCCACTGGCCAACCCCAACCCGACACTAGGTGTGCCCGGGTTCACTGTGCATCGCCGGTTACTGTCGCCCACGCCGGCCACTACACCGCCAACTCTTCCCCCTGTGCCACCGGCCTGAATTGAAGCCGCTCCACCGCCGGCAGCCACTCCCTGGCCGACAGCACGATTTCCCCCCTCGTCCCCTGCTCTCTCTGCTCTCTATTTCTCTCTGTCGTCGATCATCACACCAGAGCAGTGGCTCACTTGGTCCTCATCGCTCTCACTCTCTCAACTCGCAACTGGCTCTCGCACACTCCAGATTGCTCCCGAGCGCCGGCACTCTCTCTTCCTCCCTCTTCCTGGCAAAACCCGAGCTAAAGCTCTACTTCCGCCGCCATGGCCGCCACCGCGTACAGCTCCGCCTAGGCAACTTCCCCCTCCCTCCTTTCTTCGCAAATCAATGCACAAGGCCACCACTTCACTCCCCTCTGATCCTCTCCATCCCTCATGCAGTGTTCTCGCTGGATTTCGTGAAGCCCCGAGCCACCGCCGTCGGGATCCGACCCCCCATCCCCCCCCCCCCCCCCCGCCGACGAGAACCTATCTCTGGCCTTCCCCCTCGACAAGTTCCTCGACGTCGACCCTCCCCGACCTGCAGCGAAGCTCGCCGACCGAACCCCAGCCTGCCTCTCCCTCGGCACTGTCACGTGGACCTCGCCGAAGCCGCACCTGCCACCGCACGTCATCGCCGGCGCCTTCCGGTGAGACCCTCTCCCCTCCGACCCCCTCCTCGAGATCCCCGCGGCATGGAGACCCTTCGAGGTGCGCGCTGGCCCCGGTCACGCTGCCGATCAGCCGCTGGGCCGAGCTCGCCATCGTCGGCCGCTGCGCGGGTGCGCGCGCGCCTGGGTTGAATTTAAACACGATGGCAATTTTGTAAATAAGAGTGAGCTTTGAATTAAAATTTAAAATTCAATAACTCAAGAAATAAAAGTCCAAAAATGATGAAACCAATTTTGCTCAACTCCTAAAATCCTCTTCTACCAGAAAAACTAGTTGAAGTCCAAAGTTACTCAATAAATTAATTTATTTAATTCCCTAAAGTTACAGTCCTAATTTGCTTAATAAATTCATAAGTAAATAAATATAAATGGTAAATTCATGAAACTTGCTCAGTGGTCAATTCATGGCATCCTTAAACTTTCTGCAAAAGCACATTTTCATGTTTAGGCATATTTTTAGTAGTATTGCATAAATCTTCATTTTCAGTAATTGAATTTATGTAAATTAGTGGCTAGGAATTTAATTATGAAATTTGGTATTCCTGACCCTTATGCACTTGTACACTCATGTAAAATTCCATGAAAAATTTGAAACAACTTAAGTATGCTTTTGCTGTCGAAATTAATCAATTGTTAGTTAAAGTAAGAATTTTCCATATAAATCTTGCTTTTCGTGTGCATTTAATAAAATTAGGCATAAATTCAATTCTGGAATATTCATGAAGAATAATTCACATTAACTTTACAGTCGAGATCCTTATCTCCATTTATATACTCTTGGTTCTTAATTAACTATATGAACCTAGAACTAGTTATGCAATTAAATTGCCATTGTATGGATAGTGTTAGTTTTGCATATGGCCACTTTAGCTAAGTTGCTCAAAATGAACTTTCTGGAAATTAGACCCTAGTACTGCATTGCCATATCATCATCAGCATGTGATGTCATATAATCATCACCTAGGCCATGCTCATGTTTAGAGTAGACATACACTAAGTGTGTGATGATTGAAAATTACATTCTCTAATTAGAAGTTTGTCCCCTTCAAATTCAGTGACTACCATGTCATACTTAGGTGTGCATACATCCATGAATAAATAATTAGTTCATTAATTTTATTTACTGAGGAAGTGCCATGAATTGTCATCCCCTCCATTTCATCTTTAGTTAAGGAACTCCATGAAACCTTGTGTATTCCTTCGCATTGATGCATGTCCATTTCATATAGGGATCGAGACCGAGGAGATCACACTGGATCAGCAAGGATTTGAAGTGAACTTTGGTGAAGACACTAACTACGATCACTCCCAAGGCAAGCCCCACTGCATAACCCATTAAATTTTTGAGTCCTTTTACTTTATCACAAGTTAGGACTATTGTATTGTGCATTAAGTGTAGGACTTGGATGAAACACACTTGCATACTCCAGCAATGACCTATAATTAGTATGTTAGTAAGCTTTTCCGTTAGCAATGCTATGCTTAAACTAGTGGAGTCAACGGTAGGTTCTAGATTCAACTATGGTTCACTTGGTTAATGAACTTGATAAAATGGAGCACCTATCATTGCAACTCCGCGAACAAGTATTGAATAGTACCAAGTACATACCTTTAATATGGGAATTGGTAAACCTACTAACTTGGGCGCCGTATTGTTGGACGGCCATACTCATCGATCCAGAGGTGATGTGAACAGCACGGTGGTTGCACGGGTTTGAGGACCGCTGGAGAGTGCATGGGTTAAGCCTCGGATACGAAGTACTGTATCACGAGGAGGACGTGTACTCGGGATCGATGGCCCAGATCGACTTTATAGAAATCTTATGAACTGTGTCCATACGTGTTCCTAAGTGATGCGTATGTCGTGTATTTGGGTTTTCCCTGTAGGATGTAAATCAATTTGAATTGTCGTCCCTCGCGGTTATGAGTACCTCTTGTTCGAGCAGCGGCAATGATATGTTAAGTAGTAAAGTTGTGGCTATGTTTCTGAAATTTACTTATGTTATGGACACATATTGCTATGATGTATTGCTCTTTATTTATGTTCGTGTCTTAGCAGCTAGCGAGATTCACTGTAGCTGTTTCTGCAATAAGCAAAGTAAAATCTTGACTAAGGAAATAAAAGTGTAGCATAGAACTAATAGGAGCTTTTGATGCAATTATCAAATAAACCCGGTCAGTCCCCTGCATACTAGGAGTCGGTTTTAGTAAACCTGTTGACGGGTAAGTCTTGCGGAGTATGTTAGATACTCAGGCTTTGCGATTATATTTTTTTCCAGGTTTGCCTCAAGCTACTTACTGTGATTGTTGTAACAAGGTGGTGTGGGAAAGTGAGGAGCCTCAGAACTGGACCATTGAATGGGTCCCTAGCTCTCCTAACCGCGATGAGTGAGCCATCGCCATAGGGCTGGCATGGTTCCCATAGGAAATCAACATCGTGTTTTGTCGTTTCATCGCTTCCGCTAGTTTATGTAACATGTACTAAGGACATATGTATTGTATCAGATCTGAACTCTTTTGAAGTTGATCCCTGAACTTGTAATATTATGCATCTAAGTGATATAACTTTGTAAATGATGAATGTTCATGTGTGAATGCTGTGTATGGTTACTTTGTTAACCATCTCCCGAGACGATCCTGTACGACATACTCTACTTTTTGGTGTAGGGTTGTCACAGTACAAGACACCGAGGCAACGTGGCATCGAGAGTGATTGGAGGGGATGTAAGGATAGGTCGTCCGAGGTATATGAGTTATTAAGATAAGTGAACCTTGTAGTGTCGCAGTCTTACACCCCGCACTGCGACAATAAGGATTGATTGCTCACGGGGAGGTCAAGCTCTTTGACCTCTAAATAACTAGAGTGCTCTTGGGAGGCAACCCAATTGTCGGGAGATTTAGAAGTTGTTTAGTGCTTGCGGGAGGGCAACCCATCTCATTTAGTTAATTAATGCTAGCCGGGAGGGCAACCCGGTGTTTTTAATTTGCTTTCTTATAATAAAAGCAATCTCCCGAATAAAGAATTAGAAAAAGTGTGTGCTTAATTCTTTTGTGCTCCTATGTTGTCTGTTTATTTGTGCAAAACTCTGTATATATATATATATATATTGTAGACTAACAACGCAGGAATAAAAGAAAAAGACCAAAAACAGGAAGGAACAGAGCTTGCGTCGTTCGGCGCACTCATGCGCCAATCGGCGCGTTGATAACAAGTCAGGACAGAAGGCTGACGACGCCCGGAATGAAAGAGGAGCTGAAAGCCAACCAGCACATCAATTTTCAGAAATAGAGCTAGTTTCAAGATCAAGAGCGACATCTAGCGAAGAAGTGAGGGGCCAGGAGCAAAAGTGGACACCGCGCCGATCGGCGCGAGACGTTGCGCTGATCGGCGCTGTCATCAGATGGGCCCCGCTTCGTGTGCTAATGCTACAAGAATAGTGGGAAGAGTGGATATTAGGTGAAAGAAATGAACATGAGGCATCAGGATCAGAGCCAGACCAGAAGACGAGGTGCAAGGAACTTGCGCCGTTTGGTGCACTCCTGCGCCAATCGGTGCGGGTACCCACGTTGCGCCCAAATTGGCGACATATTCGATAGGCACTAATTCTTAGGAACAGGTATGGTTTTTATACAGGTTTCTAGTGTAGAGGAGACATGGAATCGAACAAAAGCAAAAAAAGAGATGGCGCGCCGATCGGCGCTGGCCAGAGCCGATCGACGTAGTCAATCAAGACAACGGGATTCTGTGTTGTTCCCCTACCAGCCGACATGGTGTACCAGGAAAAGATGAAAAGGATGGAAACAACGAAAGGGAGGAGAATTAGGAACCAGAGCAGTCAGAGAATTCAAAATTTGAAACTGTGCCGATTGGTGCAGTGACCGCGCCGATCGGCGCAACCCCAAATTTTTGAAATTTTGGGCGGGTCCTTCTCCTAGAAGTTTCCCACACTATAAAAGGGAGCCCAGGCGCCCCCAGTTCGGCACACAATCTTGGTAATCTCTCCACCTTCCCCACTACCCACGATCTCGCACATGTTCCGCATTCCTCGCAGATGGATCGTCTCCGCTCCTCCGTCGGCAAGTTGGGCCAGAGGCTGCGCCGGGGAAGTAGTTCTGGTGGCAGTGGCGAATCGAGCGGTGACTCCTCGGCTACGGGGGGCTCTGGCGCTCGCGACGACATGTCGGTGGGTGGTGCATCCACCGGCTCAGCAGCGGCAACATATGAGATCCACGCCTGCCACTCCGCCTCCGGTGCACCCCTTTCGACGGGGCGTGCTATGAGGAGCCAAACGGCGGGAAGCCATGGGGTTCCCAGATCACCACCATCACCGGCATTCGTGCCGTGCACGGTGGAGGAGGACTTCACCCTTTTGAGTGCGGAGGAACAGCAGCACTACCTCGCGGTGAGGGGAAGGTTCATCCCCAACTTCGACATGGACGAGACCTTCCTCACCATGATCGGCATGTGGGAGGACATAAGGAGGATGCTAGACAACCTCGGCTGGGTGGACTTCAACTATCTCCCCATGGACTTCAACATTGACATCGTCACCGGGGTAGCCTCTACAATGAGGATTGGCTACGACAACTACGGCAACGATGCCATCAACTTCCACGTCCATGACATCAGCTACATGGTGACCATGGAGGCGGCGGCTCAAGCCTTCGGCTTCGATGCCAACACCGATGTGGCCGGCATCTTGGGACGTGGGGAGTTGGACTCCTTTTGGAGGCGGCTCTCGTTCATCGAAGAGATGAAGCGCGGCAACATCCGTAACCCGACCATTCAAATCTTCCAACGGTGGTTGGCGGCACGCACATGCGACAAGGTTGACTCCAACAACGTCACCGATACGGACTTGCGGTGGCTATTCAGCGCCATCGTGAGCCCGTCTCACTGCAACCATATGTCGGTGATGGTGCGGGGTTGGTTCGAGAAGAGGGGCAAGAAGAGCAAGAAGTTGGCCTTTGGGGGCTATCTTCAACGCCTGGCAGCCCACGTCTATGGCGATGACGGACCGGAAGGACGTGAAGACAAGTGGGAGCTCATGATAGAGATCGGCGAGAATATGACTCGTGGCAAATTGTCACGGGAAGTGTTCGCGCCGGCTTCCATGTTGACGGCACCAACATTAGGCTCCCATGTGCGGAGCTAGGAGTTTTTCTCTCTCGCAAGCTAAAGGGAGGAAATTGGCTTGAGGAAGGCCTCCTAGAGGGGGGCCAAGCTCTCAGGGACCGCCGTGGGCAGATTCGACAACCGGCGACATCTACAGCAGCCGGCAGTGAGTGAAACTCATGGGGGTCACGCCAAGAGCCTCAGTAGGACCAAACAGGGTGGAGTGACGCAGCGGGTGGTTCACAGCCCACTGTGCCGGTCGACGCAGGCAGTGCACCGGTCGGTGCACCCTACTTCAGTACAGGCATTGACTATAGGTACCAAGGACGGGTACCTGTGGTGCCTCCGGTGCCCGGTGCAGACTTCATCGTGCCCATGCAGGGGTACCTCGACAACAACATGCACTACATTGAGCACGTGGAGGACGCCACGTCCCAATGGAGGAACAACCACGATGTGATGGTGGAGGAGTTCTAGCAATTCAAGGCGCGGTGCTATGGCTTTGATCAGCCACCGTCTCCACCTCCGCTTGATTAGGGTGCCTAGGAGTGGGCATATGTATCGGTTTTCCGGTTTGCATTTTTTTATCTTTTGCAATCTTTTTCTTTATTTGCTTATGTGTGTGTGAGCGGGTTGGAAAACCATGTATCGAGTGTGTTTATTTTCATGCAGGTGTGTTAGTAGTAGTTTTATTTTCATGCATGTGTGTTAGTAGTAGTTTTATTTTAATGCAAGTGTGTGCAAAAATCATCACCATGTATTCGAGGTTCGATCTTAATATGATGGTGCGGTTATGCTCTTTTAGAATAATTGAATGACCTATTCTTTCTTGAAAAGTGTTGATGAAGATCAAATAATGTTGAGCATTGAATAAAATTTTGAACTTACACTTAATGATTATTCAACAAATATTTCTTATTTGGAGCAATTCTGAATACCCATGTGCTTCATTTGCATTGTCCAATTCGTGATGATAACTTAGTACCAATCTTTTTATAAATAAATTTTCATGTTGTGAACTTTGGAATTTATTATTTCCAAGATCCTCACCTACCAATGCCATATTTTGAGCAATACTCATGAACCTTTGATATGAAGATAAACATTAAATTGATGGTTGAGTTCGGTTAGGATTTAATTCTTTTTGGTATAAACTTTACTAGGATGGTCAAATCCTTTTGTATCTTTTTAGCCTTGAATTACTCATGCAAATCTCCAATTCCGCTGAGTATTCTATTTTAAAAACAATGTCTTGTTGAGTATCATTCCTTGACCACATCCTATGTTCCTGGCTGTATTTGAACTTTGAATAAATTTTGAAACCAGATGAATCAAATACCAACAAAAGCTGGTAAATTCAGGTTGAGAGCCGATCGGCGTCGTTTTGAACCGATCAGCAAAGCAGGAAAAAAAATGCTCTGCTATTTGCTAAGGGACTAGCAAAATTTTAAGTGTGGGGAAGTGGTATATGACATGCTTATTCTCGAAATTCATTCTAATATAGCCATGAATTATTCCAACCATGTGCAATCTGATAATGGGAGTTCCTTTTTCTTCCAAGATCAAATTTTTGATGCACATGTCCACATATCCAAAGTGTGAGTCCTTTCTTGAATTTTCTTTGGCCATCTTGTTAAGTTTTTGTAAATTCCAATAAAGAATAATCTCTTAACTTTACAATATATTGTTGATTTACATTTGCAATCCTTGAATTATCTCACCTAGCTACTCATATAAGCCTTACATTAATATTATTTGATCATTATGATGTAGTATATAGGTTGAGTAATTTGAAAGATGAGTTATTGCCTTGGATTATTTGGAAGATAGATTCTTTATGTTCACAACAATCTTTTAAGTGATTTACATGTGTGGAAAAGTTATAATTTGTGAGTTGGACATGATCTTTTGCTTTGGGGAGAAACTTTGAGCTTTATGCCCATATTTGAATTAATTTGCTGAATACCAATATGAAATACACTACAATAGAACAATGCTCAACATTTGCTGATTTAAGATATCTTTCATGATAAGAAGAGTATGTTCTTTGATTTTTCTCTCTTTTACTTAACTCGGGACGAGCAAAGGTTTAAGTGCGGGGGAACTGTTGGCACTTCCTAAGTGCCCCTTTTATATGTGAATATCACCCCAATTAGAGTATAATTGATACTAATTTAGGCCATTTACCTATGATATTACCTATATATTTGTATATGTATTCTTTTGGAGCTTTATTGTAGAAACAGGTAAAATTGGCTATTAAAGTGATGTTGGACAAGACAGGAGTCCAGAAACGACGAAAAGCACTGAAGAAGCCCAGTGCGCCGATCGGCGCCAGCCCATGAGCCGATCGGCACAAGGGTATATTTGGCCCATAGAAGTGACCGAGGCCCATTCCGATGGAAGTTTATCTGATGTTTATGGAAGTTTATTTGCGCAAGACACTTGAAGATATTTGCTTAGAAGATTTATGGAACTTCAAGATCTTGATGTGCGGTACAAGACTTTATCTTGAAGGAAAAGGCCCACATGGCAGCTGTGGAAGACTAAGGGTTTCCTCTCGGCAGCGATAAATCGGGAGCTGCTCGGAAAGTAGGGTGGTCTTATTCATTATAGGTTTTCATTGATCCATGTAATTATCCATTATGATGTTGTCTGTTTAATTAGACTATCTGGTTACGATCTCACTAGTAGATATCTGACTACTCACCGAATAGTTTTAGCTTTGGCTTTAGCTTTGGCTTTGACTTGCACTATAGTTCAACTTCGTTGGTATACCGATCGGCTCAATGACTTAGATCCGCAACAATACCGATCGGCTCAACACATGCATCGATCGGCTCAACAACTTAGATCCGCAACAGTGTCGATCGGCTCAACCCTGCGCCGATCGGCGCCACGACAGAATTGCTATCTGGCGCACCTTTGTGCTGGCCAGTCTCCCCTTAATACAACCTGAAATTGACAGTAGCCTTGATTAGATCTTTTACTGTTAACTTTGTTTAATTATCCCTAAGGTCTCAGTGGTTCGATAGTACCTTGGAATACTCTAAGGGAAAAAGTGCTACAGCTGTACACCATCCTTGCGGTATATAAGTGGGTGCATAGTAACGACCAACACATTAGTTATACTATTATTCACTTTACTGTCGATATGTGTAAACTTGTTCCTGAGCACACATATGATAAGCACTTGGTTTTGTCCTTAAAACCGGTTGTGATAGAGGTGGTATCAGAGCCGTGTTGACTATAGGACGCTAGTTTAGATAGAGTGGTCGTATCTTAGGGATTATTTTACCTATATTACCATAAAACTATTTCCAAAGCTTTTGGCTTCTATCTTTGTTTCTCACTCCTTGTTGCCTACCTCTTTTGTAGCTTTATTATCTTTTAGTTTATAAAAGTTTTGCTAACTTTTCTTTCTTTCACTCTTTTCAAAATTTCATAGATGGCTCGTCACAGGCTTACGGCTTGCAAGCGCGTTGTCGTCCCAGCTCCTCAGTTTCCACCAGGCGTCCTTTGGATGACACAGCCAGTGGTGGAGCAGCACTCAGATGGACGACACTATGGCTACTACCCGAGGACACTACGGAGCATACTTCAGGGACCCGGCTACAGCACCCCACCGCTTTACATCGGCACCAGGACGCCCATTTAGGGAGACCGCTACAAGTGGGAAGTGAGAGTGGTGCTTTACGAGAAGGCTACAGACGATGGACACCAGCACACTTGGCGCGTGCACCACACCTCGTCACCTAGGTCCACTTTTGACGCCGGGATTCGTGATGCGGCTCGTCATGCTCTGGAGGTTCTTCGTCACGAGGAGGATGAGGATCTTCGTGACACTCAGTACTCTCATTTTCCACAAAGGACCAGTGGCAGCTTGGACAATCATATGATGTCTGTGGGAAGCAACAACAACTTGACACGTCTGCTAGAACAAGTCCATCTCTCTTCAGCCATGGACGAGGACTACTACGAGGCCCTTGATGAGATCGACGATCTCCGCAGGCTGTATGAGGAGCGGGAGGAGAGGATTAGGTTGCTGGAGAATGATGGAGTTTCTGATGATGAGGACCCAGAGGAGGCGCCAGCCTCTGTGCCACCGAGTTCCCCTCTTCGCATGGATCTTTGGATGGATGAAGCCGACAAGCAGGATGACCAAGATGAGGATGGCGAGGAGTAGCCTTCGTTAGGGAAGTCTTTTGAGTCATGAGGATAGGTCATTAGTTATCGATTAGAGTCGAGTCTTATCTATGTAATAGTTTTGCGAGAGAGAGCTTTAGATTAGCACGTCCTCATGTTTGGTTTGCTAGTGTGATTGGTGTGATGAGTGTGATTTGGATTTTTGCATGAGTGTGCTTGTGTTGCGAGGCATGTCTTGCAACACACTTATCTTTTATATTTTTAATAAAGATTAGTAGTTTGGGGATATCTCTTTGTCTATCTCTTTTATTCTACACCTTTATCTTGTGGCTCTGCTTCACCATATCTTTGCATCCCATTTTGTCTGACTGTATTATCAATCTATACCAGATGGTAAGAGGAAACCGTAACATAAACAACAACCAGGAGGAACCGGAGCAGCCACCTCCACAGATCTCTATGGAGCAACTCATGGCTATGCAGACACAACTTCTCCAGACCATGCACCAGACTTTGGTGCAGCAACAGAACAACAATGTCGGAGGAGCTGCACCGCAACCTAGAGACAACCTTGACGACTTCCAGTGGACCAAGCCTCCAACTTTCTCTCACTCTGTGGAACCTATGGATGCGGATGACTGGCTAAAGACCATTGACAAGAAGCTGCAAGTCGTGCAATGCAACAACAGGGAGAGGGTGTTGTTTGCTGCACACTAGCTTGTGGGACCCGTTGCTGATTGGTGGGATGCTTATGTTGCAGCTCATGAGGAGCCAGACAGTATTAACTGGCAAGAGTTCCAGAACAGCTTTAGGTATCACCATGTGCCACAGGGAGTGATGAGACTGAAGAAGAAGGAGTTCCAGGATCTGAAGCAGGGCTCCATAACAGTGAGTGAGTATGTTGCACGCTTCACCCAGCTATCTAGGTATGCCCCAGGAGAAGTGGACACAGATCAGAAGAAGTGCGAGTGTTTTCTAGATGGGTTGAATAATGGCCTTGCCTATGCTCTGGAGGCTCGTGATTATGTGAACTTTCAGGAGATGGTGGATAAAGCTTTAGTCCTAGAGAACCGAAGGGCAAAGATGGATAGCAAGCGCAAGATGGAGCATCAGGGTCAGCAAGGAGGCAGCAACACTAGGCCTCGCATTGGATCATCTTCTGGTGGACAGGTATTCCACTCTGGACAACATAGTGGATAGCAGAGGACTCAACCTACGGGTCAATGGTTCTTCACTCCTCAGCGTCAGGTTCAGCGCCCCAACTTCCCGACCCCTCGTCCTGCTATGACCGCCCCGCCAAAGACCAACAATGGACCAAGCCCTGCAAATAGAGGAGCTTGCTATCGTTGTGGTGACCCAGGACATTTCGCCAATAAATGTCCCGAGAGATGCCTAGACCAGACCCGAGCCCCAGGTGGGAACACTGCTCCTAATCACAATGTGAACTCTGCACCAACGCAAGCTAGGCAGAACCAAGCTCGTGCTCGTGTCAATCATGTGGCTGTTGATGATGCTCAAGAATCTCCAGATGTCGTCCTCGGTATGTTCCTTGCAAATTATAATCATGCAGTTGTCTTATTTGATTCTGGAGCATCACATTCCTTCATATCTGCTGCTTTTGTTCAAAAACACAACCTACCCATATTTATGCTAAAGAATAGGATGATTGTTAGCTCTCCTGGGGGAAAGATGGAGGCAAGGCATGTTTGTCCTAAGGTAAACCTTAATATAAGGGGGGTAGACTTCTCTGCCAACCTCATTGTGCTTGAGTCAAAAGGGATCGATGATTCTTGGGATGGATTGGTTGAGCAAGCATAAGGAACTTATAGATTGTTCCAAGAAGGCAGTGAAGCTCAGGTCTAGTACCGGGAAGGAATTGGAGTATGTGGCTGATGCATTGCTCACTAACAAGGGAGCAGCCAACCGAGTGAAGTTGAATCAATTGGATGTGGCCTCAACCCAAGATATTCGGGTGGTATGCGAGTTTCCTGATGTTTTTCCAGAAGAGTTGCCAGGTATGCCACCTGATCGAGACATCGAGTTTGTTATTGAGTTGATTCCTGGTACTGCACCTATATTTAAGCGACCCTATAGGATGGACACTACCCAACTAGTTAAACTTAAGGAGCAAATACAAGAATTGTTAAATAAGGGATTTATCTGACCTAGTGCATCCCCATGGGGAGCCCTAGTTATCTTCGTCCCTAAGAAGGATGGTACCCAGAGGATGTGTGTAGATTATCGAGCCCTTAATGCCGTCACCATCAAGAACAAGTATCCACTGCCTAGGATATATGACTTGTTTGATCAGTTGAGAGGAGCATGCGTTTTCTCCAAGATTGATTTACATTCTGGATATCATCACTTGAAGATTCGGGCATCCGATATACCCAAGACCACCTTCACCACTCGGTATGGACTTTATGAGTATACTGTCATGTCCTTTGGATTGACTAATGCCCCTGCCTACTTCATGTATCTGATGAACAAGGTATTCATGGAGTACTTGGATAAGTTTGTGGTGGTGTTTATTGATGATATCTTGGTATTCTCGAAGAATGAAGAAGAGCATGAGGAGCATCTTCATTTGGTATTGTAGAAGCTTCGGGAGAACCAGTTATACGCAAAGCTAAACAAGTGTGAGTTTTGGCTCAAGGAGGTGTCTTTTCTTGGCCATATCATCTCCGCTGGGGGAGTGTCTGTGGATCCTAGCAAAGTAGAGGATGTGTTAAGTTGGACTACGCCCCAGAACGTCACCGACATTCAGAGTTTCCTTGGATTAGCAGGGTATTATAGGCGATTTGGAGAAGGGTTCTCCAAGATAGCCAAGCCTATGACGGAATTATTGGAAAAGGGAAAGGATTTTGTGTGGATGCCTAAGCGTGAGGCGAGTTTCCAAGAGTTGATGAAGAGACTTACGACGACACCAATTCTGACCATGCCCGATATGGAGAAACCTTTCTCCATTTATTGTGATGCTTCTGGACAAGGCCTAGGATGTGTGCTCATGCAAGAAGGTCATGTGGTCGCGTATGCTTCGAGGCAATTGAGAAAGCACGAGGAGAAGTACCCAACTCATGACCCAGAGTTAGCAGCAGTGGTTCATGCTCTCAAGATATGGAGGCACTACCTCATTGGCAAGCGGTGCGAGATCTATTTGGTCCACAAGAGTTTAAAGTACATATTCACTCAACCAGACCTCAATCTTAGGCAACATCGGTGGTTGAAACTCATCAAGGATTATGACTTAAATATCAACTATCACCCAGGGAAGGCCAATGTTGTCGCGGATGCTTTGAGTAGGAGGTCACATTTGAGTATGCTCGCAGCAAGAGACATGCAGCCAGGATTGTGCGAGGAGTTTGAGAAGCTTAACTTGGGATGGGTCGCTAATACCGTGGTAGTGACTATGGAAGTCGACTCAACCCTGGAGCATAACATTCAGAAGGGACAACTTGAAGATTCTAAGATACAAGAGATCAAGCTCCAAATTGCAGAGGACAAGGCTCCAGGCTTCACCATAGATGATCTGGAAACCCTATGGTACAAGGAAAGACTCTGTGTGCCAGACGTAAAGGAGATCAAGGAAGTAATACTACGAGAGGCACATGAGTCGGCATACTCGACTCATCCAGGGAGTACTAAGATGTATCATGACCTTAAGAGTCGGTATTGGTGGTATGGTATGAAAAGAGTTGTCAATGAATATGTTGCGCTATGCGATATTTGCAAACAAATCAAGGCAGAACGTCAACGCCCAGCAGGACTTTTGCAACCATTGAAGATACCAGAGTGGAAATAGGAAGAGATTAGTATGGATTTCATTGTGGGGTTACCAAGGACGCAAAGTGGCTATGACTCCATATGGGTAATAGTGGACTATTTTTCCAAGGTAGCGCATTTCATCCCCGTCAAAACTACCTACAGTGGACCAAGGTTGGCAGAACTGTATATGTCTAGGATCATGTGTCTACATGGTGTGCCTAAGAAGATAGTTTCAGATAGGGGAACCCAATTCACTTCAAGGTTTTGGGAAAAGCTACATGAGTTGATGGATACTAGGCTCAACTTTAGTTTAGCATATCACCCACAAACAGATGGACAGACTGAAAGGGTGAATCAAATTCTTGAAGACATGCTGAGAGCCTGTGCATTACAATATAGTAATAGCCAGGACAAGATCCTTCCTTATGCGGAGTTCTCTTACAACAATAGCTACCAAGAAAGCTTGAAGATGTCCCCGTTCGAGGTGTTGTATGGCCAGAAATGTAGGACTCCCTTGTTTTGGAACGAGACTGGAGAAAATCAAGTGTTTGGGCCTAAAATTCTCCAGGAAACATAGCGACAAGTCCATATCATGAGGGAGAACCTCAAGCTCGCGCAGACTAGGCAAAAGAGCTATGCCGACCACAGAAGAAGGGATTTGAGTTTTGAGGTTGGTGACTTTGTGTATCTGAAGGTGTCTCCTATGAGAGGACTTCGTCGTTTCAATGTTAGAGGTAAGCTAGCACCCCGATATATTGGTCCTTTCAAGATCTTGGAATGAAGAGGTGAAGTGGCGTATCAGTTGGAGCTACCTCCACAGTTGTCTAAGGTGCATGATGTCTTCCATGTCTCTCAATTAAAGAAGTGCCTACGAGTTCCAGAGGAACAGGTACCCATAGAGGATTTGGAGGTTGGAGAAGATCTCACCTCTCAAGAATATCCAGTGAAGATTCTTGAGACGGTAGAGAAAGTGACACGAAATAAGAAGTACCGTACATGCAAAGTGCAATGGAGCAATCACTCACGAGAAGAAGCCACATGGGAGAGAGAAGAAGACTTGAAGAAGGAGTTCCCCGATCTTTTCTCCGATCCAACCGAATCTCAAGGACGAGATTCATCCTAAGGGGGGTAGGTTTGTAACACCCTAATTTTTTAGAATTTAGAATATTTTAAAATTTTCTATAATTAATTAAATTATTAATATCTTGATAAGAAAAAGAACTATTTTCTAAAAAAATAATTAAATTTAGGTTACTCTTAAATATTTGTTTGTTGCATCCATGTTGATTAGTTGTATTTAGGGCTTTTAATGTGTGCAAAAAGTTATTTGAAAATTTGATTAGAAAACAATTTCATTTAGTCTAGAAAATATAATTAGAAATAGAAAAGGGCAGAGCCCTGTTGGCATTTGGGCCAATTCTTCCCCGGCCCAGTTTTCTCCTCTCCCCCTCTCTACCGGCTTGGGCCAGATTTCTCCCCACACGACCCAGCTCTCCCGTCCCCTCTCTCTCTTTCCCGACCGTGGGCCTGGTCACTCCCGTGGCCCACTCTCTCTCTCTCTCCCTCTCTTTTCTCTCCCCCAGCCACTGGCCGACTTCTCTTCCCTGTAGCCTAGCGCGCCCCGCTCGGCCCACCCGCGCAGCCTCGCCCCCGTTTCCTAGCCCGAGTCGAGTCGCCGCCGCCGCAGTGAACCTTGGCGTGCGCGCCAAGGCGACCCTGGGGGCCACGCCCCCATAAATAGTGGGCCCCATTTTCCCCGTGCAGCTTTTCCCCACCTCCGCTGCCTATCGCGCCCCCGCTCGCCCTACCGTCGCCGTCAATTTTCGCCGCTCGCGCCGCCTTCGGCCGACGACTCTCCCGGCCGCCTCCGCCCGCCGCACGACCCCCGGTGAGTTCCCCGTCCGCCAACGCCTCTCCTGACCCCCCCCCCCCCTTCTCGTTGTCTCCAGTGCCCAGGAGCCTCCTCCCCACAAACTCCGGCGAGCCACGCATGGCGCCGCCGCCTTCCCCACCGCCGTCCGCCATCCCCCCACTTGAACCCGCCTCGACCATCCGATCTCGAGTGGGTGGCCGAGATTAGATACCCCTGAAGGGGTATGAATCCGGTCCACCACGGACCGGGGACCCTCGGTCAACGCCAGGTCAACGACCCGTGGACCTAGTCCACGGGAGTTAATTTAATTAATTAAGTTTAATTTTGATTAATTATCTATTGTGGTGTAATTTTATGCTTAGGTCCTGGATTTCAAAATAATTATATTTTCATCCTATAACTTTTATATTTAGGCCCCTCGGTTATTAATTAATTACTTTAATCCTATAATTTTACAAAAACACCCTTGGACTTATTAATAATTATGTTTTAGTCTTGACTTTTTACAGTTTAGTCCCTATAGTTTTGTAAATTACATTTTGGTCCCTAAAATTTTCATAAGTTATATTTTTTATTTGTACATTTTACAGTTGAGCCCTTTTATTTGTCTAAAATTACTTTGAAGCCATTTAATTTGTTGTTTTTGCTATGTTAACCCTAGAACTTCAAACCTTCATAACTTTTCACTCGTAACTCGGATTGAGGCGATTCTTGTGCTCACGTGATCGTAGCAACATGTACTTTTTCATAGTATAGCTTTCATTATAGTTTGTTACTGCATGGTGTGTTGTTTCTTAGTATGTTGGTATGTTTGTTTTTCCGGTGTGATGTTAGTAGATGACCAGCAGTTGGAGAACTTTCAGGACCTCCAGCCAGAAGACTTTGAGCAGCAGCAGCAAGGGGAACCATGCAAGTGTCTTTGATGCATATTGAACCTATGTTTTATATTCCCTCTATCTCTATGCATGCTTGTTAATATTAAATCCCATGTGTCATATCATGTTCCATATTATTTCTTGCCGCCTGGGTTCTGGTGTAGCTTATTAGTATGGGTACGTCATGCTTAGTTTGCTATGTCGGGAATGGAAGTGTCTATTGTTAATCTTGACTAATGATTCACTTTAACATAATGATCATGTGGGATGGGTAATTCTTCGTAGCAACATGGAACCTAGGTGATCCAAGCAGGAGGATGGCAAGGATGGTGCGGGTATGCATGTGTACTCGGTATAGTACTGTGGGATTGTGGTGGTACCTGCTTGGGATCACAAGAGTAGTTTGTGGAGCGGTCACCCAGGAAAATAGCGCAAAGCACATGGCTAATATAGGTAGGCTTGGTTTAGTATCGGGATGTCTTCCTAGTTCTATGAGCAGTCGAGGAAGGAGGATGGGACGGTTTACTCTCAGACTCAGGTGATGGACGGTTTACTCCTAGCCACGATGCCAGAGGGGGCTTCTATAGGAACGGTTTAATTCCGCAGCGGTGAAACCTTAGCGTGGATTGTTTGCAAGCTGGGAAGCGCTCTGAAAGACCTTGTGGTGATCGCTTGGCCTCACACCTACGGTAGTGTGATTTGGGCAACATGGAGACTCTCTAGTCACTGCATAGTGATGAAATCACCAACCTGTGGGTAAAGTTGTACAACCTCTGTAGAGTGTAAAACTGTTATAACAGTCGTGCTCACGGTCATGAGCGGCCTGGATCCTCACACATTTAGGAAGGTGGTTTATGGGTGGACTTGGTGGGTAGCCAAGTTTGGTTTGGACGGTGTAACCCTTGGTTTGCTACAGGCGGTGTAACCTGTGGTGTGGTTTCTTATGGGCGGTTTAACCCATGGTTTGCTATAGGCAGTGTAACCTGTAGTGTGCTTTTCTATGGGCGATTTAACTCATGGTTGGTTATAGATGGTTTAACCTGTATTGTTGGGCAGATGAGATTACTGGTGGGAACTTTTCACCTAGTAAGTATGAGTGTTTTTCAAATGGTCTTAAGTATAGTGCTCATTTATGCAAATGAACCATTGTGTTAGCCTTTCTTCTGTTAAATTTGCATGTCATACTTTCCCCCACTTGCTAAGTATGGCATGTGCTCACCCTTGCTATTTCCCTTTGTTGTTGTACTATAAACTATTGCTCAGAAGATAGAGAGATGGACTACATTGATGAAAACTACTACTAGGCGTGCGTGCCCCCGATTGATTGCCTGTGGTGTTATGGTGTCTTCCACTGTTATTCTATAAAAGAGTCGTACTTAGTCTCTAAAGACAATTATTCATGTAATAATGGTACGCTTTATTAATGATATTAGTTATACCGTTATTTACTTTACTGTTGATATGTGTGAAACTTGTTCCTGGGCACACATATGATAAGCACTTGGTTTTGTCCTTAAAACCAGGTGTGACAGAATAAACCTTAATTCAGCGGTGAAACCACAGCACACAAACACATGCATAATTTGTTGTCCGCGCTGCCGTGCTGCAACTACGATCTCAGCTTTAGTTGCTGCTGCTTGCAAACTTTTGGTTTAAGGGTTTCTACGTATGCTGCCATTGTATCACATCAGATCGTGTGTACATGTGCTTCGTCCAACATCTCGGCCTTATTAGCTAAATGTTCTATTTCCATGCTAATAATGTATAGCAATTTTAATCTATTTTTGAAGTAATAATCAACAAATAAAACTTTTTTAAGCATGTATTTTCTCTGGTTGAGTACATAGACACTATTGCATTACTTTGTATTCTCTATGCAGGGTGTACTTCTACAGCTGTTTTGGTTTAGTAGTTTGGGAGATATTGATTTCCAAAGTTAACAATATGATTGCTGCCTGGAGCATTCACTGATGAATATTTTGAATGCCAAAAGAGGTCGATTGTTCAATGTAGATGTTTGTATACTATCTCTTTGCTACCATTGCAGTTTTGGTCTTAAAGAAGCATGTACTATTTTTTTCTGTTGTTAATTTTACAGTGCAATATTTATTAATGTATGTTCTTATACTCAGGTGACCACCTTTTTTGTTCCAAGTTGCAATATTTAGGACGGCATCCAGTGGCTTCAATGGCGTGTTCGTCTGTTACTGAGAAACATGTGATCCCTTGATGTGATCCATCTCAAGTTATTCAAATACTAATATTTTTTCTTGGATATCAGTAGCTCTGTATTGTTAAACCTTCAATGAATGAGGTCACCTGTATTATGTTGATGATTTGTATTTCTTGAGATGTTTTATTATGGATCAGACCATAATCACTGTATATTTTCATGTAGGGCCAAGGCTCAGTAATCTGAAATTTAGATTGTGACATCCCATGTCACAAAATGAAATTTACTAAACCTAACATCAAGCAAGGGCTAAGCAAAAGTATAATTAACCCATGTGCCAAAGAATAAAGTGAGGAAAACTATTTAATTAAATTCCAGAATAATCAAATATGGGTCATTCACAAACCTTATCAAAACCCATGGAAGTACCCCAATATTTTTGCATATTCTGAATGGCCACCACAAAAGAGAATTTTGAGAATTTTACCAGAATTTTTGGTAACCAATTGATACCCTTAAAAATTTCCCCAAAGTCAGAAAAGTGTATTTCGGGTTTGGACTTTTCATAATTTATCAAAGCAATTTTAGCTGGTGCACCCAAAAGCAAAGTTGGAGCACACGTTTTCCTAAGCCAACACAAAAATTAGTGTCCAGTTTGCAACATGGGAACGTGGCAAAATTCACCAAACCCGTGTCGGGGTCCAGGGTCAAGAACCAGGTCAAGCTTCCTCTCCCCCTGGCCAATTCCAACCCGGCACCGGGTTGTAACCGGACACTGTCGCCACCACCGTTTCCTGTCACCCCATGCCGTCCACTACACTGTCAACTCTCCACACTGTGCCACCAGCCAGAATTGAAGCCGCCCACTGCCGGCAGCCACTCCCTGGCCGACAGCGCGACTCCCCCTCCCTCTCTCTCCCTCTCTCACCCGCTCTCGGCCCTCCCTCCGTCGGCCGAGTCAAAACGGAGCAGCAGCAGCAGCAGCACACCAGCCTCATCTCTCTCACTCTCTCAACTCGCAACCGGCTCTCACACACTCCAGATCGCCCCCGAGCGCCGGCACTCTCTCTTCCTCCCTCTCCCCGGCGAAACCCGAGCCAGTGCCCTGTTCTGTCCGCCATGGCCGCCACCGCCCAGAGCTCTGCCTAGGCAACCTCTCCGTCCCCTCTTTCTTTGCAAATCGACGCGCAAGGACCACACCCCACTCCCCTCTGATTCCCTCACTCCCCTGTGCAGTGCTCTCGCCGAAATTCGTGAAGCCGGAGTCGCCGCTGCCGGATCCGACCCCCCCCCCCCCCCCCGGCCGACGGGAGCCATGCTCCGGCCTTCCCCCTCGATGAGTTCCTCGACGTCGACCGTCCCCGAGCCTCCGCGAAGCTCATCAACCGAACCCCAACCTACCTCCCCGTCGCGTGGACCTCGCCGGAGCTGCCCCTGCCGCCACGCGTCGTCGCCGGCGATCTCCGGTGAGCCACTCTCCCCTCCGACCCCCTCCTCGCAATCCCCACGGCATGGAGACCATCCGAGCCACACGCGAGCCCCGGCCATGCCGCCGATCAGCCGCTGGGTCGAGCTCGCCGTCGCCGGCCGCCACGCGGGCGCGCGCACGCGTCTGGAGAAGTTTGAATCTAGTGGCAATTTTGTAAATAACAGTGAACTTTATGTAAAGTTTAAAATTCTATAACTTGAAAACTAAGAAGGATAAAAATGTGAAATTAATTTTGTTCGACTCCTAAACTCTTACTCTAGCAGAAAAACAAGTCCAAGTCCAAGTTTGTTCAGTACATTAATTTAATTAATTCAGCAAAGTTACAACCCTAATTTGCTTAATAAATTCATAAGTAATTATGTGTAAATGGTAAATTCATGAAACTTGCTCAGTAAGCATTGCATGACATCTCTAAACTTTCTGCAAAAGCACATTTCCATTTTTATGCATATTTTTAGTATTATTGCATAATCCTCATTTTTAGTAATTGAATTTACATAAATTATTGGCTAGGAATTTATTCATGAAATTTGGCATTCCTGTTCCTTATGCACTTGTGCACTTATGTAAAATCCCATGAAAAATTTGAAGCTACCTAAGTATAAATTCTCTACCGAAATTGATCATTTGCTAATTAACTAGGAAATTCTTCATATAAATGTTACTTCATGTGTATAGTTAAGGAAAGTGGGAATAAATTAGTTTCTGGAAATTCATGGAGAATCATTCATCCTCCCATTATAGTAGAAACTCTCATGAGCATTTATACTTTTGGTTCTTAATTAACTACATGAGCTAGAACTAGTTATGCAATTAAAGTGTCATTTTTATGTATAGGGTTAGTTTGCATATGGTCACTCTAGTTAAGTGGCTCAAAAATGAACTTTCTGAAACTTGACCCTAAATACTACATTGTCATATCATCATCAGCATGTGATGTCATATGATCAACATCTAGGCCATGCTCATGTTAAAGTGGACATACACTAAGATTGTGATAATTAAAAGTTGCATTCTAGTAATTAGAAGTTTGTCCCCTTCAAATTCAGTGGTTATCATGTCATACTTAAGTATGCAACCATATTCATGAATGAGTGATTAGTTCATTAATTATTTGCTGAGGAAGTACCATAAATCTTTATGCCATGCATTCCATCTTTAATTAAGAAAACTCCATGAAACCTTGTGTATTCCTTAGCATTGATGCATGTCCATTCCATATAGGAATCAAGACCCAGGAGATCCCATCGGACCAGCAAGGAGCTGAAGTGCACTTTGGTGAAGATGCTAACTACGATCACACCCAAGGCAAGCCCCGTGCATAACCTATTTTATCATTCGAGTCCTTTTACTTTATCACAAGATAGGAGTATTGTATTGTGCATTAAGTGTAGGACTTGGATGAAACACACTTGCATACTCCAGCAATGACCTATGATTAGTATGTTAGTAAGCTTTTCCGTTAGCAAAATGCTATGCTTAAACTAGTGGAGTCAACGGTAGGTTATAGTTTCAACTATGGTTCAATTGGTTGATGGACTTGATAAAAATAGAGCACCTATCGTTGCAACTCCACGAACAAGTATTGAGCAGTACCAAGTACATACCTTTAATATGGAAATTGATAAACCTAGTAACTTGGGCGCCGTATTGTTGGACGGCCATACTCATCGATCCAGAGGTGATGTGAACAGCATGGTGGTTGCACGGATTTGAGGATCGCTGGAGAGTGCATGGGTTAAGCCTTGGATACGAAGTACTGTATTGCGGGGAGGACGTGTAGTCGGGATCAATGGCCCCGGATCAACTTTATAGCAATCTTGTGAATGGTGGCCATACGTGTTCTTAAATGATGCGTATGTCGTGTATTTGGGTTTTCCCTGTAGGATATAAATCAATTCGAATTGTCGTCCCTCGCGGTTTTGAGTACCTCTTGTTCGAGCTGCGGCAATGATATGTTAAGTAGTAAAGTTATGGTTATGTTTCTGAAATTTATTTATGCTATAGATATACAATGCTATGATGTATTGCTCTTTAGCTATATTCATGTATTAGCAGCTAGCTAGACTCACCGTAGCTGGGTTCTACGATAAGCAAAGTAAAATCTTGTTTAAGGAAATTGAAAGTGCAGCATAGAACTAATAGGAGCTTTTATGCAACTATCAAATAAACCCGGTCAGCCCCCTGCATACTAGGAGTCGGTTTTAGTAAACCGGTTGACGGGTAAGTCTTGCGGAGTATGTTAGATACTCAGGCTTTGCGTTGATGTTGAATTTTCAGGTTTTCCTCAGGTCACATATTGTGATTGTTGTAACAAGGTTGTTTGGGAAGGTGAGGAGCCTCAGAACTGGACCATTGAATGGGTCCCTAGCTCCTCTAACTGTGATGAGTGAGCCATCGCCATAGGGCTGGCATGGTTCACGTAGGGCTTGACGTCGTGTTTTGTCGTTGTATCGCTTCCGCTAAATTATATAATATGTACTAAGGACATATATATTGTATCAGATTTGGACTTAATTACATTCTATCTCTGAACTTGTAATATTACGTACCTAAGTGATGTAATGTTATAAATGATGAATGTTCATGTGTGAGTGCTATGCATGGTTACTTCGTTAACCATCTCCCGAGGCGATCCTGTACGACATACTCTACTTTTCGGAGTAGGGTTATCACATAGATGCTCAAAAATCAAGAGTATTTTTATAGGTGGTAGTTGTAAGTCGAGTACTCCTGTAGAAAAATGGGATAAAATAAAAGTAAATTTTGATCTGACTGTTGTGTTTAGAATCTAAACAGGTGTGTCTATCAGTTATACCGGTCTTTTTTTTATGTGTTCTCTTTTCATTGCATAGGCATCAAATTAAACAATAGAAACCGTAGGATATATGACTACCTAATATAAGATTAAACAACATTTTCATTCAGCACATTGGCTGGAGGAATTGCTATATTATAGTGGCATACTAGATTTGTAATATTTCCTATTAATAGTGGAATAGTCACTGATCTTTTTTTTGAAAGGAGGGGGAGGGGGGGTATCAATAGTCACTGATCTTTGAATTTGCCCAGCACCACATAGCGATAGAACAATGACCTCCTTTTGGCATGACTGATCCTAGAGTCATGAAACGTTTGGCCACTGATATCATGCTCATAGACTATGTATTGAAAATATATCCTACATTATATTATATGTAACTATTTTTTATATTTATATAAATAATATATATTGTATGTTGCACCTGTAGTAACGTACGGGTATTTCGCTAATAATATGATAAAATACAGTAAATCATTTATGAAATGATATCATACACTATGAATGGCTGCATTTGAGTCAGCCGGGCCCATCGCATCCAAGTACAACGTGTTTGGATGACTGCAGAACCCGTTGAGACTGGCCCATGGGATGCTTTTGGCGTTGACTAGTCTGGCCCCGAGATATGAAAATGAATTCCGTTTCTAGGCGGCCTGGCCCAAACGATCCACATGGATTTGCTATGCTTTAGTCTGCTAGTTCTAAATTGCATATAACGCAGGCAACCAAACTTGAGCTATCCGTAATCTGGATACAATGACAGAGTCAACCGAACAATTAGGTTTTGCATGACCTAAGCCAGACTCATCGGATTCTGCATGGTACATACGAGACAATCTGGGTTCGTGGCGTACATGGTTTACCTTTGCTTTTTTATCATTAGTTGTCCGTTTTCATCTTGCTAATTAGAAGGGATGACTAAGTGTTTTGAGTCCTCCCAACAACATGCAAATTTATAATCGCACCATCTCCTTTCATATTTGTGCTCTCGACACCTCTCCTTTTTTCTCTAACAGCAACAAACTATTTTCACTAGATCTGAGAGGTTAGGGTTTTAAGATTGATGAGTTTCAAATTTGTAGAGCTTCCTCGTTGACAAGCTTAGAAAGAAGATTTATAGAAAAAAAATTACTCTTGCAGTGACTATGGTTGGTGGGAGGATGACAAAATGATGAGAGATGGGAAATGGGAGATGGATAGGTTTAAGATGAAAATAAGTAAACTTGACGTCGGTAGATAAGGTAGAGATCATAGGAACCTAACCCACAAAGATAGAGATCATAGGAACCTAACACATATAAGTTTAGTTTAGTTTAGTTTTTTTTTTCTTTTAGCACAGAACAACACACATAAGTTGTGTAGTTTTATTAGAGAAGAAGATAGAGATCCAACATGAGTTTGCGAAAAATAGGTAGCCGTTGGATCTCCTAATCCACTAGCTAGAAATTCGAAGTATACAGTCCTAATATTTGGATTGTAACTTTTTTTTTTGAAAAGATTTGGATTGTAACTTAAAAAACTCAATGTTTTATATCTTTGGTAACATTCGAATTATTGTGTGAGACATCAGTACTTTGGTAACATGGGATCCATGTGAAGAAATCAGGCGCAATAGCCAGCCATTCTATTGCAATGAATGAACGAATAAAGTTAAATTTCGTTATAGAAAGAAAAGTTAAAAGTTTCCTCATTAATTTTGAGGCATAGCAGGAATGTAGAAAAACAAGACCGGGCGCCTGAACCCAGACAGGCTGCTCCTCTCCTCCGCGGCCCAGGCTCTCAGCCGGAGCAAGAACAACTCATCAATTTGCAGATCCGCCTCCCTCACCGCACAGCAACCGCCATCCCCTCCACCGCCTCCGCCTTCTCCTCGTCTCCTTCAGGAGCTCCCGGAGAGAGAGGGTGAGAGGAGCACTGTTGGGAGGGGAATACCCAAACCCTAGCCCCGTCCGTGGGCTCCCCGCTGGCGGCGGCCATGGAGATGGTCGCGGGCACGCTGGCGCCGGAGATGACCCCGGAGCAAGAGATGGCGCACATCCGGGACATCACCGTCGCTGCGGAGGCCGAGGCCAAGGAAGGCGACACCTTCTTCCTTATCACCACCAGGTCTGGCTAAGCCTTCCCCACTCCTCCTCGTCCCTTCGGCACCCCCGCGCCGGTACCGATTTAGTCCCGGGTCGAGCCGCGGTTCGCGTTTTGCCGGGCGCAAGATTGTATATATATATATATATATATATATATATATATATATATATATATATATATATATATATATATATATATATATATTTTCCGGTTGCTGTTTAGCCTCCCTTGCTGTTGCTGGCTGGTGGATAATGCTCTGGCTGCGCATTCGCGTTGTTGGAGTATCCTGATTTCTTTGGTGGTTTAGGTGTTCTTCTCCCCTGCGAAAAATTGAGTCTTGAGCTTTAGTCTGCGCTAGATTTACCCGTTAAATGTACCCCTCTTTATGCTGTAAAAGATTCACGGTGCTGATGGCACGGGGCTTGTTTCCAGAGAGGTCACGGTGGTCGTTTTAGCTTGGGTGATTCTACCGTTGTAGTAACTGCTGTAGAATGCATAAATTTGAGACAGTTTGTTCCATTAAAATTTGGAATCTCGGTTGTGATTGGTGCTCTGGCAGAGTTTGTGATCGACGGGGTTGCTTCAAGTATTTCAGAAGTTTGCAAAATAAGTTGAGGAGATTTTGAGAAACTTAGTTTTGTTGGTGTTGATGCGCATAATCTTGTACTATGGCAGAACGATAGGTCAAACTATGGAGTTGGGTTAAATCAGGAATTTGCGTTTAGAAAGGAGATTGAAAGCACATAGCACTCATCCCTTGTTCTTTCTGTTGGAAGCTCAATCCCCTCGCTTCTGCTTTCACTTCTAATCTCATGCTTTGAGCATGTTCATGCGAACTCACAAGTATCAACTGCTTGCTAATCATGCCACCATACTTTTTATGGTTTCCACAGTCCCTTAGTATCACCAGAGGACGCAAGTCATTCTGTAGTCGCCACAGGATGCCTCACCGATTTAGGAACTCTGCATTTCACTTGGGGAGCCTTCATGCCATGTTATTATAGTTAGAGGATTAAGAGTTTGTTTTCCGATAGCCCAGTTGTCACAGCTAGCAGGATACAAATACATGTTTTAGCTGCTGTCTTGATTTGATTTGCATGTTTTGCAAGTGGGCTAATAGTTTTTCAGCCGGTATCATTAGATATCCTATCCATATATCAACATAATATATACATTTACTTATATTTCTCCCTTTTTGTCTCATCTAAACTAATTATTGTCTGTAATAGGTGGTGGCAAAGTTGGATTGATTATGTCATTGAAGATTCGACAAGTAATGGTTCTCATCTCAATGAATTCAGCTCAAAAACTCAGAGAAGGCCAGGAGCAATCGACAATACAGATTTGATAGATGACACAGCATCAGATGAAATCTCCAGTATGGAGATTGAACTACATGATACCTTGGTTGAGGGTCGTGATTACATACTACTTCCTCAGCAAGTATGGGAAACACTGCATGGTTGGTATGTCACATTTGTTACTGTAGAACAACGGTTTCACTGTTTGTAAACATGCTTCCCTTAATGATTATATTAAGAAACAGCAGCAGGAACAAGTAATATTTTGTCGTGAAAGGAACTGAAGCTCCGTTCTTATATTGTACAAATATGCCCTCATCATTTATATTTTTATAACTAGTCATTGTGCAAGTGCGACACACATGTATAATCATTCGTACGTATATTTCATAACAAAGTGTGGTTAATACTCTCTGGTTTTCTTTTTGGTAAATTAGAAAGGTAACTTTAATTCATGAAAGAAGGCTCAAGTTGTTAAGTTACCAATGCAAGCTAATAAGTTGAAAGCCTTTTCTCCTAATATGCAAACAGGAGTTTATTCAGTTGTATTCACAATGTGAGAAACTGTCGACTCATTTCTTTCCATTGAACAAGATTACACTGCTTTAAATTTGAACTTCGAAATACTTTTCTCATTATTCCCAAAAAAATGCATGAACAGGTATGGTGGGGGACCCACATTACCAAGAAAGGCAATCAATAGTGGCTTTTCGCAAACTGATTTGGCCATAGAAGTTTATCCTCTACGCCTGCAATTACTTCTAATGCCAAAAGGAGAGCGAGCTGTCATAAGGATAAGCAAGAAGGTTTTTTTTTTCCTCATCTCTATGGCATCTGCTGAACACATTGACCTTTATTTTATTATTATGTACTTCCTTCTGTTTTAATTGAGTTTATATTTTCGTCATTTTGGACCTAGATGAAATGTTTGTTAGTTTAGGGACTTGAATCTGCATTTTGGTAATTTGGTAGATGGCACCCTCAGACAAGTTCAGGGACCAAAGACCGATTTGTTTTTAGATTAGTAAAAGAAAAAGGCTACATTTTATAACAATATTAAATACCTGGAAACATTTTTGAAACTAGGAAGGTCGCCAGGCAGAACAGAGTCCAGCTGTGGACGCCAACGACAACATTGTCCACTTGTGGACGTTCTTATTGATAGCGTCCAGGCCTTTTTTGGCCCATCAAGCTATAAACCCATATACTTATGATGTGTCATTGGCGAGGAGTGCGCAGTAGAGAAACCAGCCTGAAAAGGTAGAGTGGAGGGATTAGCTATGAGTTGTGCTTGTCACCGGCCTGTGATTCCTTCATAACCACGTTGACCAAAGAACTGCCCACCGTAGGGAGACTGTATTATTCTTCGATACGTGATTACAATCTCATCGGTAGCCTTTATAGATGAGGCCCTGACTAACTGAATGACTAACCTAATCACTAACAATCTTAACTAAATATCTCCTTGATTATTCTCCTTCTATCTAACCGGCTTCTTAGCCACAGAGTGCGGCTACGACGTTGATACGTCTTGCCCACAAAAGCGTCCACAACATCCCCCCTCCCCTCCCCAACAAACATCTCGTCCGTGAGCTGTACCTTTGGGTACTGAGCGACAAACTCCACCATCTTCTCCCAAGAAGCGTCTGCCGCCGAGCGCCCTTCCCAGTGAACCAGTAGTTCCCAAACTCCTCGATTCAGCTGCGCCTTGATCACCCTTGACGGAGTCGGAATGACACGGCCGTGTAGCAAGTTTGGCAATGGCATAATGTCAGCCGGTGGAGCACCATGGAACTTCTTCAGGAGAGAGACATGAAACACATGATGAATGCATGCCTTCAGTGCTAGCTGCAGCTTGTAGGAGACTTTGCCAATAAGTCCCAGTATCTTGAATGGCCCAAAATAGGAGGACCAGTCTTGGACTTAGCTGCTGGAGTAATACCCAGTGCAGAACACTGCTGCAAGCGAAGCCATGTCCAATCCTCAACCTCAAAGGAAACATCACGACGTGGTTGATCCTGAAAATCCTTCATGACTCCTTGAGACTGCAACAACCTTTTTCGAATCTTCTACAGAAACTCACCCCGATCCTTCAACTTGTGGAGCAACTCATCTCGATCCTTCAACTGACGGTCCACTGCCACAACCCTTCTTGTCCCCTGCCGATACAGGATGAGTGGCAAGGGATCACGACCATAGACAACCTTGAAGAGAGAGAGCATTCTGAAAGGAGGAATTGTAACAGTACTCCACCCACGACAACCACTGAAGCCAAGTCTGAGGGTGATCACCAGCCAAGCACCGTAGATACATCTTAATGATGCGGTTAGCTACCTCTGATTTCCCATCAGTTTGAGGCTGAAATGCTGAACTGTGTAGCTTGATTCCTGCAAGGCGGATTTTCTGAATCTTCTGCAGAAACTCACCCCCCCCCCCCTCCCGGATTCTTCAACTGACATTCACTGCCGATATAGGTCGAGTGACGGGGGATCATGACCATAGACAACCTTGAAGAGAGAGCATTTGAGAGCATTCTGAAAGGAGGAATTGTAACAGTACTCCGCCCAAGACAACCACTAAAGCCAAGTCTGAGGGCGATCACCAGCCAAGCACCATAGATACATCGTAATCATGCGGTTAACTATGACTTCCCATCAGTTTGAGGGTGAAATGCTGAACTCATGTGTAAGTTCCTGCAAGGCGGAACAACTCGGACCAAAAGTGGCTTGTAAACATCATGTTCCTGTTGACAATGGATCATGGGAAGCCATGGAGACGAACAATCCCCTCAAAGAATGCCCTGGCCATCGATGCCGCCGAGTACGGGTGTCCCAATGGGATAAAATATGCCAGCTTTGAGAAGCGATCGACCACTGTGAGCACTACAAATTTGCCTCCCACTCGCGGGAAGCCCTCAATGAAGTCCATTGATATATCCATGGAACCGACAATTGTTGGAGTAGAATGATAGGGTGTAGGTGTTCCGTCTTGTTGCGTTGGCAGATGGTGCAACTTCACACAAATTCCTGCACCCGATGACTCGCATGTGGGTTGTAGAACATTGACCGCCAACGATGGAGTGTCTTTTGAACACCCTCGTGACCTTGGTCATGTGCTTTTGTGAGATCCTGCCATTGCCGTGAAGCATCTGACATGAACACCTTGCCGTTGTACAACAAGAGACCATCCACCTCTGTCCAGGCTGCATCCGCTCTACCTTCTATCAGCTTGGCATGCATAGCCTGTGCCTACGGGTCCTCGATCAACTAGATGTGTCGAGTGTCGAAGGTGTCGAAGACAAGCATGGAGATGAAAAGCAGACCAACCGTCTCTTCATCATGCCTTGATAGCGCGTACGCCACGTGTTTAGCTTTCCTCGTCTGTATTCCACAGTCAGGTCATAATGGAAGAGCTTGGTGACCCACGTGTGTTGTGAAATCATGGAGAGCCTCTGGTCCAATATGAACTTGAGGCTGTAATGGTCCGTGCGGACCGTGAAGGAGCACCCCCACAGGTATGGTCGCCAATTCCACATTGCCTTCACGAGACCGATGAGCTCCCTTTCATGCGTCGGAAGCTTGGTGTGATGGGGGGCCACCATGTGGGCCCGTTGCATCGCAGTTGACGATGAAGTGTTTGTTGAAGTCAAGCATCTATAGGAGTGGTGTTGTTGTCAACGCGCGCTTGAAAAGACGTGAATGCCGGCTCTGCCTCCTCGGTCCACCAAAAAGCCTCCCGCTTGAGGAGCGCTATGAGAGGCACTGGAACCATGCCGTACTCCACAATGAATTTACGGTGGTAGTCGGTGAGCCCTAGGAAGCCTTGGAGACCCTTGAGGGTTCGTGGGCGCGGCCATGCCTCGATGGCTGATATCTTGGTTGGGTCCATGGCGACGCCCGTAGCCGAGATCATGTGGTTGTGGTACGCCACCTGTTCTTCTCTGAAGTGGCACTCGGAGCGCTTGAGGGCCAGCTGGTGCCTGCGGGAGTCCCGCAGGACCTAAAACACCATCTTGACATGTTGTAAATGTTCTGCCCAGGACTTGCCGAAGATCAAGATTTCGTCAAGGAATACAAGTACAAACTTCCAAATGAAAGGCTTAAGAATGTCGTTCATGAGAGCTTGGGCATTACTAGAAACTCGTAGTGGCCTTAGTGGCTGCGTAACGTTGTCATGTCGATGTCGTTCGGGTGCATGCGCACCTGGTGTGGTGATAGCCACTCTGAAGGTCCTATTGGCAAAGAAGCGAGCATCGCGGAGCTCGTCTAGAAGCTCATCGACCACCGGGATGAGGAACTTCACCTTTACTATCTTCCCGTCCAGCTCGTTGTAGTCAACGCAGAACCGCCACAAGCTGTCCATCTGCATAAGGAGCACCGGGTAGGAGACGGCCGATGTGCTCTTGCAAATGATGCCCTAGGCCAGTATCTCCTCGCATTGCTTTTCGTACTTGTCCTTCAACAGCTGTGGGTACCTGTAGGGACAGAATGTGATGGGCGCTGTGGCCTGTAGTAAGCGGATGTGATGGTCGTGGCACCAGGCTGGTGATAGGCCGCGTGGTTCTTCATAGATGTCTTGGAAGGAGGACAAGAGGGCCTCCATGAGATCGCGTGATGATGCCAGGCCCGTGCAGATCGCAGCTGTGCTGCCCAGACCTGTCCATGCTGCCCAGACCTGTCCACCGAACCATGTGGCCGTTGCGCCATAACGCCATTGTTAACGCTTCAAAGTTCTAGAGGATGGTCCTGAGCGTTTTTAGCCACTACACGCCGAGGACCACATCGAAGCCTGGGAGCGGCAACGAGTAGCAGTTGATGGCGAACACCTTACTGCCAATCTGGACCGGCATGTCCCGACACATGTCGGTGCTGGTAACGCGATCACTGTTGGTCACATTGACCGACAGACCTGGGCACGGGGAGACGTGCAAGCCGAGTTGTCGCACAACATGGTCTTGAATGAAGGTGTGGGTGGAGCCAGAGCTGTCAGCCTCTCGCCGTTGATGGCCACGTTGATCCTAGTGAGAGCATGGAGGGAGATGCCTAGTGTCTCCGCGACGTCTTCCAATTCGACGCCGTCGTTAGGCTCAAGCATGAACATGCCTCCCCTGCATTTATGCCCTGGTATGAATTTCTCCGAGCAGTACTAGTATTCCTCGCGGGCACATTTGGCCGCCATCTCCGCCGGTGTGAGTTGGTGGAAACGATGGCGAGACGGTTGGGCGCCCATCTTAGTGTGTCGTCGGCAAGGAGTGTGCAGGGGAGAAACCAGCAAGGCACTGGCTTGGGAACTAGAACAGAAAGGGTAGCACAGAAGGATTAGCGATCAGCTGTGCTTGTTGCCGACCTGGGATTCCTTCCCAGCCACAGTGACCGAAGAACAGCCCACCGTAGGGAGACTGTATTATTCTTCGATACCTGATTACAATCTACTCGGTAGCCTTTATAGATGAGGCCCCGGCTAACTGAATGACTAACCCAATCACTAACAATCTCAACTAACTATCTCCCTGATTATTATCCTATCTAACCGGCTAATTAGCCACTTTTCTGTTGGGGCGCAGTGCGGCTACGGCGTTGGTATGTCTTGCCCAGAAAAGCGTCCACAACAAATTAGGACTTAAAAATTGCCGGCACTTGGCCAAAAACTAGTCCTATCTGCCGCTCTTTTGAGCTTGGTATTATTCTTTAATCGATCTTATATTTGACTTAAGATTTACCGAATCAGTGTAGTTCACATAGAACTTTATCAATTTAATCGTTACTACTGTACATTTTGTGCCACACTTAGTAGTCCAACTGAATAATCATGGAAATAGGAGAAAAAAAAAACCTAACTAGAAGAAAGATTTCCAAACTCATCTGAAGCATGACAAAATTGCTAGTGAATACACTACCATTAATCTATAAGTTACAAGGGTTTGTAAACAGAAAAATAATTCAGTTCCACAAAGGCAGGAACTTGAACAAAATAATTCAGTTCCACAGGCAGAAACCAGTTCAAGTCATATTGAGTACTAATTACTAGAATCTCGAGTCAATTGCCCTAAATCTTCTGTTATAGGCTGTAGCAAATCCACTGCCCTAAATCTTCTAAAACTTCTTCCTAAGTGGATCCAATCATCCATCCACTGCCCTAAATCTTCTAAAACTTCTTCCTAAGTGGATCCAATCATCCATCAACTCTTAAGCTACTGTCTCTAGGAGAGCTTGGCGGGTGACCGTCTGAGATCACCGGATTGTCATTTGCTCCATCCGTGATGCCATGGAGCAGGTTGCTACGTACTCGGTCATCATCCATTCCTATGAAAATGCTGGCGTTTCTCATCACAACTAGGACACTGAGTCACTGATCAAAGTTCTATTGCTGTATAGCTTGGTTAGTCCTTGCTAAATGCTGAGTAATTTCTTGTTGATTGGTAAGGATGAATGTTAGTTTAATACTTTTGTTTCAAATGTTGGCAAGTAACAGCTAATATATGCTTTCTGCTTGGAAAGAATAAATGAACTTCAGTGATTGTAAACACCTGATTCATTGCTGGAATAATTTCTTAAAGCAAGGAACCAGGATGGACTAACTAAAGATCAATATTCTCCGTCAGTAAGACCATTTTCGTCCAATTGAGTTACTATCCATACATAATAGACGGGTAGAAGTTAGGGCAGAAAGGCGAGCAAATGTGCAAGAAAGAAAGTCACACGCCCTTAAACAAAGGAGTGACTACCATTACGAGTAGTCATTAGACTGGATTAGCTGGCCAGGGAACATCTAGCCAGGGACGCCGTTTGTGATAGCATCCATGGAGGGATGCTGAGAACAACGACGCCCAATATTGGATGCCATGTAAAACAATGTTCATACTATTAAAATTCACAGCTTTATTTACTAATTTTAAAATTTATAAAAAGTATTAGTTATTAAATATAAAATATTAGGACCACAGATGTATTTCACTTTAGTGAATGTTTTATGAACTTTTTCAGGATACAGTTGGAGAACTCCATAAGAAGGCTTGCTGCGTTTTCAACCTGATACCAGATGAGGTAGCTTTTCTATATTGATGGTTATGCCTTTTTTGTCTGCAAGGAATCATTTCATAGTTATTGTGGCCATCATTGGCAGGTGTGCATATGGGACTATTATAATCGAACAAAGCATACATTGATGGATAACTTGGAGAAAACCCTTGATGATGCCAACATTCAGATGGATCAAGATGTAAGAAAAAATCCTAATATTTTAGCTGGGAACCTGCTCCCCCCTCCCTCTTTTGATGTGTTCTAGTCCCTTTTGGTTATAATGGCACTGCAACTGCTGCACATCTAGTACCTTTTGGTCATAATGATATTACGACTGTAGGACAAATGCACTGGTACTTTTCAGCAGTTTTAGTGCAAATGATCTGATAATATATTGTTCTTGCAGATTCTAGTTGAGATTACTGCTGATGCCAATGGTAGCCTGGATGGTGGATGCATGAGCTTAGTTAAAGGGAATGCATTTTTTGATCAAGAATCGGATTCTCTGTTTTCTAATGCTTCAAAATTAGGATATTCAAATGAGAATTTGCCTACACAGAACTATGCTTCAAGGAGCTATAGCTCTGACATGACACAAAACTTGTACTTCAGATCTTCCAATGGTGACCTGGATAATGTGCATGGTAGCATGACCGTGAGGGGACAACCTGTAGGTCTTACAGGGTTACTTAACCTGGGAAATACATGTTACATGAACAGTGCCATTCAGTGTCTCGTGCACACACCAGAGTTTGCCAGATATTTTTGTCAGGACTACCACCGTGAAATAAACCGGCAAAATCCACTGGGTAATGTGGTAAGTAAGCTGTGCTGTTGGCCTTGGTGTCTGAACTGAAGTCATTTTATCTGGTGAAAATAGTTTGTTATTCTGTGTTTTGCAGTCGAGATATAAAGGTCTGTTTGGATGTTGTTGTTTTTTTAAAACCAAAGTATTATTGTAAAACCTTTGTTTGACAAGCCAGTGTCAAATCCAGTCAAAAAAGAAGCCAGTGTCAAACAATACTGTGGTTTAGAAAAAATGAGGTCTTGAGTGGAGTTTCTAAAACTCTTAAAAAACTATAGTTTTCAAAACAGTTAGTTGCATCCAAACACCTCATTGTTTTTTAAAATCATGGTGTTTTGTAAAACTATAGTATTTTACCAAAACTTTTAAAATAATTTTACATCCAAACAGTGCCCAACTTGTTAAGCATGCCACATCTTGTGTAGCAGTCAATCATATTTTTAAGTTTATATTTGCTTTAAATTTTTGCCTTCAATTTTTCAGTTACACTGAAAGATGTCAGATGCTTGAGCTGCTAAGATGAGATCTTTTGCTTTGTTTTAATTTTCTTAGATACGGTATTTTGTCTAGAATGTTGCTTATGTTTGCAGTCGGTAGTTGTATTGCTATTATCTTGTTGTGTTTCTTACTTCAGACAAATTTTTCAGTTGACTTGTAGCAATTACATCTAGCCTTTTCTGTTTGTGGTGTCTGTTTCTCTCGTTTCTGTTGACTGGATAATTGTCGTTTCAACAAATTTCTTTGTAGTTTTTTTTCCACCTGCCCAAGAGCTCACATGGCATTTGACATATATAGTAACCTCACTTATTGTTAACTACGATGAACTAACATATAAAAGGCCGTACCCAGTGCTGAGAGCTCCCGCACTGTGCGGGGTCTGGGGAAGGGTATCAGCGGCAGGCCTTACCCCCGCCTGTGCAATGCGGGGAGACCGCGGCTCGAACCTGGGACCTGTTGGTTACAGGCGGTATGCTCTACCGCTGCACCAGGCCCGGCCTTCTACGATGAACTAACATATGAATATTATAAATGATCATGTGATGGAACATGTTTTTGCGCAACAGCAAAGGGGTTCACTGTGCAGTGGTAAAGACCATTGGCTGGGGAGCTCCCACCCAGAGTTCAATCCCTAGGTGCTGCATAATTTGTGGAAAATAAAAAAATTCACTCGCTGTGTCCCATTTACTCGGTTGAAACCGACCTATGGTGGGCGGGCCCTCATGTATGGGGTGGGCTCAAAGCATGGGTTTAAGGCCCGAACCATAGGGGGCGGCTCCTTGAGGGTGGGACCAGGGTTCGTGGATTTTCTCGACCGGGGAAGGTTGAGCTTCTCTATCAAAGAAAGCCGTGGGGGCAGTCTTACCCCCACCAGTTGAGTTTTTTTTTGCGCAACAATCATTTCTCATGAATGAATTCTGGCTCTACACAATTGTCCTTTTCTGGTTTCCGTTACAGCCGCATCACTATGTTAATTGTACTGAGTTCTGATGGTAGTCATGTAGGGTGAACTTGCAGTGGCCTTTGGTGATCTTCTGAGAAAACTTTGGACCTCTAGCCGATCCCCAGTTTCTCCTCGTCCGTTCAAAACGAAGCTTTCTCGGTTTGCGTCTCAGTTCAGTGGATGCAACCAGCATGATTCACAGGTTTGAGATCTATTGAGAGTGGTATTCTTGATATTCTTCGTTCTTCCAGTCTTAAATTCATACCTTGGCAATATAATGTAGGAGCTGTTGGCGTTTCTCCTTGATGGACTCCATGAAGACTTGAACCGCGTGAAACATAGACCTTACATAAATTCTGGCGATACTGATGGGCGATCAGATGAAGAGGTTGCAGATGAGTATTGGGCAAATCATATTGCTAGAAACAATTCAATAATTGTTGACGTGTGCCAGGTTAGATCTAGAGTAATGCGTCTTAACTCACATAATGTGGCTAGTCCTGTTAACTGTCATTGCAATTTACTCATCATTCTGCTCTTGCCAGTGTTTGGGTTTTCCATTGATGTTTTATGACCTTTGCAGTTTACTCATGCATTACTCCTGTAGCTCTGTTTGCGTCTGCGCGTAAGCACCTTTGCAGTTTCATAACCTTGCTGTTCCTATTATAGATCTGTGATCTTCCGTTAGTGTTGATGTGCTACCTTGTTTCACATGCAGAGTCAAAGATACATGTGATGTATATGCAGAAGGATTAGCTGTGCTAGATTTGTATTTATATCTGTTAATTATACTCTTAGTGATCTGTTAATTATACCCTTAGAGTAGGTAGGTTGTTTCTTGCACATCTATATACACGTATTCATGTGTATATTTGAGCATTGCTATACATTTGAGCTTCATATATACAGATGCTGCATGAAAATTGGTTCTTTTTTCAGTAAATGCTTTGCCCCATAGCTCTTTGAAATTTTGAATTAGATTTTATTTTTCAATCTATCAACGGATTCAAATGCTACTAAGATCAATGGTTATTGATGATGCAGGGAACCTGTAGCATTGTTGGTGCCTATTTATTTTCTTCGTTGTTGGCAAGATATATAGTTGCTAATTGTTCCTTTCATAATGATTTCTAGGGTCAGTACAAGTCAACTCTAGTCTGCCCAGTCTGTGGAAAAGTTTCAGTAACGTTTGACCCCTTCATGTATCTTTCTTTGCCCCTACAATTTGCCTCAAACCGAAGCATTACTGTTATGGTCTTTTCTTGTGATGGGAGTGTTCCACCAACACCTTATACTGTTAGTGTGCCAAAGCAAGGTAGGTGCAGGGATCTATTACATGCCCTCAGCAATGCATGCTCACTTACAAACTGGGAGAAACTTCTAATTGCTGAGGTTTGTCATATATGCTCACTTGAACTGAATATACATGGTGGTAGTTTCATGCTAGGCTGATTAAACATTTTGCTCGACTTTTATCTACAGATACGGAACCATAAGATCTATCGATTTCTTGATGACCCAGTGCTTGAGTTGTCTACAATAAGTGATGACAATCATCTGGCAGTTTATAGACTCCCAAAATTGGAAAAGAAAGCAAATTACATTCAGTTTGTGCATCGTCGTGATGACATGTAAGTAAAAGAAAAAATACAATTATTCTTCATAAAAAAGCTGTAGTTATCTGCTTGTTTATATAACTTAAATAAGTGAACTTAATGCACATAGCTAATATACTCTTGAAACACAATGCATCTGATTTCCTCTGATTTTATTGTCCTCTGTTATTGTTAGGGAGCATGGAAACAACAGCGGCCTGAAGCCTTGGAAACCTTATGGTGTTCCTCTTCTTGCACAAATATCTCGCAATGAAACTGTCAGTGGTTATGGTATCCATGAGCGTGTCCATAAAATGCTTATGCCCATGCTAAGAAATCAGGACTCACAGCATTCGGAAGTTCAAAGTTCTGTTTCCACTAGAACACAGAGTTATTATACCGACAGCAGCAAATTTCAGTTATATTTGTTTGATGATAGTAATACAATAATCGAGAAGTCGAATGATGCCATTAGAGTCCCACAATCTTCACTGGCAGCTGTATTTTTTATCAATTGGTCCAAGGAAGATCTGAATAAGATTAATACTAATCATTTAGAGAACCTTCCAGAGGTGTTTAAGTTTGCCCCTCCCGCCAAGAGAACCCGTGGTGAACCTCTCTCGCTCTATGCATGCTTGGATGCTTTCCTAAGAGAGGAACCTCTCGTACCTGAAGAAATGTGGTTAGCATTCAGTTTCTTCATTCTATGATACAATCATTTCATGGTTGCATCTCTAGCCTAGGCTTTGTTGTTGTTGTGTTATTGTATTTCATGGTTGAATCATGTCCATTTAGTGCAATGCTTAGCAGGCGTAGGTGCTTATTTTGTGGCCTGCATTTACGTTTCAACTATTATGATGACAACATGGATCGATGTAGGATTTGGATATTGGTCTGGCATATATTACCATACCATGCTACACATAATACAATGTTTAGACCTAACAGAAGCTAACTGATGCACTTTACTTTCAAGATTGCTACTATAAGAAGCTTTAACATTGGGCCCCATGAAAAAACATGTGAGCCAATTTTTCTGGTAGAGTTCCTTTTTACCTCATAGGGTCCATTTTCCGTGGCATATTATATTCTTTGTTTATCTGCATTCAGATTTAATTCTAGTTTCTCTATCTTGCTTAAATTATTTTATTCTCAAGCATCCATGCCTGATCAGCCATATTAACCATCATTCTTGTCCTTTAGCACTGACCAAAGGGCAGTCTCTAGTCATTGTCCTGTGTGGATTCCTCTGTTCCTAGTTAAAATCCATCTCATCTGTCATGGACCGATGTGGGTACTGTAGCGGTAGCTAGGGTTTGGAGATTAGTTTCCTTAGTTGTTTGGAGATTAGTTTCCTTAATTGTTGGGATTCTCATGCAATGCAGAATTGCAGATTGCTCCAATAAATTTATGATTTTCCAGTATTCATGTGAGATATAGGAAGTGCAGTCATACATGCTATTTTCAAGCACAGTTTAATTTTCTGTTGGAAATAACAAGACACATGTTTCCTTGAAATCAATTTGGAGAATTTTGTGTGGTAGCTGGAGATAATGTTGACCAGGAGCCGGGGATATTTCCACCTGCCTACGAGATGTGAGCATGGGTGAACTTAGATGGAGCCTATATTCCTTCTCAAGGTTTATCTTTTCGAGGTTTTGGTTGGTTTTCTCCTACAGCTAAAGATGGAAGAGTGATGCACCACGATGGGCTGATTCTCAGTTTATTTGTATTTGTAGACAGTAAAGGATATTAAGTCGAGATGTAAAAGGTTTAGTATCATGTCCGATCGAGGAGAATAGCCTGCAGCAGCTCAAGGACGAGCTGCTAAAAAAAAGGGGTGCAATGTCATGGGTCGATGGGGGTATTGTAGAACACCCTGTTACTGTAACGCTGCGTTACTGCAGTGGAGACTAGGGTTTAGAAATTAATTTCCTTAGTTGTTGGGATTAGTTTCTTAGGAGTCATCTCTATATGTAGATGGGGATTAACCTAGTTCATTAAGCAAAGATGAGAATTTATCTAATATCCTAGTCTCTTCTCTAGTTCCAAGTCCCCTACTTCTAGTCCCCCAATCCCCTTCAATCCTGTTCGTGACATCATCATTGTCATGTGCAAAAGCACATCAACAGTAACCGCGTGATACTGTTTATGCCTTTATGGTGGCAGGTTAGGGTTTGTTAGTTAGATATAAAATTAGATCGAGTAGTTTCCTTAATCCCAAAGGTTGGTTTCTTAAGTGTCAAGTTACCCATCTACATCAGGATGGGATTGTATTTCTTATAACCAAGCAATGAAGAATCAATCAAGAGTCTCCCCAATTTATACATTGTAGAACAACGCCTGGCCTTCCTCTTGGCAGTGTTTACCGCTAATGATCTGAAGATCATAACATCAGTTGCCTGGAAATAGTAATTATTTGTAGTGCTGAACATTGGGGGTTTGATGTTGCATTGCACTATTAAATGAATTGTGGAAGACAATTTTATATGTTAATGAGCTTAATTTTGTGTTGCATGGTTGCTTATCGTTTAGTGGTTTTGAATCACTCTACCTGTTGGAACTTTTCAGACTGTCTTTGGAGCGCATCTTCCATTTCTTGAACTTTGGTAGAATTAGAGTTTATTTCTGCACAGGCATATGAGAAATGTCCCTGCCTATAATTTTGTATCTTTTATATATAGTAACAAAGCGATGTTACTGTGTTAGGTACTGTCCGAGGTGCAAGGAGCAAAGGCAAGCTAGTAAAAAGCTAGATTTATGGAGACTTCCTGATGTGCTGGTTATACATTTGAAGAGATTCTCATTTAGTAGGTCAACAAAACAAAAACTAGAAACTTTTGTCAATTTTCCAATTCATGACTTGGATTTTACAAATTATATTGCGAATAAGAAGAGCTCAGGCCGTCAGATCTATGAATTGTATGCTGTGAGCAATCATTATGGCAGCATGGCGAGTGGGCATTATACGGCACACATAAAGGTATACTTCTTTCTTTTAAATAATAGTTTTGTTTCTCTGCTAGAAACTAGGGTTGAGGCACGAAGATGCACCTCTGTCTCTACTTGGTTGATTGTCTTTCATTTTTCTGTGTGGATGAAAGAAGTCTTTTGTATCGCCAGGACTGCAGAACAACCCCACCTCTTGCAAATTCGGATTATTCCAGTTTTTATTCAAGTGCTACTTTGAGTTTTTGATGGCTTGCAAACAGATAATATTGCCCGTAACATTTTGTTTTCGTTTCTGAATTTTCAGTGATTTATTTCGTCTGTCCAGCACCATTTTGTGTTATGCTGATAGGAATATATCTATTTTGCAGCTTTTGCAAGAGAACAGATGGTACAATTTTGATGATAGCCAAGTTGTTCCGATCGATGAAGAAGAAGTGAAGTCTGCTGCAGCTTATGTGCTGTTCTACAGAAGAGTCCGAGAACAAGATGCAGCAAATAGTAATGGATCTCAGTTACATGCGAAGAGGCACAGATCTAGCCACAGATAGATTTATTCATTTTGCGGAGTGTTCATTCTGAGGATTTTGAGAATGCAATCATGCATTTGTTTTGTTGACATTGCAAGCAGCGAATGAGATGCCATTGTCATGGCTGAGAAAAAGCTGGCTACATGATGTTGATAAGAGGCACAGGTGAATTTTGTGAAATGTTAGCGCATACTTCGACATCTGTGGGTAGTGGTTGATGCAAAACGGAATTGCATATTGATGCAATGCAGAATGGAATTCCATATTGATGCAAGGTGTGGTCAATAGGAAGATAGGGCGTGGTGGCTTTTCTGATGATCTGTTTCCATTTAGAAGAGACCAATTAGAAAGAGGAAGCAGTTAGGAGCACCTTTTGTTTGATTTATTTTTTCATTTGGTTCCACTTTCAGATTTCTAGTTTGTCTGTATTCGGTACACTTACTATTGTCTCGTAGTGAATGTCTACTAAGTTTATTTGGAACTTCTATCTGCAATTGATCAGTGTTTTAATCACATTGATATAGAAAAGAAAAGAATAGAAGAAAATTTTCAATCTCTATTCTAGAAAACTTATGAATGCAAAGGTGAAGCCTCCAGTTTGAAGATTGAAATGATGTTGGACTGCATGTCGATAAGGGAAAGAATAGAAAATATGGTCTAAAATATCAGCATTTCAATACAGTACATTTTACAACCTTGGAGCCTGTATTACCAATTAGGGCTGAAAACGGTGCGGACAAATCCTGTCCGTCCGGCTACGTTTTCTGAATTTACAGTTCCGTTTTCGTATTTTCGGAATAAAAACGGGATAACAAATAATGGACGAAAACGGGATTCGAAAAAATGAAAATGGGATCGGAAACGGTTTGAAGTTTTTCCGTTTGTTTAGCCGGGATCCCGTTTTCAACAGGTAATTCCCGTTTTTCATCCCGTTTTCCACTTAAGCGGTATTCAGCCCAGGAGCAAAGTCTTGGCCCATAACTTTAGCCCAGTTCAGTCCGTTGCCTCCTCTCCCATGAGCAGAGGTCCAGACTCCAGAGGGCGTGAGCTGCGCCGCCGTCGCCGCCTGCCTGCCTCCATGTCCGAGGTCCAAGCCCAGTTACACCGCCTGTGCGCTCGTGCCGCCCCCAAGCGGCGCGCCAATACCACCGTCGCCGCCTTCACGCACGAGGCGGCAAGCCGCCAGTGCGCCACTGCCTCGACACAACCAGCCGGCCAAGTCGTCGCCCTGCCGCCATCCCTTCACGCGGGCGGACTGGCAAGCGATATGACATCGCTTCACCTCCTCCGTGCACGGCAGCTCTCCATTGAAAGATAGAGCAGAGAGAGACGAGTGGAAAGTAAGAGATGAGAGAGACGAGTGGAGCTGGCGGCGCCGGTTGGAGAAGAACGATAGAGTTGGGTTAGGATAAGATGAGGCTTGGTCATTTTACAAATAAGACCCTTCTATATGTACTATCTACGTATGTGTACTTCATTATTTTAAATACTATATGGTTAAGCCCCATATAGTCTATTATATTTACACCTCTAAATTGTTTTACATGTATATAAGACTCAGCGGAATACTCGTGTGATGTACTATTGACTTGTAATTTTGTATTGCATAGACACATTGCTAGTTATTATGAGTGGTTATCCCAATATATAGTAATATAAATGTTATTATATGTTGGGTGTAAGTTTCCGACTTGATTACCGGTTACCGATCGTTATTTTTTTTTTACCGTTTCCGATTTTTTTTGATGTCCGAAACTATCCCGTTCGTTTTCGTTACCAGCTTTCCCGTTTTCGTTTTCGTCCGATAATACAAATGTGAAAGTGAAAACAGGAGAGGTGTTTTTCCGACCGTTTTCAGCCCTATTATCAATAGGCTAGAGCTCCGTTCCCCTCAAAAAAAAAAAAAAAGGCTAGAGCTCCGAGTTGCCAATTGGCAAGAGACATGTGTCGCCACTAGCCAATAGCCAATGGAGTGCAAGTACCATGAGTTACAAATCTTGCATTAACAGAATAGTTCGGGACTTTAGTTGCGATACAGTCTACCACCACTGCCATGAACGATAACGTTGCACTAAACCCTGGTGGACCCATCTCAGATGCCATCCGGATTCTCTTATATTTCGCAAGTGTTCCAACCAATTCTCTAGATTTGGTGTGCGAAAAGATATGTCCTAGCCGCATGCCATATTGTATAATTGATTTTCTGTTTTTGTAATCTTCACGGGATCAATGCTCCTTCCGCTCACACCCATCCCCCTATTTCTGCCATACGACATACCATTCTCTTCACCTTCAGAAGGAAGGGTAACAATGCAAAAGCCCCATAATATGATGTATACACATCTTTTGATGGTGTGCTACATTGCTTAAAAGCCTAGATAATGTGAAGGTGCGGAGACACGTTAACAACAGGGTATTGACCTATTATGCAAGGAGACTTCTTATACAAGTCAAATGTAAAAGCTCTGAGGTATGCTATACGAAAGAAGTTAAACTTAACTAAAAAAGTCAGCCTAATAGAGAAAACTAGACAATTGAATTATATTTCAACACTCTCCCCTCAATAGGTTTTCTCAAGTTTCGTTCAACGAATGAGGGTAGGCAAATCAGCTATCCACTAATGCAATATGTTTCATTAGACTATATCCACTATCACAAATAGGGCCTTTAGCGGCGATAGCCCAAAGCCCGTAGCGTCGTAACCCAAAGTGAGATGCCGCTACAAAGTCTAGGAGACCTATCGCGAAGCAAACCGTTGCTGTTAAGGGCATAATAGCGGCGGTTTACGATATCAACCGCTGCTATAAAGTACCTAGGCTATAAAAGTCACGTTCCAACAGCTCCCTTCGTAGGCGGTCCAAAATTTGGGTAGATCACGAAAATCAAGGGGGAAGGTTTTGAGTTCATATTTTTTTGCATGAATTTTCTCTCTGAGATAAGAGGAACTCATCCCATATATTTTTTGTTCTCTTAGTTTGAAATCAAGTTGGATTTTGCATTTTAAGTTTGTTAGGGTTTCATCAAATTTTAGCTAAATTCATTTGACTTGTATGGTTCTATTGGGTTGTAGTTAAAGTTTATGAAGGCATACACCATCTATTTTTATCACTACACAAAATAATTACTATATCTAGCCTCTTTTATGTCAATGGGAATCTAGATCTAGTTTGGTAACTAGAAGAGAGAGAAATAGTGTTAGGGCAAGAGGGATATGAATTTTTCTTATTAATTCTTGATAATTTAATGTTTGTTTTATTTTATCTTACATAATATTTCTCACTTCATGTAATTTATTTTTCAATATATATACATTTAGTGAATGTTTATTTTTCTTGTTACGTGTAATTAATTAATTTATTTATAATATTTCTTTGGTTCTCGTTTAAGGTCGTTCGCGATGGATAGATCTTGGATGTATGAGGTACTAAGGCTGGGTCCAATATTTTTACGATAAGTCTCTAAATTCATTGAATGAGCCACACAACATGCTCAACGTGAAAGGATGACTAATATACATTGTCTGTTCTATGATTGCAAGAATGAGAAACTGTGTAAGGATATAGACGTAATCAAATCACACTTGGTGCAGAGGGGTTTTGTTGCAGGGTACATGATATGGACAAAACATGGTGAACACAATGTGGTTGACATGGAATTTGATGAGCCTATTGAAGTTGGAGTCGAGTATGTCAATTCGTCTGGTGCAGCTGCGACAGAGTCACGTGGTGAAGCTGATTTTGATGTTGAGGAGTTGTTATGCCACATTAAGCCATAGGTGTTGATCAATGTCGGTACAATTAAAAGACTTGATAATTTTCATATAATAGAGAAGGCATCAAAGGACCCACTATATGAGGAATCTAAGAGATGTGGGAAAGAGTTCACTTTGTTGCATACTGTACATGAGCTAATGAAGCTGAACGCCATGCATGGCTAATAGGGCGCTAGTTTACGGATTTGTTGGAACTTATTTCTGTTGCGCTACCGAAGCCCTATTGTTGCCAAGGACCACATATCTTGCTATGAAGTTGATTTCCACACTTTCATTGGGCGTGCAAAAAATTCACATGTGTCCAAATCATTCCATATTGTATTGAAAGGAGCATCAGAACGCTGTGAGATATCCAAGGTACAAACACAGTCGTTACAAGAGGAACACAGATTATGATGCCGATGTTGGCGTGAAGAATACCAAAAAGGGGAGAAAGAAGAAAAGAAGTTCTATCATCGATGATAGTGATGATAGTAAGGTTCCTGTCTTAGTCATGTGGTACTTATCCGTGGTCGATCGCATCAAACGCTTGTTCACCAACCCCATGGATGCAGCAATGATGACATGACATGCACGTAAGGGGGACAGTAAGCTCAGGCATCCCATCGATGGAACACAGTGGAAAAAGTTCGATGAGAATCATCGAGACTTCTCTAATGAGGAAAGGAACCTATGGCTTGCATTGAGTACATACGAGATAAACCCTTTCAGTCAAATGAGGAATCCGCATAGCACTTGGCCAGTGATACTAGCAATGTACAACATTTCACCATGGTTATGTCATAAGCGTAAGTGCCTACTGCTGACCACTCTTATATATGGGCCCAAAGAGTTGCAGAAACTGTGGTTGGAGGGGGTCTGTTTGTAGGATGAGTTTCAAAGAGAGTACTTCCCGCTCAGAGCAATTATTTTTTGCACAATAAGTGATTCCCCGACACTAAGGACGCTATCGGGCAGGTCAAAGGAAAGGCGACATGTTTTATATGCGTTGACAATACATCCCATGTTTACCTTCTAGCATCTCAGAAGCTAGTGTATATGCAAAACCGCCGATTCTTACCAGCAAAACATAGGTATCACACAATGGTTAGACACTTTGATGGTAAAGTTGAGAACAACATAGAACCTCGACGTTGGACTTGCAGGGTCGTGTTTGACCTTGTTAAAAATATTAGTGTTATTTTTGGAAAGCCTGTGAAGGGAGTAAAAAAGGCAAATGGTCTCACTTTGTTTAAGAAGAAATCCATTTTTTTCATATATTTCAATTATTAGAAAGAATTGGAAGTGAATCATGGCTTCAACTGGATTCATATTGGGAAGAGGACAGTAGTAGCAGACTTATACTCGACCAACCTGGTAAGACAAAGGATGGACTTAACGCATATCTTGTAGAGATGGGAATAAGACCAGAGCTCCATCCACAAGAAAGAGCAAATGTGTTGACGCAAAAATCACCACACATGACTTGGGAGATCCGCTTAACTCCAGAGCAGGCTCAATACAAGAAACCAGGGCGTGCCAATCAATTTTCCGTGCAAATCAACAAAGAGACGAACGGTCAGAAGACGCGGGTAACCGGCCCAGGACAAGCCGATGAAGAAAGCCGATAGTCACTGTTTGTGAAATCAGCCGAGGTTATTATATGAATAAACAAAATAAAAGAAATTAAACTAATCGGTTGATTGTATCGGCTTATCGACAAAATTTAATTCAATAAATAGTTTAAAATCATGGATGCCAATAAAGTAGCCAATATTTATGAAGCAACTGGCCAAATCGATATAAGGTGCCAGAATCGATAGAGCTAAGTCGCTAGTTCTACAGTAAATGTGCATGGACCCGCTCTGTTGATGGTGCCAAGTCGATAGATCTAATTAGCTGGTATTGTAAATATGGCTCAAAATCATAAATCTATTTATTATAATATGGGGGCAAACGACTATCAAAGAAAATGATACAACTAGTATAAGCACCAGAAAGTCGATTGAACCGTGATAACCTATCGGCTATACATCCCGATAGAAATCTAGCGACTCCACCTATAAATGGATCGGATCTAACCCTATCTACCCAATGAGAGATCAAAACCAATGTAGCCTTACTGATTCGAATAGATCAAACTTAAACGCGATAGTATTCAAACACGATAGATAGAGCTAGATTTAACCTATTTATAAATAAAAATCAATAAAGTGACTCGAATAATATATCTAAGATATACCGATAGAATCTACTAAAATTGCAATAGATCGATTTTGGCCAAGACAATATCGCAATCAGAATCGATAGAATAGGTACAAAGAAAATCTAATTACCAGATAACTAGCAATTCTAACGATAATAACTAGAATATCAAATTAATGAGAAAGTACTAGTTGAGATTGATAGAATTACCAAGGTTGACTAAACCAAGTCTCTTGCCGAGATTGGAGCCGATGCAGCCCACGCGAGACGAGGATTTCGTCGAGTAGAAAAGGTTGGTGATGCACTAAATTGTATTGAATGAAAGTGTTGTTCTTCTATAAAGATCCTATTACATATTTATAAACCTCATGCAAGAGGTTCTGACCCGACTCGATTAGGACTCTTAACAAACCGACTAGATTTATTTTTAACAAAATCTAAACTAAAATAGAAAAAGATAAAATGACCCTATCAGATCCACTTGACTTCAGCCGTTGAACTTCATTGACTTCTGCCGATTTCAATTCTCCGCCTCTGATTAATGGGCCCGATCAAATTCCGGTGCCAACACATGCCCCTCGAGTCCGGGGTACGAAATCCTTCGTGCGCCGGATTTTATCTCCTCATTTATCACGCGCTTTTATCTCATGCCTGCAATTACTCATGAACCATCCACTATTTAAACTTCGTCTTTTTCCAACCACTCCCGTCCTCTTGATTGCAGCTCATTGTCTTCCTGAGTTGCCTCGACTGTTGGGTTTTCACCTTTGACCGTCTTCGTTCATATCCTTTCTCCTCAAACTTCACCACCTCCTATTCCCCAAATCAATTTAGAGCGGTGTTTGGATTCTCCAAAGGTCAATCCAGACCCTATAAATAGTCCCTTCTAGCCAACCTCTTCCCCTCATCTTAGTGCCTTCGATCATGGGTCTTCTACTGAGAGCTCTGATGGAAAATACCACCTATCTCCAAATCTGTTAAGTTTACTATCACGAGTACTCTTTGCCTCTTCTGTCCCCAGAGCGATCCTTTCAATTCAAAGCTCGCAGCTGCCCCTACCCAGAAATCAACTCACTAGTTGCCTATAGATGAAGGCACAAGTGTCAAGGATGGCATCGACGAAGTGTCACTCTCTCCCCCTTGTCCGACGGGTGATGTCTGATGATGACGATACTCTTTGGGGAAGCAGAGGGAGCTGCTGATATATTTTTCTCCCTCTCTATATCTCCTTCTTTGTATTTGGGGAAATAATAATTACATCTTCATCCCCTAGCTGTAATAGGAGAATAGGTCTGCTTAGAAACTGATTACCTGCGAGTAATCCAGCCATCTTCATCCTGTAACAATGGCTATTTGTAAGTTCCTCCATGAACAATGTTTATCATCGTTATTGGATGAATATTCAATAATATCATATTTTCTTGAATGTGATGTCAATATTTTTCCTGCTAAGGGTGATATTCTCAATATCGTCCATCTCAAGTCGATGAAAATCCATCGGCTGCCCAGATGTATGAAAATTTCCATATCAGCTATGGTCCAGTAATCAAATTTAAGCACCAACCCAGACACTCAGATGATATTTCTTCAAATATTTTCCATTAATTGCTCTTCTGAACTCCTCTCAATCCAATCCCTGTAGAAAATATGCATTGCCTGGTGCACATCGGCTCACTTTGAATGAACTTTCCCAAGTTGGCGACCATTTTCCAAAATGACTATCCCGAGAGTCGATGGGAAAAATTAACTTCCAGATGACATCTCCTTCCCAAAAACTCTTGGGTACCAACTTTTTAGTATAAAACCTAGACACGCAGGCCTTATTTTCTTGAATCTTTTCTAGGGCCTTCATCCGATGTTGCACGACGTCTTCTAATTCATCTAACATAACTTGCCTGCAATCATTGGCTGACAACTGATCTTGCATCTCTGTTCTTCTGGACCCTAGATTTGTCTCCCATGGCAAGACTGCTTCATGACCATAAACTAACTGATAAGGTGACACTTTAATAGACCCATGATAAGCCATTATGTACGCCCATAAAGACTCAGCCAATGTCGTATGCCACTTCTTAGGCTTTTCATCTATTTTCCTTTTAATCAATTTAATCAAACTCTTGTTACATGCTTCTGCTTGACCATTGGCTTGAGCGTAATATGGCGATGAATTCAAAAGCTTGATTCCCATACTATTAGCAAAACTTTGAAACTCTTCCGAAGTGAACACAGAACCCTGGTCAGTAGTAATAGTCTGCGGTACACCAAATCGATATATAATATGTTCCTTCACAAAGCTGATCACATCACCAGTAGTAATATTTTTCATAGGCACTGCTTCGACCCACTTTGTGAAGTAATCTGTAGCCGCTAAAATATATTTATGACCTTTGCTTGATGGTGGGTAAATTTGACCAATCATTTCCATACCCCAACCTCTAAAAGGCCACGACTTAATAATTGGATTCATAGCCGATGCCGGCGCTCTCTGTATTGTGCTGAATTTCTAACAATCTTGGCAACCCTTATAATACTTAAAGTAATCTTCTATCATATTCGGTCAATAGTATCCAGTCCTCTTTAACAACCATCTCATTTTATGAACTGATTGATGTGTACCACATATTCCCTCGTGTACCTCACACATAACAACTTTGGCCTCTTCTTGATTCAAACATCTCAGCAATACTCGATCAATAAAACGATAATAAAGCTTATCTTCTAGTAGAACATACCTCGATGCCATATATCAAACTTTCTGAGGAGTTCGTTGACTCGGGTCTTTGAGATATCGCACAATCTCAACCCTCCAATCTCCCTCATCGACATCAGCTATATCAACAATAACTCCAGTGGTGTTCAACTGATAACCCGATGCCTTCTGTGCTAAATCATTTGCCTCCATATTTTGTTCTCTTGGGAGATGCTTGAATCTCACTGTCTTGAAGTATTGCAATACGTCTTGACACTCGGCATAAAATATTCTTAGCATATCATCCTTGCATTCGAATTCTCCTGCCAGCTGCCCGAGCACCATTAAAGAATCTCCCACGACTTCAACACAATCGACTCCAGCTTCCTTCAACATCTGCAATCCCTTAAGCACAACTCTATATTTAACTTGATTATTAGTTGGTATTTCAATAGCAAATGCAAATTCAAATCTTCCCCCCAAGGCGATATGATTACGAGCCCGATACCACAACCATTTTTGCAAATAGAACCATCAAAGAACAGTAACCATGGTACTGGCTCCACCATCGACAGTTTAGATCCGCAATGTTCGACAACCAAATCGGCCAGAACTTGACCTTTAACAGCTTTAGCAGATTCATAAGAAAGATCATATTCGGCTAAGGCAAGCATCCACTTACCAATTCTTCCTTTTAAAATCAGAGCCAATAGCATGTATTTGATGACATCGGCTTTGCAAACCACCACACACTCAGTCGATAACAGATAATGCCTCAACTTGACGCATGAAAAATATAAGCATAAAGATAGCTTCTCAATCTTCGTGTACCTGGTCTCAGCATCAATCAATTTCTGACTTAAGTAGAATACAACCCTTTCTTTACCATCTTGTTCTTGAATTAAAGTCGACCCAATCGACTTCTTACCAGCCGCAAGATAGTGTGAAAGGTAATCCTTCTCTTGGTGGCACCAACACAAGCAGGGAAACCAAATAAGTCTTGATGTCATCGAAAGCTTTCTGGTGTTCGGCCAACCCACACAAACTTCTGATTTGCATCTAATTTCAATAACGGGGTAAATACATCGAGCTTCTCGGATAGGTTTGAAATAAACCTCCTGATAAAATTTACTTTGCCAATAAAAGATTGGAGCTCTTTCTTGTTAACTGGCGGCTCGATATCATTAATAGCTTTCATGCTTTTTGGTCCAATTTCAATTCCCCTTTCATGCATAATGAAACCCAAAAACTGACCAGCCGATACACCAAAAGCACACTTCTTTGGATTCACCTTCAAGCCATACTTCCTAGTCCTCTCGAGTACTTCCCGCAAATCGGCTATATGATCTTCTATTTTCTTTGACTTAACCACCACATCATCAATATAAATCTCCACTAACCTGCTGATCAAATCATGGAAAATGTAATTCATGGCCCTCTAATATGTGATTCCAGCATTCTTCAATCCAAATATCATGACCACCCATTCATATAACCCAATTGCTCCTGGACACCTAAAAGCAGTCTTCAGTATATCTTCTTCTGCCATGAAAATCTAGTTATAACCAACATTACCATCCATAAAACTAACAATCTTAGGCCCTGCTGCTGCATCAACCAGAAGATCTGCTATCGGTATCAGGTAGTCATCTTTTGGAGTAGCTCTATTTAATGGGCGAAAATCGATACAAACTCTCAGCTTGCCACACTTCTTGAAATCAGGTACAATATTTGACACCCACTCTAGATATCGGTAAGGCCTGATAAACTTTGCATCATATAACTTGGTAATTTCAGCCTTGACATCATCATAAATTTTTAGATTTATTCTTCTTGGAGGTTGCTTGTAAGGTCGATATGCAGGTTTGATGGGCAACTGATGTTTGACTATGGATCTACTCAGACATGGCATCTCAGGATAATCCCAAGCAAAACAATCCCGATACTCCTTCAATAATTTTATCAATTCAACTTTAAAATCCTCATCTAACTTTTTACTGATAAATGTTGGCCTTGGTTTGTCACCATCTCCAATATCAACTTCTTGTAGCTCATTGGCCAACATGAATCCTTTTCCCAACTTTGCATCTTCTGCAAATTCCATTGGGGTGCCTGTCAGAGAAACAATTTAGAATTTGATTGGTCCACCACCTCAAGACCTTGTGTAGTAATCTTAACATGGTCCCCATCCCAAATCTTGCCAGACAAACACTCCATATCACATGCGTGCCATGGTACTAAATCGGCCGATGTGACATTGACAGTTTCATCGGCCGGGATTACCTCCACTTGATCGCCAATCCATTGGACCATAGACTGGTGCATTGTCGACAGAACACAACAATTGGCATGTATCCAATCACGTCCCAATAGAAGGTTATAGGTTCCCTTTCTATCAATCACAAAGAAAGTAACCGACAAACTTTTACTGCCGATTGTGAGCTCTACATTCAGGACTCCTTTGGCTGCTACAGTACAACCACCATAATCTCTCAGAATCATATTGTATCAATCAAATTATCTTCAGTCTTCCCCAATTTCCTGACAGTAGTTATCGGCATGATATTCACTTCAGCACCTCCATCGACTATCATATTTCCCATTGGCATCCCATTAACAAAACCTTTTAAGTACAAAGCCTTTAAGTGCTGATGTCTGGACTCATCTAGTTTATCAAGTACTGCTTGCTGAGAATCAAATATGAGTTGAGGTTCATTTTGTTCAACAATAAACAAGTCTTCTTCCGAGGCCATAAATTCTTGAGGCAACACCATCACCATGCTCACTGTAGCACTTGTTGCTTGTATTTGCGATTTCACCTTTGGCCTCCAGACTTTCTTTGGTGGCTGATCATCATCTTCATCATAATAATATTTGCCAACCCTTATCTGCCTGCAACGCGTTCTCTGTATCCTGTGTTTCTGACTCCTAGAGAAAATACCAGATGGGCACCATTGATCAGCCTGCTCCTGTCCCTCTTGCATCTCCTCATCAACTTCCTCGTCAAATTTGGCTTCATCGCTAGCCTTCTTGGCTTCGAGTCGATCAAACGCAGAAATCCTCCGATGCCGATTGGCTGATCCCACCATCGACTCTTTGGAGTCATTCACACAATGTTGGTGCCGATGATTTGCTGTAGCTTCTCTATATATCTGATCTGCACGCTTACTGCATCCTGGGCAATTGCCGATTGACGACAACTTCATATTATGATCCCAATAATATTGAAAGAATGGGCACTCCCAATGTGGATCAAACTGTGACTCCTTTACTTCCCTGTCTCTCTTTTTCTGGTTCTTGATAAATGCCTCCACATTGTCGATACCAGCCATGTTGACATTTGCAGGGAAAGGATGCCGATCAATTTTCATAGTATCTTTGCTGAATTTTATCTTCCCCTGCTCAATTGCTGTTTGAATCTGTCTCATGAATACCTTGCAATCATTAGTACTATGAGATGGTGAGTTATGCCACTTATAGTATCTCATCTTCTTCAATTCTTCAGCAAGAGGTATCACATGATTGGATGGCAATTGGATGTGCTTTTCTTGCAATAGCATATTGAATATCTTATCGGCCCTGGTGATCAAAATCATACTTTTCCTCTGGCTCATTCTATTTCACCCATGGGCACGACAACACATTCTTGTTCCTAGTCCACTCGGCCATATTAACTTCTTTAGCATCTTCATCAAACTCAGACCCATGATCATTGTAGTTGACTTGAATTGGCCTTGAACGTGCCCCTCGAGTCAGGTTCTCTTGAATGGACACTTTCTGCACTAACTGAGATAGGCTTTCAAATTTGGCCGATGGAAACTTTTCCCTTAGAGGCGCAACTAACCCATTGAATGCTATCTCTGCCATCTAAGTATCAGTTAAATGTAGGCTAAAACACTTATTGCGCATGTCTCTAAATCTCTGCACATAATCATGTACAAATTCCCTAGCCTTCTACCTTACAACAATCAAATCGGATAACCTCATCTCTCTAGTCTCAACGAAGAAGTATTTGTGGAATTTCTGTTCGAGATCAGCCTAAGTAATAATTGAATTTGTGGGCAATGATGCGAACCAAGAACATGCCAATCCAGATAAGGACAACAGAAACAACCTGATCTTCAATGCCTCAGTATTACCAGCTTCTCCACATTGCACTGAAAATTGGCTAATATGCTCAACTATAGCAGTATTATCTTATCCACTGAACTCAGTAAATTCTAGCGGCCTGTATTAACTTGGCATAGGAATCAAATCATAGCTTGAAGGATATGGAGGTCGATACATGTGTGTTTGTTGCTTTGGCTTCAATCCAAACTGTTCCCTCATTACTTCAGCAATCTTCGAAGCCCAGTCATTAGTCGACACATTGACATTTGGGATAGTCGATGTTGGACCAGAAGCTAGTATATGTGAGCTGAAATTAACAACTATATGATGGCTTCCTAATTCTCCTGGTAGTGCAGGTGACGATAGCATTCCAAACATACTCGACTTGACATTAGGGGTAAGTACCACATGTCACATTCAGTTCTGTAGTGTCTTGTCTGTAATGCTATGGCTGCGTCTGTGGAGTAGTCCTCTACAATATTATTCTGCAAGGTGTCCTTTCTATTGTACCAGCATCAACATTCTTTAAAGGTGGAGTACTCTCTGAAGGTATTTGACTTGAACTTGCCGCAGGAGCTGTAGGCCGAGGAACATTCCCGGTCATACGGAAATACACCGGCCCATGAACTGGATCATCAAATACACAACCCTCCAGAATATGAATAATCAAAGTCCTCAATGTATTACCCTATATGGGCGACTGGTTAATCAATACATGATGTACTGCTATGTAGATCATGTTACTCAGAGCTTCATCTTCAATGGCTTCTATTGGTTTATCGGCAAGTGACTTCTCATCATTATCTTCAATCAGGGCAGCAGCAGGCAATTTCCCCTTCTAGACGATACCGTGCCTTGTCTTGTCGAAAGTTCCAAATAGAAGTTTTTCAAACTTAGCAAGTCTTTGATCAATTTGTGCCTTCGTCTCATCACTCAGATCATCTCTAACAACCGGTAGCACATGTTCATTCTTCAGCTCAGCACTGATATTATTCTTTGGTTGTGTGGCTTCAGGTTCTTTTGGCATTCCAAGTTCAGGCATGATGTTGAGTTTGAAGTTCTGTGTCCCACCGAGCATGCCAAAAAGTGTGTTGACACGAAAATCACCACGCGTGACCAGGGAGATCTGCATAACTCTAGTGCAGACTCAATACAAGAAACTGGGGCATGCCAGTCGATTCTCCCTACAAATCGACAAAGAGATGAACAATTAGAAGACGCGGGTCACCGGCCCAGGACAGGCCGATGGAGAAAGCCGATAGTCACTATTCATGAAATCAGCCGAGGTTATTATATGAATAAAGAAAATAAAAGAAATTAAACTAATTGGCTGATTGTATTGACTTATCGACAAAATTTAATTCAATAAACAATTTAAAAATCATGGATGCCAATAAAGAATCGAGTCAACAGGCCAGAGTCGATAAGCCAACAGTATTCATGAAGCAACTGGCCACATCAATATAAGGTGCCAGAATCGATAGAGTTAAGTCGATAGTTCTATAGTAAATGTGCATGGACCCGCTTTGTCGATGGTGCCAAGTCAATAGATCTAATTAGCTGGTATTGCAAATATGCCTCAAAATCATAAATCTATCTTATTATAATATGGGGGCAAACGACTATCAAAGAAAATGATACAGCTAGTATAAGCACCAGAAAGTTGATTGGGCCGTGATAACCTATCGGCTAAATGTCCCGATAGAACTCTATCGACTCTACCTATAAACGGATCAGATCTAAAATCTATCTACCCAGTAAGAGATCAAAATCGATGCAGCCTTACTAATTCGAATAGATTGAACTTAAACGAGACAATATTCAAAAATGGTAAATAGAACTAGATTTAACCTATTTATAGATAAAAATCAATAAAGTGACTCGAGTAATAGATCTAAGATATACCAGTAGAATCTACTAAAATTACAATAGATCGGTTTTGGCCAAGACAGTATCGCTATCAGAATCGATAGAACAGGTACAAAGAAAATCTAATTATCGGATAACTAGCAATTCTATCAATAATAACTAGAATATCAAATTAATTAGAAAGTACTAGTTGAGATTGATAGAATTACCAAGGTTGAATAATCCAAGTCTCAATCTCGCCGAGATCGAAGCCACGCGAGACGAGGCTTTCGTCGAGTAGGAAAGGTTGGTGATGCACCGAATTGTATTGAACGAAAGTGTTGTTCTTCTATAAAGATCCTATTACATATTTATAAACCTCATGCAAGAGGTTTTGACCCGACTCGGTCAAGACTCTTAACAAACCGACTAGATTTAATTTTAACAAAATCTAAACTAAAATAGAAAAAGATAAAATGACCCTATCGGGCCCACTTGACTTCCTTTTGCCCTTGAACTTCATTGACTTCTGCCGATTTCAATTCTCTACCTTTGATTAATGGACCCGGTCATATTTTGGTGCCAACAAAATGGAAAGTACTTTCTCCCCCGGCAGCCTACACTCTTACGATTGAGGAGAAAACAACATTCTGTAAGCGCCTTAGTGGGATTGAAGTACCGATGGGTTTCTCATCAAATAGCAAGAATCTTGTAAACATGGAAGAGTTAAAGATAAGTGGGTACAACACTCAGAATTGCCACATAATGATTTCGGTGTTTCTCCCTATTGCTATCAGATCTGTTAAATCGCCATGGTTGAAGTTGGCTATAACTCACCTTTGCTAATTATTTAATACAGTATCGAAGAACGTGATAACTAAAGACAAGTTAAATGACATATGGACCCACATAAAGGAACAATGTGCATACTTAAGATGGTCTTCCCTCCATCTTTTTTTGATACGATGGAACACTTCATGATTCATATTATTGACCAAATCTCTGCATTGGGCCCCATCTACCTGCATCAGATGTTTCCATCTGAGAGGTTCATGTATGTATTGAAACATTATCTACATACTCGTTCACATACAAAGGGTTCTATGATCGAGGGCTACACAATTAAGGAGATCATCGAATGTTGCTCAGATTACATTAATGATGGTAGCAGATTAATTGGTCTCCCCGTGTCTCATCATGAGGGTAAATTATCTGGAAAAGGTACGAAAGGACATAGATCATTTGTCGACTATGACTTAAAGCAAGTGGACCAGGCACATTTTAGCGTACTGCAACTGACACAGATTATGGGACCATACTTTGAGAAACATCTGTTAGAGCTCCACCGGAGCAACAAGGATGCGATAAATGAATGGATCATAGACGAGCACAAGCGCTCTTTCACATCATGGTTTAGCTCCCTTGACCTTCCAAGTGGCGTGTCCATGGAAGAGAAAATATTGAGAAAGTTAGCTAACCGCCCGAGAAGAATTGTGGTTACCTTTCAGGCATACACCATCAATGGTTTTATCTTCTACACCCAACAGAAGGATACGAAGAGCAAGTGTCAAAACAACGGTGTTCGAGTAGAAGTCATGGATGAAGAGGACCAAGCGACCTCGTATTATGGGTACATTGTGGAAAGATGGGAACTAGACTACAATGCAAATTTATAGGTTCCCAAAGTTAAATGAAAATGGGTGAAGCACCCTAATGGCATAGAGGTGGATGAGTACGGTCACAATCGTTGATCTTAACAATTTTGGTCACAAAGATGAACGTTGGATACTGGCAAAGACCAATAAGTGTTTTATTACTTGATTCAAAGGACAAAAAAATATACATTGTTGTTCTAGGTAAACAAAGAATCGTTGGAGTAGAGAATATGGAGGATCGAGATGTATACAATCAATATGACAAGGTGCCATTTTTCATAGATCCAAAAATGTTTAAACTCTTTGAAGCAATACTCTCCTATTGAAGGACCGAGAAGGCGACCAGAGAGGGGGGGGGGGTGAATGGGAGGCAATAAAAATTCTCCAAGAGAACTTGGCATATGTTCCAAAAACATCCCAAGCCAACCTCCGAACCAATCACCAAGACTACACACACCAACTTGTGGTGTACTAGCCCTCAGAGTGATCAACCACAGCCAAGAGACACAACAGAAACAAAAAGGAACAAAAAGCGCTCAAAACAGATCAATTTTGAACTCTCATCGGTAGTGTCGGTTGGCACCATCGGTAGTGCCGGTCACATCCATCGGCAGTGCCGGTGCCGAAATCTTAGGACTTAAAGAAAAATGACTCAAAGTGCATCGGCAGTGCCGGTATTGACCATCAGTAGTGCTGGTGCGGGTTTCTTAGAATTCAAAAATAACCAGTCGGACCACATCAGCAGTGCCGGTCCTAGACATTGGCAGTGCCGGTCGACCCCCGACAGAACAGGAAAACTTTCAAGATTTTGTCAAATCTTCTCCAAAACTTATTCAAATAAACTCCAAATGATGCGACTTTTGTACCAGTGAATCCTCAGCACATCATGACCCTAATCCTAGAAGATCAACTCGATTGTCTCAAGAAATCATCACGAATTTCAGATCTTGTGCCAAGAACACCAAAAAGGGAATACTTGAGAAATCCTTCAAATCAAAGGTGCTAGAGCTTTTGATTCTGTCATGATCCATAGAAGATTGTTCTAGCTCATCCTAGCAACAAGTTTCTCAAGAAATCCGGGATAAAAACTCGTCCAAAAATGAGATAAAAAATCACCACAAAAATAGCTCCAAAAATTGGAAAAATGGGATTTCAGAATTCAAGTGAAGAGGGAAATCTTGAGCACAAAAATACTTCTCATATCATAGAAAGGTGCTTACAAGATCCATAGGTACAAGGCTAGAAAGCCACCCTCTTCCTCCCACTATTTGGAAGAGCAAGAGATGTCTCTCACACACCCACTACTCTCCTCTCAAACATGAAGTCCTCTCCTAGCACTTTGAATAGAGTCCTAACCCAAGGCTAATGGAAAGAGAAGCGCCTCTCCCACTAGCCACACCTCTCCTTATATAGGCCTAGGGTCTATTGTCTACATGACCACTCTACCCTTGACCTACATAACACACCCACCTACCACCGGGGGCATAACCGTCCAACTTTTCCTCATCGCCCAAATGCTATCGGACGCTTCACGTCTTTGCTTCGTCTCGAAGCAAGCTCTGTGATGGTGCCACGTGCACCACCAACCACCGCCACCGGTTTTGAGGCCCAAACCGGGAAACCGCCTCGCACGCTTCTCAAAGCATGACTTCCCGATGTTGACGCGAGTCACCTTGTCCTGCGATCCTGACCACCGGCAAGTTTCTCCTAGTCCCTATCCATCGGGCCCTCTTGTCACTTGTACCAGCATCCTGTTCGCCTTGACTTGGTCAACACGGTGTCTTCGTCACCACCACGATTTTGAGGCTCAACCACGAAACCGTCCGTGCTTCTTGCCTCTCCACTTGTACGGTGTGGATCACCCTTGACTTCACCCGACATCCCGATCGTCTGGCCCCAAGTCCCCTACTTGTGCCCGATCCTCTCGCCGTTGATCGCCAAGTCGACTCCAGTGACCTACACATCATGAGACAAGCAAACACATTTCCCATCTCCTGCAATATCACCAATATCTGCACCAACTCCGGTTAGTAATAACCATGATATGTAAACCCATGCAATCCCTGGAGTCCTGCATTTCAACTCAAGTATTAAATCCGCTCAAGTCAATTACTCATCACAAATATAGCAAACCATGACACATATCCACATGGTTTCTCACCTATGCCGGTGGAATGACCTATATGCGCACCGATCATTACCAAGGAAAGTCATTCAAGGCTAAATCAAGCATCATGTGATTTTATTTTGTTAAGCATCTTTTATTATGCTAACCTTGTATTATGTGCAATGTAATTTATGTTTATTTGAGTATAAATATTGTGTAACTTATTTGAATAGAAATATTTTATTGAAACGTTAAGAGGAGACAAAAAATTTAAGATGCGATCAAACAATAGTACATGTCCTAACAAACACATGAGTGCAAGAATGGCTGAAAAGAGACTTACGGTTGAAAAAATATGTTTTCTTTATGATATAGGGGCTTAGATGTAATTGTACAAAGTATCTAGGGACCTTTTTCTAATTATGAATAGTATATAGGGGCCAAAAAGAAAACAATATGAGGACTGAAAATATAATTTTGAAAAAGTGTAGGGGTGTTTCTACAAAAATCTAGGACCAAAAAAATTTTGTTTACTTCTAGGTTTTTTTTTTCTGCAAAAGAACATGGCTCTGGTAATTTTTTGGAAAATGAATAATACAATTTCAAAAAACAAAAGCGGCAACTTTGTAGAGGCGACTCACAAAGCCAACCGTCGCCATTCCTTTTTTGCGGCAGTTGGTGTCTCAAGCTACTGCTAAAGCGACCACCCTATATAAGCAGGGGCGTGGCGGGGCACAAACCCTAACCACCGGCGCTATTCACGATACCGTCAGGCTGCCCAACTCCGCCGCCGCCATCCGCCTCCCCGAGCACCGCTGCAGACTCCCTCCCTCCTCGAGCGCCGCCGCGTCGGGACACCATTCTCCATCTCCGTCTCCCTCCTTGAGCACCGCCGCCTCATCCCCCTCATCGATGATGAGCGCGGCCCCCTCCCCCATCCCCCAGCACCGTTGTTGTGGGCTCCCTCCTCGTCCCCGAGCGCTGCTGCATCGGATCACCGTCCTCCATCTCCCTCTCCCTCCCTGAGCGCCACCGCCTCCTTCCCCACATCGATGACGAGCGCGGACCCCTCCTCCGTCACGGAGCACCGCTGCTGCGGGCCCCCTCCTCATCCCTGAGTGTCGCCGCGAGCTCCCTCCCTCCCCGAGTGCCACCGCGTCGGGCCACCGTCCTCCGCCTCCGTGTCCGACAACAAGGTGCGTGCCCCCCCCCCCCCCCCCAGCCTCTCTTTTCTTGTTCAGTTGGATCGCCCCACGTGGCACCGGATCTGGACATCCTCATCAGTTGGATCTCGCTCTTGGTGCTATTCTAATTTGTCATGTGGCGTGACTGCTAGTTGGAGGCACCTGATGTGGTGCGCGAGCTGTCGGTGTGTAATTACAGTAGAAACATTACTAGCCTGTCATGCTGCTTAGATCGTTGGTAGGAGTTTTGTTACTTTGAGAAGTAAGGTTTTGGGTTGGTAGTTCAGAGAAATGAGCACGCTCGGACTCTTGGAGGAAAGGCAGAAAAATGTTGTGATAGTGGTGGTGCTTCTTATTTTGAGTTCTGTTAGTTTACAGATTTGCAGCTGTCTTCTCGAAAAACCTTGTTATGTCGGTTTAGTACGGTTGTAATTGTATGCATATGTAGGCCTCTGGCAACGTTTTGAAACTTTGTGTTATGTCGAGCCATAATGTAACTCCTATTCACTCAGCACTTGGGTTAAGCAAACAGTGCTTTCTATTTTCTCTGCTGTTAAGTAATCATGTACTTACTACTGAGTACTGTAGTAGGTATTTTCTCTGCTGTTAAGTAATCATGTACTTACAGTGTTTTCTATTTTCTCTGCTACCATGATTCTTTTTCCCCGTTTGTTTGCGCTTTCAATAATTGGAATTGATTGAGATGATATTATTCCATGGCCCAAGAAGGTTTGGCGTAGTGATTACCACAGTTAACAGATGCACCCCATGTGTTCACTGCAATATGTTGTTGTGGTGTAATCCTGAAATCCATCCACCATACATTTGATTTTGGACAATGATTCTGTGCGTGTCAAGTCAACTAGATGTCACTCTAATACCGAAGTATCCTTATGAAACTCATTTTCTCTCTTTTATCTTAATTACCATGCCATGTCACTCTTTTTGCTGATGTGTCAACTTCTTTAATGCCAATGAAACTCCCATTAAAACTGGCCTAATCAGCAGATATTGTAAAGTCAAGAAGATATTTTTGATTTGTTATATTCTTCTAATTTATTTAATAGTTACGTGATCTACTTAAGGTATGGATTCATTTTATAAGAACACTAGACTTAGTTTAAAACTAAGATCATATTATTATTTAAAATGTTTCTGGTAACTATTCTTTTGTATTAAATTGTTCAAAATTTATTTTGATTAGGACTAAGGTATAGGATCTGATAAATTTTGAATTGTTCAAAATTTATTTGCATTAGGACTAAGGTATAGGATCTACTTAAGGTATGGATTCATTTTGCATCAGGACTAAGTGATAGGATCTGAAAATGCTTGTAGTTTACTTGCTGCCTCTATTCTTTTTGCTGCCATTTCTAAATAATCTGTAGTATTATTTACTTGTCACCTTACTTGAGTTTACTTGCTGCCTATATTCTTAGTAATTAACTGCCCTATATACTTGCTCGCTGTCATGCTCACTATTGTTGCTTACTCCCTCCGTTCCAAAATTGTTGTCGCCATTGACTTTTTTCGCTATCTTTGACCATTTGTTTTATTCAAAAAATTTCAAAAAATGTTAGATATTTTCTTATGATTTGTTTTATTACTAGATAAAATTTAAATATAACTTATAATTTTTTATATTTAAACAAATATTTTAAATAAGATGAATGGTCAAAGGTAACGAAAAAAGTCAATGACGACAACAATTTTGGAACGGAGGGAGTATTTCTTGCCATTTCAAAATATCCGTAGTATTATTTACTTGTGGCCATATATATGCCATATATTTGTGGCCTATGATATATCTGCTTATGATATATATGCATTGTTCCTATTCTATTATTCTCCTTGTCTCTTTGTACTACTTATCTATTCTACATAGACGATCGATCCATGCTCAATAATGAAAGCGGGCTAAATGAGACTAGTCTGGCGACATGGACCATATCGTATGATATTGGATACATATTACTGTACAGGTCAAGGATCTTAGAGCATTAGATGACCATTGATAGTTTCCTCATTTGGTATATAGATTATATCAACTAAAATCTGCTACTTATATCCTAGGGCCCTCGACGAAGTGCCCGTCGGCTACTTGTAGTAGACGTTGCGGCAAATGAGGACCTCGAGTAGCAAGTGGAAGAGGTGCCTACCCAAGTGTCCACAAACAAACGCAAGCATGGTCAACACTCCACGAACAAGGCAGAGGGCATCTATGAGGTTACTGCACTAGACCCCAACGATGGTGCACCGATTGAACCCGCTGGTTTCAATGCAAAATGGCGGAACCATTGCGGCAAAGTGGTGAGGGACCATTGCAAAATCACATGGCATGATTGGCGCAAAGTCCCAGTAGGCTGCAAAGGCGAAATATGGGATGACATCATGACAACCATCTGGTTCCAGCCAGCAGATCTCGAGAGAGCCAAGAAGGCAACAATGCCCACTCTCGATCACATCTTTCGAGATTACAAGTCCATGCTCAACTGCCAATACATCAAGAAAAATCAAACCCTATTTGACAAGTATGGACAAATCAGTTAGCAGGAGTGGGGTGAGTTTGTCGAGCAGAAGATGAGTAGTGCTTCAAAAGATCTCAGTGAAACGATAGTTGAGCTCAACAAGTAGAACAATTACAGGCCACGATTAGGTTCGGGTGGATACAAAAAGAAGATTCTGATTTGGAGAGAGAAGGAAGCCAAGCTTCGCACGGAAAGAAAACCTGATCCTTTGCCGAACACCAATGAGGGTACTAGAAATTGGGTATATGGTCCTTCCGACTTAACCAAAAAAAGGAGAGATTGTTGTGAAGGATCCCGCGATAGTTGAAGTTGTGCAAGCCCTGAAAGGTCCCATCACGACATAGACAAAGGCTGTTTGTTTACACCTGAGTATCACAAGGACGAGCTAGCAAAGGCTATTGGTACCAAGAAACTTGGTGGTCCAGTACGAGGAGTGTCATCATCAGCAACATGGAAGAAAGGTTTCTCTGGAACATCCTCACACCTGTACAAGAAGCATATCTTGCATAAGAAAGATCAAGAAGAGAAAGCCAAAGAAGATTAGAGGCGACAACTTATTATGTCCGCTATCGACAAACAAAGTGGTCATTTAGACCCCAACCTACAGGCTACTATGGATGCCTTCTTACGTGGTTCATCCTCATCCATGCAGCCATCAGTCTCCATGCAAACATCAGTCTCCGATCAACCATCAGTCTCTATGCAATCATAAACGGAGGACATCACGAAGGATACTCCTTGTGAGTTGCATGTGCCATTTGGTTACAAGGGGAAGACGATGAAGGTTGCATGCTGCATGGTATTTCTAGGACAAATGCTCCATTATAGGTATATACCCTCTGGTTATGTGCATGTCATCGTGTCAAAAATAGTACCTGGCTATAAGGACAATGACATCGAATGCCCGATACCATAGGCAGGTATAGAAACTCTCCATGATGCTCTCAACTCTTTCATCATTTGGAAACGATGTGATGTTATACTCCACAAACGAGTTTCTTCACCCCTGTTGTCTGGGCATGGGTCCTTTCATTCGAGCCAACCACTTACGGCAGGTGGACAACCATCTCCTATGTCTGAGGTAGCTTTGAGCAACAAGTCCCAATCTCCTCATGCGGAAGCCAACTTGACTCAATCCTATAATCTATAGTGAAAATGAGCCTCTTCCGGTCATTACTGAAGGTTCCATACCTGCTATTGTCGAGCCTTCACCTGCTATCATCGAGCCTCTATCAACAACGACTATGATGGTTGAAGTTGAGGATCCGTTAATTCATGTTGATCGTGTGCCATTTGTCATCAAGGTTCCAGTAACCCCAAAGATGATTACTGGTTTTGACAGAGAGCCAAAGGACCTAAAGCAAATAAAGATGTTGATAAGTACTTGGCTGGATTGAAAAGCGTCTAGCTACCACTGGTAAGCTCGTCCTGTAAGATCCAGATCCTCGATAAATACTGTTGTACGGTGATCTTAGTTCAGACAACCCGGAAGATGATGTCGACTACTCAGAATTCAAATTTGATAAGCCCCTTTTATAAAAAAACATGTACGAGAACCTACTATGGGAGATGCGGAAGTTGCACGACTGGTACATGATGGCGTCAAAGGAAGTGGTCACCCCAATCACTTGTAAGATTCCAAATGTTGTGTTCAACGGAGGAGGTGATGAACAAATCTGACCCCTTGTTGACATTTCTAACGTCATCACTAACTTGCCTTAACAACAAAGCCAGAAATGTGTATTGGTAATCTTTAACGAATGCAAAGAGTCTGCAAGCGCATGGAGAATACAGTTGTAGCATTTCACTCAGAAGTATTCATGTTATCATATTTATTTTATCCCAAAGGAAGACAGGCAATTGCTCAGAGTAATTACCATGTTCTAACCAAGCATAATGGATTATGAGACAAAGTCCACACATGGGTAAGGATAATGATAATCAAGGGTAGTGGACACATAGATAGCATACTCAAAATAAATAAAATTAGTCTAGTGGAGAAGGACAAAAGAAAGAGCTAAGTTCCTATGTTGCTTTTATATAGCTATATAGTCTACATTATATACTATTATACAGATACATAAACAATACAAGACAATCAAATCAACACACCCTGGGCATCAGGTTTTCCCCTACATCCACAGTACAATTCCGATCAAGAGCTTATTGCATAGCCGAACATGGGAGATTTCAATGGACAGATAGGGCCGTCACCATCTACTACCTACCCCTAGTAATGCATGGGATACACGACAAATAATGCATTCTATTGATCTAAGCACCACACTTACATCTCTAGAACAATACCCCTAATCCTCTAGCGATGGATCAGAAAAGGAGTAATCACATTGAAGTGAATACTAAGCACGTGGAAATGATCTAAGTCAAACATTAGTTATGCATCACTATAATGATATAAGGACTATAGTAAGGGCTTATGTCCAACATGGTAATATAGTATAACTACATTACTAACATGCATGCATAATAACCACATACATGAATGGATCATATAAACAAACAAAAACACATGACCGAAGCATAACTATATAGAAAGACTATATCTATTAATTAGAACAAAGTCTTACAAAAGGAGAAAGATACAAGAGCCATACCACAACTCCAAGGAAGACATGGGAACTAAATAAGACTCTATTCTAAGCAAAACTCCATTAAAATTACAGACAAACTTGAAATACAAAGAGAGTGATGCTTCTTGGTGTGTGTTGAGGAGTGAGGCCACACCCTTCTATTTATAGGGGTCCAAAGGCGGTTCTGAGGTCAATAACTCTTGCCCAAATGGGGACAATCACCTTTGGGAAGTCAGTGGGAAACCGCCATAGAACGCTGGGCCCCACTAGGACCACTTAGTGTTTGGCTGAATAGGCCTGTTCGGTTGACCAAGGGTGGGGCCCAGTGCCCCTCGGCTCTTTTGGCACACTAGTGGGTGGCCCTCTTTGACTCCTCCATGGCTTAGCCCTTTTGTATGTCGGTTTGGTGCTGTAGGTGGGCCAGTTATTCCGTGGGAATCCCCGTTGGCGCACTCTAATTGGTGGAAGTTGTGTTTCTTCACTAAATAAGTGTGTTTTCTCCTCCGTTTCATTATTTCTCCTGCATGTGATAATTTCTCCAAGCACAAGTGGATATTTATTATTTCTAACTAACATGCATGGTGTGAGTGTTGAATCCTTCTTTATTTTGATTAATATTGATGGTCGAAAATGGTATTTAACGACCGTCAACAAAACTTCCCCAAGCTGAACCTCTGCTTGTCCCGATGCAAAGATAAAACTTTAGGTTGTTGATCAGGAGTTGCTACAATGTTTTATACTCCCTCCATAGTACTAAGTGTTCAACAAAATACTCTACCATTAATTGAATAAGTTGGCATTTGGTTACTCACCCTTTTTACCTTAGTCCATGTGGAGCTTTTGGCTTCTCTTTATCTCGGGTGGTTGAAAGACAAAATGGTCTTTTGAAGGGCACCATTCTCTCATCCCTGTGTTCCACTTTCCATCCAAAGGTTTGCAAAATATTTTTGCAAATAAAACTTAAGTTCCTCCAATGATTCTCTCAATCGCTCAAATGTGTATAAATCCTCACCAAAGCATTAAAGTTGCCTCTTTTTGTTCCTACCTCTAAATAAGGCTTATGTGGAGCCCTGGGTAGGGAGCATTTGAGACATACTTGCAACACATATATTGCTAAACTAAAAGACTGAACCCATGGGGAAACAAGTCATACAATCTGATCAAGATGTGCATGTGTATAGAAATGTGGTGAAATGATGATGGAATAGTGGATACTCCTTTTTGTGTAGACTCTCTCTTTCTTGGGAAAGAAATTGGGTATGGCTATTTCTTTTCTTTTCTCTCTTCTCTTTTTTATCATCATGATCATGACTGGGAGCAAGTGTTTATTCTATTTTTTTTGATAGCCTTGCCTTGTATGAAACCAATTGAGAGAGAGTCATATAATGATAATTATGGAGTATGTTATTTTACTATTAGTAGTAACTTTAGTAGAAGTTGAGCATATGGTGGTGGATGCAATGGAATTGCTATCTCCTGGAGTAGGAGTATTAGCAAGTGATGGTGGATGTGTACGTGAATCTTGATCATAAAAGCATGAAATAGATCTCACAAAGGTTGCAAGCATTTTGATAAAGCTCAATGTGAAGACAAGCAACATATGTGGAAGGTTTTGCATTGAAGCACAACATATGGCCGTGGTAGAAAATTTTCATCATTGATGAACTTTTCAATTTTATCATTTTGAAAAACAAAATCTTCAGATGTTAAGCTTTACTTGAGGACAAAGATCATAGCAGCCCTATTCTAACCATATCATGTCTCACAACAACCTAGACTGAGATCATGCACTTTGCAACCCACAAGTATTCAACTTCAAGGCAGGCATGTTTAGCCAACAAACTCAAAAATTTGGAGAGTACTAAGTTGTATACGAGGGACTATAGAAAAGATATAAATAGAGCAACTACTCATCATCTCAACCTGATGGCATGAACATCCCTAGCATGAATGACAACCTACTATTTTTGTTCTTTATATTCTTGCAAATTTTTGTTTGGTTTTGAGGGTAAGTCCAACAAAGAAAAAAAGGAAAGATACAACTCACCTTGGCATGGGTGCTCCTTCAAGCTTGCTCTTGCTCACGGCTGTTGGTTTGGATCGAATCCTCTCCAATGGTAGTATGCCACCGTATAGTTGTGGTGCTCTCATAGCTGCTCCTGGAGGTGATGAAATTGGTCGTCACTGTGCTGCTGCCACTCTCTGGTGGTATGGGCATGAGTAGCAAGGGTGTTTTGCATTTCCCCTGTTCTCACATCCAGAGTGTCCATCCTGCTTGTAAGTCCCTCAATTCTGGACCATAGTCATGATGACCAAAGCTCAAAATAGAATGACATCCATTGTGATGTGGAGGTGTCTCAATTGACTCAATGCCATGTCCCCAATGTGCACTACTATCTTGCTTCGAAGATGAACCTCCAGTCTCATACTATTGTAGCGTGAACATTCAAGCGGGATCGCCGGAATGTTCTTAGCCTGCAGTGTAATCATGGACTCATGATGTAGTTCTGGCTGCCCCAGTAGTGACATGCTTCGTGCTTTGTCGTGTACGTCAATTGGTGGACCTGCCAGGTATTTCTTCTCCCTACAACTGTATGGTTAGTTCCCAACAACTATACAAATGATACCCCGGGTTAGGAAGCGGGATTTCAATTATATGGCCAGGATAGTAAAATATTATAGAACCATCGAGCCCTTCTTTAGAGTGCGACCCAACTCAAGAAATTTATAATCTATCTTGGGACGGGGCTCAGAAAGACAATCAAATCAAGCATTAGATAAAGCCTCCACCCCTGCAGCAATATGAGTCACTAAAGAAGTGGATTCAATGGGTCTGGATGCCCTAATATAATCTAACCATTGACTAATCATAGCTTCAATAGAAGCAATAGTAATTTTAGTAATAGCAGCAAACAAGACACACAATTCATCATTACGGACATGTCTAGTGTCTTGTCTAGGGAAACAAGTGATAGCAAGTCATGTATGCCACATATGTAGAGTTGGGTTGTGAATGTCACTAGTCCTAAAACGTTCACAAGAAAACTCTCCCGAAATCCTTTGCCAAAAAGGAATCCTTTTCAAAACCTGTGGTTGCACCTTCTAAGTTAGTGTTGCAAGAACTTCTAAACTTAAGAATGATGCTAAGGTCTTTCCAAGTGAGACAATATTCTATCCCGAACAAGCCGAAAAGTAGCCTGTCATTATATTTTAGCAAGGTGCACAAAAACTAGATAGTGAGGAGGCGTGAACCTCCCTCAATGATGTGTGCAAATTCCCTCCCTCAATGATGTGTGCAAATTCGGTCCAACCTAAGACTTTCCAAATAGAAAGGAACTCAAGGTCCATACCTATAGTGGAAAGTAGGTCATCATCATACGCCCTGGTGTGGACAAAGCTGCAGATGCGTAGGCGGGTGTAGACCCGTTTCTCTCATTCATCCAACATCTCGAGGTCAGTGTCGACAAGAAGAACATGTGGCTCATCCTCCTCCCTGTTGTCCTCAATAGGCGTGTGCCTCATTGGTTCATGCTCAATGGAGAGGCTTGTGCTTGGGCTATCGTGTGAACGACGTGAACTCGAACGTGTCACTTGTTACATCAATGCCTTAACTTTCTTCATCTGCACTACTTAAATGAAAACACAAGAAAAACTCGAGCACGGGTTATGTGTTAGCAAAATCAAATCTTTCGGTCATGTTGCTCTTGCCAAGCTTGTCAAAGAGACTCGAACAATCCAAAAGCAAACTAAAAAGAGAGAAATATTTTTGGTGGTTTTTGGGATAACAACTTTGGAGAAAAAAGTGAGAGCACAAGAGAAAATGAGTGAGGGGGGGGGGTGGGGAGTGAAATGAGAGATGAACTCTGGATGGAAAAACATTCCCCCTCAGGCACTTTTTTTATAGGAAAAATAGCTAATGGTAAAAAATGGCTAGTAGGGAGCCAAATCCAACTGTTGGCAAAAGACCAAGGTTGGTGGGGCCCGCACCCCTTTGGCCGAACATGGGTGTTCCACCGACATGGGTGGGTCCCACTAGTTCCCCACTTTGGCCCTCAACTCCCTAACAACTATATTTCTTGAGCTGCAGGCGGTTAGGTCTAAAGTTTCAACAAAATTTTTGCTCAGAAAAATATTTTCTCAAAGTTAGGAACCAAAAGCGATTTTTGAATTTTATTAAAAGAAAGAAAAGGTTGGAATAAATTCCAACATGCAGGTGTGAAATCCAAATATGCAAATGCAAGTGCAAATTTGAAAAATCCAAAAAGTTGAAAAATTCAAATGTGCAAGAACTAAAGAAATCAAATATGAGATAAATACCAACTTACCTTTGGCAAGGCCTCACCAATTATTAAAGTCCGACGAATGAGACTTTTCTCCATCGCGTTTAGCTTGATGTCACTACGTCCAGTCCTGGAGAAGAAGACGCGGATGGCTGCACTTCCTTCACTCGCCACACCTTCTTCATCTTTGGTGCAGTCGGTGGCTTATTGGATTTAACATGCTATGGTTTTGCCCATAGTCCTGGCCTCACCGTAGGTGGGTTCTTCTTCTCAAAGCGGTACGACATCTCCTTTGCCATGATCTTCTTCATGTAGAGAATGAGGCTATCCTTCTTCAAGGGTGTTACTTCGACCTCTTGAATATTCTTCAAGAGGCTATCCTTCTTGTTGGGCGAAAATCAAACCTCTCCTCCTTCCCATTGATGAGGAAATGGATTTCACCAGCCCTAACATGAATGTGTGCATCCACGATTCTTAGAAACAGGCTCCCAAGAATGAGGGGTGTTCCCTTCTCAACATCCATGTCGAGCACCACAAAATCCATGACGATGAAGCAATCCCGGATTTTCACCAGAACACCTTCTGCAATTTCCTCCGAATAGCGAACTGATGAATTGGCCAACTGAAGTTGCATCGATGCAGGGGATAGAGCTGTGTAGTGTAATTTCTCAAAGACCGCCTTGGGCATCACGCTCACGCTTGCACCAAGGTCGCAAAGGGCTTGGTTGAATTTCTGATCCCCGATCGAGCAAGTGATTGTGGGGCACCCTAGATCTTGTTTGCTTGAACGTACTTCCTTATCCTTCCCTACATTGTTAGAATATGGCGGGTCCCGAGTGGTCTTACCCTTTCTCATGGTCACCATATTAACATTTTCAACGGGAGTCTTGGGTTGCCCTGGAATCTTCCCTGACTCTAAGGGACGAACAACAACAGATAGTTGGGCTAGTTGGGTTTCTAGCATTTTATTAAAGCTAAGCTGATTCTTAAAGGTAGAAGAACTTAACATTAACACTTTTAAAGTCTTGTTATTAGCCAAAATATTTTTAGTAAAGGTTTCATTAATTTTGGCCTGGCCTAAGACAAGATCTTTCAAGGAGGGTTGAATAAAACCATTGGAAGAGTTGTAGTTGTTATCTCCTTGATAATACAAGCATGGTTTATTCCACTAGTTGCCTCCTTGTGGACGATAGCCATTGTTGTTGTTGTTGTTCATGTACAACACATTCTCATGAGTCTTAGGGCAGTCATTACCCGAGTGACCCATGTTGCCATAGACCTCGCACATCATGCTAGCGTCTAAGGTGTTGACGATGCCGACTTCATGTCCGTTGGCCTGTTTGTCCATCTTCTTCACAAGGAGGTCAACTTTAGCGGCTAGCATGTCCACCTCCTTAACGGTGTGCATGGCCCGCTGGCATGAGTAAAGACGATCTTCACTCCATCCTTGGTTGGAGACCATCTTCTCAATAAATTCTTTAGCTTTTTCAATGGTCAGTGAGAAGAAGGCTCCTCCTGCAGTAGCATCAATATGATCACAAGCTGACGGAGTCAGTCCATTATTGAAGTTCTGGATGATAAGACAATCATCCATCCTGTGATGAGGACAGGCGGCAATATACTCTTGTAGCCTCTCCTAAGCCTCGAAGATTAACTCCATGGACTCTTGCTGGAAGCTTGAAATTCTCCCACGAAGGGTGTTGATTTTACTCAACAGGAAGAACTTGGCGAGGAATGCGACTGACCATTTTTCCCATGTACTCATAGCATCCTTGTTCACGTAGAACCACTGTTTTGCCCTCCTTAGAAGGCAAATGGCATCTTGAGAGATGTCCTTCATCTTAAAGGTGTTGCAAATATTCAAAACCTGTTGCAGATGGGTGCTGGTGTCCTTATCAGCCATCCCAAAAATGAGACCCGTCTTGATATTGAAATTCGCATCTCCCGTGACGTTTGGTGCAACAGGTATGTTGGACACCGTGGGAGCAGAGATATCACGAAGACTCTTCTAGGCCATGACCTTGAAGCTTGATGGTGCGGAGATGACTGGTTCACTTGCAGACACGAACTTCTTATGTGGAACAAGACGTGCACGTACCCTTCTGAAGAGCTATTCAGGATCTTCAATATAATTTTTAGGAAACGTGAAGCCGGACATGCACCATCCTGTTTTCACATAAAAGGAGAAAATAAACAAGTTTAGCCTGTGTGGGCAAAAGCCAAATAATCTCATATCCCATACTAGAACATAAACAATTCTTTTGATCGACAGCCTTCCCCGGCAATGGCACCAGAAATGCTTGTTGACATTTCTTAACGTCGTCACTAAGGTGCCTTAGCAACGAAGCTAGAAATGTGTATTAGTAATCTTTAACGAATGCAGAGAGTCCGCAAGCGCACGGAGAATACCGCTATAGCATCTCACCTGGAAGTATTCAGGGTATCGTATTTATTTTATACCAAAGGAAGGCGGGGGATTGATCAAAGTAATTACCATGTTCTAAATAGGCATAATGGATTATGAGACGAAGTCCTCAAAGGGTTAAGGATAATGATAATCATGGGCAGTGGACACACAAATAGCATATTCAAGATAAATAAAACTAGTCTAGTGGAGAAGGACAAAAGAAAGAGCTAAGTTCCTATGTTGCTTTTATATAGCTATATAGTCTACATTATATAATATTATACAAATACATAAACAATGCAAGACAATCAGATCATCACACCCTAGGCAGCTGGTTTTCCCTTGCATCCACAGTACGATTCCGGCCAAGAGCCTATTGCATAGCCGAACATGGGGGATTTCAATGGACAGATAGGGTTGCCACCACCTACAGCCTACCCCTAGCAATCCATGGGCTACACGACAAATAATGCATTCTATTGATCTAAGTGTTGACGGTCACTAAGTACCAAATTCGACCGTCAAATACCTGCATAAAACAATAAAAGTAAAGAACTAATGTTGACATTTCTTAACATCATCACTAAGTTTCCATAGCAACGAAGCCAGAAATGTTTATTGGTAATCTTTAATGAATGTAGAGAGTCCACAAGCGCTCGGAGAATACCGTTGTAGCATTTCACCCAGAAGTATTCATGGTATCGTATTTGTTTTATCCCAAAGGAAGGCATATGATTGATCAGAGTAATTACCATATTCTAGATATTTGCACATTGGATTATGAGACAAAGTCCTCACATGGGTATGGATAAGGATAAACATGGTAGTGGACACACAGATAGCGTACTCAAGTTAAATAAATATTAGTCTAGTGGAGAAGGACAAAAAAAAAAGAGCTAAGTTCCTATGTTGCTTTTATATAGTTACATAGTGTTGGCACTAGAATTTGATCAGTCCCATTGATTAGAGACGAGAAATTAAAATCGGCAGAAGTCAATGAAATTCAACGGCCAAAGGGAGTTAAGTGGGCCTGATAGGGTTATTTTATCTCTTTCTATTTTAGTTTAGATTTTATTTTAAACATAGTCAATTTGCTTAGGAGTCCTGACCAAATCAGGTCAAAACCTCTTGCATGAGATTATAAATATGTAATAGGATATGTATGAAAAAAACAACACTTTTGTTCAATACAATTTGGCGCATTGCCAACTTTTCCTACTCAACAAAACCCTCACCTCGCACAGGCTGCATCAGCTCCGATCTCGGTGAGAGACTTGGATTAGTCACCCTCGGTAATTCTATCAATCTCAACTAGTACTTTCTCATTAATTTGATATTCTAGTTGCTATCGTTAGAGTTGCTAGTTATCCGGTAATTAGATCTGTTTAATGCTTGTTCTATCGACTCTGATTGCAATACTGTCTTGGTTGAACCCGATCAATTGTAATCTTGGTAGATTTTATAGGTATTTTTAGGTCTATTATTTGAGTCACTTTATTGATTTTATCTATAAATGGGTTAAATCTAGCTCTATCTACCGTGTTCGTATACTGTCTCAATTAAGTTCGATCAGTTCGAATCAGTAAGGCTGCATCAGTTTTGATCTCTTACTGGGTAGATAGGGTTAGATCCCATCAGTTTATAGGTAGAGTCGATAGGGTTCTATCGGGGCGTTTAGCCGATAGGTTATCATGGTTCAATCGACTTTCTGGTACTGGATCCATTATATCTTTTATTTTGATGGTCATTTGTCCCCTTTGTTTAACTAAGATAGATTTATGATTTTGAGGCATATTTGCAATACCAGCTAATTAAATCTATCAATCTGACACCATCGACAGAGCAAGTTCATGTGTACTTACTATAAATCTATCGGCTCAGCTCTATCGACTCTAGCACTTTTCATCGACTTGGCCAGTTACTTTAGGAATATTGTAGGTTTATCGGCTTTGGCCAGTCGATTTGATCTTTCTATTGGCATTTATGATTTTAAACTCTTTATTGAATTAAATTTTGTCAATAAGCCGATACAATCAGCCGATTAGTTTAATATCTTTTATTTTCTTTATTCATGTAATAGCCTCGGCTGATTTCACAAATAGTGACTATCGACTTTCTTCATCGGCCTGTCCTAGGCCGGTGACCCGCGTCTTCTGACCGTTTGTCTCTTTATCAATTTGCAAGGAAAATCGACTGGCACGCCCCGGTTTTTTATATTGAGCCTGCACTGGAGTTAAGCAGATCTCCCAGGTCATGCGTGGTGATTTTTGCGTCAACACATAGTCTACATTATATACTATTATATAGATCCAATGACAATGCAAGACAAGCAGATCATCACATCCTAGGCATCCAGTTTTCCCCTGCATCCACAGTACGATTCTGGCCAAGAGCCTGTTGCATAGCCGAACATGGGGGATTTCAAAAGATAGATAGGACTGTCACCACCTACTGCCTACCCCTAGCAATCCGTGGGCTACACGACAAATAATGCCTTCTATTGATCTAAGCACCACGCTTACATCTCTAGAATAATACTCCTAATCCCTTAAGGTGATGGATCAAAAAAAGGAGTAATCACATTTAAGTGAACACTAAGCACATGGAAATGATCTAAGTCACACATTAGTCATGCATCCATATAATGACATAAATAAATACTATAATAAGGGCTTATGTCTAACATGGTAATATAGTATGACTACATTATTAGCATGCAGGTATAATAACCACATACATGAATGGATCATATAATCAAACAAGAAACACATGACCCAAACATAACTATATAGAAAGACTAAATATATCAAATAGAATAAAGTCTTACAAAAAGAGAAAGATACAAGAGCCATACCACAACCCCAACGAAGACTTGGAAACTAAAGAAGACTCTATTCTAAGCCTAACTCCACTAAAACTAAAGGGAATTACGAAATGGTAAAGAGAGTAATGCTTCTTGGTGTGTGCTTTGGAGTGAGGCCTCTCCCTTCCTTTTATAGCTATCAAAGGCGGTTTTTAGGTTGGTAACTCTCGCCCTAAGGGGGCCAACCGCCTTTGGGAAGTCGGTGGGTAACCGCCATTCGAAGATGCGCCCCAGTGGGCTGCCCACCTGTCCATCCTATGGTTTTCAAATGTTTTTGCAAATAGAACTTAAGTTCCTCCAGTGATTCATTCGGTCACTCAATGTGTATAAGTCCTTACCAAGGCATTGAAGTTACCTCGTTTTGTTCCTACCCCTAAATAAGGCTTACATGGAGCTCTGGGTACGAATAAATGAGACATACTTGTCACACATATATTGCTAAACCAAAAGACTGAACCCATGGAGAAACAAGTCATACAATCTGATCAAGATGTTCATGTGTGTGGAATTTGGTGGAATGATGATGGAATGGTGGATACTCCTTTTTGAGTAGACTCTCTCTTTAATTAGCATTTGGGCATGGCTATTTCTTTTTGTTCTTCTTCTTTTCCCTCTCTTTTTCTTTCATCGTGCTCAAGATTGAGAGGAAGCATTTATTCTATTTTTGATAGCCATGCCTACCATGCAACCAATTGAGAGAGAGAGTCATAACATGATATTTATGGAGTATTTATTTTGCTAACTTCTAGAATAGAAGTTAAGCATATGGTGATGGATGCAATGGAATGATATTGCTATCTCCTGATATAGGAGCATTAGAAAATGATGGTGGATGTGTACGTGAATCTTGATCATAAAAGCATGAAATGGATCTCACAAAGGTTGCAAGAATTTTGATAAAGCTCAATGTGTAAACAAGCAGCATATGTCAAAGGTTTTGCAATGAAGTATAACATATGTGTAAGCTTCATGACCATTGGTGATTGGATCCCCAAGGTATGGATGTTTTGGTGATAGATGACAACTATGAAATTGTGGGCTAATATCTACATGAGTGTTGTCTATGTAGGAATCATCACTTAATTCTACTACAAATCTTATGGATGATGGTTGCCTTGGCGATAGATGACAATGACTACAAGCATGGAGGCTTGTGAACTTGAGGGAGTCCAAGGGTTGATGGAGATGGATCAAAGCGGAGAACAAGCTATGGTGCAAGTGTTTGGAACAATTGTCTAGTTGTTAGGGCTTTGAGTCCATAGGAAAAACCAGACTATCAAGGGGGTCTAGGTCATTCTCTTAGGTCATGTCTAGTCAGTGATGTGCAAGGTTGCTCGGTGAAATCACAAGCACTAGGTGACAGTGGAGGAGCCAAGGAGCTGTTCTGAGAAGTCAGGAAATGAATTCAAGTGAGGACAACAAGTTTCGGCTTTTGGACATAGAGACTGGACAGAGGGGTCAGTGGAGACCGGACTGTACGGTCACTATGGGGAGTTATCCCGGACTTCCAGTGAGGAGCGAGGAATCTAACTGTGCAGGAGCTATAGAGACCGGACGGTACGGTCAGGTGACCGGACCGTATGATCAGTTCAGCTGAGGAACAGTGCAGAGAGGAAGCCAACGTTCTGGAATCCGACGATGATGTCCAATGTGTCGGACATGTCCGACATTTGTACAGACCGAATGGTCCGGTCTACTGACCGGACAGTCCGGTCAATATAAGGAATTTGCCTGGACACAGTTGAGCCAACAACTAGGAGAGTTGTTACCAGAGTGACCGAACGGTCCGGTCTGGGTGAGACCGGACTAAACGGTCAGTATGTTCAGAAAGGTGAATTTATGGAGCAATGACTAGTTTGACATTTGGAGCCTATATAACTTTATTGCTGGGGTCTTGGAGACCTCTCTTGGCTAGTGGAATACCTGAGAGCATTTGGTAATGTCCAAGAGGAAATAGGAGAGCACTAGGAGAGGATATTGGATATATTGAGAGTGCTAGTGGAGAGTAACTTGAGCATCTTGCACATCTAAGGCTAGGGTGTCCTTGAGGGTGTGATCTAGATTGTTTCTCTTGGTCTATGGTGAGACTTAGACCGGTTAGCTGTCGGTGATTGAGCCTATCATGATCGGTTGTGAAGGCCATCACACATTTGTACATGGTTTGAGCTCACCGGTAAAAGGGGCATTGGTAGTGAGCGCCCGTGTCGGCTCGGGGAGTCCGTCAAGTTCTCGAGGGAGGTGAGCTTGTGCTTTGTGCAGCGGTGACGCACACCGTGTCTTCACTCTAGGAGTGATTGCGGGCTAGTGGGCGAGAACTCCACTTTGTGGCGGGAGGGACCGGGACTCCGGCAGGAGTGGTCCAATGAGGATTAGGGGAAGGTGCCATCCTTTCGAGACCTTGGGAAAAAAATCATGAGCATTCCTTGACCCTCTCTTTACTATTCCGCAATTGTGTGCTCTAGTGACTAGGGTGAATTATGGCTTGCATTGGCTAGTGTGTTTGGCTTCCGCACTTTATCTTATCATGAACACTAGCATGTGTAGGGTCTTGGCCTACTAGAATTGTTTAGGTTGCTTATCTTATTAGACTCAAGTAGTGGAAATTGAAGTAATTGGAATCGTGAGCGGCTTACCGATTCACCCCCCTCTCGGTACGCCTTCGGTCCTTACAATATGGCCATGGTAGGAATTTTCATCATTGTGGAACTTTTAAATTTTATCATTTTGAAAAACAAAATCTTTGAATGTTAAGCTTCACTTTGGGACAAAGATCATGGCAGCTCTATTCTAACCATATCATGCCTCACAACAACCTAGCCTTAGATCATGCACTTTGCAACCCCAAGTATTCAAGTTCAAGGAAAGCATGTTTAGCCAACAAACTCAAAAATTGGGAGAGTACTAAGTTGTATATGAGGGACTATAAAATTATATAAAACAAAGTAACTATTCATCATCTCAACATGAAGGCATGAACTCCCTAGCATGCATGATAACCTATTATTTTTTGGTCTTTTTGGTTATGCAAATCTTTGTTTTCTTTTATGAGGGTAAGTCTGACAGAAAAAAAAGAAAGAAAGTAAAGATACAAGTCATCTTTGTGGGGGTGCACCCCCATGCTTGCTCTTGCTCACGGCTGTTGGTTAGGATGCCGTCGTGTAGTCGTGGTGCTCTTGTAGCTGTTCCTGCGGGTGACAAAACTGGTCGTCACTGTGCTGCTGCCACTCTCTGGTGGTCTAGGCATGAGTAGCAAGGGTGTTTTGCATTTCCCCTGTTCTCACATCTAGATCGTCCATCCTCTTATAAGATCCCTCAATTTTGAACCATAGTCATGATGACTAAAGCCCAAAAATGAGTGACGTCCATCGTGATGTGGAGGTGTCCCAATCGGCTCAGGGCCATCTCCCCATTGTGTATTAGCTTGGTGCCAAGACGAACCTCCAGTTTCATATCGTTATAGCATGAACATCCAAGCGTGGTCGGCAGAATGTTCTAAGCCTGCAGCGTAATCATGGATTGGTGATGTAGTCCTAGCTGCGCTAGTGGTGGCATGCCTCATGCTTTGTCGCGTGTGTCGATCGGTGGACTTGCCAGGCATTCCTTCTCTCTACAATTGTATGGTTAGTTCCCAAGAACTATACAAATGATTTCATTTGTATAGCCGGGGTAATGAAAGATAATAGAACCATCGGGACCCTTCTTTAAAGTGTGACCCTTCTCAAGAAAGCCCTGACCCCTGCAGCAATACGGGTCACTAAAGAAGTGCATTCAAGGGGTCCCGATCCTTTAATATAATCTAGCCATTGACCAATCATAGTTTCAACAGGAGCAATAGGAATTTTAGCAATTGCAGCAAACAAGACATGCAATTCATCATTATGGATAGGTCTAGAATCTTGTCTAGGGAAACAAGTCATAGCAAGCCACGTATGCTACAGTTGTAGAGTTGGGTTGTGAATGTCACTCATCCTAAGACATTCACAAGAAAACTCCCCCGAAATCCTTTACCAAAAAGACCCCTTTTCAAAACCCGTGGTTGCACCTTCTAAGTTAGTGTTGCAATAAATTTTAAACTTAAGAGTGATGCTAAGGTCTTTCCAAGTGAGATGGTATCCCTTCCCAAACTAGGAGAAAAGTACCCCATTGTTATCTTTCAACAAGGTGCACAAAACTGGATAGTGAGGAGGCGTGAACCTGCCTCAGTGATGTGTGCAAATTCGGTCCAACCTAATGCTTTCCAAATAGAAACAAACTCAGAGTTCATACCTATAGTGGAGAGTAGGTCATCATCATACACCCTGGTGTGGACGAAACTACAGTTGCGTAGGCGGTGATCGACTCGTCTCTCCCGTTCATCCAGCAGCTCGAGGTTGGTGTCAGCGAGAAGAACATGTGGCTCATCCTCCTCCATATCGTCCTCAATAGGCGTATACCTCGTTGGTTCATCCGTGATGGGGAAGTGTGTGCTCGAGCTACCTTTTGAACGATGTGAACTCAAACGCGTCACCCGCTGCATCAACACCTTATCCTTTTTCGTCTGCACCACTTAAGCAAAAACATAAGAATAACTCGAACATGGGTTATGGGTTAGTAAATAAATTCTATCGGCCATGTTGATCTTGCCAAACCTTGCAAAGGACTTGAACAATCTAGAAAAAAAAACAAAGCAAACCAAAAAGGGCATATTTTTGGTGGTTTTTGGAATGACAACTTTGGAGAAGTAATGTGAGAGCTCAATGGCAAATGAGTGAAGGAGGGAGTGAAATGAGAAGTGAACTTGGAATGGTATAACACTCTCCCCTGGGCACTCAATTTATAGGAAAATTCCCAAACAATCGAAAATGGCTAGTGGGGGAGCCAAATCCAACCGTTGGCAAAAAGCCAAGGTTGGTGGGGCTCACACCCCTTTGTCCGAACATGGGTGTTTGACCGACTGTGGGTGGGTCCCACTTGTCCCCCACTTTGGCCCATAACTACCTAACAATTATATTTTCTGAACTATAGGGGTTAGGTTCAAAGTTTTGACAGAATTTTGCTCAGAAAAATATTTATATAAAGTTAGAAACTGAATTTTGTATTTTTATCAAACAAAGAAGAGGGTTGGAAGAAATTCCAACATGCATGTGTGAAATCCAAATTTCCAAACACAGAGGCAAAATTTAAAGAATCCAAAAGTTTGAAAAAATTCAAATGTGCAAAAATTGAGGAAAATAAAATATGAGATAAATACCAATTTACCTTTGGCAAGAGCTCACCAGTTATTATAAGTCTGACGGGTGGGACTTTTCTTCATCGCGTTTAGCTTGATGTTGCAGCATCCAACCCTGGAGAAGTGGATGCAAATGGATGCACTTCCTTCACTCACCACACCTTCTTCATCTTTGGTGCGGTCAGTGGCTTCTTGGGTGAAGGATTCTTCTTTACCAGCTGCTTCTTTTTCCAAAGTCCAGGCGTGCCAGTTGCCTTCTTCTTCTGAGTGACAAGAGTGTGATTTTCTTGTGCCCAGAGATTTATCATGGAATCCTTTAGGCTGTCCCCTCCTTGTCTCCGTCTCTAATTTCTTGATGTCCTGAAGGTTCGGCCAGCTTTTGACTCCACCCGTGAGGCAAGGCTAAAACTCAAATTCTGCTTCTTTGCCATTGAGGTTGAGACAAACTATTTCAGCCCCCACGTCAATTTGTGCGAATGTGGTGCTTAAGAATGTCTGCCCAAGGATGAGCGGCGTACTCTTGTCGACTTCCTTGTCGAGCACCAGAAAATCCACAGGGATGAAGCATCCGCGGATCTCAACTAGAACTTCCTCGATATCCATGCGGGGTGTCACAGTGTCGAGTCGGCAAGCTGAATCTGCATCTGAGTTGGGACTAGGCCTGAAAGGTTCAACTTGTTGAAGATAGTTTTTTGCATGATGCTCATGCTGGCTCCAACGTCGCATAACACTTGTTTGAAGAACTCTGTCCTAATTGAACACGAGCTCATCTGGCTTCCTGGATAACCTTGGATGATAGGGATGATGTTCAATTTATTTTCTTCATCATTTCCTGCACGATTAGTATTTGGCGAGCTGCGGGTATAGTTCCCCACAAGCATCACCACATTCACAGCTTCTATGGTAGATTCGGGTAGCCCCAGAAAGTTTCCCATAGTCTGATGCAGGCAGAGCAACGCCCAACTAAGCTAGTTGGGTTTCTAGAATTTTATTAAAACTAAGCTGATTTTTAAAGGAACAAGCAAGACCTTCTAACTTAGCATTAACACTTTCTAAAATCTTGTCATTCGCGGCAAGCTTTTTAGTGAATGTTTCATTGATTTTAGCCTGGCCTAAGACAAGATTTTTAAAGGAGAGTTCATTATTGGAAGAGTTAAAGTTGTTACCTCCTTGATAATATGGGCATGGTTGATTCCACCCGTTGCCTCCTTGTGGATGATAGCCGTTGTTGTTGTTGTTCATGTACAACATGTCCTCACGAGTCTCAGGGCAGTCATTGCCCGAGTGACCCGTGTTGCTGCAAACCTAGCACGTCATGAGAGAGTCTAAGGCATTGATGGTTCCGACTTCATACTCCTTGGCTTGTTCGTCCATCTTCTTCATGAGGAGGTCCATTTTAGCGGCTAGCATGTCCACCTCCTTAACGGTATGCATGCCCCGCTGGCACGAGTGAAGACGATCTTTGCTCCATCCTTGGTTGGAAACCAATATTCTCAATATGTTCTTTAGCCTTATCAATGATCAGTGAGAAGAAGGCTCCTCCTGCAGCAGCATCAATATGATCACGAGCCGATGGAGTCAGCCCATTGTAAAAGTTCTGGATGATAAGCCATTCAACCATCCCATGATGAGGACAAAACTCTTGCAGCTTCTCCCAAGCCTCAGAGATTGACTCCTTGGAAGCTTGAAATTCTTCCATGAAGGGCGCTGGTTTTTTCTAGCGGGAAGAATTTGGCGAGGAACACGGCTGAACACTTTTCCCAGGTACCCACAACATCTTTGTTCACGTAGAACCACTGTTTTGCCCTCCCTGAAGGGAGAACGGAAACAGACGACAGTGAATGTTGTCTTGAGAGACATCCTTCATCTTCAAGGTTCTGCAAATCTCTAGAAATTGTTGCAGATGGGCGTTGGTGTTGTCATTGACCTTCCCATAGAATGGGCTAGGCCGCACCATGGTAATGAGACCCGTCTTAATCTCGAAATTCGCATGTCCCGTGACGTTGGGTGTGACAGGGATGTTGGACGCTAAGGGAGCGGAGAAATCACAAAGACTCTTCTGGGCTATGACCTTGAAGCTTGATGGTGCAGAGATGACTGACTCACTTATAGACACGAACTTTTGAGGAGGGATAAGACATGCACGTACCCTTCTCAAGAGTTGTCCAGGATCTTTAATATAATTTTCAAGCATGGTGAAGCCGATCATGCACTACCCTATTTTCACACAAAAGGAGAAAATAGACAAGTTTAGCATATTTAGGCGAATGCCAAATAATCTCATATGCAAATAGAGAATTAGGTAATTCTTTTAAATAAAATTGTCTTCCCCAGCAACACTGCCAGAAAGACTTGTTGACATTTGTTAATGTCGTCACTAAGTTTCCTTGGCAACGAAGCTAGAAATATTTATTGGTAATCTTAAACGAATCTAGAGAGTCCACAAGCACAAGGAGAATACATACTAATCATATTGATTAGTATTATTTGATCATGTTATGCTGTTTTTGCATGTGTGTATGAATTGCATGGAGGCTAGGCCTTGTACATGCATGTCCAGCTCTATCACAAGCGTGATGCATCATCTAAGCCACATCCGTGCAGCGACCGAGTCTTGGCTAATTCAAATCCCATATGAAGCTACAAATCATGGATCGCATGGACTGGACTCGGACTCGACTAATGATTTGGCAACTTGGCGACTAAGCCACTTGAAGATTTCACCACTCGACAGGACAACTAAACGAGATGCCCCGGGGCTACATGATGGCACCTTTGACAACGTGATGACTCAACGATCACTTGGCGAGGTGACAGGATGATGAAGTCAAATGCCCGGGGGTTGCTGCTGTAAAGCTTGTTCTCGCATGCCTCATCGGCTACTACGGCACACAGGAAATCGGCATCGGCGTAACATTCGACCATTCGCCATCTACATCAAACTCAAGACACTTGCATCGGCAAGGCAATGGGGCCATGGTTGATGCCATTGGCACCCTAGATTTGTCCACTTGACAACTCGGCAAAATTACTACACTATGAAGACTTCGGCCACCACGCAAAGTCGTTGTGATGACGCTTTCAATAAGGACGACCGCCACTCAGTGACATCGTCCACTATGTCGACACATCTGGTAACTTAATGCTTCGACAGACTCACCACGCGGCAACATCGCCACAACTTGGCAGCTCGATCGCTCGGCGGCTATATGAACATGCCCGGGGGCTACTTGATCACATCTTTGATGACTGAGCCTATCGGCTACTTAATGATTCGATGGACTCGGTCACTCAGTGACATCGCTATGACTTGGCATCTCGGTCATCCACTCAACATCTCGACGATACACCTACTTGGCGACACATAGCCAACCACCCCGAGCTTCGACGGACCGGCAACATGATGGATCGACTTCAATGTTCGACCACATGCCAACCACATCGACACGCTCGAGGGCTCCTCTTCAATTTGCCAAATTGCAAAGCTAAGTATAGTTATACTTTCTTGATTTACTTTCGAGATTTTGGGCTCATGTCCTTCATTCATTTTTTCCACAACTGTCTATTTTAGTTTTCTAAGCAGAAGGTCATAGGTTTTTTTTATGAGCAAAGTCAGGCTTTTTAATCAGTGCTCTTATTTATGGCTTTATTCGTCTTTATATTGTCTCAGGTCTTTAATTCTTTGCATCAAACAATCGAGTCAGGGGGCTATTTGTGTCTCTATACACGTGTTCTCCTACTTCTTTTATGAATACACGTGTCTCCTACTTTGTAGTTCCACCCTTTTTGGCTCCCACCTCGACCGAGACATTGCATTTTATTTGCGATTTGGTCTTCTTTTTGGTCTTACGCCTACAAACAACTAAGGCATATAATTTCTTAGCTATGCGATAGACTGCCACTACACTAAACCCAGATGCAAAGCTGCGAGAGGTCATGTGTCGACTGGTTGACTCTGATTGCAATGGAAGAATAGTTATGACTGATATTGTTGTGGTAGACCGAGCTACAAGCTCTTTATATTTTGTCCTAAGTATCCTACGGTGGATCAGTCTGGTTGCTAATGCGCGTGCTGCTCTGTGCCAGTCGGTCTACTTAGAGGAGAAAAATGGATACACACTTGACTTTTAAGTTGACTTATTTGTTTGGCTTATAAAAATAAGTTTCTAAGCAAACAATGTTAATTATAACTAATTATTCTAATTTCCTTTATTGTCGAGAACATTTATGATGGATAGGTGGATACACCACTCGACATAGAGTGATTTGCTCGCCTTCATCGGTCGGCTTACAGCTTTGACCACCTTGATTGGTCGACCATGCCAATTCCGACTGCCTTTATCGGTGGGCTAAACCAGTTATGACTGCCTTCAGCACTCGGCCACACCAGTTCAACAATATCGTATTTGTTTTATCCCAAAGGAAGACATATGATTGATCAGAGTAATTACCATTGTCTAGATATTTGCACATTGGGTTGTGAGATAAAGTCCTCACAGGGTAAGGATAAAGATAAACATGGTAGTGGACACACAGATAGCATACTTAAGTTAGATAAATATTAGTCTAGTAGAGAAGGACAAAAAAAGAGCTAAGTTCCTATGTTGCTTTTATATAGTTATAGAGTCTACATTATATACTATTATATAGATACAATGACAATGCAAGAAAATTAGATCATCACACCCTGGGCATCTGGTTTTTCCCTGCATCCACATTATGATTCCGGCTAAGAGCCTATTGCATAGCCGAATATGGGGTATTTCAAAGGACAGATAGGGCTGTGACCACCTACTGTCTACCCCTTGCAATCTGTGGGCTACATGACAAATAATGCATTCTATTGATCTAAGCTCCACACTTACATCTCCAGAACAATACTTCTAATCCCTTAAGGGATGGATCAAAAAAGGAGTAATCACATTTAAATGAACACTAAGCACATGGAAATGATCTAAGTCACACATTAGTCATGCATCATTATAATGACATAAATAAAGACTATAGTAAGGGCTTATGTCTAACATTGTAATATAGCATGACTACATTACTAACATGCAAGCATAATAACCACATACATGAATGGATCATGTAGTCAAACAAGAAACACATTATCCAAACATAACTATATAGAAAGACTAAATATATTAAATAGAATAAAGTCTTACAAAAGGAGAAAGATACAAGAGCCATACCACAACTCCAAGGAAGAATTGGGAACTGAAGAAGACTCTATTCTAAGCTTAACTCCACTAAAACTAAAGGGAATCATGAAATGGTAAAGAGAGTAATGCTTTTTGGTGTGTGCTTTGGAGTGAGGCCTCTCCCTTCCTTTTATAGCTGTCAAAGGTGGTTCTGAGGTCGGTAACTCCCGCCCTAAGGGGCCCAACCATCTTTGGGAAATCGATGAGCAACCTCCATTCAAAGATGGGCCCAGTGGGCTACCCACCTATTCGGCCAAACAGGGGTTGGGCCCACTAGGGTCCTGCCACATCAGGAGCCCTGCCAGGTGGGTCCCAGTGTACAGTGATATGGTAAAGTCGGTTATTGGGGTGGCTTGCTTTTGTATGTTGGCCATTCAATCGTGTACTTGGCTATGATTGGCCGAAAGTTCATTTCCATGGATCTTGAGGCACTTCTTCACTCCGTTTATGTATTTTCCTTGCATTTCAGTGTTTCTCCGAGCATGGTGGGATACAATCCTTATTTATTTTGAGTAATGTTGATGGCCGGAAATGGTAGTTAACGACCGTCAATAACCAACATAGTGCTAGGAGTTCATTACTGATGAATTCCACAAGTGTTGGTGAATATTTTCTTGTAGGTGATTATTCCATGAAATTAATAGAAAATCCACATCATCAAGGGAGAAAACACATTTTCAGCCAATCAGAGTGCAACACAAGGATCCACGGGTCCGTAAACAGAGCAAAACGATGTTCCACAAGGCCTAATGGGGATAACCGACTTGGGAGCCCACTAATTAGTGTATGGGGGAAAGGGCAGCACGAGAGGCCACCATAGCTATTCGCCCGAACAGAGGGTGGGCCCTCTCATCCCCCGCTTCCACATGTCAACCATTACCGCCTTTCTAAGGTTAGTTGGCACTATTAGGGCGATGGTTACCACCTTAGGTACTGTCTTTGGCCCCTATATAAGGAGGGGAGTGCCTCCACTCTCCACACACTTCAAGGTTAGTTTAGTGCTTCATTTCCTAAAGGCTTTAGCACTACCAAAGTGCTTAGAAAATAGGAAGAGAGTGAGGGGAAGTCCAGAAGAGGAGTGGGCCTATCCATATCTTCTCCACACTTGTACCTCAACAAATGCTTGCCATATTTAGTAAGTCTTCGTGATTTCTTTCTTGGTATTTAACTTTCCTTTTTAAGTAAGTTTTATACTTAGTTGCTTTGATCGCTCAGCACTCTATTTAGTTAGAGACCTTAGTCTTATATCATTGTAGCTAAAAATTAAGGGAGTAATTGAAAGCATAGACATGGCATCTAGGCCATAGGTTACCTTTGTTTATTGCATAGTCCACGGATTGCTTGACGTAGGCAATAGGTGGTGACAGCCCTATCTATCCTTTGAAATCCTCCATGTTCGGCTATGCAGTAGGCTATTGGCCGGAATCACACTGTGGATGCAGGGGAAAACTGGATGCCCAATGCAAGCAACCTAGTAGTAGTCTTACCTTGATTAGGACCTTATACTTGTTAGGAATCATCTCTACCCAAAGCCACAGTTATCTTGGGGTCCTTGGTTGAACTAGAACAGAAGATTAGACACACACATTCCCTGTGGACTCGATACCTTGGAAAACTTCTGGGTGAAAGATACTTTGATATACGCTTGCAAATTTATTTTTGTTGTCATTAAAATACCCAACAAGCTTTCTAGCGCTGTTGTTGGGGAACAATTGTTGTTCTTTGAACCTAGTTCTCCCTCGTATCTTTTTATTTCACTTTAGTTATTTCTGATCTCTTTTCTATACTGGAGCAACCTATAATTCAAAACCTTTCTGCTCCAAAGGGTGAGTTCTTCGAGCCTCCACTTTCAGCAGACCTAATCATTCATCAAGCTTTGAACTCCGCCCAGGCTTTATATCCATAGTTCGGGAACAATCCTTCTTGGGTTTAAATAGTGACAACCCTTTCCATCATTTGCGAGAGTTTGAGCATTTATGTTCATGCCTATTGATCAAAGGCATGATTCAAGACACGCTCAAGTGAAAATTGTTTGTGTTCTCCCTTATGGAGAATGCAAAACAATGGTACACTCATTTTGTTGGGATACGAATGGTGATGGGAAAGTACTCCGAGATAATTATTGTCTCGTGTTCTATCCTACATCACGTATCGTCTCTCTACGAAGGGAGATTCTCAACTTTCATCAAAGAGAGAAGGAATCCATAGGTGCAGCCTAGGCTAGGGTTTCCCTATTAACCACTTCCGGCTCTAACTTGTCTTTGCCCAACCACATGTTGTTGCAACACTTCTGTCTGGGCTTAAACAAGGAGTCTGCCCTATATCTCCACAAGACACCGATAGAAGGAAGAGCTATCCTTGACCTTATTCAAGGAAAATCTTCTTTCCTAGCCGACTGTAGAGAGTCCTCTAAGGAGGAAGCTTCGTTCAGCATTGAGGCCACTTCACTAGTTGAACCTTAGCCAAATCCTTGTATATATCCATTGATTCATCTAGTGAGACCTCAACCGAACCACGACCAATGGAGGATGAATAAATTCAACCTTCAAGGCCCCCTTTCCAATTGGAGGAAAATCTTGTAAATATCAATGGAAATCCTCTAGTGGCCGCTATCAAAAGAAATTACCAACTCCTATATCTTCTCCCAATCCTCTTAAGGAGCCTTTGCCCCAAGAGACGATGAAGGAGTTAACTTCAACATTGAGCAATGAGTGGTCAAGAGAGGCTGAGCTTTCTTGAACCTAATTCAGATTTGTTCCCCTTCCTCTTCTATTCAATGCCTCATAAGAGGAGAAAAGGTGAATCTTCTTTATAATTGTTGACGGTCGTTAAGTACAAATTTCAACCACCAATATACCTATAAAAGTAGGAAGACTTAGCATTTCATACTTGTATGTTAGTTAGGAATAATAAGATTCCACTTGTCCTTGGAGAATTATGTGCATGCAGAGATTTGATAAAATATATGTGGAGAAATGGAGCACAATCCGGGGAAACACAGGTCTAGCCAATGAGACGATGCCAACTAGACCTCCCTTGGATTGCATACATGATTGCACATGATCCTCTGGAGAACACTGACTTAATTTAGAAGAGGACCCACCTACCAGCCACCCCGAGGAAGCACAACCTAAGAGGCCCCACTCCCAGGTCAGTCGACCTAGGGGCATGGTGGGCCGACTAGGTTTTGAGCCCTTTTTGAGCGGGCTTCCACGTGTCGACTCCTGAGCTCTTTGGCAAGGTTGGTGCATGTTGGTTCCGTGGCGGTTACTCTCCAGTACCTACATTTGGCCCCTATAAATAGAAGGGGAGAACTCCACTCCAACACACACACTCAAGAGTTATTCATTTCTCTCTTTCACTTAGTAGTTTCCTAGTCCTAGTGGAGTTTAGTGTAGGTGGAGCCTTGCTCAAGTCTCCAAGTCATGGGAGTATTGGTATGACTCTTGTATATTTACCTTTATTCTAATTTTTTATGACTTTATTCTATTTAGTTAATATAGTTCTTCTATATAGTTATTCTTATGATATGTGTTCCTTGTTTGGTTATACATCATATTCATGTCATAGAACTTCATGCTTTCAAGATGATATAGACTTGCTACCTTATTGTCATGATTGTCATATACCTTGACTATAGTCTAAATCTTATAATGCTAGTTGTACTATAGTCTAGTTGTCATGCTTCATCATGGGTTTGATATCCAATTAGGATTGCAATTGCTTAGCTCATGACTTGTTAATCCATAGGGTTAGAGTTATGTATGCTTTAGTTCTTGTTAATCCAATTGGTGATTCTATTGTTTGATCAATGCTAGAATTCTACTTAAATGTGTAAGCGCAGTGCTTAGACGGCTAGGTAGTATTGATCACCTCATAATCCATGGTTTGTAGAGGTACGCAGTAGGTGGTGACAGCCCTATCTGTCCATTGTACTCCTCCATGATCAGTTACGACGTGTGTCCAAGATGGATTTGCCTTGTGTATGCCGGGCATGAATCCATACATGAAGTGTTGCATGCATTAGACTATGACTAGTATAACTTTGCATGTAATTGTTTGACTATATAACTATAAAGATAGACTAACATTAGAGATGCGGCTTTGCTCACCTAACTAAAACTACCTAGTGACTTAGGACTTTTATTTATCTTTAGGAATGAGTGCTTTGTGTGTCACACTACCCCTATCCTTATTATTATACTTACCCCTGTATAAACTCTAAATACTGATACCAATATTTATGACTATGTTACTATTAACCATCATATAGTTATGCTATAGCCTTCCTTTGGTAGAACTCTAGATGGCAAGCTATTGGAGAAATCCAATAGTGAAAAGCTACAATGGTATTATCCGTGCGCTTGCGGATCTTACTATATTGACACTAAAGCGCATCTTTATAATAATGTCCGGTGTGATGTTAAGAAGTGCCACAAGCATTTCTGGCGCCTAGCCCATGGATGATTATATCAATGTAAGAAAACGGTGATGTGCAGTGGAGATGAAAACACAAACCGAATCAAAACACAAATTCAAGCCAGCAACTGAACTCAACTAGAACACAAACTCAACACCATGGACTCTGAAATTAAATTATGCAAAGGCTAAACAATGTCTGGGATAGTGGGGAAAAAAATTTTGTTGGTTTATTCGTGGACAATAGGTGATGAACACAAACGAATCTAAAGGGGAAAACACGATAATACCTCACGGGGAACCTAGGAATCTTCCGAGAGGTAGGGGGATAAACTCGACGTCCAAACGTGAAATACTTGATGTAAATATGTCCCGATCTTCCGAGAGGTAGGGGGATAAACTCGAATTTGGAACTCGGCGTCGACGAGACGGCTTGAATCAGACACGATCCAACCCCGCAACCGATACACCAAGCACAACTTGATTGTTCCTGCAAGCAAAATCGAGAACACAAGCAAGAGAGGATAAACACGCAATCTAAAATTGCAAATATGGATGAAGCAAATCACAAGAAAAGGTTCAAGCTCTAAACACAAAAGGACTAATCGCCACAGTTGTGTAGAACAAGAACAGGGGCCCTGGATTACTGTAAAAGGACTTGTCGCCACAGTTACAATAATTCGATCAAGTTTCTCTCAAGAAAATTAAACTAAACAAAACCCGAAACTAAAAGACGGCGGCTACTGAGTTTATGTAGGAACCAGGGGTGTCCTAGGGTTGGAGGCGACTAGGGGGGGGGGGGGCGCCCACATCATGGGCTTAAGGCCCAACACGATACATGGCCATGTTGGCCCAAAATAGGTGGCGCAACACTTTGTCATGGTCACACAGCATGACTCACGACCCTTCTGGAGCTAGGACCAGAAACAACACGATGGCGTCATCGTCCCCTTTCCAACGCATCAAAGAACGCCTTGTTTGGACATTGGATGTGGGAGATATCATCAAAACCGTGAAGGGATGTCGGCTGAATCCGAGACGAACACGGGGACTGAGTTGGTGACGACTTATAACTTGGGGAAGGCCATGATATGCGCGTATCCAACATGGTTATGTCCTCATCATCCTCCCCTTCTTGAATTGGAGTCGCCCTCAACGCCATCTCATCATCAATATCCTGCAAAAGGTTAGAACTAGCAGAATGCAAAGTACAAGATACATGATCATTGATAGAAGATATATCACGACAAAGCATAGTATAGCAAGGTGCATCATGATTATCATAAAGTTCCGCAATAGTAGATGTCATAGCAAGAAAAGCACCTCCCTTTAACTGAATAGGCTTATATTTAACATCAACAAGTTATTTGTTATCTTGTTTATTCTTAGTATTTTCAGCTAGCAGTTTAGAATGATTTCAAATATCAGCAGGCAATAACGGATGCAAAGTAATATTCCTGTCATTATACATGAAAGTATATGTATTAGTTCTACCACGGTGGGCAGCATCCATATCATATTCCCATGAACGGCCTAATAAAAGCGGACATGCTTGCATAGGTACAACATGAAAATCAGCATAGTCATGATAAGAACCGACTGAAAAGTGTATGCGTGCTGACCGAGTCACCTGTGTCGTACCACTATTGTTGAACCATTTGATGTGGTAGGGCTGATATAGTGCATGCATGGTCAAACCAAGTTTGCTTACCAAATTAGAACTTACCAAGTTGTTACAGCTCCGAGTATCAATGATGGTAAGAACACGACGGTCTGTGACAATGAGGTACATGTAGAATAAATTGTTGCGTTGCTGTTCTTCCTCTCGTCCCACCGGAGTGGTCAACACATGTTATACAATGAGGCTAGGAAAACCCACGGTGGCAGCAATGGAATCAATGGCGGTAGTCTCCTGCTCCTCCTTCGTCGAATCTGCAACAAGGTTAGGCAGACGAGCAAATTCATCTTCAACATCACTACAACTTTCATACCCATCAACAATAGTGATGAAAGCACGATGACTAGGGCAATCCTTCATGACATGTTCCATGCCCATGCAGCGGTGGCAAATAATGGTGGTGGAGGAGCCACTCCTAGCACCGGAAGTAGCAACCTTCTTCTGGTGTTGGTGCTGCACACTAATTGATTGCGCTTCAGAAGCAGGCGCAAGTGGAAGAGTTGTTGCTGGTGGCTTAGCAACATGACTCTTCAAGTTCTCTACTCCAGTGCGCTGCTGGATAGATAGCCCAGCGCTGGACCTGCAAGATTGTTGTGGAAGGCGTCCCTGTACTTCTCGTTCATCCTTAAGAGCAATATGATACAATTGGTTGAACCTATTCCAGTCTTTATAGTTAACAATATTCTGGATATCACGGTTCAAACTAGCAAAAAATCTAGCACTAGTCTCAACATCATCTTCATGTATATCACAACGTGCTAAACCAATAAGCAATTCCTGATAATATTCCTCTACTATTTTACTACCTTGTGTTAAAGATTGTAATTTCAAACGTAAATCACGTTGGTAATAAGGAGGAACAAAACAAGATTTCATGCGTTGTTTCAAAACAGGCCAAATGTTGGGTATAACAGCATTATTATTGCAAAGATCATTCCACCAAAATAGAGCAAAACTCGTAAACTCACTAGTAGCAAGTCTAACTCTATACTCAGCAAGAACTAAATGAGAATTAAATTTCTGTTCAATAGTAAGTTCCCAATCTAGGTATGCTTCAGGATCAGCACTACCAGCAAAAGGAGGAATGTTAAATTTTGGCTTAACAAAAGTATCAGTATTAACACGATTATTATTACCTCCCATACCTTGTCGATTACGGTGAAGACGGTCTGCATCACGGTCAAAATCATCATCAACAGCAGCTTATTGAGGTGGAGGTCGCCATTCAACATCCTCAATTTGGTTGGCAACAGTGTTGATGTGGCCCATCAACTTAGCAAACTTTGTTTCCATGAATGTACGCTGGTCTGCAAGAAGCATCATAAGCTCAACCTTGGACACACAATCATTGAAGTCTGTAGGGGACTCCGACTCTCCAGGTGTCCCTTTCCCTTTCTCTGACATGGTTAGAAGCAAAAGACAAGACTAACCAAAAGGATTAGCCCTATCAACTAGCAGGTAGCAGAGGGTGTAGAAAGTGGAAAACAATATCAGAAGCAATGTATCACAATCTCGCAAGTGTTCTTACCAAGGCCAATAGGACGGGACAATCCATAGTCGAACTTGGGTGTAACAGTTGCAAGGAAGAAACCTGTGCTGCAATATGTATAGCTTGGAAGGCTAATATGTATGTTAGTGGAACACAATTCAATAACAAATAGTAGCACTGAATAAATGTCCAAAGCAGTGTCCTAATTGCTGGTGAAAGAATCGTGTTCAAAAACAGTTGTGACGGCGAACAATGGCAAAGGCAGCAAGGATCAAAACAGACTTCATAGACTTAGAAATTTTCAGGGCGGGGGGGGGGGGGGGGGGGGGGGGGGGTGCAAATCAAAATCTTGATTTTTTTGTATGATTTTTCCACTATTTTTCTGTGATAGAGGAACACAAAGTAAGGAACCACAAGAAGTTTTGACTCAAACAGAGGGGAAACAAAGCGTAGGCATAATCTCAAAGTTTCACAAAAATGTTATTTTTTACTTCACAATTTTTTTCTATTTCTTCCTGATTTTTTTGAATTTTTTTACAAGGGCACACAAGGTGTAACCCAGTGCAGGTCACCTCAACTTTGAGTCAAGAATCTGCTTTAAAAATTTGAGCCCAATTGGAGCAACGAGCGAAAAGTTATGCCTATTTTACCGAAGGTAGGTCAAGATAGGGTTTGAGGGGTGGGGGGGGGGAACAGAAACAGAATCGGGTAGGGTTATTTTCACTGGCAACGGATTGTGGGGGGTGGGTGGGTGACACGATGGTGAATCCAATGGAAAAAACAATGGTGTTGGTGGTTGAAACGGATGGGAAAAATGGTGGTGTGCAGCGGAGATCAAAACACAAACCGAATCGAAACACAAATTCAAGCCAGCAACTGAACTCGACTAGAACACAAACTCAACACCACAGACTCTGAAATTAAATTTTGCAAAGGCTAAACAATGTCTTGGATAGTGGCGAAAAAATTTTGTTGGTTTTTTCATGGACAATAGGTGATGAACACAAATGAATCTGAAGGGGAAAACATGATAATACCTCATGGGGAACCTAGGAATTTGATACCACTTGATGTAGATATGTCCTGATCTTCCGAGAGGTAGGGGGATAAACTCGAATTTGGGAACTCGGCGTCAACAAGACGGCTTGAATCAGACATGATCCAACCCCGCACCCGTTACACCAAGCACAACTTGATTGTTCCAGCAAGTGAAATCGAGAACACAAGCAAGAGAGAATAAACACGCAATCTGAAATTGCAAATATGGATGAAGCAAATCACAAGAAAAGGTTCAAGCTCTAAACACAAAAGGACTAATCGCCACAGTGGTGTAGAACAAGAACAGGGGCCCCGGATTACTGTAAAAGGACTTGTCGCCACAATTATAATAATTTGATCAAGTTTCTCTCAAGAAAACTGAACTAAACAAAACCTGAAACTAAAAGATGGTAGCTACTGAGTTTATGTAGGAACCAGGGGCGCCCTAGGGTTGGGGGCGACCAGGGGGGTGCCCATAACATGGGCTTAAGGCCCAACACGATACATGGCCAAGTTGGCCCAAAATAGGTAGCGCAGCACCTTGCCATGGTCACACAACATGACTCACGACCCTTCTGGAGCTAGGACCAGAAACAACATGATGGCATCGTCGTCCCCTTTCCAACACATCAAAGAACGCCATGTTTGGACGTCGGATGTGGGAGATATCATCAAAACCATGAAGGGGTGTCGGCTGAATTCGAGACGAACACGGCGACCGAGTTGGTGACGACTTGTAACTTGGGGAAGGCCGATATGTGCATATCCAGCATGGTGATATCCTCATCATGCTCCCCTTCTTGAATTGGAGTCGCCCTTGACTCCATCTCATCATCAATATCCTGCAAAAGGTTAGTACTAATAGAATGCAAAGTACAAGATACATGATCATTGATAGAAGATATATCACGACAAAGCATAGTATAGCAAGGTGCATCATGATTATCATAAAGTTTAGAAATAGTAGATGTCATAGCAAGAAAAGCACCTCCCTTTAACTGAATAGGCTTATGTTTAACATCAGAAAGTTGTTTGTTATCTTGTTTATTCTCAGTATTTTTAGCAAGCAGTTTAAAATGATTTCTAATATGAGCAGGCAATAATGGACACAAAGTAATACTCCTGTCCTTATGCATGAAAGTATATGTATTAGTTCTACCATGGTGGATAGTATCCGTATCATATTCCCCTGGACGGCCTAATAAAAGCTAACATGCTTGCATAGGTACAACATGAAAATCAGCATAGTCATGATAAGAACCGACTGAAAAGTGTATGCGTGCTGACCGAGTCACCTATGCCGTACCACTATTGTTGAACCATTTTATGTGGTCGGGCTGATGTAGTGCATGCGTGGTCAAACCAAGTTTGCATACCAAATCAGAACTTACCAAGTTGTTACAACTCCCAGTATCAATGATGGTGAGAACACGGCGGTCTACGACAATGAGGTACATGTAGAATAAATTGTTGTGTTGCTGTTCTTCCTCTCATCCCACCTGAGTGGTCAATACACGTTGTACAATGAGGCTAGGAAAACCCATGGTGGCAGCAATGGAATCAATGGCGGTAGTCTCCTGCTCCTCCTTTGTCGAATCTACAACAAGGTTAGGCAGACAAGCAAATTCATCTTCAACATCACTACAACTTTCATACCCATCAGCAGTAGCGATGAAAGCACGACGACTAGGGCAATCCTTCATGACATTTCCCATGTCCTTGCAGCGGTGGCAAATAATGGTGGTGGAGGAGCCACTCCTAGCACCGGAAATAGCAACCTTCTTCTGGTGTTGCTGCTGCACACTAGATGACTGCACTTCAGAAGCAGGCGCAAGTGGAAGAGTTGTTGCTGGTGGCTTAGCAACATGACTCTTCAAGTTCTCTACCCAGTGCGCTGTTGGATAGATAGCTCAGTGCCGGACCTGCAAGATTGTTGTGGAAGGTGTTGAAGCATCTAGGCCCTTTTTAGTGTTTTGGTAATTAATGACAACCCTTATTTTTGACTAACTACGTTGTTGAGATGATTATGGTTGTAGTCAAAATAAGGGATGGAATGATGGATGAAGTGATATACATATGGATGGCTCAAGGCAAAGGTATCTTGATTGTTTTTTTTGTATTTTGCCGGTCACAAGGAGATTAGAGATGAGTGACCGGATTATAGGTTAAATACCGTACTATCAAGAGGGGTCGATGAAACGACTTTGAGTATCCATGGTTGCCACAAATGCTCAATTCCTATCTTTGTGAGTGGTTCTGTGTGAGTTGAGTGTGCCCATATCTTTCAGGAAAGCAAAGAGTAAAAGAAGGCGGGCTGGCAGGTCACTCCTGGCGGTCAGACCGCCAGGACCCACGGTCTGACCGTCGTGCGCTCCAGAGACGGCCAGAGGAGTGGCCTCTCTGGTTGCTCGGGTGATGGCCTGACGGTCTGACCGTAGTTAACCACGGTCTGACCGTCGGTGCATGTCTGGTGTCCACAGAGACTTTGCTCTTGAGTGAAAGTTGAAAGTGTCCCAACGGTCTGACCGTGGGTGATGACGGTCTGACCGTCGGGCTCGTGCCAGAACGAGTTTGAAAGTCAAACTAGCCGTTGGGTTGTACGACGGTCCGACCGTGGGGAGTCACGGTCAGACCGTCCGGAGCGCAGAAAGCTGTAACGGCTAGTTTTCAAAGGGTGACCTATTTATACCTCCTCTATCCCGTGCATAGTTGCTGGCTTGGCTATTAGAAAAGCATTGTACACCTTTGGAGCTCATTCCCTTCTCACACAAAGCCTTAGTGGAAAGATTGCAAGTGTGTGAGTGTGAGTACCCTAATCTTGAGTGTTTTGAGCATTGTGGCACTTGGGATCCTCAAGCAAGCGTCATCGACTTGTTACTCTTGGAGGTTGCCGCCTCCTAGACGGCTTGGAGGAGTCAAATTCGTGAGCCCTTCAAGAAGCTTGTGAAGGAGTTCCGGATTCTTGTGAGAGGTGCGGTGCTCACCTCGCCGGAGCGGTGAAGAGCAACCCTAGTGGAATCGAGGTTTGGAGAGGTTCAAGGTATTGATTATTTTCTATCTCAAGTTGTTCTTTGTGAGCCCTTCTTGGTGGTGGAGAAGTGGATACTTGAGGAGAGAAGCACTTCATACGCTTGAATCCGCCTCAACGTGGATTAGGGGTGATCGGCAAATCACCGAGACCACGGGAAAATATCCTTTGTCTTTTGACTTGTATTTTCATATGTTGTTTACATACTAGTAATTGATTGATGTATGTCACCTAGGATTGTTAACCTACTTTAGCTCTAACCTAGGTTTAGTTGTCAATTTCTTGCTTTTATCCAATTGTCTTTAAATTCCGCAATTAGTTGGATAGTTAGCTTTTAAATTTTTAATTCGGCTATTCACCCCCCCCCTCTAGCCGGGGTCCTTCGATCCTACAAGTGGTATCAGAGCAGGTTCTCCCTAAATTGATTGGAATTCATCTTCCGGGAGAAGGATTATGGCTAGTAACACGGTGAATGTTGGCCACGCACCATTCTTTGATGGTCAAGACTTTGATTATTGGAAGACATGTATGTTGATTCATCTTGAGGCCGTGGGGGAAACCGTGTTGAATATTGTGGAAGAAGGTTATGTGGTTCTTGATGCGGCACATCCCACTCCCGCCGACAAGGAAAATATCAAGGCCAATGCTCAAGCCAAGAACATTCTTATTCGGTCCCTATGCAAGGAGGAATATCATAGAGTGTGCAAGCTCAAGACCACATATGAGATGTGGAACACTCTATTGGAAGCTCATGAGGGCACCAAGATGGTCAAGAGTGCCAAGTTGTTTATTTGCAAGGGCAAATTTGAAGGATTTGCATTGTTGCCCAATGAAGAGTTGAAGGCCGCCTTTGCAAGATTGAACAACATTGTGAATGATCTCAAGGATCTTGGTCATGATGTTCCCAATGTTGATATATCTCATAAGTTTCTTAGAGCTTTGCCATCCAAGTATGAAAAAATTGTCACTATGCTTGTGAGATCAAATTTGGAAGAAACAACTCCTTCGGAAATCTTGGGTGAAGTTCTCACTCATGATATCTTCAAGCAATCTCAAGTGGATTCTAGGGATGATCAAATTGATATGAAGAAGAAGAGTGTTGCTTTCAAGGCTAGTGTCTCTCACAATGATGATGATGATAATGATGAAGAGAGTGACTCCGATGATGATGATGAGAATGTAGCCTTGATGGTGAGGAAGTTCAAGAAATTCATGAAGAAAGGCAAGTATGGTGGATTCAACAAAAATTACAAGTCATCCAAGAAGAATCCATTTGCAAACAAGAAATGCTATGAGTGTGGAGAATTTGGCCATATCTCTACAAATTGCAAGAAGAAGAATCATGGTGATGATGATGATGATGAGCCAAGAAAGAACAAGAGATTTGTAAAGAAGAAGTTTCTCGAGAAGTTCTCCAATAAGAAAAATGGCAAGGCTTATTATGTTGAATGGGATTCCGATGCTAGTTCGGATTCCGATTCCGATGATGAAGATGACAAGCCTTCCAAGAAGGGTCTTGCCGGCATTGCCATCAAGGAAGCTCCATCTCTATTCGATTCACATTATTGCTTCATGGCAAAAGGTGAATCCAAGGTATGCAACGATGACTATGAGCCTTCCTATGATGAACTAGTTGAAATGCTTAGTGAACTTGATGATGTGTTGGGGGATATAAAGAGCAAGTACAAGGACTTGAAGAGAAAGCACTTTTCTCTCCAAGAAGCTTATGATGAGCTAAAGTCATCTCATGAGGATCTAAAAGAAACTCATGAGAAGCTTGAGGAAACTAATAAGACTTATGTAGCCCAACACACCAACAAGGTCCAAATTGATGCCGGTGTGTCTTGCAATTTGATTAATGATATGCCTATTGCTCATGTTACTTCTTCTAGCATATCTACCTCATGTGATGATTTACTTGCTATACCATGCTCTTCTAAGATTGATGCTTGCATGAATGATGTGAATGCTTGTGATCCCTTGCTTATTGTTGAATATCATGAATGAAGGGACACCGTTGATCATCTTGTTGATGCTCTTGCGAAGTGACACAAGGGTGGAAATGTTTTTAATGAAATGTGGAAGTGTCAACGGTTCACTCTCAAGAATGAGGGTCTTGGATATATCCCCAAGAAGAACAAAAATGTCTTTGTTGCTAAAAAGTCCACTTTTGTTAAAGAAAGTGGCTTGTATTGCTCTATGTGCAAGAATACCGGACATCTTGCAAAAGGGTGCACCGGTAAGAAGATTGCTAATGTTGCTATGGATCCTTCTTACATGCTTGTTAAATCATCCAATGGTGTTGTGCATGCTAAGATTGTTGGTAAAAATAATGTTCATGCTAAGACCAACATGAATGGCACATTTGGCAATGGAATAAAGAAAAGGTCCATTTGGGTGCCAAAGGTGTTGGTGACTAATCTCCAAGGACCCAAGCAAATTTGGGTACCTAAGAACAACTAAATATGTTTTGTAGGTGAACTACAAGTCCGGAGGAAGGCATTGGGTGCTTGATAGTGGATGCACTCAACATATGACCGGAAATAGGAAAAGGTTCACCTCAATTGAAGAAGGAAATTCCGATTGTGAAAGGATCACCTTTGGTGATAATAGCAAAGGAAAAGTGAGAGGAATGGGAAAGATTGCTATCTCAAATGACCTCTCAATCTCTAATGTATTGCTAGTTGAATCTTTGAGCTACAACTTACTATCCGTGGCTCAATTGTGTGATCTTGATCTAATTTGCAAATTCTCACCAAGTGACGTTGTGATTACAAGTGTGAAGGATGATAGTATTATCTTCAAGGGATTCCGTCATGGCAATCTTTATCTTGTGGATTTCTCTTCTAGTGAGGCAAGCTTAAGCACATGTCTATTCACAAAGTCATCCAAAGGTTGGTTATGGCATAGAAGGCTTGCCCATGTTGGAATGAACCAACTCAAGAAATTAGTGAAGCACAACTTGGTTGTTGGTATGAAGGATGATGTCTTGTTTGAAAAGGATAAATTATGTAGTGCCTGTCAAGCCGAGAAGCAAGTGGCTAATACTCATCCTACCAAGAGTATCATGTCAACTTCAAGGCCTTTGGAATTGTTACATATGGATTTATTTGGCCCTACCAAATATCAAAGCATTGGTGGAAATAGCTATTGTCTTGTCATTGTTGATGACTTCTCAAGATATACATGGGTGTACTTCCTTAGTGACAAATCAATTGTATTCGCCATTTTCAAAGGGTTTATCAAAAGAGCCGAAAATGAGTATGAATTCAATATCAAGAAGATTAGAAGTGACAATGGCTCCGAATTCAAGAATACAAGAATTGAAGAATATTGTGATGAAAAGGGAATCAAACATGAATTCTCAGCCAAGTACACCCCGGAGCAAAATGGAGTTGTTGAGAGGAAGAATAGAACATTGATTGAAATGGCAAGATCAATGCTCTCCGAGTACAATGTATCGGATAGTTTTTGGGTCGAGGCAATCAACACCGCTTGTCATGCATCAAATAGATTATATTGCCACCAGTTGTTGAAAAAGACACCTTATGAGTTGCTCATTGGAAGAAAACCCAACATCTCCTATTTTCATGTCTTTGGATGCAAATGCTATATCTTGAAGAAAGGAGCAAGACTATCAAAATTCCAAAGCAAGTGTGATGAAGGATTTCTCCTTGGGTACTCCTCTAATAGCAAGGCCTATAGAGTGTACAATCAAAATTCGGGACTAGTAGAGGAAGTATATGATGTGGAATTTGATGAAACAAATGGATCTCAAGATGAGCAAGAAAATTTGAATGATGTGGGAAATGAAGAATTGAGAAATGCTATAAAGAACATGACAATTGGTGATGTGAGGCCTAAGGATGAAGATGACTCAAATGTGAACCCTTCATCACTCTTTCAAGTGAATCAAGATTCATCAACCTCTAGTGCTCAAGCACAAGCTAGTGATGGTGGTGAGTCAAATCTTCAACTGGAAAATGGCTCAACCTCCACGCCATCACAAAATGCTAGTGGTCATCCGAAAATTCACCATGCCATTGCAAAAGATCATCCGGTAAATCAAATTTTTGGTGACGTAAGCAAAGGTGTTCAAACTAGATCAAGACTTGCTTCATTTTGTGAACACTTCTCTTTCGTGTCTTGTGGTGAACCAACTAGGGTAGAGGAAGCTTTGAGAGACCCGGATTGGGTAAATGCTATGCATGAAGAATTGAACAACTTTGCCCGAAATGAAGTTTGGGAGTTAGTCAAGAGGCCACAAGATCACAATGTTATTGGCACAAAGTGGATTTACAAGAACAAGCAAGATGAGAATGGAGTAGTTGTGAGAAACAAAGCAAGATTGGTTGCACAAGGCTATACTCAAGTTGAGGGATTGGATTTTGATGAAACATTTGCTCCCGTAGCTAGACTTGAGGCAATTAGAATTTTACTTACATATGCAACTAATCACAAGATCAAGCTATATCAAATGGATGTGAAGAGTGCCTTTTTGAATGGCAAAATTAGTGAGCTTGTCTTTGTTGAGCAACCACCGGGCTTTGAAGACCCAAAGAAGCCAAATCATGTTTACAAGTTGTCCAAGGCTCTATATGGACTCAAGCAAGCACCTCGTGCTTGGTATGAGAGATTAAGGGATTTTCTTGTCTCAAAGGGCTTCAAAATTGGAAAGGTGGACACCACCTTATTAACCAAGAAGATTGGCAATGATCTCTTTATATGCCAAATCTATGTGGATGATATCATCTTTGGATCAACCAATCAAGAATTTTGTGAAGAATTTGGTGAAATGATGTCCCGAGAATTTGAAATGTCCATGATTGGTGAATTGAGTTTCTTCCTTGGTCAACAAGTGAAGCAAATCAATAATGGGACATTCATCTATCAAAGCAAATATGTGAATGATCTTCTCAAGAGATTTGGAATGGAAAGTGCAAAACCAATGTCTACTCCCATGGGAAAGAATGCACATCTTGATCTTGATGAAGAAGGCAAACCGGTTGATGAAAAGCTATATCGGTCTATGATTGGAAGCTTGCTATATCTCACCGCATCTAGGCCGGATATTATGTTTAGTGTTTGCATGTGTGCAAGATTTCAAGCCGCTCCTAAAGAAAGCCACATGATTGCCGTCAAGAGAATATTGAGATATTTGAAGCAGACTCAAGATATGGGTTTGTGGTTCCCAAAGGATGGTCAATTTATTCTCATTGGATATTCGGATTCGGATTATGCCGGTTGCAAAATTGATAGAAAGAGTACCTCCGGTACTTGTCAATTGCTTGGAACTTCTCTAGTCTCATGGTCCTCCAAGAAGCAAAATTCGGTTGCCTTATCAACCATCGAGGCCGAATATGTCTCCGCGGGAAATTGTTGTGCTCAATTATTGTGGATGAAGCAAACTCTAATGGACTATGGGATTAACTTTGATTGCATTCCTCTCTTGTGTGATAATGAAAGTGCCGTGAAGATTGCTACTAATCCAGTTCAACACAAGAGGACCAAGCATATTGATATTCGGCATCATTTTCTAAGGGATCATGTGAGCAAAGGTGATATTGTCATAGAAAGTGTGAGGACCGATAATCAATTGGCGGATATCTTCACCAAGCCTCTAGAAGAAGCTCGGTTTTGCAAGCTACGAAGTGAGCTAAATATTCTTGACCTCTCACATATCTCCTAGATCCTTGTTTTGTTGCTTTATGTCATACTCTTCATATATGGATGCCTACCTATTTTGTATATCTTGCCATGCCATTTATTCCATGTTGTTGCATTGAAAGTTAGTTCACACATTTAGGGGGAGCACTATACCACTCATGTGTCTTGCTACCCTCACAATGTGGACAAATCAACAAAGTTGCCATACTAGTCTTGCTTTTGCTCATTTTGTTCAAAAAGTCAAATTTTTGGGTTCTATTGGTTGAAAAATGGTTGTTATTGTTCCAAAATACTTTTATGCCTCTTGGTTATGTTTTGGAAGTTTTTTTCTTATCACCAAAATGAGGTTGAGCTCTTTTGAAGATCCTCTTTTGCCTTTTCTCACCTATTCTCTCAATTTCTTATCGAATCTTTTTTGAGAAAAGTACTTTTACAAAACTTGTAGAGATGGTGATCATAAACATAATTGGTATTCACAACTTGTTGAGATGATCCATCGTTTAAGAGAAATTTGGGTTTGAAATTCGTCGTGAAAACCTCTTTTGGTCACCTTTTTAACCTAATATGGCGTCTTGTGAGTTTAGCATATTGGATCATATATCTTCGTATATATTGGTTCCAAAATGCTTATGAGACTCATACATTCCCAAAAATATCAACATTCCATCATTTTGGTCATTTGTGCAAGTAATAGCAATTGTGTATGATTATATCAATGTTTGATTCACACATGCATAATTCATGTCATGGATGATCGAGAATCGTGGATATATTTCTTGAAGAGTTGGAATCATCTTGGATATGATGGAATTTATTAAGCTATCAGTTTTTTTTGAACAAGTATGGAATGATTGGAGAAGGTTTGAATTGATTTGGATGAGCAATTTGAAAAGAATGCAGCTGTCAGCAGTCAAGAGTTCAGAAATCTCTTTCACGATCAGACCGTCGGCAGTCACGGTCAGATCGCCAGTTAGCCAACAGAGCACCAGAACTCGTTTGTTTGCTGCTTCTTGTCCCAGTGGTCAGACCGACCGTCTCACGGTCAGACCGTCACCCTCGGCCGAGTCCAAACAGCTCGGTTCCGCGAGGGTCTCTTATGTCTCATACCCCTTCGTCCTCCTTTCATCCCCAACTCTCCCAAAACCGAAAGTAGCTCCTCTAAAGGCTCTCCCTTGCCCTCCAAGGACCTCCATTGGAAGAACTCCATCCCTAGGCTCCTCGGTCCAACTGAGAGCGGATCCGGTCTCACCAAGGACTTCTCCGCCATGAGTGACCGGTATTTCATCGTTTTCTCCTCTCTCCCCATGGTTTCGATTGGTTCTCTCTGAAGGGGCTGTTGCTAGGGATAGAATATTTGAGACATGGATTGTTTGTTTGATGATTGGAAAGTGATTCCTAGACCCAATGACAACATCTATGCAAAGTTTTAAGGGTTGATTTGGTGGCTCTCATGAACATTGATGCTAGGGTTACATTTTAGGGATTATTGATTATGGCCATGGATTAGTGAAATTGATGGGTGAAAATGCTTCATAGTACATCTTTGAACATATATGAGAAGAATTAGTGGCACCATTGAGATTTTGGCTAGAGTTTCAAAGTGCAGTTAGTTGTTAGCCGAACCTCACCCGACGGTCTGACCGCCAGTCTCACGGTCAGACCGTCAGGGCAGGACAGACAGTACAAACTCAGCTTTTCTTATGGCAATCCAATGCGTATATGTCTGACCACTAATTATCGGTTGCTTATACATGATTATTGCTCGCTCATTTTCAGTAATCGCCGCACCGTAAGAAAAGTGGTGGCGTCCGTGTTCAAAGCCGGTTCAAGCAAGAAGACAAGGGCACCCCGTTCAGATGATGATTATTCTCCCTCTCAAAGTGCAACTGACGATGCTTCTGAATTTGGTCAATCCACTAATGAAGTAGAGATGGATGAGGCACATGGAGATGATCTGTTGTTTGATCCCACAGCATACACTGGAGAGAAGAAGCAGTGGGCATCACATGAGTACTACAGAGTGAGACAGGAGGTGGCTTACTCTCAGGATCCAGATTCACCCACTCCTCAGTTTCACACTCGAGTGCAACATGATGCATTCTATGGTATGTTGATGGACAAAACTGTATTCACTCACAAGTACACAGACTGGTCATACCTTGCACAATTTCCAACTGTTAGTCCTCTACTTGAGAAATTTCAAAACTTGGGATTGCATGCTTTTGTGGCACATAAGCAAGATTAGAATGAAACTGTGATCCGACAATTTTATGCCACCGTTGAAGTTGATTTCCCCAACAAAACGTTGACATGGATGACTAACTCAAGGAGGTTCACTACCACATTTGCAGAGTTTGTTGAGGCAAATGAAATTGACTATAATGTCACTCATGATCAAATTGATGTGCTTGAGCAGGAGCTACTTAAAGAGCCTGAGTGGGTTCAGTACTATGTTGATGATCCTCACATAAGGAAATTGGGCAATGTCAGTGGTCTGCTCTATATGCCCAAGGTCATCAACAAGATAGTGAGGATGACTTTTTATCCTCGAGGTGGAAATTCTGAGGCTATTCGGGACTACTATTGGAACATTATTGACTATGTCATGCAAGGACAGGTGTTTGATGTGGTGCTCCTTATTATGAAGGAGATAGAGAGCTACAGCATGGCAGTGAGGACTAGTCTTTACTATGCCCCCTACATTATGTCTCTGATTCTTAAGAAGAGCAACTTTCCAACTCGACATCTGTTCAAGAGACATCCTCGATATCAGCCCTTTAGCTCAGTCAAGCAAGAACTCATAGCACCACCAGAGGCACCAACTGCAGATGATGAGGAAGAAAAGGCACATGTTTAGGTAGAGGTTCCTCAGGCACCACATGCTCCCCTAGTGCCACCACCTCCACAGATGGATTGGTCACAGTATGCTCCTCCGCCTCCAGCATTCTTTGCAGGCATGACCACTTATCTTGATCAGTACTTTCAGCCTATTATGCAGAGGTTTGATCAGATACAAGCCTCAAGTATTGAGGCTCGTAATTCTTATGAGGCAGCCAGATCTTCATATGAGGCAGCTAGGACATCCTATGAGGCAGCTAGGACTTCTATTGATGATCTCACCACTAGGATGCAGAGTTTAGAGTCTAACTACGAGGCTCTATCTTCTCACATTTATGGCTACTTTCCTGCACCAGTGCCACCTCCAGAGTTTTTCCAGCCACCTTGGTATGCACCTCCTCCTCCTCCTCAAGATGATTGAAGTCTTGACCATTTTTTGGTCAATTGATGCCAAAGGGGGAGAACATGTGAAGTGATGTGATATTATGATGAGATGCTAGAGTCAGGGGGAGAAAAGGCCATGATTCTTGATCTATCTATCTTGCATTTGCATGTGCATCTCATATGTATCTTACTTTCATGCACATTTGAACTTATTTGTGTTCGTCGAACTATGTCACTATGTTGGGTGGTAATTTCTTTTGCACCTTGGACCATTTGCTCTATTATCTATGTGATGAACTATGTTGGTTCTTTTATTATCTATGTTCATCTCATCTTAATGGTTCAAATGTGTGGATGATGAGGATGTTCTTACTTGAAATAATTGATATTGTTATATATTGGTTATTCTTTGCCACCTCGCATCCAATGGTACAAGGTAAACTCTACCAAATTTTTTTTTTTTAAAAAAAGACAAATGTGCATTGCCATGTTTATGATACATCTTGATCAATGCACCAATTTAGGGGGAGTTTTACCATTTGGTGAGGTCATTAACTTTTTCACATGTTCATGTCTTAAAAATTCTATAGCATGTGATCCTTATCGGGTGACCCACCTTAGAGCCTTATTTCTTTCTTAAATATCTTTATCGGCTCACTATCTTTATATCACTTCTTATGTTGTCATCAATTACCAAAAAGGGGGAGATTGAAGCATCTAGGCCCTTTTTAGTGTTTTGGTAATTAATGACAACCCATATTTTTGACTAACTACGTTGTTGAGATGATTATGGTTGTAGTCAAAATAAGGGATGGAATGATGGATTAAGTGATATACATATGGATGGCTCAAGGCAAAGGTATCTTGATAGTTTTTTTTTTGTATTTTGCCGGTCATAAGGAGATTAGAGATGAGTGACCGGATTAAAGGTTAAATGCCATACTATCAAGAGGGGTCAATGAAACGACCTTGAGTATCCATGGTTGCCACAAATGCTCAATTCCTATCTTTGTGAGTGGTTCTGTGTGAGTTGAGTGTGCCCATATCTTTCAGGAAAGCAAAGAGTAAAAGAAGGGGGGCTGGCAGGTCGCTCCTGGCGGTCAGACCGCCAGGACCCGCGGTTTGACCGCCGTGCGCTCCAGAGACGGCCAGAGGAGTGGCCTCTCTGGTTGCTCGGGTGATGGCCTGACGGTCTGACCGTAGTTAACCACGGTCTGACCGTCGGTACATGTCTGGTGTTTGACAGAGACTTTGTTCTCGGGTGAAAGTTGAAAGTGTCCCAACGGTCTGACCGTGGGTGATGACGGTCTGACCGTCGGGCTCGTGCCAGAACGAGTTTGAAAGTCAAACTAGCCGTTGGGTTGTACGACGGTCCGACCGTGAGGAGTCACGGTCAGACCGTCCAGAGCGCAGAAAGCTGTAACGGCTAGTTTTCAAAGGGTGACCTATTTATACCTCCTCTATCCCGTGCATAGTTGCTGGCTTGGCTATTAGAAAAGCATTGTACACCCTTTGGAGCTCATTCCCTTCTCACACAAAGCCTTAGTGGAAAGATTGCAAGTGTGTGAGTGTGAGTGCCCTAATCTTGAGTGTTTTGAGCATTGTGGCACTTGGGATCCTCAAGCAAGCGTCATCGACTTGTTACTCTTGGAGGTTGCCGCCTCCTAGACAGCTTGGAGGAGTCAAATTCGTGAGCCCTTCAAGAAGCTTGTGAAGGAGGTCCGGATTCTTGTGAGAGGTGCGGTGCTCACCTCGCCGGAGCGGTGAAGAGCAACCCTAGTGGAATCGAGGTTTGGAGAGGTTCAAGGTATTGATTATTTTCTATCTCAAGTTGTTCTTTGTGAGCCCTTCTTGGTGGTGGAGAAGTGGATACTTGAGGAGAGAAGCACTTCATACGCTTGAATCCGCCTCAACGTGGATTAGGGGTGATCGGCAAATCACCGAGACCACGGGAAAATATCCTTTGTCTCTTGACATGTATTTTCATATGTTGTTTACATACTAGTAATTGATTGATGTATGTCACCTAGGATTGTTAACCTACTTTAGCTCTAACCTAGGTTTAGTTGTCAATTTCTTGCTTTTATCCAATTGTCTTTAAATTCCGCAATTAATTGGATAGTTAGCTTTTAAATTTTTAATTCGGCTATTCACCCCCCCCCCCTCTAGCCGGGGTCCTTCGATCCTACAGGTGTCCCTATACTTCTCGTTTAGCCTAAGAGCAATATGATACAATTGGTTGAACCTATCCTACTCTTTATAGTCAATAATCTTATGGATATCATGGTTCAAACCACCAAAAAATCTAGGACTAGTCTCAACATCATCTTCATGTATATCACAACGTGCTAAACCAATAAGCAATTCCTGATAATATTCCTCTACTATTTTACTACCTTATGTTAAAGATTGTAATTTCAAATGTAAATCACGTTGGTAATACGGAGGAACAAAACGAGATTTCATGCGTTATTTCAAAATAGGCCAAATGTTGGGTATAGCAGCATTATTATTGCAAAGATCATTCCACCAAAATAGAGCAAAACTCATAAACTCACTAGTAGCAAGTCTAACTCTATGCTCAGCAGGAACTAAATGAGAATTAAATTTCTGTTCAACAGCAAGTTCCCAATCTAAGTATGCTTCAGGATCAGCACTACGAACAAAAGGAGGAATGTTAAATTTTGGCTTAAGAAAAGTATCAGTATAACCACGATTGTTATTACCTCCCATACCTTGTCGATTACGGTGAAGACGGTCTGCATCACCGTCAAAATCATCATCAGCAGCAGCTCGTTGAGGTGGAGGTCGTCGTTCAACATCCTCACTTCGGTTGGCAATAGTGTTGATGTGGCCCATCAACTCAGCAAACTTCATTTCCATGAATGTATGCTGGTCCGCAAGAAGCTTCGTAAGCTCAACCTTGGACACGCAATCATTGAAGTCTGTAGGGAACTCTGACTCTCTAGGTGTTCCTTTCCCTTTCTCTGACATGGTTAGAAGCAGAAGACAAGACTAAACAAAAGGATTAGCCCTATCAACTAGCAGGTAGCAGAGGGTGTAGAAAGTGGAAAACAATATCAGAAGCAATCTATCACAATCTTGCAAGTGTTCTTACCAAGGCCAACAGGTCGGGACAGTCTATAGTCGAACTTGGGTGTCACAGTTGCAAGGAAGAAACCTGTGCTGCAATATGTATAGCTTGGAAGGCTAATATGTATGTCAGTGGAACACAATTCAATAACAGATAGTAGCTCTAAATAAATATCCAAAGCAGTTTCCTAATTGCTGGCGAAAGAATGATGTTCAAAAACAGTTGTGACAGTGAACAATGACAAAGGCAGCAAGGATCAAAACAGACTTCACAGACTTAGAAATTTTTAGGGCGGGGTGGGGGGGGGGTGCAAATCAAAATCTTGATTTTTTTGTATGATTTTTCCACTATTTTTCTATGATAGAGGAACACAAAGGAAGGAACCACAAGAAGTTTTGTGGCGCCCCTTCCCGAAGGATCGAGGTCCCGACGGTGCTGATAATGCAGACACTTGATAATACAACACTGGTTCGAATTTAAGTTGAAAATTACATCAATGAGTTCTCAGAGTGCAGCAGAATATTACAAGTTCAGAATGTTTTGAAAACAGCGGAAGCAAATCGTGATAAGGAGCTAAGAGCTCGACGATACAGCATAGTAATGGTTCATGCCCGAAGAACCATCACTCTAGCAACACACATCAATACTGCGGCGGTGAGTCGGACTCCCAGTGGGCAGTCCAACCCTCAGGGACTTGCATGTCCCAGGGCAGCACATTCTTAGGCAATTCTACCTCTTCATTACCTGAAAACAACAATGGCACAAAGCCTGAGTACTAATTACTCAGCAAGACTTACCCGTCGGTCATCTAGGCATGCAATGGCTCTAATAGGTGGCTTGTTTGAAAAGACTCGCACTAAGCAACCTATTAGTTCTATCAAGTTTTACTTCTCAAATTAACCGGGTAGAATAGAAGGTAACTTTAGTTGCAACAATAAGCTAATAAAGCAATACATAAGGTAAGTACAACATAAGAGCAATAATAGTAACAACAACGATAAGCATCATAATTAATTCCCAAGTACCATGTGCAACTACGTGACGACTCAGTGACCAAGTGGTACTCCTTACTGCGAGGGACAACAACTGCAATTGATTTACACCAGCTGGGATAACCCGAGATACACGACACATACGCACCAATTAAGGTCGTATTTGGCAACCTTTCGCAAGGACGAAAAACAACTCGGTCCGAGTCCAGTCTCAGTGAGTGGGCATGCCGTTCTGCCATCAGTACTTCACGGTATGAACAGCCCAGTCCAGCAGCAGAAGGGTCAACGACAATTGTACTAGGTACCGTCCTCATTGCCACGTCAATGCTACATCGGTTTACTAGTGCCCATAGACTAGCATGTATTTGGTACTGTTCAATACTTGACCAAGGGGCCGACGACGGACGGGTCCTAGGTTCGACAAGGCAGGGCTTCCGCAGTCAACAACCATGTATTGTTGCAAACCTACACATGCATCATCCCTGCCCGGTCATGACATCAAAATAAACTTCTTTTATAAGTCTCGTTCTAGTGGTCAAGTTCATTCTTAGTAATGATATCTATCGCGCCTAGTAGTTAGTAAGTGAAGCGACACAGTACCGATACTACCAAAGTTCTAATGACAGTGGTATATGCCATTTGGGTATCATGAAGTGGGTTCCAATCAACTCCTATGACCTAATGCAACAATAATCAAGACACTAGTAATATTGATAACTATCAACTTTATAAAATGGCGAATGAAAATCGGGGCTTGCCTGGATCGATGTTAGTGCTAGCAACTACAACGCCTTGCTCTTGGGGATCAAGGTCCTTCTGAAGATCCTCTTCTTCACGCTCCGGGTTGTCGTTGCCTATATGATAGAATTGAATTGTCAGTATTATCAAAATACTGTAGAATGCAATAATATGATGTACAATGTCTTTAAATATTGATTAACATTATTATTATGTTCTCGAAGCCACATGTTTCAGAGAAGTTTGGTTGTGGTGTAATGTTAATAAAATTACTCTGGCATATGCTTCAGAGAAAAAGAGTTGTCATCAATATAATTAGTATGTATAACTTTATGAAATTAATGTGATGACTTATTTTATTAATGAGTTCTGGCAGACATATGCTTCAAAGAAACAAGTAAAGTTTCAACATTTTATGTGTGTTAATCATTTATTTAGGGATGTTATGACTTTTCAAGATAATCAAGTAATTACAATAGTAACCAATCAATTCTAATCTTGAGTGATTTATCATGAACAGGGACATAGATGAATTGTATTTTTACCAATTTACAGCCTCTGGATATATTTATTCTAATTACTAGTATTTATTAAAGTAAAATAGTGGTATGAGCAATTAATTTAATTTAATTAAATAAATTTAGGTTTCTGGACTTGTGTAATTTACTGAGCATAGAGACTTGTGTGAGTGATTTTTGTGCCAAGTGGCTGGGGCCAATTAATTATAAAATAATTACTAAAATTAATTTAAGCAAACACACTAAATAAATTCCAGAGCCAAAAATAATTCATATTTTACTAAACCAAAAATTGTTGTGATAGATAATTATGTAATTATTAAGCTTGCCAAAGATCATAATTAAATTTGGTTCCTAGAATTTCTGGTGAATTAATCTATGTTTGGACAATTAAATGAATTAGTAAAAATGTAAGTACAAAGGCAATGATTTATCAATTCACTAAAATAGAGCAATTCAAGATGAACCTAACAAATTTTATTTGAGATTCATTGGGTTTAAACTCGATTTACTATGAGTATCCATAGATTTATGTATTTTTTGCAATTTTCTGTTTTAGGGGGTTTCCACGTTGGAGCCACGTGGGTGCTAGGTAAGGCCACGTAGGAGCCAGCTCGGCTACCAGTAGGCGCTAGTGGGCTCGCCGGAGCGGGGTGGCTCACGGCCGGAGAGCTCGTTGCCGGCGGCTGCGTGGGGAAAAAGCTCACCGCGGGAGCCAAGAAATGATGTGCGCACCGAGGCGGAGGGGATAGAGGGGTTCGTAAGGTGGTGTTCTCACCGGGAGATGGTCGGCAATGAGAGGCGGCGGAGCAAAGATCTTTGGCGAGGTCGCGGGGACGGCTCGGAGCAGAAAAACGGGTGGGGTCGGCTCCTATAGCTTCACGGGAGCACCACGGAGAGCGGCATCAAGTCGATGTTGGACGGGTATGGCCGGAAGTACGAGCTCGTCGTGGGGGGCGGCTCGGGTTTCGGTGGAGCAGAGGCGGCGACCGAGGAATCGTGAGATGCCGGTGACTCCTCGTTGGAAAACACAGAGAAAGGAGGTCAGGGAGGTGAGTCGAGAAGTTGCGTGTGCGAGGAGATAAAGAATGGGTGGCGAGGCTCACCGTGATCAACAAATTTTAGTCGGTGGCAGTGAAGGTTGCTGAAAACACTAACTTCGGTTTTGTTCAAAATTTTCCATCTCGAGCGGAGGGTGGTCGAGCGGTGAACAAGAGAGTGAGGGGAACGTCGGGTGCGGCTGTTTGTGCACTGGGCTCGGCTCGGGTGGCAGTGGAAAGGTAGGGCAGCGAGGTCGAGCGGAGTGCGGTAATGGCGGGGAGAAGCAGAAACTGAGGCAAAGAGAAATGAGAGGGAGGAGAGGCAGAGGGCGAGTGAGAGTGTTTTGTGAGCTTGCAGGTTCGCTTCCAAGTTGCGGAGAGGGAAGGAGTGAGTGGGGTGAGTGAGAGCGGCGAGGCGCGGGAAATTGATGTTTTGCCGGTCACGGTGGTGGCGTACAGAGAGGGAGAAGAAAAGGTTGGGCGACCTCGTGGTGAGGGGACAGGGCGGAGGGTAGAGGTGCAGGCGTTGACGCTGTAGCACGCGCGCGTTTCCGAGGTTGGGAGTGAAGGGGGTCCGGGCGGTGCGCCGGCTGCAGAGAGGAGCCGATAGGCTCTGCGCCAGTGAGGAGGAAGAAGAGCGGGATTTTACACTGCGCCCCTTGATCCTTTAGATTTAGTGCAAACAGGTCCCTAGTCAAAGCTGATTTTCATTAATTCAAAATAAAATAGCCAGGGACTTCCTAAATTAGTGAAAATTGGTGGACTGACTATTTAAATGGTGGAGAACACTTTGCTGAATTTTATTTGAAATGTTCATAAACATATTTTTAGAATTAATTAAATGCATTAATTAGTTACTTAAGAATCAATTAATTAATTAAGGGTTTTGCCAAGCAGATAAAATGCCCAAGAAATTCATAATATTCTATTTTATTATTACCAAGTTGATGATGAATTTATTTGGCATGAGTTGTATTAAAATTTTTGAATTGCTTCAATAATTTGGTTGCAGGGTTTTTATATGCCTAGAATTAATTAAAAATGGGCAGTGTCTTATTATTTCATGCTATGTTGTTCATGATCTAAGCTCTTCATGTTGGTTAAATGAAAGTGAGACACTTGGGGTGTCACAAGTTTCAACTCAAACAGAGGGGAAACAAAGCATAGGCAAAATCTCAAAGTTTCACGAAAACGCTATTTTTGACTTCACAATTTTTTTCTATTTCTTCCTGATTTTTTTTTGAATTTTTTGACGAGAGCACACTGTGCAGAGCCTAGTGTGGGTCACCTCAACTTCGAGTCAAGAATCTGTTGTAAAAATTTGAGCCCAATCGGAACGACGAGCAAAAAGTTATGCTTTTTTTACCGAAGGTAGGTCAAGATAGGGTTTGAGGGGTGGGGGGGGGGGAACAGAAATGGAATCGGGTAGGGTTTTTTCATTGGCAACGGATTGTGGGGGGGGGGGGGGGGGGTGGGTGGGTGACACGATGGTGAATCCAATGGAAAATACGATGGTGATGGTGCTTGAAACGGATGGGGAAAACGGTGGTGTGTAGCGGAGATCAAAACACAAACCGAATCGAAGCACAAATTCAAGCTAGCAACTGAACTCGACTAGAACACAAACTCAACACCACCGACTCTAAAATTAAATTATGCAAAGGCTAAACAATGTCTAGGATAGTGGGCAAAACAAAATTTGTTGGTTTTTTTGTGGACAATAGGTGATGAACACAAACGAATCTAAAGGGGAAAACACGATAATACCTCACAGGGAACCTAGGAATCTGATACCACTTGATGTAGATATGTCCCGATTTTCCGAGAGGTAGGGGGAAAAACTTGAATTTGGGAACTCGGCATCGACGAGATGACTTGAATCAGACACGATCCAACCCCGCAACCGTTACACCAAGCACAACTTGATTGTTCCTGCAAGCGAAATCGAGAACACAAGCTAGAGAGGATAAACACGCAATCTGAAATTGCAAATATGGATGAAGCAAATCACAAGAAAAGTTCAAGCTCTGAACACAAAAGTACTAATCGCCATAGTGGTATAGAACAAGAACAGGGGCCCTGGATTACGGTAAAAGGACTTGTCGCCATAGTTACAATAATTCGATCAAGTTTCTCTCAAGAAAACTGAACTAAACAAAACCCGAAACTAAAATATGGTGGCTACTGAGTTTATGTAGGAACCAGGTGTGTCCTAGGGTTGGGGGTGACCAGGGGGGGGGGGCACCCACAACATGGGTTTAAGGCCCAACACGATACATGGCCAAGTTGGCCCAAAATAGGTGGCGTAGCACCTTGTCATGGTCGCACAGCATGACTCACGACCCTTCTGGAGCTAGGACCAGAAACAACACGACGGCATCGTCGTCCCCTTTCTAATGCATCAAAAAACGCCTCGTTTGGACGTTGGATGTGGGAGATATCATCAAAACCGTGAAGGGGTGTCGGCTGAATCCGAGACGAACACGGCGACCGAGTTGGTGACAACTTGTAACTTGGGGAAGGCCATGATAGGCACGTATCCAGCATGGTGATGTCCTCATCAGTAAAAGTTAACAAGTGTCAGCAATAATCCCACTGCTGGTGCCAACATCATTTTTTATGCTTGCGCTTTTGCCATTTTGGGTGAAGAACCCTTGGCACCGACCTTCAAAATTCTCCAATGTCCCCCCGACCCATTTCAGAGTGATAAGGTATTTTGCAAAATGTGTCTTTAAGGCACAAAGATGTCAAAACTCTCCTTGACTTTCTTGTGTTCGAAGTCCATGACTATGACATTTTAATCGGGCATCCCATGGAGAGAATTTTTTTGTGGTGCACCAACCAAGGAGATGCTACACATCGAACTCAAGGGAAGACATTTTTCTGTCCCAATGTATCAATCAAAAAATTCACCTATGTTCTCTTTCAAGTTCGAGGAAGGAATTTTGCAAGACCATAGGGACACCTCAAATTGTTTTTGCATGAAAGACCCACCAGTTCTTGTGTCTCCTCCTGATCCTCTAGAGGACAATTTCCTCCAAGAGAATGAGAGTGATTGCTCTGCCATGATGTGCGGTGAATGGTTGGATGAGGGTGCACACTCTCCTGATATAATTTTGGTAGGACCCCCTTACTCAACCATTCAGTGCCATATAAGAGGGATAAAGGTGAATGTTCTTTTTAGTCCCATAATTGATGCAAATTTAATAATTGAATCCATTGCAACCGCCTTCATAGGCGGTCAGCCCCTTGCACCGATTAGCAATGCCTTCCTTAGCCCCATAGGCCAATATTTAGAAGGATTTGGGACCTTGCAACACGTGCCTACGAAGCATGAAAATGTTGAGACTATCCTAGACTTCCATATAATTGAGGTATGTGACTTCCAAATCTTGATCGGGCATCCGTTGGATGAGCTATACCTTGATGGACCAAAGCTAGGAAGTCTCAACATAAGACTTGAGAGAGGCGTATCTTCTATCTTAATCTGTCAATTAGAAAATCTTTTGATAGAATCTCTCCCAAGGGGTGAGCTGTTCAATGAAGTAGTGGCAACATTCCCATTTGACTCCCTGGATCTATTCTTAATGAAGGAGACCATCCATTTATCCTGGGGGAAGGAAAGCCAACCCATGAGGGTCTCTCAACAACTGAATTCGAGCCCATTGTTATCTTATCTTTGAATTCTACTATTGAGATCACTCAGAAGGCAGCAGAAATTCTACCTTTAGGGTTGCCAGTTGAGTTCAAGGAAGGGCTATCTGATAAAGATGAAAACACCTTGAATCATTTCCTGCAGAAGAAGCCTATGACATCCCATTCACCTCTCAAGCCTTTCCAAGAAGAAACTCTAAAAGAGGTCATGAACAAGGAGTGGATGAAGGAAGAAGTGCACTCTTCAAGGGAAATCCAAATCCCTTCTCCTTCGTCTACCATTCATGATCCTACCGTAGGAGCCAATATCATCTTCGAGTATATACCTTGGCAACTTTTGGATGATATACGTCTTGATCCAAATGACACACCCCTCATGGATGCCTTAGGAGTAACCTTTCCATGTCGGGAGATCATAAGGGCTATAATAGTTGAGATGGACAAAGTCGAAGTTCACCTAGACCTCCACGTCTTTCCTATACCCGACATTGAACTTCTCATAGGCTTCCCACTAGAAAGCCTTCACCGTAAGGGTGCATCTCAAAGTAGCCTAAATGAAAAGCTTAGGAAAATCGCTTTCTCCACCAATGCCCATTGCTTATAAAATCCTATGGTGAGGCCTCATCTCAAGCACTCCCCGCTTGAGGAGGTGATGTATGTTTCCCAACACGCGTCACTGAGGTTTGTTCCTTTTGAGGACGTGAAGCAGTGCATCCAAGGAGGAGACAATTTGGGAGAAATTCTTAATCATTTTAAAACCAAACCGTCATCCTTCTTGCCTAAGCCTTTTTCATTTGGTCATCCATACTCCATTCTTGATGGTGATCAAGAATCACTGATAAGCTTTCTCCACAAAATTCTTGAGAAGGAGAACAATTGGGCCATTGGATTATTAGACATTGACTCTAGAGATAGGAGGAAATAATTCAATTAATGAGCCTAAGAGCTTCTTCCTTGAACGACCACAAGATGCATGCTCATATAAGGAGTCTCTAGAGTCAATTAAGATTACTGCTAAAAGCACCTATAAGGACTACAACCACCTTAAGGCCCTCATTAGTAATATGTTTGGAAGGATGGTTGTAGACGCTTTTGATTATCATAAATATTGCAGATCTCGTAGTTGCATTTTTGGCACTAACCTTGCAGCTAAGATATCATTTGATACGTCAACAATTGGTGGTAAGAAAGGAACTATATGGCCAATGATAGTTGCAGCATAAAATCTCTGTAGTCAAGCTTCTAACTATAAACAAAGCACTGTCGGGAGATGGCCCAGATTGTCATTCCTATTCCCTTATTAAATAATTGCAAGGACATATTTTTAGGATATGTTTGCCTTTGGGTATTTTTGGTCACTAACCCTTTTAGGTGAGGATTGAAAAGAACGATGGTCACACTATGCCTGAAAACAGGCGACCTGCATCAACTTGACACCTTGGTACTTTTGGCAATAGAACCTATTATGAGAAAACTGTGACACTGCACACTTGATTTATTGTGTCTGAGTGATACAAAAATCTAAGTGTGGGGGAGTTCTATAAGTATCACGTATTAAGGTCTCTTCATGTCAACTTACCTCTTGGTTTAGAGTTATTGTTAGTTCTTGCATTCATTCCTTGCTTAAAAAGAAAAAAATGAAAGGCGCTTTGGTTTATTTCCTTCTTTTATTTCCTTTCAATTTAATCTTGTAGTGCACCATAAAAAATATAATAAATAAAATAAATAACTCAATAATAAAAGTGTGACTGTATAGGGCCCATAATGTCGATAGAGTCCATTTTTCTTTTAACCCTTTTGTTTCTTTTTCTTGTTTCCAATAAAAGTGCATGCAAGCGAACAAGTGGGGGGGGGGGGAGATCCTCAAGATTCTCAATGCGCAACAAAGGACCTCATTAGCCAACATATAATGAACAACACCGCACAGAGCACCATGCCACATGGTGACCAAGCTCGATGCCAGGATGATTCAGCCGTACCCTCTAGGTCGACTGAACCCACCTTGGCTCCGCTCGGCCTCATCATCTACTAGTGCGACTGTTTTCGCGTCTTATCCATCTATCTCCATATTTCATGCATTTATTTAATTTTCCTAGAAAAAAATGATAAACATCAAATTAGAAAATTAAAACCAACCTTGATGAGCTCCAAATTATTCAAAGGTTTTCATGATTGGTGTTGGTAGTCGTAAATTCCCATTTTCGACTACCAATTTCCCATAAAAATGTGGATCTTAAGTAATAATATAATGAAAATTATCTTTATACTCATGAGTTCCACAAGTTTTGGTGAAATATGTGGTTGCAGGTGCTATAGGGTCAAAATATGCAAAAACATGTGAAAAGACCCCGTCAGCCGATTCTTCCTTAAAACAGCAGCCCAACATGGTCATACGAGGCTAAAATCAGGGCCCGGCAGGGTCGTGATGACTGAAATCAGAGCCCAGCCGACATGGTCATATCAGGCTGAAATCAGCCACCCGGCGGGTCAAAACAGGTCATCATGAGGCTAGTCATCTGACCTGGCTGACTTTGCAAAACACTCCACCATGATGGCGTTTTCCCCTCCCGGATTAAGGATGATCAAATATGACTAAGGAAGAGAAGGCCACCAAGTGGCCTAACTGGGAGAAGTCAAGGGGCGACCGGGAGGGGTCAACACCCGGCCTAGGCCGCCGCCCGGCGGACTTTGCCACCTGGCGGGGTTGCCACCGGGAGGGGGTAGACACCCGGCCTAGGTCGCCACCCGGCGAGCCTTGCCGCCTGGTGGACCTTGCCACCCGGCAGGGTTGCCCTCAGGAGAGGGTCGACACCCGGCCTAGGTCGTCGCCCGGCGAGCCTTGCCGCCCGGCGAGTAATGCTGCCCGGTGGACCCTGCCGTCCGGCGGGTTTGCAAACCGGCCGACTAAGACATTCGGCCCATCAAGCCTATCGCCCGACCTACCATGCCTACTGAAATGATCCAAGGGCTGCCCGACCTTGCCTGCAAAACACTCCAAAATAAGGCCGTTTTCCAGTCTCGGACTAAGGAGGGTAAAAAGTCGAGAAGTAAAGGAGGAATCAACGTGGCATAACTTGGACAAGTGAAGACATGACCGGAGGGGGTTGGCACCAAAAACGGGCCGCTGCCCGGCACAGGCCGCCGCCCGGCATGCCAGGCCGCCCGGCCTGGGACTTTTTTCCTGGGATGTCTAGCCCACTCGGCCCATCATGCCAACCAACACCAAGTGGATAAAACGGTCGAGAACCGACCCAACAACCGCCATCCGGACCAAATCTGAGCCATCCGAGGCAAGACAGTTGGAAACCAACTCCATCCAACGGCCACCCGGCCTGGTCTGCCGCCCGGCGGTGCATGCCGCCCGGCATACCCGGCCGCGCGGCACACGTGGGCGCCCGGCGTGGCCCGCCGCCCGACTGGGGAATTTTTGCCCACCGACTCTTCTCCACCTTGAAGTACCTGCCAAGTCTTCGCCACCTATAAATAGAGGGGGAATTCGGCAGAAAAGGTCAACAATGGAAGAGGAGAACAGCTAGCGCCACGCTGCAGAAATGTCTTAGAATAGGGAGTGAGAGTTAGAGGTAGAAATATGGGAGGGAGCCGGAGATATCGGCTCCTTCTCTACCTTGTGCCTCGGGGATGATTCTCCACCAAGAGTATAGTTCCCGTCCTTCAGTTGGGTAACATGTAGACATTCTTTTGTTCATTTAATCATTAAAGTTTTCTTTATTTATATCTTATTTATCGGTTCTTAGTCCATGTTAGTTAAAGTTAATTACTTTATTTGACTGTGGTCACTTTGCCTTTAGTTAACAAGGTTAGAATAGTAATTGTAAGTGTATACATGGTGTATAGACTTAGAATTATCTAAGTTTGCTCCCAACCCCACGGGCTGTGTGGTAGGTAGTTAGGTGGTGACAGCACTGAGCTATCCTTTGTATTCCACCATGTTCGGGTTGGGCTCGTAGGCGTTGATGGTAGTTTTACCCAAGGTCCCTTCTCATCCCTTTTCGTACCTCGGCGAACTATGCCCCAAAGTTAACAAGAGTAAATATTAGAGTCTGATGATTATTTGGATATAAGTTGTCACATGAAGCCAAGGCTGGAGAACTCTCTTAATCCGTTGTTATCCTTCTCTTTTGTTCACTAGAATTGGATTAGGATAGAATTTCACTTCTCGTTCCCCGTGGATTTGATACCTTGGAATACTCCCAGGTGAAGGCTACATCGGCATTCATACGCTTGCGGATTTCTCTGTTAGGCATAAGGATCGCCAACAAGCTTTCTGGCGCCGTTGCCGGGGAACGATAGCTGACATTTATCTGAACCTCATTCTTTTTACATTTCTATTTTATTTTCTTCTCTTATTTTCTTTCCTTCCATGAATCCCCCATCCATCCGTGACTTCTTAGCCCCTAGGAGCGAATTCCTAGAACATGTACCCTCATCACTCTCAATCACAGCCCCAAGCTATGAGATTCATCCGGATCTCATACTTTTGATTCAGAAGACACCATTTATAGGGGCAGAAAATGAAAATCCATATGCTCACCAACAACAGTTTGAGCTTTGTTGCTCCACTCTTGCCATTGAAGGGTTTCCTCAAGAAACCATGAAATGGAAGTTGTTCCCTTTTTCATTAGGCGGGGCAGCAAAAACATGGTATTTTAACCATGTAGGTGAAGTAGATGGAGTTTGGTCCACCTTGAGAGTATTTTTTGCGGAAATATTTTCCTCTCTATAAGATTGTTGCTCTAAGGAAAAGGTTATCAATTTTGAGCAACATGACCATGAATCACTTGAAGCATCGTGGGAAAGGTTCCTATCCTACACCAGTAATGGGGTATCTATAGGAATAGAGGAGCCTATAAGGATGCAGCACTTCTTTTTTGGTTTAAAACCCAAAAGTGCAAATTATTTAAATGCTGCAGCCGGGGGTGCTTTTCTTTGTACAACACCATCAAAGGGAATAGAGATCATAGGCAAAGTTGTCCAAAACATTAAAGATCAGCTATCTATCTCCCCATGCCATACCAAAGAAAGCACCCAAACTTCTAGCCAACCTATAGAAATGGAAACCAAGAGCTTCCCACACAAAATCGATGCCCCTACAACAACCTCCCTCCACCCACCACAGCCTAAAGCTGTACAAGAAGACTCACTTCCTCTCCCAACTCAATCCTTTGATTATGGTGATCAACCTTTTCCGGAATGGGTGAAGAGATGCAGTCAAAAAGGGTCTTGTGGACGAGACTACAGAGAGGTAAAGAAGCAATATGATCCCTTATTAAATCCTTCTATTGTTACAAGGCAAGAAAGGCCCGTGGAAGCTTGCAAATTCGTTAGTGAGGCTGCCAAGATATTACCCCATAGCCCCTCTCCTATTTGTGATCCCATTATCCTAGATCTCCCAGATATTACCCCATAGCACCATGGACTAAAAATATAAGGGGATGTCCGCACAATAAAAAAGGTGGTCGGATTTTAGGTCTATACCCAAAACTCAGTGCTAAGGTTCGAGCATCTCTCCTCAGTGGGAAATGTGATAAAGATCCCTATACCCATATTCAGAATTTTGAGGAGATATGTTCCACACACCCCACTAGCGAATTCCCAATGGAAGAGCTAATGTGGAGACTCCTTTTCTACTCTTTAGATGGGTATGCTAAGGGCTAGTACCTAGAGTTCATTAATAGGAAGGAGTGGTATATCGTCCAGAATCCAACCTTCTTGAGCATCTGTTTCCTTACGAGAAGTATTTGCATCGACTGAACGAGATCAGAAATATTAAACAAGAGGATCATGAACACATAGGAGTCTGTTGGAGGTGCTTTATGAACCTTGTCTCTATTGGTCCAAGGATAGACATCAAGAAAGGCTCTTGATCTATTTTGTTGAAGGTCTACAAAAGGAGAGCACGAAGCTATTGAGGGAATGTAGTAAAATTCCCTTCCATAAGAAAAACATAGATGATGCGTGGGTCACTATTGACCATGTCACCCGACTCACCTAGCGCCAAGCACTACGTACACTTACGAAAGGATTAAATCTGAACTATGTGGCAAAAGTTGAGAGAAAAGATCATCAGCCATCCTTTGCTTCATCGGCCAATACTACCCCAATCCTTGAACCACATAGACCTTGCCATCCTGCACCAATCCTCCCAAATCCCCCAAGGATCCATGTTCTACCTAATGGAGGCACCGCAAAGCTGTCATCTATCAAAGGAAAACTTTGAATAGGATCAAACCATGAAGCATGAAGGGCAATACAAAGTTTGGTCCATAGAAATTCGTGCATCTCCAAATTTGGAGTTAAAAGGGAATTCTCTCACCATGCCAAGGAGTCGTACTTTAGAAAATTCACATACTCCTTACTCACACAAAAGTTTTCCCACCACAACAAAGATTTATGATGGTGGTACACAAGAGGCCTACAACCGCTCTACCCTTGATGGACATAGTAATTTCAAAGGGGCGGTTGTAGATACATTTGTCTATCACAAACACTGCAATTTCCGTGATCCCTATCATATGCCTTAGTTGTGCAATCATTCACACACGTTTGGTGATGGAGGGAGCCACATTGCCAACCCAAGCTAGAATATGAACTAGTGCTCCCATGGTCAAACTTACGATCTTAAATAAGTACTAACGGGAGGTAACCCGATTTGTTTCTCTTTACTAGGATTTGTTAGTTTCTCATTTGAAACTTAAAAAAAAACTAAAAAAAATCTTTGTTCCTTCTCAGAAATAAAATTTACTCGACAATAATAGTGGCACAACATTAGGCTTGTTCCTTTGGGTATTTTGTCAGCTAACCTTTGCAGGTTAAAGATCAAAAGGAACAAGAGGACAAGGTACGAAAGAAAACCAACTACTCCATTATTCCTCGTATCACCTACCCCTTGTTGTTTTCATGTCTTTCTATAAATTGAATTTTTTTTTGGCAAGCATGAAAAATGGCATCTGAAATAAAACTTCCTTCTCATTCATACTTGATATATAAAGATTGTTCCCTGCATTCTTTCATCGCCCATGGGAAATACACATTGAATAGGAAAACCTTGTCAAAATTGTTAGTAGATGTGATATGACTGTAGAGAGCATAACCTTTCTTGGAACCAAGTGAACTTCCTTGATTTTTAATTTTCAAAATCTTATAAATGAGAACTCCAGATTCACAATCTTCTCAATGATGAGTTTATTCCTACCAAAGCTAGATGATTCTCTTAATGAAAACCTATTCAATTTGCTACTTGTATTTTCATTGAACTTTGTCAAACTGTTGTGACCCTTCTGAGATGCTTGCTATGTGTTATTGATCAAGTTCATGTGCACACCCCAACCACTCCATATGTTGAGACTTCTACACTCGAAGTTCACATTCATCACCCCCATAACCCATCCATTGAATAAAATGCTCCACCAAATATGTCGATCTCTCTCCAAGAATCATTTCAAAAGAGATATGTGCTACACAAAAAGAAAATAAAAGAGAAAGAAGAAGAATCATGAATGATAAAGTAGCCCATGTTCTAAAATATAAATCAAATAGAAGAGAGAGAGAGAGAGAGAGAGAGAGAGAGAGAGATCACTTCAAAAGGAGCATCCACCATCTTTCATCCATCCATACATATCATAATTGTGCACATGGCTTGATCATAATTCATGACTTGTTTTCTCCTTGGATCCGGTTTTTGACTTAGTGATATATGAAATGCAAGTATGCGGCCTTAATACTCCCTTCCTTGAGCTCCACATAAGCCTTAGTATATAGGGAAATTTTGGCCACTGGCCTAGGTGAGGTATCAAAATCACATTGAGTGATTTGAGAGCATCAATTGAGAATAACTTGTGATCTGGAGCTCTGTTTTTATTGAAAAGAGCAAACAAAATTGAAGTTCTTTGGGAAAAAGAAAGGTAAGACTTCGCTATGTTGTTCCATCTCTCAACTTTTCAAGACAAGGTATTTAGCCACCTAAAATCCTATGGGCATGAGGAGTCATGGGTAGTCTTTATATATACAAAGCATAATGAGAATTACCATAGATCTTGCTCACTCCTACTCTTCATTTCTTACTTTGCTCGGGACGAGCAAAGTCCTAAGCGTGGGGGGGGGGGGTGTTGGTAGTCATAAATTCCAATTTTTGACTACCAATTTCCCATAAAAATGTGGATCTTAAATAACAATATAATGAAAATAATCTTTATACTCATGAGTTCCACAATTTTTGGTGAAATATGTGGTTGCAGGTGCTATAGGGTCAAAATATGCAAAAACATGTGAAAAGACCTCGTCAGCCGATTCTGCCTTAAAACAGCAGCCCGACAGGGTCATATGAGGCTGAAATCAGGGCCCGGCAGGGTCGTGATGACTGAAATCAGAGCCCAGCCGACAGGGTCATATCAGGCTGAAATCAGCCACCCGGCGGGTCAAAATAGGTCGTCATGATGCTAGTCATCTGACCCGGCCGACTTTGCAAAACACTCCACCAGGATGGCATTTTCTCCTCCCGGATTAAGGATGATGAAATATGACTAAGGAAGAGAAGGCCACCAAGTGGCCTAACCGAGAGAAGTCAAGGGGCGACCGGGAGGGGTCGACACCCGGCCTAGATCGCCGCCCGGTGGACCTTGCCGCCCGGCGAGTTGCACCGCCCGGTGGACTTTGCCACCCAGCAGGGTTGCCACCGGGAGGGGGTAGACACCCGGCCTAGGTCGCCGCCCGGCGAGCCTTGCCGCCCGGTGGGCCTTGCCGCCCTGCGGACCTTGCCATCTGGTAGGGTTGCCCCCATGAGAGGGTCGACACCCGGCCTAGGTCGCTGCCTGGCGAGCCTTGCCGCCCGGCGGGCTTACCACCTGGCCGACTAAGACATTCGGCCCATCAAGCCTATCGCCCGGCCTACCACGCCTACCGACATGATCCAAGGGCCGCCCGGCCTTGCCTGCAAAACACTCCAAAATAAGGCCGTTTTCCACTCTCGGAGTAAGGAGGGTAAAAAGTGGAGAAGTAACGGAGGAATCCATGTGGCATAACTTGGACAAGTGAAGACATGACCCAGAGGGGGTCGGCACCAAAAATGGGCCACCGCCCGGCACAGGCCGCCGCCTGCCATGCCAGGCCGCCCGGCCTACCCTGCCGCCCAGTCTGGGACTTTTTTCCCGGGATGTCCAGCCCACTCGGCCCATCATGCCAACCGACGCCAAGTGGATAAAACGATCAGGAACCGACCCAACAACCGCCATCCGGACCAAATCTGAGCCATCTGAGGCAAGGTGGTTGGAAACCGACTCAATCCAACGGCTGCCCGGCCTGGGCTGCCGCCCGGCGGTGCATGCCGCGCGGCATATGTGGCCGCCCGGCGTGGCCTGCCGCCCGGCGGGGGAATTTTTGCCCACCGACTCTCCTCCACCTTGAAGTACCCACCAAGTCTTCGCCACCTATAAATAGGGGGGGGGAATTCGGTAGAAAAGATCAACAATTGAAGAGGAGAACAACTAGCGCCATGCTGCAGAAATGTATTAGAATAGGGAGTGAGAGTTAGAGGTAGAAGTCTGGGAGGGAGCCGGAGATGTCGGCTCCTTCTCTACCTTGTGCCTCGGGGATGATTCTCCACCAAGAGTAGAGTCCCTGTCCTTCAGCCGGGTAACATGTAGACATTCTTTTGTTCATTTAATCATTAAAGCTTTCTTTATTTATATCTTATTTATGGGTTCTTAGTCCATGATAGATAAAGTTAATTACTTTATTTGACTGTGGTTACTCTGCCTTTAGTTAACAAGGTTAGAGTAGTAATTGTAAGTGTATACGTGGTGTATAGACATAGAATTATCTAAGTTTGCTCCCAACCCCACGGGCTGTGTGGTAGGTAGTTAGGTGGTGAGAGCACTGAGCTATCCTCTATATTCCACCACATTCGGGTTGGGCTCGTAGGCGTTGATGGTAGTTTTACACGAGGTCCCTTCTCATCCCTTTCCGTACCTCGGTGAACTATGCCCCGAAGTTAACAAGAGTAAATATTGGAGTCTAATGATTATTTGGATATAAGTTGTCACATGAAGCCAAGTATAGATCTCTCTCAACCCGTTGTTATCCTTCTCTTTTGTTCACTAGAATTGGATTAGGATAGAATTTCACTTCTCATTCCCCGTGGACTCGATACCTTGGAATACTCCCGGGTGAACGCTACATCAGCATCCGTACGCTTGTGGATTTCTTTGTTAGGCATAAGGATCGCCAACAATTGGCATGCATGCTCTTTATTCCTCGCTCTTATGCAAATACTAGTGGACTATATTCATAGGGACCACATTCTACCTAAGTTGTTGACTAGTGCGATATGGTTTCATGAAGTGATTCTAGATCTCTATTGCATAAAGTACTTTGGAATTATTTTTGAAAATTAAAAATCTAAAAACTTACTCCTCAATGATTAGAAATATCCCACCAGAGCCATTTGACAATTTAATTGATAAACCTTATGCATATACTACATGTGCCTTCATTGAACCTTGTCAAATTGTTGTGACCCTAGTGAGATGCTTGTTATGTATTGTTGATCAAGTTCATGTGCACATTCCCTTCATATGCTAATATTCTACATTGGAAGGTAGCATTACCATTATCATCATCCATCCATCCACCAAGAAAAATACTCCATGACAATCTTGTTATGACTCTCTCTTGATTGTCCACATAGAAGGCATGGCTATAAAAAAAATCTCTCAATCCTTGAGCATAAAAGAAGAAGAAATAGCCATGCCTAATATCATTTCAAGGAAAGAGAGAGTCTATGCATAAAGGATTATTCATCCACCTCCATCATCCATCTCTGAAGGACCGAGAAGGTGACCAGAGGGGGGGGGGGGTGAATGGGAGCCAATCAAAATTCTCCAAGAGAACTTGGCATATATCCAAAAAACAACCCGAGCCAACCTCCGAACCAATCACCAAGACAACACACACCAACTTGTGATGTACTAGCCCTAGGAGTGCCGGTTGGCACCATCGGAAGTGCTCAAAAAAGATCAATTCTGGACTCTCATCGGCAGTGTCGACCATAGCCATCGGCTGTGCCGGTCATGCCCACTGGCAGTACCGGTGCAGGACACAGGACTCTCTGGATCCTACAGACAAGACAGATCGGGAGTGCTGGTCCAGGTCATCGATAGTGCCGATCGTTCCCGACAGAACAGTAGAAACTTTCAGGAATTTGGCAAATCTTCTCCAATACCTAACCAAACAAAGTCCAAATGATATGATTTTTGGACCAGTGAATCCTCATCACATCACGACCCTAATCCTAGAAAATCATCTCAATTTGCTCAAGGAATCATCACTAATTTCAGATCTTGTTCCAAGAACACCAAAAAGAGGAAACTTGAGAAATCCTTCAAATCGAAGGTGCTAGAGCTATTGATTCGATCAAGCATCCATAGAGGATTGTTCTAGTTCATCCTAGCAACAAGTATCTCAAGAAATCCGGCCCAAAAACTCGTCCAAAAATGAGATCGAAAATCACCATGAAAATAGCTCTAAAAATAGGAAAAAGGGAATTTCGGGATTCAAGTAAAGAGGGAAATCTTGAGCACAAAAATACTTCTCATATCATAGAAAGGTACTTACAAGATCCATTGGTAGAAGGCTAGGAAGCCACCGTCTTCCTCCCACTATTTGGAAGAGCAAGAGATGTCTCTCACGCACCCACTACTCTCCTCTCAAACATGAAGTCCTCTCCTAGCACTTTGAATAGAGTCCTAACACAAGGCTAATGGAAAGAGAGGCACCTCTCCCACTAGCCACACCTCTCCTTATATAAGCCTAGGGTCTATTGTCCACATGACCACTCTACCCTTGACCTATATAACACACCCACCTACCACCGGCGGCATAACCGTCCATCTTTTTCCTTATTGCCCGAATGCCATCAGACGCTTTACGTCTTTGCTTCATCTCGAAGCAAGCTCCATGATGGTGCCACGTGCACCACCAACCGCCGCCACCGGTTTTGAGGCCCAAACCGGAAAACCGCCTTGCACGCTTCTCAAAGTGTGACTTCTCAATGTTGACACGTGTCACCTTGTCCCGCGATCCTGAACACCGGCAAGTCTCTCCTAGTCCCTGTCCATCAGGCCCCCTTGTCACTTGCACTGGCATCCCGTTCGCCTTAACTTGGTCAACATGTCATCTTCATCACCACCATGGTTTTGAGGCTCAACCGCGAAACCGTTCATGCTTCTTGCCTCTCCACGTGTACGGTGTGGATCACCCTTGACTTCACCCGGCATCCCGATCATCCGTCTTCAAGTCCCCTACTTGTGCCCGATCCTCTCGCCGTTGACTGCCAAGTCGAGTCTAGTGACCTACACATCATGAGACAAGTAAACACATTTCGCAACTCCTGCAACATCACCAATTCCTCCACCAATTCCGGTTAGTCATAACCATGATATGCAAACCCATGCAATCCTCAGATTCCCGCATTTCAACTCAAACACCACATCCGCTCAAGTCAATTACTCATCACATAAAACCCATGCAATCCCTGGATTCCCGCATTGCAAACCATGGCACATATCCACATGGTTTCTCAATCTCCCCCTTGATGAGTACATTGACAACACCAAATGCACAAAGATTAGAGATTGAAATGCGAAGCCGAATAAGCACATCCAAATGGCCAAACCCATAGAAAAGGTAAAAACAAGCCATCTAGCAAGTAGGGATCACAAAACCAAGAGTTGGCAGAGAAAGTGACTTGAGACGTAAAGAATGTGAAAAGCGCAAGAAAATGCTCAAGATCATGAAATGCTCCCCCTTAAGTTGTGGTAGATCTCATGTAGTGCAAAATGGATCATATAAGTTTCTTAGCATTATTTGTGCATGACCCCAAAATTTTTTCCCCTTTGGCAATGAACTCATCAAAGAGGCAAAAGAACAAGCAAACATGCAATGCATGAAAATGCAAACCTAAGGAGCTTGAACAATTATGCAAACAAGTATTTAATTTTGCTAGCCATAACCATAGTGCCATGAAGTGTAAAAGCAATAGCTCCCAATCATGCAAAGATCAAAAATAGATAGCAAGTCATAAACACCATGAACTATACAAGCTAAGCAGAAAGATTGACTAGCTTAGATAGAATCAACATTGCTTATCATGAGCAAAACTACCACCACATGTGTAAGTACTCCCATCCAAGGCAAAAGAAGCACCAAGTGAATCAAAAGGATACTAGCCAGTCTCAATCTCAACTAGGGCAACAAGCATTCGTAGAAAATGAGCTCTACAAATGCTCACATATGAAACAGAGACTTAGTTGATCAAGTGATTATTGTTTATCCTCATGTGTCCTCTTATCCATGTGGAGGGTCGCACGACTGGGTACGGCAAACACCCCGAGGCTTCAAGTCATAATGTTTGTATTTAGTATTTTAGAATTATTCTTGATCAAAGCACTTAGCAGATTATTCAAGCTTATGCACAAGACAAAAGAGCATGCCTTTGTGGCAAAAGGAACACACGTTCCCACAATGTTTCATCATGAGCTAAACATTTGCAAAGCCTTCCATTTCGTAAACACAAGGTGTCAAAGCCAAGACATCCTCTAGACTAGCCTCAATGCAAGTTCCAACAAGGATGAATGCAATTATACACATGGTGAGCAAGTTTTAGCAAGATTAGATCATAAGGTTCACAAGAAGCTCAGTTTACCTTTGAGATTAGCAAGTTGCTCACATGAGTCTATAACAGGCCATCTAGAAAATCTAAGCATGAGAGATTACCATCACATTCACACAACTTAGCTCAAGCTCAATCATAGCAAAGAGAAATGCAAGAAAGCATAAGAATCAAAGCTCATCTACCAATGCATATATTACATATGAGATGCAGTGCATAAAAGGTAAGATAAATATATACAACTCACCAACTCCTTCACAAATGATGCCATAAGGATGACACACACCAAGTTCTCCCGAAGAAAAGCATGTCTAGAAGCATCTAGGGGCTTGGTGAGGATATCAGCTAGTTGGTTTTTGGTATCAATCGCACATTGATGTGTTTGACATTACCATGTTGGATTGGGTTTTTGGCTAAGCATATGGCATTGAAGTTATCACACATGAGTGGAACACCCTTAAAAGTTAATCCATAGTCTCTCATGGTAGATACAATCCATAGGATTTATGAGCAGCAGCTAGTAGCAGCAACATACTCAGCCTCTATGGTGGATTGGGCAACACCCGACTGCTTACGAGAAGATCAATAGATCAAAGAAGTACCCAAGAAATGGCAAGTACCAGAAGTGCTCTTCCTATCAATTCTACACCTAGCAAAGTCCGCATCCGAATACCCAATGAGATCAAGAGATGAAGATGCAGAGTACCAAAGATCAAACTCAAGGTGTATTTGAGATACCTGAAGATGCGCTTCACAGCCTTGCGATGAGTCACCCTTGGGGAAGCTTGAAAACGAGCACAAAGACACACCGCAAAGTGTATATCGGGTCTTGTCGCTGTCAGGTACAAGAAGGAGCCAATCATGCTCCTGTACTCCCTTTGATCCACCTCTTCATAGTCTTCATCAGGGTCAAGAGCCGTTGTAGTGGACATTGGTGTAGACAACGGCTTCATATTGACCATGTTGAACTTCTTCAGGAGATCCTTCGTGTACTTGGCTTGATGTATGAAAGTGCCTTGCTTGCACTGCTTGATTTGAAGCCCAAGAAAGAAAGTGAGCTCTCCCATCATCGACATCTGAAATTCACTTTCCATAGCTTCCTGAAATCTAGACACAAGAGCATGAGAGGAACCACCAAAGATGATATCATCCATGTAAATCTGAATCATTAGAAAGTCATTGCCATGCTTTAAAGTGAATAAGGTTTGATCAACACACCCCATGACATACCCACACTCTAGCAAGAAGGTCTTAAGCCTAGCATACCATGCCCTAGGTGCTTGCTTTAGCCCACAAAGCCTTCTGAAGCTTGTACACACGGTTTGGGTATTTGTGGTGCTCAAAGCCAGGGGGTTGCCTCACATACACTTCTTCCTCTATGAAACCATTTAGGAAAGCACTCTTGACATCCATTTGATAAAGTCTAATGCCCTTGGAGGAAGTAAATGCAAGCAAGATCCTAATCGCTTCTATGCGAGCAACAGGAGCAAAGGTTTTACCATAATCTAAGCCCTCCACTTGGCTAAAACCTTGAGCAACTAGCCTAGCCTTGTTTCTCACAACCTCACCATCCTCCCCATTTTTGTTTTTGAACACCCACTTGGTTCCTATGACATTGACATTTTTGGGAGGCTCTACAAGGGTCCAGACTTTGTTTCTCTCAAAGTTTTCCAACTCCTCATGCATGGCATTAACCCAATGTTCATCAGATAGTGCGTGTCCAACATCTCGGGGTTCAAAGGGTGCAACAAAGAGAGAATTGTAAAGCAAGCAAGATGTGCAGACCTTGACCTTGTTATCCTCTCATAGAGATTACCGATCATCTATTGAGGTGGATGTTGACACTGAATGTGGTGAGGAGACTCTCTCTCAGAGTGTACCTCCCCCTCAACCACAGCTGGAGCTTGCTCGACAGCCGCTGAAGTCGATGTAGAAGCTTCTGGACCCTCTGCTAGAGTAGTGGTAGCAGCAGGAACAAGCTCAGATGAGAGATGAAGTGATTCATCGTCATCATCATCAAAGCCCTGTAGGTCCTCTTCTACAAAGATGCTTTCCTTCAGCTCCTTGTCACCTGCAGACTCAATCACATTTCTTGCACAAGAGTTTGATTCACCAAAGGTTACATCGCATGACTCTATGATGGTGTTAGTCTCCAAATTCAAAACTCTGCAGGAATGACCATGAAGAGAGTAACCAAGAAAGATGCCATCAAAAGATCTCGACTAAAACTTATCAAGATTGCCACGCTTGAGAATAAAGCACTTGCAGCCAAAAGCATGCAAATGAGAAACCGAGGGCTTTCTCCCAAAACACAGCTCATAAGAAGTCACATTAAGAATTGAGCGCAAGAAAATCCGATTGGAAACATAGAAAGCAGTGCTAAAGGCCTCAGCCTAGAACCGCCTTAGAGTCCTATGCTCATCAAGCATCGTTCGGGCCATCTCCACCAGGGTTCTATTCTTTCTTTCGACCACACCATTCTGCTGAGGAACACGAGGTGCTGAAAACTGATGCTCAATACCATGCTCAAGATAGAAAGAATCAAAGGAGGAGTTCTTGAACTCGGTGCCATTATCACTGCGGATTGCTCGTAATGCACCAGGGAGTTCCTTAAACAACCTCAAAGCTAAGCTCCAAAAGTGATGAAACACTTCATCCTTGCTCTCAAGAAAGTAAACCCAAGAGTAGCGAGAGTAGTCATCAACAATCACAAGAACATACCACTTCCCACCAGCTGAACGAACCCGAGAAGGACCAATAGTGTCCATATGAAGCAGCTCTCTAAGGCGTTCTGTCATCACCAAATTAATTGGTGGATGAGAAGCGGCAATCATTTTCCTATGACGATAAGGAGCACAAACCACATTCTTATCAAATTTGAGTTTAGGCAAGCCTCGGATCAAGCCTAGACCACTCAAGCGACATAACAAGTCAAAGCTCATGTGACCTAGTCTCCTATGCCATTTCTAGAGCTCAGAAGAAGATTGAGCAAACAAGAACTTGTGAGAACCAGGAGAACCAGCAAAATCAGCCTGAAAAACTCTGCCAATGCGAGAAATCCCACAAACCAAGAAACCACTCGAATCAAGAACACAAGAAGCATTCGACTTAAAGCGCACTTCCAAACCAACATAAAGAAGCTGAGAAACAGAGAGGAGATTGTACTTGAGATACTCAACCAAACCAACATCCTTGAGAGTGAATTTTTCATTTACCTTTACCGCACCTCTTGCCTTCACTCTCCCTCTCTTGTCATCTCCAAAGGTCACATACTCCCACCGCTTCAAGGGAGTGAGGCTGGAGAACCAATTTTGCATCTCCGGTCATGTGGCGCGAACACCCGGAGTCCATCAACCATTTGTTTTCCAAGCCTCCACCTGTTGCCTACAAAGAACAAGAAGAAAAAGTCGATGGATCAGTGCTGGGGTTAGTCAAAAGAGATTTGGGAATCCAACACTTAAACATACAACCAGTAGTAGTCATCACAGTTCTTTGCACATTATCATTCGAACGCTTAGGACGAGAACCACGATGGGGAAAACGTGGCCTGTCAAAGCGTCTCGACTCAAACCTTGGGTTGTGAGGATAGAAGTCATCAGTGTGAAAGTCAAGTCCATGCGAATGACGCTCACCACGATGGGGAAAACGTAGGGCACCAAAACGCTGCTGCGCAAAGCGTTTGTTTCGTGAATCAAAGCCATATGAGTAATGACCCTATCCACGATAGGCACGAGAAAAAGAGTGAGGCTGAAAGTCAACAAAATCATCATAAAAAGCATCCCTAGTTAACTCAGCTTGCTTCCTCTCAATCCTCTTACGCCTATAACAGAATTCATCCAAGTGGCCCTTGCAACCACAAAACATGAAAATGTAGACACCCTTAGGATTAGGCTTGGTTTGCATGGCAGGCTTGGGTTTTGGCTTCTTTGTTTGCTTTAGGTTGAAGGAGGGTTTTGGATTGGGTGGATAGTATGTGTCAGTGGGTTTGATGGTGTTTTCCTCATCCTTATAGCTGGAGCTAGGAACAAACTTAAACACATTCTCACTCTCCTTGTCGTACCTCTCAAATCCCAAGCCCAAGTTATAGGTTGACCTAGAAGCACTCTCCTTCACTCTTGCCAAATCACTCTCAATCTTTTTCTCACTCACTAGGGTTCTCTGGAGCCTAGAAACAAGATAGTCATTTTCCTGAACTAGGACTTTGTTTTCCTCCCTAGTGATTACTAGCTTGTCCTTGAAGGTGTGTTGACACTTCTTAGTGTTGCACCAGAAATATTACTATCCCTGGCTATGGCGCCAGAAATGCATGTTGGTATTTCTTACGATCACAGATAAATCCGTAAGCGCACGGATACCAATGTAGCACTTCACCTAGGAGTATTCCAGGTTATCGAATCTCAGGGAACGTGTGTGTACTATTCTTCTGATCTAATCCGCCCAAGGACAACAAGAAAATGGTAGGCAGAGGGTAGAGAGGATTCCTATGGTAAAAGATCCTAAAATAAGATAGGTTCAGTCTATTAGTGCTTACTTTGGGCACCGTCTTACCCCTGCATCCACAGGCGACTCCGGCCAACAGCTCTACGACGTACCCGAACGTGGAGGATTACTAAGGTCGGATAAGTCTGTCACCACCTATCGACTACCTCTACAAACCGTGGAGCATGTGGCAAAAAAAGTTAACTTCTAGCCTAGACAACACATATACTATTAATTACTATCAAAGTCTCGACATCACACTTATAAAAGACTATGATACTCTAACTAAGTAGAGCGATGATCCCGTTAGCAACTAATGAAAGAACTTACTTAAAAAGGAAACTTAAATACCAATGAAAGATCATGAATACTTACTAAGAAAGAAAAGCATCCGCCAAGATACAAGTGTGGAGAAGGCGTCGACAAATCCGGACCTCCTCCTAACTCTCCCTCACTCTCTCCCTATTTTCTAAGCACTTTGGTAGTGCTAAAACCTTTTGAGTGGAGCTCTAAATCTTCTTCTTGTGTTGTGTGAAATGAGAGGGAGAGGGGCTCTTTTTATAGTAGGTGACTTGGGGGAGTGGAAAACCTTTCCTAAGAATAAGAGAATATTCCTTGAATTATCCCTTATCCTTAGGGGCCAAGTAATGGGCTTCCTCACTCAGCCAAGCAACCTGAACTGTCATTTTCTTCCTCTTCCGCGCGTGCTAACGTCATGCTGACATCAGCATTAGTTCAGCCCAAACACATGATCTTCTATGCTTCATAACTCTCATATCCGAAGTCCGACGTAGCCAAGTTATATATGCGTTTCGATCGGCTCGATGAGAGCTTCAACATGGATTATTTGATAACTTCTTACTTTATGTTTATGGGCTTTTATTATTTCTCCTCTTGTAACTCTGATATTTCCTTCAATTTGTTAATAAATCACCTACATGCAAATATTCATCAACACTTGTGGAAATTGTTAGTAACAAGCTCTTACCATCATGTTAGTTATTCCTTTTATGTTATTTATGCAAAGATTTGATTGTCAGATTTAGCATTTAAGCACCGTCAACAAACTCCCCCACACTTAGCCTTTGCTCGTCCTCGAGTAAAGGTTGAAGACTAAGGTGGATCATAACATTAGTTGGTATGATGCTAGCATGCAAATTATCCCATGTCATACCTGTACCCATGAACTATTGAAGTATCTATCATGTTACCTTGGGTGGTTGAAGGATGGAATGGTCCTAACTCTAATCATCTTCACTCATTCTGCTATATAGCTTGGGTTTTTGAAAAGATTTTCAAAACAAATTATAGTTGTACCCCTCAAATGATTCTCTCAAATCGCTCGATGTGTATGGTTCCTCACCAGGACATTGCCTCTTTTCATCCTACTTCTAAATATGGCTTTATGTGGAGCTCAAGGTAGGGATAAAAGGGAGGCATACTTGTGTCTCATATATTACTAAGTCAAAAACTGGATCTATGGAGAATAATTCATGAACTTTTGATCAAGCATGTGCACATGTGGATACCTGGATGGAAAATGACTGAATGTGAATACTCCATTTTCTTTTAAGATGCTCCCTCCCTTCTATTGGATAGGCATTTTAGAACATGGGCTAATTCTTTCTCTATTTTTTTCACCTTTTATTTTAATCATGAATAGCCCATGTCACTTTTACAAGGATATTTGGAGAGGGAGTCTATCAGAATATGATGGAGTACTTTATTTAATGGATGGATGATGACATGGAATTGCTATCTTCCAGTATAGAAGAAATAGCACATGGATGATGGATATGGTGGTGCTAACTTCTAGTGAAGAAGTATTAGCAAAATGGTGTGTACAAAATCTTGATCAGAAAGTCATAAATAGTAACTCACAAGGGTCACAACAATTTGACAACGTTCAATGAAACAACAAGTAGCATATGCATAAAATTTTCAATGAGTTCATCATATGGCTTTGGTAGGAAGATATAATCATTGAGGAGTCAAGCTATTGATTTTAATTTTTTTTTATTTGATTTTTTTTATAAGAAAAATTCCCAAGCATATCAAGCATAAGAGAAAGATTCATGTCGTCAATCCATATCTCATGCATCAACTACCTAGGTGACATGCTTTCCTAAAGATGTAGTTCACAAGTAATAGGTTTATGAACTAGGAATAAGGAGCATGCAAGCCCACCAAATAGAAGCATGAAATAAAATGAGGGTTCCACAAGGTTCATTTTAATTTTTTTTCAAGTTAAATTTTTATGATTGATTCAAGAAACAATAATTTTAACTCGCAAAACAAGGAGGTGAAGGAATTGAGTGCGCAAACCGTCGTATTGAAGAGGGTGGAAATTGGGATGTGCCTGGACGCCACGCTCTTTCTCATGATGTTGACTTCTATTGTTTTCACATTGAAAAGCCTGAGAAGCCTCCCCCACACTTGTTCTTGTACCTGGCTGCTTTTTATTCAAAACAAACAAAGGGTTGTGGAAACAAAAAGGACTCTACCGGGTCTAGGACCGGGGAGTCTAAATTTATTCGAATGAGAGAGAATGCAGAGAGGAATGCTAGAGTAGAGCATTGAGATCAATTAAATTGATCACATCAACCTCCTTACCTTCATTGTCATCTGGCTCTAGGAAGACTTCTATACGATGACCATTTACTTTAAACTGGTTCCCTCCGTCATCTTGGAGTGTGATTGCTCCATGTGATGCAGCATTAATGATGGTGAATGGTCCTTCCCATTTACTCGGAAGCTTCCCATGACCAAACAACTTGACTCTGGAGTTGAAGAGCAACACCTTGTCGCCTGGCTTGAACTCCTTAGGCTTGATCCTTCGGTTGTGCCATCTTTTGGTTCTATCCTTATAGATCTGGGCACTATGGTAAGCCTTCTCTCTCCATTCCTCTAACTCGGACAGCTATATTTTTCTACATCTCCCGGCCTCCCTAAGATCCATGTTCCATTTCCGGATGGCCCAATGTGCTCTATGTTCCATCTCGACTGGTAGATGACATGTTTTTCCATATACAAGCTGGAAGGGAGACATGCCAATCGGTGTTTTGTATGTTGTCCTATATGTCCAAAGTGCATCTGGTAGCTTCATCTTCCATCCACTCCCCATCTCATTCATGGTCTTCTGCAGGATGTTCTTAATTTGTTTATTTGAAGTTCCTACCTGCCCGCTTATCTGAGGGTGGTATGGAGTTGCAGTGTTGTCCTTTACTCCAAGCTCTCTTAAGAAGTTCCGGAAGGTCTTATCAATGAAATGAGACCCTCCGTCACTTATCACCATCCGTGGTGTTCCAAAACGAGGAAAGATGATCTCATGGAGCATTCTTCGAGCATGCTTGGCATCGGCAGCTCTGCATGGCATTGCTTCTACCCATTTGGATACATACTCAACGGCCACCAAGATGTACTCGCAATCATAGGACTTTGGAAATGGTCCCATGAAGTCAATGCCCCATACATCGAATAATTCCACTTGAAGGTTGTATGTTAGGGGCATTGCGTTGCGGGTAGTTATTCCTCCATGCTTCTGGCAATTCTGACATCTTCGGATGAATTCTTATGTGTCTTCATGCATTGATGGCCAGAAGAATCCACTCTGCCAGATTTTTGCTTGGGTGCGGAATGCACCAAAGTGGCCTCCATATGGAGATGCATGACATTTCTCGATTATCTGGGTGCCTTCGATTCTTGGGACACATCTCCTTAGCAACCCATCAGAACATACTCTGTAGAGGTTTGGGTCATCCCACACGTGACGTCGACTCTCATAGATGAGCTTCTTCTTTTTCTCCCCTAGTGGTACATACTCTGTAACCATGAAATTCACAATGTCTGCATACCAGGGGTTGGAGTCCGTCACCTTCAGTAGCATGTCATCGTGGAGGAAGTCATTTATCAGAATTTCCTGCATGTTAGTCACTTGCATACGCGACAAATGATCCGCAACAGAATTCTCTACTCCTTTCTTATCTCTAATTTCAAGGTCAAATTCTTGGAGTAGAAGAATCCATCTAATTAGCCTTGGTTTAGCATCTTTCTTAGTGAGCAGGTATTTTAGTGCAGCATGATCAGTGTGAACAATAACCTTTGCTCCTACTAAGTATGACCTAAACTTATCGATAGCAAAAACAATGGCAAGGATCTCTTTTTCTATAGTGGCATAATTAAGTTGTGCTCATGTCAAGGTCTTGCTAGTATAGGCTACGGCGTGATGCTTCTTATCTTTGGTTTGGCCAAGAACAGCCCCAACAGCATAGTCACTAGCATCACACATGATTTCGAAGGGCAACGTCCAATCGGGGGGTTGAATGACTGGAGCTGAGATGAGTGCCTTCTTAAGGATATTAAAGGAATCAAGGCACTCATCATCGAAATCAAAGGGAGCATCCTTAGCCAAAAGACTAGTAAGGGGTCTGGCGATATGCGAAAAATCCTTGATAAAACACCGATAAAACCCCGCATGTCCTAAGAAACTATGGATCCCCTTAACATTAATCGGAGGTGGAAGCCTTTCTATGACCTCGATCTTAGCTCTATCCACCTCAATACCCCTCTCGGACACAAGGTGTCCTAAGACGATGCCCTCTCAGACCATAAAGTGGCACTTTTCCCAATTAAGTACTAAGTCCTTTTCCTGGCATCTTTGTAAGACCCTATCTAGGTTCTCAAGATAATGATCAAAAGTTTTCCCATAAACAGAGAAATCATCCATGAAGACTTCCATGATTTCTTTGATCATGTCAGAGAATATAGACATCATGCACCTTTGGAATGAAGCGGGTGCATTACACAACCCGAATGACATTCTCCGATAGGCATAGGTTCTGTAAGGGCTTGTGAAGGTAGTCCTACTTTGATCATCGGGATGGATGGGAGTTTGATGGTAACCAGAGTACCCATCAAGGAAACAAAAGAAAGGAATTCTTGGCAAGGCGCTCCAACATTTCATCAATGAAGGGCAGCGGGAAATGATCCTTTTTTGTTGCCTTGTTGAGCCTTTGATAGTTGATACATATTCTCCAACCCGTGATGGTGCGTTGAGGGATCAACTCATTTCTATCGTTTCTAACGACCGTCATGCCTCCCTTCTTAGGCACTACTTGCACAAGGTTAACCCATTCACTATGAGGAACGAGATAAATTACCCCAACGTGCAAAAGTTTCAAAACCTCCTTCTTAACAACCTCTCTCATTGCACTATTTAGCCTCCTCTGAGGCTCCCTAGAAGGTGTGCTATCAGGATCAATGGGAATGCGATGGGTGCAAAGAGTGGGACTAATTTCCTTAAGGTCTTGGAGTGAGTAGCCTAGGACAGAATGTTGCTTTTCTAGGATTGCTAAAAGTTTAGCAGTTTCTTCCTCGGATAGTCTGTCACTTATGATAACAGGGGCTTCCAGGTTGCCATTTAGGAAAGCATAACCTATGCCAGAAGGCAAGGGCTTAAGTTCAATCGGAGGTTTTGATGGTGGTTCTTCAATAGGTAGCTCAATTGTCTCTTGAAACTCATCCTCCTCTTGGATAAACTCTTTAGCATCTCTTTCTAGAAGGGGTTCAGGAGAATCAAATTGAAGAATAGCCATTACTTCCTCGATTGGCTCTTCCTCGGGGGAAGGATCTGGTAGGGAGTTCCTTGATCGGGAGATCGGCACAGAAAACTTTTCCCTCCCTAGTTTTACGTTGAGACTTCCAAGCATCAGTACATCCATGAGTAATTTCTTAATGGGATGTCCAATTAAGACATCAAAATCCTGATTATCAAAGACATGGAAGTCTAGGATAGCCTCGACATTTGCGTGCCTTACTGTCACATCTTGCAAAATCCCGTATCCTTCTAAAATAGGGCCAAAGGGGCTCTTGAAGGATTTACTAGTTGGTGCCAATGGCGTATCGCCCAAAATGTCACATGCAAAGACACAAGAAACTATGTTGGCACCAATAGTGGGATTATAAAGAACTTCCACCGTGACTCCTCTAATGTCGCATCGAATAGTTGAAGAGGGAGAGCAAATTTGAAATACTTTAGAGGATAGTTCAACCTCTCGCAACCATTCGTCGCTCATAATTGAAGTTAACTCCTTCACCATCTCTTGGAGGAATGCCTCTTCAAGTGGCCCGGGAGGAGAGATGGGAGTCTGGGGTTTCTTTTGGCAACAATACCTTGACGTGTTTCCATAAACTTCAAAAATATCTTCCTCAAAGTCAAATAGGAATTCTAGGGATTGAATTTCTTTTTCCGTAGGTGTTCCCGGTTCGGGTGAGAGCTCAATGGTCGAATCTTGGGGTATGCAAGGAATGGGGTTGGATTCGGCTATTAAGAGTTCCTCATGGCTCGACTTGGCTTCCTCCTGGAGGGGTTCGACGTGATCAGAAAGAAAGGAAGTATTTTCTAGAATACGGTCTAGGATTTCTCTTCCTTCCATCATGGTCTTGTGGACAAATGATCCTCCAGCAGCAATGTCGAGGTATAGGGCAGCTTCCTTATTCAAACCCTCATGAAAATGTTGTAGCAACATCGGCTCAGGAATGGCAAGGTTGGGTCCGGATTTGGATAGCAAATTAAGCCTAGCCCAGGCTGCACCTAAAGATTCCTTCTCATTCTGGCAAAAACCAAGATTTTCCATACGAAGGGAGACAATACGGGACATAGGGAAGAAAGTGAGACAACATTTATCTCGAAGTTCTTCCAAATCACCATTTACACTCCCGATAGTACGAGTGTACAATTGTTTTGCCCTCTCCATGAGGGAAAAGGGAAACAATTTCCACTTTAGAGTTTCCTGTGATGAGGACATCACTCCTAAGGATACATGCAACACTCCTCCAATTCTGGACTTGCAAGGTCCAATGACTAGAGCTCGTGCACGACGACTAAATTTAGAGGTGAGCTCGTTCCTATGTTCTTCATTATATGTCACTTTTGAGAATGGTTTGCTACCTAATGATTATATTGTAATTAGGAACCATGGAGAGGACCAGGAGATGATGGGAGAAGGACTTGGATACGTGGAGGACCAGCAAGGACGTGGAAGCCAAGGTGGAGGCCCAACCAAAACCGACTTCGAGTCTGTTTTGGGGCTCAAGACCAGTCTGCACTAAAACAGATGCCCAAGACGCATACGGACTTGGATTTGGACGTTCTACATATGCACAGAAAGATAAGAAGAAGACCTTTCCAATGCTGCCAGTCTCATATCAAAATTCATCAGGAGTTATTGGAAGTCGTCGAAACAAGAGAGGGTCTAGAATCTGTTTCGATGTTGCGTCGCCTCTTTTTGGCCTTTGGGCTTTGTATCTAGTTGAGCCCAATTAGGGGCGCGTCCAGAGGGTCCTGCACAACCCTAGGGTCTTCATATACAACCACCACTGCGCCATTAGGGTTCAGGTTTTGCCTAGATTATTCTGTTCATAACAGTTTCACCGTCATCATGATTTCTGAGACCCCAACTTGGTGAGATTCATAATACATCTGCAATTGTGTTGCAGTCTTCTTTGTTCTTGCTTGTGTTCTTGATTCGCAGGTAGGGATTAGCCTTCTCGGTGAGGTCAATCGTTTTAGGACGGTTGATAACCAGAGGAGATGTCATGCTACGATTGCGGGGTTTAGAACGTATTGTTCTGAAACCGGATCGATTTGTTTGTCGCCTCCGACCAAATCAACGTATCCAGAACCTTTCGGAAGATCGGGAACCCTTGTCCACATCAACTGGTAATCAGAGCTTCAGGTGCACCGTCAGGTTCGCATTACCCTTAGTTAATTTCGTTTTGTGTTCATCCTATCATCCACAGAAAAGCCCAAAAAAATTATCCCTCTGCCCATAACCACGTGCTTAGCCTTTGCATATTTCAATTTCAGAGTCCATAGTGTTGAGTTTGTGCCCTAGTTATTGTTTAGTCGCTGGTTTGTTTGTGTTTTTGTCATCAGTAGTGTTTCCCTTGCAACCCTAGCCGCCATCCCCTTCACCATCCTCTGTTTTGTTGGCGTTTTGTGCTAGGGTTGATTGATCAACACACCTAGCCTAGTCCCACCCTAATCCCACCCTTAACACGCTCTCAACACCCCGGACCAATCCCCACAAATTCCACTTTCCGCTGTCTCCACACCGCCAAAAAAAATCCTACCCGATTCCAAACCCGACCCCAAACCCAACTCGGGTTTTTGGAAAACCGACTCCGACCCCCCTTCGATAAAACGAGCATAACTTTTTGCTCGGTTGTCTTTTTACAGGAGATTCTTGACTCAAAGTTGGGCATACCACACTCGGCTACGCCCCATGCGCCCTCGTCAAAAAATTCAAAAACAATCAGGAAGATAAAGAGAAAATTGATTTAAGTTTAAACCTGACGTTTTCTGCAACTTCAAGATTTTCTGTAGGCCACATCCTACCTCTGTTTGAGCTGAAATTTGCTGTGGATTCTCCCCCATTGTTAGTGAGTTGGAGAAAAATATCAAAAAAAAAGAAATTTGGGATTTCTACTAGTGCTACATCTAGCCCCCTGAAATTTCTAGATTTGGCTGTTTTGCACTTAGCCCCTATTATCGCCAGTGTGCCTTTGTCTCCTTGTTTCTACTTTGCTATCACTATTGTTCTAGGACATACTTAGACCAGCAACTAGGGACAAGTTACTTGGGCACTTATTCAGCTTTACTATCTGTTTTTTATTTGTGTGCCACTCAAGGTATGGGTGGTTTCCATAATACTCAAGGTATGGGTGGTTTCCATAATACTCAAGGTATGGGTGGTTTCCATAATACTCAAGGTATGGGTGGTTTCCATAACTACAATCATCGTCCACACGGTAACTATGCTCCAGATGACCCGTATGCTAAAATTAAGTTTTCAATTCCTTCGTTTTTGGGTCAGTATGATGGTGATGTTTATCTTGATTGGGAGATGACTGTAGAATAAAAATTTAATGCCCACCTTGTTCCTGAACAACATAGAGTTAGACAAGCCACTAGTGAGTTTAGGGACTTTGCTATTGTTTGGTGGAGTGGTCTAGCTGCTGAAACTAATTTGCCTACCACTTGGGAAGAACTTAAGGTAGCAATGCGTGATCGTTTTGTTCCTCCTTCTTTTTATAGAGAGATTCATAATAAACTGCAATGTTTAGAACAAGGAGATAAAACTGTTCAGGAGTACTTTAGTGAGCTTTAGAAGGGTTTGATTTATTGTGCTGTAGTTGAAAAAGTAGAGGATCAGATTTGTCGCTTTTATTCTGGTTTAAGAAAAGAAATTCAGGACATCCTTGATTATAAAGAAAATTATACCCTCACCCAGTGTTTCTAGTATGCTATGCTTGCAGAGAAAGAATCACAGGGACTTTTCCAGGCTTTTGAGGAGTACAGCAAGTCGAGGAACTCCTACCCCCCACGCTCGACGGGGACTTTGGGGCTACCCAGGCCATCTTTCCGGCCGCCCCCACCAGCAGCTACCAAGGGAACCAGTGTTGTTTCTACAGCCTCAAGATCAGCCCCTACACCTTCTACGCGCTCAGGTAAAACTTCTATGCAGGTACCAGCTAGTAGTGCCTCCTCTGTTACTTCGATGGGGCGCACTACAGGAATTCAGTGCCACCGCTGCCATGGACATGGTCATGTGCAGAAAGATTGTCCAAGTAGGCGGGCATATGTGGCGACAGACGATGGCGGTTACATGAGCACCTCCGATGTGGAGGATGAGGAGGAGGACATCGCTGCCACCAGCAGTGACCTCGTCCTTGGAGGCGGAGACACCACGGGATACATGAACATTATTGTTCAACGTGTCCTTAGCACACAAGTTCATCAGCCCGAGATGATGCAGCGCCACAACTTGTTCCAGATTTTCTTTGTCATCAAGAACCGCCGAGCATGTGTCATCATTGATGGAGGGAACTGCAATAACTTGGTGAGTTTTGATGTGGTCAACAAGCTTGCTTTGACCATACGTCCACATCATCATCCATACTACATTCAGTGGTTAAACGACTCTCGCAAAGCTAAGGTAATACAAACTTGTAGAGTTCCTTTTTCCATTGGTTCTTATGTGGATTCTGTTGATTGTGATGTCATACCCATGCAAGCATGTTCACTTTTATTGGGTAGACCTTGGGAATTTGATAATGATGTTGTACACCATGGTAGAAGTAATAAGTACACTTTTATGCATAAAGGAACTAAAATTACTTTGTTACCAATGACCCCTGCTGAAATTGTACAAGCTGATTTAGAAAGAGCTGCAAGTTTGAAAAATAAAGGTCCTGAAATTCAACAACCTGTTAATTCTAATTCTACACCTAGTAATATTAATGATTCTTCAAGTTCTAAGGGTGCTGGAATTAAATTACAAGGTCGTTCATGTCTTGCAACAAAATCTGAGCTTGCTGAAATTTCTGATAATGATGATATTTGCTATGCTTTGATATGCAAAGAAGCTTTGTTTTCGCTTGATGGTATTGCTTCTAGTGCTTTGCCTCCTGCTGTCACTAACCTTTTGCAGGAGTATGAGGATGTTTTTCCAGCTGAGATACCCCCGGGATTGCCACCTTTGAGAGGGATTGAGCATCAAATTGATTTGATTCCGGGTGCTACTTTGCCAAACCGTGCTGCTTATAGGACCAACCCTGAGGAGACTAAGGAGATACAACGACAAGTTCAAGACCTTTTAGATCGTGGGTATGTTCGTCAATCACTTAGTTCTTGTGATGTTCCTGTACTTTTGGTTCCTAAGAAAGATGGTACTTGGCGTATGTGTGTAGATTGTCGAGCCATTAATAATATTACTATTAGGTATCGTCATCCTATTCCTAGGCTAGACGACATGCTTGATGAGTTATGTGGTGCTATAATTTTCACTAAAATTGATTTGCGTAGTGGCTACCATCAAATTAGATTGAAACTTGGAGACGAATGGAAAACAACTTTCAAAAGCAAATTTGGATTATATGAGTGGTTAGTAATGCCTTTTGGTTTAACTAATGCACCTAGTACTTTCATGCGCTTGATGAATGAGGTTTTAAGAGCTTTCATTGGCAAATTTGTGGTAGTTTACTTTGATGATATCTTGATTTATAACAAATCTGTAGATGAACATATGAATCATTTGCATGCTGTTTTTGATGCTTTACGAGATGCACGTTTATTTGGTAACCTTGAGAAGTGCATCTTTTGCACGGATCGAGTCTCTTTTCTTGGCTATGTTGTGACTCCACAGGGAATTGAGGTGGATGAGGCGAAGATTGAAGCCATAAAGAGCTGGCCTGTACCAAAAACTATCACACAGGTGAGGAGTTTTCTTGGTCTTGCAGGTTTCTACCGCTGCTTTGTCAAAGATTTCAGCACCATTGCTGCACCTTTGCATGAGTTGACAAAGAAGGGCGTTGATTTCCATTGGGGTAAGGTACATCTTGAGTCTTTTGATGCTTTGAAGGATAAACTTACACATGCACCATTACTGCAATTACCTAATTTTGATAAGATTTTTGAGCTTGAATATGATGCTAGTGGTATAGGCATTGGTGGTGTTTTGATGCAAGATAGTAAACCTGTTGCATACTTTAGTGAGAAAATTACTGGGCCTGTTTTGAATTACTCCATGTATGATAAGGAATTATATGCACTTGTACATTGTTTAGTGACGTGGCGTTATTATTTGTTGCCCAAAGAATTTGTTATTTATTCTGATCATGAATCACTTAAGTATATTCATTCTTAATGTAATTTGAACCATAGACATGCTAAATGGATTGAGTTTATTGAGTCTTTTCCTTATATTATTAAACATAAGAAAGGGAAGGATAATGTGATCGCTGATGCTTTATCTAGGCGCTATATTTTATTATCTCAACTTGATTGTAGAATTTTTGGACTTGAGGCAATTAAAGAACAATATGCTGCTGATGTTGATTTTAAGGATGTATTGCTGCATTGTAAAGAAGGTCGTGCATGGAACAAATTTGAGTTGATTGATGGATTCTTGTTTAGAGCTAACCGCCTATGCATTCCAGTTGGTTTCGTTCGTCTTTTGTTGTTACAGGAGGCGCATGGAGGTGGATTGATGGGTCATTTTTGTGCGAAGAAGACAGAGGATATTTTGGCCACACACTTCTTTTGGCCAAGGATGAGGAAAGATGTTGAGCGCTTTGTTGCTCGCTGCACTACATGTCAAAAAGCTAAGTCTCGCTTGAATCCACATGGTTTATACATGCCACTTCCTGTTCCTTCTATTCCTTGGGCGGATATTTCTATGGACTTTGTTTTAGGACTGCCTAGGACTAAGAGGGGGAGTGATAGTATTTTTGTTGTTGTGGATAGATTTTCTAAGATGGCACACTTTATACCATGTCATAAGACTGATGATGCTAGTTATATTGCTGATCTTTTTTTCAAAGAAATTGTATGTTTGCATGGTATGCCTTCTACTATTGTTTCAGATCGTGATGCAAAATTCTTGAGTCACTTTTGGCGCACGCTTTGGAATAAGTTGGGTACAAAGTTGTTGTTTTCTACAACTTGTCACCCACAAACTGATGGACCAACTGAGGTGGTGAACCACACTTTGGGTACTATGTTGAGAGCTATTTTGACGAAAAATTTGAAGCAATGGGAAGAATGTTTGCCTCATGTTGAGTTTGCACATAATCGGGCAACACATTCTACTACCAAGGTAAGTCCTTTCAAGGTAGTGTATGGTTTTGATCCCCATACTCCACTTGATATACTTCCTCTACCTATTCATGAGAGAGTTCATGTTGATGCTAAGGAGCGTGCTGAATTTATTTTACAAATGCATGAGACCACTAGACTTAGCATTGAAAAGATGAATGACAAGTATAAAATTGCTGGTAGTAAAGGTAGAAAAGAAGTAAAACTTGATGTAGGAGATTTAGTATGGTTACACTTGAGAAAGGATAGATTTCCAGATTTGAGAAAGTCTAAATTAATGCCTAGATCTGATGGTCCTTTCAAAATAATTGAGAAGATTAATGATAATGCATACAAACTTGAGTTGCCTCCCGAGTTCGGGGTTAGTCCTACTTTTAACATTTCAGATTTGAAACCATACTTGGGAGAAGAGGATGAGCTTGAGTCGAGGACGACTCCACTTCAAGAGGAGGAGGATGATGAGGATATCACTCCTAAGGATACATGCAACACCCCTCCAATTCTGGACTTACAAGGTCCAATGACTAGAGCTCGTGCACGACGACTAAATTTAGAGGTGAGCTCATTCCTACGTTCTTCATCATATGTCACTTTTGAGAATGGTTTGCTACCTAATGATTATATTGTAATTAGAAACTATGGAGAAGACCAGGAGATGATGGGAGAAGGACTTGGAGACGTGGAGGGCCAGCAAGGACGTGAAAGCCAAGGTGGAGGCCCAACCAAAACCGACTTCGAGTCTGTTTTGGGGCTCAGGACCAGTCTGCACTAAAACAGATGCCCAGGACGCATACGGACTCGGATTTGGACGTTCTACATATGCACAGAAAGATAAGAAGAAGACCTTTCCAATGCCGCCAGTCTCATATCAAAATTCATCAGGAGTTATTGGGAATCGTCGAAACAAAAGAGGGTCTAGAATCTGTTTCGATGCTGCGTCGCCTCTTTTTGGGCTTTGGGCTTTGTATCTAGTTGAGCCCAATTAGGGGCGCGTCCAGAGGGTCTTGCACAACCCTAGGGTCTTCATATACAACCGCCACTGCACCATTAGGGTTCAGGTTTTGCCTAGATTATTCTGTTCATAATAGTTTCACCGTCATCATGATTTCTGAGACCCCAACTTGGTGAGATTCATAATACATCTGCAATTGTGTTGCATTCTTCTTTGTTCTTGCTTGTGTTCTTGATTCGCAGGCAGAGTTTTGCCTTCTCAGTGAGATCAATCGTTTTAGGACAGTTGATAACCAGAGGAGACGTCGTGCTACGATTGCGGGGTTTAGAACGTGCTATTCTGAAGCCGGATCGATTTGTGTGTCTCCTCCGACCAAATCAACGTATCCAGAACCTTTCGGAAGATCGGGAACCCTTGTCCACATTATCATGATATGCTCCCCTCAAGTTGTGGTAGGTCTCATGTAGTGCAAAATGGATTATACAAGTTTCTTAGCATTATTTGTGCATGACCCCAAAATTTTCTCCCCCTTTGGCAATGAACTCATCAAAGAGGCAAAAGAACAAGCAAACACGCAATGCATGAAAATGCAAACCTAAGGAACTTCAACAATTATGCAAACAAGCATTTAGCTTTGCTAACCATAACCATAGTGCCATGAAGTGTAAAAGCAATAGCTCACAATCATACAAAGATCAAAAATAGATAGCAAGGCATAAACACCATGAGCTATACAAGCTAAGCAGAAAGATTGACTAACTTAGATAGAATCAAAGTTGCTTATCATGAGCAAAACTGCCACCACATGTGTAAGTACTCCCATCCAAGGCAAAACAAGCACCAAGTGAATCAAAAGGATACTAGCCAGTATCAATCTCAACTAGGGCAACAAGCATTTGTAGAAAATGAGCTCTACAAACGCTCACATATGCAATAGAGACTCAATTGATCAAGTGATTATTGTTTATCCTCATGTTTCCTCTTATCCATGTGGAGGGTCGCACGACTGGGTATGACAAACACCCCGAGGCTTCAAGTCATAATGTTTGGATTTAGCATTATGAGTAATTCTTGATCAAAGCACTTAGCAGATTTTTCAAGATTATGCACAAGACAAAAGAGCATGCCTTTGCGGCAAAAGGAACACATGTTCCCACAATGTCACATCATGAGCTAAATGTTTGCAAAGCCTTCCATTTCGTGATCACAAGGTGCCAAAGCCAAGACATCCTCTAGACTAGCCTCAATGCAAGTTTCAACAAAGATAAAAGCAATTATACACATGGTGAGCAAGTTTTAACAAGATTAGATCATAAGGTTCACAAGAAGCTCAGTTTACCTTTAAGGTTAGCAAGTTGCTCACATGAGTCTATAACAGGCCATCTAGAAAATCTAAGCATGAGAGATTACCATCACATCCACAAAGCTCAGCTCAAGCTCAATCATAGCAAAGAGAAATGCAAGAAAGCATAAGAATCAAAGCTCATCTACCAATGCATATATTACATATGAGATGCAATGCATAAAAGGTAAGATACATATATCCAAGAGATCACCAACTCCCCCTCAAATGATTCCATAAGGATGACAAACACCAAGTTCCCCCCGAAGAAAAACATGTCTCGAAGCATCTAGGGGCTTGGTGAGGATATCAGCTAGTTGGTTTTTGGTGTCGATGTAATTGAGCTCAACATCCCCCTTCTCAATATTGTCTCTCAGGAAGTGGAATCGCACATTGATGTGTTTGACCTTACCATGTTGGACTGGGTTTTTGGCTATGAAAGTTGCCTAGAGGGGGAGGGGTGAATAGGCAATCTAAAAATTTGACCTGAAATCAAACTTAAATGTGGATTAAATAGAGAATGACGGAACTGCCATCATTCTTTGATGGAACTTCCGTGGTGACGGAAGTTCTGTCACAATAACTAAGGTTCCTTAATTTGGAGGTGAAAACACAATGAAATACAGAATTTAAGAGGTTAGAGATACAATACTTGATAGAAGTGATGCTAGCACGAGGTATAGCACAAGTTCTACAATAAGTAGCTAGCAACACAATGCACAAGATAATCGAGCACAATATATATAGAGAACAACACAAGCACAAAAGGAAAAGCGGGAAAGTAAAGAGAGAGACACAACGATTTTTACCGAGGTTCGGCAACTACACAACATAGTCCATACTTCCACGTTGAGGAGCTACGCAAAGTAGCCGGGTGTCTCTCAACCCTTTTCCCTGCCAAGTAATCACAAAGATCATGCTCGGATTTCTTTCTGCACTTGATTCTTTTCCTCCGGAGGTGAATCACACCTTTACAAACTTTCCCAAGACTCACCACAAGTTTGGGAGCTCTAGGGTGACGCCTAGCCGTCTAGGAATCTTTAATTTCAAGAGTAACAAATGCCTCACGGATGCTTGCCTTGTAACAATGCTTAAGTGCTCAATTTCTCTCACAAGGAAACTCTCTCTCAACCCAACTCTCACAAAGAGATGAATCCTCACAAAGAGGAGTTGGGGAGAGTGCTAGAAGGCTTTGAGAATAATATTTTCATTGGGGAAGTCAGTAGCCTTCAAAGGAGGGGAGAGATGAGCTATTTATAGAGGAGCCTCAAAAACTAGCCGTTGGAGTGCATTTCAGTGACTGACGGAACTTCCGTGAAAACCCACGGAACTTCTGTCATTTCAAAAAGAGTCGTTGCACAGGCTAGGATTCTACTAATACAGGACATGATGGAACTTCCATCATAAGCATGACGGAACTTCCATGACTCTCAGGATGAGAGGATCATGAAGATTCAACCGACAGAACTTCTGACGGAACTTCCATCGCTCTCGGGTTTGCGACAGAGTGAAACTCTGGAACGATGGAACTTCTGACGGAACTTCCATTGCTCCCGGGTTGGCATGTCTAGCGATGGAACTTCTCACGGAACTTCCGATGAAACTTCCTTCATCCCTGGGTTGGCTGTTTTTGGGTCATTTTGTGGCTATTTTGCTTCTCTCATCTCACTTCGGATTTTGCTAAGCATTGAGACTTTGCAAGCACCTATGTGACATCCCTCTTGATAGAGCGGCATGCCTAAACTCAAGATTTAAATATAAAAGAATCTTTCTTCAACTTGAGATTGCATAATTGATACTTGCCACTTTGCTTCATTTGGCTTCAAAAGGAGTTGCCACATGTATTCTTCTTTTAAGCGCCATCACCTAGAGCTTGTGACTTGGAGTATTTGAATCCTTATGATCAACTTCCATTTTGTACTCACAAGTCACTTAAGATCTTCAATCATATTGATACTCCGCAGTATATGACTCTTGTTGCTTGGTTCATCAAGATTGAGCTTCACCTACCCTTCACCACTACTTCGGTCCCTTGGACTAAGCCTTGCTTGCCCTTCTCCTTTGCATAGTTCATCGTGACCCGGTCATGCACAATTCTTCACCACTAAGCTAACTCAACTCACATACAACTTGTATTGTCATTAAGCCTTTGTTTGAAGATCTTTTTTATATTGCTAATCAAGTTGCTTGTAGTTATTCATTCATCTTGTAATCAACTTTGCACTTGATTCCTCTAACTCTTGTTCATGCATAGACCTAATTGTTTATGAAACCTCATTGTGTTGATGATCAAGCTCCTCATGAGTGTCCTTTCATCATGTCATGATATTGTCCATTATCATACTTTGATTCTGTACAAGCATTGTCTCGTGGGACCAAATCAACTCATGAACTTTCATGTCTCATAACTAGAATCAATGTACAATCTCAATCATATTCATTTCAGCCATAGAGTGTACATCCAAGATTTTAATCCCTGCTTATATACTTAGAAAGAATCATTAGACCTTTAATCATGTTATCATTCAATACACCAAAACCCACTAGGGGCCTAGATGCACTTTCAGGCTAAGCATATGGCACTGGAGTTATCACACATGTGTGGAACATCCTTAAAAGTTAACCCATAGTCTCTCCTGGTAGACACAATCCATAGGATTTGTGAGCAGCAGCTAGCAGCAGCAACATACTCAACCTCTGTGGTGGATTGGGCAATACTCGATTGCTTATGAGAAGACCAACATATCAAAGAAGTACCCAAGAAATGGCAAGTACCAGAAGTGCTCTTCCTATCAATTCTACACCCCGCAAAGTCCGCATCCGAATACCCAATGAGATCAACAGATGAAGATGCAGAGTACCAAAGACCAAACTCAAGGGTGTATTTGAGATACCTGAAGATGCGCTTGACAGCCTTGCAATGAGTCACCCTTGGGGAAGCTTGAAAACGAGCACAAAGACACACCACAAAGTGTATGTCAGGTCTTGTCGCTGTCAGGTACAAGAGGGAGCCAATCATGCTCCTGTACTCCCTTTGATCCACTGCTTCACAGTCTTCATCAGGGTCAAGAGCCATTGTAGTGGACATTGGTGTAGACAATGGCTTCACATTGACCATGTCGATCTTCTTCAAGAGATCCTTCGTGTACTTGGCTTGATGTATGAAAGTGCCTTGCTTGCACTGCTTGATTCGAAGCCCAAGAAAGAAGGTGAGCTCTCCCATCATCGACATCTGAAATTCACTTTCCATAACTTCCTGAAATCTGGACATAAGAGCATGAGAGGAACCACCAAAGATGATATCATCCACGTAAATCTGAACCATTAGAAAATCATTGCCATGCTTTAGAGTGAACAAGGTTTTATCAACACACCCCATGACATACCCATGCTCTAGCAAGAAGGTCTTAAGCCTAGCATACCATGTGATGTGGACAAGGATTCCCGATCTTCCGAAAGGTTCTGGATACGTTGATTTGGTAGGAGGCGACACACAAATCGATTCGGCTTCAGAACAGCATGTTCTAAACCCCGCAATCGTAGCACGACGTCTCCTCTGGTTATCAACCATCCTAAAACAATTGACCTCGCCAAGAAGGCTTATCCTTGCCTGCAAATCAAGAACACAAGCAAGAATAAAGAAGAATGCAACCAAATTTGCAAATATACGATGAATCTCACAAGTTGGGGTCTCACAAACCGATCAAATGGCAAAACTGTTATCAACGGAATAATCTAAGCAAAACCCCAAACCCTAATGAAGTGGCGGAGGCTGTATATGAGGACCCTAGGGTCGTGCAAGACCCCTGGACGCAGCCCTAAGTGGGCTCAACTCGATACATGGCCCAAAGACCGATTACGGTGTCGCAGCACCAGGACAGATTCTGTACATCGACTTGTTTCGACGATTGCTGACAGCTCGCGACGAATTTTGATATGGGACCAGTTGGGTTGGAAATATCTTTTCGTTATGTTTCCAGGCATATGTAGAACGTCCAACTCCGAGTCCGTATGCATCTTGGGCGTCCGTTTTAGTGCAGACTGGTCCTGGGCTCCGAAACAGACTCGAAGTCGGTTTTGGATTGGGCTTTCACCTTGACTTGGACGTCCTTGCTGGCCCATCACGCCTCCAATCACCTCCTCAGCTATATCATCATCATCTCCATGGTTCCTAACAATAATTAAATCATTAGGTAGCAATCTATTCTCAAAATCACATAAACAAAACATTAGAAACGAAGTCACCTGTAAATTCAGGTGATGCACATGAACTTTCATCTTAGTTAGAGGAGTGTTGCGTGTATCCATAGGTGTGATGTTCTTATCATTCTCCCCCTTTTGAATTAGAGTCGTCCTCGACTTGATCCCATCTCTTTCTCCGAATATTTGTCTCAAATCTGAAATATGAAATATAGAACTATTCCCAAACTTGGGATGCACCTCATATTTATATGCATTATAAAAATTATCATTAGAATGTGAAACTACAGTAGAAGGCATGTTACACAACTGAACAACATCTTTGAAAAATTGGCCAGCAGTATGAACATCATCCTCACTCTTATGACAAGTTAGAAAATGTGTGATCTTAGAAACAGTAGAAAAACTTGACATGACATGACATGACAATTTTTATTGCAGTTTTCTAGTGTCTCATTGAGTTGCACAACACAAGGAGGTTTCAATGTTGAAGAAATATAAACTCTATGCACCATAAACAAACCTCTATGATCATAATAGCCAATAGCATGAAAATTATTTCTTGTCAATAAAGGAAATTTAGTTTGAGAAAAGATTTTCTTCTCAATAGCATTTAGATCACAAAGAACATCAAATTCAATATAACCCAAAGTGTTTAGAGAAGTCAACAATTTCTGCTCATCCTTTTCACATGTAACTAAAATCAAATGTTTTATTTTAGCACCATTAGGTGAATCATAAGCAAAAGCATCAAGCTCATTCATTTGTTGTGGCAAAGGTATAAGTGAAGCATTGGCACACAACTCCTCTTTATCACAAGGACCAATAGATAAATCAACTTGTAACAAAGAAACATCATCATAAGGTTCCAATACAGCAAGATTATTGGAATAATTCATCATGTCAAGAAAGCTTTTACCTGAAGCAACAACCTGTTCTTTATCTTTTCCACTATCATCTTCTTTATGTAGATGTTCAAATGTATTAGTTGCAACAAGAGGCAAAGAAATATGTTCATCCTCTAGTAATTCAGATTTTGATGGAAGTGTTGCAACATTTGAAATAGCCCATTCTATCCTAAATGGTTCATTCTTTCTTCTCTCAAATCTTTGTTGGTCCTCTTCTAAAATTTCAGCAGCAGTCATAGGTTTAAGAGTAACCCTTCTACCATTGTATTTAAATGAGTAGCTATTAGCAATGGCATTATGTGAAACATTATTTGTAGAAATCCAAGGTTTACCTAATAACAAATGACATGCTTGCATAGGTACTATATCAAATTCTGCACTATCCTTGTAAGAACCAATAAAAAATTCAATGTGTGCAATTTGATCTACCTTTATCTTATCACAAGAATTTACCCATTGGATGTAGTATGGACATGGGTGTGGTTGTGTGGTCAAGCCAAGCTTCTCGATCAACTCCATGCTTGCAATGTTGTGGCTACTCTCTCCATCAATGATGACACGACAACGTCGATCCTTCACAACAAAGTGAGTCTGGAATAAATTGTTCAATTGATTTTGCTCTACCTTCTCCATTTGAGAACTGAACACTCGTTGTGCTACAACACTCTTATCATCATGAGATGCCATCAATTCATTCCCATGAGTATTGGAACCTGTCATTGTTAGTAGCAAACAAGAAAACATACAAAAGTATATTTTTCTATCACTACTATGTAATAACGGTGGAAACTCTCAACAAGAAAATGGAAGCATCTCACCAAGCCCTTACAAAGTTCTTAATTACAGCAAGCAAAGGATACCTTGGAGAGTGTGAACTGACAATTGTGAGAGTCAAAAATTTGTGCCTGTTCAGAAGGATATATATGGAGCTTGAATAGGCAATATTAGGTAGCAAGGATTAGCAAAATCTCAATTCAGAAATTACAAAACTGAATAATAGTCCCAAGCTAGTCCATGTCACCGGCCTAAACTTGTCTCGGACCTAGTTCAAGGAAGCAAGCGAATGACTTAACAAAGAATGCAAAGGCTGCAAGCAATTCTAAATTTTTATCTTTGCCTTTTTCTACTTCTCTTTTTTTGTGTGGCTTTTTCCTCTTGTGCACTTTTGCCTTTTTCTTTTCTTTTCTTGTGAATCAGAACTGCAGCAAGGTATTAGTACTAGAAAGAAAAAGGAAAATATATTCTAGCATAAGCAATATTATGATCTGAATATGATAGTCACAGAGATAGATAATATATTATTCCAAAACTCTCAATGTGTGCAACAAACTGAATTTTTTTTTCTCTTGATTCTCTATGAACAAGGACATGCACCACTCAAATAAGACCAAAGAACAAGCACTAGACCAGCAATACAATGACCTTGTAGGGACTAAAATTCAGAGAAGCAAACTAAACTGAAAATTGCATAGCACAAGGGGGATATAGGACAGCAGAAACATGACGAACAAATATTTTTGTAGGGTAGTTTTCTGGAGTTTATGACTGAACAAAATAACAGAGATAAGGGTGAACCTAATGGTGTACCTGAAGCTCTGATACCACTTGATGTGGACAAGGGTTCCCGATCTTCCGAAAGGTTCTGGATACGTTGATTTGGTCAGAGGCGACACACAAATCGATCCGGCTTCAGAACAGCACGTTCTAAACCCCGCAATCGCAGCACGACGTCTCCTCTGGTTATCAACCGTCCTAAAACGATTGACCTCGCTGAGAAGGCTTATCCTTGCCTGCAAATCAAGAACACAAGAAAGAACAAAGAAGAATGCAACCAAATTTGCAAATATACGATGAATCTCACAAGTTGGAGTCTCACAAACTGATCAAACGGCAAAACTGTCATCAACAGAATAATCTAAGCAAAATCCCAAACCCTAATGAAGTGGCGGAGGCTGTATATGAGGACCCTAGGGTCGTGCAAGACCCCCTGGACCCAGGCCTAAGTGGGCTCAACTCGATACATGGCCCAAAGACCGATTACGGTGTCACAGCACCAGGACAGATTCTATATATCGACTTGTTTCGACGATCGCCGATGGCTCGCGATGAATTTTGATATGGGACCAGTTGGGTTGGAAATATCTTTTCGTTATGTTTCCAGGCATATGTAGAACGTCCAAATCCGAGTCCGTATGCGTCCTGGACATCCGTTTTAGTGCAGACTGGTCCTGGGCTCCAAAACAGACTTGAAGTCGGTTTTGGATTGGACTTCCACCTTGACTTGGACGTCCTTGCTGGCCCATCACATCTCCAATAACCTCCTCAACTATATCATCATCATCTCCATGGTTCCTAACAATAATTAAATCATTAGGTAACAATCTATTCTCAAAATCACATAAACAAAACATTAGAAATGAAGTCACCTGTAAATTCAGGTGATGCACATGAACTTTCATCTTAGTTGGAGGAGTGTTGCGTGTATCCATAGGTGTGATATTCTCATCACCATGCCCTAGGTTCTTGCTTTAGCCATACAAAGCCTTCTGAAGCTTGTACACATGGTCTGGGTATTTGTGGTGCTCAAAGCCAGGGGGCTGCCTCGCATACACTTCTTCGTCTATGAAACTATTTAGGAAAGCACTCTTGACATCCATTTGATAAAGTCTAATGCCCTTGGAGGCAGCAAATGCAAGCAAGATCCTAATGGCTTCTATGCGAGCAATAGGAGCAAAGGTTTCACCATAATCTAAGCCCTCCACTTGGCTAAAACCTTGAGCAACTAGCCTAGCCTTGTTTCTCACAACCTCACCATCCTCCCCATGTTTGTTTTTTAACACCCACTTGGTTCCTATGACATTAACATTTTTGGGAGGCTCTACAAGGGTCCAGACTTTGTTTCTCTCAAAGTTTTCCAACTCCTCATGCATGGCATTAACTTTATTAGATAGTGTGTGTCCAACATCTCGGGGTTCAAAGGTTGCAACAAAGAGAGAATTGGTAAAGCAAGCAAGATGTACAGACCTTGACCATGTTGTCCTCTCATAGAGATTACCGATCATCTGTTGGAGTGGATATTGATGCTGAATATGGTGAGGAGCCTCTCTCTCAGAGTGTACCTCCCCCTCAACCACAGCTGGAGCTTGCTCAACAGCCGCTGAAGTCGATGTAGAAGCTTCTGGACCCTCTGCTGGAGTAGTGGTACCAGCAGGAACAAGCTCAGCTGACAGATGAAGTGAATCATCGTCATCATCATCAAAGTCTTGTAGGTCCTCTTCTACAAAGATGTTCTCCTCCATCTCCTTGGTACCTGCAGTCTCAATCATATTGCTTGCACAAGAGTTTGATTCATCAAAAGGTTACATCGCAGGATTCTACGATGGTGTTAGTTTCCAAATTCAAAACTCTGTAGGAATGACCATGAAGAGAGTAACCAAGGAAGATGCCATCAGAAGACCTCAACTCAAACTTGTCAAGATTGCCACGCTTGAGAATAAAGCACTTGCAACCAAAGGCACGCAAATGAGAAATCGAAGGCTTTCTTCCAAAACGCAGCTCATAAGAAGTCACATTAAGAATTGAGCGCAAGAAAATCCGATTGGAAACATAGCAAGCGGTGCTAATGGCCTTAGCCCAGAACCGCCTCGGCGTCCTATGCTCATCGAGCATCGTCTGGGCCATCTCCGCCAGGGTTCTGTTCTTTCTTTCGACCACTCCATTCTGCTGGGGAACATGAGGTGCTAAAAACTGATGCTCAATACCATGCTCAAGACAGAAAGCATCAAAGGAGTTCTTGAACTTGGTGCCATTATCACTGCGGATTGCTCATAATGCACAAGGGAATTCCATGAACAATCTCAAAGCTAAGCTCTGAAAGTGATGAAACACTTCATCCTTGCTCTCAAGAAAGTACACCCAAGAGTAGCAAGAATAGTCGTCAACAATCACAAGAACATACCACTTCCCACCCGCCGAACGAACCCGAGAAGGACCAACAGTGTCCATGTGAAGCAACTCTCCAGGGCATTCATACATCACCAAATTGATTGGTGGATGAGAAGCGGCAATCATTTTCCCATGACGACAAGGAGCACAAACCAAATCCTTATCAAATTTGAGCTTAGGCAATCCTCGAATCAAACCTAAGCCACTCAAGCGACATAACAAGTCGAAGCTCATGTGACCCAGTCTCCTATGCCATTTCCAGAGCTCAGAAGAAGATTGAGCAAACAAGCAATTGTGAGAACCAGGAGAACCAGCAAAATCAGCCTAAAAAACACTACCAATGCGAGAAATCCCACAAACCAAGGAACCACTCAAATCAAGAACACAAGAAGCATTCGACTTAAAGCGTACTTCCAAACCAACATCAAGAAGCTGAGAGACAGAGAGGAGATTGTACTTGAGATACTCAACCAAACCAACATCCTTGAGAGTGAATTTTTCATTTCCCTTTACCACGCCTCTTGCCTTCACTCTCCCTCTCTTGTCATCTCCAAGGTCACATACTCCCGCCGCTTCAAGGGAGTGAGGCTGGAGAACCACTTTGTATCTCCGGTCATGTGGCGCGAACACCCAGAGTCCATCAACTATTTGTTCTCCAAGCCTCCACCTGCTGCCTCGCTTATGTCGGAGTCGGATCCAAAGTCGGTGTCGTGGTCGTTCTTTGCCATGAAGCAAAGCCCGGTGAAGTCATCCTTCCTCTTGACTCGTGGCTTCTCATCCTCCTCCTCCGAGCTTGAAAGGCCTTCGCTTGATGTGAGGTCAACGTAGGCGTGTGCAATGGCCTTGGTGAACTTCTTGGATTTCTTGTCCTTCTTGTAGAAGCGGTTCTTCTTCTGCTTGGAGTCTTCAGTGTTGTTGTCGTGGTACCCAGTCTTCTTCTTCTTCTTGGGACAGTCAGCAATGAAGTGTCCTGGGTCACCGCACTCGAAGCAGGTTCTTGAATCACCTCCTCTTCTCTCCTTCCGGTTGTTGTAGAACTTCCTGAACTTTCTTGTGAGCAAGGACAGCTCCTCATCAGGAATGCACTCCATCTGTCCATCGAAAGCTACAACAAGAGAAGACAAAGCAAACTCCAAAGAAGACTTGTCAAGTGAGGGGTTAGTTTCATAAGAAGCACAACTGTGATTACCCTTCTGAGAACTAGAAAGCAAGGCCATGCTAGAAGCAGGAATAGCAAGATTAGGACGAGATTTCCTAGATAGTTCGTGAGAGTTTAGCTTGTTATACAGTTGCTCACAGTTCAAGGTATTGAATTCATCAGTTTCTTCTAGAGCAGCAGTTTTCACCCCCCAAACATTTTCATCAACTGAGTACAGCAGTTGCTTAGCTCTATCATTATCATTATACACAAGGTTACCACAAGCCCTCAAGTTGAACACAATTGCCTCAAACCTACAAAAGGTGTCATCTAGTGACTCGCCAGGTTTTTGTGCAAAGGTTTGGTACTGTCTATTATAAGAATCTTTACGCATAGACTTGACTTGGTTGGTACTCGCATGGTAAGTACAGAGCTTAACCCACATAGCATGAGTAGTGTCAAGGTGTGCATCCCTATCATATTCACTCCTACCAAGTGCAGAGAGCAGAATATTGACAGATGTGGAGTTATTCTCATACCTGACTAACTCACCTGTAGATGCAGTGTTCAGGTCCTGTGGTACAGCATACTCCTGCTCAACAATCTCCCAAATTGCACGACCTTGACTCAGCAGATACGCCTTAGTTCGTGACTTCCAGTAGGAGAAGTCCTCTCCATCGAACATCCACAGCTTAATAGCGTGCTTCTCCATGTCGCCTTCGGATCACAAAGCCGGTGAAGGTCAACTAGTGATCAAACTGGCTCTGATACCAGACACTATTGAAGAAAAGATGTATTGTTATAAATAGTTTATCTTAATCCATAGGCACATAATGACTTATGATTTTGCATATGTAGGCATTGCTACCTTCTCTAACTATGTCTTTTTTTCATAATTTTTTACTGTCTGCATAGTGTTATCTAAAAATTTAAATACTGTTTGTTGAAAGGTTATGAAAATAATTGAATTTATTCTACCAGAACAATATTTATTTTAAAGATAAAACTATGCAAATAGTGAAAAATTTATGAAAAAAGCACATAGTTAGATAATGTAGCAATGCCTACATGTGCAAAATCATAAGTCATTATGTGCCATATGCATTAAGATAAAATATTCATAATGACATATCATTCCTGCTATAGTGTCCTAGGGACAAAAGCCTTGGTTTTCGATGTCGTATGGCAAATATCAACTTTTACAATGTCCTGTGGCCAAATCTAACTTTTTTATAGTCTCCCACAACAAAATTTCCCTAAATAATTAAATCACTTTGATTTGATGATTGGAAGTGTTTATCACTCGAAAGTGATTGATGTCACTCTGATCCAACAACTATTGCTTGGGTTGATGAAGTGAGTGAATGTTTCTTAAAAGGATTAAATAACAAAAAGACTACATGATTACTCTTGTTTGGACTCTTGCATTATTTGTAGATTTCCAAATGTTACAAGAGTGGGGGGGGGGGGGGCTACATCTAATTAGGTGCACCAGGTTAATTGAAGATTTTATTATATATGAGGTCTTCTTAATTTCAGACCTGCTCATGTTCTACATATGGAAGACCTAGTCCATAAGGCGCAGCTAAAAAAAACACTTGGGGCCTGCTATGGAATACTTACCTTATTGGTATCCAAAGCTTGGCCTTATGTCAGATGACATGAGGATGGGTAGCAGGGAGGAGCCGACCAAGTCAGAGTAACCCACAAGGAATATTGGAGATATAGCTGTAATAATTGGTCTTGTAGCATCCGATTGGTATTTTTCATGTAATCGCTGGCTCCTAGATATATATAAGACAGATAGGTCCTTCAAAGACATCGACAATCAATGCAACACACCATACATAGGATGTAGGATATTTACTTCTGTCGAGAGAGTCCAAACCTATTGAAATCGTTTCTTTGTGCTAACCATCATGTTCTTGATCGTTGTGTAGGCTTACAAATATATTGCCGAAGATAAGTCTCAACACTCTCAACACATCACTTCACTCTTGTGATAGTTATCTTTAGTCCAGACATGTTCTCAAAACAGTAAAGTAAGAATTTGGCATGTGCTATGCATTGGTGGTCCAGTTCATTTTGGGCTCGACTATGTGGTTTCGGATGTAAACCTGCCTCATTTTGTGGAATTTGCGGTACTATAACTCGCTGCACAGTGCACCATACTGAAAACAAGATCCTTATCACTCGCTGGCAGAGTGCCAAGGAGTTAGTTCGTTTGTAGGTCCCAAAACGTCTATCCTTTTGCTGTTCCTAGAAGGGTCTAGATATAAGATTGAGCGTCCGTATCCAACGCAGACAATGGTATCAAGCAAATGTGTTAATAAGGATCCGTGTGGACAAAAACTATGAATATAGTTGAATTTATTACTAGATGATGCGTGTGGACAAAAACCTTTTATAGTAAAAAAAATTCTATTTATAAATTTTTTTAATAAAGACCCGTGATAATGCATGGGTATTTTACTAGTTAATTATTAAGCATAGAGTAACCATACATCCCCAAATTCATACGTCATTACTATCAAATGAGTGGTTGTTAATCATTCACAAGAAAGTTGTGAATCAATATTTGCAACCTGCATATGTGTCAGGGGTGCAGATGGTGAAATCTGATTGACTGTTAAATCTGTGGTCACCACTAAGTGCCTTCAAACATAAAGTCCAAAGCTATCTTAGTTGAGAACTTTTACGGTATATATTACTACCAGTAATTACTGGTAGTAATTAAAATCTGATGGTTCAGATTAGTTGTCCTCCTACTACTTTTACCGCTAGTAATTTAAGTAGGAATAATTTTACAAGGATATTATTGGAATAAATCAAAATGAATGAAAGAGTTATGATTTTTTTTGTTATTTAGAGTGAAGTGTTTTAATCTTACGAAAGACACTAATGTTCATTATTGAGATCATTCTGTTTCATATGTAATATTAGGGTTCTTTCTGGCGGCGGCGGCGTTTGAGGAGGTATCGGGAGGATGCGACATCTGTGGCATGTGTGCATCGGGTCTGGCACTAGGCCGCGAGGTTTTCCTCATCGGGTTCAGCTTCACGATCTGGTGGACGAACTCACAGGCGTGGCTCGTGCTGGCGGCCATGCTGTTCCTGCGCAAGAAATTTGTGTCCACAGCAGTTTGTGGACGTATCTGACATTTCTTTGCTATCTGCTTCAAATGCCTCTCGTCGCTGCTCACTATGTGGGTTGTGAGCATAATGTTGTCTACATGTTCGTGACTAGATGTCTACAGCAGCTTCCCGCTCTCACTCAAGTTGAATGGGGAAGGTCAAGTGAAGAAGAAGGAATATGTTTTTCTAGTGGTTATTTGTGCAGAAGCCGATCACTAGATAGTTCATAATACGATGTGATAATTCTTTCATGTATTCGATCAGAGGAAGAACGAAAAAGGGAACAAAAGAAAGGAGAAAGAAAGATCTGTAGCTCTTTGTTTCATATAGTAGATAAGATGAAAGATTCGATTCTTTGTAAATGTAATTCTTCTTTCTTAAGGCTGTTTGACTCCTCTGCGATGGAAATCACGGCGTCGCAGGCACCAGCAGCCAGCGCAAGGCCAGAATCTATAAGAGACGTATGTACTGATGTAAATAAATGAATATACTTCTTAATGACAAAATTACCCTTTTAATTACCACCAGTAATTTACTGGTGATAATATGTATCATAAAAGTCCTCATCTTAGTATCTTACTAACAGGCTCTTAGGTCACAATATTTTTCTTACTCTTTCGTCACTCATAATATTTGCCTATTTGCTCCCTTTGTTCATCAACGATGTTGCTGAAATATGGTGATACTGTTAACGCTTTGTAAACACATGAATAGGCAGGAAGTCTTCTACATCTTTTTTTAAAGATAAATCAGTGACTGAATTTACCAAGATGATTTAGCATTTTTCACTTGCTACAAGAAGTACCAGGTACAGGAGGGGCTTTTAAACCGTTAGATCAGCTTCATCGGACAGCGAGAAAACTCTGGTACCGACTTCCTCGGTGAAGGACTAAAACTAAACTTTAGTCTAAATTTTAGTTCTAGAAAAATAAATGAGAGGACTAAAAATAGAGCTAAACTATAACTCCAGAGAAGAAAAGGGGCTAAAAGGAGGACTAAATTTTAATCCTCGAAGAAGTGCTAAAATTTAACCCAAATTTTAGGAGCTAAATTTTATCTCTTGAAGGAATCAAACACCCCCTGAAATTTGCGATGCTCAACGAGACGCGATCACAGCCTTGCTCATGGGCAAGGGCAACGACCCCGGATCGAACAGCCTCCACCCTAGGCTACCCGCAGTGGATGCCGCTCTCAGTAGCCGTGATGGCCGCGGTGGAAACGAATTGTGCAGCCAGCGGAGCGAGATAGCTGAGGCGGCGGCCAAGAACGTTTTCTTTTGTTTTCAGGTAGTGTGACCTTTAGACAGCAATGAGATTCCGATCTTGCCCCTGGCTTATGGACGGTCGTTAGATGATTTTTGGTACCTGTACCTTTTGAAGCATTGGAAAAAACGCTCATACTAGAAAGACATCATACAATCAACCTTTTATCAGTTTTCGTTGATGCATTCCTACACAGGTGATGACCAGGAACATATGTGTGAGAATATATCATGTATCCTGTTCAACCAGACCGAATGATTAATCAAAAGAATGACTAACTGTTTGGGATTGTAGTCATTAAACATGACTTCCTACTAACTATTGTTCAGTTATTGTCCACCAATAGTTCTGGAAGATCATTTCGCTGCTCTCATATGTTCTACGTTTCTTGCTGGCAAGCAGTTTGTGAATATAACAACCATAAAGTATGTACAGATCGCATCTGGTCAGTCATCTATGGAAATGTTGTTTGACTTCTGGATGCTTTGTGAGTTGGATGCATATGTGATCCATTTATACAAGCAGCATCTATGTGGAAACCGGTGAATTCCAGTAGTGGACATGCCTTTACGTAATTAATCTCATGTATTTGGTGGGTTTTGCCTTTTCGTAATATTAAAGTATATATCATATGACTTGATGTGGCTAGTCTTTGTATGTAGGACAGATGACAAGCTGGACACGTAATAAAAGCTACATTCTAAAAAGAATAATTACTGGCTACTAATGAATGGTTACAATGTTCCTGTCACGAAAACGTAGTTTTGGACTTCAGTTCCGTTTCTTTAATCTATTTATATTCACAGTTATCGTTGTCCATGTCACGTTCTGAATAAGTCACCAGCGGATTACACAACTCCATTTTCCAGTCGCATTAACACATTTGGCAAAAGACTGCATCGTGCATAATCAGCTACGCTGTACAAAAGCTAAGATACTACGACAAGTTAAATTATTGCGCCGAACGATTAATGTTCCCATCTTAAAATCGTGGCCATTTTAAAAGTTTTGTTCGCTACATAGTCAATATTTCATTAAGGTTTACTCCCACTAGCTAGGGAGACAACGCGGTCCACTTTCAGGCATTATTTTTTAATCCAGCTCACTTGTCACTAACGCCCCACAGGTCAGTCATAATTTAGTATTTGGCCTCACTTGTCAATATTTTATTGAATTTTGTTACAAAGTCGGGACTAATGATATAAATATTTCCTCTTGCTTGACATCGCCCACTGGTCGACTAATGATTGGGCTTCAAAGATTGCGGAAGTGATGAGGAAATAGTTTGGACTGAAGCCAAAGCAACAAACGTACATGTATCAACATTTGTATCCTCCAAGGTATGACTTGATTCCTATGCCGAGTCGATACAGGCCGCCAGAGTTTACTAAGTTCACTTGACAAGATAATACTATTATTGGTAGTCCTTATGCCTAACAGAGAAATCCGCAAGCATACAGATGTCGATGTAGCCTTCACCAGGGAGTATTCTAAAGTATCGAATCCATAGGGAACAATAAGTGAAATTCTATCCTAATCCAATTCTAGTGAACCAGAGAGAAGGATAACAACGGGTTGAGAGGGTCCTCCAGCCTTGGCTTCATGTGACAACTTATATCCAAATAATCATCAGACTCCAATATTTACTCTTGTTTACTTTGGGGCATAGTCGTTCGAGGTACAGAAAAGGATGAGAAGGGACCTCGGCTAAAACTACCATCAACACCTATGAGCCCAACCCGAACATGGTGGAATACAGAGGGTAGCTCAGTGCTGTCACCACCTAACTACCGACCACACAGCCTATGGGGTTGGGAGCAAATTTAGATAATTCTAAGTTTATACACCACGTATACACTTACAATTACTACTCTAACCATGTTAACTAAAGGCAGAGTAACCATAGTCAAATAAAGTAAAAGACTTTATCTATCATGGACTAAGAACCCATAAACAAGATATAAATAAAAAAACCTTCAATAATTAAATGAACAAAAGAATGTCTACATGTTATCCGGCCGAAAGACCGAGACTCTACCCTTGGTGGAGAATCATCCCCGAGGCACATGGTGGAGAAGGAGCCGACATCCCCGACTCCTTCCCGGACTTCTACCGCTCATTCTCACTCCCTATTGTAATACATTTCTGCAGCATGGCGCTTGTTGTTCTCCTCTTAAATTGTTGATCTTTTCTGCCGAATTCCCCTCAATTTATAGGTGGCGATGGGCCGGGAGTCATTTGTAGGTGAAGGAGGGTCGGTAGGCCAAAGGGCGGCCATGTGTGCCGGGCGGCCGGGCATGCTGGGCAGCATGCACCGCCGGGTGGCAGGCAAGGCCGGGCGACGCTTGGATCATGTCGGTTTCCCGATCGACCTTCTCCCGATGGCTAGGAATGCGTCCCGAAGGAGGTTGTTGGGTCGGTTGGCCTTTTTCCTGCGGTTTTATGTCGGTAGGCGTGGTAGGTCAGGCAGTAAGCTTGATGGGCCTAATGGCTTGGTAGGGCGGGTGGCAAGCCTGCCAGGCGGCACAACTCACTGGGTGGCAGCCTAGGCCAGGTGCCGACCCCCTCTGGATCGCCCCTTGACTTCTCTCGGTGAGGCCACTTGGTGGCCTTCCCTTCCTTAGCCATATTTCATCATTCTAAATCCGGGAGGAGAAAACAGCATCATGGTGAAGTGTTTTTGCAAAACCGGTCGGGTCAGATGTTCAGCCTGAAAATGACCCCGGTTAACCAGCCGGGTGGCTGGTTTCAGCCGTATATGACCCTGTCGGTTGGTTCCTGATTTCTTCCTGAAAACGACCCCAGTTAACCAGCTGGGTGGCTGATTTCAGGCGTATATGACCCCGTCGGCTGATTTTAGCCTAAAAACAACCCTGTCGGCTGGTGAAAATGGTCGTTTCATAGTAGTGATTGGCTGAAATGGTATTTTCACATGTTTTTACATATTTTGACCCTATAGCACTTGCAACCACATATTTCACGAAAGGGAATTTACGACTACCAACACCCCCCCCCCCACACACACACACACACTTAGGACTTTGCTCATCCGGAGCAAAGTAAGAAATGAATACTAGGAATGAGTAAAATCTAAGCTAATTCTCATCATGCTTTGCATATATAAAGACTACTCCATGACTCCTCATGCCCATACGATTTTAGGTGGCTAAATACCTTGTCTTGAAATGTTGAGAGATGGAACAACATAGAGAAGTCTTACCTTTCTTTTTCCCAAGGAACTTCAATTTTGTTTTCTCTTTTCAATAAAAATAAGCTCCAGTTCACAAGTTATTCTCAATTGATGCTCTCGAATCGCTCAATATGGTTTTGGTTCCTCACTTAGGCTAGTGGCCAAATTTTCCCTATATACTAAAGCTTATGTGGAGCTCAAGGTAAGGAAGCATACTTGTATTTCATATATCAACTAAGTCAAAAACTGGACCCAAGGGGGAAACAAGTCATGAATTATGATCAAGCCATGTGCCCAATTATGAAATGTATGGATGGATGATGGACGACAGGTGCTCCGTTTGGAGTGACCTCTCTCTCTTCCATTTGATTTATTTTTTTTACATGGGTTATTTTAGCACTCATGATTCATTTTTTGCTTTCTTTTTTTCAAATAGCTATATAGCCCATATCTCTTTTCGAATGACTGTTGGAGAGAGATCAACAAATATAGTGGAGCACTTTCTTCAATGAGTGGATTATGGAGATGATGTATAGGAACTTCTAGTGTAGAAGTTCCAACATATGGAGTGGTTGGGGTGTGGACATGAACTTGACCAATAACACATAACAAGCATCTCACAAGGGTCACAACAATTTGACAAAGTTCAATGAAAATAGAAGTAGCAAATGCAATACGTTTTTAGCAAGATCATCTAGCTTTGATAGGAATAAACTCATCATTGAAAAGATTGTGAATCTGAAGTTCTCATTTATAAGCTTTTGAAAATTAAAAATAAAGGAAGTTCGCTTGGTTCCAAGAAAGGTTAAGTTCTCTACGGTCATATCACATCTACCAACAATTTAGACAAGGTTTACCTACGTAATGAGGATTTCCCTAGGGCGATGAAAGAAAACAAGGAACAATCTTTATATATCAAGCATGAATGAGAAGGAAGTTATATTTTAGTTTCCATTTATCATGCTTGCTGAAAAAAATTCAGTTCATAGAAAGACATGAAAATAGCAAGGGGTAGGTGATACGAGAAATAATGAATAGTTGTTGTTCTTTCATACCTTGTCCTCTTGTTCCTTTTGATCTTTAACCTGGAAAGGTTAGCTAACAAAATACACGACGGAACAAGCCAAAAGTTGTGCCACTATTATTGCCGAGTAAATTTTTTCTTTTAGAAGTGTCGAGAGATATTCTCTATAGTAGATCTAGGTATGTGTATGAGTATGAAAGATGGATGGACACAGGACACAAGGTTTATACAGGTTCGGGCCTCCCGAAGGATAATAACCCTATGTCATGTTTGGTGTTTCTGTATTGCTAGGGTTCGCACTAGAATTAGGGTTCCAATACGAGTCTGCCCTTTTCCAAAGGCCCCCTGCCCTCCTTATATATCCGAAGGATAGGGATTTACATGGTAATCTTTTAGTCGGTTACAATAGATTCTATCTATCCAACATATCTACTAACCTAACTTGCCGCTTACTCAAACAAGTACCTCAGTTAATATCTTCGGGGTCGAATACACCATACCCGAGCCCCTGGCCCACTCGGCCAATTAGCCGAGTGGTTAAGTATCCCGGGTACATATGTCCCACAGTAGCCCCCAAGCACTTTCCATTTTGAATCGTCGTCTTGATTTGCCTCGACATCTTATGAAATTGGGAAGTGCTTTTTCTATTAACTCTTATTCATAAATCCCTAAAAAAGACATAGCCTATGACTATAGCCCCCAACTCAGAAGGTTGTTGAGTCTATACCGAAGCAACTTTTGAGTTATTGAAAAATATCCAATTAATCTTGGCCCTCAACAAGTTCCATATTTAGCTGAATTTTCTCACTCACCGAGTGATGCATCACCAAATTAATATTTACATCCATAATGCTGAAGTGCCCTTAATCCGAGTGATTAATGATGAATTTCAATTATCATAGCCCCCAAGATTGGTGATGTATCAATAGTAGTAATATAACACGGAAACACAGCCCCCAAGATTGGTACCGAGATAATCCGAGTGATTTATCATAAAATCTCGAAAGTTAGAAATTCCAAGTTAGAAACCACAACAATCCGAGTGAATTATCATAGAATTTCGAAAGGCACAATTTCCAAGGCTGAAACTGCAACATTCCGAGTGATTTATCACGGAATTTCGAAAGGCACAATTTCCAAGGCTAAAACTGTGACAATCCGAGTGATTTATCACGGAATCTTCAATGGTACAATTTCCAAGGTTGAAACCGCAACAATCAGAGTAATTTATTACTAATGTTAAAATCCATAATATCCAAAATTAATGCTTAAAATGAGTCTCAATAATATAATAAATGCACGTACCAATTAACAAAATTGGACTTAACAGATTACAAGAAGCCTCAGCCCAGCAGGTCATCTATCCCTTATAAAAGGGCCTCTAAATAGTCGCATCCCTTCGTCTTCATTTTGCCGCCGCCGCCATCTTGCGCACATAAACCCTAGATCCCAGGCTTCCATTTCCACCCCAAAGCTCCGTGCAACTGCTTATCATAGAACACAGCTAGGGTGAGTCTAGCTAGCTGCTAAGACATGAATATAGCTAAAGAGCAATACATCATAGCATTGTGTATCCATAGCATAAATAAATTTCAGAAACATAACCACAACTTTACTACTTAACATATCATTGCCGCTACTCGAACAAGAGGTACTCATAACCGCGAGGGACGACAATTCGAATTGATTTACATCTTGCAGGGAAAACCCAAATACACGACATACGCATCATTCAAGAACACGTAAGGCCACCGTTCACAAGATTGCTATAAAGTTGATCCGGGGCCATCGATCCCGAGTACACGTCCTCCCCGCGATACATTACTTCGTATACGAGGCTTAACCCATGCACTCTCCAGCGGTCCTCAAACCCGTGCAACCACCATGCTATTCACATCACCTCTGGATCGATGAGTATGGCCGTCCAACAATACGGCGCCCAAGTTACTAGGTTTACCAATTCCCATATTAAAGGTATGCACTTGGTATGGTTCAATACTTGTTTGCAGAGTTGCAACGATAGGTGCTCCATTTTTATCAAGTTCATCAACCAGTTGAACCATAGTTGAACCTATAACCTACCGTTGACTCCACTAGTTTAAGCATAGCATTTGCTAACGAAAAAGCTTACTAACATACTACTCATAGGTCATTGCTGGATTATGCAAGTGTGTTTCATCCAAATCCTACACTTAATGCACAATACAATATTCCTACTTTTGATAAAGTAAAAAGGACTCGAAAGATAAAATGGGTTATGCACCGGGGCTTGCCTTGGTTGTGATCGTAGTTAGCGTCTTCACCAAAGTGCACTTCAGCTCCTTGCTGGTCCGGTGGGATCTCCTCGGTCTCGATTCCTATATGGAATGGACATGCATCAATGCTAAGGAATACACAAGGTTTCATGGAGTCTTTCTTAATTCAAGATGGAATGCATGGCATGGAGATTCATGGTACTTCCCCAGCAAATAAATTAATGAAGTAATCACTCATTCATGAATATGGTTGCATACTTAAGTATGACATGATAACCACTGAATTTGAAGGGGACAAACTTCTAATTGCTAGAATGCAACTTTTAATTATCACATTCTTAGTGTATATCTACTCTAACATGAGCATGGCCTAGATGTTGATCATATGACATCACATGCTGATGATGATATGACAATGTAGTACTTAGGGTCAAATTTCAGAAAGTTCATTTTGAGCCACTTAGCTAAAGTGACCATATGCAAACTAACACTATACAAAAAAAAATGGCACTTTAATTGCATAACTAGTTCTAGCTCATATAGTTAATTAAGAATCAAGAGTAGAAATGCACATGAGCATTTCTACTGTATTGGGAAGATGAATGAGTCTCCATGAATTTCCAGAAACTAATTTATTGCTACTTTCATTAAATATGCACATGAAGTAACATCTATATGAAGAAATTCCTAGTTAATTAACAAATGATCAATTTTGGCAGAGAATTTATACTTAGGTAGCTTCAAATTTTTCATGGGATTTTACCTATGTGTACAAGTGCATAAGGAACAGGAATGCCAAATTTCATGAAAATGAGGATTATGCAATAATACTGAAAATATGCAATAAAATGGAAATGTACTTTTGCAGAAAGTTTAAGGATGCCATGAAATGACCACTGAGAAAGTTTCATGAATTTACCATTTATATTTATTTACTTATGAATTTATTAAGCAATTTAGGGTTGTAAATTTAGGGAATTAAGAAAATTAAATTACTGAGCAACATTGGACTTGAACTTGTTTTTCTGGTAGACGAGGATTTTAGGAGTCGAACAAAATTGGTTTCATCATTTTTGGACTTTTATTTCTTGAGTTATTGAATTTTAAAGTTTAATCGAAGTTCACTGTTATTTACAAGAATGCCACCGAGTTCAAATTCCTCCCAGGCGCGTGCGCACCCGCACGGCGGCCGACGATGGCGAGCTTGGCCTAGTGGCCGATCGGCGGCATGGCCGGGGCTCGCGTGTGACTCAGATGGCCTCCATGCCGAGGGGATCTCGAGGAGGGGTCGGAGGGAAGAGTGGCTCACCGGAGATCGCCGGCGACGACGCGCGGCGGTAGGGGCAGCTCCGGCAGGGTCCACGCGAGGGTGCCGAGGGGGAGGCAGGCTGGGGTTCGGTCGACGAGCTTCGCGGAGGTTCGGGGACGGTCGGCGTCGAGCAACTCGTCGAGGGGGAAGGCCGGAGGGGGGTTCCGGTCGGCGAGGGGGGGGGGGGTCGGATCCGTCGGCGGTGACTCCGGCTTTGCGAATTCTGGCGAGAGCACTGCACAGGGAAGTGAGGGAATCAGAAGGAGTGGGGTGTGGTCCTTGCGCATCGATTTTTGAAGAAAGGGGGAGGGAGAAGCTGCCTAGGCAGAGCTTTGCGCGGCGGCGGTCATGGCGGGCAGAAACAGGGCGGCGCTCGGTTTTCACCGGGGAGGGAGAAAGAAGTGGGGACAGCGGCACTTTTGCATGGCGGAGGAGTTCCCTAGGAGGTGCGCAATGTGTGCGAGCAGTGAGTGCAAGAAATGGGGCTCGGTGAGCTGCGGTTGCCCTTTTGATTTGGCCGGCTGAGAGAAAGCCGAGAGACGGAGAGAGAGAGAGAGAGAGAGAGAGAGAGAGAGAGAGAGAGAGAGAGAGAGAGAGAGAGAGAGAGAGATGGCGTGCTGTCGGCCGGAGGTTGGTTCGTCGGCGGGAGGCCCTTCAATTTGGCCGGTGGCACAGGGGGAAAAGTGGTAGAGCAGTGGCCGGCGGCAGTGATCAGCGGTGGCGACAGTACCCGGGTACAACCCGGTGTCGGGTTGGGATTTGCCCGGGGAGAGAGAAGGGTGCTGACCCGGCTTGACTCTGAACCCAGACTCGGGTTTGCTCCATTTCGTCATGTTCCCGTGCTCAAAATTGGACACCCAATTTTTGTGTGGGCTCAGGACAACGTGTGCTCCAACTTTGCTTTTGAGTGCACCAACCCGAAATACATTTTTCTGACTTTGGGGGAATTTTTAAGGGTACCAATTAGTTACCAAAAATTCTGGTAAACTTCTCAAAATTGTCTTTTGTGGTGGCCATTCAGAATATATAAAAATATTGGGGTACTTCCATGGGTTTTGGTAATGTTTGTGAATGACTCATATTTGATTATTCTGGAATTTAATTAAATAGTCTTCCTCTTTTTTTTTATTCTTTGGCACATGTATTAATTATACTTTTGCTTAGCCCTTACTTGATGTTAGGTTTAGTTAACTTCATTTTGTGACATGGGATGTCACATCACTTACTCTTCAGTATGGTTACTCCATTGCACCTTGTAGAAGGTGATAGTGCGGCTGCGAGTTACTCGGTCCTTTTGATCGAGGATTCGGACGGGGTATTCGGGGTAGGAGAGATCTTCTTCCAATTGCTCGGTGTCGGAGATAACCACGTCGATCGGAGGCTTCAAACATCTCTTGAGTTGGGAGAAATGGAAGACGTTGTGCACCCACTCAAGATTCTCCGATAGCTACAACTAGTAAGCGACAGCGCTATGCTTTTCCGTGATCGGAAAAGGTCCGATATAGCGGGGTGCTAATTTCCCTTTGATCCCAAAACGAGATACACCTTTGTTGGGAGATACCCGAAGATAGACAAAATCTCCCTTTTCGAACTCCAATGGACGTCTCCTTTTATTAGAGTAACTTATTTGGCAGGATTGTGCGGCCTTCATGTTAGCTTGGATTTGTCGCACCTTCTCTTCGGCTTGCGTGACCAGATCAGGACCGAAAGTAATCCTTTCTCCCGACTCTGACCAATTCAGCGGGGTTCGACATGAGTGACCATACAAAGCTTCAAATGGCGACATTCCCAAACTTTCTTGATAACTATTGTTGTAGGAGAATTCAGCGAACGGAAGACAAGATTCCCAATTTCCACGATTGTCTAGAACACAAGCTCTTAATAAATCCTCCAGATATTGGTTTAGCCTCTAGGTTTGTCCATCGGTTTGCAGATGATAAGCGAAACTGCGGATGAGAGTGGTGCCAAGACAAGCGTGCAATTGCTCCCAAAAACGAGCAATAAATTGGGGGCCTCGATCGGAGATGATCGTCTTGGGCACACCGTGCGAGCATAGAATCCGCACAATGTAGAGCTCGGCATATTGCTTAGTAGAATAGGTTGTATGGACGGGAATAAAATGAGCAGATTTGGTCAACCTATCCACAATCACCCATATTGAATCGTGCTTCTTGAGTGTGAGGGGTAATCCAATGATGAAATCCATAGCAATGTCCTCCCATTTCCAAGCGGGGATTTTTAATGGGTGCAAAAGACCGGCAGTCCTCAAGTGATCGGCCTTCAAACGTTGACAAGTATCGCATTCGGAGACATACTGGGCAACTTCTCGTTTCATATGTGTCCACCAAAACTTTTCCCTTAACCCGCGATACATTTTGTTGCTGCCTGGGTGTATGGAGTATTTGGACAAGTGAGCCTCATCCAAAATTTTCTTTCTTAGCTCCTCGTTCTTCGGAACAACAAGGCGATTGTTGAACCAAAGTACTCCATCTTCGTCTTGTCGGAAACATGTAGCTTCTTTCTTCCCGATTTTCTAGCGCATATACTTCATTCCCTTGTCCTGCTTCTGGGCTTCTATGATTTCTTCCCGAAGGGTAGGAATGAGAGCTAAATTATACAAGGACCCATGTGGAATGACACGAAGACTTGGTTCACTCGGATCTGAAATCGGGCGGGCTGCCATAGAGCAAACAATTGCGTGATTGCATTGGTCCCTTCGACTCAAGGCGTCGGCAACCACGTTTGCTTTCCCGGGTTGATAATGAATATCCAACTCATAATCCTTGATCAGTTCTAACCATCTACATTGCCGCATATTCAGTTCTTGTTGAGTGAAGATGTATTTGAGACTTTTGTGGTCGGTGTAGAGGTTAACAAGATTACCGAGCAAGTAGTGACACCAAGTTTTCAAGGCTAGAACAACGGAGGCCAATTCTAAGTCATGGGTGGGATAATTTTGCTCGTGCCTCCGTAGCTGTTATGAGGCATAGGCAATGACACAACCATCTTGCATAAGCACACAACCCAATCCGGTGTCGGAGGCATCGCAATAAACATCGAATGGTTTGGTGATGTCGGGTTGAGCTAAAACCAGAGCGGTTGTCAGATGCTTCTTGAGCGACTGAAAAGCTTCTTCACATGCACTACTCCACTTGAACTTAGAATCCTTTTCCAGTAGCTTGGTCATAGGCTTGGCAATACTGGAGAAGTTGGGAATGAATTTTCGATAATATCGGCAAGACCAAGGAAACAACGAATTTGTCTGGCCGATTTCGGAGCCTTCCAATTCAGCACATCCTCAACTTTGCTAGGGTCCATAGCTACTCCTTCCGCTGATATGACGTGACCCAAGAATGGAACTTGCTTTAGCCAAAATTCACATTTGCTAAATTTTGCGTAGAGTTGATGATCTCGGAGTCATTGTAGAATGATGCAGAGATGTTCGGTGTGCTCTTCTTCGGACTTGGCGTAGATCAGAATGTCGTCGATGAATACCACTACAAACTGATCCAACTCAGGCATGAACACGGAGTTCATCAGATACATGAAGTGGGCTGGAGCATTGGTGAGACCAAAAGACATGACAAGATATTCGAAGAGACCGTATCGAGTGGAGAAGGCTATTTTTGGAATATCTTCGGCTCGGATTTTGATTTGATGATATCCGGATCGGAGATCAATCTTGGAGAAGACTTTTGCACCTACTAGCTGATGAAAGAGGATATCGATTCGAGGTAGAGGGTACTTGTTCTTGATGGTTACCGCGTTTAACGGTCTATAGTCAACACATAGGCGTAGGGTTTTGTCTTTCTTCTTCACAAAGAGAGCGGGACAACCCCAGGGAGATGAACTTGGTCGGATATAGCCCTTGTCCATAAGCTCTTGTAACTGGTCTTTCAACTCCGATAATTCATTAGGAGCCATTTTGTACGGCCTATGAGCGATAGGCACCGTACCGGGTACGAGTTCAATCTTAAACTCAACATCCCTGTCCGGAGGCATGCCCGACAATTCGTCTGGAAAGACGTCGGGAAAGTCATAGACCACTGGAATATTTGATAGCTCCTTTCCTTCCACATGACATACTTGAGAAGTGGACGACTTGGGATACGGCAATCGGAGAATACAAGGGCCGTGTAAGGGCGAGTTCAAATGGGTTTCTCGGTCCTCAAGGTGCAATACAGCTTTGTGACTAGTCATCCATTTCATGCCGAGAATTATGTTGATGCTTTGGCCATCTAAGATGATTAGGGAAGTGGGGTATATGTTGTTGGCTAGCTTAAGGGGCACTTTCCTTAACTCAAGATGAGCCCTTATTTTTCCACCAGGAGACGTAATAACGTACGGGGTTCCCACAGTGGTGGGGGTAATTTTTAGATGATTTGCACATGCTTGACTAATGAAATCATGCGTTGCTCCCGAATCAAAAAGAACCATGACAGCATGTTGGTTGATCGAGAACATACCCGCGAGAATGGGTTCTCTAGCTTGGGTCTCTTCGACCGTGGTATTGCTGACTCGACCATTCTTGTGTGTGGGGGTAGACGACTGAGGATGACTCCCATTGCTGCCGCTATTGTTGTTGTTGCTGTTGTGGTTGTAGTTGTTGTTCCCGGAAGTATTGGAGTTGTTGTTGTTGTTCAGGTTGCGCTTCGGAAACCGACACTCCTTAGCAAAGTGACCGGTGCGGCCACAATTGTAGCACGGCTGTGAGGAGTTGGTCTTCACCACTTGGTTGTTCTGCTGCGGTGGGCGAGAGCCAGAGGACTGCTGCTGGTTCCCACCATGGAATCGAGAGTGCTGCTGCGAGAACGACGGGCGAGGTGCTCCTCCCGACGGTACCGCAGCTCGGAATTTCTATCCGGTCGGGGAGGTGATTGCTAGCTTGTATTTGGGCGGTGCGGAGCCGGATGAACTTTCCATAGCGCGTTTCCTCTTCTTGTCCTCTTTGTTGGCGCGGATGGCGTCTTCTTGCACAATAGCGGCACTCATCAAATCATTGAACGTGCCGGCAGTGACTTGCGCCAAGCGATCTTGCAGCTTCGGGGTATGACCCGAACGAAAACAGTCTTTCTTTTTCTCGTCCATATCCGCGTGATACGATGCGTACTGGGCCAGGTAGTTGAACTTCCGTGCATACTCTTGCACGGTTCCAGAGCCTTGCTTCAAGTTGAGAAACTCCTGCAACTTGCACTTCATGAGCCCAGCGGGTATGTGGTGTGCACGGAAAGCGGTGCAGAACTCCGCCCAAGTGACTTGGTGCCCCGCGGTGAGAGCGGCGGTGAAGCTGGCCCACCAAGCACTTTCGGAGCCATGGAGCTGCTGCGCGGTGAAGGGGGGATTATGCTGCTCGGTGCAGTGGAGGAGGGCGAACTTCGACTCCAAAGTGCGAATGAAGTTGTCCGCTTCCAGAGGATCACCGGCTTCTCCGAAGGTGGGCGGGTGAGTCGCCCAGAAGTCGGCGTACGAGGATTCCTACTGCTGCTGTGGCGGTGGTCCGTGAGCTCCTTGATGGTTCATGTTCTCCATGAACATGCGGAACATCTCGTTCTGATTGTGGATGAGCTTCTCCATTGTCGTCAGAGGTTGCGCGTTGGGCAGCGGCCCGTTTCCGCCAACGTTGAAGGTGCCGGGAGCGTCACCGATGTTCTCTCCTCCACGGCGAGTTTGCACCATCTGACATACAAATAAATATGTTGGCCCGATCATCACATGAGACAATATGATAACAAGGCTACAATATGGTGACAAAACAAAATTTTAGATTGCTCATAAATGAAATGCTTGACAAGTAAACAGTGCGGACATAAGAGATAACTTAAATTCCATAATTTCCAACACCATATGCAACATATTCATGATAAAACCATAGGTACATGTGATGCAACTTTTTGGTACATAGCAAGTCTTCGGTTACATCACTCGGAACACTACACCATACGATCTCGGAGAGCTTAGGTTACAACTTAGCTTAGCCTTACCACACCATGTACACACGACTACGATATCTCACGAGATTTCACCCTACGTACATAAGGCTACTCGGTCACCCGGCGTGGCTGTCACCATCGAACTCCACGTCCATAGCAGCTGGTCCTATGGGTGCTTCGAAGTCGGTGCCGGAATCACCGTTCTCACTCAGATCGGCGTCATCGGGGGGAATCACCGCGAGTGGAATGGGTGGCTCATCGTTAAGGATGGCCTTCAGCTGACCATTAGCAGCTTGGAGCTGTCCAATGAGCTGCTCTTACTGTGCGATGATCGCGTGAGCGTCGTTGAGGTTCCCTTCCATGACATCACGCTCATCTTGAGCTTCTTCACATTGGGCCTGCAGCTCGCTTCGCTCCTCCAAAAGAGCGGTAACCTGACCATGAAGAGAGTAAATCTCCTCTTGGGCAGCGGTGAGCTGGGCGTTGCGTTGGTTCAGTTGCTCCTGCAACAGATCGCTTGCATCGCCCTCAATGATGAGCTGCGCATCGTGGAGTTGCTCGAAAAGATCGGCCCGCTCCATCTTGCTAGTGTGCAGCTCGTCCTCAAGATATGAAATCTTAGCGTCACACTCCAAAGTTGGGCATCACGGGCAACAAGCGTGGACTGCAGCGCCTCGCGCTCTCATTCCAACTCGAGAATGCGGGCGGCAAGATACTCGGGGTCCTTCGCGAGCTTGCCAACCTCCATCTGACGGAATAAAGTTTTGCAAGGTGAGTTAAAACTTAATATTCCATTAAGCACACATGCTTCAAATAGCATAAGTAAGGATTGGTAAAAGAAAGACGCGAGGTTCCCGATCCGTTTAACGACCGGTAGCGACGAATTTCTGTGGTCGACGGAGTGAACCGCAGAAACGGGCAAAAACGCTTAGTTTCTGGACAATATTACAATTTTTGTGCTTTACTACTGTTGTGGAGAATTTCCTCCTCTTTCCAACGCATACTCACACATCTCCATCCAATAAAGTCTCTGGGAGTTATGATCATCCAAAGACAGGGGACAGAAATGAGGCAGTTTCTGATTTCCAGAAAAAGGCTACTGTTTTTGCAAAATTCGACCTAGTTCCCGATTTTTCTAAGACAAACTTCCTAAACTAAACTTGTAGAGAAAAACCACATCTTTCCAACGAGTACTTATTTGCCTTTATTGAATTAAAATTGAGGAAGTTATGCGTGTTTTAGTGAGACTGACTTTTCTGGTAAGGTTGGACACTTACCGGTTAGGTTCAAATTTCTGGTTTAGGTGCCAAAGGGGTTCAATTTCGTCCAAAACTTGATCATTTTACATGTTCACAGTATCAATGACATTTTTACAGATTTTGGTAAAGTTGCATGCATATGGTGCGCATGGATGCCACTACTCAATATGACGGTTCCCTACATCCTCACAAAAAAGAAAAATTGACCGATTGTATAACTCAATGTTTTCGGTGGCACACACACCTCTCACATGTTTCTAAGCGAACTACACGTGGTTAGTGTACCTGAAAGAGATCCATCTCAGAAACAATACATCAAATTCAAAAGAAACAAGCCAAAATAACAATGACAGTTTATGCCCAGGTATTCGCCCACCCGGAAGGCAGCCGACGTTTAAGCGTATTCGGTCCGCGCATCAATCAAAGCCCAGGTCTTTGCCCACCCGGAAGGCATTCGGTATTTACGGCACAACCGATCCGCGCACAAGGACATACCTTTGTTGAAGAATCCGTAGTTGCATGTAATTTAAACAAACATAACCCAGGGGTTAGCTTTGCCACCTACAAGACTCTTATGTGGGCACTACTAGTTCGTACCTCACCGTAAGGCGTAGAAACGGCTTGTTTACATTTTAAAGTTCATTTGTGTGTAGCTTATCCCAAGATGGCTCTGATACTAGCTGTGACAACCCTACTCCGAAAAGTAGAGTATGTCATACAGGATCGCCTCGGGAGATGGTTAACGAAGTAACCATACACAGCATTCACACATGAACATTCATCATTTACAACATTACATCACTTAGGTGCATAATATTACAAGTTCAGAGGTAGAGTATAATTAAGTTCAGATCTGATACAATACATATGTCCTTAGTACATATTACATAATTTAGCGGAAGCGATACAACGACAAAACACGACGTCAAGCCCTACGTGAACCATGCCAGCCCTATGGCGATGGCTCACTCATCACAGTTAGGGGAGCTAGGGACCCATTCAATGGTTCAGTTCTGAGACTCCTCACCTTCCCACACAACCTTATTACAACAATCACAGTAGGTCGCTTGAGGAAAACCTGAAAAAAAACATCAACACAAAGCCTGAGTATCTAACATACTCCGTAAGACTTACCCGTCAACCGGTTTAATAAAACTGACTCCTAGTATGTAGGGGGCCGACCGGGTTTATTTGATAGTTGCATAAAAAGCTCCTATTAGTTCTATGCTGCACTTTCAATTTCCTTAAACAAGATTTTCCTTTGCTTATCATAGAACACAGCTAGGGTGAGTCTAGCTAGCTGCTAAGACATGAATATAGCTAAAGAGCAATACATCATAGCATTGTGTATCCATAGCATAAATAAATTTCAGAAACATAACCACAACTTTACTACTTAACATATCATTGCCGCTACTCGAATAAGAGGTATTCATAATCACGAGGGACGGCAATTCGAATTGATTTACATCCTGCAGGGAAAACCCAAATACACGACATACGCATCATTCAAGAACACGTATGGCCACCGTTCACAAGATTGCTATAGAGTCGATCCGGGGCCATCGATCCCGAGTACACGTCCTCCCCGCGATACATTACTTCGTATCCGAGGCTTAACCCATGCACTCTCCAGCGGTCCTCAAACCCGTGCAACCATCGTGCTGTTCACATCACCTCTGGATCGATGAGTATGGCCGTCCAACAATACGGCGCCCAAGTTACTAGGTTTACCAATTCCCATATTAAAGGTATGCACTTGGTACGGTTCAATACTTGTTCGCGGAGTTGCAACGATAGGACCATAGTTGAACCTATAACCTACCGTTGACTCCACTAGTTTAAGCATAGCATTTGCTAACGAAAAAGCTTACTAACATACTACTCATAGGTCATTGCTGGATTATGCAAGTGTGTTTCATCCAAATCCTACACTTAATGCACAATACAATATTCCTACGTTTGATAAAGTAAAAAGGACTCGAAAGATAAAATGGGTTATGCACCGGGGCTTGCCTTGGGTGTGATTCCTATATGGAATAGACATGCATCAATGCTAAGGAATACACAAGGTTTCATGGAGTCTTTCTTAATTCAAGATGGAATGCATGGCATGGAGATTCATGGTACTTCCCCAGCAAATAAATTAATGAAGTAATCACTCATTCATGAATATGGTTGCATACTTAAGTATGACATGATAACCACTGAATTTGAAGGGGACAAACTTCTAATTGCTAGAATGCAACTTTTAATTATCACATTCTTAGTGTATATCTACTCTAACATGAGCATGGCCTAGATGTTGATCATATGACATCACATGCTGATGATGATATGACAATGTAGTACTTAGGGTCAAATTTCAGAAAGTTCATTTTGAGCCACTTAGCTAAAGTGACCATATGCAAACTAACACTATACAAAAAAAAATGGCACTTTAATTGCATAACTAGTTCTAGCTCATATAGTTAATTAAGAATCAAGAGTAGAAATGCACATGAGCATTTCTACTGTATTGGGAAGATGAATGAGTCTCCATGAATTTCCAGAAACTAATTTATTGCTACTTTCATTAAATATGCACATGAAGTAACATCTATATGAAGAAATTCCTAGTTAATTAACAAATGATCAATTTTGGCAGAGAATTTATACTTAGGTAGCTTCAAATTTTTCATGGGATTTTACCTATGTGTACAAGTGCATAAGGAACAGGAATGCCAAATTTCATGAATAAATCCCTATCCAATAATTTATATAAATTCAATTACTGAAAATCAGAATTATGCAATAATACTGAAAATATGCAATAAAATGGAAATGTGCTTTTGCAGAAAGTTTAAGGACGCCATGAAATCACCACTGAGCAAGTTTCATGAATTTACCGTTTATATTTATTTACTTATGAATTTATTAAAAAATTTAGGGTTGTAACTTTAGGGAATTAAATAAATTAAATTACTGAGCAACATTGGGCTGGAACTTGTTTTTCTGGTAGAGGAGGATTTTAGGAGTCGAACAAAATTGGTTTCATCATTTTTGGACTTTTATTTCTCGAGTTATTGAATTTTAAAATTTAATCAAAGTTCATTGTTATTTTACAAGAATGCCACCGAGTTTAAATTCCTCCCAGGCGCGCGCGCACCCGCGCGGCGGCCGGCGACGGCGAGCTTGGCCCAGCGGCCGATCGGTGGCACGGCCGGGGCTCGCGTGCGACTCAGATGGCCTCCATGCCGAGGGGATCTCGAGGAGGGGGTCGGAGGGAAGAGTGGCTCACCGGAGATCACCGGCGATGACGCGCGGCGGCAGAGGCAGCTCCGTCGGGGTCCACGCGAGGGTGCCGAAGGGGAGGCAGGCTGGGGTTCAGTCGACGAGCTTCGCGGAGGTTCAGGGACGGTCGGTGTCGAGGAACTCGTCGAGGGGGAAGGCCGGAGGGGGGTTCCCGTCGACGGGGGGGGGGGGGGGGGGTCGGATCCGGCGGCGGCGACTTCGGCTTCGCGAATTCCGGCGAGAGCACTACACAGGGAAGTGAGGGAATCAGAGGGGAGTGCGGTGTGGTCCTTGCGCATCGATTTGCGAAGAAAGGGGGAGGGAGAAGCTACCTAGGCAGAGCTCTGCGCGGCGGCGGTCATGGCGGGCAGAAATAGGGCGGCGCTCGATTTTCGCTGGGGAGGGAGAAAGAAGAGGGGACAACGGCACTTTTGCATGGCGGAGGAGTTCCCTGGGAGGTGCGCAACGCGTGCGAGCAGAGAGTGCGAGAAATGGGGCTCGGTGAGCTGCGGTTGCCCTTTTTATTTGGCCGGTGGAGAGAAAGCCGAGAGAGGGAGAGAGAGAGAGAGAGAGAGAGAGAGAGAGAGAGAGAGAGATGGCGCGTTGTCGGCCGGAGGTTGGTTCGTCGGCGGGAGGCCCTTCAATTTGGCCGGTGGCATAGGGGGAAAAGTGGCAGAGCAATGGCCGGCATGGGGAGCGGCAGTGATCGGCGGTGGCGACAGTACCCGGGTACAACCCGGTGTCGGGTTGGGATTTGCCCGGGGAGAGAGAAGGGTGCTGACCCGGCTTGACTCTGAACCATGACTCGGGTTTGCTCCATTTCACCACGTTCCCTTGCTCCAAATTCGACACAAATTTTTGTGTGGTCTCAGGAGAACGTGTTCTCCAACTTTGCTTTTGAGTACACCAGATAATTTTGCTTTGATAAATTATGAAAATTCCAAAACCCAAATACATTTTTCTGACTTTGGGGGAATTTTTAAGGGTATCAATTTGTTACCAAAAATTCTCAAAATTCTCTTTTGTGCTTACCATTCAGAATATACAAAAATATTGGGGGTACTTTTATGGGTTTTGGTAATGTTTGTGAATGACTCATATTTGATTATTCTGGAATTTAATTAAATAGTCTTCCTCTTTTTTTTTATTCTTTGGCACATGGATTAATTATACTTTTGCTTAGCCCTTACATGATGTTAGGTTTAGTTAACTTCATTTTGTGACATGGGATGTCACAATCCCAGAAGAAATCTTCTCCTGAGAAGGGCGAGGATGAAGAGATAGTTTTTGACATCCCTGCCGCCATCAAGGAGTTCCCCGCGTTAGCCATGGATTCAGAGAAAATCAAGAGACTGGTGATTGACGGTGTGTTGCAGGATCAACAGACTGGAGGGTGGATCGAGGCCATAGGTCAGAAATTTCCCCAACCTCCCGTCAACCAAATCACGGTTTTCTCCTCCTTTTTCCATCGTTGATTTGGGATCCCTTGTTACGACTTGTTTCATGGTCTTCTTTTCTTCTATGGAATCAACCTTGTCAATCTGAATCCAAATTCCATCTTACATATTGCTATCTTTACCCACCTGTGTGAGGTGTTCTTGGGAATTCATCTCCATTTTTATACCGTCAAAGAACTGTTTGTTTTGAAATCAAACAACAATAATGTTATAGGAGGGGCCGGATTCCAATTAAGGAATAAATCCAAAGACGTTGATGTGCCACTTCCATCAACGAACAAAGGTTGGCACGCGGACTGGTTTTACCATGGAAACCATGCTTCAACTTTGTCAGAGACTACAGCCGAAGCCCCCAAGCCACGACCCGAGTGGTCAGCAAAGGCTCATCCCAACAAGAAGTCTCAAGTTGACGCCATATTAGAGCATATTGCCTATCTCAAGTCCAAAGGTTATACTGGCATACATGTGGCTGCAAGCTTCATATATCACCGCATGCAGCCTATTAAGAAATGTCATATTCCTGGATGGAAGTTCCAATTGGGTTCAGACCCCATCATGGAAGTGCCGAAAATATTGTCAGAAAGGGAATTAACATTGCGGCTAGAAAACATATTTTCTTCACTCCTTGGTTGGACTCCAGGGAGTGCGAAAAGTGGACATCATTCCGTGACTGGTAGGAGTTCAGTAAGTTATCCACTTCTATGCTTAAAAAATCATCACTTCATGCATTACGTTCAGTAATGAATAATACGTCACATATATTGCAGAACCTTGATGTATACATGTCCAATCCCCCACTGCCGCTGATGCCACAAAAGAAATCTCCCACTCAACCATCAGCTCCCAAGTGCCACAAGGCGCATATTGAAAATTCTAATGAAGAAGAATTGCTAGCTGAATGATTCGCTAGACTTCAAGAAGTGGCAAAGAAAAAAACTCCAGAGAAAGCCTCCACCACTCAGCGGACCATGGATGAAAAAGGACAAAATCATTCGAGTGAACCAAGCAAGGCAGGCACCCATGAGGCGGCGCTAGACACAACAGGTGCCCCAAGGCCAAGCAACCCCCCACCAAGAGTGTCAGGCATAAAATTCAAACGCCGCTCAAGGTAAACAAATCAATGTAACTTGAAGCTTAACTCTCCATTTGAATAAATATGTAATCTCTATCTAATTGACAGGTCATCCGGGCGGTCGTCTTTTGAAGAAGTCCCAGCGCAAAATCCAGTTTCTGAAAAAGACCAGGAGACACCACATGTCGGGTCATCCAGAGATGATGTCCCAGACCACTCGGCAGAGAAACCGAGTGATTTAAAGAGTGCACCCGAATCCACTCAGCCAGAAGATAACCAGGCTTAATCACCCAATATCCCAGACCTAAATAAATCTGAGATGGCAATGGGTGCTGATACTCCTGCCTCCGCCGAGCCGGAAGAGCCATCACTGGTTTTTGAATCTATGCCAGAACCAACATATGAGTATCCAATCGGTCCAGAGGAAAACGTCACGCCAACTCCTATTCACCGAGTGGTAAGAGAAGGTGCCTCAGAACAGCCAACGCCGACTAGGTCAGTATATCATATTGGCCAATTTGCCATCACCGGATTTGATGATTCGGCAGAGCAAGCGGAATTGAAAAATTTTGAAGAACATACTGAAAAAGCCTATCATTCCTTTCAGGTATTCCTCCCTTCTTGTCAATAATAATCACCATTCCTGGCTGTGAAGTATCAAACATATAATTCACCATCATTGCAGGCTCTGAAAACCCATATGGCCAACAAGAGTAAGCTTCTGCAACTTGTCGAGAGACATTGTGCAAAAGCCGTCGATTTAGAAGATCAGCTTGCCAAAGAGAGACTAGAAGTCGGGCGCTTATCAGTTGCTCTAAAAGCCCGTTCATCTCAAGTTGATGAACTTCAATTCGAGCTACAAGGTATGAGACCAATAAAGCCTATACCTCACATGGTATCTATGGAATATGAATATTTGACCTCGTCCATACAGAGGCATCACGGTCGCTGGAATTGAAACAAAAACAAGATGCCTAGTCGGCCGCTCAAATTACAAGTCTCGAAGGCCGTATAAAAGAACTGGAGTCGTCTGCCCAAGCTATTGAAACTTTGAAGTCCGAGAATCAAGGATTAAAGAAGCAGATTTAGGACTCGGTAGAGATCAAGAAAAATTTTGAAAAGCTAAAAGATGACTTCAAGACAATGCAAGAATCACAAAATTTATGGAAGAAAAGGGCTGAAGGTAAAAATGAATGTACTTATGCATACAAAAATATGTATATGTACTAAAATGTTTGTAACTGATAGGTGCTGAGGAAACAATAAAAAGCCAAAAGGAGAGAAACATAAAGCTACAAATCGAAGTAATCAAGGCTGAAAAGATCTTCAAAAAGGCTGTGGATGAGCTAAACCAATTCTAGAAAGCATTCAAAGAAGTTGAAAAGCTAAAAGAAGAGTATAAGGAAAAGGTTGCCACCCTTGAGGCTGAAAAGGTAGAAGCTGAGAAACACCTGAGAGGTAAGTGTTTATTCATCTAATACCTTTATATGGAAGTTCATTGTACTGGACATATATGATTATTGTACTCCTGTAGGATCAAATAGGTCCTATGAGCTTTTGCAGAAGAAATTTATAGAGGGTGATGAAAACCTTCGATGGTCTCTTGCAGCTCTTTAGAAGGATGCAGAGGTGGTCGCCCAATACATATATCGTGAAGAAAAACCACCTCAATGTCGAGACCTGATGACGAGGCTACAAGGAGCACCCGACCGACTGAAAGAACATTCTCGACATGTTGCAGAGCTAGCCGGCGCACAAGTCTTGGCAATTGCAAAGTCCCACATCCCCAGCATAGAGTTAGATGTGGTAGCCGAGGGTTTCCATAAAGATTTCTCTGATGAGCAATGTGAAGCTCTCGTGGCTAAGGCGCAAAAAACAGCGCATACATTAGCCGACCAGATAGAGCTAGATCCCTTACCTAAAGTGTAAGGAATTGTAAAGCTTAAAATACTGTATTACAGCTCTGTTACTATAATATAACTAATGTTTGATAGACCGCTAAGGTCTAGATTCATTACCAGCATTGTAATGAATTCTTGGGTCGTGCTGCTTCGTATATGTATTGTATGAACTCGTGTTAAACACTCACAACCAATACACAACTTATATCAGCCCTCTAAACAACGCTCCCAATAACCGATATGAACCATGGAGACTAAGAACTCACTCGGTCAAGCATATGCGAATTAGGAGAATTGCCTTGGTCCCTAACAGACGGCAAGAACCCTGGGGACTAAGTGATGTGGACAAGGGTTCCCGATCTTCCGAAAGGTTCTTGGTAAGTTGATTTGGTCGGAGGCGACACACAAATCGATCCAGCTTCAGAACAGCACGTTCTAAACCCCGCAATCGCAGCATGACGTCTCCTCTGGTTATCAACCGTCCAAAAGATGATTGACCTCGCCGAGAAGGCTAATCCCTGCCTGCGAATCAAGAACACAAGCAAGAACAACGAAGAATGCAACACAATTGCAGATGTATGATTAAACTCTCGAAGTTGGGGTCTCACAAACGGATGAACGGCGAAACTGTTTATGAACAGAATTGATCTAAGCAAAACCCGAACCCTAATAGTGCGGCGGCGGCTGTATATAAAGACCCTAGGGTCGTGCAAGACCCTCTGGACGCGCCCCGAATTGGGCTCAACTAGATACAAGGCCCAAAGACAAAAAATAAGCGATGCAGCACCGACACAGATTCTGGACTCTCTCTTGTTTTGACGATTCCCGATGACTCCGGATGAATTTTGACATGAGGCCGGCGGCATTGGAAAGGCCTTCTCCTTATCTTTCCGTGCATATGTAGAACGTCCAAATCCGAGTCCGTATGCGTCCTGGGCGACCGTTTTAGTACAGACTGGTCCTGGGCCCCGAAACAGACTCGAAGTCGGTTTTGATTGGGCCTCCACTTTGGCTTCCAAGCCCTTGCTGGCCCTCCACGTTTCCAAATCCTTCTCCCATCATCTCCTGGTCCTCTCCATGGTTTCTAATCATAAAATAATCATTAGGTAGCAAACCATTCTCAAAAGTAACATATAGCGAAGAACGTAGGAACGAGCTCACCTCTAAATTTAGTTGTCGTGCACGAGCTCTAGTCATTGGACCTTGCAAGTCCAGATTTGGAGGAGTGTTGTGTGTATCCATAGGAGTGATGTCCTCATCATCCTCCCTCTCTTGAAGTGGAGTCGTCCTCGACTCAAGCTCATCCTCTTCTCCCAAGTATGGTTTCAAATCTGAAATGTTAAAAATAGGACTAACCCCGAACTCGGGAGGCAACTCAAGTTTGTATGCATTATCATTAATCTTCTCTATTATTTTGAATGGGCCATCAGCTCTAGGCATTAGTTTAGACTTTCTCAATTCTGGAAATCTATCCTTCCTTAAGTGTAACCACACTAAATCTCCTACATCAAGCTTTACTTCCTTTCTTCCCTTAGTACCAGCAATTTTATACTTTTCATTCATCTTTTCAATGCTAAGTCTAGTGGTCTCATGTATTTGCAAAATAAATTCAGCACGCTCCTTAGCATCAATATGAACTCTCTCATTAATAGGTAGAGGAAGTATATCAAGTGGAGTACGGGGATCAAAACCATACACTACCTTGAATGGACTTACCTTGGTAGTAGAATGTGTTGCCCGATTATAAGCAAACTCAACATGAGGTAAGCATTCTTCCCATTGCTTCAAATTTTTCTTCAAAACAGCTTGCAACATAGTACCCAAAGTGCGGTTCACAACCTCAGTTTGTCCATCAGTTTGTGGATGACAAGTTGTAGAAAATAACAACTTTGTACCCAACTTATTCCAAAGCGTGCGCCAAAAATGACTCAAGAATTTTGCATCACGATCTGAAACAATAGTAGAAGGCATACCATGCAAACGTACAATTTCTTTGAAAAAAAGATCAGCAATATAACTAGCATCATCAGTTTTATGACATGATATAAAGTGTGCCATCTTGGAAAAATGATCCACGACAACAAAAATGCTATCGCTCCCCATCTTAGTCCTAGGCAGTTCTAAAATAAAGTCCATAGAAATATCCGCCCAAGGAATAGAAGGAACAGGAAGTGGCATGTATAAACCATGTGGATTCAATCGAGACTTAGCTTTTTGACATGTAGTGCAGCGAGCAACAAAACGCTCAACATCTTTCCTCATCCTTGGCCAAAAGAAGTGTGTGGCCAAAATATCCTCTGTCTTCTTAGCACCAAAATGACCCATCAATCCACCTCCATGCGCCTCCTGCAACAACAAAAGACGAACGGAACCAACTGGAATGCATAGGCTGTTAGCTCTAAACAAGAATCCATCATTCAACACAAATTTGTGCCAAGCACGACCTTCTTTACAGTGCAGCAATACATCTTTAAAATCGACATCAGCAACATATTGTTCTTTAATTGCCTCAAGTCCAAAAATTCTACAATCAAGTTGAGACAACAAAGTATATCGTCTCGATAAAGCATCAGCAATCACATTATCCTTCCCTTTCTTATGTTTAATAATATAAGGAAAAGACTCAATAAACTCAACCCATTTAGCATGTCTACGGTTCAAATTGCCTTGAGAACGAATATACTTAAGTGATTCATGATCAGAATGAATAACAAATTCTTTGGGCAACAAATAATGACGCCACGTTTCTAAAGAACGTACAAGTGCATATAGTTCCTTATCATACGTGGAATAATTCAAAACAGGCCCAGTAATTTTCTCACTAAAGTATGCAACAGGTTTACCATCTAGCATCACATTCAAGCTCAAAAGTCTTATCAAAATTGGGTAATTACAGCAATGGTGCATGTGTAAGTTTGTCCTTCAAAGCATCAAAAGACTCATGATGTACCTTACCAAAATGGAAGTCAACGCCCTTCTTTGTCAACTCATGCAATGGTGCAGCAATGGTGCTGAAATCTTTGACAAAGCGGCGGTAGAAACCTGCAAGACCAAGAAAACTCCTCACCTGTGTGATAGTTTTTAGTACAGGCCAGCTCTTTATGGCTTCAATCTTCGCCTCATCCACCTCAATTCCCTGTGGAGTCACAACATAGCCAAGAAAAGAGACTCGATCCGTGCAAAAGGTGCACTTCTCAAGGTTACCAAATAAACGTGCAACTCGCAAAGCATCAAAAACAGCACGCAAATGAATCATATGATCATCCGTGGATTCGCTATAAATCAAGATATCATCAAAGTAAACAACCACAAATTTGCCAATAAAAGGTCTTAAAACCTCATTCATCAAACGCATGAAAGTACTGGGTGCATTAATTAACCCAAAAGGCATTACTAACCACTCATACAACCCGAATTTGGTTTTGAAAGCTGTTTTCCATTCATCTCCAAGTTTCATTCTAATTTGATGGTAGCCACTACGCAAATCAATTTTAGTGAAAATTATAGCACCACATAACTCATCAAGCATGTCGTCTAGCCTAGGAATAGGATGACGATACCTAATAGTAATGTTATTAATGGCTCTACAATCTACACACATACGCTAAGAACCATCTTTCTTAGGAACCAAAAGTACAGGAACAGCACAAGGACTAAGTGATTGACGAACATACCCACGATCCAAAAGGTCTTGGACTTGTGGTTGTATCTCCTTAGTCTCCTCAGAGTTGGTCCTATAAGCAGCACGGTTTGGTAAAGTAGCACCAGGAATCAAATCAATTTGATGCTCAATCCCTCTCAAAGGTGGCAATCCCGGGGGTATCTCAGCTGGGAAAACATCCTCATACTCCTGCAAAAGGTTAGTGACAGCAGGAGGCAAAGCACTAGAAGCAATATCACCAAGCAAAAACAAGGCTTGTTTGCATATCAAAGCATAGCAAATATCATCACTAGAAATTTCAGCAAGCTCAGATTTTGTGGCAAGACATGAACGGCCTTGTAATTTAATTGCAGAACCCTTAGAACATGAAGAATCATTAACATTACTTGGTGTAGAAGCAGAATTAACAGGTTGCTGAATTTCAGGGCGTTTATTTTTCAAACTAGCAGCTCGTTCTAAATCAGCTTGTACAATTTCAGCAGGGGTCATTGGTAACAAAGTAATTTTAGTTCCTTTATACATAAAAGTGTACTTATTACTTTTACCATGGTGTACAACATCATTATCAAATTCCCAAGGTCTACCCAATAAAAGTGAACAAGCTTGCATGGGTACAACATCACAATCAACAGAATCCACATAGGAACCAATGGAAAAAGGAACTCTGCAAGTTTGTGTTACCTTAGCTTTTCCAGAGTCATTTAACCACTGAATGTAGTATGGATGTGGATGTGGGCGTGTGGTCAAATCAAGCTTCTTAACCACATCAGAACTCACCAAATTGTTGCAGCTTCCTCCATCAATGATGACACGTGCCCGACGGTTCTTGATGACGAAGAAAATCTGGAACAAGTTATGTCGCTGCATCATCTCGGGCTGCTGGACTTGTGTGCTAAGCACACGCTGCACAATAATATTCATATAGCCCGTGGTATCTCCGCCTCCAAGGACGAGGTCACCGTTGGTGGCAGCGACATCCTCCTCCTCATCCTCCACATCGGAGGCGCTCATGTAACCGCCATCATCTGTCGCCACATATGCCCGCCTACTTGGGCAATCTTTCTGCACATGGCCAAGACCATGGCAGCGGTGGCACTGAATCCCTGTAGTGTGTCCCGTCGAAGCAACAGAGGAGGCACTACTAGCCGGTACCTGCACAGAATTTTTACCTGAGCGCGTAGAAGGGGCAGGGGCTGATCTTGGTGCTGCAGAAACAACACTAGCTGGTGGGGGCGGCCGGAAAGATGGCTTGGGCAGCCCCGAAGTCCCCGTCGGCCGTGGTGGGTAGAAATTCCTGGACTTGCTGTACTCCTCAAAAGCCTGGAAAAGTCCCTGTGATTCTTTCTCTGCAAGCATAGCATACTGGAAACACTGGTTGAGGGTATAAAATTCTTTATAATCAAGGATGTCCTGAATTTCTTTTCTCAAACAAGAATAAAAGCGGCAAATCTGATCCTCTACTTTTTCAACCACAGCACAACGAATCAAACCCTTCTGAAGCTCACTAAAATACTCCTGAACAGTTTTATCTCCTTGATCTAAACACTGCAGTTTATTACGAATTTCTCTATAAAAAGAAGGAGGAACAAAACGATCACGCATTTCTACCTTAAGTTCTTCCCAAGTAGTAGGCAAATCGGTTTCAGCAGCTAGACCACTCCACCAAACAATAGCAAAGTCCTTCAACTCACTAGTGGCTTGTCTAACTCTATGTTGTTCAGGAACAAGGTGGGCATTAAATTTTTGTTCTACCGTCATTTCCCAATCAAGGTAAGCATCACCATCGTATTGACCCGAAAACGAAGGAATTGAAAACTTAATTTTAGCATACGGATCATCTGGAGCATAGTTACCTTGTGTGCGATAGGTGTGGTTGTGGAAACCACCCATACCTTGAGGGTTACATTGCAAATGACGTCGTAACCTTGCGGTCCTTGTAGCTGACCTATCGACGGTGCCATCAGCCTTATACACCGTTACTTCATCATGATCGCCTTCAACGTCGTTGTTGGTGTTGGTGTTGGTGTTGGTGTTGGTGTTGTTGTTGTTGTTGTTGTGTTGTTGGTCTTGTGAGCGGTCTCCAATTCGACAACCTGATCGGTTAACTTAGAGACTCTCTTATCCAACCGCTCAATGCTTTCTCCCAGGTGAAGCTTGGTGACGGCGTCGGTGACGGCCCTGGTGATCGTTTCTGCCAAATCACTCTGAACCGCCTGCAAAGCCTTCTGTAACTGATTTTGGCTCACGCACTGATCCAATTTTGAGGGTGAAGCGCCCTCCCCGTCGCTTCCTGACATCAGAAACACCAAAACAGGAAACAAAAAAGTGAAGGTTATCCCTACAAAACTACTAAGCAGTGGTGCCTCTCAACACAACATAAGTAAGCTTCTTGCAAAGCTGTTACAAAGTTCTGAAAACAACAAAGCGAAGGATACCAGGGAGAAGTGTTCCACGATTGCAAGGGTTACCAAATAACCTATGTGCTGTCCAGAAGAAGTATGTAGAGCTAGGAAGGCCAAATATGTATATATGAGTGGCACACAAATCAAAAACAGATAGTAAAGCTGAATAAGTGCCCAAGTAACTTGTCCCTAGTTGCTAGTCTAACTATGTCCTAGAACAGTAGTGATAGCAAAGAAGAAACAAGGAGACAAAGGGACACAGCCGATAACAGGGGGCTTAGTGTAAAACAGCCAAACTCAGAAATTTCAGGGGGCTAGATGGAGCACTAGTAGGAATCCCAAATTTCTTTTTTTTGATTTTATTTTTTTGATATTTTTTTCCAACTCACTAGCAAACAGGGAGAAACCACAAAAAATTTCAGCTCAAACCGAGCTAGGACGTGGCCTACAAAAAATCTTGAAGTTTCAGAAAACGTCGGGTTTCAACTTGAATGAATTTTTTCTTTATCTTCCAGATTTTTTTTGAATTTTTTGACGAGGGCACACAGGGCGTAGAATCTCCTGTAAAAATTTCAGCCAAAACAGACAACCGAGCGAAAAGTTATGGCTGTTTTACCGAAGGGGTGTCGGAATCGGTTTTGAAGAACCCGGTGGTTTCAGTGAATACCGAGTCGGGCTTGGGGTCGGGTAGGGAGTGGCGAGGTGGATGCAGCGGAAAGTGGGATTTATGAAAATTGGTCCGAGGTGGTGAGGGTAGGTTTAGGGTGGGACTAGGGTGGGCGTGTTGATCAATCAACCCTAGCACACAAAGCCGACAAAACCGAGGATGGTGAGGGGGATGGCGGCTAGGGTTGCAAGGGAAACACTACTGACGACAAAAACACAAACTAAACCAGCGACTAAACAAGAACTAGGGCACAAACTCAACACTACGGACTCTGAAATTGAAATATGCAAAGGCTAAACACGTGGTTATGGGCGGGGAAAATTTTTTTTTGGTATTTTCAGTGGACGATAGGAAGAACACGAAAACAAAACTAAAGGGTAGTATGAACCTGACGGTGCACCTGAAGCTCTGATTACCACTTGATGTGGACAAGGGTTCCCGATCTTCCGAAAGGTTCTTGGTAAGTTGATTTGGTCGGAGGCGACACACAAATCGATCCGGCTTCAGAACAGCACGTTCTAAACCCCGCAATCGCAGCACGACGTCTCCTCTGGTTATCAACCGTCCAAAAGACGATTGACCTCGCCGAGAAGGCTAATCCCTACCTGCGAATCAAGAACACAAGCAAGAATAACGAAGAATGCAACACAATTGCAGATGTATGATTAAACTCTCAAAGTTGGGGTCTCACAAACCGATGAACGGCGAAACTGTTTATGAATAGAATTGATCTAAGCAAAACCCGAACCCTAATAGTGCGGCGGCGGCTGTATATAAAGACCCTAGGGTCGTGCAAGACCCTCTGGACGCGCCCCGAATTGGGCTCAACTAGATACAAGGCCCAAAGACAAAAAATAAGCGACGCAGCACCGACACAGATTCTGGACTCTCTCTTGTTTTGACGATTCCCGATGACTCCGGATGAATTTTGACATGAGGCCGGCGGCATTGGAAAGGACTTCTCCTTATCTTTCCGTGCATATGTAGAACGTCCAAATCCGAGTCGGTATGCGTCCTGGGCGACCGTTTTAGTATAGACTGGTCCTGAGCCCCGAAACAGACTCGAAGTCGGTTTTGATTGGGCCTCCACTTTGGCTTCCAAGCCCTTGCTGGCCCTCCACGTTTCCAAATCCTTCTCCCATCATCTCCTGGTCCTCTCCATGGTTTCTAATCATAAAATAATCATTAGGTAGCAAACCATTCTCAAAAGTAACATATAGCGAAGAACGTAGGAACGAGCTCACCTCTAAATTTAGTTGTCGTGCACGAGCTCTAGTCATTGGACCTTGCAAGTCCAGATTTGGAGGAGTGTTGTGTGTATCCATAGGAGTGATGTCCTCATCACTAAGTAACCCGCTTGGTCGACATGCGCGACTTAGGGTGATACCAAGTATCAGAATTTGAGCCATGATATAAACAATAACAACAATTATTCACAGAAATCATAAATTGTGAAATCAGATATCATGACCACTATGTATATATATTTAATAATAGAAGTACAATAAACTATAATTACTAGGCATAAAAACGATGTAGCTGTGAAACATTCCAGGAACTTTGAAGGTCCAACCCGTCCTCATTCATCAATCGATAGGCGCCTGGCCGAGTAATTTCCTTTATAAGTCCTTCCCATGGAGCTGATAGCTTGTGCTTACTGAACTTGCAAAACCAGGTCGCCGATGGAAAAACCCCGTGTTCCAACATTTTTGTCATGATAACGTCGCACACTTTGCTGGTACTTTGCCGACTGAATTACAGTGGCATCTCGCTGCTCCTCTAACAACAACAAGTCGTCACAACTATGGTCGTTAGAGGTTTTTTCTTCATACGCTGCCACACGGGGGGAGGCAAAAAGAATCTTGGTTGGTAACATGGCTTCCGAGCCATAAACCAGAGAAAAAGGGGAGTGCCCGGTGGCACGACTTATGTTGGTTCTAAGTCCCCACAACATAGATGGTAATTCTCGAACCCATTATCGAGCGTACTTTTCTAGCCGATCAAATATACGAGGCTTAATTCCAGAAAGCAGGAGGCCATTTGCCCTCTCAACCTGGCCATTGCTCTGTGGATGGGCGGCCAAGGCATAACCAATCTTAAAGCCGACTCGGACCGCAAACTCTTTAAACTCCTCTGCTATGAATTGAGTACCGTTGTCAGTGATTATCTTGTGTGGGGCACTGAACCGAGTGACTATTTCGGTCATAAACACGATGGCCTTCTTTGCCGAAATCTTACCGACTGGCTTTGCTTCAATCCATTTAGAGAACTTGTCCACTGCTACGAAAAGGTGAGTAAAACCCCCTTGAGCTTTCATGAATGGTCCAACAATGTCTAAACCCCATATTGAAAACGGCCAAGTTATTGGGATATTTTGGAGCTCTGTGGCAGGTATGTGCATCTCGCAGGTGAAGAACTGACAACCTTCACACTTTCGGACAATTTCCTTTGCATCAACACCAGCAGTTGGCCTCATTGCTTTAGCCGCGATTGTAGATGGGCCTGCGTGATTCCCACAAATGCTAGCGTGGATGTTTCCTAATATAGCTATGCCTTCATCTTGAGACAAGCATTTCATCAGTACCCCATGTGGGCTTTGCTTGTACAGGTGATGGTCAACTATACAATATGAACGCGACTTGCAAATAATCCAGATACTCAAGGAAGGGAGTGCGCCAATCTACCTCAATGACAGCTACATGTGGTGTTGCCCCCGCCTTTAGTGCCGACTGCTCTATAGTTTGTTGGGTTAGTACAGATGGCTTATGCAGATCATCAAGGAATACTCCATCAAGTATTTTAGATCTGCTAGACCCAAGTTTGGCCAGTTCATCCGCCTCTTCATTATACTTGCACAGGACATGTTTATACTCAATGCCATCAAACTTATCTTCGAGCTTCCAAACTTCGGTGCAGTAGGCTGTCATGCTTTCATGGGAGCAACACCACTCCTTTGTTACTTGATTTATAACTAGCGTCGAGTCGCCAGAAATGCTTATCCTTTGGACACCGAGTGAGATAGCCGTCCGAAGTCCATGTAACAGCGCCTCATACTCTGCAGCGTTATTAGAGGCACGGAAGTGCATTCGAAGAATGTATCGGAACTTGGCTTCGTCAGGGGATACCAGTATGACTGCTCCGGCACCATCTAGTTGTAAGGAGCCGTCAAACGCCATCTTCCAATAGCATAATTCTTGTGAGTCGGGAGGTAACTCACATTCTGTCCACTCGGTGACGAAGTCTGACAAAGCTTGACTGTTGATCGAGTCACGTGACTTAAAGGTGATATCATATGATCCGAGCTCGACGACCCATTTGGCAATTTTCCTAGTGGCCTCTCTGTTGTGCAGCAATTCGCCTAGGCCAAACGACGTGTGGACCTCAATGGGATGATCCTCAAAGTAATGCTTCAACTTCCTAGATGTGATCAGTAATGCATAAATTAATTTCTAAAGTTGGAAATATCGTACCATGGACTCCGATAAGACCTCACTGACAAAATATACTGGTCGTTGCACCTTTTGAGCCTTGCCATCTTCCACCCGTTCCACCGCCAGCACAATACTGATAACGTGTTTGGTTACGGAAATGTACAGCTGCAAAGGTTCCAGGTGAATGATTCTTGCTTCTTGATTAAACGAAAAAAGGGTAACCCTCGGACACCGAGTCATGATACAAACCGACTGAGCACAGCCATACAACCAATGAGCTTTTGAATGTCTTTTTGCGAATATGGAGGTCCCATCTATAATATGGCATTTACCTTTTCTGGATTACCTTCAATCCCTCTGTGTGATACCAGAAATCCGAGTAATTTTCCTGATGGGACCCCAAAGACGCATTTAGCTTCATGTTGTATTTCCGAAGGTTGCCGAATGTTCATCTAGGTCGGATATCAAGTCGGTGGAGAGCTGAGTCTTGACTACCACGTCATCAACGAAGCCTCAACATTCCTGCCTATCTTGTTGTCCAAACATCGCTGCATAGTCCGCTGGTAGGTGGCACCAACGTTTTTTAGGCCAAAGGGCATTGTTGTGTAACAGAAGGCTCAGAACGGCGTGATGAACGAGGTTTTGAGCTGGTCGGATTGGTTTAAGGGAATCTGATGGTACCCTGAATAGGCATCTAAGAAGCACAACAGAGCGCATCCAGCTGTCAAATCAACCACTTGATCAATACGTGGGAGAGTGAATGGATCTTTCGGACAAGCTTGGTTAAGGCCGGTGTAATCCACGCACATCCGCCCCTCCTTGTTCTTCTTCCACACCAGAACTGGGTTAGCCAACCAGTCGGGGTGGAAAACTTCTTTAATAAACCCAGCTGCCAGTAGTCGGCTGATTTCTTTCCTAATCGCATCCTTTTGGTCTTGCGAGAATCGTCTAAGCCGTTGCCTTACTGGCCTGACGTTTTCACGGACGTGAAGTTTGTGCTCAGCCTTTTCCCTTGGAACACCTGGCATGTCAGAAGGTTTCCATGGAAATATATCTTTATTATTTCTAAGAAAAAGGATGAGTGCGCTTTCCTATTTATCACCTAAATTGACCCCAATATTGGTGGTCTTGGATACATTATTGTCATCTAGGCTAATCTTCTTGGACTCCATGGCATCCACCTATACCGTAGTCTTCAACGCTTTCCTTGGAGCAGGGTCCAGCATGGCCTCCTCTACCGTTGCGATCGCTTCCTTCAGGTCGGCCAGCTCCGATGCTGCTACTATCTTCTGGTCAACTCACAACTGCCATTGTCACAGTCGTATAAAGTCCGCACATCCGAGTGGATTGAGATGACTCCGTTTGGTCCTGGTAGCTTCATCATCATATAAGGATAATGAGGTACCACCATGAATTTAGGGATGGATGGCCGCCCTATAATGGCGTGATACGTAGAGTCGAGGTCGGCGACCTCGAAGGTAATGCGCTCCGTCCTGTAGTTCTCCCGAGTGTCAAAAGTCATAAGTAGAGTGATTTGTCTCAGAGGGACTGTTTGCATGCCCGGGATCACACCATGAAACGGTGATCAACTCGGCTTGAGATCGGTCAAGGGTATGCCAAGCTCCTTGAAGGTTTTCACAAAGAGGATGTCCAAACTGCTACCACCATCTACCAGTACCCAATTTAGCTAGACTCGGTTAACAGTCGGCGTTAGCACACTAAGGGAGATTTTCCGAGCCTGGGGATGTGATCCGGATGGTCGGACCGATCAAAAGTAATTGGAACCTCTGACCATCGTAGATACTGAGGTACCGCTGGTGAGACCGAGTGGACCTCTCTGTAGAGGATCTTCTACTGGCGCTTTGAGTCGGCCGTAGACTGGCCACAGATATAATTGACCTCGTGTTCGGGGTCTTGGAAGTCCTCCTTATCCTCATTTTGGTTATCCTTGTCCGAGTCCTTTCTGCCACCCTTGGGGATCCAGGGACGTTCTTTGCAGACCTTCAAGGCGTGATGGGCGAAGTTTTTCAGGTTGAAGCATTCCCTGACTTTGTGGGCTCCATCATGTTGCAGGCAAGGGCCATCGAGCATCTTGTCGAAGTCTTCCTGAGTGACTGGTTTCTTCCTGGTCGGGCACTTGGTGTTGGCCACCGTTCGGTCTTGCTTGCGAACTATCGTCGTCCTTGCTATAATCGGATGGACCCGACTGGTTCCTTGGGGTTGCCTCCTTGTACTGGCGAACATGGAATAGAGCCGAATTGCTGGCAGCATATTTGTCGGCCATAGTGAACAATTCTTTGGCTGACAGTCCGTCGGCAGCATCCAACCTCCCAATCTTCTTTATTAGGTCATCGTCACGGAGTCCTCCCTAGAAGTCGGCGACAACTTGAGCATCCAAGATGTTAGGGATGGTATTTTTCACTCGATAAAAGCGTTGGATGTACTCTCGAAGTGGCTCCTGGTCCCGCTGCTTGATCCGGCCGAGTTCCCAGTGATTCCCTGGCTTGTCGCAGGTGGCTTGAAAATTGGCCATGAACTGCTGACAGAGATCTGCCCAGGAGGTGATAGAGTTGTCGGGCAGATTAGTGAGCCAGGTTCTTGCCGCTGGCGATAAGCAAACATGCAAGTAGTTGGCCATGACAAAGCTGTCGCCGCCGAGAGCTCGTATGGCTATTGAATAGATGTGAAGCCAGTCACGCAGATCCATCTTGCCATCATACTTCTCAATGCCGACTGGCTTGAAGCCGACCGGCCAGCTGACGGTGCAAAGTTCCCGAGTGAAGGCTCGGATGCCAGCCTCCTCGTCATAATCATCGGTGGCCGGAGTGCGTTCTCGTTCACGGCCGACTTCTCGGCGAGATCTATCATCGTGGCGGCCCTCGTCCCGTCGATCATAGTAATGATCGTCTCTATGTGGCTGCCGCCTGTTGTCATGTTCGTAGTCAACATAACCGCATCGGCGCCATTCATCTTCGTACTCTCGGTAGGCCGCATCGTGGCGCTCCTGGTATCTGTTGTCCAGTCGGACTCGTGCATCACGTGGTGGTATGCCGTTGCTCAGGTCGGCGCTTGGATGCCGATCATAGTACTCTGCAATAGGCCTAGGCAAGAGCACCTTTGATTTTGTGGATTTCCTCAAGAACATTCAAACCCTATAGGTTTCGGTAAATCCTCAAATTCATGATGAATTCATGAGCTTTTTGTGTGATTCCACTTGGAGAAGGAACATCCTACCATGAGACAACATTTGTCCAAGTTTCATGATTTTTGGAGCTCATTTGGGTTGGTTTTGGTAATTTTCTTGCCGAGTTTTGAGCACAGTTTTTGGTTCTGGAAAGTGTTGATTGACACTATCGATATCTAAACTAGCACTGCCGGTTCCCGGGGAAGAACCCCTGATCGGCACTGCCTAACCCTAGGAGTGATCAACAATAGCAATGGAACACAGCGAAAACACAGGAGAATAGCAACAACTCAAACCGGTCAAGAAACAAACTCGAAACAGGTTACTGCATGACTATCGGTAGTGCCGGTCACTGGCATCGGCAGTGCTGATTGGTACTATCAGCAGTGCTAATGCGGGGTTCTCAGGACTCAGGAAAGAAGCAGTCGGAGCGCATCGGTAGTGCTAGTTGTTGCCATCGGCAGTGCCGGTGCGGGGTTCATAATTGAGTCACTGGAGTGTTGCTGTGAGTTCAAACTCAGGCTACCGGCAGTGCTGGTCCAGGCATTGGCAGTGCCGATTGACACATTCCATAACCAAATTGTGCTCGAAACTTGGCAAGGAAATTACTGAAACCTATCCAAACGAGCTCCAAAAATCACGAAACTTGGACAACAGATGTCTCATGGTAGGATGTTCCTTCTCCAAGTGGAATCACACAAAAAGCTCAAGAATTCATCACGAATTTAAGGGTTTCAATGTTCCTGAGAAAATCCACGAAATCGAAGGTGCTCTTTCCTGGGATTCAATCAAGGATTCATAGAGGAATGTTTAGCCATGTCCTACCACCATGATCCCTCAAGAAATTCGTACCAAAATCCACTCAAAATGAGATCGAAAATCTCCATGAAAATAGCTCCAAAAAAAGAGAAAAAGAGAAATTTAGGATTTAGGCAGAGAGGAAGATCTTGAGCATGAAAATAAATCTCATATCATGGAAACATGCTTACAAGATCCACAGGTACATGGCTAGGAAGCCACCCTCTTCCTCCCACAATTTGGAAGAGCAAGAGATGTCTCTCACACACCCACTCCTCTCCACTATTACATCTAGACCTCTCCTAGCACTTTAAATCAAGACCTAAGGCAAGGCTAAAGGAAAGAGAGGCACATCTTTCACCAGCCCCACTTCTCATTATATAGGCCTAAGGGTTGGCCACATGACCACTCTACCCTTGACCTACATAACACTGCCACCTACCACCAGTGGCAAACTTGTCAATCTTTCTCCTCGTCGCCCGAATGACATCGAGCCCTTCACGACTTTGCTTTGCCTCGACGCAAGCTCCGTGATGGTTCCACATGCACCACCAACCACCACCACCGATTTTGAGGCCCAAACCGGGAAACCGCCTTGCACGCTTCACAAAGTGTGACTTCTCTATGTCAACACATGTCACCTTGTTCCACGATCCTGACCACCGGCAAGTCTCTCCCGGTCCCTGTCCATCGGGCCCCCTTGTTACTTGCATCGGCATACCGCTCATCTTGACTTGGTCAACACGCCATCTTCATCACTACCACGGTTTTGAGGCTCAATCGCAAAATTGTTTGTGCTTCTTGCCTCTCCACGTGTACTCTGTGGATCACCCTTGACTTCACCCGGCATCCCGATCGTCTGGCCCCAAGTCCCCTACTTGTGCCTGATCCTCTTGCCGTTGACCACCAAGTCAACTCTAGTGACCTACACATCATGAGACAAGCAAACACATTTCCCATCTCCTGCAACTTCACCAATATCTCGACCAACTCCGATTAGTCAGAACCATGACATGCACAAACTCATGCAATCCCCAGATTCCCGCATTTTGATTCAAACACCAAATCAACCGAAGTCAATTACTCATCACATATTGCAAACCATGGCACATATCCACATGGTTTCACAATCTCCCCCTTGATGAGTACATTCACAACACCAAATGCACAAGGCTTAAGATTTGAAATGCAAAATCAGATAGGCACATCCAAATGGCCAAACCCAAAGAAAAAGGTGAAAACAAGCCATCTAGCAAAGTAGGGATCACAAAACCAAGAGTTGGCAAAGAAAACGACTTGAGACACAAAGAATGTGAAAAGCGCAAGAAAGCGTCCGAGATCATGATATGCTCCCCCTCAACTTGTGGTAGGTCTCATGTATGCAAAATGGATAATTTTAAGTTTCTTAGCATTATTTGTGCATGACCCAATATTTTCTCCCCCTTTTGCAATGAACTCATCAAAGAGGCAAAAGAACAAGCAAACATGCAATGCATGAAAATGCAAACCTAAGGAGCTTCAACAATTATGCAAGCAAGCATTTAACTTTGATAACCATAAACATAGAGCCATTAAGTGTAAAATCAATAGTTCTCAATCATACAGAGATCAAAATAGATAGCAAGGCATAAACACCAAGAGCTATACAAGCTAAGCAGAAAGATTGACTAGCTTAGACAGAATCAAATTTGCTTATCATGGGAAAAGCTGCCACCACATGTATAAGTACTCCCATCAAAGGCAAAACAAGCATCAAGTGAATCATAAGAATCTAGCCAGTCTCAATCTCAACCAAGGCAACAAACATCCACAGAAAATAAGCTCTACAAACACTCACATATGCAACAGAGACTCATAAGAAAGGAGAAAAGCATTATTCTTATGTTATCCTCATGTAGCTTCTAATCCATGCGGAGGGTCACCCGACTAGGTACGACAAACACCTCGAGGCTTCGAAGTACAATGTTTGGATTTAGCATTTTATATTACTTCTAATCCATGCGGAAGGTCGCACGAGGTTACGGCAAACACCTCGAGGCTTTGAAGCACAATCAACTTATTTTGCAACTTAAAACCATATGGATGAGCATGCCTTTGTAGCAAAAGGAACAATTGTTCCCACAATGTTGCATCCTGAGCTAAACATTCATAAAGCCACACTTCGCAAACACAAGGTTCCGTGGCCAAGATATCCTCTAGACTAGCCTCAATGCAAGTTTCAACAAGGATAAAAGCAATTATACACATGGTGAGCAAGTTATATCAAGATTAGTTCATAAGGTTCACAAGAAGCTAAGTTTACCTTTAAGATTAGCAAGTTGCTCAAATGAGTTTATAACATGCCATCTAGAAAATCTAAGCATGAGAGATTACTATCACATCCACACAACTTAGCTCAAGCTCAATCATAGCAAAGAGAAAGGCAAGAAAGCTTAAGAATCAAAGCTCATCTACCAATGCATATATTACATATGAGATGCAATGCGAAAAAAGGTAAGATACATATATATAGGACAACACCAACTCCCCCTCAAATGATGCCATATGGATGACAAACACCAAGTTCCCCCCGAAGAAAAGCATGTCTTGAAGCATCTAGGGGCTTGGTGAGGATATCAGCTAGTTGGTTTCTGGTTTCGATGTATTTGAGCTCAACATCTCCCTTCTCAACATTGTCTCTTAGGAAGTGAAATCATACATTGATGTGTTTGACCTTACCATGCTGGACTGGGTTTTTGGCTAAGCATATGGCTCTGGAGTTATCACACATGAGTGGAACACTCTTAAAGGTTAACCCATAGTCATCCTCTGTGGTGGATTGGGCTACACTCGACTACTTATGAGAAGACCAACAGATCAAAGAAGTACCCAAGAAATGACAAGTACCAGAAGTGCACTTCCTATCAATTCTACACCCAACAAAGTCCGCATCCAAATACCCAATCAGATCAAGAGATGAAGATGCAGAGTACCAAAGACCAAACTCAAGGGTGTATTTGAGATACCTGAAGATGCGCTTAACAGTCTTCATCGGGGTCAAGTGTATGTCGGGTCTTGTCGCCGTCAGGTACAAGAGGGAGCCAATCATGCTCCTATACTCCCTTTGGTCCATCGCTTCACAGTCTTCATCAGGGTCAAGTGCCGTTGTAGTGGACATTGGTGTAGACAACGGCTTAACATTGACCATGTCGAACTTCTTCAGGAGATCCTTCGTGTATGTAACACCCTACTTTTGCAAATTCTAAAAATGCCAACTTTTAGCATTTAGGAGTTTAATTAAATAACCTAGGACAAATTGTTTTTATAATAAATTAAATTAAATTATTGCATTTGCATAACATGTCATATTCATATAGATTTTCATTGCATTATGCATTTAGTTTAATTATTATTTATTTACTAGGAATATTAGGAATAGAATTAGAATAGAAATTAGACAAGGAAAATAATTGAGAAAGAAAAAGAAAAGAAAAGGAGGAACTAGAACAGTGGGCCGAAACCCACCATTCAGCCCACCCCTCCCCTCTCCCCACCTCCTCCTTTCGGCCCAGCCGGCCAGGCCGCCTCCCCTCCCTTTCATTCTCTCCCCCGCGGCCCACCTTCCCGGCCGGCCCAGCGCGTGCGGCCCGCTCCTCCCGCGCGCTCTCTCTCTCTCACTGACACGCGGGCCTCGCCTGTCATCCCCTCCTCCGCCTCTCTCTCTCCCGCAGCCGGAAACCGCCGCCGTCGCCGCCGTCGATCTCCCTCCCCCGACCTCCCCGGCTCCCGAAACTGGCGCCCGAGCGTGCGCGACCGCCTCCACTTCCCTTCCCCCCCTAACTTTCGGCCGTTTCGGCCGTTACGAACCCCCGCGCGCATCAATGGCGCTAGTGGCCATTGATGGCCGGAGAGCCCCGCGCCGGCTCAATTCGCCCGCCTCCGCGCCTATAAAGCACCCTCTCGGCACCGCCCTGCTCCGCCGCCACTCCTCCGCTCTCTCCTGCTCGCTCGCGACCATCGGACGACCTCCCCCACCGAGCTCCGACCACCGCCGCCACCGAGCCGCACCGCCGACCCCCTCCCGGCCTTCCCACACTCGCGCGACCTGCCGGTGAGACTCCCCTCCCTCCCCTCTCTCTCCCGGGACTCTCGCGGCGAGGAATGGCCGACCGGAGCGCCATTCCGGCCGGTCTCCGGTGAGCCCCGCCGCGCGCCGCCGCCTATCCGGCCGCCGGCGACGACCTTCCCCCGCCCTTTAATTCTGGCCGTTGGATCTTGATCCAACCATCCAGATTACATACCCCTTCGGGTTATGTAATCGGTCCGCCGTGAACCAGTGGACCAATGGTCCACAGAACCTATAGACCCGGTCCACGCATTTCTAGTTTAAAATTAATTCAATTAATTCCTGGATATTGTGGCAGTTTTGCATTTTAGCCCCTGTGCTTAGTTTAAATTAGGTTTAGGTCCCTGTTTTTGTGCAGAACAAATAAAAATTTGTTTTTAGGCCCTGAACTTTATAATAATTATTTTTAGCACTACATTTTTACAAAAAGCCCCTATACCTTTAAGAAATTATATTTTTGCCCTATAAATTGTAGAAAACCCGTGGAATTGTTTTAAATTATATTTTAATCCAGTCTTTTTATATTATTAGTGGTATAGATATTATTTTAGCCCTAAAAATTTATAGAAACACCCCTATGCATTATTTAAATTATTATTTGACCTTGTAATTTTATAAAACACCCCTGGACTGATTTTAATTATGTTTTAGTCCCCAGAATTATTTTAAAATTATACCTTAATCCTTATTAATTGTATAAATATTATTTTAGCCTTAAATTTTTACAGGAACATCCCTGTACTTAATTTTAATTAGATTTTGGCCCTGTCTTTTTACACCTAAACCCCTGCACTTAGTATTAATTATGTTTGAGTCCTAGAATTTTTGCAAAAACAACCTTATACTTTTAATAACTACTTTTCAGCCCTAATAATTTACACTTCAGTCCCTGTAATTTTATAAAATTACACATAGGTCCTTAAAAGCCTCTGTTTTTACCCTTTTGCCCCTAAAACTTCAAACTAGCATAACTTTTTACTCATAACTCCAATTTAGGTGATTCTTGCGCCAAAATTCTCATAGGAGCATAACCTTTGCATCCCTTGCATCTACATACTATTTTTCCTCTGTTGCATATAGTGTATTGATTTTGTATGTTTTGCTTGTATTGGTATGTCGTTACATAAAGGCGAGCATACACAAGGACCACCCTACGAGGATTTTCAAGAGTAGGAATTTGAAGGGTTAGAGCAGCCTTCTGCGCAGGATGAAGGCAAGTGTCCTTGATGCATATTACACCTATTGAAATGTTACTATAGAATTGCATGCTTGTGTCAATTTATTGGGAACCTATTGTTAGGGTTTTCGTTAGTAATTGTTTTTACCCTATTCCTTGTCGCCTTGAACCAATGGGTGAATTGTGGGTAGAAAATGCTTAAGATGGCTTATGGGATGTGGGTTAATATTAATTTTGATTAATGAACAATGTCACGTGGGATATGTTTGGTAAATCTTTTAGTAACATGGCTTAGGGATCTATGCAAGCCAGGTGGAAAGGATGTGGTGCCGTGGGCACATGCTTGTGGTGGTAGGCTTGTTGTAGATCCTAGGAACCGGTTCTTGGAGTGACAACCCAGGAAAACAGTGCCAACACAAGACCGACATGGGTAAGGCTTGGCCTAGTAATTAGATGTTCTCCCAGTGTCGGTGCAGCATTTGGTGGAGCGGGGAATGGAAGTCGAGAGGACTATCCTTGTATCCGAATGGCTCAAGAGGGGGCTTCCGGGGTGATGAGCTGCTTGTTGAAGGGCTATCACTTATGGACGGGAGTGGAACCTTTGTGGCTAGCATGTACTGGGAGACCCTTTGGAAAAGCCTCGTTGTGAAACACTGCCACACACCAAAGGAAGTGTGTAATGTGGGTCGCGTCCACGGGCACCAAGGTAATCACGACTTGTGGGTAAAGTGGTACAAACTCTGCAGAGTATCAAACTATCATGATAGCCGTGCTCATGGTCAAGAGCGGCTTGGAATCCTCACAAGATTAGTTGGGGATGGGTTTGTATGGTTGGAAAGGTGGGATGGATTGAGACTTGGTTAGTACAGCACCTTGTGAAAGTAGGGTTGGGATGACCCCACTTAGTAAATAGGATGCTTAGGTTAATTAAAAGCTCATGCAACCCACTCTATAAAGCCTTCTCTTGACTATAGCCCCATGTCATCTTTTCCCCCACTTGCTGAGTACGACATGTACTCACCCTTGCTATACCCCGTTGACATTCAGCCCAAGGAGAAGATTGGAGCCACTACGAAGATGAAGGAAGCGAGTACTAGGCGATTATCCACCAGTCGATGCCTGTGGAGTTTGGGATGTCTACGCTAGCTACTTTCCGCTGCATTGATGTACTTTTCTTCTAGACCCACGGGTCCTTTTGTAATAAAGATATGATGTAATAAATAAAGGATGTGGATAATTATTCTGTTTACCATTGATGATGTACCGTATGTGTGTGTAACTTGATCCTAGGCACATGTACGGCTACACCCATTTTGTTTCGTAAAATGGGTGTTACAGAAGTGGTATCAGAGCCATATCGACTGCAGGACGTCAGCCTAGTTAGCCATGGACGCATTTAGGGACCCTATTTTCTCTTACATCAATACAAACTATTTTAACAAAATACTAATCCTTGTCGTTTCTTATTTTATTGCTTTTGTTGAATTTTAGATTTCTTTAACCATTGCTTATTCATGCCTTGTGATTTTAAAATATAGATGGCTCGCACCAAGCAAACCGCTCGTAAGAGTACGACTAGACGCCACTATGGACTCCTTGCCTCTAGGCGTGTTCAAAGGGAAGAAAGTGAAGAAGCAAATCAACCTGAATGCGAGAAGACCCCAGTAAAGGATGAGACGCTTTCAGAGGAACCACAAGAGGACCCTGAGGAACCTGAAGAAGAAGAAGAACCAGAAGAATATGAGAAAGAAGAGGACCCTGAGGAACCACAAGAGGAAGGAGACCCAGAAGAGCCCGAAGATCTCGAAGAGCCTAAGAATGGTGATTACTCGGATGAGGACGAAGACCCAGCCGTCCGTATGGCCGAGAAGTATCGCTCTTTTGGACTAGAGGGTGAGACCTTCTCCAAGACTCTGCGAAAGCTACTTGAGAAGATTGGCATCACCAACAAGCCTCAGTACTTCATCAAGAAAGTGGATCGTCCTTCTCGTGAGGAATGGACAGCGGAGGTCAACATCTATGATGGCGACCGCGTCATATCTACGCACCGTGGCCGCACCCCTAGGGCTACTCGTGGGGCTGCAATAGACGACGCTGCTTGGAGGGCTCTCACTAGCCTCTGCCATGGAATAGCAAGGACAAGTTTTGCACACATTCCCCGTCGGAAGCCAGGCACGGAGAAGTACACCGTCGCTCCTACAGAATGGTATGTGAGCACCAGGGAGATGGACAAGACTCAGGGAATAGCGGTGGACTTAAGCCGCACTATAGAGGCACTACAGAGGGAGAACCACACCCTTCGGAAGAGGCTGCGCGATACTGAGGATTACATGAAGCGAGACCAGCGAGTCAAGATGGGCGAGCAAAGTGACCTCTACTCATCGGGTATCCGCACTTGGACTGCAAACTCCCCGAAGCGCGCAAGTTCCCTACCTTTGATCTCCGACGAAGTGAACTCCCATGCTTAGGAGATTCCCTTAACCGTGAATAAAGATTGTAATAATCAAACGCTTACATCGATTTACTTTCATGGTGTGATGTAATGAACTCGTTGGCTTGGTTAATAAGTGTGCTTGATGTGAGTTGTAGGATGCCTCGGCACCTTGTCCACAACCTCATCGTTTGTTTGCTTATTAAAATAAACTATCTTTTACTTATGACTCCTTGATACATTTAGATGGGGATCTTTCTTTTTGTTATTACCACACCTTGTCTCACACTACTTCCACCACCTATTTTAATCAGATGGTTCGCACTAGAGGACACGCTGGAGGTAGCAATCAGAACAACGAGGAGGGAAATAATGCTTCGAACCTTGAGCAATTCTTGGCCGTACAGACTCAGCTCATGCAAATAATGATCCAAACTTTGGGCGCTATACAGCAGAACCACAACAACCAGCAGAACCACAATGCACCTCCACCTCCACCCCAGAATAGATTGGGGGAGTTCCTAAGGACTAAGCCACCTACCTTTTCCCAATCTAAGGATCCGATGGAAGCTGACGATTGGCTCAAGGCAATCGAAAAGAAGTTGATAATCGCTCAATGCAATGATCGAGAGAAGGTTCTCTTTGCAGCTCATCAGCTGTATGGTGTAGCCGCAGACTGGTGGGAAGCTTATTGCAATGCGAATGCTGATGTGGAAAGCATCACTTGGATTGAGTTTAAGGATAATTTCCGCTCCCACTATATTCCTATGGGCATCAAATTGCTGAAAAGATAGGAATTTCAGGACCTGAGACAGGGGAACATGTCAGTAAGTGAATACTTGAATAGGTTCATCCAGTTGTCCAGGTATGCTCCATAGGATGTGAACACCGATGGGAAGAAGCAATACATGTTCATGAGGGGACTGCAGAATGACATCCAGTTTCGGTTGATAAACAATGACTATGTCAATTTCCAGAAACTGGTGGACAAGGCCATTGTGGTGGAGAATAAGCGCAATGAGATTGAGAGGGAAGGCAAGAGGAAGATGCCATTCCAAGGACAATCATATGGTAGCAACACTCGCCCCCGCATGATGCCATCTTCTAACTTATACTACCGTGCTCCCAGCACTGTCAGGCCACCCATGCAAGCTCCACGCTCAAACTTTCCAATGCAACGCTCCAACTACCAGGCACCCCGCCCTAGCCAGCAGCAGGCACCTCATCCCACCTATCGGCAAGCACCCCGCCCCACAGCCCCAACAGCTCCACAAAACCAGAACCGCCCCACCGCTGGAAACACTAATGGTGTGAAGCGCGGATGTTATCACTGTGGACAGGAAGGTCACTTCATGGGACAGTGTCCTCAACGGAACAATGCACCAAGGCAAGCTTCAACTAACCTGCCTTCAGGCAATCGAGGACAACAGAATTACGCTCGAGGGCGCGTCAATCATGTCACTACGGAAGAAGCTGAGCAAGCTGCAGATGTGGTGCTCGGTATGTTCTTAGCTAACTCTCAACCTGCAACCATTTTGTTTGATTCGGGAGCATCGCATTCATTCATAACATCCACATATGTGGCAAAGCACAACTTACCGATTGCTCTTATGAAGCGTACCATGCTAGTTAGCTCTCCTGGTGGAGAAATGAGAACCAATCAAATATGCCCAAAGGTCGCCCTTAAAATAAGGGGGGTGGACTTCTCAGCTAATCTCATAATCCTAGACTCCAAGGGGATAGATATAATACTTGGAATGGATTGGTTACGCAAGTATGATGGAGTGATACAGTGCGCCAAGCAATCAGTACAACTAACCAGTGCAGAGGGTACCAAGGTTGAATTCATAGAAGCCAGCTCTACAACCAAGGAAGTCATACTAAACCAAACCACCGGCACACCCATAGAAGAGATATGAGTGGTATGTGAATTCCCTGATGTCTTTCCTGAAGAACTTTCAGGTATGCCACCAGACCGTGACATAGAGTTTGTTATCGACTTAATACCAGGAACTGCTCCTATATCAAAGAGGCCCTATAGGATGCCAGTTAATGAGTTGGTAGAACTAAAGAAGCAATTACATGAGATGCTAGAGAAAGGTTTCATTCGCCCTAGTTCCTCACCTTGGGGAGCTCCAGTACTCTTTGTCGAGAAGAAGGATAAGACTCAGAGGATATGTGTGGACTATCGTTCTCTTAATGATGTAACCATCAAGAATAAGTATCCACTACCACGGATTGAAGACTTGTTCGATCAGATGAAAGGAGCTTGTGTATTCTCCAAGATTGATCTACGATCCGGGTATCACCAGTTAAGAATCAGACCATCAGACATACCCAAGACAGCTTTCCGAACAAGATATGGGTTATATGAGTATACGGTAATGTCATTTGGGTTAACTAATGCACCGGCTTACTTCATGTACCTTATGAATAAGGTGTTCATGGAGTACTTGGATAAGTTTGTTGTGGTTTTCATTGACGACATCTTGGTGTTTTCAATGAATGAAGAAGAGCATGAGGGACACCTCAGGCTAGATCTAGAGAAGCTACGTGAACACCAGCTGTATGCCAAATTAAGTAAGTGCGAATTCTGGCTGAAGGAGGTAGCATTTCTTGGTCATGTGGTCTCTGCTGTGGGAGTGTCAGTCGATCCAGGCAAGGTAAAGGACGTTCTAGATTGGAAACCACCACAAACAGTAAAGGAGATTAGAAGTTTTCTTGGATTAGCTGGATACTATCGACGATTCATAAAGGACTTCTCCAAAATAGCAAAGCCAATGACGACACTGTTAGGGAAGGACAAGAGTTTCGAATGGACTCAGCATTGTCAAACCAGCTTTGAAGAATTGAAGAAGAGATTAACGTCAGCCCCTGTCTTAATCTTACCTGACATCAATAAGAGTTTTGACATATACTGTGACGCATCCAGGCAAGGTCACATCCAGACTAGGATGTGTGCTCATGCAGGAAGGTCACATTGTGGCATATGCCTCTAGGCAGTTACGGAAGCATGAAGGGAAGTACCCAACACACGATTCGGAATTAGCGGCAGTAGTACATGCTCTAAAAATTTGGAGGCACTACATTCTTGGTCATCGTTGTGAGATCTATACGGATCACAAGAGTCTCAAGTACATATTCACTCAGACGGAGTTGAACCTAAGACAACGACGTTGGTTAGAGTTGATTAAGGACTATGATGTGGGTATTAACTATCATCCAGGGAAGGCGAATGTTGTTGCAGATGCCCTGAGTAGAAAGGCCTATTGCAGTCAGTTAATCATGGAAAGGCTACCACCAGCACTCTGCAAGGAGTTTGAACGACTAAACATTTGGTTTGTGAATGAGTTGGAGGCCGTCGCGATGGAAGTAGAACCAACTCTCAATGAAGAAATTCGCAAAGGACAACTAGAAGATGAGAAGTTAAGTGAGATCAGAAAGCTCATTAAGGAAGGAAAAGCTACCGACTTCACAGAAGATAAGAAGGGTATTATATGGATAGGTAAAAGAATATGTGTGCCAAACAAAAAGCCCCTTCGTGACATAATACTACGGGAAGCACACGATTCTGCATACTCCATTCATCCAGGAAGTACCAAGATGTATCAAGACTTGAAGACTCGTTATTGGTGGCATGGCATGAAGCGTGATGTCGCAGAGTATGTTGCGGTGTGTGACACATGTCAACGTGTCAAGGCAGAACACCAACGACCCGCTGGACTACTTCAACCTCTAAAGATTCCTGAGTGGAAGTGGGAACAAGTCGGTATGGACTTCATCGTTGGATTACCCCGTACACAGTTGGGATATGATTCTATATGGGTTATAATTGATCGTTTAACCAAGGTGGCACACTTTATTCCCGTCAAGACAACTTATAGTGGTGCGAAGCTGGCAGAACTATACATGTCAAGGATAGTGTGTTTACATGGAGTCCCTAAGAAGATAGTATCTGACAGAGGCTCTCAGTTCGCCTCGAGGTTTTGGGAGAAGGTACATGAATCTCTTGGCACCAAGTTGAACTTCAGCTCTGCGTATCACCCTCAGACTGATGGACAGACCGAGAGGACGAACCAAATACTAGAAGACATGTTGAGAGCTTGTGCTTTGAAATATGGCAAGAGTTGGGACAAGAGTCTACCCTACGCAGAATTTTCCTATAACAACAGTTATCAAGCAAGTATAGGGATGGCGCCTTTCGAGTTCTTATATGGAAGAAAGTGTAGGACACCTCTGTTCTGGAATGAGACAGGAGAGAACCAAGTCTTCGGACCTGAGATACTACAAGAAGCAGAAAGACAAGTTAAGATTGTATGTGAGAACCTAAAGGTTGCACAGTCAAGGCAGAAAAGCTATGCCGATCGTAGGCGAAGAGACCTATCCTTCGAGATTAGAGACTTCGTATATCTCAAGGAATCACCCATGAGGGGTGTTAGACGCTTCAAAGTAAAAGGAAAGTTAGCACCACGTTACATCGGCCCTTTCAAGATTCTTGATAGAAGAGGAGAAGTCACATATCAGTTGGAGCTACCCTCACATCTCACGGATGTGCATGACGTGTTCCATGTGTCCCAGTTAAAGAAGTGCTTAAGAGTGCCTGAAGAACAACTCCCTGTTGAGGAAATAGACCTTCGGAAAGACCTCACATATACGGAACAACCAGTCAATATCCTAGAAGTTGTTGAGAGAGTTACCAGAAATAAGGTGATCCGGATGTGCAAGGTGCTCTGGAATCATCACACGGAAGAAGAAGCCACCTGGGAGCGTGAAGAAGAATTAAAAGCCGAGTTTCCCCACCTCTTCATCAATCTTTCCGAATCTCGAGGGCGGGATTCATTTTAAGGGGGGTAGGTTTGTAACACCCTACTTTTGCAAATTCTAAAAATGCCAACTATTAGCATTTAGGAGTTTAATTAAATAACCTAGGACAAATTGTGTTTATAATAAATTAAATTAAATTATTGCATTTACATAACATGTCATATTCATATAGATTTTCATTGCATTATGCATTTAGTTTAATTATTATTTATTTACCAGGAATATTAGGAATAGAATTAGAATAGAAATTAGACAAGGAAAAGAATTGAGAAAGAAAAAGAAAAGAAAAGGAGGAACTAGAACAGTGGGTCGAAACCCACCACTCAGCCCACCCCTCCCCTCTCCCCACCTCCTCCTTTCGGCCCAGCCGGCCAGGCCGCCTCCCCTCCCTTTCATTCTCTCCCCCGCGGCCCACCTTCCCGGCCGGCCCAGCGCGCGCGGCCCGCTCCTCCCGCGCGCTCTCTCTCTCTCTCACTAACACGCGGGCGCCGCCTGTCATCCCCTCCTCCGCCTCTCTCTCTCCCGCCGCCGGAAACCGCCACCGCCGCCGCCGTCGATCTCCCTCCCACGACCTCCCCGGCTCCCGAAACCGGCGCCCGAGCGTGCGCGACCGCCTCCACTTCCCTTCCCCCCCTAACTTTCGGCCGTTTCGGCCGTTACGAACTCCCGCGCGCATCAATGGCGCTAGTGGCCATTGATGGCCGGAGAGCCCCGCGCCGGCTCAATTCGCCCGCCTCCGCGCCTATAAAGCACCCTCTCGGCACCGCCCTGCTCCGCCGCCACTCCTCCGCTCTCTCCTGCTCGCTCGCGACCATCGGACGACCTCCACCACCGAGCTTCGACCATCGCCGCCACCGAGCCGCGCCGCCGACCCCCTCCCGGCCTTCCCGCACCCGCGTGACCTGCCGGTGAGACTCCCCTCCCTCCCCTCTCTCTCCCGGGACTCTCGCGGCGAGGAATGGCCGACCGGAGCGCCATTCCGGCCGGTCTCCGGTGAGCCTCGCCGCGCGCCGCCGCCTAACCGGCCGCCGGCGACGACCTTCCCCCGCCCTTTAATTCTGGCCGTTGGATCTTGATCCAACCGTCCAGATTACATACCCCTTCGGGTTATGTAATCGGTCCACCGTGAACCAGTGGACCAATGGTCCATAGAACCTATAGACCTGGTCCACGCATTTCTAGTTTAAAATTAATTCAATTAATTCCTGGATATTGTGGTAGTTTTGCATTTTAGCCCCTGTGCTTAGTTTAAATTAGGTTTAGGTCCCTGTTTTTGTGCAGAACAAATAAAAATTTGTTTTTAGGCCCTGAACTTTATAATAATTATTTTTAGCACTACATTTTTACAAAAAGCCCCTATACCTTTACGAAATTGTAGAAAACCCCTGGAATTGTTTTAAATTATATTTTAATCCAGTCTTTTTATATTATTAGTGGTATAAATATTATTTTAGCCCTAAAAATTTACAGAAACACCCCTATGCATTATTTAAATTATTATTTGACCTTGTAATTTTATAAAATACCCCTGGACTGATTTTAATTATGTTTTAGTCCCCAGAATTATTTTAAAATTATACCTTAATCCTTATTAATTGTATAAATATTATTTTAGCCTTAAATTTTTACAGGAACATCCCTGTACTTAATTTTAATTAGATTTTGGCCCTGTCTTTTTACACTTAAACCCCTGCACTTAGTATTAATTATGTTTGAGTCCTAGAATTTTTGCAAAAACAACCTTATACTTTTAATAACTACTTTTCAACCCTAATAATTTACACTTTAGTCCCTGTAATTTTATAAAATTACACATAGGTCATTAAAAGCCTCTGTTTTTACCCTTTTGCCCCTAAAACTTCAAACTAGCATAACTTTTTACTCATAACTCCAATTTAGGTGATTCTTGCTTGTGTCAATTTATTGGGAACCTATTGTTAGGGTTTTCCTTAGTAATTGTTTTTACCCTGTTCCTTGTCGCCTTGAACCAATGGGTGAATTGTGGGTAGAAAATGCTTAAGATGGCTTATGGGATGTGGGTTAATATTAATTTTGATTAATGAACAATGTCACGTGGGATATGTTTGGTAAATCTTTTAGTAACATGGCTTAGCGATCTATGCAAGCCAGGTGGAAAGGATGTGGTGCCGTGGGCACATGCTTGTGCGGGTAGGCTTGTTGTAGATCCTAGGAACCGGTTCTTGGAGTGACAACCCAGGAAAACAGTGCCAACACAAGACCGACATGGGTAAGGCTTGGCTTAGTAATTAGATGTTCTCCCAGTGTCGGTGCAGCATTTGGTGGAGCGGGGAATGGAAGTCGAGAGGACTATCCTTGTATCCGAATGGCTCAAGAGGGGGCTTCCGGGGTGATGAGCTGCTTGTTGAAGGGCTATCACTTATGGACGGGAGTGGAACCTTAGTGGCTAGCATGTACTGGGAGACCCTTTGGAAAAGCCTTGTAGTGAAACCCTGCCACACACCAAAGGAAGTGTGTAATGTGGGTCGTGTCCACGGGCATCAAGGGAATCACGACTTGTGGGTAAAGTGGTACAAACTCTGCAGAGTATCAAACTATCATGATAGCCGTGCTCACGGTCAAGAGCGGCTTGGAATCCTCACAAGATTAGTTGGAGATGGGTTGGTATGGTTGGAAAGGTGGGATGGATTGAGACTTGGTTAGTACAGCACCTTATGAAAGTAGGGTTGGGATGACCCCACTTAGTAAATAGGATGCTTAGGTTAATTAAAAGCTCATGCAACCCACTCTATAAAGCCTTCTCTTGACTATAGCCCCATGTCATCTTTTCCCCCACTTGCTGAGTACGACATGTACTCACCCTTGCTATACCCCGTTGACATTCAGCCCAAGGAGAAGATTGGAGCCACTACGAAGATGAAGGAAGTGAGTACTAGGCGATTATCCACCAGTCGATGCTTGTGGAGTTTGGGATGTCTACGCTAGCTACTTTCCGCTGCATTGATGTACTTTTCTTCTAGACCCACGGGTCCTTTTGTAATAAAGATATGATGTAATAAATAAAGGATGTGGATAATTATTCTGTTTACCATTGATGATGTACCGTATGTGTGTGTAACTTGATCCTGGGCACATGTACGGCTACACCCATTTTGTTTCTTAAAATGGGTGTTACAGTGTACTTGGCTTGATGTATGAAAGTGCCTTTCCTGCACTGCTTGATTTGAAGTCCAAGAAAGAAGGTAAGCTCGGCAATCATCGACATCTGAAATTCACTTTTCATAGCTTCTAGAAATCTGGACAGAAGATCATGAGAGGAACCACCAAATATGATATCATCCACATAAATTTGAACCATTAGAAAGTCATTGCCATGCTTTTCAGTGAACAAGGTTTTATCAACACACCCCACAACATACCCGCGCGCTAGCAGGAAGGTCTTAAGCTTAGCATACCATGCCCTAGGTGCTTGCTTTAGCCCGTACAAAGCTTTCTGAAGCTTGTACACACGGTCTGGGTATTTGTGGTGCTCAAAGCTAGGTGGTTGTTTTACATAAACCTCTTCCTATATGAAACTATTTAGGAAAGCACTGTTGACATCCATTTGATAAAGTATAATGCCCTTAGAGGCAGCAAACGCAAGCAAGATCCTAATGACTTCTAGGCCCTCCACTTGACTGAAACCCTAGGCAACAAGCCGAGCCTTGATTCTAACAACCTCACCATCTTCCCCATGCTTGTTTTTAAACACCCTTTTGGTTCCTATGACATCGACACCAACAGGAGGCTCTACTAGGGTCCATACTTTGTTTCTCTCAAAGTTCTCCAACTCCTCATGCATGGAATTAACCCAATGTTCATTATATAGTGTGTGTCTAACATCCCGGGGTTCAAAGGTTGCAACAAATAGAGAGTTGGTAAGCCAAGCGAGATGTGCAGACCTTGACCTTGTTGTCCTCTCATAGAGATTACCGATCATCTGGTGAGGTGGATGTTGACGCTGAATGTGGTGAGGAGCCTCTCTCTCAGAGCGTACCTCTCCCTCAATCACAGCTAGAGCTCGCTCGAGAGCTTCTGAAGTAGATGTAGAAGCTTTCGGACCCTCTGCTGGAGTGATGGTAGTAGCAGGAACAAGCTTGGATGCGGAATGGAATGACTCATCATCGTCATCATCCAAGCTCTGTAGGTCGTCTTCTACAAAGATGGTCTCCTCCATCTCCTTGGTACCTGCATTCTCAATCACATTGCTTGCACAAGAGTTTGATTCATTAAAGGTTACATCGTAGGACTCTACAATGGTGTTAGTTTCCAAATTCAACACTCTATAGGAATGACCATGAAGAGAGTAACCAAGAAAGATGCCACCGGAAGACCTCGACTCAAACTTATCAAGATTGCCACGCTTGAGAATGAAGCACTTGTAGCCAAAAGCACACAAATGAGAAACAGATGGCTTCCTCTCAAAACGTATCTCATAAGAAGTCACATTAAGAATTGAGTGCAAGAAAATCCGACTGGAAACATAGCAAGCAGTGTTAATGGGCTCAGCCCAGAACCGCCTCGGAGTCCTATGCTCATCGAGTATTGTCCGGGCAATCTCCACCAAGGTTCTATTCTTTCTTTGAACCACACCATTCTGCTAGGGAACACGAGGTGTTGAAAGCTGATGCTCAATACCATGCTCAAGACAGAAGGCATCAAAGGAGGAGTTCTTGAACTCAGTGCCATTATCACTATGGATTGCTCGTGATGCACCAGGGAGTTCCTTGAACAACCTCAAAGCTAAGCTCTGATAGTGATGAAACACTTCATCCTTGCTCTCAAGAAAGTAAACCCAAGAGTAGCGAGAGTAGTCATCAACAATCACAAGAACATACCACTTCCCACCCGCCAAACGAGCCCGAGAAGGACCAACAGTGCCCATATGAAGCAACTCACCAGTGTGTTCAATCATCACTAAATTAATTTGTAGATGAGAAGCGACAATCATTTTCCCATGATGACAAGGAGCACAAACCATATCCTTATCAAATTTGAGCTTAGGCAATCCTCGAATCAAACCTAGTGATGTGGTTACCTCAATTACTACATCACATGGGATTATTTCAAAAGGTACTAGAAGAGTTTCAGAGATTGTTTGCAACAAGATAAAAGAAATTGCACAATCTAAGTTCTCTCTCAAGTTCAACACAGTATGGATATATGAATAAGGAAAAGGGCTTGATTATTCCTACTAATGATTATGATGGGCTATGTTGTTTACAGGAATCATCTCGCGGTATTACAAAGCCGAGGTCAGCTTTGCTTCAAGAGGGAGAGAATGACATGGGTATTTCTGTTTTAATGAATGCTGGCCCAAGTTCTGAAATATCTACTAATGAAGGTTCCTTCGCATGTGAGGGGCATGAGAGGGACAGGAACATATATGTGCCATCACACCATGCCAAACCTCAAAGGACATTGTTGATCCCATGAAAGTAGATGCTACATATATGTATACTTGGAAGAGCGCCTCATTTGAAGGTGAGGATGGCTGTCAAATTCACTGATATTTGTCCAAGTAATTCAGTTATGACTAGGTCTGTTCCTATTGTTGTTCAAAGTGATAAGAAAATTATTGATTCTTCTATGCCATGTGAGACATCCATAAATGGCAGTCGCATTCTCAAGAAAGGAGTTGTTGAGTCTATATCCACGCCGAGGACGGCTTTGTTCCAAGAAGGGGAGAATGCTGAGCCCATGACTCGTCAATTTATTACTTCTATGGAAGCTAAACATTCTGGCTTGATAGTGAATTCTCCTATGAAGGTGGGTGCCTGAATATTGTCCCAGTCTTTCACGGCACTAGTCTATCAGCATACACTTGATCTCTAATTTCAGAATATTGTCAACACAACTATTACCAATATAACAAAAGCTTTCTACTGTAGCAAGAAGTGGTGTAGTATCACGGTAGATTACTCCAGAAATACTTTCCAAATCAAACAATGATAGAGCAGCAGGTAGATAAGGTGTGATTCACGTCCACAATGACAAGATAAATATCTGAATGGCAAGTTACTGAAACAAACTTGATCCCAATATAATTATCAAAATCTCACAATAGAAAACAATAACTGCAATGAGGATCGTAGACTCCAATCAATAACAAGATAATGGATTAGCTTACTCAGAGAATAATCCAAACACTAGATATGCTCTTCCACCCGTGTCTCAAAGGAACACGATCAGAAAAGAAAGGTTCCAGGAAGGAACCAAGATGCGCACCCAGGTATTAGACACATGATCACGATCTCCTCCACAATTTTGCAAGCATCGGCAGCAGTCCCCACAGTAGGTTGATGGCGGGGTCTCCTTTGTTCAGGAGAAAACCTCGACAAGAAAAATCCCATAATTAACCTAATCTCCATTACATGGCCAACCTGGCCTTATTTTAGATGCACACAGGCACAATACTCCAACTCAACACATGGTTCGGTTGAACCAGCTAATAAGACACCTAAATGGACTCAACCATATGGGAAAATATTAAAATAATCACAACGTGCTAATGCTTCTCATTAAGAGATTGTGTTAATTGTTATAAAACGCTTATTGGGCCAGGCCCACCTTCTAGAAGGACTCCTGACCCATATGGGCTCCTTCTCTAATAGTTGAGGAGACACCCTTTGTAATTACGCTAGAATTATTCAATGAAGAATTTCATCTCCTCTATTGTTGTTGCTTTTAGTTTTCGTTTTCTACATCAATCTATGTGCATACGATCATTGATAACTCAACACGTTATCAGCACGCTCTAATCAAGATCTGTCCAAGTTCGCCATGAAGATCCAGATGTAGACACGTTGCTGTCTAGATCCATAAAAAATAAGCAAAGCAAACTGCAGTGGTAGCGTCGAGCACCACATGGATTGGCGCACCCTGCGACCTGCGCCCCTATGAAGCATAACCCATCGAAAATTAAAGCAAACAGCAGCGGCGGCGTTGAGCACCGCGTGGCTCAACGCACACTGCAACCTGTGCCCAAGATCGTGTGAGAGCTGTTAGGCCGCGCACGAAGTTCAGATCTGGCGGTTGGCTTACCCACATGGGGCTCCTTCGACCAGATCCAGAAAAGAGAAAAAACAAGAAAAAATCTCGAGATCCGGCCACTTGACCACCAGATCTAACCCTAACCCTAACGGGAAAAGGGTCCAAGAAGAAGACCACTCCACCGGATCTACTCTAACCCTAGCGGTGAAGGTGACCAGATCCATCGCAAAAGCAAGTTACATCAGAGAAAGATGAAAGAAAAAACACACGAAACCGGATCCAGTGAGATCCGATCGGCGGGCACCCACTAAGACCTGACCACCACGGGGCCACGCGCATGAAGCAAGACTGAGCGAGCCACCATGCAGGCCTCTGGCTCGCGCCTAGACCCGGCTCCACACATCACAGTACACAAGAACAAGAAAAAAAATGATGAGAAAGGGCAATCGAATCCGGCGAAGATTTGGCCCCCGCCGCCGAAGATTCGAAAGCCACTTGGCCAGCCTCAGCCCACATCCGGCATAACAGCAGGCCGGCCTGGGCCCATGAAAAAAGACGTGGTAGGGGCACCGCCGACAGTAGGCCCCGCTTGGCCTGCGCTCGACCTGGCGCCTGCACGCAACACGCCCCGCCTGGTGGCGCTTGGCCAGGCGCCTCCGCCGGCCTGCCTCGAAGGCGCGCTGTGTGGGCCCCGTATGCAAGCAGCGCGTGAGCGCGCCTGCTCTATAGCAGGCTCAACCGCTGCCGCCACCCCGGCTCCAGACCGCGACGATCGGCCACACAGCGGCCAGGCCTCCTCACGTTAGAAGAAGAGGAGGGGCTCGGCTGGGACAAGAAAGAGAAGAGAGAAGGTGGTGGTGTCGATAGGGAACAAAGGAGAAAGAGAGGGGGAAAGGAAGAAGTGGTGGCCAGAAGTGGAGAAAATGAATGAGACTGAAGCAAACCTATGGTTTTCAACCTATTTTATACCTCTCCAGGCGTCATGGGTCATATGGGCCGGTTTCTGACCCAATTTGAGTCCATCCACAAAAAATATCTGGATTTTTTTGTAAAGAAGCCCTCAAAATTATGGGATTTTCTGTTTCTCGTAGAAACATACCCAAATTTTTGCAGAAGGACCCTAAAAATTATGAAAATCACCAGAATTTTTTTGGGAGTGTGTTACTTTACAAATAACAACCTGAATATTTCCAGATTTATATCAATATGGACTATAGTCCTTATATTATACTATTTTCATGGTTTATTGGTTATTTTTATGCAGAAATACCAATAAAAATAACTTAAACATGCAGTTTTTGTTATACCGCTTTACTTATGTCCCCTATTACTTAGATAAATTATTTGCATATATACATAAAGTAATTTTTGTATCATGATGTCATGCAGATGTTTGACCTTGTGAAGAAAGAATTCGATGTGCTTACCCCCCATGGAAGTAACTACCTATCTTGGGCTCTTGATGCTGAAATCCTACATAGTGGCAAGAATCTCTTGAAGACGATTTTGCCCAAACAAGGAGATACTATGGCAACAGAAGTGGAGAAAGCTCAATCCCTGTATTTCCTCAGGCATCATCTATGTACTACATTTAAAAACCCGAAGGTCTTGTGGGACTCATTGTGTGAACGCTTTGAGTAAATTTGTGACACCCCAGGTTTCTCACTTCTATTTAACAAACATGAGAAGCATAAATCATGAATAATATAGCATGAAATGATGAAGCCTCACTTCAATTATTTAAATTAATTCTAGGTAATTAAAAACCCTACAAAACAAATTGTGAGCCAAATGAAATTTTATTATACAACATATGCCAACTAAATTCATAATCAAATCAGTAATATTAAGATATAATTTTATGAATTTAATGAGCATTTTACCACATTTGGAAATACCTCAAATTATTAATTAAAGCATAAAAACCTTTCACAATGGGGAATTAATTATAAAATAATTATAAATTTTATGACCAAATGGGTCCCACCAGGGCACCAGGAATGTCTCTTAGGACCTATGTGCAAAATCCCAATTCATTTGGAGGCCCCTAGCTTTTTATTTTAGAATTTCCATTGATCAGGGACTGTTTTGCAAGAAATCTGAAAGATCAGGGGGTTCAGAGAAAAATCGCTTTTCTTCCTTCTCTCACTGGCACAGAGCTTTCTCTCTGCCGACGCCTTCCCTCTCTCGACCACATCACTGCCGGCACCCCGCCTCGGGACTCCTCGCGCGCAACAGTGGCCGCCCTGCCCCCTCTGCCTCATTCGCCCTGTCCCCTCAGCCTCGCACAGCACCAACCACCGTTGTTTCCTTCCTTCTCCTGCACGCCATGGCCGACTGCCAAAGCTTCAATGCTGCTGCACCCAGTCGCTCCCGTCAACTCACCCGCATAAAAATCGAAGCATTGACTTTGCGCTACCCTGCTCCACTCCAGAAAACGAGCTCCCCACCTTGAACTCACTCCTCCCCGCTCATTTTCTTCCCCTCTGTTCTCTGCGCCATTGCCGCTCTAGAGCCGAGCTTGAGCTCGCATTACCGTCGCTGCACTGCCTTCAAGCCTAAGACGAGCACACAGCAGCCGCGTGCACCTTTTCTCTCACTCCCCCTGCTCATCTCCCGGCTAATCTCCCCATGAGCTCGAGCCAATTGAAGAAAATCCCGGTCCCTGCTCTCCGATGACCGACCCTGGCACCATTGCAAAATTCCCAGTTTCTGATAAGCCTCGACCTCCCCCTTCTTCTCTCTCGCGAGCACAACTCCCCGCCGAACGTGCCTAACCAACTTTTCTTGGGCCCTTGCTCGAAGATCGACGACGTCGTTGCTTTTCCCAGGCTCTACTCATCTTCGCCGGCAAAACAGATCTGCCTTGCCAATGAGCTCCAGCCCCCAGCCCTCCCCGTCACAAGCCGACACGATGCCAGTGACCGCCTCGTCACTGTGAAGCTTCAGGTCTCCGCAAAGTCATGCCCTACACCTCTTTTGCGAAGCCGCCGATCATCGCCTTTCCGTCACGGCTCGTTCCCGACCACCTTCCGGTGAGAATTCTGCCTCGCGACCCCAGCCTACTTTTCTGCCTCGATGTGCACCTCATGTTGCCGTTCCCGCGATGAGCTTTCGCCGGCGGAAATCACCAGCGGCAAGCCCTCCGGTCGGCCCTGCCTCCTCCGGCGGCGCTGACTGGCAACCCATTGGCAGCTGATGTGGCTCCGACGTGGATCCCAGGTGTCGCCTACGTGGCACACCCCTTAACCAGATAATGCCTAGGAAACTACCAGAAAATGCTAAAACTTTGAAAACTCATATTAAATCGAATTCAAATCCTTTGAGGCTCAAACAAATTTTGTGGGATTCATATATCAGTGCTCTATTTTAGTAAAATGAGAAATCTTAGACTCTGTACATGTATTTTTATTGATTTATTTAATTGTCCAAAGACCAAATAATTCACCAAAAATTCTAGGTATAAATTGAAATCCTAATTTTTGGCATGCTTAGTAAACACATGATTATCTACCACCACAAATTTTGTTTTGGTAAAATATGAATTATTTCATGCTCTGGAATTTATTTAGTGTGTTTTCTTGAATTAATTCTAGTAATTATTCTTTAAATAATTTGCCCTTGCCACTTGGCATAAAAATCACTCATACAAGTCTCTGTTCATAGTAAATCACACATGTCTAGAAACATAAATTTATTTTACTAATTAATTTAATTGCTCATATAAAGAATGTATATACCTAAAATCTTAAATTAACAACCCAACTTCTCTGAAGCATATGGCTTCGAGAACATAAAATAATTTTTAATTGATATTAAAAACACATTGTGCTTGTATACATCATATCATTGCATTCAACAGTATTCCGATAATGCCATTAATTCAATTCCATCATATAAGTAACGACAACCAGGAGCACGAGGAAGATTTCCAGAAGGCCATTGACCCTCAAGAGCAAGAAGTTGTAGTTGCTAGCAGTAACATCCATCCAGGCAAGCCCCGGTTTACATTCGCCTGTATACAAAATTTTGCTAGTTTATTTTACTAGTGTCTATAATTATTGTTGCATTAGGTCATAGGAGTTGATTGAAACCCACCTTGCATGATATCCAAAGACCTATGCTATTGTCTTAGAAATTGGTAGAATCGGTACTGTTATGCTATGCTTAGTAATTGCTAGTCTCGTTAAGAAAGTATTATTAATACTAAGGAATGAACTTGACCACTGGAACGGGAATTATTAAAAGAAATTTATTTTATGTTATGACCGGGCAGGGATAATGCATGTGTAGGTTTGCAGCAACACATGGGTGTTGACTGTGATAGCCCTGCCCTGTCGAACCTAGGACCCGTCTGTGGTCAGCCCCTTGATCAAGTATTGAACAGTACCGAATGCATGCTAGCTTATGGGCACTAGTAAACCGATGTAGCATTAAAGGTTACTTGCATTAAGGACGGTTAAGGTGCGTTGGTCATTGACCCTTCTGCTGCTGGAATGGGCGGTTCAGACCATGAAGTACTGTTGGCAGAACGGCATGCCCACTCGACGTCACCACACCCGGGCTTAGGTGTAGGTGCTTTTCTTACGAAAGGTTGCCATATATGACCTTAATTGGTGCATATGTGTCGTGCATCTCAGGTTTTCCTAGCTGGTGTAAATCGATTACAATTGTTGTCCCTCGTAGTAATGAGTACCACTTGGTCACCGTGCCAATCGCGTAGTTGCACCTAATATTATGGAATGGATCATGTTGCTTATTGATGTTGACGATCATTATTATTATTATTTCTCTTATGTCGTATTAATTTTATATAATGTTTTATTATCCTTGTTGGAACTAAAGTTACATTTCGGCTCAACGCATTTAAATTGACAATTAAAACTTGATAGAACTAATAGGTTGCTTAGTGTGAGTCCTTTTAAACAAGCCACCTATTAGAGCCTTTGCATGTGTAGGTGTCCGACGGGTAAGTCTTGCTGAGTAATTAGTACTCAGGCTTTGTGCCATTGTGTTTTTCAGGTAATGAAGAAATAGAATTGCCTATAGATGTGATGCCCTGGGACATGCAAGTCCCTGAGAGTTGGACTGCTCACTGGGAGTCCGACTCGCCGCCGCAGTGATGTTGCTTGTTGCTAGGGTGATGATCACCACTAGGCTATACCGTCGAGCGTAGTTCCTTTACGTATTTGCTTCCGCTATTTCAAAACATTTATAAACTTATATTAATTCCGCTGCACTCTGAGTCATCGTATTAATGTAATATTCAACTTAAATTTGGACCAATGTTGTATTATCAAGTGTCTGCGCTATCAGCACCGTCGGGACCTCGATTCTCCGGGAAGGGGTGCCACAGCTGGTATAAGAGCCGTGGTACATGATAATACAACAAATAAATCATATTTTCAAAAAAAAAACCATGACATTTGCGAGTAAGGATACATTAGTATTGCCCATGTAGATAATAGGGTGATGACAAAGCTAACCTAGGTTATGACTGTTTATATTACTTGCATCTACGGCTTTTTCAAATGAAGGTACGTGCGTGCTTAACCGACACGCGTGATATCGGTGTCTGTGCTCACAGGCAGATACGAGACACTATTGGCTCGTGACTTATCACAGGGTGATTCTTTTTCATGGATCATTACTAGTAGAATTGTGCTTATTTTTGTAGTTTCTTTTGAATTTGATGTTTTGTTTCTGTAATGGATCTTCTGCAGGTACACTAACGTCATTAGTATAACACTTAGATTGACTTACGTGTTGAGTGCGGGTCGTCACCAAATATTCGTGCAGCTAAGTAATGGTAAAATATGTGTTGTATTGAGAGGAACGCTAGTATTATAAAATAAAAATTTTGCATCATGCATCCCAATGTAACTAAACTAAAAAAATTGGTTCTCTCCTTACTCACCAACCTCTGAATAAAAATATTTCTAAGCATGATAAGTATAAAGTTCTGAATGACAAGGTTAACAAGAATCAGTCCTGTTTTTAGCTGCCAACTACAAAACTTCATAACTATTAATTTACTCAACCAAATAAGGCATACAAATACTTTTCAGAAATGTATCAACATCCCCTGTCACCTAGAATTTAAATTAAAATTCGATCATAACAGTAACAACCTCAGAAACAGAGAACAAGTACAATCTGTCAACTCACAGTTTTCAGCATGACCCTGAACTTAAAAATTTCATAACTAAAGTTGTACTACGAATTTGCAAGAGTTTAAACCCAATCTGGAAAGCTCTTGAAGTCTATTTTCCTCTCCAATAGGTTTCATAATTTTTTTGTTTCCCTCTGTCCAGTAGAGCCAAAACACTCAGCCTTTATCATCCTAAAATAGAATCTGCCAACCTGAACTTGCCAAAGCTCTTGAAGTCCAGATTTACTTGGAATTTTTTAGAATATAAATACAATCTGGAAATCTATGAAAGTGAGGTATAACCTGGTTCCAACCCCCAATTTCTCAGACCTTGTTTTCTGTTCAAAATACCCACTTTTCTGACTGTGGTACAGTCAAGACAGAATCCGTTTTAAAACCCATCGCCGTATTATTGCCCCTTGAGGCTGGAAAATGTAAACTAAAAACTTGGTTTCTGTATTTTATGGCACTTTATATGAAATGCATCTTTACTGTAGGGAAAGTTTGACTCAATCAAATTGTTGTGGTATAGTTTTGCTATCATTACCAGCACCATGACAGTTGTTAGTGATATGCAGTATTGCCCATGGAACACTATACTCACCATTGGGTTTTTGTTCCAGATGGGTGACCACGGTTTTGAAGAGCTTTCGCATGACAGGTGGCGCTACACCACCGGTCTCCACCACCATGGCTTTCCTACACTTTTATGGGATCTGCTACACTTGCTGGGCTACGATGAGCCGTCCTCCTACAAGTGCTGTGAGATCTGCCGCCACGGGTGACTCTTGCTGAGGTACACATCAGTGTGCCCACCCACCCGTGCAACCTTGACATGGCGGGGATGGAGAGCATGACGATTTGTGGGAGCCTCCGTGAGGGCTTGGAGAGAGTCGCCCATAGGGCTCTCACTCACTTTTGTGGGCACTACACAACAGCGCTCTCTGGGACTCTGTTTGAGATGAATCCCATCTGGCATCAGGCCAACCCGGTCCGGCAGAGGCGCATGAGGCGCATCGGCCGTGATGACTACCCGGCGTATCACGCGGGGTACCACCGTGTGTCCCACTACTCGATGTACCTCCTCAACTTGGATGAGGAGGCTAGCAGCCACAACAGGGTTCTACAGGCTGACACTAAGCAGGCCTGGGTGCAGAGGAATGATCTGCAGACACAGGTTGATGCACAACAGAGGGAGATTCAACGGCTGACCGCTGCTCTTGAGGCGAGTGAGACTCGTGTTACTGAGGTTACTGGACAGCGTGACACCCTCGCGCAGGAGGTTGACAGATGTGGCGTGATTATGCAGCAGCGCGCCAACCACAACGAGCACCTGCAGCATCAGTTGACAGCTGCATAGCACGAGATGGAGCTCAAGGGAGAGGATCTAGAGACCCTGGCTCACGAGAACCAGAGCCTGCAGCAACAGCTGGAGGTGGTCCTGGTGCCACTGGCAGCACCAGAGGAGGAGGATCAGGATGAGGACATGGATGAGGAGTCTGACATGGACTACGAGGCACCAGCCAGAGACATGACTTAGGGGATCGTGATAGACCGGACTAGGCCGTGTAGGCAGGAAAAGTCGAGTAGGTAGCTTTTGTCGACCACGGGAGGTTGTGGTATTCTGGGGGATCACTGTGTGAGATGCTTTTGTAACTCGATGGTCACATATTCCGAGTTCATGTACTTAAGACTTTGTTGACTTATGTTGTGTATTGGTTGTACCCTGTTCGCTACTGTTGTTGCAACAGAGTTTCATAAGAATTCTAGCTTGATCATACTCTTTGACTCAATCGAAGTACTTTCCTTGTTGATGGCTGAAAACACTAATCAACCGCCACTAGGTTGGGAGATCACCAATGGCCTAGAGTTCATAGGGATGGTTCACCTGTTTTGGAGAGTTCTCCAAAGATTCGGATATTCCATTCCTCCGACCTATGTTGGCATGGAATTTTAGGAGCATGGAGTCCCTTCATGTGTCATCCATGTGGTAGTTCCCGCTAACTACTCGGTCATTCCCGCATTGGAATCCTGGACCATTAGCGTCACCGGGACAGATTTGCCTTCCACTTGGAATGTGGCTGCTTTCAAGGCACTCACTCGATTCTGTGAAGACCACAAGCATGATGGTGCTGGAACACCCGTCGCCTAACTGCCCGTTAATGATGTGATGGACTTTGAGTGGATTAGGCGTATGGATTTCATCTTTGATCCAAACCATCGCCACCATGATCCTATGCTGCCCAAAATAGAGTATTATGGCTTATCCACTTTTGCCTTATGCACAAAGTTGTGCCGGCATCTAGATGTGTTTCATGCTGCACTTCGACTTTCTGAAGTCGAAAAACAAGCTAAGGATGAGGAAATTGCAGAACTTAACCAACAAATTCAAGCAAAGAATGAAGAGATGGATGCAATTATAGAAGAACGTGACCAAGCCTTACTGGATGCAGCAGATCTTGAGCATGACATGATTGAGGCTCAAGATGACTTGGATGCATTCAGGGCTGCCCACCTTTCTATTGAAGGAAATTGGGACGAGATCATCATGGAGTATGGAGAACAAGAGAATGTAGAGATGGCACCGGTCGGTATTAATGATGTGGAAATGATGGATCCAGAGGAACCAGAAGAGTCTATGGAACCGAAGGAACCAGAAGTGACGGAAGACATAGGTCAGGAGTAGATGCATCACTACACCCCGGTGTATGGTCATGTAATATAAGTATTCCTAGTTCGATGTAGGAATGTGAATCTTGCATTATGTGTCTGCAATATCGTAGCTAGGCGTTGGCACATAAGTGTAAGAATTCAAGTGATGGGGTCCTTTTAACAACCATGTAGTCTGAATTAAATTAATGAAGATGGTTGTTACTTGTGAAATTTATCCGTGCCTCTTGCTAATTTATATTCTTGCACATGTGTTTTTATGGATTATTTTGAGGAATAACTAATGTGGAACCGTATAAATTGCAGCATGGTGCGTACTCGGAATTAGGATGACCCTGAAAGCTCTCAGCAAGGAGCTAATGCTGAGCCCTCACTAGCTGAGGTATTGGCTGCTGCACTCAACCGGCAGCAAAATGAATCTGAGATTCTTCGCCGGCTAGTGGATATCACGTCCCATCTAGCTGGACGGGGAGGCCACCGTAACAACAACAATCAGCCTCGTCAGAGCACCTACTCAGATTTTCTATGTACTCATCCGCCAACTTTCGAGCGTGCCAGAGAACCTCTGGATGCCGATCACTGGCTGCGCCAGACCGAGTCGAAGTTTGATCTGCTGGAATGCACCAAGCACCAGAACGTGCTATTCGCAGCCCAACAACTCTAGGGCTCTGCAAGCGCCTGGTGGGCAAACTATGAAGCTTCTCTGCCTGCTGGATGCTATGTTGAATGGAATGAGTTCAAGACTACAATTCGTGCTCATTTCATCCCAGCTGGCCTCATGCAGAGGAAATTCTAGAAATTTATGGATCTGAAACAACGAGGGAGGAATGTCCTCCAATATTTTGAAGCTTTTAATCATCTAGCTCAGTATGCTACTGAGTATGTTAATACTGAGGATAAAAAGAGGTATGCATTTCTGCATGGTATGAATGCCACCCTTAAGGAGCATCTGACTTGGCAAACAACTGGCACATACAACAACTTGGTCAATGCTGCTATTGTCCAGGAAGGCGCTATGCGCCAAGTTGAAGAAGAAGATCACAAAAGAAAGGCCCCTGCTAGTGCCTCTGCTGCCCCACAGGCGAAGCACCGCCTGGTTTACACTTCACCAACCGGACAGCCTTTTTGGGCATCTCCGCAGCAGCAGTATCAGCGACGATATGGTCAGAACTACTCGAGGCCACTCCAGCAGCAGAACTTTCTGCCCCGTGCACCGTACCAATAGCAGAACACTCAGTACCGTGCACCATACCACCAGAAAGGGAATCAGACTGCTCGTGCCCCACAGCCTGCTGATCATGGAAGCAGTTATCCATGCTACAACTGCGGTCGTACCGACCACTTTGCCAAGAACTGCACTGCACCGAGGCGCAACAACAACAACAACCATAACAGCAACCAGCGTCAGAACCAGGGCAGGAATGTGAATGCACCATTTTATGGTGCCCAAGTGAACTACACCAATGCTAAAGATATTCCTCAGGGCGAACCCATGCTAACCGGTACACTCTCACTCTATCGCTAGCTTGTCCTTGCACTTTTTGATTCTGGTGCTATGCATAACTTCATTAGCAAAGCTTGTGTGCAAAAACATAAACTCCACACCACTGTCATAAATAGATGCTACACCGTCTGCTCTCCTGCTGGACAAATTTTTGCTAACGAGGTAGTGTATAAGGCTCCACGAGAAATTAATCGAAAGATCTACCCCACTGATTTCATCATGCTCAAGGACCAAGAGATCGACCTGATCATAGGTATGATCTGGATGAATACACATAGAGCCATGCTAGACATTGAGCCTTGCATTGTTCACATCAACTCTCCCTTGCATGGAAAGGACACACTTTCTCTAAATGTAAATTCATCGAAAGCCTTGGTTGTCCATCACTTGGAAGGGCAATCACTCGAGAGTATTCCCGTCGTTCGTGAGTATCCGGACGTGTTTCCCGAGGACATCTCTGGTCTACCGCCTGACCGTGACGTGGAATTTAAGATAGAGCTACAGCTAGGAACTTCTCCGATATCCCGTCGCCCATATAAAATGGCCCCGAACAAGCTGGCTGAGTTGAAAAAGCAATTGAATGAGTTATTAGAAAAGGGATTCATTCACCCAAGCACTTCACCTTGGGGCTGCCCTGCTATTTTTGTGAAGAAGAAGGACAAGTTCTTGCGCCTTGTCATTGACTATCGGCCTCTTAACGAAGTTACCATCAAGAACAAATACCCATTACCCCGTATAGATATCCTCTTCGACAAATTGGGTGGTGCTAAGGTCTTTTCAGAGATTGACCTCCGTTTGGGCTATCATCAAATCAAGATTAGAGCTGAAGACATTCCAAAGACCGTCTTCTCTACTAGATATGGATTGTTTGAGTATCTAGTAATGTCATTTGGATTGACAAATGCCCCTGCCCATTTCATGTACCTCATGAATTCGGTATTCATGCCCGAGTTGGACAAATTTGTGGTAGTATTCATTGATGACATCCTCATCTATTCTAAGTCCAAGGAAGAGCATGCTGAACATCTTTGCATTGTTCTTCAACGCCTCCGAGATCACAAGCTGTATGCAAAATTTAGCAAGTGTGAATTTTGGTTGGACCGTGTGCCATTTCTTGGTCACATAGTCTCTGCGGAAGGTATCTCGGTGGATCCTAGCAAAGTTCAAGATGTGCTAGATTGGAAGTCACCAAAGACGGTTCATCAAGTACGCAGTTTGCTCGGGCTAGCTGGATATTATCATTGGTTCATTCTGATTTTTTCTCGGCTAACCAAACCCATCACGGACCTACTGAAAAAGGATAAGAAATTCAATTGGAACAACAATTGTGAAGAAGCATTTCAAGCATTGAAGAAATTATTGACCACTGCCCTAGTATTGGCTCAACCAGACATCACCAAGCCGTTCGATGTGTATTGTGATGCATCCGGGACAGGACTTGGATGTGTGCTCATGCAGGAAGGTTGTGTCATTGCCTATGCATCTCGACAGCTACGGAAGCATGAAGAGCACTATCCAACTCATGATTTGGAACTAGATGCGGTTGTGCTTGCACTAAAAATATGGAGACATTATTTGCTCGGAAACTTAGTGCACATCTACACGGACCATAAGAGCTTGAAATATATCTTCACTCAAACCAATCTGAACATGAGGCAATTCTGGTGGATAGAACTAATCAAGGATTATAACCTGGAGATTCATTATCATCTGGGCAAGGCCAATATAGTCGCCGATGCGTTGAGTAGGAAGGTACATTGCCATCACTTAGTACTAGAGTACCAGAACAACGACAACCACATCACTGCTTCAGAACCCCGTCTTCACGTTTTGCCTGCTATAGTGATTAGCAACCTTAGTGTACATTCTACTATTCGTGAAGAAATCATTGCTACACAGAAAAATAACGTTGGTATGAATCATATCCGTCAAAACATTAAGAAGGGTAAAGCAAAATGCTTCACCCAAGACTCTGACGGTACCCTATGGTTCAATAACCGTTTGGTAGTACCCAAGGACTTTGAACTTTGATGGAAAATCTTGGATGAAGCACATCACTCGAAATACTCCATCCATCCGGGTAGTAATAAACTATACCAAGATCTGAAGAAGAATTTTTGGTGGACAAGAATAAAGCGAGAAGTAGCTCGATATGTTGCAGAATGTGATACTTGTCAGAGAGTTAAGGCTCACCATTTGAAATAAGCCGGATTGCTTCAACCATTGAGTATTCCCGCCTGGAAATGGGAAGACATCAGCATGGACTTTATTGTTGGCCTACCTCTCACTTTGCGTAAGCATGATTCTATTTGGGTCATTATGGACCGACTCACCAAATCTACTCACTGCTTGCCGGTCAACAATAGATACAGCATACGGCAATACGCAGAGCTATACATTGCAAGAATTCAGTGTCGTCATGGAGTACCCAAGTCCATCATCTCAGATCATGGTTCGCAGTTTGCCGCTCGTTTTTGGGAACAGCTGCATGCATCTTTGGGTACAGGTTTAATTCGTAGTTCCGCTTACCATCCCTCTACCGATGGACATATAGAGCATGTCAACCAAATTTTGGAAGATATGCTTAGAGCATGTGTTTTAACGCATGATGGTAATTGGGATGAGTACTTACCATACGCTGAATTCTCATATAACAACAGTTACCAGGAGAGTGTGAAAATGTCACCATTTGAAGCACTCTATGGTCATAGTTGTTGAACACCGTTAAACTGGTCTGGATCTGGAGAAAGAGTAACCTTTGGTCCTGATCTTGTCAAAGATGTAGAAGAAAAAGTTCGTACCATTCAGGCAAATCTTAAGGCTGTCAAATGCCGTCAAGAGAAGTACGCAAACAGACAACGTAGAGCACTGTATTTCAATAAGGGTAACTACGTCTATCTTCGAGTGTCACCTATGAAGGGTATCCAACGGTTTGGAGTCAAAGGAAAGTTAGCTCCCTGTTATATTGGACCATTCCAAATTTTGGAACGATGTGGAAATATAGCCTACAAGCTGGAGTTACCCGCTAATCTATCGGGAGTTCATATCACTTTCCATGTCTCTCAGTTAAAGCGATATCTCAAACCACCCATTGACAAAGTCTTGGAAGAGTATGACCAACTCCAACCCGATCTCACATACTCCGAACAACCGATAAGGATCCTCGATGAGAAAGAGCGCACAACCCGTAAGAGAACACTCAAATTCTATAAAGTTCAATAGAGTAATCACTCAGAAGATGAATCCACTTGGGAATCTAAAGAATTTCTGAGTACACATTACCCGAAATTTTGGTCGTCATACGCAGGTATGTTTTGACCACCGTAGTTCCCTCTAGTTTGCCTTGTTCATAATCTCGGGACGAGATTTCTTTAAGGAGGGAGGGCTGTGACACCCCAGGTGTCTCACTTCTATTTAACAAACATGAGAAGCATAAATAATGAATAATATAGCATGAAATGATGAAGCCTCACTTCAATTATTTAAATTAATTCCAGGTAATTAAACACCCTACAAAACAAATTGTGAGCCAAATGAAATTTTATTATACAACATATGCCAACTAAATTCATAATCAAATCAGTAATATTAAGATATAATTTTATGAATTTAATGAGCATTTTACCACATTTGGAAATACCCCAAATAATTAATTGAAGCATAAAACCTTTCACAATGGGGAATTAATTATAAAATAACTATAAATTTTATGACCAAATGGGTCCCACCAGGGCACCAGGAATGTCTCTTAGGACCTATGTGCAAAATCCCAATTCATTTAGAGGCCCCTAGCTGTTTGTTTTAGAATTTTCATTGACCAGGGACTGTTTTGCAAGAAATCTGAAAGATCAGGGGGTTCAGAGAAAAATCGCTTTTCTTCCTTCTCTCACTGGCACAGAGCTTTCTCTCTGCCCACGCCTTCCCTCTCTCGACCACATCACCGCCGGCACCTCGCCTCGGGACTCCTCGCGCGCAACAGTGGCCGCCCTGCCCCCTCTGCCTCGTCCGCCCTGTCCCCTCAGCCGCACACCGCACCAACCACCGTTGTTTCCTTCCTTCTCCTGCACGTCATGGCCGACTGCGAAAGCTTCAATGCTGCTGCACCCAGTCGCTCCCGTCACCTCACCCGCATAAAAATCGAAGCATTGACTTTGCGCTACCCTGCTCCACTCCAGAAAACGAGCTACCCACCTTGAACTCACTCCTCCCTGCTCATTTTCTTCCCCTCTGTTCTCTGCGCCATTGCCGCTCTAGAGCCGAGCTTGAGGTCGCATTAACGTCACTACACTGCCTTCAAGCCTAAGACGAGCACACAGCAGCCGCGTGCACCTTTTCTCTCACTCCCCCTGCTCATCTCCCGGCTAATCCCCCCATGTGCTCGAGCCAATTGAGGAAAATCCCGGTCCCTGCTTCTGATAAGCCTCGACCTCCCCTTCTGCTCTCTCGCGAGCACAACTCCCCGCCGAACGTGCCTAACCAACTTTTCTTAAGCCCTTGCATGAAGATCAATGGCGCTGTTTCTTTTCCCCAGCTCTGCTCATCTCCGCCGACAAAACAGAGCTGCCTCGCCGACGAGCTCCACCCCCCCAGCCCTCCCCGTCGTAAGCCAACGCGATGCCGGTGACCGCCTCGTCACCGTGAAGCTTCAAGAGGATTCCAAGTGCAAAGTCGTGCCCTACACCTCTTTCGCGAAGCCGCTAATCGTCGCCTTTCCATCACGCTCGTCGCCGATCACCTTCCGGTGAGAATCCCGCCTCACGACCCCCGCCTACTTTTCTGCCTTGATGTGCACCTCACGTTGTCGTTCCCGCGACGAGCTTTCACCAACGGAAATCACCAGCGGCAAGCCCTCCGACCGGCCCTGCGTCGTTCGGCGGCGCTGACTGGCATCCTATTGGCAGCCGATGTGGCTTCGACGTGGATCTCAGGTGTCGCCTACATGGCACACCCCTTAACCAGAAAATACCCAAGAAATTACTAGAAAATGCTAAAACTTTAGAAACTCATATTAAATCAAATTCAAATCCTTTGAGGCTCAAACAAATTTTGTTGGATTCATATATCAGTGCTCTATTTCAGTAAAATGAGAAATCTTAGACTCTGTACATGTATTTTTATTAATTCATTTAATTGTCCAAACACCAAATAATTCACCAGAAATTCTAGGTATAAAATTAAATCCTGATTTTTGGCATGCTTTGTGAACATATGATTATCTACCACCACAAAGTTTTGTTTGGTAAAATATGAATTATTTCATCATATGGAATTTATTTAGTGGGTTTGCTTGAATTAATTCTAGTAATTATTCTGTAAATAATTTGCCCTTGCCACTTGGCATAAAAATCACTCATACAAGCCTTTGTTCACAGTAAATCACACATGTCCAGAAACATAAATTTATTTTACTAATTAATTGCATAAAGAATGTATATACCAAAAATATTTATTAACAACCCAACTTCTCTGAAGCATATGGCTTTGAGAACATAAAATAATTTTTAATTGACATTAAAAACACGTTGTGCTTGTATACACCATATCATTGCATTCAACGGTATTCTGATAATGCCGTTAATTCAATTCCATCATATAGGTAACGACAACCAGGAGCAAGAGGAAGATTTCCAAAAGGACATTGACCCTCAAGAGCAAGAAGTTGTAGTTGCTAGCACGAACATCGATCCAGGCAAGCCCCGGTTTACATTCGCCTATATACAAACTTTTGCTAGTTTATTTTACTAGTGTCTATAATTATTGTTGCATTAGGTCATAGGAGTTGATTGAAACCCACCTTGCATGATATCCAAATGACCTACGCTATTGTCTTAGAACTTGGTAGAATCAGTACTGTTATGCTACGCTTAGTAATTGCTAGTCTCGTTAAGAAAGTATTATTATTACTAAGGAATGAACTTGACCACTGGAATGGGAATTATTAAAAGAAGTTTATTTTATGTTATGACCGGGCAGGGATAATGCATGTGTAGGTTTGCAGCAACACATGGGTGTTGACTGTGGTAGTCCTGCTCTGTCGAACCTAGGACCCATCCGTGATCGGCCCCTTGATCATGTATTGGACAGTACCGTATGCATGCTAGCGTAAGGGCACTAGTAAACCGATGTAGCATTAAAGGTTACTTGCATTGAGGACGGATAAGGTGTGTTGGTCATTGACCCTCCTGCTATTGGAGTGGGCGGTTTAGACCATGAAGTACTGTTGGCAGAATGGCATGCCCACTCGACGTCACCACACCCGGGCTGAGGTGTAGGTGCTTTTCTTGCGAAAGGTTGTCATATACGACCTTAATTGGTGCGTATGTGTCGTTCATCTCGGGTTTTCCCAGCTCGTGTAAATCGATTGCAATTGCTGTCCCATGCAGTAATGAGTACCACTTGGTCACCACGCCAATCACGTAGTTGCACCTAATATTATGGAATGGATCATGTTGCTTATTGATGTTGATGATCATTATTGTTATTATTGCTCTTATGTCGTATTAATTTTATATGTTGTTTTATTATCCTTGTTGCAACTAAAGTTACATTTTGGCTCAACCCATTTAAATTGACAATTAAAACTTGATAGAACTAATAGGTTGCTTAGTGCGAGTCCTTTTAAACAAGCCACATATTAGAGCCTTTGCATGTGTAGGTGTCCGATGGGTAAGTCTTGCTGAGTAATTAGTACTCAGGCTTTGTGCTATTGTGTTTTTCAGGTAATGAAGTAATAGAATTGCCTGTAGATGTGATGCCCTGAGACATGCAAGTCCCTGAGGGTTGGACTGCCCACTGGGAGTCCGACTCCCTACCGCAGTGATGTTGCTTGTTGCTAGGGTGATGGTCCTTCGGGAATGGATCACCACCAGGCTGTACCGTCAAGCGTAGTTTCTTTACGTATTTCGTTCTGCTGTTTCAAAATATTTATGAACTTATATTAATTCTGTTGCACTCTGAATCATCATAATAATGTAATATTCAACTTAAATTTGGATCAATGTTGTATTATCAAGTGTCTGCGCTATCAGCACCATCGGGACCTCGATCCTCCGGGAAGGGGCGCCACAAAATTGAAACAGTCTAACTTCCTAAAGTGGAGCATGAATGGCAAAACCTACGCTTCCAAGACTACAAGACTGTTGAGGAATATAATACCAAGCTTTATGGTATTGTGTCACGCATGAAGTTATGTGGCAAAGATCTTAAAGATCCCAACCTCATCCACAAGGCTCTCTCCACCTTTCACCCTAAGCTCACCCATGTGAGCCACCAGGACAAGAAGGACAAATATGACTCTTATGTCGCCCTGAGCAATGCATTGCAGCAAGATCAGGGGGAGGATGAATTGATCAAGCATAATCATTTGTCTCGTCCAACTGGCTCCATAGCACTGCAAGAAGCAAATGCCATGTCATTCATGAAGAATAACAACAAGGGTAAAGGAGCTCCAAAGGCGCCACAGAAGGCACCATCGAAGGCGCAAAACAACCCCAACAAGTTCAAGAAGAACTATAAAGGGAAGTCAAAGAAGACTGAAAGTGCCTAGAGGGGGGCGGGGTGAATAGGCAATTGTCCCTGAAAATCACTTAATAATAAAAGTCAAATGTGCAGGGTCGGACTTGTCCGATGATAGTGAGGAAAGTCCGATGGACTTGTCCGATGGCACGAGTTAGAAAAGTAGATCGGCCGATTAAAACTTTAAACTAATAGAAGGCAAGCTAGGATCTAGTAATTACAAGCTAGAGGAAGTTGTAGAAATGAGGGGAACAACTAGCAAGCAACCTACACAAGTTAATTTAAGAGAAACGAAGCAAACCCTATCTAGCAAGTTATGAGCAAGAGCAAGTAAATAACAAGTATGCAAAAGAAGACAAGGGGAGACACAATATTTGTTCACCGAAGTTCAGCTCCACAAAGAAGCCTACGTCTCCGTTGAGGGATCCACAAAGGACCTGGTTTCTTTCAACCCTAACCTCTCCAAGTGACCACAAAGATCAAACTTGGCTTTCCACTAGCAAACTCCATGAAGGAGGGGTCAATACAAACTTCCCGAGGCGTCACCACACAAGTTGGGAGCTCTATGGGTACCTCTAACCGTCTAGGGGATGAATCCCCAAGAGTAACAAACACAAACGTGGTCGGCGGTGAGGATGAACCAAGAGCTTGAGAGAATGGAAGCTTGAAGTCGATGGAGCTCTTGAATCTTCTCTCAATCCCTTCACAAATCAAGATTGGAAGTAAGGGAGGAGAGATTTGGAGAGTAAAGTGAGCTTGAGAGTGTTTTTTGAGTGGAATGAGTGACCAACCAGACAAGGGACGAAGTGGAGGTCTATTTATAGCTCAAGAAGAAAAAGAGCCGTTTGGATGGGTATTTCTCAGATCTCCATCGGACAAGTCTAATGGTCATCGGACATGTCCGATGGAACAAGTTTGTGCCGGTTCTAGAGTCCGAGGGACTTGTCCGATGCCTCGGACAAGTTGAGCATCGGACAAGTCCGATGGCTAGGGTTTGACACATGTACTGGAGTCCGACAGCAAAGTCCGATGGGTCGGACTTGCTGGTCATCGTCCAATGACCGTTGGACTTGTCCGATGACACAGAGTGGCAAAGGTTCTGGAGTCTGATGGACTTGTCCGATGGGTCGGACAAGTCCGATGATATTTCCCTGGAAAAGTGTTTTGCCTATGGAATTTTTGGATTTTGCTCTTAGTTCATCATTGCTTCACACTTTTGTGTCCCTCTTAATAGTACGACTTTTCCTATACTAAAAAATAAAGTGAAAACTCCATGAGCTTCATATTTGAGCAAATTTTTGAGTATCATCTTGAAATTTCTTAGCCACTTTGTTTTCTCCTTTTCTTTGAGTATTTGAGCTTCTATGCATTTTGTCATCAATAATTGAACCATCTTCTACACACATGCTCATTGAAACATTAGTCCATTCTTAATTGTATTGGCGCCAATCACCAAAATAAAATTAGGGGGCTAGATGCACCTTCAATCTCCCCCTTTTTGGCGATTGATGACAATACAACTAATTTATCATAAAGAGATGTAGAAACAGAACAATTTGTGAGGACCTCCCCCTAAATATGTGCATAACTAAAAGATTGGAGATAGTATAACAAATGCACATATTTAAAGAGAGAAAGTGAGAGCTCCCCCTAACACTATGCATACATGATGATTTGCAATAGTTAAGCATATGAATATAAGACATTGCATATGACAAGTATTATCACACAAATGCATCTAGTAGAAGAAGATAAAACAATACATCATCACAAAGAGGCATGCTCAAAGGACACAAATAAAGAGATATAAGTACCACAAGCAAATAGTCTTACAAAACACAAATAAAGAGATATAAGTACCACAAGCAAATAAGAGTTTTACAAACCAAGCCAAAAAGAACCAAATTGTCCAACTTCATCACACTCACAACTCACAAACTAAGCAAATGTATAAAACGATAGATTACACTTCTCCCCCTTTGGCATCAAGACACCAAAAAGGAGAAAAATGCGGGTGGATGGTGATGAGATCTCTACTCCTCAGAGTCTTCATAGTCTTCATCATCCTCATTGCCTTCTTCTTCGTCGTCTTCGTCATCTTGAGTGGGAGCTTTTCCCTTGCGCTGGCGAAGATCATAGGCAACGGGATCTTCTTCTTGCTCTTCTACTTCCTCTTTTTCTTCATCAAAGCGGACATGTTGCCCACTAGAGCCAGCTCCTGTGTGAAACTGAGAAGGTGGAGGATAGTACACAAAATAGTTCAACTCCTCTGTAGAGAAGTTGGGAGTGGGGTCATAAAAAGTAGGTGGGTAGGAATCTTCTACCGGAGGTGATGGAGGAGGAGGAACTTCACATTGCATCTTCTCCATGATGATCATCTGGTTCCTCTCAATCATATCCATCCTTTGGTTAATGCTCCTGCACATGCCAAGGAGGGATTTGAACATCTTCATAACCCCACTCCTCTTGCCACGAGAAGGTGGGGCAGCACGAGAAGAACCGGTGGCCCTAGAAGAAGCTCTGGGAACCTGAGGAGGCGGAGCAGAGGATGGTGGCTGAGCTGCACCAAAGAACTGACCAGAGGCGGTGTCAGGAGTCCAATTAGAAGGAATCTGAGGTTTGAGACTCAGATTCTTCATGTCCTTTTTGAAAGTCAAGCCTGAGACCTTCTCGATCATATACATGATGTACAGGGCATATCCACAGCCACGCTTGGAAGAGATGGAGATGTCCCATATCTCCTCATATACATAGTCAAGTACATCAAATTTCTGATCCCCATGAACCCAGTGCAAGATGTCCCTCTGATATGCAGGAATACGGTCAGAGTTGCCACCCTTGGAGCCAAAGTGCTCCTGCGGATCCTGAATAAGACTGAGAAAAACGGTAGCAAGCCATTTGAGTTGGGAGGGACACTGTTCTCTGGATCCATGTACATATGCCTCATGTCCTCATCGCTCATGTAGCTGCCTGAGTGAATCTTGGGCTTTACCTTGCGTGAGATTTTGAGTCCTATCATAGAAGCAAACTGATTCAAGGTGCCGCTGTATTTAGTGCCATTTGTCATCCACACCATAGACTTTTCATCCTCAAAGAACACAGTTGAAAAGAACTGAGAGATGATTTCCTTGTTCCATAAGTAGTTGAGAGTCAAAAAGGTCTTAAGACCATGATGCTCAAAAGCAGCTAGAACTTGGTTGAACAGAGGGTGCTTCTTGGACTTCATATAGTTCCAATCTAGCCACTTGCTCTCATCAACAGGGTTCTTCATGCGAAGGTAGGTGGAGCGGTACCAATCCGCATGGAAATGAGCATAAAAGCGAGAATCAACAACCTACTTATCACAAGCATAATAGTTGACCAACCTTGCTTCAGTGCATGTCTCAAGGGACAAATGAAAGAAGTCCACCCTCTCTCGGTTGGAGTTGAGCATTTCAGAGGGAGGATGCATGACTCTGTTCAGCTCTTCGGACTCAGCTGGCTCCTCCCTTTCAGTTGGTTGTTGGAGATAGGTGCGCCGAACGCGCTTGGCGGTGACTTTCTTTCTCTTTGGTTGGCTTTGACCTTGATCATCACTAGCTTTGGCCCTCTTCTCCCTCAATGGGCATGGTTCCACATCCGACATGCTGACAACAGGAGTAGCACAAGTCAGAAGATAGACAAAAGAGAGGAAAAAGGGGTGAGGAGAATCAGTGAGGGACTTAGACTTTTGGAGGAACTGCTGACAACAGGAGTAGCACAAGTCAGAAGATAGACAAAAGAGAGGAAAAAGGGGTGAGGAGAATCAGTGAGGGACTTAGACTTTTGGAGGAACTGCAAGCCGTCGGACATGTCCGATAATCATCAGACTTGTCTGATGCCCATCGGACTTGTCCGATGACTCGCAGTATCTCCAAAAACCTAGATCCTCCACAAATCCAGCTACCACTAGCGACCAAACTTTGTCTACTCCTACCACAACATGCTAGAAGCTATCTCCATGGATCAAAAGTGCAAGGGAAAAAGGATTGGAAACTAGCATTGCCCTAGAACCCTAACCCTAAGGGAGAGAGAGGGAAAGAAGGGAAACCATGCAAAAATGATGGGGGATCCGACTTTGCCGATGGAGGAAGGACCTCTTGGCCTCCAAACTTGCTCCAATGGATGGTGGGAGAGGGAGATCGCCTTGGGGCCGCCTTTGGGGGAGTTCTCGAGGAGAGAGAACGTGAGAGATGTGAATGAGGGGGTGTTGACCGAAGGGGTAAGTCGAGCTGGGTTAAAGAGGTGAAAGCTGGACCGTCGGACTTGTCCGATAGTGTCGGACTTGTTCGATGAAGCATGTCAACAGGAGGAGGCAGGCAGGGCTGGGGATAGTTTGAAGCAAATAAGTGTAAATGAGGATGGACAAAAAGGATTCTTGCCAGCCTATGGTCAGTCAATCAACCATCCATTCAAAACTATGACATATTTTGACAAGATTGATCAAGAGATCAAGAATCAAGGAACAAGCAAAAACAAACAAGTTTTGATATAAAACCATGGTTTTTGCAATAATTGAGCAATCAACACTCAGATGTGCACATCCTCTACATCACATTGCTAGAGTCAAGAATATTTAGTTCACTCCTAAGATAGCAAAATCTTTTCTCATCTAGTGGCTTGGTGAATATATCGGCTAATTGATCTTTGGTTCACACATGACTCACTTCTATATCCCCCTTGATAGAATGATCTTTCAAAAAGTGATGAGGGATATCTATATTCTTTGTGCGCGAATGCTCAATGGGGTTATAAGCAAGCTTTATGGCACTCTCATTGTCACATAGGAGTGGAACACGGTTCAACTTGTAACTGTAGTCCCTTAGAGTTTGTCTCATCCAAAATAGTTGTGCACAACAACTACCGGCTCCAACATACTCCGCTTCGACGGTGGAAAGTGCAACAGAATTTTGTTTCTTGGATGACCATGACACTAGGGACCTACCCAAGAATTGGCATGTCCCGGAGGTGCTCTTCCTATCTACCTTATCCCCGGCATAATCCGCATCGGAATAGCCTAAAAGGTTGAACTTTGAACCCTTGGGGTACCAAAGCCCTAGGTTGGGTGTGTGAACCAAATATCTCAAGATTCTTTTAACGGCCATCATATGACACTCCATAGGAGCGGCTTGAAAATGTGCACACATACACACACTAAGCATGATATCGGGCCTAGATGCACAAAGATAAAGCAAAGAGCCTATCATGGAGCGGTATACCTTTTGATCAACGGGCTTGTCCTTTTTGTTGAGGTCGATGTGTCCATTTGTTGGCATGGGTGTTTTGATGGGCTTGGCCTTGTCCATTATAAACTTCTTCAATAAGTCTTGAGTGTACTTGGCTTGACATATGAAGGTGCCCTCCTTGAGTTGCTTCACTTGGAAGCCTAGAAAGTATGTTAATTCTCCCATCATGGACATCTCAAACCTGTTGGTCATTATCTTGCTAAACTCATCACAAAATTTTTGGTTAGTAGAACCAAATATAATGTCATCGACATATATTTGGCATACAAAGATATCATTGCCAAAATGCTTGGTGAAGAGGGTTGCATCGGCCTTGCCAATGACAAAACCCTTTTTAACAAGAAAATCCCTAAGGCATTCACACCATGCTCTTGGAGCTTGCTTAAGCCCATAGAGCGCCATATGGAGCTTGAAAACATGGTTAGGATACTTTGGGTCTTCAAAGCCCGGTGGTTGCTCCACATACACTTCTTCCTTGATTGACCCATTGAGGAATGCACTTTTCACATCCACTTGGTACAACTTAAAATCATGGTGAGTAGCAAAAGCAAGTAATATTCTAATAGATTCAAGCCTTGCTACGGGGGCATAGGTTTCATCAAAATCCAAACCTTCCACTTGTGAATACCCCTTTGCCACAAGCATTGCCTTATTTCTTGTCACAACACCATCTTCGTTTTGTTTGTTGCGAAACACCCACTTGGTGCCCACAACATTCTTGTTCTTTGGCCTTTCCTCCAATGTCCATACTTCATTTCTTGTGAAGTTGTTCAATTCTTCTTGCATGGCCATCACCCAATCTGAATCCTCAAGTGCTTCTTCTACCCTAAATGGCTCCATAGAAGAGACAAAAGAGTAATGTTCACAAAAATTACTAACTCGAGATCTAGTGATTACCCCCTTGTCAATATCTCCAAGAATTTGCTCGACGGGGTGATCATGTTGTACACTTTGATGTACTCTTGGATGTGGTGGATGTAAGCTTTCTTGACCACCATCTTTATCAAACTCTTGATCATGTCTTTGAGAATCATCACTTGATACTTGCTCATGATCCCCAACATCTTGATCTTGACCACTTGCATGATTAATTCCTTCATTTTCATGATGTTGATTTTGTCTTAAGGGAGAGGGTTGACTTTCAACACTTGATGTTTCTTGTGGTCTCACATCACCAATGGCCATCCTTTTTATTGCATTTCTAGGAGATTCATTATCTATATCATCAATAGCAACTTGCTCCTCTTGAGAGCCATTAGATTCATCAAATGTCACGTCATGTAAAATTTCAACACAACTGGTGGTTTTGTTGAACACACGATAGGCATGAACATTCAACCCATAACCAAGCAAGAAACCTTCATCAACTTTTGGGGCAAACTTTGAAGTCTTGGGTTTCTTGTTTAGCATAAAACATTTTCTCCCAAAAACACGAAAGTATGAAATATTAAGCTTGTTACCGGTTAGTAGCTCATATGGGGTTTTCTTCAAGATTCGGTGGAGATACAACCGGTTGGAGGCATGGCATGCGGTGTTGACGGCTTTAGCCCAAAAACGGTCGGATGTCTTGTATTCATCAAGCATTGTTCTTGCCATCTCAATGAGTGTACGGTTCTTTCTTTTGGCCACCCCATTTTGTTGAGGGGAGTAGGGTGCTGAAAATTCATGCTTGATGCCTTCTTCATCAAGGTACTCTTCAACTTGAGTGTTCTTGAACTCGGTGCCATTGTCACTTCTTATTTTCTTGATCTTCACTTCATATTCATTTTGTGCTCTTCTCATGAACGTCTTTAGCACATCTTTCACTTCACCTTTATCATGCAAAAAGAACACCCACGTGAAGCGAGAAAAATCATCAACAATAACAAGACTATATTTGTTACCACCAATGCTTATGTAGGAGACGGGTCCGAAGAGGTCCATGTGCAACATCTCCAATGGCCTTGTGGTGGTCATCACATTCTTCGTGGGGTGTGATGCTCCAACTTGTTTTCCCGCTTGACACGCACTACAAATTCTATCTTTCTCAAAACAAAAATCGGTTAGTCCTATGATGTGGCCACCCTTTTAGAGTTTGTGAAGATTTCTCATACCAACATGGGCAAGCCTTCTATGCCACAACCACCCCATGTTGGACTTTGCTAATAAGCATGTACCAAGTCTAGCTTCATCCGTGGAGAAATCCACAACATAAAGCTTTCCTTTGAGCACACCCTTACAAGCAACCGAGCCATCACTCCTCTTATAGACGGTCACACCACATTCGTTGAACAAGCAATCATAGCCCATTTTACAAAATTGTGAGATGGACAAAAGATTGAAGCCAACGTGATCAACGAGCATAACCTTGGAAAGAGAATACGAGGGAGTGAGAGGGACTTTACCATAACCTAGGACTTGTCCCGTTCCATTGTCACCAAATGTAATATATTCATTGTTGTTGTGGCTTGGCTCAAATGACTTGAACATCTTTTTGTCTCCGGTCATATGATTAGTGCATCCACTATCAATTACCCAACTTGACCCTCCGGAGAGATAGTCCTACAAAACAAGTTAAGCTTTGTTTTTAGGTACCCAAATTTGCTTGGGTCCTTTCACATTAGTCACAAGTACTTTAGGCACCCACACACAACCCTTTGGTCTCTTGTTGCGTGGCCCAACATATCTGGCATATACACGACCATGCATGTTTCTCATAAGCACATATGAAGCATCAAAATCATGAAATAGTGCACATGTAGAGTTAGGCACATTAACATGAGAATCATTGGCAAAAGAAGTATGGTTAGTGTTCATGTTGTTAGCTTGCTTCTTTTGATAAGATCCTTCCTTGGTGAACTTAAGGAATTCGTTCCCATTCTTGTTCTCCCGTGCATTGTGCTTGGCACCCTCAACATAGCCAATGCCATCCATGACATGGGGCATTCTAGTGTATGCGTATGCACCTCTTGCATACTTTGCCTTTTCATTGTCAACAACATTCTTCCCATGTTGTATCTTGCTTTCAAGAGCCCTCACTTTCCTGTTCAAATCATCAATCAATTTCACATTAGTAGCACAAGCATCAACATCAATGTTATAGCACCTATCACATCCTTTGCTAGTGGAAGCATGAGAGTTGTTGGTGGAAGTGGATGTGAAAGTTGAAAGAATTTTGTATTGTTCTTCAAGGGACTTATGAGTCTTTTACAAATCCTCATATTTCTCTTGAAGTTTATCTTTATCACTTTTAATATTTTCACAAGTATTCTCAATTTTAGTGATAGACAAGGTTAATTCTTCATTTTTATTTCTTTCAACATCTAGAAGCTTCTCTAGTTACAGGTTTCTTTTCTTTTCAAGAATAAGCAAGTCTTCTTGTTTTTCAAGAAGCTCCTCTTGTCTATCATTTTCTTCGTTTTGTTTCTCAAGCAATTGCATGAATTCAAGCATTTTAGGAAGTGAAGCATTTTCAACATCATCATCATCATCATCACTACTACTAGCATAAGAGGAACGCTTGTGTTTTGATTTTGTTACCTTTGATCCTCTTGCCATTAGACACTTATGAGTGTTGTCATCTTCATCACTCAAACTCCCAAATAGTGAGGTGTTGGTGGGAGTAACGCCGATGGCAAGTGAAGCAATGCCACCGTCATCCGAGTCGGATTCGGAGGAGGAAGATGATGAGGAGGATGAATCATCGGAGTTCCATTCTTGACCAATATGAGCTTCACCTTTCCTATGCTTCTTGTATGTCTTGTCTTTCTTGTGATGCTTGTCTTTTCTTCTTTCATCATTGTTCTTCTTCTTTGGACATTCCGCAATAAAGTGTCCTTCATCACCATATTCATAGCAAGTCCTTTTTGACCTTCTTGCTTTGCCCTTGTCGAAGCTTTTCCTCTTGTACCTATCCTTCTTGAGGAATGACTTGAACCTCCTTACAAGCAAGGCCATCTCATCGTCACTATTTTCACTACTAGAATCAACTACTTTGTTCTTCTTCTTCTCTTTCTTCTTTTCACTTGTGGCATTGAGTGCCACATCATTCTTGTCACCATTGCCTTCCGCAATTTGCTTGATCAATGCATTTATCTTGTTGGCTTGATCGTTTTGTTGTTTTTGGGATAGAAGCTTCCCAAGTACCTCATCCGTGGAGAAGGTTTTGAAATTGTCATTCTCTCTAATGTTTGAGCAAATGTTGCAATCCCATGGTCTCAATGCTTGTAATAGTCTCTTGTTGATATCCAAGTCGGACATTCTAGCTCCAAGTGCTCCTCTTTGATTCACAATTCTCATGAGTCTATCATGAACTTCTTTTGGGCCTTCTCCCGGACCCATAATGAACAAGTTGAACTCATTTTGCAATTCTTCAAGCCTTGCATCTTTCACGGAATCAATACCCTCACAGATAACCTCAAGCTTTCTCCATAATTGATTGGCCTTCTTGATTCCGGCTACATTGTCATATTCGGTGGCACTAAGTGTGGAAACAATTGCACTAGCCGCCACGGCATTGCGACGGATGTTGAGTTGATCCTTTCGAGTTGGATTATCTCTATTTTCCCACAAGAAACCATTCTCGGTTATGCTTGCAACATGCAGACTCATTGATTACAAGTACATCATCATCTTGCATTTCCAATGGTTATAAAATTGTCCATCAAAGTACGGAAGCCTACCGGACCCTTGCCCAATGCGATCCTCTTTGAGATCTTCATAATCAAACATGAGATTGTTGTAGGTTCTTGGTTGAGCATCATGTCTTGCAACTACATCATCTCCATCATGAGTACCACTAGCACCATCTTTGATTGGGAGAGCGGCAGTTGGTTCTTCTCCCGGATTTGATATCTTTAATCTTCAAGCGGTTAAGCTTTTTAGAAGATCCTTGCTCTGATACCAATTGAAAGTGCCTAGAGGGGGGTGAATAGGCAATTGTCCCTGAAAATCACTTAATAATAAAAGTCAAATGCGCAGGGTCGGACTTCTCCGATGATAGTGAGGAAAGTCCGATGGACTTGTCCGATGGCACGAGTTAGAAAAGTAGATCGGCCGATTAAAACTTTAAACTAATAGAAGGCAAGCTAGGATCTAGTAATTACAAGCTAGAGGAAGTTGTAGAAATGAGGGGAACAACTAGCAAGCAACCTACACAAGTTAATTTAAGAGAAACGAGGCAAACCCTATCTAGCAAGTTATGAGCAAGAGCAAGTAAATAACAAGTATGCAAAAGAAGACAAGGGGAGACACAAGATTTGTTCACCGAAGTTCAGCTCCACAAAGAAGCCTACGTCTCCATTGAGGGATCCACAAAGGACCGGGTTTCATTCAACCCTAACCTCTCCAAGTGACCACAAAGATCAAACTTGGCTTTCCACTAGCAAACTCCACGAAGGAGGGGTCAATACAAACATCCCAAGGCGTCACCACACAAGTTGGGAGCTCTACGGGTACCTCTAACCATCTAGGGGATGAATCCCCAAGAGTAACAAACACAAACATGGCCGGCGGTGAGAATGAACCAAGAGCTTGAGAGAATGGAAGCTTGAAGTCGATGGAGCTCTTGAATCTTCTCTCAATCCCTTAACAAATCAAGATTGGAAGTAAGGAAGGAGAGATTTGGAGAGCAAAGTGAGCTTGAGAGTGTTTTTTGAGTGGAATGAGTGACCAACCAGACAAGGGACGAAGTGGGGGTCTATTTATAGCTCAAGAAGAAAAAGAGCCGTTTGGATGGGAATTTCTCAGATCTCCATCGGACAAGTCCAATGGTTATCGGACATGTCCGATGGAACAAGTTGGTGCCGGTTCTGGAGTCCGAGGGACTTGCCCGATGCCTCGGACAAGTTGACCATCGGACAAGTCCGATGGCTAGGGTTTGACATAGGTACTGGAGTCCGACAGCGAAGTCCGATGGGTCGGACTTGCTTGGACTTGTCCGATGACACAGAGTGGCAAAGGTTCTGGAGTCCGATGGACTTGTCCGATGGGTCAGACAAGTCCGTTGATTTTGCCCAGGAAAAGTGTTTTGGCTGTGGAATTTTTGGATTTTGCTCTTAGTTCATCATTGCTTCACACTTTTGTGTCCCTCTTAATAGTACGGCTTTTCCTATACTCAAAAATAAAGTGAAAACTCCATGAGCTTCATATTTGAGCAAATTTTTTAGTATCATCTTGAAATTTCTTAGCCACTTTGTTTTCTCCTTTTCTTTGAGTATTTGAGCTTCTATGCATTTTGTCATCAATAATTGAACCATCTTCTACACACATGCTCATTGAAACATTAGTCCATTCTTAATTGTATTGGCGCCAATCACCAAAATAAAATTAGGGGCCTAGATGCACCTTCAAAGACGCCTTCAGGGGGAGAATATGGGAAACAGGACCATAAATGTTACAGATGTGGCATGAATGGACATTGGTCCAAGATTTGTCGCACACCTAAGCACGTTGTCAACATGTACCAAGAACTTAGGAAGAAGCTTGCGGAGCATAAAACCAACTATGTTGAAGCTCCACAAGCCAAAGAAGCAATCACAAAGATGAATTCTAGTACACTAGACAAGGCTCAAGAAGAACCAAGCAAGACCTCTGATTTTGAGCTCGATGAAGACCTCACGGAAGAAGAGGAGGAGGATCTGCATGGCAATTCCTAGTAGTCTCGCAGACTACTTAGAATCAAAAGTTATCCATTAGAATTAAGCATTTGTAACAGGGGTGCATTAAGTTATAGGTCGTTTATTTATGTAATCTCATGAAGAGAAGACTTTTTTCTCATTAATATATCATATTGGTGTGGAAATTGTTCGTATTATTATTTCTATTGATTATAATTTAATTGTATTGATTACAGAATCGTGGAGTACATGGCTATTCAAGAGGAGCTCTGTCTCGTAGACAGTGGCACTACCGCTACCGTTCTAAGGGACACTAGTTATTTCCAAACACTTCGAAAGTATGATGGAGATATAACTAGTGTCATTGGCAATGAAACTAGGATTGTTGGCACAGGCAGGGCCACAATCGTCCTACCGAATGGTACGCGTCTAGTAATCCATGAAGCATTACCTTATCCCGAGTCTACTCGGACATTTTTAAGCTTCAAGGACATCCATGCAAAGGGTTTTCATGTAGAAACCAATGATGATAAAGGCGAAGAATGTCTCATTATGACCAAGAAGGATGGAGATCACAAGACTATCGTCGAAAGTTTTCCAACCATCAAACAAAGCATGTACTACACTTATGTTAAACCATACAAAGAGATTGCTGCGTTCAAGATCGTATTTAGCAACCAAGAAGTCTATTGAACATGGTACAATAGACTTGGTCATCCAGGCCTCAACATGATGCAAGGAATCACGAAGCATTCGAATGGTCACAACTTGAAGACAAAAGATTTCCCAAATCAAGAAGATTTTTTGTGCGTTGCATGTGCAAAAGGGAAGCTCATCACTCGACCCTGAAAGCTTAAGATTCAAGCAGAATCGATGGTATTCCTTGAACGAATTCAAGGAGACATATGTGGACCAATCAGCCCTATGTCAGGACCTTTCCGGTACTTCATGGTGATGATTGATGCTTCCTCGAAGTGGAGTCATGTATGTTTATTATCTACTAGAAACCATGTGTTTGCATGATTGACAACTCAGATCATACAATTGAAGACCAATTTCCTGGATCACAGAATCCAATCCATCAGGATGGATAATGCTGGAAAATTTACCTATTGTATGAGTCTGGGCATCAAAGTGGAACACTCTGTACCACACATGCATACACAAAATGGACTTGTAGAATCATTAATTAAGAGGATCAAGTTGATAGCGCGACCATTATTGCAGAATTGCTTATTGCCTACCTCTTGTTGGGGGCATGCAGTGTTGCACACAACAACATTAATTCAATTGAGACCATCTGCTACACATGAAGAATCACCATTAGCAATGGTGCGTGGTACAATACCAAATGTTTCCCACTTATGGAGATTTGGATGTGTTGTATGCGTCTCAATTCCTCCGCCTCAGCGAACTTCAATGGGTGCACAACGGAAACTCGGAGTTTACGTTGGCTACGAAAGCGCATCCATCATCAAGTATTTAGAGCCATCCACTGGAGATCTACACACTACTCGCTTTGCTGATTGTATCTTTAATGAAGATTATTTCCCGGCATTAGGGGGATGAAAGTATCTCTCTCGGGATGAATGCCACGAAATAGAATGGGAAACTAAAGGAATCAAAGGAATGGATACTCGCACTAAAGAAAATGAGCTTGAAGTTCAAAATATCCTCTATCTACAGAGGGTTGCTAATGAACTACGAGAAGCTTTCACCAATACAAGAGATGTTGTGAAGTCTCATATACCGGCTGCAAATGCACCTGAAAGAATAGAAATCCCATTTGAAAAGGATGACTATATGGAATTCCAGCCTCCATCCTCAAAACCAATGAATGTTAGGAAGAGGGGGAGTGAGCCGGTTATACGGGCACCAAAGAAGCCTAGAGTACAAGCTCAAGCTAAAGCTTCTAGGAGACGTCCTACGGAGCAGAAGCCTAAGCAAACTACTCAAAAGAAGAATATAGAAGGTGAAAGCAAACCACATGAAGTGGTAAGACTTGACGAAGAAATCCCAAGTGAGAATGTGTGCACACTTGAAACTCACGACGGGTTACCGGAAATTCCTGATCTAAACACACCTCTGAGTGATGTGGATCAAGAAAATGAGAGAATAGAAGAAGTATCAACAAATTATGTTGAGACGAGAGTAGTATATGATAGAAAGACAATTAATGTCGACTCATACTTTGCCAACATGATTGCAACACAAATTGATTTGGAGTCTGAACCAAAGTCAATGAAGGAATGCAAGAAGCATCCTGACTGGCCAAAGTGGAAAGAAGCAATCTATGCAGAGTTAGACTCACTAAAGAAAAGAGAAGTGTTTGGTAATGTAAGCCTTACACCTAAAGGTATCTTTCCAGTGGGTCACAAATGGGTGTTTGTCAGGAAGAGATATGCTCAAAATGAAGTGATTAGATACAAAGCGAGACTCGTAGCTCAAGGTTTCACGCAGAGACCAGGAATTGACTACAAAGAAACCTACTCTCCCGTAATGGATGGAATTTACTTTCCAGTATTTGATATCATTGGCAGTGAATATGAATTTGCAAATGCGACTTATGGATGTCGTCACTACATATCTGTATCAAACAATAGATACAGAAATCTATATGAAAGTTCCAGAAGGAATTAAAGTCCCGAGTGAAAAAGAACGCAAATTGTAGTGTCAAACTTCAGAAGTCACTATATGGTTTAAAGCAATCTGGAAGAATGTGGTATAACAAACTCAGTAACTTTTTACTAGAGAAAGGATTCTTGAAGAATGATGATTGTCCTTGTGTATTCATTAAGAAATCAGAGAAAGGTTATTGCATAATCTCTGTTTATGTTGATGATTTGAATATCATTGGCACTACACATGACGTCGAAAGTGCATGTTCTTACTTAAAGTCTGAATTTGAAATGAAGGATTTAGGTAAGACTGCATATTGTTTAGGCTTGCAGCTTGAACATACCCACGAGGGGATATTATTACATCAATCAAGCTATACCAAGAAGGTGTTAGAGAGATTTAATATGAAAGATGCATACCCACTCAGATCCCCTATGGTTGTGAGATTACTCAATGCAGAAGAAGACCCATTTAGACCAAGGGAGGAAGGTGAGGAATTATTGGGACCACAATACCTATCTCAGCGCTATTGGAGCATTGATGTACCTTACAAATGGTACGAGGCCCGATATAGCTTTTGCTGTTAGTCTACTTGCTAGATACAGCTCGGCACCGACTATGTGACATTGGAAAGGCATTAAACAAGTACACAGATATTTAAGAGGAGCTGAAGATTTTGGATTATTTTTAAAGAAGAATGTAGAAGTAACCTTGGTTGGGTATACTGATGCTGGCTACCTATCCGATCCACACAAGTCAATCTCGCAGACTGGATATGTGTTCTTATTTGGTGGAACGGCAATTTCATGGAAGTCAACAAAGCAGACAATTGTTTCTACATCAACAAATTACTCAGAGATCATCGCATTATTTGAAGCTGCCAAGGAATGCACCAGGCTCGGGAGGATGTCAAGCCATATATTGGATAGTTGTGGAGTGTCGTATACTCCATCCCCTACGGTTATCTATGAAGATAGTAAAGCTTGTATTGCACAAATACAATCGGGATACATAAAGTCAAACAGGCCAAAGCATATATTACCCAAATTCTTCCATACACATGAATTGCAAGAGAAGGGAGTGATTTTGGTAACTCATGTTCGATCTTGTGATAATCTTGCAGATATGTTCACAAAGGCACTACCGGCTTGCACTCCTGAAAAGTGTCAGCATGGTATTGGCATGAGAAGACTTAGAGAAGTACTTGGAATAGGGGGAGAACTTCCTTAAGTACATCACATTCCCGGATTAAAGAATCATCTCAAAGATAATTCATAAATCGATAAACATTAATCACGAATATTAAAGCATTGTACTCCTTTTCCCTTATGAGTTTTTCATATGAAGTTTTCTCATTAAGATTTTTGATGAGGCAATGTGTGCAATACTAGTTACAGTAATATGTGCTCTTTTCTTCATTTTTTCCACTGGGTTTTCAAGGAGTATTTTTTGAAGGCATATTTATGGTGATAAAGAGCCCAAGGGAGAGTGTTGTAAAACGCTTATTGGGCCAGGCCCACCTTCTAGAAGAAGAACTCCTGGCCCATGTGGGCTCCTTATTAATCCTGATCCAACACGAAGTTGGGTTTCCCCCTTTTATAAATAGTTGAGGAGACACCCTTTGTAATTACGCCAGAATTATTCAATAAATAATTTTGTCTCCTCTATTCATGTTGCTTTTAGTTTTTGTTTTCTACATCGATCTACGTGCCTGCGATCATTGATAACTCAACATTAATTAACATGATAGCATGAGGCCCTTATGTGGCCTTTCCTTGGCCTGCATTTTTGTCTCTTGCTTGCTATGAAAATCAACTCCCATAAATAATTTCTTGCGCCATGGAATAACATATTCTTCCTTGTTGTTGTTTTTCTTCATATCAATTAAAAATAAACCCACCTTCATAGGAGAATTCATTATCAAGCCAGAATGTTTAGCTTCCATAGAAGTAATAAATTAATGAGTCATGGGCTCATCATTCTCCCCTTCTTGGAACAAAGCCATCCTCGGCGTGGATATAGATTCAACAACTCCTTTCTTGAAAATGCTACTGCCATTTATGGATGTCTCACATGGCATAGAAGAATCGATAATTTTCTTATCACTTTGAACAACAATAGGAACAGACCCAGTCATAAGTGAATTACTTGGACCAATATCTGTGAATTTGACAGCCACATCATCCTCACCTTCAAATGAGGCGCTGATCCAAGTATACATATATGTAGCATCTACTTTCACGGGATCAACAATGTCCTTTGAGGTTTGGCATGGTGTGATGGCACATATATGTTCCTTGTCCCTCTCATGCCCCTCACATGCGAAGGAACCTTCATTACTATATATTTCAGAACTTGGGCCAGCATTCATTGAAACAGAAATACCCATGCCATTCTCTCCCTCTTGAAGCAAAGCTGACCCCGGCTTTGTAATACAGCAAGATGATTCCTGTAAACAACATAGCCCATCATAATCATTAGTAGGAATAATCAAGCCCTTTTTCTTATTCATATATCCATACTGGGTTGAACTTGAGGGAGAACTAGATTGTGCAATTTCTTTTACCTTGTTGCAAACAATCTTCAAAACTCTTCCAGCACCTTTTGAAATAATCCCATGTGATGTAGTAATTGAGGTAACCACATCATTCTCTACCCCTTGAATCAAACCTGGTCTCGGCTTTGAGGTATTGTTTGCACTATGTTTCTTCTTTTTCGCACCAGCAAACAGATCAGCCTTAATATCACTCTCTTTCATTGGGTTTAAAACATGATGCACACCTTTATGCACAAATGAATACTTATTAGAACATCCTCCATGAGTGTGGCATCAAGATCATATTGCCATGGTCTCCCTAATAACAAATGACATGCACTCAATGGCGCGATATCACAATCCACTGTATCAACATAACAGCCAACTGAAAATTTTACTCTTGTCCTATGAGTAATTTTCAGCATACCACTTTGGTTCATCCACTGCACATAATGCGGCGTAGGAATTCGCCAACTAGACAAAGAGAGAGCGTGTACTACATCTGAACTAATAACATTAGTGAAACTTCTACCATCAATAATCAATTTAGATACCTTTCCTCGAATACTGCACTCTGATTGAAAAATATTGCTATGTTGCCCCTTCGCCTTAACAAAAGTTCCATCATGCTGCACTTCATTGGACATCAAAGATAAACCACTTGTCATATCAACATCAAGCAATGGCTCTATAGAAGAATTAGCAGAAGATTCCATAATGGCAACTGGAGACGTAGTTAATGTTCCATAGGTCCAACATAAGAGGACTCACAGACTTGTTGCTCTAGTGTACAAGAAAAATCAGAACCACTAGCATTCGCTTGGACACTTTTTGTAACAATGGATGTGCCTGCAAAAAGATCGCTAGGCAAGCCCATTATAATAGTGTGGTCAGTTGAAACATTCTTCTCAAATTGTTTAATACTAGAAATTTTAGAATCATCCATATAAGAGCTTCCATTATCAGATAATATATTCCTCATTGGCTGAAGAGGTGGAGCAAATCGTCGTCGTAATACCTCCAGCTGCAATCACCACAACCATAATGACATGAAAGGAGAAAAACTTTGTTTTGCCAAATTTGACAGTTGTTTCAATGGCAATTCACCAATCATATAACAATTTATTATAGCATCCTCCCACTCATAGTACTCTGATCGAGAACTTGTTGAATAAAGCATCAGCACAAACTCAAGATATATTTCAAAACAGTAATCCATCATCACCAAATTGTGGAGTACCGTGAGCAACCCGGCGAAACCGATACCAAATGATAAGGACACGACTATGTGTGTCTGAATATTTTCCCTATCTTTCACGGAACTAGTTTATGAACAAACACTTGATCATTAATTTCAGAATATTGTCAACACAACTATTACCAATATAACAAAAGCTTTCTACTGTAGCAAGAAGTGGTGCAGTCTCACGGTAGATTACTCCAGAAATACTTTCCGAATCAAACAATGATAGAGAAGCAGGTAGATAAGGTGTGATTCATGTCCACAATGACAAGATAAATATTTGAATAGCAAGGTACTGAAACAAACTTGATCCCAATAAAATTATCAAAATCTCACAATAGAAAAAAATAACCACAATGAAGATCGTAGACTCCAATCAATAACAAGATAATGGATTGGCTTACTCAGAGAATAATCCGAACACTAGATATGCTCTTCCACCCGTGTCTCAAAGGAACACGATCAGGAAAGAAAGATTCCAAGAAGGAAACAAGATGTGCACCCAGGTATTAGACACCTGATCATGATCTCCTCCACAATTTAGCAAGGATCGGCAGCAGTCCCCACAGTGGGTTGATGGCGGCGTCTCCTTCGTTCAGGAGAAAACCTCGACAAGGAAAAATCCCATAATTAACCTAATCTCCCTTACATGGCCAACCTGGCCTTCTTTTAGATGTGTGCAGGCATAATACTCTGACTCAACACATGGTTCCGTTGAACCAGCTAATAAAACACCTAAATGGACTCAACCATATAGGAAAACATTAAAATAATCTGGCAACGTGCTAATGCTTCTCATTAAGAGATTGTGTTAATTAACGTGATAGCATGAGGCCCTTATGTTGGCTTTTCCTTGGCCTGCATTTGTGTCTCTTGCTTGCTGTGAAAATCAACTCCCGTAAATAATTTTTTGTGCCATAGAATAACAAATTCTTCCTTGTTGTTGTTTTTCTTCATATCAATTAAAAATAAACCCACCTTCATAGGAGAATTCATTATCAAGCCAGAATGTTTAGCTTCCATAGAAGTAATAAATTGATGAGTCATGGGCTCATCACCTAGGCCACTTAAGCGACAAAGCAAGTCAAAGCTCATCTCCTATGCCATTTCTAGAGCTCAGAAGAAGATTGAGCAAACAAGCACTTGTGAGAACCAGGAAAACCAGCAAAATTGGCCTGAAAAACTTTCCCAATGCTAGAAATCATACAAACCAAAGAGCAACTCGAATCAAGAACACAAGAAGCATTTTTCTTAAAGTGCACTTCCAAACCAACATCAAGCAACTGAGACAGATAGGAGATTGTACTTGAGATGCTCAACCAAACCAACATTCTTGAGAGTGAATTTTTCATTTATCTTTACTATGACTCTTGCCTTCACTCTCCCTCTCTTGTCATCTCCAAAGGTCACATACTCCCGATGCTTCAAGGGAGTGAGGATAGAGAACCACTTTGCATCTCCTATCATGTGGCGCGAACAACCGGAGTCCATCAACCATTTGTTCTCCAGGCCTCCACCTGATGCCTATAAAGAACGAGAAGGAAAAGTCGATGGCTCAGTGCGGGGTTAGTCAAAAAAGCATTTTGGAATCCAGCACTTCACCATACGATCGGTAGTAGTCATCACAGTTCTTTGCACATTATCATTTGAACGCATGGGACAAGAACCACGATGGGGAAAACGTGGCCTGTCAAAATGTCTCGACCCAAACCTAGAGTTGTGAGGATAGAGTTCATCTGTGTGAAAGCCAAATCCATGCGAACGACGCCCACCATGATGGGGAAAACATGGGGCACCAAAGAGCTATTGCGCAAAGCCTCTATTTTGTGAATTAAAGCCATATGAGGGATGATCATGTCCACAATAGGCACGAGAAAAAGAGTGAGGTTGAAAGTCAACAAAATCATCATGATGCACATTTCTAGTCAACTCAGCTTGCATCCTCTCAATCCTCTTACGCCTATAACAGAATTCATCCAAGTGACCCTTACAACCATAGAACATGCAAATGTAGACACTCTCATGTTTAGGCTTTGTTGGCACAGGAGGTTTGGGTTTTGGCTTCTCTGTTTGCTTTGGGTTGAAGGAAGGTTTGGTGTTTGGTGGATAGTATGTGTCAGTGGGTTTGATGAATTGTTCCTCGTCCTTGTAGCTAGAGCTAGGCATAAACTTACCCACATTTTCACTCTCTTTTCACACCTCTCAAATCCCAACCCATGTTGTAGGTTGACCTACTAGCACTCTCTTTCACTCTTACCAAGTCACTCTCAATCTTCTCCTTACTCACTAGGGTTCTTTGGAGCCTAGAAATAAGATAGTCATTTTCTTGGACTAGGACTTTGTTTTCCTCCCTAGTGATTACAAGCTTGTCCTTAAGAGAGACACACACTTCACATGGTGGTGGAAGGACCATAGCGCTAGTCTCATTTAGCAGCTTGGACTTCAGCTCTTTGACTTTGAGGGTTTGAGCTTCCAACTGTCATGTTGACTGGCAACTTTTGACATGCACTCAAAAGAGTTGGTCTAGCCTTGAATTCCTCAAGTTCCTTAAGGGCACTGTCATGTTGACTGGCAACTTGAGCATGCATACTTTCCCTCTATGCAAGATCATTCATCACAACTTGACAAGACTCACACTCAGCAATAATGTTATCTTTAGCAAGCTTAGACCTAAGCGATGTGATCTCATACTCAGCACTCTCCAACTTAGACTTAAGGTCTCTACTCTCACAAACAGTGCTGTGAAACTTATCATCTTTCATGAGCAGATTATCGTGCAAATGATCAAGTTCAGAAGAGAGCTCATCAAGAGTGGGAGGTACCTCGCTTATGTCGGAGTCGGAGTCTGAGCCAGAGTCAGTGTCATGGTTGTTCTTTGCCATGATGCAAAGCCCAGCGAAGTCATCCTTCCTCTTGACTCGTGATTTCTCAACCTCCTCCTCCGAGCTTGTAAGGCCTTTGCTTGATGTGAGGTCAACATTGCTCAAGGCGACAACGAGGTGCGTGCAATGGCCCTTGTGAACTTTTTGGAGTTCTTGCCCTTCTTGTAGAAGCAGTTCTTCTTCTGCTTGAAGTCTTCAGGTTGTCATGATACCTGGCCTCCTTCTTCTTCTTCTTGGGACAGTCAGCAATGAAGTGTCCCAGGTCACCACACTCGAAGCAGGTTCTTGAGCGACCTCCTCTTCTCTCCTTGCGGTTGTTGTAGAACTTCATGAACTTCCTTGTGAGCGAGGACGGCTCCTCGTCAGGAATGCACTCCATCTGTTCATCGGAAGCTGCAACAAGAGAAGACAGAGCAAACTCCAAGGAAGACTTGTCAAGTGAGGGGTTAGTTCCATAAGAAGCATCATTGTGACTACCCTTCTGAGAGCTAGAAAGCAAAGCCATGCTAGAAGCATGATTAACATGATTAGGACAAGATTTCCTAGATAGTTCATGAGATTTCAGCTTGTTATATAGTTGCTCACAGTTCAAAGTATTGAAGTCAGCAGTTTCTTCTACAGCACCAATTTTAACCCCCAAACATTTTCATCAAGTGAGTAAAGCAGTTGCTTAGCTCTATCATTATCATTATACACAAGGTTACCAAAAACTCGCAAGTTGCACACAATTGCCTCAAACCTACGAAAAGTATCATCTAGTGACTCGCCAGGTTTTTGTGCAAAGGTTTGGTACTGTATTGCAAGAATCCTTACGCATAGACTTGACTTGATTGGTACCCTTGTGGTACGTGCAAAGCTTATCCCAAATTGCATGAGCAGTGTTAAGGTGTGCAACTCAATCATGTTCACCTATACCAAGTGCAGAGAGCAGAATGTTGACAACTTTAGAGTTGTTTTCATACCTGTTTAACTCACCTACTGGAGCAGTGTTTAGATTGGTAGGTATGTTGTATTCTTGCTCGATGATGTCCGAGATAGCACGTTCTTGACTCAGCAGAAAAGCCTTGGTCCGTGACTTCTAGTAGGGGAAATGATGAGAACATCACACATATGGATACACACAACACTCCTCCAACTAAGATGAAACTTCACGCGCATCACCTGAATTTACAGGTGGGCTTGTTTCTAATGTTTTGTTTATATGGTTTTGAGAATAGATTGCTACCTAATGATTTAATTGTTATTATGAACCATGGAGATGATGATGATATAGCTAGGGAGGTGATTGGAGGCATGATGGGCCAGCAAGGACGTCCAAGCCAAGGTGGAGGTCCAATCCAAAATCGACTTCGAGTCTGTTTCAGGGCCCAGGACCAGTCTGCACTAAAATAGACGCCCAGGACGCATACGGACTCGGTTTGGACGTTCTACATATGCCTGAAAAGATAACAAAAAGATCTTTCCAACCCAATCGGTCTCATGGCATGATTCGCCGCGAGCCATCGGCAATTGTTTAAACTAGTCGACATCCAGAATCTATCCTGGTGCTTCAACACCGTAATCGGACTTTGTGCCATGTATCGAGTTGAGCCCACTTAGGGTTTCATCCAATGCATCATGCACGACCCTAGGGTCCTCATATACAGCCGCAACCTCTTCATTAGGGTCTGGTTTTTGATTAGATTATTCTATGCATAACAGTTTTGCCGTTTGATCGGTTTGTGAGACCCCAACTTATGAGATTAATTGTATACTTGCAAATTTGGTTGCATTCTTCTTTGTTCTTGCTTGTGTCCTTGATTTGCAGGCAAGGATAACCCTTCTCAGCAAGGTCAATCATTCTTGAACGGTTGATAACCAGAGGAGACGTTGTGTTGTGATTGCGGGGTTCATAACGTGTCATTCGGAAGCCGGATCAATTTGTGTATCACCTCCGCCTTAATCAAGTGTACCAGAACCTTTCGAAAGATCGGAAACCCTTGTCCACATCAAGTAGTAATCAGAGCTTTGGGTACACTGTTAGGTTTGCCCTTATCCTTGTTATTTTGTTCAATCCTAGAGTCCAGAAAACTGCCCTACAAAAATATTTCTTCGTCGTGTTTCCGCTGTCCTATATCCCCCTTGTGCCCTGCAATTTTCAGTTTAGTTTGTTTCTCTGAATTATATTCCCTAGAACATCATTGTGTTTTTGGTCTAGTGCTTGTTCTTTGGTCTTGTTTGAGTCGTGCATGTCCTTGTCATAGACAATCAAGAGAAAAAAAAAATCAGTTTGTTGCACACGTTGAGAGAATAGCATTGCTGAAATTGTGTGCACCAAATACTTATTTAACATCTAGCCTTCTACTTTTTGTGTCATAAGAAAGAAAGAAAAGTGCTTGTTCATGTGACATGTTGAGAGTTTTGGAATAACATATTATCCATCTTTGTGTCCATTATATAGAGATCATAATTTTCCCATGTGCTCACTACAAGGTTTTTGGGCTAATGCCACAACATTCACCGCAACAATGTAGTTTTTTTTGCAATAAGCATGGGTAATTGCAACAAAAGGTCATTTTGGCTGTGATAGATTGGATATATCGCCACGCTTGCATGTGCGTTGTAATAAGGGTGACTTTTTACAACACTTTCATGTGATTGTTGCAATTTTCACAACAGAACTTGTGATGGGGTCTTACATATTGCAACGAAATTTTTAGTCGTTGCAACAATTCATCGATATAGCAACGAACATTCATTTGGTTGCGTTTGGTCTTATATATTGCAATGCAAATGTTTGTCGTTGCAACTATACATAGATATAGCAACGATGGAGGGAGTTGCATTATTATGGTATCACAACAAAAATTAAACTAAAGTCACCCAACATGGTATTCGATCTCTCTGAACCCATATTAAGGTAAAGTCAAGGGACAACGTGATCACTCGGCCTACTTCGCTCATAATATTGGAGAACATCATTAAAACAATGGAAAACATGAAACATTCACAAGTTAAAATACAATCTTAGTGCATAATCATTACTTACAAGCAAGTGTTCATTTCACAGTGATCCGCCCAAACAAACTTCAACTAAACATCAAAGACTAATAACAATAAAGGGGGGTGGGGGGTGGGGGTGGCTACTTGAGAGATGGGTAGGGGCAGATAAACAGAGGGGCTTGCAGTTGCAGAAGCGGTTCGGAATAACGACGATGCCTGGTGAAATTGATCATGTCATAGTGCCTGACACGACCGTGGCGATCACCAGCAGGGATCTTCATCATTTCTCCATACATATGGTCTGAAACATATAGATATGGTGGAGCCACTTTCTTATTGTCTTTTTCTGGTACAGCAAACCAAAATGGATAATTTGCTCCCAAAAAAAGAGAGCGTTCACCCTGCAAACCTCTCAACTCCGTCCATCCACCGTCTTCTCTTCTCTCATAAAATGTGACACCATCCACTATACTGCACGCTAACTGGTTGCTCCGTAGTTGCCTATTGGTTGGTGGTCCCCAACAAAATTCTCTCCATAGCTGGATGACCATAGGCCGGTTACAATCTGACCATGCAAGAAACATCGTGGCCTCACGGTCGCGTCTGGAGTACACTGGACGAGCATAAGGGGAACCCTTGACCCATTTAGGAGATTCAGTAATAATGGGCTTCATGGACAGGTCCCAAAACTTCATGGAACCATATTGACTGATTGCCACCATGTACCGCTCTTCCCAATAAGCAGCATCGACAAATCTTTGTGCAAGTCGGTCTATATTTGGTATTATTGCCCACATGCCATCAGTCTTCTCATGGTACATGATGTTTCTTGAAGAGAATAGAAGGATCACAAAGGGACCACCATCTTGCATGGGTGTCTTAGAGAGGACTACGCGCTGCTTCATCGCCTGCTTACGTTCTTCCTTTCCAACAGTTATCAGCATTATGGCTGCAATCCCATCCACCAATCCGACAATACTGTCCGATAGAGCAAGAGGCAGCAAACGCCACTGGCTAACCCTAGAAATTAAAATGGCACATATCATCATTCAAGACAAGCCGGTAACATTGTAACACAAAAACTAAAGCAGGCTGAAATTTATGCTAGGCCCTGTTTTGGTGTTGCAGTTTTTCAAAACCAAATTAAGTATTAAGAAACCATCGTTTTAGAAGCAGCTAGCGACAAGCAAAACCATGGTTTAGAAAAAAGAGATGGGGAGTAGAGTTTTTTAAACTCCAAAATACATGCACTTTTAGCAATACCATGGTTTCGAAAACTACAAAACTTGTCACATTCAAAGACCTACCTACCTCCCAAAACCAAAGTATTTTGCTAAACCGTAGTATTCTTGCAAAACTCCAAAAATACTTTATATCCAAACAAGGCCTAAAGTATATTCCTATCGATCTATATTAAGCCTCAACATCAAACAGGCAGGCCACAGATTAACCAAACCAAGCCCATAAGCCTCAACATCAAACAAGCAGCCCACAATTTCACGAGCCCAAGCCCATGCACACAAAGCAGCCCACAAAAAAAATAAAACGATGTGCCACCCTATCAATCGTCTTCCTCGCAAATGACAAGAATATGCATGTATTCCTGAAAGGTTGAAACTATGGATGATAGAAATGTGAAATTAAAAGGACAAAAAGAATTAATGTACTACAAGTGAGTGCTTATAATTTTGCTTCTGGCACAGGGCCTCCAAAATCTGCGGTACGGGCCCTGGCATGAATTCCACCATGGTTGATAGGGTAGAAATCAATCGAGATTACATGCGAGCGCTAGAACCGATCGAATGAATGCATGGAGAAAGGGGTGGAAAATGTAATATACGATTGCTCCGAGTTATGACCAGATCCTTTGGCTTCAGACTCCTCTACACCGATGCCGCTCGAAGCCAATTTGCAGCATTTTGCCGCGGTGCTGCATGCAGTGGTGCTGCATGGTGGTGGGCCCGCACAACCCATCGCCTTCTAGCCACGGTGAACGGTCAAGTCACGGTTGTCGCACCTCTCCTAGATGTTTTACTATTAGTTTGCATGTCCCACACGTTTTTCCAAGAGCAACGAAGGAAGGCGACGACCACACACAACATGGTTCTATATAAATACTGCTATAGCGCTCCACATCTCATCTCGCACACTAACTCTCTCATCGCGCACTGATTCCCCAAACCGCTCATACAAGCACATCATGGCTAGCTCCAGCGCTCCATCCAGCCACCACTCTCCTCCGGCCGGCTCATGGCATCCACCAGCCCATCTAGCGGCGCCGCCGCCTCGTGCTTCAAATGCTCCTCGCGCACGCCGACTAGCAGCGGTGCCACCTTGCGCTTGAAATGCTCCTCCAACACGCCGACCAGCGATGGCGCCGTCTCACGCTGCCACTCGGTGCCTCGCGCTCCCACAGGTTGCGCTTCGGTGCACCGTGATAGTGCCGGCTAGTGCTCCAGGTCGCTGCCTCTTGATCCAGCAGGCTGGGCGGCGTGGCCTGCTCCGCTGCACCCTGAGAGTGCCACCGCCTTGCGATCCCAAGCCCTATCAAGCCGCCGCCAGCCATCAACATAGACACGCATTGTTGACGTCAAGTTTCACCACCACAACATCAACACAACGGTCACCTCCGATAGCAGCATCGTCGTCCAGTTCCTTGATGAGATATGGCCGAATGAAGAACCACTCCTCGTCGGTTTGGATACAGAGTGGCTAATCATTCCAAAAGCCGATCGTGTGAATGACGAACCAAAGAAGACAACAATCATTCAGGTCTGCGTGGGCATGCCATATGGGAACCAGCATCAATATTGGTGTCTCCTCTTCCAGGTGTGCCACGCCGACAAGGTTCCACAAAAATTGAAGCATTTCCTGGAGAGCCCTAGGTGCATGTTCGTCGGATCGAAGATTGGAGGGGACATCCATCGGCTATCCATTGATCACAACATCAGTGTAGCCAGGATGTTGGAGCTGTAGGACGCCGCACGGGACCACTTCAAGCAAAAATCAACATATGGACTTGGACTCAAGAACGTGTGTCGAAGAGTGCTTGGTCTGACAATGGCCAAGCATTCTGATGGTGGTAAGTTTCACCAAAACTCGGGGGATAAGCACCTAAGTAGCCTACACATCGATTGCGCAGCTATAGATGCTTATGTCTCATACATGCTTGGTCAGAGATTTAACATCAAGCCATAGAAGAAGTGTGGTGTGTGATGTGTGTGTGTAGTTAAGCAGCCTCAACTGCATGTATGTTGGTTATATCTCCAAAATAAGTTCATGTGTCAGATGTATGCTGGTTATTATCTAGTTGGCTATCAAGTTATGTGTAATATTGATGTGTAGATGCAAGTTGATCATAGATAACACAATACAGTAACAAAGTTGGAGGAGCTAGAGTGCAACTCAAATTTACACAAAAAAATCATCATTGTCGTTTTCCATGGAATCTACTATAGCTAAGACTCCATCAGCAGTGTAGGTATCATCAGAATCATCGTAGTCATCTTGTAAGTCCTCATCATCCGGTTCTGACATGGAGGCAGCACGCGCCTCTTCGAGTACAGTAGCATCGACACTTAACCTTTCCACATCAGTCCTGCTCCAGTTTCTCAATTCCTCAGGTCGCTCTTCAATGTTCATATGTTCTACTCCTACGACGACCGAGTTAGCATCTGTATCAGAAAAATTATTTTCATTCTCCTCTCCTTCTTCAGGCATGGCAAACAGGTTCCTATGTTTCATTCTAAGGACAGTGCACCAATTCGCTCTCCTAGCACTTTTCACATAACACACCTGCTCTGCTTGGATCGCCAGGATGTACGGCTCCTTTGAATATCGAGTCCGACTGGTATCAATGTCGATAATGCCATATTTATCCTTACTATACCATCTAGATTTGTTTTGTCCGGTGCTAGAACATCAAATCAATCACACTCGAACAAAATGACTTCCTTCTTCATTGGATATTCTAGCATAATAATTCTTCTAATCACTCCGTACCATTCCATGCCATCCCCCTGGATGACAACACTGATTTTTTGTGTGGTTAAGTTTTTCTCTACTTCTTTTGTCCGAAAGAGAAATCCATTGATGGAGCACCTATTAGCCACATGAATACGAGGATCTGGACCACGAGCTAGAGCATATATCATGTAATTCACTTCTCCCTTTGCCCATAGTTTACTTATCTGCCTCAAAATAGTTTGGAGATATGTTAGGAACACATTGTAAATTTAAATATCATGTATTTAAAAGTTAGAGGAATATGTCTCACTTTTCGCTCAAACCATCCTACAAATTGTTGCTTGTGGCTTCTGTCAACATTTCGTGAGTTGGATTTCCTCAATTCCTCCTCATGCTCACTGCAACAGTAGGTAAATGATCAGGCACCTAGTAGAAGACAACGTATGTTTCAAAAAAATAAATCATATATGTGACATGCAACGACTTACTTTATCCATTCATTGCACTCATCATAGTTGGATATTATGTAGTGCCTCATCTTCTAAAATTCTTGAGGCTGTGGTTTGTCGAGCTAAAAAGGGTTTTTTTTACTGTAGTCCTTGCTGCCGAATATGCTCATACCATCAGAAGGTGGTTCAGTAACATTGTTCTTTTCTTGATGCTCTGGCCGATTGAGCTTTGTACTAACATCTTCATAGAAGCGAGAGCAAAATGTAAGGCACTCCTCTGAGAGATATCCATCTGCTATTGAACCTTTAGGACACGCTTTGTTCCTCACGTAGCCCTTGAGGGTATGTAGGTACCTCTCAACTGGATACATCCATCTATAGCAAACTGGGCCACAATACTTAGCCTCCCAAGTAAGATGAACTGCTAAGTGCACCATAATATCAAAAAAATGCAAGCGGAATAATCATCTCAAGGCGACAAAGGGTCTCTCCAATAGATTTGTCATGTTTTTTAAGTTCAGCAACCTCAAGCTCCTTCGAACATATCCGTTAAAAAACCTGCTGAGTTCAATGATCCTGACCACTACATCCACAGGAAATATGTCGCGTACCATCAAGGGTAGAAGTTTTTGTAATAAAGCATGGTAGTCAAGACTTTTAAGTCCAGTTACCTTGCAGGCACTGACATCAACACACCTCCTGATATGGGAGGCATACCCATCTGGCATCTAAATATTTTGTAGGAAATTGCAAAAAAAATTTGCTTCTCATCTTTTCCTAACATGTACAATGCTGGTGGCAAAGTGTATTTGCCTTTCTCTTGCAATGGACGTTGATCCTTCGTTATACCCAGTTCTGCAGTTCAAGTCGAGCCTTCTCACCATCCTTACATTTACCAGCTAAACCAAGCAAAGTCGCTATCAAGCTCTCGCAAATATTCTTCTCAATGTGCATGACATCTACATTATGGCGTATAAGCAATTTTTTCTAGTAAGGAAGCTGAAAAAAAAACACTCTTCTTCCTCCAGTTGTGCAACCTAATATCTTCATCTCGCTGCTTCCTCTTCCCTTCGGTAGTCTTTCCAAAACATACTTGCTCAAAACTTTTGTAATCCTGCAAAACTTGTTCACCAGTTAGCGGCACTAGAGGTTCCCTCTCTTCAACCTTGTCATTGAAGATCACCTTGTTCATTCGCCACCTATGGCCTCAAGACAAAAAACGGCGATGCCCCATATAGCAATGCTTTTTACCATGTTGTAACCACAAGTAATTAGTATCCTTGTGACAATGAGGACAAGCAAACTTTCCTTTTGTGCTCCAACTAGATAACATCACATATGCAGGAAAATCATTTATTGTCCAAAGTAAAACTGCATGTAGATTAAAATTCTTCTTCGCTTTTGCATCCCAAGTCACAACTCCATTAATCCAGAGATCTTTCAGCTCATGGATCAGAGGCTGCAAATACTCATAATGTTATTTCCTGGAGATCTAGGCCCTGGAATGAGCATCGACATCATCCAATAAGACTGTTTCAAGCACAACCATGGCGACAGGCTATAAGGAATGGATTGAAGCCATCTGATGCAAGTCCTAGCCTAACATTAGGTGGTTCCAATGCAAAGTCCTCATACTCGCCATCTACGTGCTTCCATGCCAATGAGTTGGCCGGGTGTCGAACTTTCCCATCTTTAACGACCAATTCTTCAGCATGCCAACGCATTTGCTTGTGACACCATAGGTGCCTCACTTCTATCTAACAAATATGAAAGAGCAAATCATGAACAATATAGCATGAAATGATAAAGCCCAATTATTGAATTAATTCCAGGTAATTAAAAACCCTGCAAAACAAATTGTGAGCCAAATGAAATTTTATTATACAACATATGTCAACTAAATTCATAATCATATTAGTAATATTAAAATATAATTTTATGAATTTAATGAGCATTTTACTAATTGTGGAAATACCCCAAATAGTTAATTAAAGTCTAGGACCTTTTCAATATTTAATTTAAATACAAAAATCTCCAGAATAATTCTGACCAAATGGGTCCCACCAAAGCAGCAGGAGTATCCCTAGGGATCTATGTGGAAAATCCCAAATCAATTGGAGGCCCCTAGCTATTTTAATTGGAAATACCATTGATCAGGGACCTTTTTGCAAGATCTTGAAAATATTTGGACTGCAGAGCAAAATCTTCTTCTCTTCTTCCTCACTGGCGCAGAGCTTCTCTCCCGACACCTCTCCTCTGGCGCACACGCCACCGCCTGCACCCTCCCCGCCTCGGAACTCCAATGTGCACAGTGTCACCGGCCCATCTGCTCTCCTCCCGTGTTGTCCTGTCCTACCGCCCGCGCGAGCCAACGGCTTTCTCTTCTCCCTTTTCTCTCCGCACGACATCGATAGACCGACCGGCGACTTCAATTCCACCCCCTCTTCCCGCTCTCGCACCCCACTTGCTCCTCTCCTCTCTGTGCAACTTGAAGACACACCTGCCAGTCCCCAAACACTCCCCATCCCTTGCTCCCTCTGCCCTCTCTTCCATTTCTCCTCTTCCTTTTCCCCATTCTGCCATTGGTAAATAGAGCCGAAGCTCGAGCTCAGCTGCCGTTGTTCCACTGCTTCCCCCACGCAAGCTGAACCTCAAACCCATGCGCGCACATCCCCTCCGTATTTCCATGCCACTCACTCGGCAACTCCCTGCGTGAGGTCCATCGAATCGAAAAAATCCCGAATCAAGCACCGCTAATGAGTTCCTCTGCCGCCAGCCAAATTTGGCAATCCTGGGTGAGTCTCGTCCCCTTGTTCAGTGACGATCATGTGCGCGACTCCTTCCGACCCCTCCTGACTCTTTCCCCCCTTTTTTCCTTGCGCAAGGCGGTCGGCATTTTGATTTTCCTCGGCTGATCCCCTCCGCTGCCGGAAACCAAAGCCGCCTCCACAATGAGCACTACTCTCTGGCACTTCCTGAACCGATCCGATGCGATGTCGAGCCTCCCCGAGTTGCCATGAAGCTGTAGGAGCAAGCCCCGACGGATTTGGTGCACCGAGCCATTCCTGCGACATCGCCGAATCTTCCTCTTCCGCCGCCTCTCGTCGACGGCCATCTTCCGGTGGGAACCCGACCCCGCGTACCCCTCCTCTCCCTTCGCCATGATACGTGCTCCATTTTCCCGCAGCTGCGGCGAGCTTTCCTCGCACGTAGCAACCGGTAGCGAGCCCTCCGCCCGCACGCCACCCCGCTTCAACGAGCCCACTGGCATCCACTGGCAGCCTGCGTGTCGCTGACGTGGAGCCTATGTGTTGCCTACGTGGCAACCCAATAACCCTGAAAAACCAAGAAAAAGCACAAAAAATGCTGAAACACTCTAAAAATCATAGTAAATCGAATATAGCTCCATTGAGGCCCAAACAAATTTTTTTGGTGTCATCTTTCAGTACTCTATTGTAGTAAAATGATAAATCACTGTCTCTTTTCATGTATTTTTAATAATACATTAAATTGTCAAAACCCTATTTAATTCACCAGAAATTCTAGGAATAAAATTAAATCCTGATTTTTGGCATGCTCAGTAAACACATGATTATCTACCACCACAAATTTTTTTTTGGTAAAATATGAATTATTTGAGGGTCTGGAATTTATTTAGTGTGTTTGGTTAAATTAATTCTAGTAATTATTCTGTAAATAATTTGCCCTTGTCACTTAGCATAAAAATCACTCATATAAGCCTCTGTTCACAGTAAATCACACATGTCCAGAAACCTAAATTTATTTTACCAATTAATTAAATTGCTCATATCACTCATTTACCTTGTTTAATTACATAAAAAATATATATACCTAAAATCTTAATTAACAACCCAACTTCTCTGAAGCATATGGCTTCGAGAACATAAAATAATTTTTATTGACATTAAAACCACGTTGTGCTTGTATGCCGTTCATTCAATTCCATCATATAACGGTGTTCCGATAATGCCGTTCATTCAATTCCATCATATAGGTAACGACCATCAGGAGCAAGAGGACGACTTTGAGAAGGACATTGACTCTTAGGAGCAGGAAGTAGAAATTGCTAACACTAGTATTGATCCAGGCAAGCCACGGTTTACATTCGCCCTTTTATAAAGTGTTGCTAGTTTATAATATTACTAGTATCTATGATTATTATTGTATTAGGTCATAGGAGTTGATTGAAACCCACCTTGCATAATGTCCAAATGACCTATGCTACTGTCTTTAGAACCTTGGTAGAATCGGTACTGTTATGCTATACTTAGTAAATACTAAGTCTTGTTAGAAAGTATTATTACTAAGGAATGAACTTGACCACTAGAACAGGAATTATTAAAAGAAGTTTATTTTTATGATTATGACCGGGCAGGGATAATGCATGTGTAGGTTTGCAGCAACACATAGGTGTTGATTGTGGTAGCCCTGCCTTGTCGAACCTAGGACCCGTCCGTGGTCGGCCCCTTGATCAAGTATTAAACAGTACCGAATGCATGCTAGCTTATGGGCACTAGTAAACCGATGTAGCATTAAAGGTTACTTGCATTGAGGACGGTTAAGGTGCGTTGGTCATTGATCCTCCTGCTGCTAGAGTGGGCGGTTCAGACCATGAAGTACTGTTGGCAGAACGGCATGCCCACTCGACATCACCACACCCGGACTGAGGTGTAGGTGCTTTTCTTGTGAAAGGTTGCCATATACGACCTTTGGTGCGTATGTGTCATGCATCTTGGGTTTTCCCAGCTAGTGTAAATCGCTTGCAATTGCTTTCCCTCGCAGTAATGAGTACCACTTGGTCACCGCGCCAATCGCATAGTTGCACTAATATTATGGAATGGATCATGTTGCTTATTGATGATGACGATCATTATTATTATTGCTCTTATGTCGTATTAACTTTATATATTATTTTATTATCCTTTTGTTGCAACTAAAGTTACATTTCGGCTCAACCCATTTAAATTGACAATTAAAACTTCATAGAACTAATAGGTTGCTTAGTGCGAGTCCTTTTAAACAAGCCACCTATTAGAGCCTTTGCATGTCTAGGTGTCCGACGGGTAACTCTTGCTAAGTAATTAGTACTCAGGCTTTGTGCCATTGTGTTTTTTAGGTAATGAAGAAATAGAATTACCTGTAGATGCGATGCCGTGGGACGTGCAAGTCCCACTGGGAGTCTAACTCGCCACTGCAGTGATGTTGTGTGCTGCTAGAGTGATGTTCTTCGGGCATGGATCATCACTATGTTGTATCGTCAAGCTCGTAGTTTTCTGAACGTTATTTGCTTCCGCTATTTTCAAAACATTCATGATCTTGTAATATTTCGCTGCACTCTAATAATCTTAATGATGTAATATTCAACTTAAATTTGGACAAATGTTGTATTATCAACTGCCTGCGCTATCAGCACCTCTGGGACCTCGATCCTCCGGGAAGGGGAGCCACATTGCTTTGACGTGGTCGCGTTCATATATAATCTTTGAAGGCGAGGAATAAGTGGAAAGTACCTCAATATTTTTTGAGGAAAGAGCTTCTTCTTACTCCACCATCATGAGTGGCACCACCCTCTGCATGCCCCTCTGGATCAGCATTTTTCCACTTACTTTCTCCGCATGTTGGACACTCATGCAGATCCTGGTATTCTCCACGAAATAACACACAGTTTTTGACACAAGCATGAATCTTCACATAGTCTAGGCCAAGTTCTCGAACTACCTTTGAAACTTTTTCCAATGTATCTAGGACATAATGTCCTTTAGGGAGCAAAAGACATATTAACCGAAGGATCTGCTCCATGGCATTGTTGCTAATGCCGAACATGCATTTAATCTGAAATAGCCTCACAATGAAAGATACTTTTGTAGCCTCCTTACAACCTGGGTACAATTCTTTCTTTTCTTCTTGCATTATTTTGAAAAAAAGCCTTTGCTGAATCATTTGGCTCCTTGGTATTATTGCTGCTTCCACTAAGATTTCCACATATAGCACCTCTGATTAGTGAGTCAATCAGATTTTTCATAGCGGGGCCATCAAGAGTAGGTTCGCCTTCATCAGTAAAATCCCAATTATCATCCAAAACCATAGGCTCTGCAGCTAGATCATGAAAATGATGTTCCTGTGTTATGAATTCCTTATGAAACCCTCTGTCAATCAGGTGTTGTGCAAGCTCAGTCTTTGTTCTATATGCCATGCAACCACACCTACTACATGGACATTTCGAAGTCTCTCCTGGATAAATGCCCTCACAGGTGTCTTCAATGAATTTTTCAATTCCGTCCTGCCAAGCCTTATCTCCATGTGACAACAGCATCCAACTCCGATCATTCCCGGACACCATCAATGAAATTAAAGGAACTAATTAACAAATTCCTGAAACAGGAGAAAAGGTTGCTAATGCTGGATTAATAAACAAACAACGATCGAAACTACTATCATGAACAAACAAAACTACTTGGATTTACTAATCTGCAAATCAGCCCCAATCACAAAAAGTAATATAAGATCTCGACCTTAGTTATCGTGGATGGCTCGTGTTCTAGGAGGCGGGGTGCGGGATAAGTCCAGCGTCCACAATCCTGGCCATGCGCATCTTCCTGCCGCAGTCTTCCCGCCGCCGAATGCCTTGGCCGTGTCACCAGCGACTATTCTAGGGTGGAGGCGATGTTGGAGCTGAGGACGGAGACACCAACAACAGCTAGTGGATGGACAACGTTGGAGCCGACACGGACTGGGGGCCCATGCTGGTATTATTTTTTTTTTGTGAGGGAGAAAATGCTACTATTTACCTCCAGCCTGGTATGAGTCATATAGTCCCTCTAATTCTATGCGTAATGCAACTCATTTTAGACACATTTAGCATACAAACTTTATCTTATACTATATATTTACTAATTAGAGCCTCCTTGTGATGCCTCCACGTTAATGGGAGAAAAATTGAAGAAATTCTCACAAAAAATGAGTCTACATTCAAACCAAATCAATGGAAAGCTAAAACAGAATGACGTATATGCATGCGCTTATATGTATCTACTATGACTAGATATTTCCATCCCTGCCATTAAAAGGAGTTTCCGGTCCATTGTTATCAACATTAGAGCATCTGCAACCATTGTGTAAAATCACTTCCTAAATCAAAATTTAGGATATTATTAGGAAATCATTCTCCAACCGTTATGTAAACCAGGCCAGCTCCATAAATATACCAACTCCCTAAACAAGTGCTCTAGGTTGCTATATTTAGAAACTAAATAGGAACTCCCAAAACATAAAATTCATTTGGAGACCAGATATTAGGAATTGTTGGAGGAAATAAGTTTTTTCACTCTTTATAATTATTTAGAAACTCCCTAAATCCAGATTAGAGAGTAATTTTTTACATAATTATTGGAGATGCTCTGAAGTCGTTGTTTGACTAGCTATCTACTAGGCTCTCTAGACTGCAGGTTGCGGAGTAATGATAACTAGCAGCTGTTACCCATGTCGCATTGAGTAAATATACTAGTAGGAGCTGACTATGAATGGTCACGTCGCTTGACTAGAATCGAGGCGAGCGGCGCCGCCCATGAGGGGTTCGTGAGTCATGCGCATCGTTCAGTATCGCTGAGGCATGCGTTGGACTGGGTAGGCTGGCTGATGAGAGTCATATGCATGCGCTCACAGGAAAAATATAAGGAATTTTTTAGGTCGATGTTCATTAGTAGTAGTACTAGCAAAAGGGAGCAAGGAGAGAGAGAGAGAGAGAGAGAGAGAGAGAGACGATATGCCTTGACACTTTCATACTCCTACATCTAGGAGACAGAGAGAGATAGGGTAGTGGTGCATTGAAGGCTACTGGAACCCTGCGGGAAAACTACCTGGTGCATGCAGGCAGCTTCACCAGCCTGGGGTTGGATTTTCTCAGCCTGGTTTTGGATTTGATTGTCTGGGCCAAGAAGCAACTCCCAGCAAAAAATCACACAAGCCACTACTCATATGTCAACTGGCGTGGATATACCATCTAGAGCTGCCATGGCATTTTAGGTGGAAGCGTGTCTGCCTCTTGTCACAACACATGGTGCATTCTCTGGCACTCATGTGCAGATGTGCCATGATATTTTAGCTACATATCTATTCTCTTCTTATTTGAAAGTCAAAAGAAGCCACCACATTTGCCCTCAAGACCATGGAATTACCACGTTAATCAAAAAAGAGAAGACATAGACCGTCGGTTTTTATGAAGATTTAATGATCCAGATTTAATAAGAGATATGCATCGAATATAACTCAAGATATTATTAAAAAATTAATTAATAATAACAAAACAGAATTATGATTCTTCTTACAAATTCAGAAGCAAAGAACCATAATAAAGACTTCATACCAAATACAACTCATAACTAGCAAATAGAAAAGAGATAAGATACTGCATTAATGAAAAAATATTAATAAAGAGATGGCCTTGCGTTCATAGCCAGCGTGTTGAGTTAAAGTCCACCAAGCGTGACAAGTTGAAGATTAAACTTTCAAAATTTTGTATCTATCAAATAATGACTTATGTGTGGGAGTCTCAAACTCCAACTGACTTATGGGGTGGTTTTTGCAATTAACCCAACTTTTATCTATCACTAGCCATACGCCTGTGCGTTGCTACGATAAAAATAATAATATGATGAAGAATGATTGACAAAACATTTTAGTGCATAAGAAAAATTGATATCTTCCATAAGTTGAGTATGTCACCGCATTTTCCATAAGTTCAGGATGTTCTATTTTAGTAATTTTTCGAGGTCATCGATGCCTCATTCGCCGATGCCCCAGTTCTGCAATTGGCGGTGCCTTTTTTTTGAGCTTTTTTTCCCTTTGTTTCACTGGGTATTAACCATTATCTCCTATGTAGTGTCTAATTAGGTTGCCCCAAGCCTGATTTTGTCACTCCCGTGATGAATCATAATCGCCTGGTGCAGATCTTTGCTAGCGCCACTACAAAAGTGTTCTTGTTGTACCAAGACAATTTTTGAATGAAAGCGAGACATAAATGTTCAAAGCGAGACATTCTTGCTGTGGGGTTGATGGGATCCACATGTCGGCATGTTTTCCAGTAGGGGTGGTGCGATGACAAGCCACCAAATCAGAATTTTATTATAGTAGACATGTACCCATTTGCGTCTTAACGGTGCAGTTTGATTTTGTTCTCTATCGACCAAACCCCTTGTGATACTATTTGTCATATGTGCTTGTTCAAGTATAACAGCTCATATTTATATGGCCCACTGATATGTGTGTTCCGGAAAGATTCATCCCAAAAAAATTTAGAAATATTGTATGTAGGTGGTATTTCAAATTAAAAAATTAATTAATAATAAATAAAAAAGAATTCTAATTCGTCTTACAAATTCAGAAGCAAACAAACAAAATAAATACTTCATACCAAATATAACTCATAACTAGTAAATGGAAAAGAGATAACATGGTGCATTAATGAAAAATATTAATAAAGAGCTGGCCTTGCGTTCATAGCTAGCGTGTTGAGCTAAAGTTGACCAAGTGTGACGAGTTGAAGTCCACTAGGACTCTTTTTTTTTTTTTACAAATACACTTCTCGGACTCTATAACATATCATGAAGAACCACCGTTAAAAAGAACAATTGCATAAATTACATGAGCTCGATGGTGATCGTGAGCACCACTACAAGCAAGACAAAATTGTCTATAAACGTGGCATATATAAGGACATAACATGCGAGTGTGATAGACGATGTAGGCACGTTAGAGCAGGCCATGGTCACCCTAGCCATTAAATTATAAGTTATGCAATAATTTATTTTGATGATAAAACAAACCATAATAATATATATATTATTTTTCTTTCCTTTTGAATAAGATGAATGATGAAAGTAAACTAAAAAGGTCAACTGTGATAATAATTTAAAAACAAAAGGGAGTACGTTAATTCAAATATTCCATTGACTCGCCATTGAATTTTTTTGGAGGGCCCAGTGCCAACCTGATCCGATACTAGCCAATTGGGTTCGTTGTAGAGAAAGCCATTCGGTAATATCTATATCGTTTAAATGGTGGTAAGTTTTCTATTTCTACTATTGATATGGTGATTTCTAGCCCTAAATCCTTTTAATATATTGAAATTGTAGAAACTACCGACCTCGTTCATTTACCCCCCCCCCCCTTTGAATGTACTAGGATACAAAAAATATAGGAATTGAGACGGTATGCTTTTGATTGGAAGCTTTCAATCAGCTTAAAGGTAGGAAACATGATTAATTAAATTTGCTCTTAAATCCAAAGGAAAGTTATATCAATTCCAACGTTCAGCCTTCCTGACTAAAAAAAGGAAAAACTTACTGCCTTCCATTTTTTTATGACATACGCTGAAGTTCTAGTATGAGAGAAGGCCCATTTTCACCGTCCCATTTTCACCGTGGGACCATGTTTCACCGTCGCATTTTCAGTGTGTTAAGCATGCTAGTATGAGAGAAGGTGCCTCTCGACCTCACACCCATATCAGGGGTGCACTCCCGTTTCCGCCATCACTCCGCTCTCGGACGGGGTTCCGCTAACTTAAGTTACTCATGCTGATGAGTGGGGCAGTGGTTGTGCATGGCCCACATGCAGTGACCCACAACCCGATGCATTAAGTCAGCGTGATGTAAATATGGCCCGATCTTCCAAGAGGTAGGGGGATAAACTCGAATTTGGGAACTTGGCGTCAACGAGACGGCTTGAATCAGACACAATCCAACCACGCAACCATTACACCAAGCACAACTTGATTGTTACTGCAAGCGAAATTGAGAACACAAGAAAGAAAGGATAAACACACAATCTGAAATTGCAAATATGGATGAAGCAAATCATAAGGAAAGGTTTAAGCTCTGAACACAAAAGGACGAATCACCACAGTGGTGTAAAACAAGAACAGGGGCCCTGGATTATTGTAAAAGGACTTGTCGCCACAGTTACAATAATTCGATCAGGTCTCTCTCAAGAAAGCTAAACTAAACAATACCCGAAACTAAAATACGGTGGCTACTGAGTTTATGTAGGAACTAGGGGCGTCCTAGGGTTGGGAGGGACCAGGGTGGGGGCGCCCACAACATGGGCTTAAGGCCCAACACGATACATGGCCAAGTTGGCCCAAATAGGTGACACATCACCTTGTCATGGTCACACAGCATGACTCATGACCCTTCTAGAGCTAGGACCAGAAACAAAACGACGGCGTCATCGTCCCCTTTCTAACGCATCAAAGAATGCCTCGTTTGGACGTCGGATGTAGGAGATATCATCAAAACCGTGAAGCAGTGTCGGCTGAATCCGAGAAGAACACGGCGACCGAGTTGGTGACGACTTGTAACTTGGGGAAGGCCATGATATGCGCCTATCCAGTATGGTGATGTCCTCATCATCCTCCCCCTCTTGAATTGGAGTTTCCCTCGACTCCATCTCATCATCAATGTCCTGCAAAAGGTTAGTACTAGCAGAATGCAAAGTACAAGATACATGATTATGGATAGAAGATATATCACGACAAAGCATAGTATAGCAAGGTGCATCATGATAATCACAAAGTTCAGAAATATTAGATGTCATAGCAAGAAAAGCACCTCCCTTTAACTTAATAGGCTTATGTTTAACATCAGAAAGTTGTTTGTTATCTTGTTTTTTCTCAGTATTTTCAGCAAGCAGCTTAAAATGATTTCTAATATCAGCAGGCAACAACGGACGCAAAGTAATATTCCTGTCCTTATACATGAAAGTATATGTATTAGTTCTACCATGGTGGACAGCAACCGTATCATATTCCCATGGACGGCCTAATAAAAGGGAACATGCTTGCATAGGTACAACATGAAAATCAGCATAGTCATGATAAAAACCGACTGAAAAGTGTATGCATGCCGACCGAGTCACCTGTGCCGTACCACTATTGTTGAACCATTTGATGTGGTAGGGCTGATGTAGTGCATGCGTTGTCAAGCCAAGTTTGCTTACCAAATCAGAACTTACCAAGTTTTACAGCTCCCAGTACCAATGATGGTGAGAACACGGCGGTCCGCAACAATGAGATACATGTAGAATAAATTGTTGCATTGCTGTTCATCCTCTTGTCCCACCTGAGTGGTCAACACACGCTATACAATGAGGCTAGGAAAACCCGTGGTGGCAGCAATGGAAACAATGACGGTAGTCTCCTGCTCCTTCGTCGAATCTGCAACAAGGTTAGGCATACGAGCAAATTCATCTTCAACATCACTATAACTTTCATACCCATCAGCAGTAGCGATGAAAGCGGTGTTAAATAATGGTGGTGGAGGACCCACCATCACTATGACTAGGGCAATCCTTCATGACTTGTCCCATGCCCTTGCAGCGGTGGCAAATAATGGTGGTGGAGGACCCACTCCTAGCACCGGAGGTAGCAACCTTCTTCTGGTGTTGGTGCTGCACACTAGATGATTGCGCTTCAGAAGCAGACACAAGTGGAAGAGTTGTTGCTGGTGGCTTAGCAACATGACTCTTCAAGTTCTCTACTCCAGTGTGCTACTGGATAGATAGCTCAGTGCTGAACCTGAAAGAATGTTGTGAAAGGCGTCCCTGTACTTCTCGTTCAGCCTTAAGAGCAATATGATACAATTGGCTGAACCTATTCCACTCTTTATAGTCAACAATATTCTGGATATCATAATTCAAACCACCAAAAAATCTAGCACTAGTGTCAACATCATCTTCATATATATTACAACGTGCTAAACCATTAAGCAATTCCTGATAATATTCCTCTACTGTTTTACTACCTTGTGTTAAAGATTGTAATTTCAAACATAAATCACGTTGGTAATAAGGAGGAACAAAACAAGATTTCATGCGTTGTTTCAAAACGGGCCAAGTGTTGGGTATAGCAGCATTATTATCGCAAAGATCATTCCACCAAAATAGAGCAAAACTCGTAAACTCATTAGTAGCAAGTCTAACTCTATGCTCAGCAGGAACTAAATGAGAATTATATTTTTGTTTAACAGCAAGTTCCCAATCTAAGTATGCTTCAGGATCAGCACTACCAGTAAAAGGAGGAATGTTAAATTTTGGCTTAACAAAAGTATCAGTATTACTGCAATTGTTATTACCTCCTATACCGTGTCGATTACGGCGTAGACGGTCTGCATGACGGTCAAAATCATCATCATCAGCAGCTCGTTGAGGTGGAGGTCGCCGTTCAACATCCTCAATTCGGTTGGCAACAGTGTTGATGTGGCCCATCAACTCGGCAAACTTCATTTCTATAAATATACGCTGGCCCACAAGAAGCTTCGTAAGCTCGACCTTGTACACGCAATCATTGAAGTCTGTAGGGGACTCCGAATCTGTAGGTGTCCCTTTCCCTGACATGGTTAAAAGCAAAAGACAAGACTACACAAAAGGATTAGCCCTATCAGCTAGCAGCTATCAGAGGGTGTTGAAAGTGGGAAACAATATCAGAAGCAACGTATCACAATCTTGCAAGTATTCTTACCAAAGCCAATAGGACGGCACAATCTATAGTCAAACTTGGGTGTAACAGTTGCAAGGAAGAAACATGTGCTGCAATATGTATAGCTTGGAAGGCTAATATGTATCTCAGTGGAACACAATTCAATAACAGATAGTAGCACTAAATAAATGTCCAAAGCAGTGTCCTAATTGCTGACAAAAGAATCATGTTCAAAAACAGTCGTGACAGCGAACAGCCAATAGGACGGCACAATCTATAGTCAATCTTGATTTTTTTGTATGATTTTTCCACTATTTTTCTATGATAGAGGAACACAAAGTAAGGAACCACACGAAGTTTCAACTCAAATAGAGGGAAAACAAAGCATAGGCAAAATCTCAAAGTTTCACAAGAACGCTATTTTTGACTTCACAATTTTTTTTCTATTTCTTCCCGATTTGTTTTTGAATTTTTTGATGACAGCACATAGGGCATAGCCGAGTGTGGGTCACCTCAACTTTGAGTCAAAAATCTGTTGTATAAATTTGAGCCCAATCAGAGCAACGAGCAAAAAGTTATGCTTGTGTTACCGAAGGTAGGTCAAGATAGGGTTTGAGGGGTGAGGGGGGGGGGGCAGGGGGCAACAGAAACGGAATCAGGTAGGGTTTTTTTTATTGGCAACGGATTGTGGGGGGTGGGTGGGTGACACGATGGTGAATCCAATGGAAAACACAATGGTGATGGTGGTTGAAACGGATGGGGAAAATGGTTGTGTGCAGCGGAGATCAAAACATAAATCGAATCGAAACACAAATTCAAGCCAGCAACTGAACTCGACTAGAACACAAACTCAACACCACGGACTCTGAAATTAAATTATGCCAAGGCTAAACAATGTCTGGGATTGTGGGGAAAACTTTTTTGTTGGTTTTTTTGTGGACAATAGGTGATGAACACAAACGAATCTAAAGGGGAAAACACGATAATACCTCACGGGGAACCTAGGAATCTGATACCACTTGATGAAAATATGGCCCGATCTTCCGAGAGGTAGGGGGATAAACTTGAATTTGGGAACTCGGCTTCAATGAGACGGCTTGAATCATACATGATCCAACCACGCAACCGTTACACCAAGCACAACTTGATTGCTCCTACAAGCGAAATAAAGAACACAAGCAAGAAAGGATAAACACGCAATCTGAAATTGCAAATATGGATGAAGCGAATCACAAGGAAAGGTTCAAGCTCTGAACACAAAAAGACTAATCGCCACAGTGGTGTAGAACAAGAACAAGGGCCCTGGATTACTATAAAAGGACTTGTCGCCACAGTTACAATAATTCGATCAAGTTTCTCTCAAGAAAACTGAACTAAACAAAACCCAAAACTAAAAGACGGTGGCTACTGAGTTTATGTAGGAACTAGGGGCGTCCTAGGGTTGGGAGCGACCAGGGGGGGGGAGCAAGTTGTCATGGTCACACAGCATGACTCACGACCCTTTCCAACGCATCAAAGAACGCCTCATTTGGACGTCGGATGTGGGAGATATCATCAAAACCGTGAAGGGGTGTCGGCTGAATCCGAGACAAACACGGCGAACGAGTTGGTGATGACTTGTAACTTAGGGAAGGCCATGATATGCACGTATCCAGCATGGTGATGTCCACATCACAGTAGATCCGGTTTGCTCTCTCCTGCTTCTTGTCTTCTTTGCCGCGCTCAAACCATCTCAGCCCTTGCTTGCCGCTCGCCACACTCAACTGCCATGGCGCCCACGAGGGACTCGAGGGAGCTTGCTAGCAACCGCAACCTCCACACCCCTCTCCTCCCAGAGTCTGTGGTATGTTCCTCCCCATGTTCCGTGATTTCCATACAATTTTAGGAATTTTTACTGTTCATTGACTCTTACAGACCGGTGGTTTGACTTCTTCCGTGGCTAGAGCACGCCGCGGCAAGTCGCGCTCGCCTTCGCCAAAGCACGTCCACGGCACTCTGGCTCTAGACATCTCGGTGGCACAGAAGGAGGAGGTCATCCCGGCAGTGACAGAGGAGGAGGAGGTGGCACCACCGGAGGTCATCAAGGCAACTGTCGGCAACGAAGACAGAGACAAAGAGTACAATGACAACAGCAACGATGCTGACTAGTACCACTCCCCCGACGGCGGCATGCGCGTCGTGTACCGGGTGGATTATTCCTCCGGCAAGACCTTGTACTTGTTCCCGGTTTGCCAAGATAGGGAGTTCGAGTACAAGGAGGAGGTTCAGGTGCACGTGTTGTGGCTATTCCGCAATTATGTTGGGGTGCCCGACGACATTGAGAGGCACTGTGAGATTGCTCGGAACGCAGGATACAAGTCTGCCTTCAAGAAGAGATCGACTTCCTCCTAGATAATTGTCACCACCGTGCTTTGGTCATCCCATTCATAGTCGTTAACTACTAGTACTAGTTTGATGCTTTTGTTTTTTGTTTCTTTCGTGCTGATGATGAACAGGGTATATTGATGCATGTCTATCTTCGTCTATGTATATATATTATTATGTCATATATGTGTCTTGATCGATTTTTGATCATCATCTTCGCCTAAAAAGACATTAGTTAGTCTGACATACTACAATATCCTTTTTCTTCAGAATAATCCATCATAATTCCAAAATCACAAAGTGACATTCATTACAAAAGTCACCCTAACACTAGATAAGATCATTCATACATGGCTAAAAGTTGATTATTTGTTACTCTTGTACATAGTGTCCATCACCTTTTTCTTTAGAGTAATCCGAAGATCCTCTGTCCTAGCCATGATCTGATGTTTTACAAGGTGCATAGTTAATAATAAGTATAATATAGCATGTCAAACTATATCAGTGTTTGTAATCAACAGGGAAGGACCATCACCTCCTTTCAAGACAACACCTCGTGAGGTCTAACATCACAGCTTTCATTAGTGAACGTAAACTTGATGTGCATTTTTTCCAACCTGAGGTCACATTGGACTTTACGTCCTGGTGGCACATCGGCATCACAAACAAAATCAAAGATCATTTCTTTAGATTTCTTCTTTCTTTTCTCTTCAAATCCTGGTGGCACATCGGGGAAATTGGGCTTGAGGACCTATAATAAAGAGATCAATGAGATGAGATACTCATAATTTTCTAATGGATAGCATGACTATCAGATTAATCAAGTGAAGCAGAGGGTACTCATAGATCGATACATATAGCATATATAAACAAACTAAGAGCATCTCCAAGAGCTCTTCTATATTATTCTTTATCTATAAATTTGAAGATTTTTAACAAAAAATGCCATCCAACAGGTATCCTATATGTGTTTCTATTTTTTTCTGATAGCTAAAATACCCCTCTCAATAGCTATTTTGAGCCAGTCATGGAAGCTTGCTATATGGCCGTAATTACCACATGCAGGGAAGAAAACGTGTGCATGCAAAGAAGAAAAATAGAATTGCTGACATCATTGCATGCAACTTTAAGTTTAAAGCTAAAAATTTTGATAACTCTCAAATCAAATGTCAAGTCCAAAAATGATTTCACCAATGTATTCGTAGTGATAAAAGCTTCAAAACTAGACTCAACTTGCCTATATTTTAATGATTTTTAAATACAGATATAAGAAGTTTTAGAGAGTCTATTGGATTACTTCATTATTTTATAGGATATTTTATTTTAGAGAGCGGCTATAATCAGAACTTAGCATGTTTCTAATGAATCTGAAAGTGCATTAATCAATCTCTCTAATTAATTTAATAGATTAATCAAGTGAAGCACATAAGAGTAGTACGTAGCACGCACAGACGAAGGTGTGCATTGTCTCAGGCTGAGGCAGAGGTGCGCCGTGGTGGTCGAAGCTGAGGTCGAACGGGATGAGGGCCGAGGAGTCGCGGGTGTCTGACGGAGAAGTCGTGGTCACTGCGCTACGTAAGAAGCGCCCGCATGTGTCGCGCATCTCGTGACATGACTGGAATATCCGACATTTAGGCATCGTTGGCGACTATAGCTGCCCCCGAGGTTGAAGGGGATGGCTGCCGGTGTCGCAGGGGAGATTGGGGATACAAAGTTAACTCTCTCATGGGACGTCTCGGTGAGGACATGAACAGTCAGGGTTGAGAGGGTAGAGGAGTGTTGGGTTTAGTAGGGAACGACACAGTAGTATTCTACTACCTCTGTCCAAAAATATAAGCATTTCTGGGTTTGGTCAAAGTCAAATAATTTTAACTTCAACTACCAATAGAGAATAAGTTATGATGTTTGATCAAGTATAAAACATATTGCTAGATTCATCTTAAAGCAACTATCATAATATGCAACTCTTTATATTTATAACTATTTACTTTTAGAGATATTATCAGTCAAAGTTTAAAATATTTGACTTTGACTAAAGCTAGAATTATATTCTCGGACGGAGGGAGTACTAGCAAACTCTGCTCTCCCCTTCATGCAACAAAAGTCAAATTCTAATGATTAGAGTGTTTCTTAGCCAACTACCACAATTAAAGAGTGTCTTGTAGCAACTACATCATTAAGTAGTAGTGTCTATTATAGCAAAGACCACAAAAGAATGATATCCACTAGCAAATTTGGCATTTGAAAAGTTCTATCTCTCTTAAATGATTATTGGGCAAATTTGCTGCTAGACACTCTTCTTTTGTGGTCTTTGCTAGAGGACATTCTTCAAATGAGTCTTTGCTCATGGACACTATATACTACTTAATTATGGTAATTGATTAAAAGACACTATGATGAATAGAATATGACTTCTCATGCATGAAAGAGAGAGAAGATTTCACAAATGGCTAAATTGACCTTGCAATTGTTTTAACAAATTTGACCATATAATTATATTTTATAAATCAAATATCATAAATATTATTAAATCTTAGCATATTATCAAATTTTTTATGAAATATGAGTCTTTGATTATATGCTCAGATTTAATAATATTTATGATATTTGATTTATAAAATATAATTATATATGGTCAAATTTGCTAATAATTTCAAGGGCAATTTAGCCATTTGTGAATTCTTCTCTCTCTTTCATGCATGAGAAGTCATATTCTATTCACCATAGTTTCTTTTGGCCAATTACCACAAGTAATAAGTAGTGTCCATGAGCAAAGACTCATTTGAAGCTAGCGTGTCCTCTAGCAAAGACCACAAAAAAAAAGTGTCCAGCAGCAAATTTGCTCATGATTATTGTAGCTGAAGTGTGTTTTAGCAAATAACCATCATTTAAGAGTGGTTTCTAGCAAAACCTGAATCGAGGAGTGCTTTACAGAAAATACCATCATCGAAGAGTCATTTGTAGCAATTTTTGCCTAGTAACTAATGGACGTTGCATGTGTATTTCAGGATCCGTGACAGGATTCGTTTCTTGGGTTCTAAATTTTACAGGGGTCACATCAATCATTCGAACACTAAATACGATGATTAAATATAAAACTAAATATACAGTTGAATGTGCATTTGCGTGACAATTCTATTAAGATTAATATTCCATTCTTTCACTATATAAAATAATTTTATAATAAATAAGTATGTGGTGCATAATGAGATGTAGGCGTACAACAAGTATACAAAATAAAATTTTGTTTACACTGCTAACCACCATTTTTGGTATGGAAAATAGGAATAATCTTTTTTACTAGAATAAAGATTTAGTTTTTTGAAGTGTATCACAAAAAGAATTAAAACAAATAAAGTTGATATTACATATTGTTTAAAGGAATCGATATATAGAAAAAGAAGTTTATGATTTGCACTAACAACCACCATTATAGATTTGAAAACATAGGAATAATATGTTCATAGAATAAAGGTTTTGTATTGAAGTTTTGCTTATTTCTTCAGATAGTTGCACATACTATTTTATTGGCCATTGGACAACTAAACAACAGTCCCTTTTCTTCGTCTTCCATCCATGGAGTCTAGTGATTCCTAGCAACTAGCACTATTTTGGGAAAAGTAATAGTACAGTATATAACAACCACCATCAAACATAGAGTGATTGGATATACTTTGGTGAGGACTACCACTTGACACGCCTCCGGTCCGATCGCTTGACTTTGCTCAATTTTGGTCTCATGGTCTTGCGCGGAGTAATGATAGTGGGAGCTAACTATGAATGGTCACGTCGCTTGACTCGAATCGAGGCGAGCGGCGCCGCCCGCGTCAAAATTCTCTGGCTCCCCTCGCAAAGCCTGCGATGGGGAAGCGAACACACGCAAAGCATACGATGGGGGAAGCAAACTTAATTAGAGATTCATGTTTAGGTATTCTTGGTATTTGGCCTATTGAATCTAGTAAAACCTATATGAACTTGTGTATATTTATCTTATTTTATTGTACTACCTAAATGGCAAATGCACAATCTCAATCTCGATCTGGATCCCGAAGCTCTTTCATTATGAGCACTTTGGCATCCTTTTTCTCAAAGCACAAAGATATGACGATCTACCCCCTCTGTCCTACTACACACAAACCAAGGGGAAACAAATTAGAGGGACACAGGCCTGTACTGCCTCGTTCAACTAACATATGTTCTCCATCCAGTTTTGGGTGTTCACATGGTTCATGACTCATGCACATGCGCTCAGTAGGTAATTGCTATCGGAGGGAGCAGGGCTATGGAGTACAGTAGTTAGTAGAGCACTCGATAACACTGGCGAAGCTACGTGTAGTACTAGTACTAGTAGATAGCTGTGGGTGCAGATGTATCCATTCCCAATTGAATATACTACTTTACTGTAAGAACTAGTATATTGTGGGAACAATTGAATCATAAGTGAATATACTACTTTACAACATTGGTAAAATGCTATAGATCATTACCAATTGAGTCTATCTCTCTCTTCAGATTTTTGAAGTTGTTAAACTTTAACACCTTGTTAAAATTGAACAAGATGGATCCAAACAGGACCTAAAAAGAAGGGAAAACTTTCCGCCTTCCATTTTTTATGACATATGCTGAAGTTCTACTCAGGACTCAAGGACAGGTGGGACCATGTTTCACGGCCCCATGTTTCAGTGTGTTAAGCGTGCTAGTATAAGAGAAGGCGCCTCTCGACCTCATGCCCGTATCAGGAGGGCACTCCCATTTCTGCCATCACTCCACTCTGCCGCTTCTCGTCTTCTTCGCCATGCTCAAACCACCTCAAACCCTCGCTCGCCGCTCACCATGCTCAACTGCCATGGTGCTCACGGGGGACTCAACGGAGGCCGCTGGCAAAGGCAACCTCCACACGCCTCTCCTCCTGGAGTCCACAGTATGTTCCTACCCACGTTTCATGATTTCCGTATAATTTTACGGGTTTTTTCATTTGCTCAATATCTCTGCGATTCTCTATAGCTCTCGACTCTTTTAGGCCAACATTGGTACTATTTTGTGCTTTGATTTAGTTATCGAGTCGATATATCACAATTTATGGAAGGGGATTTTTTTACTGTTCATCAACTATTTATAGAGCGGTGGTTCATCTTCTTCTGTGGCTAGAGCACGCCGCGGCGAGTCGCACTCGCCTTCGCCGAAGCATGTCCGTGGCGCTCTGGCGCCAGACGTCTTAGTGCCAGGAAAGGAGGAGGAGGAGGAGGTTGTCCTGGTGTCAGCGCCTTTGTCAAAGCGCGTCCATGGCACTCTGGCATCGGACGTCTCGGCGCCAGCGAAGGAGGAGGAGGTCGTCCCAGTGTCAGAGCAGGAGGATGAGGTCGTCCCAGCGTCAGAGGAGGAGGTGGAGGTCGTCCTGGCATCAGAGGAGGTGGACTTCGTCTCGGCTTTAGAGGAGGAGGAGGAGGAGGTCTCCTTGGTGGCCGTGAAGGGGAAGGAGGTGGTCATCCCGGCGGCAGAGGAGGAGGAGCCGCCGCCGATGGAGGTTATCAGGGTGACCATCAACAACGAGGACACCACCACCAACCATCGCAGCGATGAAGGGCCCCCCTTCGCCATCGGATTGCGCATTCCTTCCCGGTCCACCCCCTCTGGCATGTATTGGTACTGGTGCCTATTCTGCAACGATGACCAGGAGTACGACTCCAGCATGGTGGCCGTCATGCACGTGTCCCGGTTCATCAGCCACCCCCACAACGCTGGGAGGCCCGACGCCATCGAGCTGCACCGCAAGATTGCTCGGGTCGACTGATGAGTCCCCTCGTCATCGCCGTCGTCGATCGTCTCTGAGGATGCTCATCATCCCCTCCTCATCGCGTAGCTAGTTTCAAGTCTCGTTGTCGTTGTGACCTTTTTTTTCTTTGTAGTTGTATGTTTGTGTTGAACACTTCTGATTGTGTTTTATTGACCTCGTGGTTGAACTGGATGAACTGCCTTATTTTGTTAATGTATTATGTGTTCTGGTGTGCTGCTAGCTAAGGGCATGTTTGTTTCCTGGTAAAATTAAGGGACTGCTGCTATTGCAACCTAGGAGCTGCTTTTTCATTGTTTTCTTGACTGCTAATATGGTGACAACAGATTTTTCATTTTGTTATGGGTTCATTTGCACCAACTAGCTACAAGGTAGCTTCGCCCTTGTTAATTGCTACTGACTCAAAACAATGTCGAATAATTCAAAACGAATCACTTGCTTTCAATCACTGTTCTTTGCAAAACAATGTCAAATAATTGAATACTAATCTATTTTTTCATGAAGGCATTAAAACTTTTTACATCTGTACTGTAGTTGTTTTCACGTGATTCAAAGCAAAGAAACTTTTTGTTGTGGTTACAAGTCTAGAACAAACACGTAGTGGGCTAGCCGATGGCATGTCGTGCCGGCCTGCTAGGCCGAAGGCCCCTCGGTCTAGGTTTTGGGAAGGGAGAACAAGACTGAGTTGTAACACGGTGCCAGAGGGCCAGGAGTTGTGTCTTTGAAGAGGGGGAGGGAATGAAGAGCGTCAGTTGGCTGTCCAAAGGCCTCGTACGAGCCAAAGACGGTCTACGTGCCTATGGCACTATCTACCCTCGGATAGGCTAGACGACGGCCTATGCCACTCTAGAGTCACTGGCTACCCCGAGGAGTTCTGAGATCCGTGATGCTCCACGCTAGCTCCTATCCCGATGCCAAGGGAACCAAGCCGAATATACCCAGCTGTAGGATAGGCTAGGTCCAATTGGCAGTATCTTGGGACGAGATTTTTGGCAACACCTCGACAACAAGCTTGCCGAAGCCCTCGCCTGTGAGGCGGCTAGTACTTAGAAATAGGATGTTCTACTGCCGTCTTAAGCGTCTAGCGCTCCGACAGCCTTGCCTCTTGTAACTTAGGTGTTTATTTTGAATGAAATCTGGTTAACTATTAGTCACAGTGTCCTCTTCTTCTTACATATGATTTACGACTCTCTTTTTCTCTAGGGTGCGCCTTCCGAAAATGTGTCGTCCATTCCACCGGACACCATGATTATGGACATAACTCCCGTATCTATCAAGGTGCCAGGGGTCGGGGAAGCCCTTGGAGATTACTTGATTCGAGGTGTGCAATGAAGGCATTAGAAACGTGAACACCCCGAAGGGGAATTTGCAGAGTTCCTATCCTCTATGGACGAGGAGAATCAATGAATTAAAGTGGCCTGCCAGCGTGTATCTTCAGAGGAATTACTCCGACGACACATAGCTCGGGATGCCCGAAGGGTAGGCGGTACTATCGCAAATGACCCCACGATTCTATCGCCCCCACCGAAGGCAGAGCCAATTGAGATCCCCTTCTCGGGATGATGCTCATCTAGCAGCTCATCTGGTATGGACATTGAGGCTCTTCGGCAAGATGCATAGACACCCTTCGGTCATCTGCAGATTATTGCCAACTTGGAGCGGCGCCGGCAAAGCATAACACGAACCAGCCACCGAATAGAAACATCTGGGGCAGCGCTTGATGATTTGGCCAGGCAACATCATGAGCTAAGAGATATGCTCTACAAACTGAGACGCTTGCCATGAGCTGCCGTGCTCACCACAAGGGCCTCCAGCTTCTTTGTATCTTAAGCCATCCGGTTATTATATGTTTTTTGCCTTCAGGCAAACCATGTATTCATTTGCCCTTGGGCTCTTGTACATTTCATGCCTTCGGGCAACCCATGTACTCCTTTGCCCTCGGGCTCTTGTAAATTTTATACCTTCGGGCAACCCATGTACTCCTTTTCCCTCGGGCTCTTGTTATATACACAAACTTTAAACTTACGTGAAACTTAAATTATGCCAAAGTGCCTCGAAATAGAAAATTGCCTATAACGTGCTATTCTATGTGCCAAGCGCCTCGTCAAGCCTTGGCAAGCTTTGAAACGTAGTTGTTCGGCATCGGGTTTGTGTCGGACCTGGCTTTTCGGGCATATCCTTCTGAGGCATCAGACCGTAGTTGTCTGGCATCGAACCGTAGTTGTTCGGATGAGGGATGTATTTGCCCTTGCAATAAATATAAATGACGCATCCATTCGGGACCCTTAGGCCGTAGTTGCCGTGATAAGGGCAAACAGAGCTAGAAATAACAATGCAACCCATCACAAACACCAGCATCTTTCGTGCTTACCTTACAGTACTTCATTTGCACCCCTCAAGTGTGGGGCCAGCCCCCGAGCGGCTGCTATAGATGGCATGGTGTACAAAACATCGGACAACAAGACAGGGGTCACAACCCCTTGGCATTTAAACATTGCCGCCCTCCCGTGCCACCAGCCCGAAGGCAGCAACCTACCAAGACACAAGCTGACCTGATTTGAAACAAAGAGGTGTGGGACACAGCTTGACCGACTCCTCGAGGCATAGCCCAGAACAACCTTTTAGGACGCAGCCTGAACGGCTCCTTGGGACACAGCCCGGAACAACCTTTTAGGATGTAGCCCGAAGGGCTCCTTGGGACACAGCCCAGAACAACTTCTTAGGACGCAACCCGAACGGCTCCTCGGGACACAGCCTAGAACAACCTCTTAGAACACAACCTGAACGGCTCCTCGGGACACAGCCCGAAACAACCTCTTCAGACACAGCCCGAACGGCTCCTCGGGACACAGCCTAGAACAACACTAACTAGGCTAAGCATTGCACGTGAAGGGTACATGCTCAACACCACCAAGTTTGTTACACCAAAACAGACACTATTACTGCCGAACCTACCTTCAGTATGTTACACATAAAACCGCTTCAAGGCATCAGCATTGTAGGTATGCAGCATTGGAGAACCATCCAATTCCAGCAAGTGATAGGTCGTTGGCCTATTGGAGCGATCCACAATGAAGGGGCCCAGCCACTTGCTACACAGTTTGCCAATGCTGATTGTGTTAGGATTGCACCGAAGGACCAAATCGCCCGGTACAAATTCCCTTGAGTGAACCTTGCGATTGTACATTTTCTCGAAGGACACAATATACTTGTGGAGGTTAGCGACTGCTTGCATGCGCATTTCCTCCAGCATGTCCTTTGCCACATCATCTTCATTGGCATGAGGCCTGAGCGTGCGCAATGACCCAGCATGAATTTCCTCCGCCGTGACCGCCTCAGCACCGTACAACAACCGAAAAGGTGAAGAACTAGTGGATCTTGTAGCAGTTGTCCTGATGGACCAGAGAACATTCGGCAGCACATCGACCCATTTGCCCTTCGGCAAGCCAACCAACGAACGAGAAATCCCGGAAAACAGAGTACCATTCATTCGTTCAACAACCCCATTGGCCCTCGGGTTAATGATAGAGACCTCACACTTCTTGACCCCCAGACTAAGGCAATATTCCTTGAAACCCTCGAAGTGTTTGCCATTATCCACAGTTAGCTCTAGCAGAACCCCAAAGCAGCAGACCACATTATTCCAGAAAAACTTCTGGACATTTCTTGCTGTAATTTGACCCAGTGGTTCGGCCTCCACCTACTTGGAAAAATAATCTATGGCCACCACAGCAAAGCGATAGCCCCCCAGAGCCGTCGGCAGCAGCCCCACAATATAGATCCCCCACCGGGTGAGCGGCCAAATCGGAGGGATTGGCTATAGGACCGTGGTGGCCAGGTGAGATTGATGACCCATCCACTGACAACCAGTGCATATCCTGACCAGGTCTTTGGCGTCTTGGACTGCAGTAGGCCAGTAGAACCCTTGGTGGAAAGCTTTGGCGATCAGAGCCCTCGGAGCCAAGTGTGACGAACACAACCCCTCATGGATTTCACGTCACAAGTTCAGCTCCTCGGGCCGGCTGAGACAACAAAGCAAAGGAGCACTGACACCCACCTTGTATAGTACATCATCAACAATAGTGTAACCCTGACAACTATGCAAGATTCTCTACCGCTCCTCTTTGTCATTAGAGACATACGGCCCTTTGATACATGCCCGAATAGGTGCTCGCTAATATTATGTCGTGATGGCCAGAACCCTTCGGCCTTTTGCCTCTAGTGCCATTGCTGACTCGCTCATAACCTCATGAAGCACATCACCAGCAATCGAACGCTGCCCAGCCATAGCCTTAGCCAATGCATCTGCTTCCATATTTTTAGTGCGGCAAATATTATGAACCTCAAAGCCCAAGATGTACCTGTCCATCTCCCTCACTTTACTGATATATCAAGCCATCTACGGATCTATAGCTTGATATCCTTTTGCCAACTAAGCCGAAGCCAACTGCGAATCACAGTAGATAACCAATCGCCTAGCCCCAAGGGCTAGAGCTTGCCAAAGGCCCAACAATATGCCTTTGTATTCAGCAGCGTTGTTCGTCATTTGAAAATCCAACCTTGTAGAGAATTGCATGGTTTGCCCTCTGGGTGATGTAATAACTGCAGCACATCCCGCCCCGGAGGCTCCCCAGGCACCATCAGTGTATACTGTCCAAACTAGGTCCTCGGGAACAGCTTGGGCCTACTCTTTGGCTTCACCATGAGGAGTCCATTCAGCCACAAATTCTGCCAACACTCCAGACTTGATGGCCTTTCGAGCAACAAAGGTGATGTTATACTGAGCTATCTCAGCTGCCCATTTCAACACAGTACTAGAAGCCTTATTGTTTGTCAACACGTCCTGCAATGGATATCTGGTAGGTGTGATGATAGCGTGATCATCAAAATACTATCGTAGCTTACGTGAGGCCATGATCACTGCATACAACATCTTGTCTACCACAGTGTAGTTGCAACACTATGCGATCAACGTCTCAGACACGTAGTACACTGGCAAGTGCTGAAATGCATCACCGCCCTTTGGTGCTTCATAGACCAACACGACACTTACTGCCACCGGTGCCGCAGCGATATACAATAGCAAGGGAGCCTTCGGTGGTGGTGGCTTGAGGGTAGTGAGTTTGACAAGATATTTCTTGAGCGCCTCAAACGCCAGTTGTTGCTCTTCACCCCATGTGAATGCCCGAGGACCCCGGAGTTCCTCAAAGAGAGGCAAGCTCTTCTCAGCCAGTCTAGAGATGAACCTGCTCAGCGCTACAACATGACCTATGAACTTCTGCAACTCGAGACCCACCGGCCTAGCATGATTTCCCCTGAAGTCCATCGAGACTCCCTCCTTGAGTTGTGACCATGACCGAATACTCCCCGGCGCTAGTGATGTGGACAAGGGTTCCCGATCTTCCGAAAGATTCTAGATACGTTGATTTGGTCTGAGGCGACACACAAATCGATCCGGCTTCAGAACAGCACGTTCTAAACCCCGCAATCGCAGCATGATGTCTTCTCTGGTTACCAACCGTCCTAAAACAATTGACCTTGCCAAGAAGGCTAATCCCTACCTGCGAATCAAGAACACAAGCAAGAACAAAGAAGAAGGCAACACAATTGCAGATGTATTATGAATCTCACGAAGTTAGGGTCTCACAAACCGTGATGATGGCGAAACTGTTATGAACAGAATAATCTAAGCAAAACCCAAACCCTAATGGTGCTGTGGCTGCTGTATATGAATACCCTAGGATCGTGCAAGACCCTCTAGATGCGCCTCTAATTGGGCTCAACTAGATACAAAGCCCAAAGGCAAAAAACAGGCGACGCAGCACCGACACAGATTCTGGACCCTCTCTTCTTTTGATGATTCCTGATGACTCTGGATGAACTTTCATATGAGACCAGCGGCACTGGAAAGGTCTTCTTCTTAACTTTCATATGTAGAACGTCCAAATACGTGTCTGTATGCATCCTGGGCCTCCGTTTTAGTGCAGACTGGTCCTGAGCTCCGAAACAGACTCGAAATCGGTTTTGGTTGGGCCTCCACCTTGGCTTCCACGTCCTTGCTGGTCCTCCACGTCTCCAAGTCCTTCTCCCATCATCTCCTGGTCCTCTCCATGGTTCCTAATTACAATATAATCATTTGGTAGCAAACCATTCTCAAAAGTGACATATAATGAAGAATGTAGGAACGAGCTCACCTCTAAATTTAGTCGTCGTGCACGAGCTCTAGTCATTGGACCTTAGGAGTGATGTCCTCATTATCCTCCCCCACTTGAAGTGGAGTCGTCCGCGACTCAAGCTCATTCTCTTCTCCCAAGTATGGTTTCAAATCTGAAATGTTAAAAGTAGGACTAACTCCGAACTCGGGAAGCAACTCAAGTTTGTATGTATTATCATTAATCTTCTCAAATATTTTGAAAGGACCATCAGCTCTAGGCATTAATTTAGACTTTCTCAAATCTAGAAATCTATCCTTTCTCAAGTGTAACCAAACTAAATCTCCTACATCAAGTTTTACTTCTTTTCTACCTTTACTACCAGCAATTTTATACTTTTCATTCATCTTTTCAATGCTAAGTCTAGTGGTCTCATGCATTTTCAAAATAAATTCAGCACGCTCCTTAGCATCAACATGAACTCCCTCATGAATAGGTAAAGGAAGTATATCAAGTGGAGTACGGGGATCAAAACCATACACTACCTTGAAAGGAGTTACCTTGGTAGTAGAATGTGTTGCCCGATTATATGCAAACTCAACATGAGGCAAACATTCTTCCCATTGCTTCAAATTTTTCTTCAAAATAGCTCTCAACATAGTACCCAAAGTGCGGTTCACCACCTCAGTTTGTCCATCAGTTTGTGGGTGACAAGTTGTAGAAAACAACTTTGTATCCAACTTATTCCAAAGCGTGCGCCAAAAGTGACTCAAGAATTTTGCATCACGATCTAAAACAATAGTAGAAGGCATACCATGCAAACGTACAATTTCTTTGAAAAAGTGGTCAGCAATATAACTAGCATCATCAGTCTTATGACATGGTATAAAGTGTGCCATCTTAGAAAATATATCCACAACAACAAAAATACTATCACTCCCCCTCTTAGTTCTAGGCAGTCCTAAAACAATGTCATAGAGATATCCGCCCAAGGAATAGAAGGAACAGGAAGTGGCATATATAAACCATGTGGATTCAAGCGGGACTTAGCTTTTTGACATGTAGTGCAGCGAGCAACAAAGCGCTCAACATCTTTCCTCATCCTTGGCCAAAAGAAGTGTGTGGCCAAAATATCCTCCATCTTCTTGGCACCAAAATGACCCATCAATCCACCTCCATGCGCCTCCTGTAACAACAAAAGACGAACGGAACCAACTGGAATGCATAGGCGGTTAGCTCTAAACAAGAAGCCATCAGCAAACAAAAATTTGTTCCATGCATGACCTTCTTTACAATGCAGCAATACATCTTTAAAATCAACATCAACAGCATATTGTTCTTTAATGGCCTCAAGTCCAAAAATTCTACAATCAAGTTGAGACAATAAAGTATAGCGCCTAGATAAAGCATCAGCGATCACATTATCCTTCCCTTTCTTATGTTTAATAATGTAAGGAAAAGACTCAATAAACTCAATCCATTTAGCATGTCTACGGTTCAAATTACATTGAGAACAAATATACTTAAGTGATTCATGATCAGAATGTATAACAAATTCTTTGGGCAACAGGTTTACTATCTTGCATCAAAACACCACCAATGCCTATACCACTAGCATCACATTCAAGCTCAAAAATCTTATCAAAATTAGGTAATTGCAGCAATGCTGCATGTGTAAGTTTATCCTTCAAAGCATCAAAAGACTCATGATGTACCTTACCCCAATGGAAATCAACGCCCTTCTTTGTCAACTCATGCAAAGGTGCAGCAATGGTGCTGAAATCTTTGACAAAGCGGCGGTAGAAACCTGCAAGACCAAGAAAACTCCTCACCTGTGTGATAGTTTTTGGTACAGGCCAGCTCTTTATGGCTTGAATCTTCGCCTCATCCACCTCAATTCCCTATGGAGTCACAACATAGCCAAGAAAAGAGACTCGATCCGTGCAAAAGGTGCACTTCTCAAGGTTACCAAATAAACGTGCATCTCATAAAGCATCAAAAACAGCACGCAAATGATTCATATGTTCATCTATGGATTTGCTATAAATCAATATATCATCAAAGTAAACTACCACAAATTTGCCAATGAAAGATCTTAGGACCTCATTCATCAGGCGCATGAAAGTACTAGGTGCATTAGTTAAACCAAAAGGCATTTCTAACCACTCATATAATCCAAATTTGGTTTTGAAAGATGTTTTCCATTCGTCTCCAAGATTCATTCTAATTTGATGGTAGCGACCACGATCCAAAAGGTCTTGAACTTGTCAGTGTATCTCCTTAGTCTCCTCAGGGTTGGTCCTATAAGCAACACGGTTTGGCAAACTAGCACCCGGAATCAAATCAATTTGATGGTCAATCCCTCTCAAAGGTGGCAATCCCGGGGGTATCTTAGCTGGAAAAACATCCTCATACTCCTGCAAAAGGTTAGTGACAGCAGGAGACAAAGCACTAGAAGCAATATTATCAAGCAAAAACAAAGCTTCTTTGCATATCAAAGCATAGCAAATATCATCATTATCAGAAATTTTAGCAAGCTCAGATTTTGTTGCAAGACATGAACGACCTTGTAATTTAATTCCAGCACCCTTAGAACTTGAAGAATCATTAACATTACTAGGTGTAGAATTAGAATTAATAGGTTGTTGAATTTCAGGACCTTTATTTTTCAACTTGTACAATTTCAGCAGGGGTCATTGGTAACAAAGTAATTTTAGTTCCCTTATGCATAAAAGTGTACTTATTACTCCTACCATGGTGTACAGCATCATTATCAAATTCCCAAGGTCTACCCAAAAAAAGTGAACATGCTTGCATGGATACGACATCACAATCAACAGAATCCACATAAGAACCAATGGAAAAAGGAACTCTGCAAGTTTGTATTACCTTAGCTTTTCCAAAGTCGTTTAACCACTGAATGTAGTACGGATGTGGATGTGGGCATGTGGTCAAAGCAAGCTTGTTGACCACATCAAAACTCACCAAGTTATTGCAGCTCCCTCCACAATGATGACACGTGCTCGGCGGTTCTTGATGACGAAGAAAATCTGGAACAAGTTGTGGTGCTGCATCGTCTCGGGCTGATGAACTTGTGTGCTAAGGACACATTGAACAATAATGTTCATGTATCCCGTGGTGTCTCCGTCTCCAAGGATGAGGTCACTGCTGGTGGCAACGACGTCCTCCTCCTCATCCTCCACATCAGAGGTGCTCATATAACCGCCATCGTCTGTCGCCACATATGCCCACCTACTTGGACAATCATTCTGCACATGACCAAGACCATGACACCGGTGGCACTGAATCCCTGTAGTGCGCCCCGTCGAAGCAACAAAGGAGGCACTACTAGCTGGTACCTGCACAGAAGTTTTACCTGAGCGCATAGAAGGTGCAGGGGCTGATCTTTGGGCTGCAGAAACAACACTGGTTCCCTTGATAGCTGCTGGTGGGGGCGGCTGGAAAGATGGCCTAGGCAGCCCCGAAGTCCCCGTCGAGCATGGGGGGTAGGAGTTCCTTGACTTGCTGTACTCCTCAAAAGCCTGGAAAAGTCCCTGTGATTCTTTCTCTGCAAACATAGCATACTGGAAACACTGGGTGAGGGTATAATATTCTTTATAATCAAGGATGTCCTGAATTTCTTTTCTTAAACCAGAATAAAAGTGACAAATCTGATCCTCTACTTTTTCAACTACAGCACAACGAATCAAACCCTTCTGAAGCTCACTAAAGTACTCCTGAATAGTTTTATCTCCTTGTTCTAAATGCTGCAGTTTATTACGAATCTCTCTATAAAAAGAAGGAGGAACAAAACAATCACGCATTGCTACCTTAAGTTCTTCTCAAGTAGTAGGCAAATCAGTTTCAGCAGCTAGACCACTCCACCAAATAATAGCAAACTCCTTAAACTCACTAGTAGCTTATCTAACTCTATATTGTTTAGGAGCAAGGTGGGCATTAAATTTTTGTTCTACAGTCATCTCCCAATCAAGATAAACATCACCATCATACTGGCCCAAAAACGAAGGAATTGAAAACTTAATTTTAGCATACGGGTCATCTGGAGCATAGTTACCATGTGGACGATGATTGTAGTTATGGAAACCACCCATACCTTGAGTATTATGGTGCAAATGACATCGTAATCTTGCGGTCCTTGTAGCTGACCTATCCATGGTGCCATCAGCCTTATACACCGTGTCTACATCAAGGACATCGTCAACATCGTGGTTATTAGTGTTCGTATCATTGGTCTTGGGGGCGGTCTCCAACACGACAACCTGATCGGTTAACTTAGAAACCCGCTTCTCCAACCGCTCGATGCTTTCTCCGATGTGAAGCTTGCTGACCGCATCATTAATAGCTCTGGTGATCGTCTCTGCCAAATCACTCTGAGCAGCCTGCAAAGCCTTCTGGAGCTGCTCTTGGCTCACGCACCCAGCAAATTGTGAGGGTGAAGCCATCTCTCTATCGTCACTTCCTGCCATCACAAATGCCAAAACAGGAAAGAAACAGTGAAGGTTATCCCTACAAAACAGCTAAGCAGTGGTGCCTCTCAACACAGCAAAAGGAAACTCCTTACAAAGCTCTTGCAAAGTTCTAAAAAACAAAGCAAAGGATACCAGGGAGGTGTGTTCCACGATTGCAAGGGTCACAAAAGAACCTATGTGCTGTCCAGAAGAAATATGTAGAGCTAGGAAGGCCAAACATATATATGTGAGTGGGACACAAATCGAAAACAGATAGTAAAGCTGAATAAGTGCCCAAGTAACTTGTCCGTAGCTTCTGGTCTAAGTATATCCTAGAACAGTAGTGATAGCAAAGTAGAAACAAGGAGACAAAGGCACACAGGCAATAACAGGGGGCTAAGTGCAAAACAGCCAAATCTAGAAATTTCAGGGGGCTAGATGTAGCACTAGTAGAAATCCCAAATTTCTTTTTTTTTTTGATTTTATTTTTTTGATATTTTTCTCCAACTCACTAAGAATGGGGGAGAATCCACAAAAAATTTCAACTCAAACAGAGGTAGGATGTGACCTACAGAAAATTTTGAAGTTGCAGAAAACGTGAGGTTTAAACTTAAATCAATTTTTTCTTTATCTTCCCGATTTTTTTGAATTTTTTGACAAGGGCACACAGGGCATAGACGAGTGTGGGTATGCTCAACTTTGAGTCAAGAATCTCCTGTAAAAATTTCAGACAAAACAGACAATCGAGCAAAAAGTTATGCCTGTTTAACCGAAGGGGGGGTCGGAGTCGGTTTTCCAGAAACCCGAGTTGGGTTAGGGGTCGGGTTTGGCATCGGGTAAGATTTTTTTTTGGCGGCGTGGATGCAGCAGAAAGTGGAATTTGTGGGGATTGGTCCGAGGTGTTTGAGGGTGGGTTTAGGGTGGGATTAGGGTGGGTGTATCGATCAATTTACCCTAGCACACAAAGCCGATAGAACAGAGGATGGTGAAGGGGATGGCGGCTAGGGTTGCAAGGGAAACACTACTGATGACAAAAACACAAACTAAACGAGCGACTAAAAAAGAACTAGGGCACAAACTCAACACTACGGACTCTGAAATTGAAATATGCAAAGGCTAAACACGTGGTTATGGGCGAAGGGGAAATTTTTTTTTTGGCTATTCTATGGATGATAGGATGAACACAAAATCAAATTAACTAAGGGTAGTGCAAACCTGACGGTGCACCTGAAGCTCTGATTGCTACTTGATGTGGACAAGGGTTCCTGATCTTCCGAAAGGTTCTGGATACGTTGATTTGGTCGGAGGCGACACACAAATCGATCCGGCTTCAAAATAACACATTCTAAACCCCGCAATCGCAGCATGACGTCTCCTCTGGTTATCAACCATCCTAAAACGATTGACCTCGCTAAGAAGGCTAATCCCTGCCTGTGAATCAAGAACACAAGCAAGAACAAAGAAGAAGGCAACACAATTGCAGATGTATTGTGAATCTCACGAAGTTGGGGCCTCACAAACCGTGATGACGGCGAAACTATTATGAACAGAATAATCTAAGCAAAACCCGAATCCTAATGGTGAAGCAGCGGCTGTATATGAAGACCCTAGGATCATGCAAGACCCTCTGGATGCGCCCCTATTTGGGCTCAACTAGATACAAAGCCCAAAGGCCAAAAACAGGCGACACAGCACCGGAACAGATTCTGGACCCTCTCTTGTTTTGACGATTCCCGATGACTCTTGATGAATTTTGATATGGGACCGGCGGCATTGGAAAGGTCTTCTTATTATCTTTCCGTGCATATGTAGAACGTCCAAATCCGGGTCCGTCTGCATCCTGGGCCTCCATTTTAGTGAAGACTTGTCCTGAGCTCCAAAACAGACTCGAAGTCAGTTTTGGTTGGGCCTCCACCTTGGCTTCCACGTCCTTGCTGGTCCTCCACATCTCCAAGTCCTTCTCCCATCATCTCCTTATCCTCTCCATGGTTCCTAATTACAATATAATCATTAGGTAGCAAACCATTCTCAAAAGTGACATATAATAAAAAATGTAGGAACGAGTTCACCTCTAAATTTAGTCGTCGTGCACGAGCTCTAGTCATTGGACCTTCCAAGTCCAGAATTGGAGGAGTGTTGCATGTATCTATAGGAGTGATGTCCTCATCAGCTAGCTTAGCATACCAAGTTCCAACTATCCGCTCCAATGCCAGAGGAAAAGCTTTGGCCTTTACTGCATCGTTGCCCCTAGCTGATTCGACAGCTGTCTCATATCTCCTGAAAAACTCTCTTGGATCAGAGGTCCCTGCAGATACTGGAAGTTTAACCGAAGCTAGCCTCACGGTCCATTGCAACGCCTGTAACTCTGCTGCCAGAGGAGAGTTAGGATCTACTGGTTGCACTGGGTGAAGGCTTTCGGTCGAGTGTGCCGTTGCCCCTTCATCACGAAACTCCTCACACACCAGAGCCCGATTTTCTGGGATCCTGCCTTTTCGAAGGACCTCTAGCTGCCGGCTCAGTTGCTCCAGCCGCCTCCTAGCCACTTCAATTCTCTGGGCATAGCCAGCCTCTTGCTGCGCAAGATTTTGCAGAGCCTCGGCATGCAATATCTGCTCTTCGGCTACTCTCCGCTGCCTCTCGACCTCCTGTTCCATCAGCCTCACATTTTCCTCCTCTTACAACGCATCTTCCTGCTGCTTTCTGATACGCTCCTCGGCCACTCGACTCGCGTATTCTGCCTCCTCTCGAGTGAGCTACCCCTCTGTGATCTCTCCCTCAGCAACAACTTCTTCCCCACCTTCATGAACCATGTCAGACACATCCTCGATAGGCCCTTTGGCTTCTTCTTCTCGAACTGGACATGCTCCGGCTGCCACTGATGTCTCCGCTAGCGCAACTTCCACTGCCGCCCTGCTTCGTGTCGTTGCCTGCTGCGACAAACCCAAAGCAGGCGGTCTCTTGCCGCCGGCCATGCTACATGCTTTAATTTTCAATTCCCCACAGTCGACACCATCTGTTGTGGTTACAAGTCCAGAACAAACATGTAGTGGGCTAGCCGAGGGCATGCCACGCAGGCCTGCTAGGCCAAAGGCCCCTCGGTCTAGCTTTTGGGAAGGGAGAACAAGACTGAGTTGTAACATGGTGCCAGAGGGCCAGGAGTTGTGCCCTTTGGAGAACAAACTTGTATTATATGGTCCCTTCCGTACAAGAAGGTTCGGGTGGTAGAGAAAGGTCTTGTCCCGGTCAGAGCTGTACGTGAGGATTTATAGATCCATGCTCATCTACCCCCGGGTGTGTTTACATATTTGCCCCGAGCTTTACATTACACATCTTACTGGTTGACCTAAGGGTATTCTAGTACTTCAATCTTCATTCGGTACATGCCCCCGGTGGTCACTCTCTAAATCTTGCATCTGGGGCCCGCCATGTTGTACCGCCTTCGCCTGTACCAGCCTTCGGGCGCCTACTGGGCCGATGGCCCTTTGGGTCGTTGGTTCGCCTGCGCCTTGTTGCTTGCTGATGGGTTGCTTTCTGGCCCTGGGGAGACAAAGGGGTGGGCTTTCCCCCAACACTTTTATAATCAACATGATGTCCATTCGATGGTTAATAGCGCTGCTTGAAAGGTTCCTTAACTTTCAAGCGATTGAAACTTATTGGAAGGTTCAATTTTTTTTATTTGATGAAATGTTCCGTCCAAACTCTAGGCACGTGTGGGTGAAAATTTTTCACGAGCCCGCCTAATTCAACTCAGCCACTCCAAATTAATGTGGTTTGGCCCGAGCCACCTATTCAAAACTTACAGCGGCATCACAAAACAAGAAAACTCACAGCCGCTGCCACCACTTTGCATAATCTTTTGGAGTCAGACAAGGAGAGATGGCTGGTTGCTGCGTGGCATTGCTCTGAGCACTAACCACGCAACTTCCGCCACCATAGATATCTCCGACAACCGATCCACCGACTCTGGCGCAGCTACGAGATGACGACGAGACGTTGAAGCAGTTCACGTTGATCCAGCAAGCGAAAGATGAGTAACTTGCACTTGCTATAGTTTGTCGGATTTTCTAGATTTTAGGCGCCTGAAAAGTATGTAGTACTCTTATAGAACTGCTTAGACATCAAGAGATGTCCCTACTATTGACATTATTTATGTACACATGCACAGCTCCCCCCCCCCCCCCATTGAGTGGTGAAACATGGGCTTTAGCAGTCGAATGCATGGGAAGAAACAGGGAACATCAAACCTACCGGGGTCATCTATACGAGAATCTATTGACATTTGACGGCCTTATACAATTGAAACACAAGCTTGGTTATAGTGCGCGGGACTACTACTACTACAAGAAGGGAACTAGAAATAGCTCAACAAGTCTCGAGGCATTTGATTTGCCAGTTCATTTGGAAGAATTAATTGATTGCATCGGTGCTGAGAAGATAGTTAGGATGTTATTGACAACATATGATGAATATACTAATGGAGACGTTAGCATTACACCCCTGAAATGAGTAAGGGAGTCCGAGTCCGATGAGGATGATGATGAGGATGGTGATGATGATAGTCTTGGTGATGACCAGAATGTTGATGCTTACAAAGATTGGCTTCAGAAGCAAGGATCTGATACAGCTATACATGTTCTTTTTGTACTTCACAAACCACATGTAAACTATATTTTTTCTCCTATTTGACGTAGTCCTATTGTTGGTATCTTGAAGGTCTTTGCGATGTAGATCTGGATGGTTCAATTGCAGCATACACTGTATGGCTGAAGGAGAAAGGCCTCCTGAGAGACATAAGTAACTCTTTTCTAATTCTGACTTCTTGTTCTATAAACATGTTTTTTCCTTTAACTAAGACATCAATATTTGCAATGTTTTAGTGTGTTATAACAATTATAGGGAGCCAACACAAGTAGATGGTGAGGGCACTGGTTGCAGCGGATCAGGAGGAAAAGAATGGCCAATTCATGCTAGGAGAATAAAGAAGAAGGCAAAAGGTTATATATATACACTACAAGAGAATTGACTTGTAGTGACATTTTCTTTGTATAGTATAGTCATTATTATTATGTCTCTAGACACGTATAGAGGCATTTTCGAAAATGCCTCATACATGCCTTGCCATGCATTGTCTCAACAAATGTAGTGACACTTTATAAATCGTCTTTATGAAATTAGTGACAACTTTGTAGAGGCATTACACAATGCCTCAATAAACTTAGAGGCATTATTAATACAGTATTTAACTATGTGGAAAAAAATACAATGTTGATGTGAAGTTTTGAACTCAAGACCTCATGGTGAAATAACAACATGTTAAGCTTTGCTAGCCAACTCACCTACCCATGATATTACGTATAGTCAGAGTTTATTCTTAAGAAGTGCTGCAAACTAGTGAAATAATGCCACTAGAAAAGCATAAGATGCCTCTAGTAATGTCTCTACAAGATATAGACATTTTAAACATGTCACAAAAATGTCTCTATGCTATTTATTTTCAGACACTTTGCAAAATGCCTCAAACAATGCCTCGATTGTCAATGTGACACATTATTTTTCTAAATTTTCAAAAAATATGCCTCTACTTTTGAGACAAATTCTAAAGTGCCGTAAAAAGATGACTCTACAACATATATAGAGGCAATTAGAGAAGTGCCTCTAACAAAGTGTCACTATGAGAGGTTTTTGTTGTAGTGATATATGATTGTTAATGTCATAGCATTAGGCCTGAAAACTTGTAGTTTGGTACAGACACTGTATCTCATAGCCATTTTGTGGGATACTTGCTTTACGGGTATCCTCACACAAGACTAAGTCGGTAGCCGACCGGGTACTATATCAACAAGGAAGCTGACCGACTCGGCTTGTAGCACAAGACATGTAGAGATAGACTTTCTATGTAAATCCTAAAGGGTTATGACTAGGACTCTTCATGTACCCCCCTGCCGATCGGATATATAAGACGGCAGGGTACCCCCCATCGAGGGGGGTTAGCGACAGAACAACACAAGTTTTACAACATCAATACAATACATAGAACATAGGACGTAGGGTTTTCACTCTCATCGAGAGGGCTCGAACCTGTATAACTTGGCGTCTTGTGTTACCATCGTAGTTATTAGTCTCGACGTAGCCCTATACATTTACTGTCGATCTCAAGCTTCGACAGTTGGCGCGCTAGGTAGGGGACAAGGCTCGCCAGGATTATCCGTCGACTAAGATGGACAAAATTCCCATCATTCAGTACTCGCCGGACATCAAGATCTCCTTTGGATTGCTCGACTTCGCAGTCGACGACAATGGAGCCCTAGGTTTGGAAAACCACAGATCTGACTCGGATAGCCGTCTCTATGGCGTGATCACCGAGTTCATCTGGCATGATCCCCGCATTGGTTCCACTCAGATCTAAGGAAGAAGGTCCTTCCTTTGGGAATGATTCAGAATCGGATCGGTCTTTTGATGTGGACTCGGTTGGATCCGCTTACCCATATCCCCATACTGTCAACATGGTGGATATAGCAGATCCCGCGGATGGAGACCAAGATGGTGACCAAGACGGTGAACAAGAAGGTAACCCCGTCGATGGCCACCCGAATCAACTAGCCAAAGGAGGTCAACATGAGGAGAACCCTCCAGTTGATGACTTATCGGTTGTTCAGCACCATCGACCAAGAGGGTCGCGTGGTTCACGCAACGCACGCCAACTAGATCTCACTATGAAGGGCGCGCTTGGGACAACTGAAGCTGTGAGGAAGAACGCGTGATTGGAGAACGGACGACCAACAGGACGACCGACAGAACAACCGATGAGAGGACCATCAAGATCCTCCTCCAAGAGACATCCGTGATGACCGTCATCGACATGACGATCGGGATCAGTGCGATAACGATGATAATGACCATTGGCGACATCGTCATGACGATGATGTTGGTCCGCGACACGGCCGCCGTCCAACTCCGTCCCCAGACTGGCATAGGTGGTCGAGGATGCCTACCGACAACTAGATTGATGGCATCAAAGCTTACATCCCTAGGCTTCGCATAGCTTGATAGCCAAAAGGATTCAAGCCGGTCCCCATCAAAAAATATGATGGTCAGACCAACCCCCGAGAGTGGCTGCAGCTCAACAGCACGGCGATTCGGTCGGCTGGAGGTGATTCCTACGTAATGGCTAATTACCTTTCGGTCTGCCTGGATCCAGCCGTCTGGATATGGCTCACATCTCTTCCAGAGGAGTCAATCACATCTTTGGGAGACCTCAACAGGAAGCTCATAAAAAGCTTCCAGGCTACATGCAATCGACCGGGCAACCACTTCGACCTCACTCGAAATAAGCAGAAGACCGATGAACCTCTTTGTGACTACATCAAGCAATTTTGTGCCAAGAAGACTGAGATCCCCAATGTCCCGGACCAACAAATTATTGCTGCCTTCCAAGGAGGGATCCACAGTGATGATTTGGTTCGTGAGATCGGTCGAAGGAATCATGACCTCAAGCTGACCGCTCAAGAGTGCTTCGAGATTGCTGACAAGTTCACATCTGGTGACTCGGCATTTGATGACATCAGGGGAAAAGGCAAGGAGAATCGGTCGGACAAGCCCGAGTCCTCCAAGAAGGACAAGAAGAGGATGTCTGATAATGTGGTTCACACGGTGGACCGACTTTAGAAGAACCCTCGAACAAACCAACCATCCATGGATGAGCTGCTGAGTGGCTCGTGCCTTTGGCACCCAAAGGGAAACCACAAAGCAAAGGATTGTTATCGACTGAAGGGTTTTGCAATAGCTGCGCTCAAGGCGGCTAAAGATCCCCTGAGGCACAATAGCAAAGACAAGACTAGCACTGGGTGAAGACTAGCGACTGGGTGAAGACTAGCACTGGCTAAAGATCCCCTGAGGCACAATCCGCTGAAGGATGATGGCGACAAGGATGATTCAGGAGAGTTCCAGGAGCCCCGCAAGGAAGTCAACTTCATCTTCGGTGGCCCAGATGCCTAGGTGTCCAAGCGCAAGCAGAAGCTGGAACTTCGGGAGATCAACTCGGTGGAACTAGCTGCACTTCAATTCATGAGGTGGTTTGAGATGCCAATCACCTTTGATTGGTCGGATCATCCTAAGCATATCCCGAACCGGGGTCGATACCCGCTGGTGCTTGCTGCTACGATGAAGGAGGTAAAGTTCAACAAAGTTCTCATTGATAGAGGAAGCAATTTGGACTTAATCTTCACCAAGACTCTTAAAGATATTGGTCTGTTAATCAATGATCTTCAGTTGAGTTCTTCACCTTTCCATGGGATTGTACCTGGCAAGACTTTAGTTCCTATTGGACAGGTCAGTCTGCTGGTCACCTTCGGTACCTGTGAGAACTTCAGGACCGAGCACATTCTCTTCCAGGTGGCGGATTTTGACTCGGCATATCATGCTATCATCGGTCAATCGGTGATGGCTAAATTCATGGCTATCCCACATTATCCAAATCTCACCCTCAAGATGCCAGGCCCGAATAGAATAATCTCCCTCCACTCTGATCTTTGGAATTATTTTGATTGCGATGTACAGAGTTGTGAGATGGCCAATAAATAATTGATACTGTCTAACCAGAAGGAGATCTAGCAGGCAGTCGGCATGGAGGAGCAGACTGGAGCAGCGGTTCCAACAAAGAAGCCTACCAAAGACAAGATTTAGACCGATGACTTCGAAACCATGGAAATCATGTTTGATCCTGAGGACCCCGATAAGGTAACTTATGCTGGGGCCAACCTCAACGAGAAATAGGAACTCACGCTCACTCTTTTCCTCCAGGAAAATAGGGACATCTTTGCATGGAAACCATCTGATATGTCGGGAGTTCCTAGGGAAAAGATTGAGCATGAGTTAAGGGTACCCCCTGGGGCTACCCCCGTTCAACAGAGGCTTAGAAGATTCACACAAGACCGCAAGGACGCCATGAAGAAGGAGGTAGTTAGACTATTAGATGCTAAGTTTGTAATGGAGGTGTATCATCCTAACTGGTTAGCAAATCCAGTCCTTGTACCCAAGAATAATAAAGAGTGGAGGATGTGTGTTGATTATACCGATCTCAACAAGGTCTGTCCTAAAGACCCCTTCACTCTTCCTCGTATTGATCAGATTGTAGACTCAACAGCCGGGTGTGAGCTCTTAAGCTTTCTGGATGCCTATTCAGGCTATCACCAGATCCCACTGAAGGTCCAAGATCAGATCAAAACTTCGTTTATAACGCCCTTCGGCGCCTATTGCTATATCACAATGCCTTTCGGTCTGAAGAACGCTGGTGTGACTTACTAATGGGGTATTCAACGCTGCCTTGCTACTCAGATCGGTCAGAAGACCGAAGCGTATGTTGATGACATCGTTGTAAAAACTCGGAACGTCGAGGAACTTATTTCTGACCTGGCAGATACCTTTGACAATCTGAGGCATTATTCAATGAAGCTAAATCCTAAGAAGTGTGTTTTTGGGGTTCCTTCGGGAAAGCTACTCGGTTCCATCATTTCGAAACGAGGTATAGAGGCTAACCCGGATAAAATCAAGGCGATCCTTGGTATGGGGCCACCTAACCCGGATGTACAGAAGCTTACCGGATGCCTGGCGTCCTTGAGTCGCTTTATTTCCCGACTGGGGGTTAGAGGGTTACCACTTTTCTGACTACTTAAAAAGCAGGAGGACTTCGTCTAGACCAAAGAGGCGTAGTCGGCATTGGACGAGTTAAACGTTTACCTCAACAGCATTCCAGTATTGGCGCCTCCGGAGCCAGGAGAAAAACTTCAACTTTACATATCGGCCACAACTCAGGTTGTGAGTACTATTTTAACAGTCGACCGAGAACAAGAGGGACATATTCAAAAAGTACGACACCCGGTTTATTTTGTGAGTGAGGTCCTTGGTGCCTCTAAGGCAAAATATCAATAGATCTTGAAGTTGTTGTGTGCATTGTTGATCACCTCCAGGAAGTTGAAGCATTATTTTCAAGCTCATCCAATGGAAGTCCAGACCTCCTTCGCACTCGGCACAGTGCTGCACAATCGAGAAGCCGAAGGAAAAATCACCAAGTGGGCAGTAAAACTTGGTCAATATACCATTATGTTCGCGCCTCGGTCGGCTATAAAGGGACAAGCATTAGCAAATATTGTTGCCGAGTGGACAAAGATTCAAAATCCACCTACTGCACAAGATATTGAGTATTGGAAAATATACTTTGATGGATCCCTTCAATTACAAGGAGCTGGTGCAGGAGTCGTGTTTATCTCACCCACTAGAGAGAAGCTTTGATATGTCCTTCAGGTGATGTTTCGCACATCCAATAACGCTGCGGAGTATGAAGCCCTTCTACATGGTCTATGCATTGTCACGTCACTCGGCATCAAGCGCCTTGACGTCTTTGGTGACTTGGCTTTGGTCATTAATTAGGTCACTAAGGATTGGAACTTTGTGGATGACAATATGAGTGCTTACTGTCAAGAAGTAAGGAAGCTCAGAGACAAATTTGATGGATCAATGTTCATGCATGTTCTTCGAGACAATAACCAAGCGGCCGATGAATTAGCCAAGATGGGATCAACCCGGTCTATGGTCCCGCCAGGTGTTTTCTTACACACTCTAGATTCCCCCATGATTTCTCCTCGGTCGGATGTATTAATGAGTGTTGTTACTGATCTTGTTGGTGATGACAACATGGAGACCGATTGGCGCGACCCACTCATCCAATATTTTGACAAGGGAATGCTGCCTTCGGATCCTAATGAGCAACGAAGGTTGGAGACCCAATGCCGAGGATATCTGTTGGTGGGAGACCAACTCTATAAAAGAGCAGGTTCAAACATCTTGATGAGATGCATCTCAATATCAGAAGGCCAGAAGTTGGTAGATGAAATTCATTCTGGGATATGTGGCAATCATGCGGCTTCTAAGACTTTGGTCGGCAAAACTTTCCGACAAGGGTTTTATTGGCCCACGGCGGTCAAAGACGCACACGAGGTCATTCAGAATTGTGAAGGTTGTCAATTCTTTGCTCAACAAACGCATGTGCCTTCACAGCAACTTCAGATGATACCTTTGACTTGGCCCTTTGCTGTCTAGGGGCTTGATATTGTCGGTCCTTTCAAGAAAGCGCCAGGCGGGTTCACTTATCTATTCGTTGCTACTGATAAATTCACCAAGTGGATCGAAGCAAAGCCAGTCGGCAAGATAACATCGAAGAAGGCAATCGAGTTTGTCAAGGATATCTTCACTTAGTTTGGGGTTCCTCATGATATCATCACCGATAATGGCACTCAATTCACGTCAGTGGAGTTCCGTGACTTTGTCGATGAGATGGGAATAAAAATCCACTTTGCATTAGTGGCTCATCTGCAAAGCAATGAGCAGGTCGAACAGGCCAATGGTATGATTCTTCAAGGATTGAAACCGCGGATATTCGACAAACTTAAGCCTTATGCCGGTTGGTGGGTCAAAGAATTGCCTTCAGTTCTTTGGGGGCTTCGCACAAACACTAGTCGGATAACTGGTCAGTCACCTTTCTCATTGGTCTACGGCTTAGAGGCTATGTTGCCGATCGAGGTCAGCCTCGTTTCGGCACGGGTTCAGGCGTCTACTGAACAACTTTCTAAGGAAAACCGAGAGATCAATTTGATTGCAGCAGAGGAGTTGCGTGATCGCACTCTATTTCGGTTGGCACTTTACCAGCAAGGCTTGCATCGATATTATGATAAAAAACATGCGTAATAACCACTTCCCAGTTGGAGATTTAGTGCTTCGCCAAGTGTAGTCAACAAAGAACCAGCATAAGCTTTCTCCAAAGTGGGAAGCACCATATGTGGTAAAGGAAGTCGCTCGCCCAGGGGCTTACCGACTGATGTATGAAGACGGCGATGATATACCAAATTCCTGGAACATAAATCAGCTATGTCGTTTCTATACTTAGTTATTCTTTTGTATACTTATACATTATTTCTGAATGAAACTTCGGTCTTTTTGATGAAAGATTTTTGATGATTTTCATTCTATATTGTCTTGATTCCTTAATTCATTTTATTAGACAATTGAGCCAGGGGGCTAGTAATAATGTCCCACCTTAGTCTAACCTTATTTTGGTTTTGGACTATTTTTTGACCGATTTCTTCTCTTTGAATATGGTCTTCATTTTCTTGGTCTAATGTCTATACATTATGGTTATACACTTTATACTACACATCATACTACCACTACACTAAACCCAGAGCCAACGTGCGAGAGGTCATGTGTCGATTGGTCGACTCTGCTTGTTATGTGGTTATGAGTCACAACCTAATATGTTAAGGCAGACTGATACAATTTAAGTTTCTCAATGATAGAAACATACTTATGATATTTTTACCAATCTTTTAAAGATGTTAAGCATGAAACTAGTTTTTATACAGGTAACATTGTTTCATTACATAGATATTACTAATGTTCTTTAGCATTGCAGGATTTACAACTCCTTTGAAGGAGAGGAAGAGTCAGCTCGTAGCTCAACTTCTAGAGTTGCTGGAGGAGTAGGCACGGCCGGATTGATCTCTATGTTGTCGACCAAGGATCGGGAAGTCTCCAGCATGGAATCCAAGAGCAGCTGGCATTGGTCATCGGTCAAGTCTGGGTTGAAGCCCTCCTTGATCTTGTCCAATGGCAGAGCAAGAGACAAAGATTGGCAAATTTCCAGAACCTGACTCCCGACCTCGATCGCCACTCGTTGAGTGTTATGAGCGATAGCTTCCGATGCATGCTCCAGCAAGTACTCCAAGGATTGTCCAGTCTGCTCCACTCGGTCGGCATGAACATAGTCCATTGCCTTTCGAGCAGCATAAGATAGAGCTACGAGTGATGATTTTTGGTCAGTATGTTCAAAAGAGGATTCAAGCAGATTTGAGAAATAATGAAGGGCTTACTGGAAATTTTACATTTGAAGGATTTGGAGGTGCTCTTAGCATCCTCTATCTTGGCGTCAGCTTCCTTCAGCTCCTTCTGCAGTCGAGTGATCTCGGCCTTCTGGTCCTCGACCAACTTGGAGAGGTTTTCCTTCTCAGTATTCAAGGCGTTGACAAACTTTGCTGATTGGAAGTCAACTTCTCCAGGTCGGCAATCTTCTAGTCATGAGCTAAAGACAAACATTTGAACTTTTAGCGCTAGAGTGATTAGTTGATTATTTAAACACAGATGGTGAGTGATCTTACCAGCTATATCTGCATGGCCTTGGTTTGAGGCCTTGGTCATCTCTCTTTGGTCGGTCTTACAGCTGTTCAATCTCCTTTTGTGGTTTGGCGAGCTGCTGACCGTTGACTAGCATAACACTAGCAATGTGTTAGTCTTAAACTTAAAGACATGAAGACCGAAGAGTTTAGGACATACCAAAAGTTTCGGCTTCAAGGTATTCCACCCTAGCATGTTTCCTTTCTACAAGAGCATACATTTTCTATATACAGAAAGGGGTTAAGCTTAAGGATAAGATTGAGACAAAGCTAAAGCAGAGTATTGAAGTACCTTGTTAGCTCCTCGATGTTGGTGCATAATTTCCATGTCCTCCACTTCAGGCCAACCGAGTATATCTGCAGACAATGTCGCCTTACCTTTGTCAATAGGTGAAGGGACGACGGCTGGAGCAGGTTGGGGTGCAGGTGCCTGAATGAAGACAGGAATTGTCTTGTCAGACGGCTTATCCACCTCGGTCGGCGTGTTTGATGACTTGCCGACCGGTTTGGGCAGATCAGTCAGACGAGGAGGGGGTCCTGACCGAGTGGCTTCGGACTCTTGGGCACTTTGCGAATCACTTGTCCGACTACTGTCAAAACAAAGATGTAGGAAATTAAAATGTGTTATGGATAGCAATAAGAGACAAGGAGTATAAGGATAAAGAATTAACCTGGGAGCCTTCTTCAGCTTGATTCGGCACATCCTCTTCTTTGAAGAAGTCGAGTGAAAATCAATCTCCTTCCTCTTCTAGGCAGATTTTCTTGCCTTGTCGGTTTGTTCCACTACCCCAGCATCACTCTAAGTTTGGCTTGAGGGTTTCGACTGGCTTGAAGGTCGGTCGGGGGGAGTAGGGGTGGGTTGACCAGCATAAGCAGACGACATTTCTTCATCATCACCCTGATCCTCAACATATTGCCATCGGCGCTCAACAGTCTGCTACACTAGTTGACTGGGGGGAGGCAGGGTGACAACTGGATCAACACGTTCTAGTTGAGCACCAGCAGAAGAGCTTGAGCCTCCAGTGCTGGTCTACTGTGGCTTCTCAACATAATCCGGTCCCTCGGTATTGGTCAGAGGCAGTAGAGGATGGGATATATAAGTATCTAGAACCTACGCAAGAATCAAGACATCAAGACAAGAAAATAAAGGATTGCTCAAAGCAGACTGAGGCTTACTCGAGCTCCCATAGTGCCCTTGTTATACGCCTTTCTGATCAATGAGTCATCCTGAAGGATATCCCCTTCAAACATTTTTGATAGGAGTTTCTTACAAAGTTCACCATTCGGCGGGTTGGGCACCTCCCTGGTTTCATCATTATTAACATAGTTCCATGCCGGGTGACTTTGAAGCTTCAGGGGCTACACTCTACATACTACAAAGCTTTTGGCGATGGTGATTCCGTCAACACCTTCAGCCTTCAAGTCAGCTATCTTCTTCAGCAGAGTGACCACCTGGGGGTCGGTCGGATCAGGCTTCTCAGTCCATTGTGCTAGGGGAATTGCCTTGGCACCAGTGAAGTCGGCAAGAACAGGGGGAGGGTTGTCACAGTAGAACCACTCATCCTTCCTGTTCTTGTTTCCAGTCTTCAACGACACATTGATGTAGGCCTCCTTCTTGTGCAACTGGAAGCCAATGCCGCCTATAGCTACTTGATTGTTCTTGGTTGGCAGTGGTCGGAGGACGAACAGATGGTGAAATAAATTGAAGTGGGGAAGAATGCCCAAAAATGCTTCGCACATGTGCACGAAGATGGTGATGTGAAAAATGGAGTTGGGATTAAGGTTGACAAGCTCAATCCCATAAAAGAATAGGAGCCCACGCAAGAAGCTGTAGCAGGGGACTCCAAAACCATGCTCGAAGAATGAGCGGAACACAACAATCTGTTTATGAATGGGGATGGGGCAAGATTCACGGGGTACCTTCCTAAACATGCTCTAGAAGGATGCCGTCGACCACCATCTGGTTCATATCGACTTGGGAGAGGTTGCTCTTCAAGAACTTCTGAAGCTGCTCCAGAATGTGGATCTCCGATGAAGAGGACGCGACGGTAGTGGAAGTTGCTGGAATCGAGGTGGAAACCTTCTTGTGACCCATGATGATTGTTTTGGGTGCGGCGGATCAAGTGCTGAACCCTAGCGGAAGCTTGGGGGCTAAGTACGGTGAGATCTACGACGGCTGGAAGCAAAGGCGCTAACCCTAGCTGGAAAGCGGAGGATTCGCTGAGAGCAGCGGAGGCGCGAGGAAGATGAAGAGTTCGTACGCAAATGCAACGTGGACTGAGGGTCAACTTGACGCTGCCCTTTTATACTCCCACTTTTTGACCTAAGGGTCCCATGGGCCGGGATGGACTGTACAGTGACACTACTTTTTGATTAATTAGAAGATTAATTAATGGTCTTATGTTTAGGATCTAAAACCTTGAGAAGTAAAACTCGGGGGCTTCTTTGACGAGAAGCATTTGAAAAATGTTTAACCATATGTATATGATTTGATGATCATGTAGCAAAGGACTTGATGGTCATATGGATATAAGTTCAAAGGTTACGGTATTGATTGAAGTCAATAACCAAATTGCCATAATTGGACTCATGAATAGCTAGAGTGGCTAATTATTAGGGAAAGGCTATATTATGATTGATGTCATTTAGCTTAATACCATTATATGATTGATGTCATATTGATTCACATGAATTGAATATGATTGATATCATAAAATTCAGACTGACCAGTCACTCGGACATAGTGTATATCACTTGGCCTTTTTGATAATCGGTCGGCAAGGTTGAAACCTTACAAAGTGAGCCACTGGTTTAATGACCAGAGGTCTATTAGACTTAGACTTGATGGTTTGAGTAAAATACCTACAAAATAATAAGAGCTAATATGATTAGACCCTTGCATTATTTGTCAGTCTCCAAATTATACAAGAGTCAGGGGCTACACCTGATCAGGTGCACCTGACTGATGCACCAGATCTATCAGGAACTTCAATAAAGAGGTCTTCCTAATTTATGAACAACATTGAAGATCACTTTGAGAATCAAAGCTCAAAATCAGGAAGCACTCGAGGGCTGCTGTGGGATACTTGCTTTACGAGTATCCTCATACAAGACAAAGTCGGTAGCCGACCGGGTACTTAATCAACAAGGAAACCGACTGACTCGACTTGGAGCGCAAGGCATGTAGGGATAGACTTTCTATGTAGATCCAAAAGGTTACGACTAGGACTCTTCATGTACCCCACTACCGACCGGATATATAAGGCGGTAGGGTACCCCCCATCGAGGGGGGGTAGCAACAGAACAACACAAGTTTCACAACATCAATACAATACATAGAACACAGGACGTAGGGTTTTTACTCTCACCGAGAGGGCCCAAACCTGTACAACTCGGTGTCTTGTGTTACCATCATAGTTCTTAGTCTCGACGTAGCCTTATACATTTAGTGCCGATCTCAATCTTTGACACATTCGTTTTATGATTATTAGGAAATGGCAAGATTGTCGGTAGTGGTACATGAAAGGTGTAGCTGCACTTGCCAGGAGATATAAGGCTAGTGTAGTGAAAATGTAAATTGAATTTTTGCCAACTTTGGGTGGTCCCTGTGGAATAAATAGACATGCATTTGTGGATGAAGTGGTTACGTTTACAAGGACAAAGACTCCAATAATTGGAGTTGGACAGTGGATGTTAATATGGTATGTTAATTTCCTTGTAGATGCCAAGGAAAAGATATTGAAGATTGTGCAAGAGCGCTACAAAGGATGGAGATCCATTTTTAGTAATACATGTAAGGCATACAAGAGTTATGATCCCAGAATAAAGCATAAGCCTGAGGACCTGGACATTGTAGAGTGGCACTATTTAATCAAGTACTTTGGAACTCCAAAGTTCAAGGTAACACAATGTTCATTTCTTGTAGTCCAAAGGCTCCAAGGTAATAACTTGTGAGTCTCTTTTTCTCATTTGTTTGGACAAGTGGGATGAAATCCTCTAATCTTGATTTTGTGGTAAATAGTTTCAATCATAGGTATGTGAATGGTAAATTTCTCACATTACACCAAACTGTGTTAGCCAGGACCTCCATTCTGTCATTGCTAACATTTAGTACAACTATGATTAGTAGCCATGTAACCATGCATGTCCCAAGTAGGCAGGGATGAAAGTGTGTTGTATTGTCCATTATTAGGAGCGTATCATCTGCATATTGAACTATTGGAAAGTCCTAGCCTTCTATATTTTGCGGTGGTAGTTTGAGTTTCCTAACTGTAATTGTTAACTTTTCGCAAAAGATCGGCAGCCAGAACCCTATGAATTGTAAGGAAATGAAAAATATGCATGTAGTGGGTTTGAAGCCTTTCTCTCAGTGTAGTTGGGAAATGGTAGACATTGTCATGACTGTTCTCTACTTGTAACCCGTTAATCTGATATATTAGTGATGTGTACGCTTGCATTTGTAGAGAGATATAGAAACTGGTGCTGAGCCAGACCCTATGGAACTCTTTAAGGGTACTCACACGAAGCATGGACAATGGTCAAATGAGATGTCTGAAAGTATTTATGTGAGTGCTATAAACTTTGTGAACTAATTTACTTTTTGTCACAAGATTACGTATATTGATCACATACATTTGTTTCTTTTCCTCAGAGCAATGCAGCCAGGAGATTGCATATGGATGAATCATCTGAATTGGGTTGTGACGAAGCAAGAAGCAACACATCTGCATGTGGTAAAGAGGCCCTTCTTCTCAAGCAATCGTACATGGAAACAACCGGCACCAAATCAAGTAGGTTACATGGCCAAGGTTACATGTTGCATAATCTAAATAAAAAGCAAACTGCTTAAGGAAAGAGTCCAAGAACAAGCTTATGAGCTTGAGCAACTAAAAGAGCTTCTTTCAAAGCAAGGTGCCGACAAGAAAAAAGAGGAGGAGCGACTCATGGCCAAACTTCAAAAAAAATTGTTGCAAGAGTTCCCAACAATGTTTCCACAAAACTGTAATCCAGAGGTAATTAACACTCTCATGCCCACCCTTAGATCTGAAAGATTTTTTTTTGCATCTGTTTTTGGTATTTTTCTCCTTTGGCCCACCCAAACCAGCCCGATAGCATTTGGCCCAACCTAGAGCTTGGGCCTAGCTCTGCCACTGCCAAGCTCCGGTTTTCCTATATCTAGCGCGCGCTACGTGGAGCTTCCACGTAGTGCGCTTTAGTTTCGTGCTAAAACGGCCCAAGAGGGTGAGAATGGCCCATTAAGAGCACTGGTGGGCTGCGGGGGTGAGTGTGGGCTGGAATGAAGAACAAACGAGCAACACGTGTCATGCAGTGAATGGAGCAACAAAATTCAAGTTTAGTTCAAATTTCAAATAGATTTTTCTCTCAAACCATAACTCTGTTATCGATTTCGTTTAAGTCATTATACTTTCTGTAATGAATTAAAAAAAAAGATCCTACACGCATATGTTCTTTCAAAATTTTAAAATTATGATTTGGAAATTTTGAATTTCATGCATTGTTCTAACAATACAAATCAACTGTTCTCATATTTTATATTTTTTGAATTAAATGATTTTATTTTTTTAAATTGTTTCAGCAGTGAAACTTAGTTGTTCCAATGATGAATATCGACCATTCTAATGGTAATAGTTCATAATATATAAGCAAATGAGCTCGTGGGCCTTAATGGGCCGCTCTACGTGTATAAGAAAATGAGCTCGTGGGCCTTAATGGGCTGCTCTACATGTAAGCTACATGTAGCGCGGCCTGCATATAGGAAGTACCAGCCAAGCTCTGTTGCCAATTAAAGATTCATAATGCTCCTGAAAGTTTATGAAATTGATCACATAGATTATAGTCGAAATCTGGACTGCTTTTAAATTTGTCATATTACATAATTTGTTCACTATTTTGTAATCCACTAGATTAATTAATCTAGCTTAATTAATCTACTAAGAAAATGAACATGGTAGATTAAAAGGTTAGATGAATTAATCTAGAGGGCAGATTATTATAATCCAATAAACTCCTCAATAGGTGCTTATTTTGGTAAAAGACCCTTACAACTCATGTTATGGGCTATTTCTTCCCCTACAACTACTTGATCCAACTTAAATAATCTAGAAAACAAACACCACATTCAGATTAATTAATCTAGTTAAAATAATGCAGATTAAATAATCTAGTGATATAATCTAGATAAATTAATCTAGTGAGAAAACAAACAGGCCCTAACACTCGCATGCCCACCCATGATCTGAAAGATACATTTATTTTTTTGCATCTATTTTTGGTATTTTTTCTTTTGGCCCACCAAAACAAGCCAGATAGCATTTGGCCCGACCTAGAGCTTGGGCCTAGCTTCGTCGCTGCCCAGCTCTGTTGCCAATTAAAGATTCATAATACTCCTGAAAGCTTCTGAAATTGCTCACATAGATTATAGTCGAAATCTTGACTGTTTTTAAATTTGTCATATTACATAATTTGTTCTCTGTTTTGTAATTAGCAGGCTGCTACCAATGAAACCAGCATTGCATTAGGGACCAGTGAAGGGATAATTGCAGAGGAGACCAATAAAGGGACGAACAGGACCACTGAAGGCATAATTGCAGAGGAGGCCAATGAAGTGACGAACAATGTAATAAGCTGCAATACAACAGAACCTGAAGCTAGGAACACTGAGGACAACATTAATGCATCACCAGTGCATAACAGTCGAACACTCGAGTCGGAGCAGGTAATGGTTTTGAACAAGTATGGCAATCATGATGATGTGGTGTTTGGATTATAGCTAACAATATTCCAATGCCTTTATACCAGATTGAGACAAGAAGCATTATCACAACACAAAAGGAAAATATTCTGGCTCGCAAACCAAAACCTACCAAGCTGTCAAAGAATTTGGCGAGAATATCGTGATCATGAGCCATCAAAAAATTTCATATCTCAAAATGAGCTGATAATTCTAAGTAGAACGCGAGGAGGCAAAAGGAATCAGCATGCATGTAAGAACTGGAAATAGACCTTCTAATTGCCTTAATTTTTATCAATGCATTTCTATATAGCTCCACAAGTTGTAATTCTCATCTCACTAGAAACCCTATATGTCTCTTATTTGTGCAGGAATATTGAGATTTGGTGGGGTGATATACAAGGTTCAGGATTTCCCAGGTGCGAAGCAACCTTAGTGTCTCCCTTCATTGCTTTCATTTCGGCATGTAGAAATTTCTGTGGTTACAATTGCAGTTCTGGATTTGAATGGGTTGTATGAGTGAATACTAGATGGATGTAATTGACAATAATATTGATTTAAGTACGCTTTTCATTTTGTTGCGATACACTAAACGCAGATTGTCATGGCTGATATATTGACGTGATACCCTCTATCTATATAGCAGCGGCTATTATTCCGATGTGATACTCTTTAAACCTAGAGCAACGATAGGTATGTCGTTGCGATTCCCTTTGGTGGTATAGCAACAATACGTATGCCGTTGTGATTCCAACTGAGCCTGTAGCAACGACACGATCGGTGTTGCGATTGCAACTCAAACGTATAGCAACGCGGAGGAGGTTGTTGCAATTTGGGTCAGATATCACGACGAGCACCTGTGTGGCAATTGTGGCATTCGCTACACCTCAAGAGCGTTGCAATATTGCGTATTTGCAACTACGCAACATTGATGCAATAGCCATTATAGCAACAATGCGCGTAGTTGCGAATCTGTCCTACTGCAATGCAGCCGTCGTTGCCACATCACCTATACGCAACACCACATGTCGTTGCAACAAGCCACAGCTACCGCAACAATACAAAAAATCAATGCACTGTGCTATCACAGCGCGACTACTTGCGACGCCTCCCAACGACACGGCATCATTGCGATAGTTTGTTATCGTAACAAAAATACCCATATAGCAACGTTTTCAGGGCCTTGCGACATACCTAAAACCTTGTAGTGGCTAGAATTATTTCCTTTCTCTTTCTAGCACTAACACCTTGCTGTAGTTTTGATTCACAAGAAAAGAAAGGAAAAGAAATAGGCAAAGTGCACAAGAGAAAAAGGCGCAAAGAAAAAGGAAATAGAAAAAAGAAAAGATAAAAATGTAGAATTGCTTGCAGCCTTTGCATCCTTATAGAAAGAAGATCAACAAAGGTCTGAGAGGAGAACGAATGAAACATATAGGAAAGAGTGGACTGTTTCAAATGTTGCAACACTTACATCAAAATCTGAATTACTAGAGGATTGTTGAGAGATATTCTCAATAGTAGATCTAGGTATGCGTATGAGTATGAAAGATCGATGGACACACAAGACGCAAGGTTTAGACAGGTTTGGGCCTCCCGGAGGATAACAACCCAACATCCTGTGTTTTGTTGTGTATTATTCGGGGTGCCCACGAAAGAGCCCCTGCCCCTCCTTATATATCCGGGGAGCAGGGTTACATGGTAAGTGTCTTAGTCGGTTACAACATGATTTCCGACTAGGACTCTATCTCTAATTTTCTATCTCTAGTATTGGCTTGTCGTGTACTCCAAGTAACAATCCGAGTAGTTATCTTCATGGGTCTTTATCTTTATTAGACCCCGGCCCACTCGGCAAAATATCCGAGTGGCGAGGTATCCCTGGTATATATATACCACAGTAGCCCCCAAGCACTTCCCGTATTGAATTGTCGTCTTGGTTTACCTCGACATCTTATGAAATTTGGAAATGCTTTTTTTCTATTAGTCCTTATTCATAAATTCCTGAAAAAGACATAGCCTATGCATATAGCCCCCAACTCAGAAGATTGTTGAAGCTATACCGAAGCAACTTTTGAGTTAAAAAATATCCAATTAATCTTATCCCTCCATAGAAAAGGGCATAATGAGGTCTGAATCTCCCAATTTTATCTTCACAAATTCCATATTTAGCCGAATTTTCTTACTCGCCGAGTGATACAGCACTAAATTGATATTTACATCCCTAATGCTGAAGTGCCCTTAATCCGAATGATTAACGACAAATTTCAATTGTTATAGCCCCCCAAGATTGGTGATGTATCAATAGTGATAATATAACACGGAAACACAGCACCCAAGATTGGTGCCGAGATAATCCGGGTGATTTATCACGGAATCTTGAAAGGTAAAATTTCCAAGGCTGAAACTGCTATAATCCGAGTGATTTATCACGAAATCTCAAAAGGTACAATTTCCATGGCTGAAACTACAGTAATCCGAGTGATTTATCACGAAATCTCGAAAGGTACATTTTCCAAGGTTGAAACCGCAACAATCTGAGTGATTTATCACAAAATCTCGAAAAGTACAATCTCCAAGATTGAAACCGCAACAATCCAATTAATAAAAGTGGACATTAACAAATTACAAGAAGCCTCGGCCCAATAGGTCATTTAGCCCTTATAAAAAGGGCCTCCAAACAGTCGCATCCCGTCGTCTTCATTTCGCCGCTGCTGCCTTCTTGTGCTCACAAACCCTAGATCTCAGTATTCCATTTCCACCCTAAAGCTCCACGCAACTGCTTCCCACAACACTCAAACAAGAGTGATGGCCCCGAAGCGCACCCGCCAAAGCTATAAGGCACAATCCCAAAAGCAATCTTCTCCTGAGAAGGGCGAGGAAGAAGAGCCAGTTTTTGACATCCCTGCCGCCATCAAGGAGTTCCCCGTGTCAGCCATGGATTCAAAAAAAATCAACAGACTGGTGATTGATGGCGTGTTGCACAATCAACAGACCGGAGGATGGATCGAAGCCATAGGTCAGAAATTTCCCCAACCTCCCGTCGACCAAATCACGGTTTTCTCCTCCTTTTTCTATCGTGGATTTGGGATCCCTTGTTGTGACTTCTTTTGCGGTCCTCTGTTCTTCTATGGCATCAACCTTGTCAATCTAAATCCAAACTCCATCTTACATATTGCTATCTTTATCCACCTGTGTGAGGTGTTCTTGGGGATTCCTCCCCATTTTGATACCTTCAAAGAACTGTTTGTCTTGAAATCAAACATCAATAATGTTATAGGAGGGGCCAGATTCCAAATAAGGAATAAATCGAAATACGTTGATGTACCACTTTCATCAACAAACAAAGGTTGGCACGCAGACTGGTTTTACCATGGAAACCATGCTCCACCTTTGTTAGAGACTACGGCCGAAGCCCCCAAGTCACGACCCGAGTGGTCAGCAAAGGCCAATCCAAACAAGAAGTCTCAAGTTGATGCCATATTAGAACACATTGCCTATCTCAAGTCCCAAGGTTATACTGGCATACACGTTGCCGCAAGCTTCATATATCGCCGCGTGCAGCCTATTAAGAAACGTCATGTTCCTGGATGGAAGTTCCAACTAGGTTCAGACCCCACCATGGAAGCGCCAAAAACATTGTCAGAAAGGGAATTAACATTACGGCTGGAAAACATATTTTCTTCACTCCTTGGTTGGACTCCAGGTAGTGCGAAATATGGACATCATTCCAAGACTGGCAGGAGTTCAGTAAGTTATCCACTTCTATGCTTAAAAAGTCAATACTTCGTGCATTATGTTCATCAATGAATAATACATAGCATATATTGCAGAACTTGATGTATACGTGTCCAACCCCCTCTGCCGCCGATGCCGCAAAAGAAATCTCCCACTCAACCATCAGCTCCCAAGCGCTGCAAGGCGCATATTGAAGATTCTGATGAAGAAGAATCGCTGGCTGAAAGAGTAGCTAGACTTCAAGAAGAGACAAAGAAGAAGACTCCAGAGAAAACCTCCACCACTCGACGGGCCATGGATGATAAAGGACAAAATCGTCCGAGTGAAGCTAGCAAGGCAGGCACCCATGAGACAGCGCCAGACATGACAGGCGCCCCATGGCCAACCAGCCCCCCACCAAGAGTGTCGGGCGTTAAATTCAAACGCCGCTCAAGGTAAACAAATCAATATAACTTAAAGCTTAACGATCCATTTGAATTAAATATGTAATTTTTGCCTAATTGGTAGGTCGTCCGGGCGATCATCCTTTCGAGAAGTTCCAGCACAAAGTCCAGTTTCTGAAAAGGACCAGGAGACACCACAGGCTGGGTCATCCAAAGATGATGTTCCAGACCACTCGGCAAAGAGACCGAGTGATTTAAAGAGTGCACCTGAATCCACTCAGCCAGAAGATAACCAAGCTAAATCACCCAATATCCCGGACCTAAATAAATCTGAGATGGCAACGGGTGCTGATACTCCTGCCTCCACCGGGCCCGAAGAGCCATCACTGGTTTTTGAATCGATGCCAGAGCCAACATACGAATATCCAATCGGCCCGGAGGAAAATGTCACGCCGACTCCTATTCACCGAGTGGTAAGAGAAGGCGCCTCAGACCAGCGAACACCGACTAGATCAATATATCATATTGGCCAATTTTCCATCGCCGGATTTGATAGGTCGGCAGAACAAGCAGAATTGAAAAATTTTGAAGAGCAAACTGAAAAAGTCTATCATTCCTTCCAGGTATTCCGTCCTTTTTATCAATAATAATCACCGTTCCTGGTTATGAAGTTTCAAACATATAATTTGCCATCATTGCGGGCTCTGAAAACTCATTTGGCCAACAAGAATAAGCTTCTGCAACTTGTCAAAAGGCATCGTGCTAAAGCCGTCGACTTAGAAGATCAACTTGCCAAAGAGAGACTGGAAGTAGGGCGCTTATCAGTAGCGCTAAAAGCTCGTTCATCTCAAGTTGATGAGCTTCAATTCGAGCTACAAGGTATGAGACCAATATAGCTTATTCCTCACACGTTATCTATGTGGCATGAACATTTAACCTCATCCATACAGAGGCATCGCGGTCACTGGAATTGAGACAAAAACAAGATGCCCAGGCGACCGCTCAAATTGCAAGTCTTGAAGGCCGTATAAGAGAACTAGAGTCATCTACCCAAGGTCTTGAAACTTTGATGTCTGAGAATCAAGGATTAAAGAAGCAGATCCAGGACTCGGCAGAGATCAAAAAGAATTTTGAAAAGCTAAAAGATGACCTTAAAACAATGCAAGAAAAAAAAATCATGGAAGAAAAGAGCTAAAGGTAAAATGAATATACCTATATGTACATGAATATATTTATGCACTAAAATGTTTGTTACTGACAGGCGCTAAAGAAATAATAAAAAGCCAGAAAGAAAGAAACATAAAGCTGGAAACCGAAGTTATCAAAGCTGAGAAGATCTTCAAAAAGGCTGTGGATGAGCTAAACCAATTCTAGAAAGCCTTCAAAGAAATTGAAAAGCAAAATGAAGAATATAAGGAAAAAGTCGCCACCCTTGAGGCTGAGAAAGTAGAAGCCGAGAAACGCCTAAGAGGTAAGTGTTTATTCAACTAATACCTTGATATTGAATTTCATTGTGCTGGACACATATGATTATTGTGCTCCTATAGGATCAAAGAGGTCCTATGAGCTATTGCAGAAGAAATTTATAGAGGGTGATGAAAACCTTCGATGGTCTCTTGCAGCTCTTCAGAAGGATGCAAAGGGTGATCGCCCAATACATATATCCTGAAGAAAAACCACCTCGATGTCGAGACCTGATGACGAGGCTACAAGGGGCACTCGGCCGACTGAAAGAACATGCTCGACATGTTGCAGAGCTAGCCGGCGCACAGGTCCTGGCAATTGCAAAGTCCTACATCCCCAGCATAGAGTTAGATGTGGTAGCCAAGGGCTTCCATGAAGATTTCTCTGATGAACAATGTGAAGCTCTTGTTGCTGAGTCACAAAAAATAGCTCACATATTAGCCGACCAGATAGAGCTAGATCCCTTACCTAAATTGTAAAGAATTGTAAAGCTTAAAATACTGTGTTACAGCTCTGATACTGTAATATAACCAATGTTCAATAGACCGCTAAGGTCTGGATTCATTACCAGTATTGTAATGAATTGCTGGTTCGCGCTGCTTCATATATGTATTGTATGAACTCGTGTTAAACACTCACAACCAATACACAACTCATGTCAGCCCTCTAAACAATGCCCCCAATAACCGATATGAACCATGGAGACTAAGAACTCACTTGGTCAAGTATATGCGAATTAGAAGAATTGCCTTGATCCCTAACAGACGGTAAGAACCCTGGGGACTAAGTAACCCGCTTGGTCGACATGCGCGAGTTAGGGTGATACCAAGTATCAGAATTTGAGTCATGATGTAAACAATAACAACAATTATTCACAGAAATTATAAATTGCAAAATCAAATATCATGACTACTGCGTATATATATTTAATAATAAAAATACAATAAATTATAATTACTAAGTATAAAAACGACGTAGCTATGAAACATTCCAGGAACTTTGAAGTTCCGATCCGTCTTCATTCATCAATCGATAGGCGCCTGGCCGAGTGATTTCCTTTATAATAAAAGATCCTTCCCATAGAGGCGACAGCTTGTGCTTGCCGACCTTAGACTGAACTTGCTTCAAAACAAGGTCGCGGATAGAAAAACCCCGTGTTCGAATGTTTTTGTCATGATAACGTGGCAAACTTTGCTGGTACTTTACCGACCAAATTACGGTGGCGTCCCGCTGTTCCTCCAACAATAACAAGTCATCACACCTATAGTCGTTGGAGGTTTTTTCATCATACGCTGCCACACGGGGGGAGGCAAAAAGAATCCTTGTAGGTAACATGGCTTCAGAGCCATAAACCAGAGAAAAAGGGGAGTGCCCGGTAGCACAACTTATGTTGGTTCTAAGCCCCCACAACACAGATGGTAATTCTCGAACCCATCATCGAGCATACTTTTCCAATCGATCAAATATACGAGGCTTAATGCCAGAAAGTAGGAGGCTGTTTGCCCTCTCAACCTGACCATTGCTCTGTGGATGGGTGGCCGAGGCATAACCAATCCTAAAACTGACTCGGCCCACAAACTCTTTAAACTCCTCTGTTGTGAATTGAGTATCGTTGTCAGTGATTATCTTGTGTAGGGCATCGAACTGAGTGACTATTTCGGTCATAAACTCGATGGCCTTCTTTGCCGAAATCTTACCAACTGGCTTTGCTTCGATCCATTTAGAAAACTTATCCACTGCTACGAAAAGGTGAATAAAACCCCCTTGAGCTTTCATGAAAGGTCCGACGATGTCTAAACCCCATACTGAAAACGGCTAAGTTATTGGTATATTTTGAAGCTCTGTAGCAGGTACGTGCATCTGACGGGCAAAGAACTGACAACCTTCACACTTTCGGACAATTTCCTTGGCATCAGCGCCGGCGGTCGGCCAATAAAACCCTTGCCTCATTGCTTTGGCTGCAATTGTGGATGGGCCTGCGTGATTCCCACAAATGCCAGCGTGGATGTTTCCTAATATAGCTATGCCTTCATCTTGAGACAAGCATTTCATTAGTACTCCATGTGGGCTTTGCTTGTACAAGTGATGGTCAACTATATGATATGAACGTGAGTTGCGAATAATCCGGAGGGCTTCGTCTTTGTCGGTCAGTAGTGTATCATGATCTAGATAATCAATGAAGGGAGTTCGCCAATCTACCTCAATGACAGCTACATGCGATGCTACCCCCGCCTTTAGTGCCGACTACTCCATAGTTTGCTGGGTTAGTACAGATGGCTTATGTAGATCATCAAGGAATACTCCGTCGGGTATTTTAGATTTGCTAGACCCAAGTTTGGCCAGCTCGTCCACCTCTTCATTATACATTCGTAGGACGTGTTTATACTCAATGCCATCAAACTTGTCTTCGAGCTTCCGAACTTTGGTGCAGTAGGCTGTCATGCTTTCGTGGGAACAACACCACTCCTTCGTTACTTGATTTATAACTAGCACCAAGTCGCCAGACGCTTATCCTTTGGACGTCGAGTGAGATAGCTATCCGAAGTACGTGTAGCAGCGCCTCATACTCTGTAGCATTGTTAGAGGCATAGAAGTGCATTCGAAGAACGTACCATAACTTGACTCCATCAGGAGATACCAGTATGACTCCTGCTCCGGCGCCTTCTAGTTGAAAGGAGCCGTCAAACGCCATCTTCCAATAGCATAATTCTTGTGAGTTAGGAGGTAACTCACATTCTGTCCACTCGGCGACGAAGTTCGACAAAGCTTGACCTTTGATCGAATCGCGTGACTTAAAGGTGATATCATGTGATCCGAGCTTGACAACCCATTTTGCGATTTTCCCAGTGGCCTCTCTGTTGTGAAGCAATTCGCCTAGGCCGAACGACGTGTGGACCTCAATTGGATGATCCTCAAAGTAATGCTTCAACTTCCTAGATGTCATCAATAATGCATAAATTAATTTCTGAAGTTGGAAGTATCGTACCTTGGATTCTGATAAGACTTCACTGACGAAATATACTGGTCATTGCACCTTTTGAGCCTTGCCATCTTCCACCCGTTCCACCGCCAGCAGAGTACTGACAACGTGTTTGGTTGCGGAAATGTACAGCTACAAAGGTTCCTTTGGCTCTGGGGGAGTTAAGACTGGAGGACGACTAATATAAGCCTTAAAATCATCCAAAGCTTTCTGTGCATCGTCATTCCACATGAATGATTCTTGCTTCTTGAGTAATCGAAAAAAGGGTAACCCTCGGACGCCGAGTCGCGATACAAACCGACTGAGCGAAGCCATACAACCAGAGAGCTTTTGAATGTCTTTTTGCGAGTGTGGAGGTCCCATTCGTAATATGGCATTTACCTTTTCTGGATTAGCTTCAATCCCTCTGTGTGATACCAAAAAACCAAATAATTTTCCTGATGGGACCCCAAAGACGCATTTTTCTAGATTTAACTTTATGTTGTATTTCCGAAGGTTGCCGAATGTTTCATCTAGGTCGGATATTAAGTCGTTGGAGAGCCGAGTCTTGACTACCATATCATCAACGTAAGCCTCGACATTCCTTCCTATCTGGATGTCCAAACATCGCTGCATAGTCCGCTGGTAGGTGGCGCCAGCGTTTTTCAGGCCAAAGGGCATTGTTGTGTAATGAATGAGGTTTCAAGCTGGTCGGATTGGTTTAAGGGAATCTGATGGTACCCTGAATAGGCATCTAAGAAGCACAACAGAGCGCATCCAGCCATCAAATCGACCACTTGATCAATTCGTGGGAGAGTTAACGGATCTTTTAGACAAGCTTGGTTAAGGTTGGTGTAATCCACACACATCCGCCACTCCTTATTCTTCTTCCACACCAGAACTGGGTTAGCCAACCAGTCGGGGTGAAAAACTTCTTTGATAAGGCTGCCAGCAGTCGGCCGATTTCTTTCCTAATCGCATCATTTCGGTCTTGCGAGAATTGTCTAAGCCGTTGCCTTGCTGGCTTGGCATTTTCACGAACGTGAAGTTTGTGCTCAGCCTTTTCCCTTGGAACACCTGGCATGTCAGAAGGTTTTCATGCAAATATATCTTTATTATTTCTAAGAAAAAGGATGAGCGCACTTTCCTATTTATCTCCTAAATTGACCCTAATATTGGTGGTGTTGGATACATCATTGTCATCTAGGCTAATCTTCTTGGACTCCACAGCGTTCGCCTGTACTGCAGTCTTCATCGTTTTCTTCGGAGCAGGGTCAAGCATGGCCTCCTCCGCTGTTGCAATTGTTTCCTTCAGCTCGGCCAGCTCCGATGCTGCTACTATCTTCTCGGTCAACTCACAACTGTCGTTGTCGCAGTCGTATGAGGTCCGCACATCCGAGTGGATTGATATGACACCATTTGGTCCTGGCAGCTTCATCATCATATAAGGATAATGAGGTACCGCCATGAATTTAGCGATGGCTGGCCACCCTATAATGGCGTGATACGTAGAGTCGAGGTCGGCGACCTCGAAGGTAATTCGCTTCGTCCTGTAGTTTTCCCGAGTGCCGAAAGACACGGGCAAAGTGATTTGTCCTAGACGGACTGTTTGCATGCCCGGGATCACACCATGAAACGGCGACCGACTCGGCTTGAGGTCCATCAAGGGTATGCCAAGATCCTTGAAGGTTTTCACAAAAAGGATGTCCAGACTGCTACCACCATCTACCAATACCCGATTTAGCCGGATATTTCCCAGGCCTGGGGATGTGATCCGGATGGTCGGACCGATCAAAAGTAATTGGAACCTCTGACCATCGCAGATATTGAGGTACCACTGGTGAGACCGAGTGGACCTCTCGGTAGAGGACCATCTGCTGACGTTTTGAGTCGGACGTAGACCGGCCATGGATGTAATTGACCTCGCGTTCGGGGTCTTGGAAGTCCTCCTTGTCCTCGTCTTGGTTATCCTTATCTGAATCCTTTTTGCCACCCTTGGGGATCCAGGGGCATTCTTTACAGAACTTGAAGGCGTGATGGGTGAAAGTTTTTAGCTTGAAACATTCCTTGGCTCTGTGAGCTCCATCATGTAGCAGGCAAGGGCCATCGAGCATCTTATCAAAATCATCCTTAGTGACTGGTTTCCTCCTGGTCGGGCGCTCAGTGTTGGCCACTGTTCGGTCATGCTTGCGCTTCCTATCGCCGTCCTTTCTGTAATTGGATGGACCCGACTAGTTCCTTGGGGTCGCTTCCTTGTACTGGCGAACTTGAAATAGTGCCGAATTGCCAGCAGCATATTTGTCGGCCATAGTGAATAATTCTTTGGCTCACAGTCTGTCGGTAGCATCCAACCTTCCAATCTTCTTTATTAGGTCGTCGTTGCGGAGTCCTCCCAGGAAGGCGGCGACAACTTGAGCATCCGAGATGTTAGGGATGGTATTTTTCACTCGGCAGAAGCATTGGATGTACTCTCGAAGTGGCTCCCGATCTCGCTGCTTAATCCGGCCAAGTTCCCAGTGATTCCCTGGTCTATCGAAGGTGGCTTGAAAATTAGCCATGAACTGCCGACAGAGATCTGCCCAGGAGGTGATAGAGTTGTCGGGCAGATTAGTGAGCCAAGTTCTTGCTGCTGGGGCTAAGCACACTTGCAAGTAGTTGACCATGACAAAGCTATCACCACCGAGAGCTCGTAGGCTATTGAATAAACGTGAAGCCAGTTGCGCGGGTCCGTCTTGCCGTCATACTTCTCAATGCCGACTGGCTTGAAGCTGACCGGCCAGCTGATGGTTCGAAGTTCCCGAGTGAAAGCTCGGATGCTAGCCTCCTCGTTATAATCATCAGCGGCCAGAGTACGTTCTCGTTCGTGGCCGGCTTCTCGGTAATATCTATCATTGCGGCGGCCCTCATCACGTTGATCGCGGTAATGATCTTCTATATGTGGCTGCCGCCTACTATCATGCTCATAGTCGACATAACCGCGTCGACGCTGTTCTTCTTCATACTCTTGGCGGGATGCATCGTCGCGCTCCCAGTGTCTGTTGTCCAATCAGACCCGCGCATCTCGTGGTGATATGCCGTTGCGTAGGTCGGCGCTTGAATGTCGATCATGGTACTCTGCAATGGACCTGCGCCTGGGAACAGTAGACGGGATTGCCTCCCGGTTGGAGCGCTGTCGGTCCTTTCTATCCTCCCTGGGTACTGAACTAGCGGCTCTAGAGACTGATTTAGTCGGCGTTGATCATGCCGCATGCATCCCCAGTACAGTCGCGGCCCTGATGTGTGCTTTCAATTGGTTGACCTGAGGTGTCAACTCTGGGGAGACTTGGAGCAGGGGCTCTATTGTTTGCAGGAGGGTTGCCGCAGCTGTAATGTTGTGTTGTGGGGTCTTGAAGACGTCTTCACCATCAAGGTTTAAGGTGAGGTCTCCCATATCTAAGTTTTGCACGACTCTGGGTCTCTGCTAAGAATCCGATCTTCAAAGCGGAGGAGTGGTGGCGTCTGGATCACCGTCTTCGAGGTCAGTTTCATGTCCGTCTACACGCAGTGCAGTACCGCGCGCGGCAGCATTCGCCGATGTTTTGTCATCTGCTTGCCCTTGAGCGGCAGGTGCCACCATGAATACCTCATGGAAATTAGAGGAACAACTCTCTGAATCACTCGGCTCTTCAATCAAGTCCAGGAGTGACTCGCTTTCGAGGCCGATTGCTGTGACGAATCTTGATTCGTCAAAAAAATTGGGATCATCGTCCGACTGGTCCATGTGATGAGCCGGGAGATCAACCGTAGTGTAACCTGAATCGACAAAGGTTGCCAATCGGGGTATTGCAGACAATGTTGAGTTGCCGCCTGGAAGGGTTTCCGCCTGGAAAGTCGTTGCTGTCTTGTTAAGGCCAAGCGGGAATCGGCCAGCCGGATTGCTCTAGTTGGTCGAGGCAGCGTCCGAGTGGGCCGCGCCCTCACGCTTGACAAGGTTCCCATGCTGATCGGCGATGAGGCTGACAGTGCCAAAGCAGATCTTGTCTCCCGGGCGAAACTTGATGTCGACGAAAGCCATCGATTTCGACGAAGCTACCCTCAATGCTGCCCCTTCTTGGCGCACCAACTGTCGAGAGATATTCTCGATAGTAGATCTAGGTATGCGTATGAGTATGAAAGATCGATGGACACACAAGACACAAGGTTTAGACAGGTTCGGGCCTCCCGGAGGATAACAACCCTACGTCCTATGTTCTGTAGTGTATTATTCGGGATGCCCACGAAAGAGGCCCTGCCCCTCCTTATATATCCGGGGGGCAGGGTTACATGGTAAGTGTCTTAGTCGGTTACAACATGATTTCCAACTAGGACTCTATCTCTAACTTTCTATCTCTAGTATTGGCTTGTCGTGTACTCCAAGTAACAATCCGAGTAGTTATCTTCATGGGTCTTTATCTTTATTGGACCCCGGCCCACTCGGTAATATATCCGAGTGGCGAGGTATCCCTGGTATATTTATACCACAAGGATGAACATATTTCCTTGCCTCATGCTGCAACTTATACATTTTAGGTTCTACACAAAGAAGAGGATAGTGAGAAAGATGAAGAACATGTTTGTTGCATCAGGTAAGAGGTTTCTTGATGTGATGAATTGTTCCAACAATCTTGCTGTATTGGAACCTTGTTTTTATTTGCCTTTGCCACAACTTGATTTATCTACTGATCATTGTGATAAAGAGGAGTTATGTGCCACTGCTTCACTTATACTTTTGCCACAACAAATGAATGAGCTTGATGTTTTTGCTTATGATTCACCCATTAGAGCTGAAATTAAACATATGATTTTAGTTACATGTGAAAAGGATGAGCAGAAATTGTTGTCTTCTCTAAATACTTTGGGTTATATTGAATTTGATATTCCTTGTGATCTAAATACTATGGAGAAGCAAATCTTTTGTCAAACTGAATTGCCTTTATTGGCAAGAAAAATTTTCATGCTATTGGCTATTATGATCATAAAGGTTTGTTTATGGTGCATAGAGTTTATATTTGTTCAAAATTGAAACCTCCTTGTGTAATAAAATTAAATGATCAACTTCAAAACAGTAGTGATAATTACCATGTCATGTCAAGTTTTTCTAGTGTTTGTAAGATCACACATCTTCTAAATTATCACAAGAGTGAGGATGATGTTACTGCTGCCCAATTTTTTAAAGAGGTTTTTCATTGGTACGACATGTCTTCTATTGTAGTTTCACATTCTGATGATAATTTTTATAACACATATAAACATGAGGTGCATCCCAAGTTTGGGAATAGTTCTACATTTCATATTTCAGATTTGAGTCAACAATTGGGAGAAAGAGATGGGATCGAGTCGAGGATGACTCTAATTCAAAAGGGGGAGAATGATGAGAACATCACACCTATTGATAGACACAACACTCCTCCAACTAAGATGAAAGTTCACACGGATCACTTGAATTTATAGGTGAGCTCATTTCTAATGTTTTGTTTATGTGGTTTTGATAATAGATTGCTACTTAATGATTTAATTGTTGTTAGGAACCATGGAGATGATGATGATATACTGGGGAGGTGATTGGAGGCATGATGGGGCAGCAAGGACGTCCAAGCCAAGGTGGAGGCCCAATCCAAAACCGACTTCAAGTCTGTTTTGGGTCCCAGGACCAGTCTGCACTAAATCGGACACCTAGGATGCATACGGACTTGGATTTGGATGTTCTACAAATGCCTGGAAAAATAACGAAAAGATCTTTCTATCCCAACCAGTCACATAGCAAAATTAGTCGTGAGCTGTCGGCAATCGTCAAAACAAGTCGATGTCCAGAATCTGTCCTAGTGTTGCGACACCGTAATCGGCCTTTGTGCCATATATCGAGGTGAGCCCACTTAGGGTTTCATCCAGGGGGTCATGCATGACCCTAGGGTATTCATATACAGCCGTTGCCTCTTCATTAGGGTATTGGTTTTGCTTAGATTATTTTGTTCATAACAGTTTTGCCGTTTGATCGGTTTGTGAGACCCCAACTTATGAGATTCATCGTATACTTGCAAATTTGGTTGCATTCTTCTTTGTTCTTGCTTGTGTTTTTTATTTGCAGGCAAGGATAAGCCTTCTCGGTGAGGTCAATCATTCTAGAATGGTTGATAACCAGAGGAGATGTTGTGCTGCTATTGCGGGGTTCAGAATGTGTCGTTTGGAAGCCGGATCAATTTGTGTATTGCCTCCACCTTAATCAAGTTTACCAAAACCTTTCGGAAGATCGGGAACCCTTGTCCACATCAAGAAGTCCTCTCCATCAAACATCCAAAGCTTGACCACACGCTTTTCCATGTCGCTTTCGGGTCACAAAGCCAGTGAAGGTCAACTAGTGATCAAACTGACTCTGATACAATTGAAGGACCGAGAAGTCGACCAGAGGGAGGGGTGAATGGGAGCCAATTAAAATTATTCTCAAAAACTTGGCCTATGTCCCAATTACAACCCGAGCCAACCTCTAAACCGATCACCAAGGCCACACACACCAACTAGTGATGTGCTAACCCTAGGAGTGATCAACAACAGCAATGGAACACAGTGGAAACAAATGAGAACAACAACAACTCGAACCGGTCAAGAAACAAACTTCAAACAGGTTACTGGATGTCTATCGGCAATGCCGATCACTAGCATCGACAGTGCTGATTGGTACTATCGGCAATGCCGATCATGTCTATCGGCAGTGCTGATGCGGGGTTCTCAGGACTCAGGAAAGCAGTAGTCGGAGCTCATCGACACTGCCGGTTGTTGCTATCGACAGTGCTGGTGCGGGGTTCAGAATTGAGTCACTAGAGTGTCGCTGTGAGTTCAAACTTAGGCTACCGGCAGTGCCGATCGACACTTTCCAGAACCAAAATTATGCTCGAAACTTGGCAAGGAAATTATCGAAACCTATCCAAACGAGCTCCGAAAACCACGAACTTGGACAACAGATGTCTCATGATAGGACGTTCCTTCTCCAAGTAGAATCACACAAAAAGCTCAAGAATTCATCATGAATTTGAGGGTTTGAATGTTCTTGAGGAAATCCACAAAATCAAAGGTGCTTTTGTCTAGGATTCAATCAAGGGTCCATAGAGGAATGTTTAGGCATGTCCTAGCACCAAGATCCCTCAAGAAATTCGTACCAAAACCCACTCAAAAACGAGATTGAAAATCTCCACAAAAATAGCTCTAAAAATATAGAAAAAGAGAAATTCGGGATTTAGGGAGAGAGGAAGATCTTGAGCACGAAAATAAATCTCATATCATGGAAACATGCTTACAAGATCCATAGGTACAGGGCTAGGAAGCCACCCTCTTCCTCCCACTATTTGGAAGAGCAAGAGATGTCTCTCACACACCCACTCCTCTCCTCTATTACATGAAGACCTCTCCTAGAACTTTGAATGAAGACCTAAGGAAAGGCTAAAGGAAAGAGAGGCACCTCTTCCACCAGCCCTACCTCTTATTATATAGGCCTAAGGGTTTTCCACATGACCACTCTACCCTTGACCTACATAACACTACCACCTACCACTAGGGGCAAACTTGTCCATCTTTCTCCTCATCACCCAAACACCATCGAGCCCTTCACGACTTTGCTTGACCTCAATGCAAGCTCCGCGATGGTGCCACGTGCACCACCAACCACCACCACCAGTTTTGAGGCTCAAACCAGGAAACCGCCTTGCACTCTCCTCAAAGCATGACTTCTTGATGTCGACGCGTGTCACCTTGTCCCACGATCCTGACCACAGGAAAGTTTCTCCCGGTCCCTATACATCGGGCCCCCTTGTTACTTGTACCGGCATCCCGCTCGCCTTGACTTTGTCAACACGCCATCTTCGTCACCACCACGGTTTTGAGGCACAACATTAAAACCGTTCGTGCTTCTTGCCTCTCCACATGTACGGTGTGTATCACCCTTGACTTCACCCGGCATTCTCGATCTTCTGGACCCAAGTCCCCTACTTGTGCCCGATCCTCTCGCCGTTGACCGCCAAGTCGACTCCAGTGATCTACACATCATGAGACAAGCAAACATATTTCCCATCTCCTGCAACTTCACCAATATCTCCACCAACTCCGGTTAGTCAAAACCATGACATGCACAAACTCATGCAATCCCCAGATTCCCGCATTTCAATTCAAACACTGAATCAACCAAAGTCAATTACTCATCACATATTGCAAACCATGGCTCATATCCACATGGTTTCTCAATCTGCCCCTTGATGAGCACATTGACAACACCAAATGCACAAGGATTAAGATTTGAAATGCAAAATTAGATAGACACATCCAAATGGCCAAACCCAAAGAAAAAGGTGAAAACAAGCCACCTAGCAAAGTAGGGATCACAAAACCAAGAGCTAGCAAGGAAAGCGACTTGAGACACAAAGAATATGAAAAGCGCAAGAAAACGCCCGAGATCATGATATGCTCCCCCTCAACTTGTGGTAGGTCTCATGTAATGCAAAATGTATCATTTTACGTTTCTTAGCATTATTTGTGCATGACTCAATATTTTCTCCCCCTTTGGCAATGAACTCATCAAAGAGGCAAAAGAACAAGCAAACATGCAATGCATGAAAATGCAAACCTAAGGAGCTTCAACAATTATGCAAGCAAGTATTTAACTTTGCTAACCATAAACATAGAGCCATGAAGTGTAAAATCAATAGTTCCCAATCATACAGAGATCAAAAATAGATAGCAAGGCATAAACACCAAGAGCTGTACAAGATAAGTAGAAAAATTGACTAGCTTAGATACAATCAAATTTGCTTATCATGGGAAAAGCTACCACCACATGTGTAAGTACTCCCATCGAAGGCAAAACAAGCATCAAGCGAATCATAAGAATCTAGCCAGTCTCAATCTCAACCAAGGCAACAAACATTCACAGAAAATAAGCTCTACAAATGTTCACATATGCAATAGAGACTCATAAGAAAGGAGAAAAGAATTATTCTTATGTTATCCTCATGTAGCTTCTAATCCGTGCGGAGGGTCGTACGACTGGGTACGGCAAACACCCCGAGGCTTCAAAGTACAATGTTTGGATTTAGCATTTTATATTACTTCTAATCCATGCTAAGGTTCGTGCGACTGGGTACGACAAACACCCCGAGGCTTCGAAGCACAATCAACTTATTTTGCAACTTAAAAGCATAAGGATGAGCAAGAATTGTTGCAACTTACAAACCTAAGAATTGCAACCTAAGATTAATAACTCTATTGCAAAAGATCATCCGGTTGATCAAATTGCTGGTGATATAAACAAAGGTGTTCAAACAAGATCAAGGCTTGCATCATTTTGTGAACATTATTCTTTGTCTCAAATGGAGAACCAACCAAAATAGATGAAGCTTTGAAAGATCCAGATTGGGTAAACGCTATGCATGAAGAACTAAATATTTTGCTCGCAATGATGTATGGGAATTAGTAGAGAGATGAAGTGATCACAATGTCATTAGGACAAAATGGGTATTTCGGAACAAGCAAGATGAAAATAGTGTGGTTGTGCGAAACAAGGCAAGACTTATGGCACAAGGTTACACTCAAGTTGAAGGCTTGGATTTTGATGAAACATTTTCTCCCGTGGCAAGACTTGAAGCAATAAGAATTCTACTTTGCGTATGCCACTTCTCACAATATCAAATTATATCAAATGGATGTGAAAAGTGTCTTCTTAAATCAAAAAATAAATGAGCTAGTATTTATGGAACAACCACCCAATTTTGAAGACCCGAAGAAGCCAAATCATGTTTACAAGCTCTCCAAAGCACTCAATGGCCTTAAACAAGCACCACGTGCTTGGTATGAAAGAGTGAGGGATATTCTAGTCTCAAAAGGATTCAAAATTGGAAAGGTGGATACCACCTTATTTACCAAGAAAATTGGAGATGATCTATTCATTTGTCAAATTTATGTCGATGATATCATTTTTGGATCAACAAATCAAGACTTTTGTGAAGAATTTGGAAATATGATGTCCAAAGAATTTGAAATATCCATGATTGGTGAATTGAGTTTCTTTCTTGGTCTTTAAGTGAAATGAACAAAAGATGGGAAATTTATTTGTCAAAGCAAGTATGTTAATGATCTACTCAAAAGGTTTGGCATGGAAAATTCAAAACCCATCAAGATGCCTATGGCAACAAATGCTCATCTTGATCTTGATGACGGAGGAAAATCAGTTGATCTTAAGCTATTCTGCTCTATGATTGGAAGTCTTCTTTATCTCACTGCATCTAGGCCTGATATATTGTTTAGCGTTGTATGTGTACAAGATATCAAACATCACCAAAAGAATGTCATATGATGGCTGTCAAAATAATATTGAGATACTTGAAGCAAACACCAAATTTAGGCCTATGCTATCCAAAAGGTGCTCAATTTCTTCTTATTGGATTTTCTGATTCAGCTTATGCCGGCTACAAAATTGATAGAAAAAGCACCTCCGGCACATGTCAATTACTTGGAAGATCATTAGTTTCATGGTCATCAAAGAAGCAAAATTCAGTTGCCCTCTCTACCGCAAAGCTGAATATGTCTCAGCCAGTAGTTGTTGTGCACAATTATTATGGATGAAGCAAACCTTGTTGGATTATGGAGTAAAATTTTCTTGCATTCCTCTCTTATGCAACAATGAAAGTGCTGTGAAGATTGCTACCAATCCTGTTCAACACAAGAGAACCAAGCATATCGATATCCGCCATCATTTTATAAGGGATCATGTTGGAAAAGGAGACATTGTGATGGAAAGTGTGAAGACAGAAGATCAATTGGCTGATATCTTCACTAATCCTCTTGATGAGACTCGGTTTTGCAAATTAAAAAACGAGATGAATGTTATTGACCTCTCAAATGTTGCTTAAATGGATCTTTTCATCCATTTTTCATTTGCTCTTGTAGTGATTTGCATTTTCATTTGGGTGTCACATTTAAGGGGAGCTCTATATCTTCTGATATATAATGATTCCTCTCTTAAGTGAATAAATCAAAATTGATGCCATAATGCTCTTCAAAGTGTTCATTTTATACAAAACAAAAAATCAAACACATACAAAATTGTTTAAAGGAGTTCAAAAATACCAATCTGAATTTGAAAAGCTTTTGAACTAATCTATTTCAAGAAAATTCCCTTCTCTCATCTCAAAGGGCTTGAAATGACAATTTGTTTTCTCCAAAATTTTATTATGGCATTTAGTGAGCTAGGCACAAAGGATCGTGCGTTTTCATATGCAACGACCCACAATGTCTATTTCTGCACATACATTTCCTTGTTGACCAAAATTCAAAATTTTCTGTTGTTATTAACTCTTTTCTAAAATTCTATGGTTGCCTTCCTATTTTCGTGAAGAAAGAGATCAAGAGATCAAATATAAGGAATTTGAAGATTCAAGGAGCTCACTATATTGGATGTTCAGATCTCAGGATAAAAGAATCAAGCTACAACGAGTTTCGGGATGTTCAAAGTACTTCGCTCAAAAATTGGAAGCTTCTTGCATATGTTCAGAATTTTTTAACTGAAAACTGTTAGATTACAGCTTGCGGTCCCACCACAAGGGAGCCACAGTCCAACCACCAGGGGAGGTTCAAACTCTCTGGACTTTCCTAGTCCGACCGCCAGGAGTGCGTAGTCAGATCGGCACAATGTCGCGGTCAGACTGCCAGTGCCGCGCGGTCAGATCACCAGGAGCGACCAAGTGAGATCTGGTTCCTTTTCTATTTGGACTTCTTCCACCTCCGTACCCCTTCGGCCACAACTATCCAATCACGACCAAAACACTTCTCCTCTCCTCTCTCTCCCCTTGAAGGTGACCTTCATTGAGGGAGGGTGCCCCTTTGCTCCCATTCCAATCGAAGGCCATCTCCGGTCTTACCGAAGTCTCTTCCATCATGTCCTCTCGATATTGTGCCCATCCTCTTACTTCTCACCATGGATTTCAATGGTTAGAGTTAGACTTGAGAAAAGATTGCTACTCACGACGATTGATGTGGATATTGTTAAGTATTTGGCAAAGTGTTTCATGGTACCACTAAGATTATGTATTGAAAACTGTTGGATTTAGCACATGAGTTTACTCCTAGGGTTCATGTTGCTAGGACTTGCACACAAGATGAAATTTTGGGAAGAATGGCATCCTCTATATGTCCCTTCATACATATATGCTATGCTTTTGATCTTATGATGAAATTTTATGGATGCATTGTTGTCTATTGCACATCACTAAAGGACCCATGTCTTGTGGTGTCTAGGTGCAGGCGGTCAGACCGCTAGTGGCCCGCAGTCTGACCGCCAAGGTCGACCAGGCTAGAATTATTTAACATATTGCACATCGGCTGTTATTTGGGCTTGTTATTGTTGTGATCTCTGTTCTTATTATTGATCTATGTTCTTATCATTGACATGGCAGATGCTAGTGATATTGATGAGGATTTTGATCCTTCCTCTTGGCACCTAGCAATGAAAAGGTGGAGAAGCGATGAATATATGAGGGCTCGCAACAGAAATGTGTATGATAATCATGCTGACTCTCCCATACGTCAGTTTCACGCTAAGGTACAACTTGATGCCTATCTTGGACACCTTGTGGACAAGTCTGTTTTCTCTCACAAATGGATTGATTGGAACTATATTGCTCAATTTGACTCTATCCAACAAATGATTGCTCTTTTTCGATCTGCTGGTCTCTATGATTTTGTGGAACATAAGAGTGCTTGGAATGAAAACATCATTAGGCAATTTTATCCCACAGTGGATATTGACTGGGCTAGGTCAAAACTTTAGTGAATGACTGGAACCCGGCTATATACTGCCCAATTCCAAGACTTTGCTAATGCCAACAAAATTGATCACTCCGATATGCACTTGGCTCGCAACATATGGGACGAAGAGAATCTTCCAGAAAGTGACTGGGATGGCCACTATCATGCTGGTCATGGCCACCTTGGTCGTGTTACAGGAGTGAAAATCACGCCAGCTGTGATCAACAAAATTGTGCGGATGACAATGTATGCCAAAGGTGGCAACTCTGAGGTAATTCGTGATAAATTTTGAAATTTCATTCATCACATCATGGATGGTCAGAAAATTGATGTGACTAGGTTCAACTTGAAGTACATTGAGTAGATCTCTATGAGTGTGCAGTATAATCTCTATTATGCTCCTTATATTATGTCACTCATACTTCAAAAGACTAAGTTCTTGGTGAGAGATTGTAGGACTCCTCATTCTGGATATAGGCGATTCTCTGCTATGAAACATTTGCTAACCCAATCAGCTCCAGCATCACCTGCTCAGCAAGAACATGTTGCCCATGAGGATGAGCATGAGCAAGAAGATGCTCCAGGGTAGCCATGGGCTCCGACACCTCTTCCACCACCCGCTCAGGACTTTTAGGCCTTTCTCCCTCAGATTCAGAGTGTCGTCCAGCAGGGCATTGAGACCGGTATGGCCGCATTTCACACCTCTTATGCTCAGCAGTACCATAATCCTATGATACAACACCATGCAACAACATATGGGTCAGATAAGAACAGATGTTGATGCTCTCAACACTCAGTTTTAGACTATGAGCACAAATTACACAGTTCTTCACAATGACTACCAGACATTACAGCAGGAGTTTCATGATTTCAGCTGTCATATGTATGGTCTCTTCCCTCATCCTCCTCCACCGCTGGGGTACATGCCTTATCCCTACTATCTTCCACCACCTCCACCAACGGACGAGTGATCTATTTGGCAATATGATGCCAAAGGGGGAGTGGAATTGAAGTGAAAGTGCAGTGCAAGTGATGAGAAGATGAAGACCAAGATGACTTTGAGCAAGATAGATGGACCTTGATCTCAAATTCATGGCTATTTCTTTCTTTGCTTCTCATTTGTATCTTTTTTTATGGTTCTGTCAAACTATGTCGCTTGCTTTCAGTTGAACTTTGGCTTGTAACATTGATTTGCACTCGAATACTTGGTTATTTGAGTTGATACTTGGTTTGCGTTTATCTTGAGTTTATCTTGATTATTCTAACATTTAGGGGAAACTCACCTTGTGTGGCTCATTCATGCTTCACTTCATTGTATTGTCATCAATTACCAAAAGGGGGGAGATGGAAGTATCTAGGCCCTAAATTAAGGGTTTTGGTAATTAATGAAGACTTGTGGATTATGATGTTCCAATAACGATCAATTCATAAATTAATATTTCAAAGATGAAGAAGGTGGCACAAGGCAAAGGTATAAAGATAGGTTTTCTATTTTACCGGTCATAAGGTGATTAGAGGAGAAAATGACCGTGTTGCTAGTATAGTTGCCGAACTATTAAGAGGGGTCGATGCTCTATTGATTTAATGAATTCTTAGTCGCCACTTTGTGAAAGATGTTTTCTTCCTTGTCATTTACCTCCAAAGATTCCTTGAAGAACCTATGCAAACTACTAATCCCCTTGAATATCATTGTTGAAAAAGCTCCAACATTTCTTGAAAAATTTCACAAAATACCTTTGAAGATATCCTGTCGATTGAGGTGGCGGTCTGACCGTGGCCAAGAGGTGGTCTGATTGCAATTGTCCAGTAAGGCTTTCTTTCTTGATGCTTGTGGCGGTTTGACCATAAGGTACGGTGGTCTGACCGTCAGCCTTGGGCGGTCTGACTGTCAGTTGCTACCGGTCTGACCGCAAGGTAGTTAGAGGTTTGAATCTTCGGACAATCTAGCTATTGGGCTACTGGCGGTCGGACCGCCAGGGAACTGTGGTCTGACCACCAGGTGCGTAGAATCTTGCAATGGCTAGTTTTTGAAGTTGGGGCTATATATACTCCTTCCCTTCGTGCAATTCAGCTCCCTTGGCACCCTGAGATATATCTTTGAGCTATTTGAGCCTTCTCCACTCTCACACAAGCTTCCATGGATTCATTGCTAGTGTGTGAGAATCTAGTGCTTATTGTTGAGTGATTCAAGCATTGTGGCACTAGGTGTTCATCAAGTGAGCAACGTTGGCTTGTTACTCTTCGAGGTTGCTGCCTCCTAGTTAGCTTGGTGGCGTGAAAACCGTGAGCCCTTCAAGAAGATTGTGAAGAGGTCTTGTACTCGCTTCACCGGAGTGACAAAGGGTAACTCTAGTAACACTAAGGTCCGGAGAGGTTCAAGGGATTCATTTGGCTTAAGATCAAGTTGCTCTTGTGTGAGTCCTTCTTGTTGGAGAAGTGTATACTTGATAGAGAAGGAAGTCAAAGGCTTGAATCCACCTCAACGTGGATTAGGGGTGATCAGCAAGTCACTGAGACCACGGGATAAATTTGTGTCTCTCTTCCTTTTATTTATTCGTCTTTACAATTAATAGAGATCACAATGATGCTTATCACCTAGGCTTGCAAACCCTTAGCTCTCAACATAGGTGTCAATTTTATTTCTTGTAGGTATTTTTCTTGTGTTATTGTCACATTTGTTTTTGCAGGTTATAAATCATCAAAAACCGCCTATTCACCCCACCTCTTGTCGGTATCCTAGATCCTACAAGTGGTATTAGAGCCAGTACTCCTATTTTAGCAAGGATTTAACCATCCAAGATTAGGATAAGGGCTAGCAACAACATCAATGTTGGTCACGCTCCATACTTTGATGGGTCGGATTTTGACTATTGGAAAACATGCATGCAAATCCATCTTCAAGCAATGGGTAATTCTATTTGGAACGTTGTGGATGTTGGTTATGCCGTGCTTAATCCACAAGAGCTCACACCTACCGATCGAGAAAATTTGAAGGCTAATGCTCAAGCAATGAATGTGCTCATTTGGGCATTGTGCAAAGAAGAATATCATAGAGTGTGCAAACTTACCACAGCTTATGAAGTTTGGCAAGCTCTCATTGAGGCCCATGAAGCCACAAGTATGGTCAAAAGTGCTAAGCTATTCATTTGCAAAGGAAAATTTGAGAAATTTTCTCTACATCCAAACAAAGACTTGAAAACAAGTTTTTCTCGGTTGACACATATTGTGAATGAGCTCAAGGACCTTGAATTTAAGGTTGAAAATGTTGATATCTCTCACAAGTTTCTTAGAGCTTTATCGCCTAAGTATGAAACAATTTTCACCATGCTAGTGAGGTCGGACTTGACAAGGATTACTCCCTCACAACTCTTGGGGGAAATTCTCACTCATGACATTTTTAGCAATCACAACTAGAGCTTCATGGCGATCAATGCAAAAGTAGCAAGAAGAATGTTGCATTCAAGGCCAAAGCATCAAGAGTGGATAGTGATGATGAAGGTGAAAGTACCGATGAGGAGGTTGCTTTGATAGTAAGAAGATTCAAGAAATTCATGAAGAAGAAAGGAGACCAAAGATCATCAAGCAAGAATCCCTTTACAAACAAGAAATGTTTTGAATGTCGAGACATGGGACATATCTCTACAAATTGCAAGAAAAAGAAAGATGATGAAAGGTATAGCAAAGGAAACAAAAAGAATTACAAGAAAGTGTTCAACAAGAAAGATGGCAAAGCTTATCTAGTTGAATGGGATTCGGATGCAAGTTCGGATTCTGAAAATGAAGATAGCGACAATGAGAATAAGTCCTCCAAAGTGGGACTTGCAAGCATTGCCGTCAAGGAAGCTCCTTCTCTATTCGACTCACATATGTGCTTCATGGCAAAAGGAGAACCTAAGGTATGTGATGATGATGATACATTTTCTTATGATGATCTTGTTGATATGGTAAGTGTGCTTGATGAATCTCAAGGCAAGACAAAAAAAATTGTATAAAGAATTAAAAAGGAAATATGCTTCACTACATGAGTCTTATGAGGAGCTAAAGACCTCTCTTGAAAATCTAAAGGTGGCTCATGAGGAGCTTAAGGAAGCTCAAGACACTCATGTTGAAAAACAAGATGTTGGGATTACTTGTGATATGCTTGATTGTGTGTCTAGTATGAATAAAGGTAGTACTTCAAGCCTATCAACTTCATGTGATGATTTATTGGCTATACCATGCTCTTCTAAAACTGATTCATATGTAAATGCTTCAAGTTCATGTGATCCTTTGCTTATTGTTGAAAAGATGAATTACGTGAAACTGTAGACTCTCTTGTTAAAGCTCTTACAAATTGTCACAAGGGTGAAAATGTTTTTAACAAAATGTGGGAGTGTCAAAGATTCACTCTCAAGCATGAGGGACTTGGTTTTATCCCTAAGAAAAATAAAAATACTTTTGTTGAGAAGAAAATAGCTTTCATAAATGAAAATGGTTTGTATTACCCAAAATGCAAAAATACCGAACATTTTGAAAGGGATTGTACCAAATGTAAGAATGTGATGTTTAGAGATATGGATGCTTCTTATGTTCTCACTAAATCCTCTAATGGTGCTGTTTATGCAAAGTTTGTTGGCAAAAATAAGATGCATGCTAAAAACTGAAAAACTGCCTTGTCAAATGTTAGTGCAGAGAAGAGAAGCATTTGGCTGCCAAAAGCGTTGGTTACTAACCTCCAAGGACCTAAGCAAAATTGGGTACCTAAAAGAAACTAATTTTGTTTGGTAGATGAACTATAAATCCGGTGGACATCATTGGGTACTTGATAGTGGTTGTTCTCAACACATGACCAGAAATGGAAGTATGTTCACCTCAATAAATAATGAAGGTTCAGAATTTGACAAGATTACATTTGGAGATAATAGCAAAGGCAAAGTGAAAGGATTGGAAAAAATTGCCATCTTGAATGATTTATTTATCTCGAATGTGTTGTTAGTTGAATCTTTGAGTTTTAACTTGCTATCGGTCGCTCAACTAAGTGATCTTGGACTCACTTGCATTTTCTCACCAAAAGTTGTCATCATTACTAGCATCAAGAACAATGAGTTGATTTTCAAAGGATTTCGGTATGGAAATATTTACCATGTGGACTTCTCATTTTCTAACCGTTAGCCTTGCACGGTCTGACTGCCAGTAGCTACCGGTCTGACTGCGAGCTAGTCAGAGGTTTGAATCTTCGGTTAACCTAGCCATTGGGCTACTGGCAGTCTGACCGCTAGGGATTTGCGGTCTGACTGCTAGGTGCGTAGAATCTTGCAATGGCTAGTTTCTGAAGTTGGGGCTATATATACTCCTTCCCTTCATGCAATTCAGCTCTGTTGCACCGTGAGATATATCTTTGAGCTATTTGAGTCTTCTCCACTCTCACACAAGCTTCCATTGATTCATTGCTAGTGTATTACAATCTAGTGCTTATTGTTGAGTGATTCAAGCATTGTGGCACTAGGTGTTCATCAAGTGAGCGACGTTGGCTTGTTACGCTTGGAGGTTGCTGCCTCCTAGTTGGCTTGGTGGCGTGAAAGTCGTGAGCCCTTCAAGAAGATTGTGAAGGAGGCCCGGTGTTCGTGTAAGAGGTCTTGTACTCGCCTTGCCGGAGCGGCAAAGGGTAAATCTAGTAACACTGAGGTCCAGAGAGGTTTAAGGGATTGATTTGGCTTAAGGTCAAGTTGCTCTTGTGTATACTTGATAGAGAAGCAAGTCAAAGGCTTGAATCGACCTCCACATGGATTAGGGGTGATTGGCAAGTCACCGAGACCATGGGATAAATTTGTGTCTCTCTTCCTTTTATTTATTCGTCTTTACAATTACTAGAGATCACAATGATGCTTATCACCTAGGCTTGCAAACCCTTAGCTCTCAACATAGGTGTCGATTTTATTTTTTGCGGGTATTTTTCTTATGTTATTGTCGCATTTGTTTTTGCCAGTTATAAGTCATCAAAAAATGCCTATTCACCCACTCTAGTCGGTATCCTAGATCCTACAAAGCTGTTTCAAGGCAATCTTGTGCAGGGATCAAAGAAGTTTGAGCTCGAAGCTACTTCTTTCTCTTTGTTTGAAGATGCTCTATTGTTTGCCTTGGAAGTCTTCTCTCCGGTCCAACTTGCAGTGATCTCCTCATCCTCAAAGAGCAACCCAATCACATCCTCGACGGATAGATGCTTCTTTATGAGAAGGTCAAGGTTGATGTAGAGGAGCTTGCTACTAGGGGGCAAGGAGAGGATCTTCTCAATTATCAATATCTTGGGAAGCTCGAAAGTAGTAGCAGCAATTTCATCCATGATACCTCGCAAGCGAATTAGAGAGTCAAGTAAGTCCTCATTCTCATAAGCATGAAAAGCAAAAAACATCTCAACAAGAGACTCACTAGCATGATCAATAAAAAAATCACAATCATCAATCCTAGTCATGCTAGTGGAGCAAGCAAGATCAAGAGACACATCATCGATCGTCACATTAGGCACACTAGTAGAGCAACCTATCAAGTCAACACTAGAAGAATCTAGGCACTCACTAGAACTAGGCACATCAACACAATCATCATCATACACATGATCATCAATAATTTTATTGGCAAAGTCCTTTGCCACCCGGCCTGGGTTGGCCACCCAGGGTTGCCAGCCCATGTGGCCTACCGACCCCAAAACGAGAAAGCCGGCGCAAACCGACCCAGGAGCCGTCATCAAGACAAGATCTGAGCCAACCAAAGACAAGTCGGTCGGAGACCGACTCCATCCAACGGCCGCCCGGCCAGGCTTGTCGCCCGGCGGTGCATGCCGCCCGGCATGGCCTACCGCCTGGCGGGGCAAATTTTGCCCACCGACTCTCCTTCACCTACAAGTACCCGCCAACCCTTTGCCACCTATAAATAGAGGAGGAATTCAGCAAAGAAGCAAGTGAAGCACATTGAAGTTCATTTCCCACAACTTTTCTTACTAGTAGAGTAGGTTAGTTAGTCGGGAGTTAGAGTCTAGTCGAGAGCATCGCTCGGGATTCCGGAAATCGTCTCGGAGTCTTGGTATGAGCTCTCTTGTATCTTTTCTGTTCTTGTGAGACTTATCTTTTATTAAATATAAATTATCTTTTCCTTATTTATCTTGTCAAGTATTTATCTTTACTTAGTCAATTTCCTCAAGTTACAATTATCGGGAAAGAACTTTGAATAATATCTAGTGAAAGCGTAGGCGTGGTACCTAAGTTAACACTAGATGGATTTGCATTCATCCACATGGGCTGTGTGGTAGGCGGCAGGTGGTGACATCCCTATCCGTCCATTTAGTATTCCACCACATTCAGGAAGTCTCAAGCAGGGTTGTCTAGCGGTAATGTGCCCACAACTGCACGAGGTTAGTTACCGATCCTATTAGTGGATCATTGTCATGCCCCAAAGTAAACTTATTGGTGAAATACTCGAGGCTGTACCATGGATTTGGTGTAAGCACTCAACTCGAGTAACTAGGAATTTTGACGCTTGACTAGATTTAGGAAAGTTTATCTTAGGAATTCTAGACTCAGACTCGCTATCCTCCCGGCTAGCTTAATCAATCTCTTTTATCTATCTTAGTGTGGATTTCTCCTATATTACTGCTCCCCTATTTATCATTGAATACCTTTACCCCCGTCTTTGGTCAGTTTGTTTAACTCTTATAGTCATATCTTTGTTAAACCAAGATACTCTTACACCTAGCTTCCCTGAGGAAAATAAATATGATACCTTAGAATACTCCCGGTTGAAATGCTACAATAGATGTTCCGTGCACTTGTGGATTGGTTCACTCTTCTCTTAAAGCATAACAACCATCAATCAACACTTCGAGCGTTATTACCAGATAATGTTTTGGTGCGACGTTAAGAAGTACCGAAAAGCATTTCTGGCGCCATTGCCGGGGAAGCAATAGGCTAAGATATCGAAATTTTAACATTGATATTTCTATTAAGGAGTTACCGCTTTCCTTAGCAGGTTTAACCTTGTTCTTTTTATTTGTGGTGTAAATAGGACGCTTTATGACTGGTTTCGACCTACCAGACAACTACCACAATGATCTGGGGGCTTTGTTGAGGAGAGTGCGTCAACAACTCACCCCTCCTCGACCCAGACTTGCTCTTGAAGCACCTCTGATCCCACCAGCTCAACCGCAAGACCCTTCCACGTCCGCTCAACCAACCATGGCTGAGAAGACAATCCGTGACTACTCTGTCCTGTCTGCAGACAACATCCATACCGGTCCAAAGCCGAGTATGGGGAACGGAAGTTATGAGCTGAAACCGGCCCTAATCAACATGGTTTTGGCTAGTCCTTTCTATGGCAAGGCAACGGAAGACGCAAATACCCACCTCCAACAGTTTTTGGCGGTGTGCAGCACCTTCACCATGTGGGAGGTGACTCTTGAAGCTATCCGCCTTTGCCTTTTTCCATTTTCACTGATGGGGAAGGCGAAGTAGTGGTTCTACAGCAATCAAGAAGAGCTCACCACACGGGACAAGTGCTCCAACGCCTTCCTTGCCAAGTTCTTCTAGCTAGGCAAAACCAACGCCCTGCGGAATAAGATTTTAAGTTTCGAACAACTAACCGATGAAAGCATCCCTGAGGCATGGGAGCATTTCCAAGAGCATACTCTGGCATGCCCACATCATGGAATGCAAAATTGGTTGCTAATACAAAGCTTCTACCATGGGCTCAACCGTCCCACTCGTGAGCACCTAGATGCAGCCGCTGGAGGTTCCTTCCTCTCTCTGAAGATCAAAGAAGCTCAAACTCTCATAGAAAATATGGTCGCCAACTATAGTGACTATGATGAGAGGCAAAACCAGCCGCAACCCAAGATGAGGGGAGTCCACCAAGTTGACGGTATTGACATGCTAGCAATCAAGATGGATCAACTTTTGAAGAAATTGGATTTGCCACAAACTGCCCAATCCTTAGACTCTCGCATGACTTGTGAAGTTTGTGGGAATGTTGGACATATGGGAAGCCAGTGCCCAGAGACTCAAGAAGAAGAAGTGAACTATCTCAACAACAACAACAACAACAACAACGGGTTTAGGCCCCATACGAACAACTTTGGATGGGAGTCCAAGCCAAACCTCTCCTTCGACAAGAACATGGGTAGCTCTGGCAACTTTACTCGTAATGAACCTTCCTTACGTGATCTTGTTCTAGGAAAATCTAAAATAAGTAAAAGTATTATTAGGAAATTTATTACTACTGATAAAGTCCTAGAAAGCATAGATTCTCGTATGGAAGCATTTAATACCTCTCTGCAAAACCAGCTTAGCCACAACAAAATGCTAGAGACACAAATTGCTCAGCTGGCCGCTTCTGTTGTTAAGCCTAACTCGGGCAAGCTTCCCGGTTAGCCGGAAGCTAGCCCCAAGGAAAATGTGAATGCCGTCACAACTAGAGGCGGAAAATCTACACACGATCCGCCAAATACTAACACTGTAGGGAAGACCAGAGAAACCGATGAAGAGTCAGAAGGGGAGGAAGAAATTGAGGTTGAGGAGGCAAAAGCACCCCTCAAGAAAGCACCGCATGAGTTCTATGATACCCTGGTGTTGCCATTTTCCCCTCGACAGAGGAAGCCAACGGTGGGCGAACAATTCGGGAAGTTTGTGGAGGTAATAAAGAAACTATATGTCAACATACCACTACTTGATGCTATGCAGGTTCCTACGTACTCCAAGTACCTAAAAGACATCCTCAACAACAAACACCCAATGCCATCCATGGAGGTTGTCAAATTGATGGAGGAATGCAGCGCCGCTATCTTGAACTCCCTCCCAGAAAAGAAGCGAGATCCGGGATGCCCAACCATCCCTTGTTCCATCGGGATGCAACAATTCAACAACGCCCTTTGTGACATGGGGGCGAGCGTGAGCATCATCCCAAAGGTAGTGTATGATAAACTCGATGTCAATTCATTATCCCCTACGGCAATGTGCTTGTAGCTCGCCGACCAATCAGTCCGCTACCCGGAGGGCATCACGGAGGACGCACCCGTGAAGATAAGAAATTGTCTCGTCCCCGTCGATTTTGTGGTGCTAAACATGGAGGCTGATGAAAAGACACCTCTTATACTAGGAAGATCGTTCCTTAGCACCGCAAATGCCAATATTGATGTTGGGGCTGGAGAAAACCACCTTAACATTAATGGGCACGATGAAAAGTTCGCCTTCAAGCCCCGAACAGAACAATGCAATCAGGTACGCAGCTTTTATGGAAAAAATCCTAACATGGTGCAGAAAATAGAAGTATACCCAATTGCACCAAAATCGGGTGCACCAGTGGTAAAAGTTGAGAGCGCACCACCGCTGCTCAAGAAGAAGAACGAGCCATAGGAAATGAAGAGAAAGGTCACCGCCAAGCCAAAGAAAATCAAACAAGTATGGTGGAAGAATGAAGTTGCACCAATCGTGGAAAATTCTCCATCCATGATGGGCACCACGAAGAATTAAACGCGGAGAACGTCTTGTTCGAGACGTAAATATTTATCCCCCTTCTTTTCCTTCCCACATTAAATTAGTTTTATTTTCCCTAACAACTAAATTAGACTTAAAAAAAATTGGTGATGGCTGGGAGGTCAAATTTCATCAAAAACGACAACTCGGGTGATAAGCTGAGGCTCCAACTTAGCCAGTCATTTTGTAGCACCCTGGAGGTCGTATTTCATGAAAACGACCACCCGGCTGGGTAATATTCAAGTACCCAGAATCCAACCCGACCAATCAAATTTTAGCATCCGGGAGGTCAAATTTCAGCAAAAATGACCCTCCGGGTGATGGTTTGATGATCCAACCCGGCTAGTCCAATTTCAGCAAACCGGGAGGTCATATTCCATGACAATGACCACCCGGCTGGGTAAATTTTGGGAGGTCAGATTCTATCGAATTCTTGCACCAGGGAGGTCACATTTGGTGAAATATGATCACCCAACTAGCTAATCTTGAGCCACCTATCCTGAAATAACAAAGTCCAGTTTTAGCACCCTGGGGGTCGTTTTTCATGAAAACGACCACCCGGCTGGGTCATTTCTGCCTCCTGGCACAACTTTTTCTCGGATTCTTGGCACTTTTAATGCAGAGATAATGGCCATGAGTGGTGGAAGTGTGTCCAGCCTTCCCTTGAAGAAAAATGCTCATCAAAAGACCCACCATGAGTAAAAGTAAATGAATGAGAGCCACACGTGTCACCTCACTCCTTTCACCACCCAGACTCACCTGCCACCCTACTCACCTAGGCCTCATGAGTGGCAGCTCACTCATTGCAAGCATACAATTTTTGCCATCCCATCACTTTATCCTTGCACCCTACACTCTTAGCAAAATTCTGGACAAAGCGAGCTAGTGGATCACATGGCACTTGGATCTAGCCCTCTCCCATCACAAACAAGGCAATAATTGAGCAAATGGAGGAAATTTCCCTGTCGACCGGCATGGGCTGCCGCCCGGCATGGAAATTTTTGCCCCATGGCTTCCCTCGAGCCTATAAATATCGGGCTCACTCTCCCTTGCTTCTCCACCCAAAACTTTTGGCTGAAAACATCTTCTCTCCCTCACAAACTATCTCCCTTTGCACTCCTCTTCTCACTTCACTAGCCCTCTCTAGTAAGTGCACTTTGCACTTAGCAATAAAAGTGTGCTGCAATAAAACCAACTAGAAAGAATTTGTTGTTACCCTTGCACGTTTGAACGACTAACACTTGGACTACTAACCGAACGACTAACCACTAACCATTATCATCATTTTGTCCTTCGGATATTGTGTCCAAGTAACCCTTTTTGTAGGAATGGCAAATATTTGGAGAGGCCTCTACACCAAGTTCAGCAGCAGCAGCGGCTCAAGCCGTGGGAGGCGCACGCCAAGTGAGCGCTCAGAAGCCGAGCACTCCGGAGCTTCATATGGGCATGCTCTGAGTTATCTCTTGGACACAATGTCCATATCCGTAGCTCCAACGGAGCAAAGCATAAGATCATGGAGAGTGAAGAGAATATGGTGTTCAATGACTACGACAAGCAAAGCAAACTCACCGTCATTCGGAACCGGGAGTTCACATCCGTGCGCAAGTTCGACCACAACTTCCTCGAGCGGATCGGCGTCCTTGCTGATTTTGAGTACGCGCTCAACACGGCCGGATGGTATGATTTCTACCACCTCGATGATTATGGTTCTCAGTGGCTTACCATTGAATTCCTTTGCACCTTAAAAGTCCACACCACTCTGTCCAACAAATTAGGCACTCTCTATGAATTTTGTCTTTTTGGTGAAACTTATGAATAGTCTTTAAAATAAATTAGCACTTACCTTGGTTTTGACCGTAAAGCCGCTATAGACATTGATAAACTTAATGGTTTCACCCTGCAAGGACTTCGGGCTAAGATAGGAAATCCCATCATGGGGCAGGAGCGCACTAGCGACATTCATTACCCTTCGCTCCGTATAATTCACCGTTTTATCACTCACTACCTCACCCCTCAGGGTGATGTACGTTCAGTGAATAGTTTGGATAAAGCCTATCACTATGTTGTGATAAAGAAAATTAAAATGAATCCCACTTTCTTTCTCATCAACCATTGGCTCACCCTAGCATTCAAGCAGCATGGACCTATCACTTTCACACCTTTTGTCACTAGAATTGCTAGAAAGGTTGGTGCGCTCCATAGAGCTAGGACAGATTGCCTCCCTAGTGCTCCTTTGCTAGGAAAAAATCACTTTTGGCAAGCCCACCTTTTGAAGGAGGAGAACAATAGGTTCCACATGCTTTATCCAGTGCGCAACGCAGAGATAGAACTGCCTAACCCCGAGTTCACCATCATTGGTAGAAAGAACTTCCTATACAATTGGCAAGCTCTCGTGCAGTATGCACGATACAGTGTTTCAGGGGATAGGCCAGGGACAAGAGCACCACGAACGGGTGCTTTGGGAAGCTCACAATACCATTGGGACCAACCACAACAAGTTACCGGATTTACTAGCTCATCACACTACACTAGTTCATCCCATGAAGAGTATGCACCGTAGAATCCTTATGGGACGGGGAGTTACCACCAACCTCATGGAGGCATAGGCACTTCTCGTTCTACCCGATTCACATCATACAACTTTTTGAAGTTGGAAGAACACATGCAATACTTGTCTGCCAATGCTTATGAAACCAACGAACGAACCTAAGAAATACAAGCAGCCATAAGGTATAGGCAAGAATGGCAGCAACAAACGTCAGAATAGCTACAGACAAACCTCTCCATGATGGACCAACTGTTCGACCACTTCAGCATCGAATATCAACCACTGCAGTGAAAGTCGTCTATGATGAGGGCATCACTCCTAAGGATACATGCAACACTCCTCCAATTCTGGACTTGCAAGGTCCAATGACTAGAGCTCGTGCACGATGACTAAATTTAGAGGTGAGCTCGTTCCTATATTCTTCATTATATGTCACTTTTGAGAATGGTTTGCTACCTAATAATTATATTATAATTAGGAACCATGGAGAGGACCAGGAGATGATGGGAGAAGGACTTGGAGACGTGGAGGACCAGCAAGGATGTGGAAGCCCAACCAAAACCGACTTCGAGTCTGTTTTGGGGCTCAGGACCAGTCTACACTAAAACGGAGGCCCAGGACGCATACTGACTCAGATTTTGACGTTCTACATATGCACGGAAAGATAAAAAGAAGACCTTTCCAATGCCACCGGTCTCATATCAAAATTCATCCGGAGTCATTGGGAATCGTCAAAACAAGAGAGGGTCCAGAATCTGTTTCGGTGCTGCGTCGCCTGTTTTTGGCCTTTGGGCTTTGAATCTAGTTGAGCCCAATTAGGGGCGCGTCCAGAGGGTCTTGCACGACCCTAGGGTCATCATATACAGCCTCCACTGTACCATTAGGGTTCGGGTTTTTCTTAAATTATTCTGTTCATAACAGTTTCACCGTCATCATGGTTTGTGAGACCCCAACTTCGTGAGATTCATAATACATCTGCAATTGTGTTGCATTCTTCTTTGTTCTTGCTTGTGTTCTTGATTCGTAGGCAGGGATTAGCCTTCTCGGCGAGGTTAATCGTTTTAGGATGGTTGATAACCAGAGGAGACGTCGTGCTACGATTGCGGGGTTTAGAACGTGTTGTTCTGAAGCCAGATCGATTTGTGTGTCGCCTCCGACAAAATCAATGTATCCAAAACCTTTTGGAAAATCGGGAACCCTTGTCCCCATCAGTCTAAGCTTAAGTCTTGCAAAGACCTAAGCTTGGGGAGGTACCCAAACCAAGGTGTGCCGCTTGTTCTATCCTCTCTCTCCCCGTTTCTCTAGTTGAGTTGTTTTCATTTTTGAGAAAATTTATGAAAATCCAAAAATATTTTTTTGCTTTCAAATAAAACCATAAAAATTTGCATAACCAAAATGAACAAAATTATTTCCCTTTTCAAATAAAATTTGAGAACTTAGTCTCTATCTTGCCTATGGAAATGATGAATAGTTGCTTTATTAGCTCCCTGTGAGTCTCAAGTATACAACCTCTACTCTTCATTTTGGAGGGTAATGGTCGACTGGCATGATGATAAGCTAGTCTCTCTATATTTTAGTGGGTGCAAAATGGCTAATAAACACCAAGTCCAGTTGTTGGAATTCATGATATAGCAATGTTTGGATGAGTCTATGATCTTCTCATGATTAGAGTCCAATGATTTCTTTCAAAACCATGCTGCAATAAAAACCCCCTACTTGGTGTATGTCTTTCCTATGATAGAAAAATTCCTACCAAGGCCAGATATTAATTGTGAACCCACTTTTATGCCATCCATGTATGCATTGAGTTTGGTTAGGATTTGATCCTTATGAGGGACTTTCACTTTCAAAGCCAATTATTTTCCTTCGCGTAATCTTTGAGTTCTCAAATAATCATGCTTGGTTATGCGGTTTCCACATTGGATTCAAGCATCCACTTCACCAAGCATGTTAGCTAAAAATATCTCCTTTGCGCAAACCTTTATCCTACAAGAAAGATTTTTGGTCCTCCCAAAATAAATGCTCAGTAAAAGTTTGCAAAAATATTTGAGCCATTGAACTAGCTTCCCTACACTATGAGAGCTGAAAAAAGAAAGAAAGAAAAATAAAAAAATAAAAATAAAAAAAGAAAAAGAAGAAAGAAAGAAAGATAAATCATCAGCTCCCATGGATGTACAAATGTCAAGTTTCAAGGTTCATTCAAAATCCTTTGAGCAAAATAAAGGACCATCCTTTCACTCTAGCACAAAAATCGAGTCTTTGATAAAGATTTTTGCTATTGTGCTAGTCCACTGCTTCGCGTGAGTCTTCTCTCCCTCTCCCCTGCACATTATTTCCAAATGGTTGGAATGAGAAAGTGCAAAATCTTTTTGCTAGGACCATCTCTTAACTTAATAAAATATACATACTAGATGTGCCATCCTACCAAGCTCCACATATAAAGCCAAATCTCATAGAGTATGATGAGCACTTGGTGAGGAAATACACTTTTTGAGAGATGAGATTCATAGTGAAAGATTGCACCAAGAGGGAAAATCTTCAATCTTATGCAGCATTACAAAAACTTTGGACTCATGATCATGTAGGAGGTTGAGTGACAAAATCTAAACTAGTTGTTCTGAGTTCCAACCGCTCATGACAAGGTCATAAAATGCCTAAGAACCCCACTTACAATGAGAAAGACTTAGTGATCAAATTGTGTTGGTTTACTATTACCCCTATGTTGTAGGAGTATGTGTTTGTGCACTTGATCCTTATAGGGCTCCAATATTGAAGCAACTCCTGATCCATTACTTCCAAGTTTTAATTTGCTCGGGACAAGAAAATATTTAAGCTTGGGGAGGTGTTGGTCGCCCATAAAACCCAATATCAGCCACCAACCGGTCGGGAAATGCAAGGTAGAGACCAAAGTTTCATGAATATTTGTTTCAACTAGTAAAGTTCCACAAGTTTTCACGAAATATGTGTTTGCAGGATCGAAAGGGCCAAAATTATGTAGAAACATGAAGAAATGCCCCATCGGCCGATCTTGCCATAAAACATCCGGCTGACAGGGTCGTATGAGGTGAAATCAGGGCCCGGGAAGGGTCATGACGGCTGAAATCAGAACTCAGTGGACAGGGTCATATCCGGCTGAAATCAGCCACCCGGCTAGTCAAAATAGAGTCTGATCAGGCTGATCATCCAACCTAGCCAATTCTGCAAAACACTCCACCACGAAGTCATTTTCCCCTCCTGGACCAAAAGTAATGGAATATGGCTAAGGAAAAAGGTTCCACGAGTGGCCTAACCGGGAGAAGTCATGAGGCGACCCGGAAGGGGTCGACACCCAGCCCAGGCCACCGCCCGGCCTCCCTTGCCACACGGCCTGGCCTGCCGCCCGGCTCAGGTTGGCCACCTAGGGTTGCCAGCCCATGAGACCCATGAGGCCTACCGACCCTAAAACGAGAAAGCCGGTGCAAACCAAACCAGGAACCGTCATCAAGACAAGATCTGAGCAAACCAAAGACAAGTCGGTCAGGAACCGATTCCATCCAACGGCCGCCCGGCTTGGCCTGCCGCCAACGGTGCATGCCGCCCGGCGGGTGAAATTTTGCCCACCGACTCTCCTTCACCTACAAGTACCCGCCAACCCTTCACCGCCTATAAATAGAGGAGGAATTCGGCAAAGAAGCAAGTGAAGCACATTGAAGTCCATTTCCCACTACTTCTCTTACTAGTAGAGTAGGTTAGTTAGTCGGGAGTTAGAGTCTAGTCGAGAGCATCGCTCGGGATTCCGGAAATCATCTCAGAGTCTTGGTATGAGCTCTCTTGTATCTTTTCACTTTTTGTGAGACTTATTTTTATTAAATATAAATTATCTTTTCCTAATTTATCTTGTCAAGTATTTATCTTTACTTAGTCAATTTCCTCAAGTTACAATTATCGGGAAAGAACTTTGAAGAATATCTAGTGAAAGCGTAGGCGCGGTGCCTAAGTTAACACTAGCTGGATTTGCATTCATCCCTATTGGCTGTGTGGTAGGCGGCAGGTGGTGACAGCCCTGTCCATCCATTTAGTATTCCACCATGTTCGGGAAGTCTCAAGCAGGGTTGTCTAGCAGTAATGTGCCCACTAGTGCAAGAGGTTAGTTACCGACGCTATTAGTGCATCGTTGTCGTGCCCCGATGTAAACTTATTGGTGAAAGACTCGAGGCTGTAATATGGATTTGGTGTAAGCACTCAACCCAAGTAACTAGGAATTTTGACGCTTGACTAGATTTAGGAAAGTTTATCTTAGGAATTCTAGGCTTAGACTCGCTGTCCTCTCGGCTAGCTTAATCGATCTCTTTTATCTATCTTAGTGTGGATTTCTCCTGTATCACTGCTCCCCTGTTTATCATTGAATATCTTTACCCCCGTCTTTGGTCAGTTGGTATAACTCTTATAGTCATATCTTTGTTAAACCAAGATACTCTTACGCCTAGCTTCTTGTGGGATACTTGCTTTACGGGTATCCTCATACAAGACTAAGTCGGTAGCCGACCGGGTACTTCATCAACAAGGAAGCTGATTGACTCGGCTTGGAGCGCAAGGCATGTAGAGATAGACTTTCTATGCAAAACATAAAGTGTTATGACTAGGACTCTTCATGTACCCCCCTGTCGACTGGATATATAAGGCGGCAGGGTACCCCACCATCGAGGGGGGTAGCGACAGAACAACACAAGTTTCACAATATCAATACAATACACAGAACACAGGATGTAGGGTTTTTACTCTCATCAAGAGGGCCCAAACCTGTATAACTCGGCGTCTTGTGTTACCATCGTAGTTCTTAGTCTCGATGTAGCCCTATACATTTACTGCCGATCTCAAGCTTCAACAGTTGGCGCGCCAGGAAGGGGACAAGGCTCGCCGGGATTCTCTGTCGACTACGATGGCCAAAATTCCCATCATTCAGTACTCGCCGGACTTCAAGATCTCCTTCGGATCGCTCAACTTTGCAGTCGGCGACAACGGAGCCCTAGGTCTGGAAAACCACAGATCCGACTCGGCCGTAGCCGTCTCTATGGCGCGATCACCGAGTTCGTCTGGCATGATCCCCACATTGGTTCCACTCGGATCTAAGGAAGAAGGTTCTTCCTTCGGGAACGATTCAGAATTGGATTGGTCTTTTGATGAGGACTCAGTCAGATCCGCTTACCCATATCCCCATACTGTCAACATGGTGGATATAGCAGATCCCACGGATGGAGACCAAGATGGTGACCAAGACGGTGAACAAGAAGGTAACCCCATCGATGGACACCCGAATCAACTAGCCGAAGGAGGTCAACAGGAGGAGAACAATCCAGTTGATAACTTATCGGTCGATCACCGCCGTCGACCAAGAGGGTCACGCGGTTCACGCAATGCACGCCGACTGGATCTCGGTCCAGAACTCGAAGTGGATGATGTCAAGGTCTACCACACGCCTAAGAATAACATCACCAGGGCCAAAACTTTGCTCGACACTCTAATGGTCGATGCAAATTATCAGACCCCTGCAATGCAGAAGGCGGTGGCTGTGCTTAAGGTTGCTGCGGCTTAGGAGGCCGCAAAATTTTAGTCGGTCACAAGCTCTAGTCAGGCATCTTCACGAGGTCGGTATAGTCGTGAAGATCTGAGAAATTCTCTCAGTATCCGTGATGGACGAGATACCATCAACTCTCACTATGAAGAACACGCTCGGGACAACCAACGCTATGAGGAAGAACGCCGTGATTGGAGAACGGATGACCCACGGGACGATCGACGGAACAACCGACGAGAGGACCATCAAGATACTCCTCCAAGAGACAACTACGATGACCATCGTTGACGTGATGATCGAGATCAGCGCGATAATGATGATAATGACCATCTGCGACGTCGTCATGACGATGATGTTGGTCTGCGACACGGCCGCCGTCCAACTCCGTCCCCAGACTGGCATAGGCGGTCGATGACGCCTACCGACGATGAGATTGATGGCATCAAAGCTTATATCCCTAAGCTTCACATAGCTCGATGGCCAAAAGGATTTAAGCCAGTCCCCATCAAAAAATACGATGATCAGACCAACCCCCGAGAGTGGCTGCAGCTCTATAGCACGGCGATTTGGTCGGCTGGAGGTGATTCCTACATAATGGCTAATTACCTTCTGGTCTGCCTGGATCCAGCCGTTCGGATATAACTCACATCTCTTCCAGAGGAGTCAATGACATCTTGGGGAGACCTCAACAGGAAGCCCATAGAAAGCTACCAAGTTACCTGCAATCGACCAGGCAACCACTTCGACCTCACTCGGATTAAGCAGAAGACCGATGAACCTCTTTGTGACTACATCAAGCGATTTTGTGCCAAGAAGACTGAGATCCCCAATGTCCCAGACCAACAAATTATTGATGCCTTCCAAGGAGGGATCCGCAGCGATGATTTGGTTCGTGAGATCGGTCGGAGGAATCATGACCTCAAGCTAACCTCTCAAGAGTGCTTCGAGAACGCTGACAAGTTCGCATCTGGTGAGTCAGCATTAGATGACATCCGGGGAAAAGGCAAGGAGAAGCGGTCGGACAAGCCCGAGTCCTCCAAGAAGGACAAGAAAAGGAAGTCTAATAACGTGGTAACAAGATGGACCGACTTCAGAAGAACCATCGAACAAACCCACCGTCCATGGATGAGCTGCTGAGTTGCCCGTGCCTTTGGCACCCAAAGGGAAACCACAAAGCGAAGGATTGCTATCGACTGAAGGGTTTTGCAATAGTTGTACTCAAGGTGGCTAAAGATCCCCCGAGGCGCAATAGCAAAGACAAGACCAAGGACGATGGCGACAAGGATGATTCAGGAGAGTTCCAGGAACCCCGGAAGGAAGTCAACTTCATCTTCGGTGGCCCGGATGCCTATGTGTCCAAGCGCAAGCGGAAGCTGGAACTTCGGGAGATCAACTCGGTGGAACCAGCTGCGCCTTAATTCATGAGGTGGTCTGAGATGCAAATCACCTTTGATTGGTCAGATCATCCCAAGCATATCCTGAAGCCAGATCGATACCCGCTGGTGCTTGCTGCTACGTTGAAGGAGGCAAAGTTCAACAAAGTACTCATTGATGGAGGAAGTAGTTTGGACTTAATCTTCACCAAGACTCTTAAAGAGCTCGGTCTGTCAATCAATGATCTTCAGCCGAGTTCTTCACCTTTCCATGGAATTGTACCTGGCAAGACTTCAGTTCCTATTGGATAGGTTAGTCTGCCGATCACCTTCGGTACCTGTGAGAACTTCAGGACCGAGCGCATTCTCTTCCAGGTGGCGGATTTCAACTCGGCATATCATGCTATCATCGATCGACCGGTGATGGCTAAATTCATGGTTGTCCCGCATTATCCATATCTCACCCTCAAAATGCCAGGCCCAAACGGAATAATCTCCTCCACTCTGATCTTTGGAATTCTTTCGATTGCGATGTACAGAGTTGTGAGATGGCCAATAAACAGTTCATCCTGTCTGACTAGAAGGAGATCCAGCACGCAGTCGGCATGGAGGAGCAGACTGGAGCGACGGTTCCAACAAAGAAGCCTATCAAAGACAAGATTCAGACCAATGACATTGAAACCAAGGAAATCATGCTCGATCCTGAGGACCCCGATAAGGTAACTTATGCTGGGGCCAACCTCGATGAGAAATAGGAACTCGCGCTCACTCTTTTCCTCTATGAAAATAGGGACATCTTTGCACGGAAACCATCTGACATACCGGGAGTTCCTAGGGAAAAGATTGAGCATGAGTTAAGGGTACCCCCTGGGGCTACCCCCATTCGGCAGAGGCTTAGAAGATTCGCACAAGGCCACAAGGACGCCATGAAGAAGGAGATAGTTAGACTATTAGATGCTATGTTTATAAAGGAGGTGTATCATTCCGACTGGTTAGCAAATCCAGTTCTTGTACCCAAGAAGAATAAAGAGTGGAGGATGTGTGTTGATTATATCGATCTCAACAAGGTCTGTCCTAAAGGCCCCTTCGCTCTTCCACGTATTGATCAGATTGTAGACTCAACAGCCGGGTGTGAGCTCTTAAGCTTTCTAGATGCCTATTCAGGCTATCACCAGATCCCACAGAAGGTCGAAGATCAGATCAAAACTTCCTTTATAACACCCTACGACGCCTATTGCTATATCACAATGCCTTTCGGTCTGAAGAATACTGGCGCAACTTACCAACGGGGTATTCAACACTGCCTTGCTACTCAGATCAGTCAAAACGCAGAAGCGTATGTTGATGACATCGTTGTCAAGACTCGGAATGTCAAGGAACTTATTTCTAATCCTGAAGAAACCTTTGATAATCTAAGGCATTATTCAATGAAGCTGAATCCTAAGAAGTGTGTTGTTGGGGTTCCTTCAGGAAAGCTACTCGGTTACATCATTTCGAAACGATGTATAGAGGCTAACCTGGATAAAATCAAGGCGATCCTTGGTATGGGGCCACCTAATTCTCAAAGGGATGTACAGAAGCTGACCGGATGCAAGGCGTCCTTGAGTTGCTTTATTTCCCGACTGGGGATTAGAGGGTTACCACTTTTCCGACTACTTAAAAAGCAGGAGGACTTCGATTGGACCGAAGAGGCGCAGTCGGCATTGGACGAGTTGAAGGTTTACCTCAGCAGCATTCCTGTATTGGTGCCTCCGGAGCCAGGAGAAAAACTTCAACTTTACATATCAGCCACAACTCAGGTTGTGAGTACTGTTTTAATAGTTGACCGAGAAGAAGGGGGACATATTCAAAATGTACAACACCCGGTTTTTTTTGTGAGTGAGGTCTTTGGTGCCTCTAAGGCAAAATATCAACAGACCTTGAAGTTGTCGTATGCATTGTTGATCACCTCCAGGAAGTTGAAGCATTATTTTCAAGCTCATCCAATTGAAGTCTAGACCTCCTTTGCACTCGGCACAGTGCTGCACAATCGAGAAGCCGAAGGAAAAATCGCCAAGTGGGCAGTCGAACTTGGTCAATATACCACTACATTCGCGCCTCGGTCGGCAATAAAGGGACAAGCGTTAGCTGATTTTGTTGCCGAGTGGACAGAGATTCAAAATCCACCTACTGCACAAGATATCGAGTATTGGAAAATGTACTTGATGGATCCCTTCGAATACAAGGAGCTGGTGCAGGAGTCGTGTTTATCTCACCCACTAGAGAGAAGCTTTGATATGTCCTTCAGGTGATGTTTCACGCGTCCAATAACGCTGCGGAGTATGAAGCCCTTCTACATGTTCTGCGCATTTTCGTGTCACTCGGCATCAAGCGCCTTGACGTCTTTGGTGACTCGGCTTTGTTCATTAATCAGGTCACTAAGGATTGGAACTGTGTGGATGACAATATGAGTGCTTACTGTCAAGAAGTAAGGAAGCTCGAAGACAAATTCAATGGATTGAAGTTCACGCATGTTCTTCGAGACAATAACCTAGCGGCCGATGAATTGGCCAAGATGGGATCATCCCGGTCTGCGGTCCCGCCAGTTGTTTTCTTACACACTCTGGATCCCCCATGATTTCTCCTCGGTCGGGTGTATTAATGAGTGTTGTTACTGATCTTGTTGGTGATGACAACATGGAGACCGATTGGCGCGACCCACTCATCCAATATTTGGACAAGGGAACACTGCCTTCGTATCCTAATGAGCAACGGAGATTGGAGACCCGATGCCGAGGATATCTGTTGGTGGGAGACTAACTCTCCTATTCTATTTCCTATCCAAACCAAAAATAAATTTGACTTTTAAAATACATTTTATGCACAATAAAAACCTAGTGCATCTAATTCGGCATGAATGCAACATACAAAATATTAATGACCTAAATTAATTTATTCAATTTAGAAAATAGCCCTTTTGCCTAAAATAAATTATAGTACTCTAATTATCCAATTAATTTATAATAAAAATTTTAATCTATTATAAAAAAATGTTGAAATTTAGTGGAATTGGGTCACATACCAAAATTTGAAATTTTGGGGTGTGACAACTAGGAGGAGATATTGCATATCTTGAGAGTGCTTGTGAGAGTAACAAGGAGTGATCTTGCACATCTAAGGCTACGGTGTCCTTGTGGGTGTGATCTAGGTTGTTACTCTTGGTCTATGGTTAGACCTAGACCCGGTTAGGTATCGGTGATCGAGCCTATCATGCTTGGTTGTGAAGGCCGTCACACGTTTGTACACGGTTTGAGCCCGCCGGTGAAAGGGGCATCAATAGTGAGCGCTTGTGTCAGCTCGAGGAGTCTGACAAGTTCTCGAGGGAGGCGAGCTTGTGCTTTAGTAGAAGCGGTGACACACACCATGTCTTCACTCCGGGAGTGATTGCTGGCTCATGGGCGAGAACTCCACTTGGTGGCGGGAGGGACCGGTACTCCGGCGGGAGTGGTCCAACGAGGAGTAGGGGAAGGCGCCATCCTTCCGAGACCTCGGGAAAAAATCATGAGCATTCCTTGAACCTCTCTTTACTATTCTGCAATTATGTGCTCTAGTAACTTGGTTGAATTGTTGCTTGCACAGGCTAGTGTGTTTCGCTTCCGCGCTTGCTTTTATCATGAAAACTAGCATGTGTAGGGTCTTGGCCTACTATAATTGTTTATGTTGCAATGCTTGTTAGACTCAAGTAGTGTGAATTAAAGGCAGTTGATTTCGTGAGCGGCTTACCAATTCACCCCCCCCCCCTCTCGATACGTCTTCGACCCTTACAAGTGGTATTAGAGCCAAGTGCTCATCTTTGCGGCTTCACCGCCTTGAGTAAGGATGCCGGGACGGGCGGGGAGTGTTCCTATATTCAATGGGAAGGACTACGCATATTGGAAGGCTAGCAAGAAGCCTACCTATAGTCCCTTGATCTAGAGATATGGATGGTCACTCACGTGTCCGATGCGGATGTGAACCTGCTTGAGCCTGATTTCATTAAGTGCAATGCTAAGGCCAAGAATGCTCTATTTGCTTGCATATCTAAGGATGTCTTTGCTCAGTTGGATGCTAGTTCCACAACACATGGTATCTGGAATAAGATTCAGAGGCTCCATGAGGGCACTAGTGATGTCAAAGAGGAAAGATACTATGTGCTGAAGAACAAGTATGATAACTTCACTAGATTGCCACATGAGAGAGCTAACACTGTATATTCTCATTTTCATGAACTAGTGAAGGAGATCAATGCTCTTGGGGATCACTTCAAGCTAAGGCCTATTGAAGTGATAAGAAGATTCTTGATCCTATTCAAAGACCCCAAGTATGAGTCCAACATCACCTTCATCTTGCAAGGTGACCTCAAGACCAAGACCATGAAGGATGTACTTGGCAAGATCACTGCCTTCCAGAGCTACTAGTTGGGGATGGATGATCCTCAACCATCCAACCATGCTCTACCGGCTAACAAGCAAGAATCAAGCAAGAGCAAGAAAAACAAGAAGAAGGAAGTCATTGAGGATGATGATGAAGAAGATGATGATGAATGTGACTTGACCGAGGACTTGGCTCTTCTCATGAAGAAGATGAAGACCTTCAAGAACAAATTTGATTCCAAGTCTAGGGGCAAGTGCTATAATTGTGGCTCAAAGAATCACTTTGTCTGAGAGTGCCCAAAGCCCAAGAAAGAAACTTTCAAGTCACAAGATTCAAGTGAGGAAGAAGAAGAAGACCCCAAGGCCAAGCAAAAGAAGAAGAGGAATTTCAACAAGGACAAGAGCAAAGGCAAAGGCAAAGCTCAAGACCACAAGAAGAAGTTCTCACGAAAGGCTCTTGTTGGAGAATAAACAAGCGACAACTCAAGTGATGAGTCCTCTTCCTCAAGTGATGTTGAAGAAGTGGCCAGCCTAGCCATGATCAAGACCACACTTGCATGAGCTCTTTCTCCGCCTCCCACATGCCTCATGGCCGTGAGCCAACTTGGGGAGAGTGAGGATGAGAGCAGCGATGAAGAGGAACACATGTGTGTCGAGTTGTGGAGTATGCTTGAGCAAGCCCGCGACATCACCGTCAAGAAATCCAAAATCTTGGATGTGGTAAGAAAAGAGTGTAAGTTGTCTAAGGACCGTGTTGGTGAGCTTGAGAGTGAGCTCAAGGACCTTATCACTTCTCATGAGGCCCTAAACAAGAGTTATGACAAACTCAAGGGTGATCATGTAGAGCTACGTGAGAAGTATGAAGCCCTTGAGATTACTTATGAGGCAAGAACCTTGCCTCCCCCTCCTCTAGTTCATCTAAGAGTGATGCATCTACTACGTGTGATAGACTAACCACCTCGGTCAAGGTTTCTTCTCTTGAGCCATTTGTTTTGGAGGAATATCACAAGCTTAAAGAAGAGAGGAAGATGGTGATGGATGGCTTCGACAGACTCATATGGGTAGAGCCATCCACAAGGAGATTCTTGGGAGGAACCTTGTGAACAATGTCTCCCAACAGGGACTGGGCTCATATCCCGCCGCCATCGACATCATAGGGACAAGTGATTCCATCCCCGCATGGATCAAACCCCTTCTCACCGATAACTACTATTACGAGAGGTGTTGCAAGAATGGCCATGCCATAAAGGATTGTCCTATGGTGTGGAGTTCCTTTGTTTTGCCTAACTCTAACATGTTCCATGAGAACACCCATTTCAAACTTTTTAGGAACAAGGATGGCAAGGTGAAAGCTAAGGCCTTGGTACCACCAAACAAGAAGAGGAAGGTCAAGAGCATATGGGTACCTAAGTTCATTGTTGATCTTGAGAGATCAGCTACGTACAAGTGGGTGCCCAAGAACAAGACCTTGATGGTGCTGGTGGTGGACCGAGCGCTTTCTTGAAGATCATGTGAAGTCCACCACAAGTGACATGGACCTCAACGTCATATCTACTCATGAGGGAGGTAACCGTGTTTGTTCTTGGTAGTTGTAGTGTGTTTTTTCTTCTCTTACATTCCATGGTAATTAGGACTCCTTTGTGACTAGTATGCTTTGCATCCATGCATGTGTAAATAACTAAAAGAAAAACACATATAAATTAGTTAATGTCTAACCCATCCAAGATAGCTATAAGCAAGGGGGACTGCTTGAGATGGTGGTTTGGCTTCTCTCAAGGCATGGGTATGGCTTATAGTGAGTAAGCTTGGGAGGGGTTCAAACTTGACATTGTTAGGTTTCCTTTGTGTCTTGTTTTAATATTGCTTGCACTCACATGGCATGTTTACTTTCATTGCATATGTAAAATGCTTGTTGCATGCATCATATAGGAAACACATAGGAGACTTGTCCCACTTGGAGATATTTGTGCCTCATGCTCTATATGAGATTACATCTCCACAAGTGTGACCAAAGGAAAGAATTGTGCTTCATGCCCATTGAGCAAGCTCTTATGAACTCCAAGGTTAAATCTACTTGCGCAGTTCATGGACTAAGGCTCATACATGCCCATTTGGTTCTTAATTGCCTTGGTTCTTATTTGCTCAATTCTTCATTTGGCATTTGCAAAAATTATAAGGTGATAAAGTGCTGCTATATGAAAAAGAGTGTTTGAGAGTTAGCTATATATTCCATGTGCAGTGTTTATTTGAGTGTTTAGTGAGGGAACTTAGAAGATGGAAAAATTCCTCGATTTTGCAGAATTCCCAGAGTGACCGTACAATCCAATCTCTGGATCGTACACTCTGGTCAGTTGCGCTGTGCATAGTGCCTAGGAGGAGTCTGGTCATAGAGACTGGACAGAATGGTCCTAGAGACCATACCGTCCGGTCTGCTCAAAGGCCAGGAGACCCAAAGTTGACCGGACAGTCTGGTCTAGAGACCGTATCCTCGAGTCACTACACTTGATCGCGTGATGCAATCCTAATCTGTGACCGTTGATTGATCCTCGTTCCAATCTCGGCCGTCAATGATCTTATTTGACCTAGGTCAAATTTGTTTGATCTTATCTTCGTTCTTCTTGACCGAGCCAGGAACGTACCCTCACCGCCGCCACCTGCTCTCGCCGTCGAGGACGCCATCGCTGGTCTCACCCTTCTCTCCGCCGATGAGCTGCCGCACTCAAGCCCACACATCGCCACCCACCCGCTCGCCCCCAATCGCCCTCGCGCGCGCCCGCGCCGCTGCACAGCCGTAGCCGCGCCACCGTTAAGTACCAGCACCGCTACCGCCTCTCCACAGAACCACCACCGTTGACGACCACCTCGCCATCGCCGTGAGCCATTGCACCGCCGCTGTCCTGCAATCCTGTGTGTGCAGACCTATAGAGCTGCTGCCCCAGACCACAGAGACCGAGCTCCCTTGCCGATTGCAAAGTGCCCCCTTTTATCTCTAATCATCGGTAACAGTAGCATGTTCCTCGGTGATTGATCGCGAATTTGTAGTAGTACTCATCTTCTTGGTGTATCGGACTTCCTCAGGGTATTGTGCCATTCACCTTTTCATCGGATTATGCCCTAATTTTGAGTAATTTGTTCAATTGATGCAAGTGTAATTAACTGCCCATGATTAGTTGCATTAATTGACTAATTGACTCAACCTAGATGCAATTAAATTCCATGCTTATCTGTTAATTTCATGTCTAGGGTTTGTCTCCTATTTAGTCTGTATTTAAATTAGTTTCCTATCATTTGACTACACACTAGATGACTTGCACCAGCCATATATAGTTGATGATCACTGTTGTTACTTTGCATATTTGCCTAGTGATCATGTCCTTCATTTAGTGTTAGGATTTCTATTGCGCATTCTTTCCTAGTGGTGCTTTGCAGGTAGATTTATATAGGTTCCATGCTTATTCTGTCTATACCTACGTGCGTGCAGTGACAACAGTTAGCAGTAGCAGAGATGGCAGGATTAGGATAGGACAAGGGCAAGAGAAAGATGCCAAAAAAGCTAAAGAGAAAGAAGAGACTGAGACTAGATCCAGAGACAGAGAGGGCCAGGAGGTTAGCCTAGCACTTGGATGCCATGGAGCAGTCATGCAGGACACCAAGGACACGACTGATTCTAGAGCCGTCTCATGACACTCAGGGTCTCAGGAGGAGCACCAGGCAGAGGACTGCACCTCTGGCTACAGGAGTTGTTCCACCTTCGTGGCCGCATGAGGAGACTAAGCAGACAGGACCATAGAGGTCAGCTCACCGGGCAGGAAACCCGCAGTGCACCTGTGCAATGTGCACTAGGAGGCTACAGAGAGTGGTATAGGTAGCTGGGGAGACAGACATACTTAAGGTTCCTGCAAAGGACCTTAAGGCTCTTCATCTTGTCTTCTTCGACCAGTGGGTTCCATTCCCCTGGGACCCCGCAGTAGGAGAGAGGTACTAGACAACCCTCCAGAGGAGGATTGGAGAGGAACTGAGACGCTGTCTGGCCATGAGAGGTAGGGATAAGATGTTTGTGCCGCAGTAGTACACCACCTACCAGGCTAAGAGGAGGGCCACCAGCACTGACATGGAGCATTACTTCACGTACTTGCCATGGCTAGCAGAGCTAGATACTGCTCCACACATGTATAGGGAGGATGTGGTCCTGGAGTTCTACGCCACACTGTGGGATGCCAGAGACCACTCAGAGTTATGGTTCCTATTCAGAGGGCAGCCACAACGTGTGACTCAACAGGATCTGATAGCTAACCTAGGACTCCTAGCCTCTGACTTTCAGCTCTACAAGAGTGCCTACCCATCGTTAGAGCCACCCCGTAGACCTCAGGGAGGGAAGATACCATCAGACGACTTGGTGTTGATTGCCATCCCACCACCGCACACCCCCAGGGTTTGAGAGAGGCCCTCCAAGACTCACCGCAGAGGCTAAGGTGGTTAGAGCGATAGTCACCAGGACTATCATCCCCAGGTCAGGGTACAGAGAGGAGTTCACTCTACTCCACCAGTGGGCTGTAGCAGCTATTTCGAGGGGTGTGATAGACCTTGACGCCTCCTACTTTAATGTTTGGCCCAAGATCCAATCGGCGCGCATGGCGTGATCCACGCGACCCTCTCGGTCGACAGCGGTGACTGACCGATAAGTCATTGACTGGAGGATTATACCCCGTTGACCTTCTTTGGCTGGTTCTTCAGTTTGGCCATCGCTTTCACGATCGTCTTCTAAGTCATCCTCCTCGTCATCGTCCCCTGACGGATTTTCTTCTAGGTCAACCACATTAACGGTCAGGGGATATGAGTAAGCAGATCCAACCGAGCCCTCATCAAAGGACCAGACCGACCTTGAGTTGCTCCTTGAGGATGGGTCTGCTTCATTGAATCCGAGTGGGACCAATGCGGGGATTAGATCTGATGAACTCGATGATCATGCCATAGAGAAGGCTGCGATCGAGTCGGATCTATGCTTTTCTAGACTTAAATCTCCGTTGTCACCGATCGTGAAGCCGAGTGATCCAAAGGAGATCTTGAAGTCCGGCGAGTACTGAATGATGGGAATTTCGGCCATCGCAGTCGGCAGAGAATCCCAGCGAGCCTTGCCTCCTTCCTGGCGCTCCAACTGTCGAAGCTTGATCTCGGCAGTAAATATATAGGGCTACGTCGAGACTAAGAACTACGATGGTAACACAAGACGCCGAGTTATACAAATTTGGGCCTTCTCGATGAGTAAAAACCATATATCCTGTGTTCTGTAGGATGTATTGCTTGTAATTTGATGTCCCTCGATGGGGTACCCTGCCGCCTTATATATCCGGCCAACAGGGGGTACTTGAAGAGTTCTACATGTAGTGTATAAGGATTTACATAGAAAATCTATCTCTAATTGCTTTGCACTCCAAGTCGACTCGGTCAGCTTCCTTGTTGATGAAGTACCCGATCGGCTACCGACTTAATCATATCTATGGATACCCGTAAGGCAAGTATCCCACATCCCTGGGCCGCGCGCCACCTTCTAGCCCGCAGGACGCCCCCTTTTTCCTTGCTCCCTTGGCCCATTTCGTGAGCCAGCCTAGCCGAAGCCGAACGCAGCCCATCTTCGTGTGTCGTCTTCCACATGCGAGCGCGCCCGGTTGGCCACCTACCGCCGAATGCCACCATCAACCCAGCTGCTCCGACTTAAACCGCATCGCGTCGACATGCTCCGAGCAAGCGCCAACCAATAGCCTTTACTCCCTCTGCTTGAGCCATCGTGTTGTGCTCCATTCACTCGCTCGCCAACGACCGCTCCATCGCAGTGAGCCATCGCCTCAGCATGCGCTATTAGCAGCTCCAGGCTGCATCGTCCCCACTTCACGACACGCCTTTGCCTGCTCTGCATGCCCCTTCTCTCCACTCCGTGAAACCAGCGCCACCAATACCTACCAGACTTGAAGCGCATTGCGCTGTCGCTCTAGCCTCAACACGACCTCACACATCCCCGCCATTTATCTTGCCTATGCACACAACGAGACCGGACCCTGCTGCTTTGTGATGCCACGACAAGTCGCCATCTAACCACTACCGGCCACAGCGTTGCTGGACCACGCCGCCTTAAATCGCATGGCGCCACCCGACCCTGCTTAGTACCAATGCAATCGGACACCACGCTGATCCGACGGTCTCTACTGTCATCAATGCACCTCGTCGCCACGTCCATAGCGCTACTCGACGCGTCGCCTGACTGCGTGCCACCACCAGTGACGCGTCCTGTTGCTATGCTGTTGCCGCATAGTAGCCACCATTGATGGCCAGTGAACTCGCTATTGAAGCCGAACACTCCGCTCTACCATGCAACCACCCCCAGATGCGGCTCCCTCACTCCGCGATGCGCCACCCCCCGAAGCACCTCCCTCCCCCGCAAACCAACACACGCACGAGCTTCACGCTGCCACGAACACATCACATCGCACCGCTGCCGCCCAGTTCACAGTAGCTGACATTGTTGGCGAGGTGCACACGTGTACGAGCTGCCCAACCACCTCCCTCTACCCCTTGGCCTATAAAACGGATGCGCTGCAAGCTTCCCTCCGCATCAGCGCAGTCACCCTCCTCCTCCATTCCAGGCACCGCAATCCCAAACTTTTCCCCTCTCCACACGAGCTTCAGCCATGGCCAGCGATTTCCCAAATGCGCCGTCATTCTGACGCCCTCGCCCCCCACAACAGAAGGGCATGCAGCGGCCTCGTGCACCTAAGCCCCATCACCTCGACCGCTCCCCTTCCCTTCTCCCTGATAGAATCGAGATCCCGCGCCCATCTATAGTGAGTGACCAGAGAAGAACGAGAAGCGAGAGAGAAGGAGAAGATGCCCATGTGAGGTTTGGCCATTTTGCACTCCAGCCCCTCGGTCCACCATAAAATCATAGACTCAGCCCAGAGACCTGGTTCATGGAACAGTGGACCTGGTCCATGGAATTTCCTATACAAAAATAATTCCAGAAATACCAGAAAAATCCAGACCCTTGTCCTTTTGCTGAAAGATGCCAAAAAAGCTAAAGAGAAAGAAGAGACTGAGACTAGATCCAGAGACAGAGAGGGCCAGGAGGTTAGCCTAGCACTTGGATGCCATGGAGCAGTCATGCAGGACACCAGGGACACGACTGATTCTAGAGCCGTCTCATGACACTCAGGGTCTCAGGAGGAGCACCAGGCAGAGGACTGCACCTCTGGCTACAGGAGTTGTTCCACCTTCGTGGCCGCATGAGGAGACTGAGCAGACAGGACCGCAGAGGTCAGCTCACCGGGCAGGAAACCCGCAGTGCACCTGTGCAATGTGCACTAGGAGGCTACAGAGAGTGGTATAGGTAGCTGGGGAGACAGACATACTTAAGGTTCCTGCAAAGGACCTTAAGGCTCTTCATCTTGTCTTCTTCGACCAGTGGGTTCTATTCCCCAGGGACCCCGCAGTAGGAGAGAGGTACTAGACAACCCTCCAGAGGAGGATTGGAGAGGAACTGAGACGCTGTCTGGCCATGAGAGGAGGGCCACCAGCACTGACATGGGGCATTACTTCACGTACTTGCCATGGCTAGCAGAGCTAGATACTGCTCCACACATGTATAGGGAGGATGTGGTCCTGGAGTTCTACGCCACACTGTGGGATGCCAGAGACCACTCAGAGTTATGGTTCCTATTCAGAGGGCAGCCACAACGTGTGACTCAACAGGATCTGATAGCTAACCTAGGACTCCTAGCCTCTGACTTTCAGCTCTACAGGAGTGCCTACCCATCGTTAGAGCCACCCCGTAGACCTCAGGCAGGGAAGATACCATCAGACGACTTGGTGTTGATTGCCATCCCACCACCGCACACCCCAGGGTTTGAGAGAGGCCCTCCAAGACTCACCGCAGAGGCTAAGGTGGTTAGAGCGATAGTCACCAGGACTATCATCCCCAGGTCAGGGTACAGAGAGGAGTTCACTCTACTCCACCAGTGGGCTGTAGCAGCTATTTCGAGGGGTGTGATAGACCTTGACGCCTCCTACTTTAATGTCTGGCCCAAGATCCAATCAGCGCGCATGGCGTGATCCACGCGACCCTCTCGGTCGACAGCGGTGACTGACCGATAAGTCATTGACTGGAGGATTATTCCCCCGTTGACCTTCTTTGGCTGGTTCTTTAGTTTGGCCATCGCTTTCACGACCGTCTTCTAGGTCATCCTCCTCGTCATCATCCCCTGACGGATTTTCTTCTAGGTCAACCACATTGACGGTCAGGGGATATGAGTAAGCAGATCCAACCGAGCCCTCATCAAAGGACCAGACCGACCTTGAGTTGCTCCTTGAGGATGGGTCTGCTTCATTGAATCCGAGTGGGACCAATGCGGGGATTAGATCTGATGAACTCGATGATCGCGTCATAGAGAAGGCTGCAATCGAGTCGGATCTATGCTTTTCTAGACTTAAATCTCCGTTGTCACTGATCGTGAAGCCAAGTGATCCAAAGGAGATCTTGAAGTCCGGCGAGTACTGGATGATGGGAATTTCGGCCATCGCAGTCGGCAGAGAATCCCGGTGAGCCTTGTCTCCTTCCTGGCGCTCCAACTGTCGAAGCTTGATCTCGGCAGTAAATATATAGGGCTACGTCGAGACTACGAACTATGATGGTAACACAAGACGCCGAGTTATACAAATTTGGGCCTTCTCGATGAGTAAAAACCATACATCCTGTGTTCTATAGGATGTATTGCTTGTAATTTGATGTCCCTCGATGGGGTACCCTGCCGCCTTATATATCCGGCCGGCAGGGGGTACATGAAGAGTTCTACATGTAGTGTATAAGGATTTACATAGAAAATCTATCTCTAATTGCTTTGCACTCCAAGTCAACTCGGTCAGCTTCCTTGTTGATGAAGTACCCGATCGGCTACCGACTTAATCATATCTATGGATACCCGTAAGGCAAGTATCCCACATCCCTGGGCCACGTGCCACCTTCTAGCCCGCAGGCCGCCCCCTTTTTCCTTGCTCCCTTGGCCCATTTCGTGAGCCAGCCTAGCCGAAGCCGAACGCAGCCCATCTTCGTGCGTCGTCTTCCACATGCGAGCGCGCCCGGTTGGCCACCTACCGCCGAATGCCACCATCAACCCAGCTGCTCCGACTTAAACCGCATCGCGTCGACATGCTCCGAGCAAGCGCCAACCAATAGCATTTACTCCCTCTGCTTGAGCCATTGTGTTGTGCTCCATTCACTCGCTCGCCAATGACCGCTCCATCGCAGTGAGCCATCGCCTCAGCATGCGCTATTAGCAGCTCCAGGCTGCATCGTCCCCACTTCACGACACGCCTTTGCCTGCTCTACATGCCCCTTCTCTCCACTCCGTGAAACCAGCGCCACCAATACCTACCAGACTTGAAGCGCATTGCGCTGTCGCTCTAGCCTCAACACGACCTCACACATCCCTGCCATTTATCTTGCCTATGCACACAACGAGACCGGACCCTGCTGCTTTGTGATGCCACGACAAGTCGCCATCTAACCACTACCGGCCACAGCGTTGCTGGACCACGCCGCCTTAAATCGCATGGCGCCACCCGACCCTGCTTAGTACCAATGCAATCGGACACCATGCTGATCCGACGGTCTCTACTGTCATCAATGCACCTCGTCGCCACGTCCATAGCGCTACTCGACGCGTCGCCTGACTGCGTGCCACCACCAGTGACGCGTCCTGTTGCTATGCTGTTGCCGCATAGTAGCCACCATTGATGGCCAGTGAACTCGCTATTGAAGCCGAACACTCCGCTCTGCCATGCAACCACCCCCCAGATGCGGCTCCCTCACTCCGCGATGCGCCACCCCCCGAAGCACCTCCCTCCCCCGCAAACCAACGCACGCACGAGCTTCACGCTGCCACGAACACATCACATCGCACCGCTGCCGCCCAGTTCACAGTAGCTGACATTGTTGGCGAGGTGCACACGTGTACGAGCTGCCCAACCACCTCCCTCTGCCCCTTGGCCTATAAAACGGACGCGCTGCAAGCTTCCCTCCGCATCAGCGCAGTCACCCTCCTCCTCCATTCTAGGCACCGCAATCCCAAACTTTTCCCCTCTCCACCCGAGCTTCAGCCATGGCCAGCGATTTCCCAAATGCGCCGTCGTTCTGACGCCCTCGCCCCCCACAACAGAAGGGCATGCAGCGACCTCGTGCACCTAAGCCCCATCACCTCGACCGCTCCCCTTCCCTTCTCCCTGATAGAATCGAGCTCCCGCGCCCATCTATAGTGAGTGACCAGAGAAGATCGAGAAGCGAGAGAGAAGGAGAAGATGCCCACGTGAGGTTTGGCCATTTTGCACTCCAGCCCCTCGGTCCACCATAAAATCATAGACTCAGCCCAGAGACCTGGTTCATGGAACAGTGGACCTGGTCCATGGAATTTCCTATACAAAAATAATTCCAGAAATACCAGAAAAATCCAGACCCTTGTCCTTTTGCTGAAAGGTCCTTGACCTTTGTCTTAATTCTGTTTCAGCCCAAACCTTTTACAGAAAGACTCACAGACTTTCTGTAATTATATGTTAGCCCCTGCCATATACCCAGAAGCCTTATACACTTTTCTGTAATTAGAAATAGGTCCCCATGACCTTATGTTAATTACAGATAATTCCCTGCAACCTTCCAACAATCATATCTTTTCAATTATTGTCCCGACACGAGGACCCTTTTGCCATCCACCATATTTCCGTTTCCACTAATTCTTCCGCCATCGATCTTTTGAGACCTAACCTACCTAAAACCTTTGGTATACACCGAACCTTCCAAATATTCTATCCGGAGTTTTAATTGGAGTGTTGGTTGTTTCTTATTTATTTTATTTTTCTTCGTGCTAGTACCACGTACCGTAGCATGCAAAGAACCTGAGGAGCCTGATACTAGAGACGAAGGCCAAAGGCCAAAGTCTCAAGACGGACTCTGACACCGTTACGCGGAGTGATGTAAAGCGACATTTAAGGATAGTGTTACTAGGCAAGCTCTAACATCCCCTTGATCATATTTATCCTATCACATTAGTCCAGAAAACCTACTTAGAGCCTACTCTATATTGCATGCACTCTTGAGTGCTATTGGGTGACTTGCTCGCATGATTGCTACCTACTGGTAACTCTGTTGTTGTTACCACAACCCCTCCTTGTATACCTTACCCTACCACCTCGTAAGCTCCAAAGACCCTAACATTAGATGCCTAATATCTAGAATGCTGCTATGCTTAGAAGTGCTTAGGAACCCCGCGATGAGGTTCATCGCAACACTATATCATATAGTTCTATTTTGAAAGTGGGTGAAAACATGTTTGGTGGTGTGTGTGTGTATGTACGATATGGGTGGGTGATAAAGCAACGGTGTTATGGTGAAGTGGGTGGGATAGATATGGCTATGGTTGAGACTCCTAGTACTAGTGCAAAGTACTTGGTGATAGTGTCTCCAGTGTAGGTCCACCTGTCGTGGACGAGTGCTTGCCCTGCCAACTAGGAACGGCTAACTAAGACCTCAACTTGGTGGTATTTCAGTATGACCACGGAACCTGTATGGGCAGGACTAACATGGATCCTGAGAAACACAATAAGGAAGTATCACCCAACGAAGTAGAAATGGACTCAGGGATTGGAGCGGTGATGTGATGATAAGTCCAGTACTTGGCAAAAATTGTTGGTTGTGTGCCTTTGTTGTGATGGGATCCCTAAGCTTCGTGGTGGACTTGTGAGCGTGCCTGGGTGAAGTGGGAGCGTTATGTGTTTCCGAGGCTAAGAAACACATAGCCTGTAGGTGCATTGTACTAAGCTCTGCAGAGTTAACCCCAAATCATTCGGATGTCCATTGTCATTGGTCATGGCACACCAATCTTTGGGCTCTTAGAAATTTCCTCCTTGATGTGTGAGTGGGTGATGTGATGCCCTTGTTTTGGAAGTGAAAGGTTTGGATATGGAGATCCATCCCTTTTAAAACTATGGGAACTGGTGGGAACGGTATATACTCCCTCTAGGGCCAACCTACTATAATATTGACACGTCCCCTCTTTCCTTGAAATCTATTCTTAGTGAACCCCATCTGCTTAGTTGCTAGCGCAGATATTAAACCCTTGACCTACATCCTTGCTACAACCTCATTGCATGACTTTACCCTTGAGTAGTGTTAGTGCTTGCTAAGTACCTTATGTACTCACGGTTTGCTATTTGTGGTTTTTAGTGATCGAACTCCCAAAGAGTGAAAGCAGTATGGTTTACGTCGTATGCTCAAGTTTGCATGTGGATAAGATGTGGTGTGATGATTGAATTGAACTAGTCTTCTGCGCCCAGATTTCCACTGCATCGTCTGATTGTAACTTAGACATGTTTGGTAAGCCACTCATATTCTCTCGTATTTTAGTACTGTATGGATTTGAGATAATCTGATTGTGTGTACCAACTACTGATCCAGGGATTGGTACAGGATGCACAGGACGCCCCAGAGAGTGGGGCATCACATAGATGACAACTATGAAATTGTGGGCTAATATCTACACGAATGTTGTCTATGCAGGAATCATCTCTAAACCCTATTACAAATCATATGGATGATGGTTGCCTTAGCGATTGATGACAAGACCACAAGCATGGAGGCTTGATGAGCTTGATGGAGTCCAAGGGTTGATGAAGATGCATCAAGGCTAAGGACAAGCTATGGAGCAAGTGTTGGGTACACTTTCCTAGTTGTTAGGGCTTTGAGTCCATAGGAAAAACTGGACTATCAATGGGGTCTAGGTCATTCTGTCAGGTCATGTCTAGTCAGTGATGTGCAAGGTTGCTCGGTGAAATCACAGGCACTAGTTGACAGTGGAGAAGCCAAGGATCTCTTCGGAGAAGCCGGGAAACAAAATCAAGCGAGGACGAGGAGTTTCAGCTTCAAGATGAAGTAACCGGACAGAGGGGTCACTGGTGACCGGACTGTATAGTCACTCAGAGATTTTGTCCGGAGGCTACAGCGACTCAGCGAGGAATCTATCTATGCTAGAGTCTATACAGATCGGACGGTCTGGTCAGTACGACTTGCACAGGGCAGAGAGGAAGCCAGCGCCAAAATGTTTCTGGATTGGAGAGAGAAACGGACCAGATGGTCCAGTCAGCTGACCGTGTGGTCCGGTCAGCAGAAGTCAACAGAGAGGTCAGAGCCATTGGATCTTGAGTTGCAGTGACTGGACTGTACGGTCAGTAGCCCTAGAAAGCTGATTTCATGGAGCAACGGCTAGTTTGAGGTTGGGAGCCTATATAACTTCGTTGCTACGGTCAATGTGACCTCTCTTGGCCAGTGGAATACCTAAGAGAATTTGGTAAGGTCCAAGAGGAAAAGAGGAGAGCACTAGTGTCACACCTGGTTCTAATGACCAAAACCAAATGCATCTGTATGCGTGCTCAGGATCAAGTTTTCACACACACAAGACAATTATTGTGATAAAAGAGCAATATCTTTATTAAATTGATAATATTATTACAAGAGTGACACGTAAGTCAAAAGAAAAAGATTACAATGCAGCGGAATAACTAAGCGTTGGTGTCCTTCAGCTTCCACAAGAAGTCGACCGGAAGACCGCAGGCCTAGTCTCCTCTATCATCTTCATAGTTGTACCATCCTTCTCCTATAACTAAGCAGCAGTGTGGAATATAGCAAGGGTGAGTACATGTCATACTCAACAAGTGTGGGAAAAGATGATATAGGGCTATAGACAAGAAAGGCTTATAGGGTTTATTGCATGAGCTTTTAATTAACCTAAGCATTCTATTTACTAAGTGGGGTCATCCCAACCCTCAATCCACAGGGTACTATCCAAGCCAAGTCCAACATCATCCACCATGCAACCATTCCCAACCCTTCCAAACCATAACAAACTAATCTTGTGAGGATTCCAGACCGCTCTTGACCGTGAGCACGACTGTTATGACAATTTGATACTCTGCAGAGTTGGTACCACTTTATCCACAAGTCATGATTTCATCTCCTGTTGCCAGGCGGACTAGAGTCTCCATCTTGCCATGCCAGCCAAGCACTAGCACACTTCCTTTGGTGTGCGGCTAGGAGATCACCACGAAGCTTTTCCAAAGGGTCTCCTAGTACATGCTAGCCACTAAGGTTCCACTCCCGTCCATAAGTGATAGCCTGTCACTAAGGAACTCATCACCCTAGGAGCCCCCTCTTGAGCCATTCATATCCAAGGATAGTCCTCTTGACTTCCATTCCCCACTCCACCAAAATGCTGCACCGACACTGGGAGAGCACCTAATTACTAGGCCAAGCCTTACCCATATCGGGCTTGTCATGGCACTATTTTCCTGGGTCATCGCTCCAAGAACCGGTTCCATCTGGCTTGCATAGATCCCTAAGTCCATGTTGCTAACATAAATTATCATTCCACCCATGAAGTGACATAGTTCATTAATCAAGGTTAATATTAACCCAACATCCCACAAGCAACCTAAGAATTATCTACTAAAAGGATCGTAGTGACCGAGAGGGGGGGTGAATCGGGAACTACGACTATGAACCAATTTTACCAATCACAAAACACCGATAGCACTCAAAACAATTCCTACTCAAATCTAGTGGTGATCACACTAACAATATAATCCTATGAAAGGAAAGACATCCTAAGCATACTAGTGGATCACACAAAGGCAATACAACTCCTATGTAAGCTAGTTACCAAAGATATGCGGAAGCAAACAACAAGCTAGCAAAGGAACCTACTCATGCGATGCTACAAGATAAGGAACTAGAGCAAACAAGCATGAGTATCACGATACATACTAAGGTGATCAATCAAGCCAAAGTAACTCCTATACATGCTAGTGATCAAGTATGAAGACTAAGTACTACTAGCAAGTAAAGAAGCCTATTCATGCAAGTCTACAAGGTAATCAACTAGAGCAAGGTAAGCACATAAGCATGAATAGCATGGTATGTAAATGCGGAAAGTAAAGCATCATAGTGAGGAGTAGAGTAAGGGATGGCTCATGATTTTTCCCGAGGTCTCGGAGGGATGGCGCCTTCCCCTAATCCTAGTTGGACCACTCCCACCGGAGTCCCGGTCCCTCCCGCCACCAAGTGGAGTTCTCGCCCACGAGCCCGCAATCACTCCTAGAGTGAAGACACGGTGTGCCCTCACTAGCATGCCCATTTCAATGGCGGGCTTAAATCGTGTACAAACATGTGATGGCCTTCACAACCGATCACGATAGGCTCGATCACCGACACCTAACCGGTCTAGGACTCACCATAGACCAAGAGTAACAATCTAGATCACACCCTCAAGGACACCCTAGCCTTAGATGTGCAAGATGCTCAAGATACTCTTCTCTAGCACTCTCAAGATATGCAATATCTCCTCCTAGTGCTTTCCTCTTTTCGTCTTGGACCTTACCAAATGCTCTGAGGTATTTCACTGGCCAAGAGAGGTCTCCAAGACCCCAGCAACAAAGTTATATAGGCTCCTAACCTCAAACTAGTCGTTGCTCCATGAAATTGCCTTTCTGGATATCCAGACCGGATTGTCCGATCACTGCCTGACCGGACCATCAGGTCACTCTGGTAACGGTTCCCAGACCGTTAGCTTCTCTGTCTAGGCAAAATCCTTGTACTGACTGGACTATCCGGTCACTGGACCGGACTATCTGGTCCACTTTCTCTCTCCAGTCTAGGAGCCTCCGCGAAATGCACCCTCTCTGTCATTCCTGCACTCTTACTGACCAGACCGTTCGGTCAACAGACCGGACCGTCCGGTCTATACAGAGTTTCCTGCTGACAGACTTCCTGCTCCTCGCATTAAGTCCTGGACAACTCCACATAGTGACTGTACAGTCCGGTCTCCACTGACCCCTCTGTCCAGTCTCTATGTCCAGAAGTTGAAACTTGTCATCCTTGCTTGAGCTCGTTTCCCGGCTTCTCCGAATAGCTCCTTGGCTTATCCACTATCACCTAGTGCCTGTGATTTCACCGAGCAACCTTGCACATCACCGACTAGACATGACCTAAGAGAATAACCTAGACTCCCTTGATAGTCCAGTTTTTGTTATGGACTCAAAGCCCTAACAACTACTCAAGTGTTTCAAACACTTGCACCATAGCTTGTTTTCCGCTTTGATCCATCTCCATCAACCCTTGGACTTCCTCAAGTTCACAAGCCTCCATGCTTGTGGTCATTGTCATCCATCACCAAAGATGCCATCGACAATCATCATAAGATAGAAAAGGTTTCCTACACAGACAACACTCGTGTAGATATTAGTCACATTTCATGTTTGTCATTAATCACCAAAACACCATACCTTGGGGTGACCTCAATGGTCATGAGCCTTACAATCTCCCCCTTTTTGGTGATGGATGACAACCACTACTTATGATGATCCAAATACGAACGAGCAAGAAAGAACCAAAGGAAAAGAAAAGATTGAAAGGCATACCTTTGTCCTTACCTTGAAAGTAGTATCCCCCTTGGAATATGCTAGGTGTGGAGGGCGAACTACCCAAATATGTAGCGCACTTGATATTGGGCTTGAGTTGAGTATGCGCCTGCCTTGGTGTCGTGGCAGTCGATTTTGTTGATGTAAAGACACACCAAGGTCGTAGATGCTCATGTTGGTGAAGGTGTTCCTTGTCACCGTAGACATGCACCATCGTTGTTCTTCTCCATGTTGGTGTAGATGTCCATCTTGATGTGATCTTCATGTTCCATCTCCCCGAATCTTCATGTTTCTTCTTCATGTTCTCCTCCCCCTTTGAGATATCGATCATCTTCATCTTTCTTCTCCCTCTTTGGTCTAGGGTTGGCTTTACGATCTTCATGTTCTTCTCCCCCCCCCCCCCCTTTTTGATCTAGACTTGGCTTTTGGATCTTCATGTTTCTTCTCCCCCTTTGTCACCTATCACCAAAAACCACACAAAAACGTAACAAAACCAAGAGGCATAAAATAGTTGGCAAGAGTTAGAATAACTCCCCCTTTCATGGTGCTCCTCGTTGGTCGAAATGGCGTTTTGCCGTAGCTCCCCCTACACTTATGACTCAACAAAAGATTTTCTCAAATGTGCAAGGGTTAGTCATTATAGAGGTGGGAATGTATGAGCCACCTGTCTTTGAGCCGCGTAAGTAAATTTAACCTCGGAGCTCCATCAAACATGGCTCAATGGGCACGAAGCACAAATATCACTATTTGATTATCTAGAGAGTCATGTACTCACATTGTGAATGAGTAACTCCTCCTAGACACATGCTTAGAGGCATGCATGTTATCATAATGCAAGGATGCATAAATGCAAGGAATGCAAATGCAACAAGTATACAATGCATGATGTGATGCTAAAGAAAAGAGAGAGAACCGCTACAAACCAAAGTGTCAACAACGAGTTGTCCCCTTCTCAAGCTTTCTCACAATGGACCATTCTTCAAAGCCTTCGGTACATCATGAACCACCTTCCCAAGCTTAACCCGTGTCCATTGCTGTCTCAAGAAGGTCTGAAGTCAACCTACAAAAGAAAAGAAACAAACACAAACAAAACAGAAACAAGAACAACCAAAACACTATACATATGTACAAAAGACAAGCTCAAGGGTTACTCATGTGAAGTTGGAGAGGTCGAGAACATTGAGTTCTCCCCTTAGCTTGTTGAAGGTCTTCTCATTGAGTGGCTTGGTGAAGATGTCCGCCAATTGTTCATGAGTTCGCACGCTCACCAACTCGATGTCCTTCTTCTCAACATGGTCCCTTATGAAGTGATGCCTCACTTGAATGTGCTTTGCGTGACCATGATCTCCCGTCTTGAGGGCCATTTTGATTGCCGCCCCACTATCACAATATAGTGGCATTTGAGTATAGTTGAGGCCATAGTCCCAGAGTGTTTGCCTCATGTATAGAAGTTGTGCACAACATGCTCCCACTGCCATATACTCCACTTCGGCGGTAGATAGAGCCACCGAGTTTTGCTTCTTTGAGCTCCAAGATACTAGAGATCTTCCAAGAAATTGGCATCCTCCTGACGTACTCTTTCTATTCACTTTGCAACTGGTGAAGTCCGAATCCGAATACCCAAGCAACTCATAGTTTGTTCCTCTAGTATACCATAAGCCCATGGTAGGTGTGTACTTGAGGTATCTCATTATTATCTTCATCGCATTCATGTGTAACTCCTTTGGATTTGGTTGATAGCGCGCACACAAGAACACACTAAACATGATGTCCGGTCTCGAAGCGGTGAGATAGAGCAAGGACCCAATGATGCATCTATACAGCCTGGGGTTCACCGGTTTTCCTTTCACATCGTCATCAAAGGGTTTGCTAGTAGCCATAGGTGTGTGCAAAGGCTTGCAATTCTCCATGTTGAATCTCTTGAGAAGGTCCTTAGTATATTTCTCTTGATAGATAAAGTTTCCTTCTCTCAATTGCTTGACTTGAAATCCAAGGAACATGTGCAACTCTCCAAAATTCCCTAGCCATCATCTCCTGAAACTCTTCATTGAACTTTTCATTGGTTGACCCATAGATGATATCATTCACATGGATTTGGCACACAAAGAGATCCTTCCCAATGTGCCTCGTGAACAAGGTGCTATCAATCCTTCCAATGGTAAATCCATTTTTGAGTACGAAGTTCCTCAAGTGTTCATACCATGTCCTTGGTGCTTGCTTGAGGCCATAGAGAGCTTTCTTCAATTTGTAGACATGTCTTGGATGTTTTGGGTCCTCAAACCCCGGAGGTTGTTCCATATAGACTTTCTCATTGATCTCTCCATTCAAGAAAGCACTCTTGACATCCATTTGAAAGAGCTTGAAGCCATTGTGTGAAGCATAGGCAAGTAAGATCCAAATAGCTTTAAGACGGGCCACGGGAGCAAAGGTCTCTTTAAAGTCAACCCCCGCCACTTGAGAATATCCCTTAGCCACTAAGCGAGCCTTGTTTTTGACAATTGCTCCTTTCTCACCTTTCTTGTTCTTGAAGACCCACTTAGTGCCAACCACATTATGATGCTTGGGCCTTTCAACCAATTTCCATACTTTGCACCTCTTGAAGTTGTTCAACTCTTCTTGCATGGCAATAACCCACTTGTGATCATCCATAGCCTCATCAATGGTAGTGGGCTCAATCATAGAGTCGAAGGAGAAGTTCTCAATCTCAACATTTGCCTCATCATCATCCTCTTCACTCACATAGTTGGGTTTATATTGATTCCTCCTTGTTTTTATCCCTTGAGATGGACTCCCAATGATCAAGTCTTGTGAGTGATCTTTGTGGATAGCTTTGAGTCTAGGATGGTATTTTCTTTGAGTGGGAGAAGCTCTAGGTGAAATATCTTGTGCATCATGGATTGTTTGCTCTCTTGATATATGAGTGTGAAGAGAGGTGGAAGAGTCACTCTTATGCTTTCTCTTTTTGGACTTTGAGCTTGAGGTGGATGGGAGAGTATCTTGTCAAGAACTAGGAGAAGTGGCTTGTGGTGAATTATGTGGGGAGGTTTGTGTCTCACTTCTCACTTGGGTTTCCTCATAATTTGGTGAGTGTACTCTCAATGAATCTAGGGAGGAGCTTGTGGGAGTATTTGTGGCATCTTGGGTTGTTTGTTGTATCTCGAAGGAGGGGGTTGGTGGAGGTGGTGGAGTGGAGGGCTCATCAATATCACCATCATTGACCTCGTGGGGTAACACCTCGCCCACGGGCATTCTTCTCAAGGCTTCCCACATAGGCTCATCTCGAATGTTCACTTCATGAAATTCATCCTCCTTTTGGACCCATTTGACTCATCAAATTACACATCGTAGGATTCTTCCACACATCTTATGGCTGAGTTGTAGACCGTATAGGCTTTAGAAGTCCCAGAGTACCCAACAAGAATGCCTTCATAAGTTCTGCTTTCAAACTTCCCGGGCTTTCTCCTCAAGACTCGAAAATAGGAAACATTGGGTTTCCGTCCCACCAATAGATCATATGGCATCTTCTTCAACAACCGGTGGAGATAGACACGGTTGGAAGTGTAGCACGCCACGTTGATTGCCTCCGTCCAAAACCTCTCATGAGTTCCATAGTCATCCAACATGGCATGAGCAAGAGTGATGAGCGTCTTGCTCTTCCTCTCCACTACTCCATTTTGCTCGGGAGTATATATAGAAGAGAATTCATGTTTGATCCCTTTCTTGTCACAGTATTCCTCCACTGTGGTATTTTTGAACTCCGTTCCATTGTCACTCCTTATCTTCACAATGCTAGCATTGAACTCATTCTTTGCTCTCTTGGCAAACTTTCTGAAGATACCACTGGCTTGAGATTTGTTGTGGCGCCCCTTCCCGGAGGATCGAGGTCCCGATGGTGCTGATAACACAGACACTTGATAATACAACATTGGTTCAAATTTAAATTTAATATTACATCAATTGGTCATCAGAGTGCAGCGGAATATTACAAGTTCATAGTGTTTTTGAAAACACAGTGGAAGCAGTTATGATAAAGCTACGAGCTCGACGGTACAACATAGTAATGGTTCATGCCCGAAGAACCATCACTCTAGCATCAGACATCATCACTGCGGCAGAAAGTCGGACTCCCAGTGGGCAGTCCAACCCTCAGGGACTTGGATGTCCCAGGGTAGCACATCTACAGGCAATTCTACTTCTTCATTACCTGAAAGCAACAGTGGCATAAAGCCAGAGTACTAATTACTCAGCAAATCTTACCCGTCGGACTTCTAGATATGCAATGGCTCTAATAGGTGGCTTGTTTGAAAAGACTCGCACTAAGCAACCTATTAGTTCTATCAAGTTTTACTTCTCAAATTAACTAGGTGGAGCAAAAGGTAACTTTAGTTGCAACGATAAGCTAACAAAGCAATACATAAGGTAAGTACAACATAAGAGCAATAATAGTAACAACAACGATAAGCATCATAATCAATTCCCAAGTACTATGTGCAACTACGTGACGACTCAGTGACTAAGTGGTGCTCATTACTGCGAGGGACAACAATTGCAATTGATTTTTTTTCACCAGCTGGGATAACCCGAGATACACAACACATACGCACCAATTAAGGTTGTATATGACATCCTTTCACAAGGACGAAAAACAACTCGGTCCGGGTCCAGTCTCAGCGAGTGGGCATGCCGTTCTGCCATCAGTACTTCGCGGTATGAACCGCCCACTCCAGCAGCAGAAAGGTCAACGACCACTGTACTAGGTACCGTCCTCATTGCCGCGCCAATGCTACATTAGTTTACTAGTGCCCATAGACTATCATGTATTCGGTACTGTTCAATACTTGACCAAGAGGCCGACCACGGACGGGTCCTAGGTTCGACAAGGCAGGGCTACCGTAGTCAACACCCATATATTGCTGCAAACCTACACATGCATCTTCCCTGCCCGGTCATAACAGTAAAATAAACTTCTTTTTAGGTTCCCGTTCCAGTGGTCAAGTTCATTTCTTAGTAATGATATCTACCGGGTCTAGCAATTTCTAAGCATAGCGACACAGTACCGACCAAAGTTCTAATGACAGTGGCGTAGGTCATTTGGGTATCATGCAAGTGGGTTCCAAATCAACTCCTATGACCTAATGCAATAATCACAGACACTGGTAATATTGAAAACTAGCAACTTTAAAAAAATGGTGAATAAAAACCGGGGCTTGCCTGGATCGATGTTAGTAGCAACTACAATGTCTTGCTCTTGGGGATCAAGGTCCTTCTGAAGATCCTCTTCTTCCTGCTCCGGGTTGTCGTTGCCTATATGATAGAATTGAATTGTCAGTATTATTACAATACCGTAGAATGCAATGATATGATGCACAATGTCTTTAAATGTTGATTAACATTATTATTATGTTCTCGAAGCCATATGCTTCAATGTTCTCGAAGCCATATGCTTCAATGAAACAAATTAGAGTTTCATTATTTTATGTGTGTTAATCATTTATTTAGGGTTGTTATAGTCCTTTAGAAAATTAAGCAATTAAAATAGTAACCAATCAATTCTGGACTTGAGTGATTTATCATGAACATGGACATAGATGAATTGTATTTTTACCAATTTACAGCCTCTGGATACAATTACTCTAATTACTAGCATTTATTAAAGTAAAATAGTGGTATGAGCAATTAATTTAATTTAATTAAGTAAACTTAGGGTTCTGGACTTGTGTGATTTACTGGCCCCAGAGACTTGTGTGAGTGATTTTTATGCCAAGTGGTAGGGGCCAATTAATCATAAAATAATTACTAGAATTAATTTAAGCAACCACACAAAATAAATTCTAGAGCCAAAAATAATTCATATTTTTCGAAACCAAAAATTGTGGTGATAGATAATTATGTAATTATTAAGCATGCCAAAAATTAGAATTAAATTCGGTTCTTAGAATATCTGGTTAATTAATTTGTGTTTGGACAATTAAATGAATTAATAAAAATGCATGTACAGAGGCAAGGATTTATCAATTTACTAAAATAGAGCAATTCAAAATGAACCTAACAAATTTTATTTGAGCTTCATTGGGTTTAAACTCGATTTACTATGAGTTTCCAAAGATTTATGCATTTTCTAGTAATTTTCTGTTTTTAGGGGGTTTCCACGTTGGAGCCACGTGGGTGCCAGGTAAGGCCACGTAGGAGCCAGCTTGGCTGCCAGTAGGCGCCAGTGGGCTCGCCGGAGCAGGGCGGCTCATGGCCGGAGAGCTTGCTGCTGGCGGCTGCGCGGGGAGAAAGCTCGTTGCGGGAGCCAAGAAATGATGTGCGCCCCGCAGTGGAGGGGATGGAGGGGTTCGCAAGGTGGTGAGAATGGGGATGGAGGTGTTCGCAAGGTGGTGTTCTCACCGGGAGATGGTCGGCGATGAGAGGCGGCGGAGCAGAGATCTTTGGCGGGGTCGCGGGGACGGCTCGGAGCGGAAAAACGGGCGGGGTCGGCTCCTACAGCTTCACGGGAGCATCACGGAGAGCGTCATCAAGTCGACGTTGGACGGGGATGGCCGGAAGTAGGAGCTCGTCGTGGAGGCAGCTTCGGTGATCGACGGTGACGGTTTGGGGCCGGGGAAAAAGCAGAATGCCAGCGACTTTGCACATGAAAACAAGAAGGAGTTAAGGCGAGGTCGTTCGGCCGAGAGTTGCACAAACGATAGAGGAGGAAAGAGGGAACAAGGCTCACCGGAGATGGCAAATTTTGGTCGACAGCAGATGAGGTCACTGGAACTGTGGGTTTTGGTATTTCTTCAAATTGGTTGAGCTCACGCAGGGAGTTGTCGAGGAAATGGCCTGGGGAGCTAGAGGGGAAGTGAGCGGTGCGTGGGTGCTCTTGGCTAGGCCGGGAAGGCAGTGGGAGAGCGGGGCAGTGCAGCGAGGTTGAGCTCTGCAATGGCGAGATGGTAGGGAGAGGGGGAATGGCAGAGAGCAGAGAGCAGAGAGCGAGAGAGAGTGTGCGCAGCGAGGTTGAGCTCTGCAATGGCTCGTTTTCAAGTTGCGCAGAGGGGCAGGAGTGAGTGGGGGAGTGGGAGCGGCGAGAGCGGGTGGAATTGAAGTTTTGTCGGTCACGGTGGTGGCGTGCAGAGAGGGATAATGGTGGCCGTTGGGCAGGCTCGCGGCTGAGGGCAGAGGAGATGGGACGGCAGAGGAGAAGTGAGCGGCACAATGCGCGTGAGGAGTCCCGAGGTGAGCCGGTGGCGTGCGGGGAAGAGCGAGCTCGGCGCTGGCATCGGCAGAGGAGGAAACAGTGCCGCACCGGCCAATGGAGGAAGAAGAAAGGGGATTTTACACTGCGCCCCCTGATCTTTTAGATTTAGTGCAAACAGGTCCCTAGTCAAAGCTGATTTTCATTAATTCAAAATAAAATAGCTAGGGACTTCCTAAATTAGTGAAAATTGGTGGACTGACTATTTAAATGGTGGAGAACACTTTGGTGAATTTTATTTGAAATTTTTATAAACATATTTTTAGAATTAATTAAATGCATTAATTAGTTACTTAAGAATCAATTAATTAATTGAGGGTCTTGCCAAACAGGAAAAATGCCCAATAAATTCATAATATTCTATTTTATTATTACCAACATGATTATGAATTTATTTAGCATAAGTTGTATGGAAATTTTTATGTTGCTTCAACAACTTGGTTGCAGGGTATTTATTTGCCTGGAATTAAATTAATAGATAGGCTCTATCATTTTATGCTATAATTTCCATGATTTGTGATCCTCATATTTGCTAAGTTAAGGTGAGACACCTGGGGTGTCACATTTGTCCACAAGAAAGAAGGTCCATGTGTATCTCGTGAAATTATCAACAATCACCAAGCAATATAGATTGCCTCCTAGACTCTTGTAGTGTGTTGGCCCAAACAAGTCCATCTGTAAGAGCTCTAGAGGACGAGATATAGACATGAATGACTTGGTGGGATGTGAAGATGCAACTTGTTTTTCTGCCTGACAAGCACTACATAGTTTATCCTTCTTAAAGGCCACATCCTTGATTCCTTCAACTAGATTCCTCTTGACAATCTTCTTGAGCTGATTCATTCCAACATATGCCAGTCTTCTATGCCACAACCATCCCTTGGATGCCTTAGTGAATAGGCAAGTGCTTGGTGGTATGTTGCTTGACTTGAAGTCCATGACATACAAGTTCCCATGCCTTACTCCATGAAATACTAGCCCTCTCTTGTCATTCTCAATCTTTGCACCGTCCTTATCAAATGTGCACTTGAAACCCATGTCACATAGTTGACCAATAGGCAGAAGGTTGAAGTTGAGGGTTTCCACAAGAAAGACCTTGGAGAGATGGAGGTCATTTGTGATGGCCACCTTGCCTGAGCCTCTAACTCTCCCCTTTGAGTTATCCCCAAAAGTCACCTTCTCACTATCTTCGTCTTTATCAATGGTGGTGAACATGGCTGGCTTCCCGGTCATATGTTGAGTGCACCCACTATCAAGAATCCAGTGAGTGCCTCCACTCTTGTAGTTGGCCCTGGTGGTAGCCATAAGACAAGCACTAGAGGAAGAGGGGTTAGTATCCAAAGCATTACTTGATTGACTAGCACTAACCTCATCGTGTCGAACAATAAGGCCATCCTCATAGATAGGGATTCTTGCAATCCCATCCAGTAGTCTCCTCCTAATGGGATAGTGAGGAGCATGGTACCTCCAATGTCCATGACCATCCCCCATGTGCACATTGTCAAGGTTGATTTAGTAATGGGGAGGGTCATAGAGTCCAGTGATGTGCTCGAGCACATGCCCCACTTGTGTATGAAGCACAAGTATCATCTTCATTACTCTCTCAATTGAGAGCTCATGTCTCCTGTTGACTACCTCCTCAAGTAAGAAACCCCTCTCAGGAGTTGTGATTTGTTGGAGGAGCATGTCAATCACTTCATGTGGTGCAATCCTCCGAAGTCTCCTAAAAGAGTTTATCCTACACACAAGATCATAGATGCTCATTAGATTTTCACAAAGATCGACATTCAGATTTCTCACAAATTCACCAAGTTCAAAGAAGAGATCCTGTTGGTGAGCTCGACGAAGATGCCAAAGATGATCTTGTGGTGGAGGGAGCAGAGGAGGTGAAGGCACCGGAGCCGAAGCCGCAAGATTGATCATCTCAAATGATCGAGCGAGCATTGTTGTTGGTGCTCCCCCTACGCCCATGCTCGGGCCACTCAAGGTGCTTGTAGTAGAACTTGGAATGGCACTTGAGGTAGAGCTTGACGGAGCGCCCGAAGTATGTCTTGCCCCGAAGGGGTTGTAGAAGTTGTTGCAAGACAATCTTGTAGAGGGATCTAAGAAGTTTTAGCTTAAAGCTACTCCTTTCCTTTTGCTTGAAGATGCTTCATGGTTCGTCTTGAATGTCTTCTTCCACGCCATGCTCGTGGTGATCTCCTCATTCTTGAAGAGTAGCTCAATCACGTCCTCGACGGAGAGACTCTTCTCCATGAGAAGATCAAGAGTGACATAGAAGAGCTTGCTACTCGGAAGCAAGGAGAGGATCTTCTCAACTATCACGATCTTCGGAAGCTCGAAAGAAGTCACCTCAATCCTGTCCATAATACCTCGCAAGTGAATAAGAGAGTCAAGTAAGTCCTCATTGTCATTAGCATGAAAAGCAAAGAACTCCTCAACAAGAGAACTACTAGCATGATCAATAGGAGGCTCACAAACATCATCAACGCTAGTAGAGCAAGCAAGATCAAGAGACACATCATTATCAATCATCATATTAGGCACACTAGTAGAGCAACCTATCAAGTAATTGCTAGAAGGATCTAGGCACTCGCTAGTACAAGGCACATCCACCCCATCATCACAATCATCATACATATGATCATTGGTAAAGTTATTGGAAACGTCCACAAGAGTGTCCATCAACTCATCCGGGATCATGGCATTTAGGTAGATTTTAAAACGATCCTTCCATGAGTCATGCCCGGCCCCGAATGGGACTACAGGAGAGTTGGTCAGTAGAGGCAGTTTTCTTATATAGTGGAGACACTTTTTTCTTGCCTCTAGACAATTGTAGAGGCAAATTCTAAAATGTCTCATGAATGCCTTCTCATGTATTGTCTCTAGGTTCATAGTGGCACTTTGTTAATCGCCTTTAGAATATTGGTGACATTTGTTTTGAGGCATTTAATAATGCCTCAATAAACATAGAGACACCTTTTAGATGCATTTGCATTGTATCTCTACAAAGGTAGATACGCCTTTTAGAGACAATTTTTTTTAGCGTCATGTTATGATGTCTTTACAGAAGTAGAGGCGCTCTGTAATAAGGTTCCTTCAGTGTAAGTAGAGACGTTATATAATGCCTCTAGAAGCATATGGATATTAAATGTGGCTATTATTGAAACCTCTAAATTACATTGATTTTTTTTTGTAAATTTGTTATATTTTGGCACCAATTACTTTCTGAAAATGATAACTTTTGCTCATATACAAATATTCAACTTGTACACATATATACAAGACAGATAGAGCACAAAAAAAAAAAAACAAATCCATCTATTGATGTATTGTGCTTCATAGATAAACAACTGAAAGTAATCATCCAAATGAAAAGTGGTCTCAAGATAGAAATTGGACATCCAAGAATAGATAAAATAAGTTTTCTAAGACAACTGAAAAAACATATTGACACCCTGAACTTATGATCCTAGGACTACTACACAACAGTATTTCTTCATTCATCTGTTGGATCTTCAATCTTGTAATCATTTCAAGTACGCTTTGGCTTCACTCTCTTAAGCTGCAAATCACAAGTAAGGTTTGTCATATAAATATAAGTGAACATATGTGGACAAAGCAAAACATGTGAACTCAACTCACATGTGTGCGTGGCCAAGCAACACACATGCCTACAGCATCCTCTATAGTTGTGAGATCTCCATGTGGTCAAGGTAATCTTTCATTTTCAACATTGTTAAGGCAATGAATCGCAACAGCGAAATATCCATCCCCAAGCACATTTCCTCCAATCTCATGAGTGCTATCTCTTGATATTAGATTACCAATAGCAACAACCTGACCTTGTTTCCTTTCCTTGTAGAGAACAACAAGACCATTTTCTGGTCCTACAAAAACAACAAAAGTATCCCAAACAAATGTTAATATGCATACTGGAAATGTGTCAAGTCTGTCCTTAATAAAATAGACAACATGAAACTTAAAGTAGAACCGATATGGACATACCTCTTGTGACTTGTTTCGTTTCTGTTTCTTGCTTTGAGGATCCTATGACAGATAAGGTAGTTAGCACTATCAATAATACATGTAAAGATGCAGTTTATGCAGTGTAGGAAATATTGTTTACTGCTAACCATAAGAGTTATTTCTTCATCTGGCAACAATGATTTGTTACTGTGCTCCAGGTTTATGTCGCTAGAGCTAACTCTAGATTGCTGTAATGATTCACATTTCTTCCATGTGAGAAAAATAGATAATTATGAGCAGAATTATAATACTAAGCGAAGACTGTAAATTTTGCTCACACGGTCTGCACCATGTCTCTCCTGACTCAAGAAAGTAGCATGAAGCTTGAAAGTACAACTGTTATGGACATACCTGTTGCGATTTTTTGCTTCCTTCGCTTTCTTGGAGGTTCCTATGACAAACATTATAGTGAGCACTGACAAACAAAAAAGAAAGATACAGTGTATGCTATACAAAACTTTGAGTAATGCAATATTATCTGCTACTAATCACAAGTGTCCTTTCTTCTTCTGGTGCCAGTGATCCATTATTGTGGTCCTGGTTTCCGTCGCTGTAGCTATCAACTCGTGGTTGCTGTAATGATGCACATTGTTTCTATGTAAGAAAAACAATTTATTATGAGCAGAAATTATGATACTGAACAATTACTAATGTTGCCCACATAGTTTGTACATGCATAATTGTGCCTATTACGAATTTTATTGATCTAAAGTTCAAAAAAGCATTCCTTGTTTACCTTCAAAACTATGTTGTCATTTGATACAGAGGGATCAGAGCAACCTTTGTTGGTAGTTGTACAATACACATTATGCATCTGCAGCATTACAACTGAAATTTATAGTTGATGAAATATACTACCTAATCTGTTGTGAAGAAGTCTATAGAATCAAAGGCATATTGTAACAATGGAAATTTAGGTTGCTTGTTCATTGTTTGGTGACGGTGGTATGCCGTAGGTGGATCGCTGTCCATCGAAATACTCTTCTGAGATATTTTCAACATCTCTCCCATCATTAACCTGTTTGAATGCAAAAGAAATTAGTAGATAACCAAAGTTTCTTTTAATCTGACACAACAAACTTACTGAAGTGCTTCCAGTAGCTGGTCTTGTGTTGATCCATCCCTCTTCAGGAAATTTTTCTCTAGGAATGCTCTAATGTCTCTGAACCCAGAAATAGCAAGTTCTAGGTCCCTTCTAATATTTGTATTCTCCTCTGAGTGAACAAGAGAATCAGGCCCATTTCTCCAATAATCATCATCATAGTACCCACGAACCTTCAACTCATTTCTTACGAGTTTCTCAAACACGTCATCATAATCACTGGTAGAAAGTGCACCCTTGTCCTTTCTTCTGTTCTCCAATTCTTTGAAGGCCTTGTCCTTCAAAAGATTTCAAAACCAGAGAAAATATGATTGAGAATTCGAGTATAACTTACTTAAAGTATACTAGACGAATCATTCAGTGAATACCATAAGTATTTGGACATTTTGATTCACATAGTTCCCATTCTTCTTCTTGTGAGACGCATCCCACAGATCAATTTTAGTGATGCTTCTTTTTTTCTTGTCTTCCTGTGCAAGAAAACACAATATACACTAGGCATCATTTCGTTTTTAAAAGTAACAAATATCAAAATTGGAAAGGATAGAACATACAAGCTATTACCATCTCCTTTTTAAGTCTAGCATGACTTTTCCTCCCGGTAGTGTGTGGGTGCCTCTGCTTCTTTCCAGATTCAGCGTTTTTCCGACATAATTTCTGAAAAATGCAACATTGGTCATGCAAATACAAGCTATTTTATTACTATGTTCATTGCAAAAACAAATTACTATGTGTTGAGAAAATGTTAACCTTGTGTGCATCACTGCACCAGATTCCTAATAGAGAACTCCATTGATTTTCATTAACACCATCAGGGACATTCTTTTCAATTTCCACCAAAGTCCTCTCATTTGGATTGAAGTATTGTTTCTTCAAGTCTGACTTATAGTCTCTCCACCTTTTGTTCACCGTCTTCAAGATCCAGTCTTGAGTAAACCACTTTGTCTCTACATTGCAGGTAAATTTTTTCTATTGAAAATAATGAAGGATCAATGGATGAAGAAATTGCAGTTTCAAGATTAAAATTAAAAATGGTAACCAAAAAAAGATATATATATACTAAAGAATATCATGTACCTCAACATCTTTGATAATGCATTCCTTTGGACCTTGAAATAGCTTGCTGTCCCATCTTGGGATGTGCAGTGGTGCAAAAGATGAATTCTGTGCTAGCTCACCAAGGTATGAGGACAGAATGGATTCAGACCACTGATTTGGAACACCATTCTCATCAGTTTCAACTAGTACCCTTCCTCCATTCAGACCCCACAATTCAGCTGTTCGAAAACTTCTAGAAACCACTCGAACACCTCCATTTAGTCCTTAACATAATTTATGGATCATAAGTGTTTTACCTCCACAACCATAAACTTTCTACCCACAACCATAATGCTTTCACTCACAACAATAAATTTTCACTCACAACCATAAGACTTTCACTTACAACCATAAATTTATTCACATGCAAACATATGAAAATAATATTTCATTCTCATAACCATAAAATTTTCACTCATGACCGTAAATCTTTCATTCTGCAACCATAAATATTTGTGATGCTAAATAGCTTATTTAGCACGTAGGGTGCTATATATATATATATATATATATATATATATATATATATATAACAAAATTTCAAACTCACATATTATTTTGATTCACCTATTTGGTGCTGGCGCCTCCTCAGGAAACCCAATGTTGAGCTCTCGTGGTGGATCTTGCACACCTCCATCTTGCTGTCCGCTTTCCTCTGCCTCAACTTCCAAGTTCAGATTCTGTAGTGTTCTAGGTTTCCTTGGCATTGTTGTTTTTCCCTTCACAATTAACATTTCAGTTTACAAAAGAAGTTTTTAAAGTGGTTGAAACAAAATGCATTTATGTAGCTCTTTTCTAGATTACTTATCTAAGGAACAAAATCAGAAGTGACTAGCAATTATGTTTTCACTCAGTATAACACACAAGTTGTTTTGTGATATTAGAGTGTGCACCATCAGATCTTTTTTAAAATTATCTGCATGCACTAAATAAAATGAAATATTTTAATTGTCTATGACATGTTGGAGAAATAACATATGAGGATTGAGTCAACCTGTGGCGAAGCAGGGGTACAAAAAGGTGCAATTTTGCATACTATGGCTATGCCTAGTTGTTAACTGAATAATTTCGTTCTAGAATCAGCAAATGAAACCTGTTGTAGAATAACATTCAGAAGTCCAGGCGTCAAAAAAATCTAAGAATTACTAGATCACAATATCATCAAGTATACTAGAAATTAAACTAGCACTATGTCATACAGGTTTTGATAGTGATCATATCTACTGCTTTCCCATAATTGAAAAAAGGGTGCAATAAGGATTGAGTCAACCACTAGAATACTAAAAACAATCAGCGGTCCAGACGTATCTCAAAATAATCTAAGAATTTACCAGATCAAAATTTCATCTAGTATACTTAAAACTAATAGTCTTGAAATTGAAAACTAATCCACAACCTATCACGCAGGTTCCAATAATGCTCATATGCACTGCCTTCCCGTAACTAAAATACCTTATTCCATAAACAGAATTTGTTGTTTTGGACCAAATCCGAAATCTTCTAAAGGAGCTGAGGAAGAAATCAACAACACTGATCCCAAAATTTAGCAAAATACCTGAGTAGATCAGTTCCAACTGATTGTTAGCACCAAATACTCAAACATGTTGGCGCAGTTCAAGCCGATATGGGGAAAGAAACTGTAGAAGAACCGTCAGGATGAGCAGATAGAGCAGGAGACGGGAGATTTCTAGGATTTTAGGAGGGAGGCAGAGTAGATGGTAAATGGAAAGGACGCCATGGAGCACGGATAGGATGGGTGCAGATGGTGGAAGGGAGAAGAATGGAGGTAGGATTTGGAGTGAGGTTGGGGAACAGGAGGAGATTTCTAGGAGGTCCTGTTGCGCGCATCGAGGAAGATCGTGTGGGAGGTTGCAGCATGAACGGAGGGAAATAGCTTCGGTGCGATTTTTGTTTGGCGGTAAGCATATTTTTTTCCTGAAGTTTTAGCATGCATAGTAATCGCTTGATCAGTTTTTCTGTTAGCGTATTAATTGGTTCTGCTTATCCCCTGACAAATATATAAAGAATTGTTTTTGGCGAACTACTTTTGGCGGGAGCACAATTTGTACAAGAAATTTTAGCGCGCAACAATCACATTATTAGTTTTTCTCCTGTTATTAGTTGGTTCTGGTCAATCATCAAACAAATGGGTATTACATTGCTACTCAAATTTTTTATATTTTCTCTTTTTTTTTCAAAACGTAAATGCTAACACTAATATGCACTCACTATTTATACACATAACCATTTCAAAAAATATGAATAGTTGCTAGGTACACGTGCCACCATCCATACAGGCTAGTGACATGGTAAGAGTTATAAAGTTCTATTGTAGCCTATGTATTAAATGAATTCAATTTTTTGCTAGGGATAATTCAATCTTCTATCTCAAAATTATAATGGAATAATTATAATAATACTACATTCGGTTAGTAAATTATACTAACTTAAATGAATTCAAAAGTTTAAAATTATCCTACTATACTTTGTACACAAAAAGATACATCTATCATGTAGATTCATATAACTTAAGTCAAAAATTAAAGTTGGCATATGTCAAAACTTTTTCAAACTCAAATGCACCTCAAATTTTGACAAAACCTTATGTTTGCCATAATATCAACAATATGAAGTTGTATTAGAGATTGCTACTCCTAGGCAAAACATATATATAGGATATTCTACTTGGGTGGAGGAATATAATAGATACAAAGTGCAGGATATAGCAATTAACATATATAGAAATGCCATAAAGTGAAAGATCATGATTTTAGAAAACATTAGAAAAAAAAGAACCAGAAAATTGGGGTTTTATGAGAGAGAAATACCAGTCACAAGTTCTAATTCCGGATTAAAAAGAGAAAGACGAATAACTCATGAGTTCTTCATCTCTCAATCTGATACTCAACATATAATTTTTTATATAATGGCATAATGGTTAACTTTAACAGTGGTGTACAAATGCCATAGTGGTAATTACTCGTAATTTTTTAGTGAGGTCGTTGGTTCATTTCTCCGTTTTACCATTTTTTGTGACTAAAAAAAAAACTACCAGTAATTCAAAAAGAAGCAATGCCAACCCAGTACAGAAATGAACAGGCAGTGTAGTGGGTCTCCTCGTTTCATCAGCATGATGGTCAGAAGTTTGATTCATCTCTACGCTTAATTTAGTTTTCCTTTTTATTTATTGTTTACATTTTTTATTTGGCCACGGTTCAAAATTGATATACTGAAAATGGAGAACATTTTTCTCAACGACTCACAGACTTCAAAGTGTGCTTGCAGCAAGTTCAGGGGTCATGTGGTAATCATGCTTTTAAAATTTGCACTTTTTTTACATCTCGGCTTAAAAAAAAGATATGCCACAAATGGAGAGAGCTGACAGTCAATTCTTGTGAGTTCAGTTTTTGACCCACCGATGTCAGAGGTAGCACATATGTTCAGAGGTAGTTAGCTTTGTAGAGTTCAGTCAATTCTTGCGAGTTCAGTTTTTGACCCTGTAGAGCTAAGCAGAAATGATCTTGTAGAGAAAGTACCACGAGATATTAGAGTGAAGATCGTGTCTGCTCCATTCATACAGGATATCCATAAATTCTCAGAATTTTGGTGCAACGAGCAAGTTTTCTCTCCATTCATTCAGAACCAGAAAAAAGATGTATCTGACTGAACCTATGCCTGCAATCACAATATGCCAAGATACACAAAACGTCTAACAGCCTGCAATAAACACATAGCAGCAACAAAAGCATAAAAAAACACCCACGAGATAATGTTTGAACAGAACCGGAGAAATGGAACAACAACACAATGTAGATTGTGCCTCCTATGTCACCTCTTCATTTCTCAGCAGCCATACCTAGCTTGACTCTCCTACAAAATTATGGTGTGTCACCCTCATCACCACCCAATGGTTGGGCACCCATGTCAAATATATCCCTTGGCCTTACTGGTATTACGACATTCCATCCTTCTGCTTTTGGGTCCTCCACATAAAACACTTGGGAGACTTGTGAAGAGAAAACATAGGGATCATGCTCTATATTGCCTCCAGTGTGTATCACTCACTTGAAATTTATAAGGGTGAATCCAAACTCATCATGTCTGATGCCACTGCGGTGATGAACATCATACCAATCACATTTGAAGAGAATCACCTTATAGTCACCTTCATAAGACAACTCTATTATGTCAGCGAGTCTTCCATAATAACTAGTTCCATCTGTTGTGGTGTTAACTACACCGCTGTTCTGTGTCAAGCGTTTGCTCTCACTGGCTCCTAGTATGGAATCTGAAACCATTTATGACAAAGCCGCTGTAGCGCACCCCACATTTGTTCGGTTTTCCAGCTAATGCTCGTATATCTCGAGTGATTCTTAAGTCAGCACTAAGCAGTATCTGCATATATGGTAAAACCATTAAGTAGCAGTTAAAAAATGACTAAAAAATATTGAAGTTGTACCTTCTGTTCCAACCAATCGGAAAAATGTTTGTCCACCAATTCCTCAATGTTGGAAGGCGTGAGATCTTTGTGATGCTGATTTCTCAATGAATCCACATACTCCCTGAAATTAAATATGCTTTTGATCATACTCAATAAATTGGAGAAACAATATCCATACCAAAGTTTTATTAGTCTATGCACCTACGGAGATGTTCTAATTCATCAGTGTCTCAATACTTGTTGTCAAATTGGTTTACAATAGTAGCTTTCCCTATGGGTTCACCAGCACTCTGAAACAAGAATGAATTTTTAGCCATATCTGATGGGTCAGGATTTTGAGAAGGTCTGGTAAAATGTGTTGTTCCATCAAGAAATCTTGAGCAAAATGTCAGACACTCTTCTGCTTTATATCCTTCAGCCATGGAACCTTCAGGGTGCGCCCTGTTGTGAACATGCGCCTTGAGTCGAACGAACCACCTATACATAAGTTGAGATAATATTAAAGAGTTGATGTCAAAATAAATGAGTAGATTCTGTGCAATCAAGCCTACCTTTCAATAGGGTACATCCACCTATAATGGACTGGACCACCAAGCTTTGCTTCCTCAACCAGGTGTACAAGTAGGTGTACCATGTCACACAGTGTAAGAACAATTTTCTCTTGGGAGTTTATCAAGTTCAGAGATATCCAAGACTTTTGAGCATAACTTTTTGAAGAAAGAAGCTAGATCAACAACTATTTTCATGAGATCTTTGCTAGGATAACAAGAATGCAGTGCCACTGGAAGAATTTCCTCAATCAATACATGGCAATCATGGCTTTTAAGACCACTCAATTTGCACTCTTCAACATTTACACATCTAGAAAGATTTGATGCATAACCATCTGGTGTCCTAAGATTCTAAATAATGGAGCAAAGAATCTCCTTTTGTTCTCTAGACATTGTAAATGGTGCATCAGGCAATGTTTTGTTTCCTTTGTTGTCTAGTTGTGGATGCAGTTCATGTCGAATTCCAAGTTTCTCCAAGTCTAGTCTTGCTTTCAAATCATCCTTTGTTTTACCACTCAAATTTAACAAGGTCCCAATTAAATTATCACATACATTTTTCTCTATATGCATCACATCAAGATTGTGACGCAACAGATTATGCTCCCAGTATGGTAGTTTAAAGAATATTGACCTCTTTTTTATCCAATCCTCAGGTTTCTTCTCCTTCTTACCCTGTCGCCTTTTCCTTTGGTCTCTTTTCCTCTTTTTGTCCGGTTTCCTTCTTTTTCCTTTCTTTCCAGCTCTAGCTTTGTTCCCTGATTGTTGTTCTTCCTCTGGTTGGTCCCTTGTTTTGCCACACATAAAAGTTATACCATGCATTATCCTCAAAACATCACTTCCACTCATTGTTATAGGCGCAAATTCTTTCTCCTCGGTACCATCAAAATGGTTTTTTCTACGACGATACGGATGGGACTGTGGCAACCAATGATGGTGACCGTGAGCATTTGCGCCCCTTTTTTAAATAAATTGATCTCGTCAAATCAGCACAAGATGGACATGCATATTTTCCTTTTGTGCTCCAGCCATACAAGTTAATTAATGCAGGAAAATCATTTAAAGTCCACATCAATGCTACCTTCAGAGAGAACTTTGTCTTTGACAAGGCATCAAAAGTTTGAACACCCCTCCATAGCTCTAGTAGTTCATCAATAAGAGGTTGCATGTAGATATCAATATCATTTCCTGGGCTATCTGGTCCAGGAATGATCATAGACAATATAAAAGATGTTTGCTTCATGCAAATCTAGGGAGGTAGGTTGTATGGAATAAGCAATACTGGCCATGTACTGTGCTTAATATTACAGGGTTAACTCCATCACTGGAAAGACCTAGCCTCACATTGTGGGAATCAGCAGCAAAATCAGCATATCTTGAATCCAAATCTTTCCAAGCTCGCCCATTAGCTGGATGCCTCAGTATTCCGTTATCTTTATGACCATTATCCTTATCATGCCAGCACATGTCATTTATTGTTTCCTCATGAGCAAACAACCTCTTTAGCCTAGGTATCAATGGAAAATAGCGCAAGACCTTTGCAGGTTTTTTCTTATGCCCCTTTGTTTTTGTTGCCTCACCCTTCATTTTCGACTCTGCCCAACGTGAACTGTTGCATACATGGCAAGTTTCTTGTTTGGCCCGGTCACCATAGAAAAGCATGCAATCCTTCGGGCATGCATGAATCTTAACATAATCAAGACCTAATCCTCGGATAATTTTCTTTGCTGCATGGTAGTTTTTTGGTAGGTTTGCCTCTGTAGGGAGTGCAGCAGAAAGAACACCAAGTAGTGATGTAAACGACTCCTGAGTCCATCCATGTAAGCATTTTAGATGAAATAAGGTGACAAGAAAAGAAAGCTTTGAGAATTCATCGCACCCTAGATATAGCTTTTCCCGAGCATCTTTCAGGATGTTGCAAATAATGTCATCTTTAGTTTCATCACCAACCTCTTCTGGTACAACATCATCTTCTTGTTGACTATCATTTATGTTAGGAAACTCATATGCAATGCTATCCATTCTCTCATCTGATGAACTAGACATCATATCATAATTATTAATGTCACACATTTCTTCTTCAGAACTAGACGTTGTATCATACTTATCAGCCATAGGAAATGCTGCATTTAGGAGCCCTTGCATGTCGTCATTTCTCTTGGTTGCAGTTTGGGCAGGAGAAGTATAAGGACGTCCAAATGCATCATTGTTGTCTGTGGCTGATGCCAGGTGAGAAAAAGGTGCCAGTGTTGAATCATGTTCCTCTCCATGTCGATCCCATGTAGTATATCCTTGTAGAATCCCATTGCATCTCAAATGGGTTCTAACATCATCATAACTTTTTGTTGACTTGTTTTTACACTGAACACATGGACAGTTAACCTTTCCACCTTGCCGAACATTACGGAATGCAAAAGTAAGGAATTGGACCACACCATCCTTGTAGTCATCACTTGTTCTTGGTTTGCTCATCCAGCTCTTGTCCATCGTCGTAGTTCTGCTGAAACAACTAAAAGGATATACAATTATTAGTATTGTGGTAAACTGTTGATGCAATATATCAGAATACAATGTTAGGAAAATCAAAATTTTGGAACATAATTGCTACCCTGGGTACGGAACATAATAATTCAATTATTCTCATGCATTGCACACCTAGTACCGTATAACCACTAATGCGGTGAGAAGGAAATTAAGAGAATACCAATCCAACATGGAATTAGAAAAATAACCTCAGATATGCAATTTTCTAAAAAAGAGATACACTATCTCCATCTCTCTTTATATTTCGCTAATATGCATAACAACAGTCCAATTTCATAGAAAAACCTACCAATTTGTGATGCTAATAAATCTTAGGACGCATTGTAATTCCAATTGATTCAATCAGAGTTGGATGGAACCATACATTGTTCGTGGCTGTTTGCCTGAGCCGAGCTGGTCACACGTAGTCAAGAAAGGTGCCTATCAGACTGCTTGAACGGAGCACCAGGGCTGCCGGCCTCAGCCACAGCGCAGCGCACGCCCAACCCCGCCCACATGTCCGGTCCACTTTCTCTCTCCAGTCCAGGAGCCTCTGCGATGCACCCTCTCTGCTGTTCCTGCACTCTTACTGACCGGACCGTCCGGTCTGTACAGAGTCTCCTGTTGACAGACTTTCTGCTCCTCACGCTAAGTCCTGGACAACTCCATATAGTGACCGTACAGTCCGGTCTCCACTAACCCCTCTGTCCGGTCTCTATGTGAAGAAGCTGAAACTTGTTGTCCTCGCTTGACATTGTTTCTTGGCTTCTCCGAATAGCTTCTTGGCTTCTCCACTGTCACCTAGTGCCAATGATTTCACCGAGCAACCTTGCACATCACCGACTAGACATGACCTAAGAGAATGACCTAGACCCCCTTGATAGTTCGGTTTTTCCTATGGACTCAAAGCCCTAACAACTACTCAAGTGTTCCAAACACTTGCACCATAGCTTGTTTTCCGCTTTGATCCATCTCCATCAACCCTTGGACTTCTACAAGTTCACAAGCCTCCATGCTTGTGGTCATTGTCATCCATCGCCAAGGATGCCGTCGACAATCATCATAAGATAGAAAAGATTTCCTACACGGACAACACTCGTGTAGACATTAGTCACATTTCATGTTTGTCATTCATCACCAAAACACCAAACCTTGGGGTGACCTCAATGGTCATGAGCCTTACATCTACCCACAACCAACCAACCAACTAGTTCAAGACGATAAGGAAAAAGGATAAAGCAATAGTAGGGAAACCCTAATAATAGGTACCCATTCAGTTGACACAAGCATACAATTCTAAAATAATATTCATAATGGGATCAAAATGCATCAAGGACACTTGCCTAAAAATGGATGTTGCTGCTTAGGTCTTCAGTTCACGCTCTTGTGATTCTAGGTACAACACGTTCTCTAATTAACGTCACGTAGACACGACATGCACACAATCATACAAACAAACTAAGAAATAGTACACTAAACAAGAATGAAGTACTTTAAAATCAATCTCAAAAGATTGTACGTATTGCTACGATCGGGTGAGCGCAAGAATCATCTAAATCGGAGTTACGAGTGAAAAGTTATGAAGGTTTAAAGGTGTAGGGTTAAAATAGTGAAATTAGCAAATTACTATAAGACAATATAAATAAAAAATATTAATCACTATGATCGCGTTGGCGTAAGAATTACTTAAACCCGGGTTACGGTTGAAAAGTTATGAAGGTTTGAAGTTTTAGGGCTAAAATAGTAAAAACAGATAGGTTTAGGGACCTAAAAGTAATTTTAGAAAAGTACAAGGACTTAATTGTAAAATAACAGGGTGAAAATATAGTATACAAAAAGTTTAAGGACTAAAATGTAATTTATAATAAGCTCAGGGACTAAAGTGTCAAAAGATAGGACTAAAATATAATTAAAAAATAAGTGCAGGGGTGTTTCTACAAAAATACAAGGTGAAAAATATAAATTAGGAGAAATATAGGGGCTTTTCTACAAAAATACAATGCTATAATAGCTCTTGGCCTAAATATAACTAATAAAAGATTCTGCTGAAAAACTAGCTTTAAAATATAATTTTATTAAAACTTAGGGGCCTAAGTGCAAATCTACCATTATCCAGGAATTAATTGAATTAATTTTAAACTAAAAATCCTATAAAAATCCGTGGACCGGGTCTGTGGCTCTATGGACACGTGGTCCACTGGTCTACGGTGGACCAACATCATACCCCTTCTAGGGATCTAATCAGGCTTGTTGGATCGAGATCCAACAGCAAGAAATAGAGGCGGGGGAGAGATTGTCGGTGGTGGCCATTCCAGGTGGCGACGCAGGGGAAGCTCACCGGAGCTTCACCGATCGGTGCTCCGGCAGCCGAGGCTTAATGCGAAAGGGTAAAAAGGGGAGAGGGGAACACAACGAGCTCACCGAGGGGGTCATGCAGAGGAGGAAGAGGTCGGGAAGGGGTTCTCGATAGCGATCGGTGGCAGGAGCTCGTCGGTGATGTCGGGCAAGGCGTTGCAGGCATCCAGGCTCATCACGATGGTGCTCTTCAGGGGCATAACGGCCTCCTGGTCGTCAGCATGACGTCGGCAGGGGATCAGCACGTCCTTGTCGCGGCGGCGTGGAGCTCACCGAGCTCCACCAATGGAGGTGGCACTGCGGGCAGCTTGGAGGAGTGGGCGGTGGTGGGGAGGAGCAACGGGGTGAGCGGAAGGTCACGCGGAGGCTGGGGCTTCAAATATATAGAGAAGGGGCCCTAGGGTTGGCCGAGGCTCGGTGCGGTGCAGAGGCCGCCCATGGCGCCTTCTTCCAAAATTGGAGCCGGCGATGATTATTCAGAGGGGGAAAGAGGGTGCAGGGGATTGCGGGCATCACGGCGACCTCGCACGCGGTGTCGGGGCCACGCGGGGGCAAGCATGGGGCACGCTAGGTTACTGCACAGAGGTAATTTGGTAAGTGGCCGAGAATGGCGGGAGGAAGAAGATGACAGTTGGGGCCCACCCTTTAGTGAGAGGAGAGAGGAGAGGCGTTGGCGAGATTTGAAAATGCGCCAACTGCACAGGGTGGGCTGGCGGGTTGGTGGCCTCGTGGGTTGTTTCATGGGCCGAGCGGGCAGAGAATAGGGAGGGAGTCCGGGTGGGCCAGATTGGCTGGTTTTGGCCCAAAGTGGCCTAGTTTCTCTTTTCCCTTTTGTTTCCTATTTCCTATATTCTATTTCCTATCCAAACCAAAAACAAATTTGGCTTTTAAAATACATTTTGCACATAATAAAAACCTAATGCATCTAATTCGGCATGAATGCAACATACAAAATATTTATGACCTAAATTAATTTATTTAATTTAGAAAATAGCCCTTTTGCCTAAAATAAATTATAATTCTCTAATTATCCAATTAATTTATAATAAAAATTTTAATCTATTATAAAAAATGTTGAAATTTCACACCAAAATTTGAAATTTTGGGGTGTGACAATACTACCCCTCTTAACAAGAATCTCTCCCCAAGATTCTGCGTGGCTAGCAAGAATGGGTTAGAGGTAGGCTTGCTTTCATTCTCCATCTTGAACTCAATTCTCTTGATTGACCAGTTGTGTTTACTCTTGCAACTTATGTAAAAGAAATCCTGACATCCTTCTTGTAGTACGTCTCTAGATCGTACTCTTCCATGGGTGTCACCTTAGGAGTTGTCAGCTTGAAGCAAGGAGTTGTGTGTGACCCTTTTCCATGAGAAGATCCAAATCTTGTGATTTCTGTTTGGAGTTGGCAGAGATAAGGATGAACTATCCTAGGTATTGACATCATCTTGTTGGGGCTACCTCCATAGACCAATGGTTGAGATCAACATCTCCTCGAACAGGTTGGGTTATAATTGACTAGAATAGAATAGAGTGAAGGTAAGATAGCAAAGAATAGAGGGAAGTGTTACCCCAACTAAACTAAACTAGGTATAACTAATGATGTGACAACAAGGCTAAACACTTTGCAAGCACACCAACACTCAATCAAAGATCCAACTCAAACATAGCATCCCACAAGCAACACAAGCATATAATTAGCAATGTCGTTCTATCTAGCGATTATTCTCCTATGATGGGAAGGATCCTAAACCACGATTCTTCAAAAAGTCTTTCTTCCTATGGAGTGATGACCAATGCCTTTGATCTTGTGAAGAGCCTTCAAGTTTGATTGTCCATTCTTCATCTTCTCATTGAGTAGAACCTGCTTGTAAAATCTTCAATGTCCTCCATCTTGTTCGTGATAGTTTAAGTCGACCAAACTAATATTTTGAAAGGAAAGAAATAGTAGAAGTAGCATTCTGTCAAACATTCCAGAATAGACAAGTAAAGAAAAAATAAGAAGAGAGGATAGAAGATAGAAGAGTTTTTATAGAGACAAAAGTTTTCCAAATACCAGTTTTGAAAATAGGACCTATGGCATGGTCATTCTATCTAGGCTTGCGTTCGGCGGTCGACATAGCTCTGATACAACTTGTCACACCTGGTTCCAATGACCAAAACCGAATGCATCTGTATGCGTGTCCAGGATCAAGTTTTCAAGCACACAGGACAATTATTGTGATAAAAGAACAATATCTTTATTAAATTGATAATATTATTACCAGAGTGACACGTAGGTCAAAAGAAAAAGATTACAATGCAGCGGAATAACTAAGCATTGGCGTCCTTCAGCTTCCACAGGAAGTCGACCGGAAGACCGTAGGCCTAGTCTCCTCTATCGTCTTCATAGTTGTACCAACCTTCTCCTGTAGCTGAGCAGCAATGTGGAATATAGCAATGGTGAGTACATGTCGTACTCAGGAAGTGTGGGAAAAGATGATATAGGGCTATAGACAAGAAACGCTTATAGGGGTTTATTGCATGAGCTTTTAATTAACCTAAGCAACCTAACCAACCCTCAATCCATAGGGTACCATCCAAGCAAAGTCCAACATCATCCACCATGCAACCATTCCAAACCCTTCCAATCCATAACCAACTAATCTTGTGAGGATTCCAGGCCGCTCTTGATCATGAGCACGGTTGTTATGACAGTTTGATACTCTACAGAGTTTGTACCACTTTACCCACAAGTCGTGATTTCATCCCTTGTTGCCAGGTGGACTAGAGTCTCCATGTTGCCATGCCGGCCAAGCACTAGCACACTTCCTTTGGTGTGCGGCCAGGAGATCACTACAAAGCTTTTTCAAAGGGTCTCCCAGTACATGCTAGCCACTAAGGTTCCACTCCCATCCATAAGTGATAGCCTATCACTAAGGAACTCATCACACTAGGAGCCCCCTTTTGAGCCATTCGAATCCAAGGATAGTCCTCTTGACTTCCATTCCCTACTCCACCAAAATGCTACACCGACACTAGGAGAGCACCTAATTACTAGGCCAAGTCTTACCCATATCGGTCTTGTGATGACACTATTTTCCTAGGTCATCGCTCCAAGAACCGGTTCCTAGGATCTACAACAAGCCTACCACCACTAACCATGTTCCCACGACACCACATCCATTCCATCTGGCTTTCATAGATCTCTAAGTCCATGTTGCTAACATAAATTATCATTTCACCCATGAAGTGACATAGTTCATTAATCAAGGTTAATATTAACCTAACATCCCATAAGCAACCTAAGCATTATCTACCCACAACCAACCAACCAACTAGTTCAAGGTGATAAGGAAAAAGTATAAAGCAATAGTAGGGAAACCATAACAATAGGTACCCATTCAGTTGACACAAGCAATCAATTCTAAAATAATATTCATAATGGGATCAAAATGCATCAAGGACACTTGCCTGAAAATGGATGTTGCTGCTAAGGTTTTTAATTCACGCTCTTGTGATTCTACGAACAACACGTTCTAATTAACGTCACGCAGGCACGACATGCACATAATCATATAAACAAACTAACAAAACAGTACACCAAACAAGAATAAAGTACTTTAAAATCAATCTCAAAAGATAGTACACATTGCTATGATCTCGTGAGCGCAAGAATCATCTAAATCGGAGTTACGAGTGAAAAGTTACGAAGGTTTAAAGGTGTAGGGTTAAAATAGTAAAATTAGCAAATTAGTGTAAGATAGTATAAATAAATAATATTAATCCCTACGATCGCGTTGGCGCAAGAATTACTTAAACCCGGGTTACGGTTGAAAAGTTATGAAGGTTTGAAGTTTTAGGGCTAAAATAGTAAAAATAGATAGGTTTAGGGACCTAAAAGTAATTTTAGAAAAGTACAGGAACTTAATTATAAAATAATAGGGTGAAAATATAGTTTACGAAAAGTTTAGAGACTAAAATGTAATTTATAATAAGCTCAGGGATTAAAGTGTAAAAATATAGGACTAAAATATAATTAAAAAAATAAGTGCATGGGTGTTTCTAAAAAATGCAGGGTTAAAAATATAAATTAGGAGAAATACAAGGGCTTTTCTACAAAAATACAGTGCTAAAAAATAATTAATTAATAACTCAGGGGCTTAAATATAATTAATAAAAGATTCTGCTAAAAACTAGCTTTAAAATATAATTTAAATAAAACTCAGGGGCCTAAGTGTAAATCTACCATTATCCAGGAATTAATCAAATTAATTTTAAACTAAAAATCCTATAAAAATCCGTGGACCGGGTCTGTGGCTCTGTGCACCCGTGGTCCACTAGTCCATGGTGGACCAACTTCATACCTCTTCTGGAGATCTAATCAGGCTCATTGGATCAGGATTCAATAGCCAGAAACAGAGGCGGGGGATAGATTGCTGGTGGCGGCCATTCAGCGGTGGCGCAGGGGAAGCTCGCCGGAGCTTCACCGAATCGGTGCTCCGGCAGCCGAGGCTTAATGCAAAAGGTAAAAAGGGGAGAGGGGAACACAACGAGCTCACCAAGGGGGTCATGCAGAGGAAGGAAGAGGTTGGGAAGGGGTTCGCGATGGTGATCGGTGGCACGAGCTCGTCGGCGATGTCAGGGATGGTGTCGCGGGCATCCAGGCTCGTCGCAGTGGTGCTCTTTGGGGGCGTCACGGCCTCTTGGTCCTCAGCATGACATCGGCAGGGGCTCGACATAGCCTTGTCATGGCAGTGTGGAGCTCACCGAGCTCCACCAATGGAGGCGGCACCGCGGGCAGCTTGGAGGAGTGGGCGGTGGTGGGGAGGGGCAACGGGGTGAGCGGAAGGTTGCGTGGAGGCTGGAGCTTCAAATTTATAGAGGAGGGGGGGCCTAGGGTTGGTCGAGGCTTGGTGCAGGGCAGAGGCCGCCAATGGCGCCTTCTTCCAAAATTGGAGCCGATGGCGACGATTCAGAGGGGGAAAGAGGGTGCAGGGGATTACGGGCGTCAAGGCGACCTCGCACACGGTGTCGGGGCCACGCGGGGGCACGGAAGGTTACTACGCAGAGGTAATTTGGTAAGTGGCTGGGAATGGCGGGAGGAAGAAGATGACAGTCGGGCCCCACCCTTCAGTGAGAGGAGAGAGGGGAGGCATTGGCGGGATTTGAAAATGCGCCAAATGCACATGGTGGGCTGGCGGGTTGGTGGCCTTGTGGGCTATTTCATGGTCTGAGCGGGCAGAGAAAGGGGAGGGAGTCCGGGTGGGCTAGATTGGCTGGTTTTGGCCCAAAGTGGCCTAGTTTCTCTATTATAAAAAAATTTTAATCTATTATAAAAAAATGTTGAAATTTAGTGCAGTTGGGTCACAAACCAAAATTTGAAATTTTGGGGTGTGACAACTAGGAGGAGATATTGCATATCTCGAGAGTGCTTGTGAGAGTAACAAGGAGCGATCTTGCACATCTAAGGCTAGGGTATCCTTGAGGGTGTGATCTAGGTTGTTACTCTTGGTCTATGGTTAGACCTAGACCCGGTTAGGTGTTGGTGATCGAGCCTATCGTGATTGGTTGTGAAGGCCGTCACATGTTTGTACATGGTTTGTGCCCGTCGGTGAAAGGGGCATCAATAGTGAGCACCCGTGTCGGTTCGGAGAGTCCGGCAAGTTCTCGAGGGAGGCGAGCTTGTGCTTTGGTAGCAGCGGTGATGCACACCGTGTCTTCACTCCGGGAGTGATTGCCGGCTCATGGGCGAGAACTCCACTTGGTGGCGTGTGGGACCGGAACTCCGGCGGGAGTGGTCCAACGAGGAATAGGGGAAGGCGCCATCCTTCCAAGACTTCGGGAAAAAAATCATGAGCTTTCCTTGACCCTCTCTTTACTATTCTGCAATTGTGTGCTCTAGTAACTTGGTTGAATTGTGGCTTGCATAGGCTAGTGTGTTTGGCTTCCGCGCTTGCTTTTATCATGAACACTAGCATGTGTAGGGTCTTGGCCTACTAGAATTGTTTAGGTTGCAATGCTTGTTAGACTCAAGTAGTGTGAATTGAAGGCAGTTAGTTTCGTGAGCGGCTTACCGATTCACCCACCCCCCTCTCGGTATGCCTTCGATCCTTACAAGTGGTATCAGAGCCAAGTGCTCATCTTTGAGACTTCACCGCCTTGACTAAGGATGCCGGGACAGGCAGGGAGTATTCCTATATTCAATGGGGAGGACTACGCGTATTGGAAGGCTCGCAAAAAAGCCTACCTACAGTCCCTTGATCTAGAGATATGGATGGTCACTCACGAGTCCGATGCAGATGTGAACCTACCTGAGCCTGATTTCATTAAGTGCAATGCTAAGGCTAAGAATGCTCTATTTGCTTGCATATCTAAGGTGGTCTTTGCTCGGTTGGATGCTAGTTCCACAACACATGGTATCTGGACTAAGATTCAGAGGCTCCATGAGGGCACCAGTGATGTAAAAGAGGAAAGATACTATGTGCTGAAGAACAAGTATGATAACTTCACTAGATTGCCACATGAGAGAGCTAACACTGTTTATTCTCATTTTCATGTACTAGTGAAGGAGATCAATGCTCTTGGGGATGACTTCAAGCTAAGGCCTATTGAGGTGATAAGAAGATTCTTGATCCTATTCAAAGACCCCAAATATGAGTCCAACATCACCTTCATCTTGCACGGTGACCTCAAGACCAAGACCATGAAGGATGTACTTGGCAAGATCACTGCCTTCCAGAGCTACTAGTTGGGGATGGATGATCCTCAACCATCCAACCTTGCTCTACCGGCTAACAAGCAAGAATCAAGCAAGATCAAGAAAAACAAGAAGAACGCAATCATTGAGGATGATAATGAAGAAGATGATGATGAATGTGACTTGACCGAGGACTTGGCTCTTCTCATGAAGAAGATGAAGACCTTGAAGAACAAGTTTGCTTCCAAGTCCAGGGGCAAGTGCTACAATTGTGGCTCAAAGAATCACTTTTTCCGAGAGTGCCCAAAGCCCAAGAAAGAAGCTTTCAAGTCACAAGATTCATGTGAAGAAGAAGAAGACCCTAAGGCCAAGCAAAAGAAGAAGAGGCACTTCAACAAGGACAAGAGCAAAGGGAAAGGCAAAGCTCAAGACCACAAGAAGAAGTTCTCACGAAAGGCTCTTGTTGGAGAATAAACAAGCGACAACTCAAGTGATGAGTCCTCTTGCTCAAGTGATGTTGAAGAAGTGGCCAGCCTAGCCATGATCAAGACCACACTTGCACGAGCTCTTTCTCCATCTCCCACGTGCCTCATGGCCGCGAGCCAACTTGGGGAGAGTGAGGATGAGAGCAGCGATGACAGAGATGACGAGGAACACACGTGTGCCGAGTTGTGGAGTATGCTTGAGGATGCCTGCATCATTGCCGTCAAGAAATCCAAAATCTTGGATGTGGTAAGAAAAGAGTGTAAGTTGTCTAAGGACCGTGTTGGTGAGCTTGAGAGTGAGCTCAAGGACCTTATCACTTCTCATGAGGCCCTAAACAAGAGTTATGACAAACTCAAGGGTGATCATGTAGAGCTACGTGAGAAGTACAAGGCCCTTGAGATTACTTATGAGGCGAGAACCTTGCCTCTCCCTCCTCTAGTTCATCTAAGCGTGATGCTTCTACTATGTGTGATAGACTAACCACCTCGGTCAAGGTTTCTTCTCTTGAGCCATTTGTTTTGGAGGGATATCACAAGCTCAAAGAAGAGAGGAGATGGTGATGGATGGCTTCGACAGACTCACACGTGATAGAGCCATCCACAAGTTGATTCTTGGAAGGAACCTTGTGAACAATGTCTCCCAACGGGGACTTGGCTCATATCCCGCCGCCATCGACATCATAGGGACAAGTGATTCCATCCCCACTTGGATCAAACCCCTTCTCGCCGGCGACTACTATTGCGAGAGGTGTTGCAAGAATGGCCATGCCACAAAGGACTTTCCAATGGTGAGGAGTTCCTTTGTTTTGCCTAACCCTAACTTGTTCCATATGAATACCCATTTCAAACTTTTTAGAAACAAGGATGGCAAGGTGAAAGCTAAGGCCTTGGGACCACCAAACAAGATAAGGAAGGTCAAGAGCATATGGGTACCTAAGTTCATTGTTGATCTTGAGAGATCAGCTATGTACAAGTGGGTGCCCAAGAACAAGACCTAGATGGTGCTGGTGGTGGACCGAGCGCTTTCATGAAGATCATGTGAAGCCCACCACAAGTGACATGGACCTCAACATCATATCTACTCATGAGGGAGGTAACCGTGTTTCTTCTTGGTAGTTGTAGTGTGTTTTTTCTTCTCTTGCATTGCGTGGTAATTTGGACTCCTTTGTGACTAGTATGCTTTGCATCCATGCATGTGTAAATAACTAAAACAAAAACACATATAAATTAGTCAATGTCTAACCCATCCAAGATAGCTATAAGCAAGGTGGAGTGCTTGAGATGATGGTTTAGCTTCTCTCAAGGCATGGGTCATCCTCCTCGTCATCGTCCCCTGACGGATTTTCTTCTAGGTCAGCCATGTTGACGGTCAGGGGATATGAGTTAGTAGATCCGACCGAGCCCTCATCAAAAGGCCAGACCGACCTTGAGTCGCTCCCTGAGGATGGGTCTGCTTCATTGAATTTGAGTGGGACCAATGCAGGGATTAGATCTGATGAACTCGGTGATCGCGCCATAGAGAAGCCTGCGATTGAGTCGGATCTATGCTTTTCCATACCTAAAGCTCTGTTGTCACCGACCGTGAAGTCGAGTGATCCAAAGGAGATCTTAAATTCCGGCGAGTCCTGGATGATGGGAATTTCGGCCATCGTAGTCAATGAAGAATTCCGGTGAGCCATGTCTCCTTCCTGGCGCGCCAACTGTCGAAGCTTGATCTTGGCAGTAAATATATATTGCTATGTCAAGACTAAGAACTACGATGGTAACACAAGACGCCGAGTTATACAGGTTTGGGCCCTCTCGATAAGAGTAAAAACCTTACATCTTGTGTTCTGTGGGATGTATTGCTTGTAATCTGATATCCCTCGATGGGGGTACCCTGCCACCTTATATAACTAGTCGGCTGGGGGTACATGAAGAGTCCTACTCATAGTCTACAAGGATTTACATAAAAAGTCTATCTCTAATTGCCTTGCACTCCAAGCCGACTTGGTCAGCTTCCTTGTTGATGAAGTTCCCGGTCGGCTACCGACTTAATCATATCTATGGATACCCGTAAGGCAATTATCCCACATCCCTAGGCCGCGTGCCTCCCTCAACCCAGCTGCTCGACTTAAAACGCATCGCATCGCCGTGCTCTGGGCAAGCGCCGACCAACAGCCTATACTCTCTCTGCTTGAGCCATCGTGTTGTGCTCCATTCACTCGCTCGCCAACGACTGCGCTGTTGCAGCGAGCCATCGCCTCAGCCTGCGCTATTAGCAGCTCCAGGCCACATCATCCCCGCTTCATGACGTGCCTTTGCTTGCTCTGCGTGTGCCTTCTCTCCACTCCGCGAGACCAGCGCCACCAATACCTACCCGACTTGAAGCGCATTGCACTGTCGCTCTAGCCCCAACACGACCTCACACAGCCCCGCCATTTATCTTGCCTATGCACACAACGAGACCGGACCCTGCCGCTTCGTGACGCCACAACAAGTCACCATCGAACCACTGCCGCCCACAGCATCGCCGGACCCCGCCGCCTTAAATCGCATGGCGCCACCCGACCCTGCTTAGTACCAATGCAATTGAACACCACGCTGAGCCGATGGTCCCTACTGTCATCAATGCACCTCATCACCACGTCCATAGCGCTACTCGACGTGTCGCCTCACCACGTGCCGCCACCAGTGACGCGTCCTATTTCTATGCTGTTGCCGCATAGTGGCCACCATTAATGGCCAGTGAACTCGCCATTGAAGCGGAACACCCCGCTCTGCCATGCAACCACCGCCTGACGCGCCTCCCTCACTCCGCGACACGCTGCCGCGGACACATCACATCGCATAGCTGCCGCCTAGTTCATAGTAGCCGACATTGTTGGCGAGGTGCACACGTGGACGAGCTGGCCAACCACCTCCCTCCGCCCCCTTGGCCTATAAAACGGATGCGCTGCAAGGTTCCCTCCGCATCGGCACAGTCACCCTCCTCCTCCTCCCTTCTAGGCACCGCAACCCCAAACTTTTCCCCTCTCCACCCGAGCTTCAGCCATGGCCAGCAATTTCCCAAATGCGCCGTCGTTCTAACGCCCTCACCCCACACAACAGAAGGGCATGCAGCGACCTCGCGCCCCTATGCCCCATCACCTCGGCCGCTCCCCTTCCCTTCTCCCTGATAGAATCGAGCTCCCGCGCCCATCTATAGTGAGTGACCAGAGAAGAACGAGAAGCGAGAGAGAAGGAGAAGATGCCCACGTGAGGTTTGGCCATTTTGCACTCCAGCCCCTCGGTCCACCATAAAATCATAGACTCAGCCCACAGACCCGGTTCATGGAACAGTGGAACTAGACCAATGAATTTCCTATACAAAAATAATTCCACAAATACCAGAAAACCCCAAACCCTTGTCCTTTTGCTGAAAGGTCCCTGACCTTTGTCTTAATTCTGTTTCAGACCAAACCTTTTATAGAAAGACCCGTAGACTTTCTATAATTATATGTTAGCCCCTGCCATATACCCAGAAGCCCTATACACTTTTCTATAATTAGAAATAGGTCCCCACAACCTTATGTTAATTATAGATAATTCCCTGCAACCTTCCAACAATCATATCTTTTCAACCGTAGCTCTGTTTTGGCCGATTCTTGCGCTCACGCGATCGTTCCGACACGAGGACCCTTTTGTCACCCACCCTATTTCCGTTTCCATCGATTCTTCCACCATCGACCTTCTGAGACCTAACCTACCTAAAACCTTTGGTATACACCGAACCTTCCAAATATTCTATCCGGAGTTTTAATTGGAGTGTTGGTAGTTTCTTATTTATTTTATTTTTCTTCGCGCTAGTACCACGTACCGTAGCATGCAAAGAACCTGAGGAGCCTGATACTAGAGACGAAGCCCAAAGGCCAAAGTCTCAAGACGGACTCTGACACCATTACGCGGAGTGATGTAAAGCGACATCTAAGGATAGTGTTACCAGGCAAGCTCTAACATCCCCTTGATCATATTTATCCTATCACATTAGTCCAGAAAACCTACTTAGAGCCTACTCTATATTGCATGCTCTCTTGAGTGCTATTGGGTGACTTGCTTGCATGATTGCTACCTACTTGAGTACTGGTAACTCTGTTATTGTTACCACAACACTTTCTTGTATGTCTTACCCTACCACCTCGTAAGCTCCAAAGACCCTAACATTAGATGCCTAATGTCTAGAATGCTGCTATGCTTAGAAGCGCTTAGGAACCCCGCGATGAGGTTCATCGCAACACTATATCATATAGTTCTATTTTGAAAGTGGGTGAAAACATGTTTGGTGGTGTGTGTATAAGTACGATATGGGTGGGTGATAAAGCAACGGTGTTATAGTGAAGTGGGTGGGATAGATATGGCTGTGGTTGAGACTCCTAGTACTAGTGCAAAGTACTTGGTGATGGTGTCTCCAGTGTAGGTCCACCTGTCATGGACGAGTGCTTGCCCTGCCAACTAGAAGCGGCTAACTAAGACCTCAACTTGGTGGTATTTTAGTACGACCATAGAACCTGTATGGGCAGGACTAACATGGATCCTGGGAAATGCAACAATGAAGTATCACCCGGCGAAGTAGAAATGGACTCAGGGATCAGAGCGGTGATGTGATGTGATGATAAGTCTAGTACTTGGCAAAAATTGTTGGTTGTGTGCCTTTGTTGTGATGGGATCCCTGAGCTTCGTGGTGGACTTGTGGGCGTGCCTGGGTGAAGTGGGAGTGTTATGTGTTTCCGAGGCTAAGAAACACATAGCCTGTAGGTACAACATACTAAGCTCTACAGAGTTAACCCTAAATCATTCGGATGTCCGTTGTCACTGGTCATGGCACACCAATCATTGGGCTCTTAGAAATTTCCTCCTTGATGTGTGAGTTGTGATGTGATGCCCTTGTTTTGGAAGTAAAAGGTTTGGATATGGAGATCCATCCATTTTAGAACTATGGGAACTAGTGGGAACGGTATATACTCCCTCCAGGGCCAACCTACTATAATATTGACACGTCCCCTCTTTCCTTGAAATCTATTCTTAATGAACCCCGTCTACTTAGTTGCTAGCACAAATATTAAACCCTTGACCTACATCCTTGCTACAACCTCATTGCAAGTTGCTGGGTACCTTATGTACTCACGGTTTGCTATTTGTGGTTTTTAGTGATCGAACTCCCGAAGAGTGAAAGCAGTAAGGTTTACGTCGTATGCTCAAGTTTGCCTATGGATGAGATGTGGTGTGATGATTGAAGTGAACTAGTCTTCCACACCCAGATTTCTGCTGCATCGTCTGATTGTAACTTAGCCATGTTTGGTAAGCCACTCATATTCTCTCGTATTTTAGTATTGTATGGATTTGAGATAATCTGATTGTGCGTACCAACTACTGATCTAGGGATTGGTACAGGATGCAGAAGATGCCCCGGAGAGTGGGGCGTCACATAGATGACAACTATGAAATTGTGGGCTAATGTCTACACGAGTGTTGTCTATGCAGGAATCATCTCTAAACCCTATTACAAATCATATGGATGATGGTTGCCTTAGCGATTGATGACGAGACCACAAGAATGGAGGCTTGTTGAGCTTGATGGAGTCCAAGGGTTGATGAAGATGGATCAAGGCTAAGGACAAGCTATGGAGCAAGTGTTGGGTACACTTGCCTAGTTGTTAGGGCTTTGAGTCAATAGGAAAAACCGGACTATCAAGGGGATCTAGGTCATTCTCTTAAGTCATGTCTAGTCGGTGATGTGCAAGGTTGCTCGGTGAAACCACAGGCACTAGTTGACAGTGGAGAAGCCAAGGAGCTCAAGGGTGATGCCTAGCCGTCTAGGAGACCAAGTCTACAAGAGTAACAAGCAAATCAAATCTTGATGGGGAGGGAAAGATGTGCTCAAGATTTTGAGTGGATGGCTTCAATGTTTTTGTGGTTGGATCTCTCTCACTTTGATTTGAATCTCAAGAACAAGCCTGGGAGTGAGAGGGGAGAGCTCTAGCTGAAGAGTGAGTGAAATGGCAAAGAATCCGTCCCTTCACAAAAGGGGTACTCTATTTATAGAGGGAGCTAAAAAACTAGCCATTATAGTGTTTTCTGGGTCTGATGGAACTTCCGTGGTTACCCACGGAACTTCCATCAATTCATACGTAGCCAGGGAGAGAAGCCAGATGTTGTGACGGAACTTCCATCAAGGGGTGACGAAACTTCCGTCACTCTCGGTTTAACAAGGATTGAGCTGACAGAACTTCCGTGAGAGCCACGGAAATTATGATGACGGAACTTCCGTCAGAGACTGACGGATCTTCCGTCACTCTCGGGAAGACAGTTGGTAGGAACCCGACGCTGACGGAACTTCCATCAGGAGGTGACGGAACTTCAGTCACCCTCGGGTAGGCAGGGAAAAGGACTGGTTTTAAGGCTTTTGGCTATACTTCTCACAAAAACTATTTGGAGTCTAGAGCACACACAATTCCCTTCTTAACAAGTTTGTTTCACCCCCCTTTATAGTTCGGCATACCTATGACTCAAAAAGAGAAATAAAAGAACTAATTATTGAAGAGCTTTTGAGTCCATATCCTTTCCTTTCCTTTTTGGGAGTAAACAACAAATTGTAAATGACTAGTTTTTTATTATCTGCACATGTACTTCATAAACAAGTTAGCACACTTTTAATCTTTTGTCATCGTACACCAAAACTAACTAGGGGATCCTAGATGCATCTTTAATCTTCCCCTTTTTAGTGATTGATGACAATAGATTAAAAAGGATATAAAGAGGATAATCAAAAGAGACAGAGAGTAACATATAGTGGACCTCCCCCTAAAGATATGCATGAATCAGACAAACATGTGAGAAAGCCCCCCCTATATTTTGCAATGAGTGGGGTACCTAACAGTGTGCAAGAGTGAAGCAAAGTGATAACGCAATAACCAAGAGACAATACAACTTACAAAACTAATAGAAACAAGCACCACGCATATCATAAGAACAATAGAGTTATTACAAAAGGTTCAAATATGTTTCGCACACAAAGCAAATAGAGAGGGGAACTAGTCCATAGGTTCATCACTGTCACACCCCAAAATTTCAAATTTTGGTTTGTGACCCAATTCCACTAAATTTCAACATTTTTTATAATAGTTTAAAATTTTATTTTAAATTAATTAGATAATTAGAGAACTATAATTAATTTTAAGCAAAAAGGCTATTTTCTAAATTAAATAAATTAATTTAGGTTATTAATATTTTGTATGTTGCATTCATGCCGAATTAGATGCAGTAGGTTTTATTGTGTGCAAAATGTATTTTAATAGTCATATTTGTTTTTGGTTTATAGAATAGAAATAGGAATTAGAATTTAGAAAAGGGAAAAGAAATGTTCCTTTTGGACCGAATTCCTCTCCCCTCAGCCCAACTTCCTCCTCCTCTCCTCCCACCCCCTTTCACTTTCAGCCCGGCCCAGCCGCCCCTCCCTCTTTCCCTTCCCCCGCACCCCCTTCCTTCCTCGGCTTGGGCCGATTCCTCCCCCGCGGCCCATCCTCTTCCACCTCCCTCTCGGCCAGCCTGGCCCAGCTCACGCTCCCCCTTCCCTCCCCCTTCTCTGGTTCGACCTGCCAGCCCCGCGGCCCACACCACGCCCCGGCCTAGCAGCCCCGCCCGCTCCGACTGACAGCCTGGCCCCACCCCGCCCGTCTCCCTCCTCTCGCCTCTCTCTCCCCGCAGCCGTCGGAAACCAACGGCCCCAGTCGATCTCCCTCCTTCTTGCCTCCCCGCCTCACTGAAACTGACCCCGAGCACCGCACGCCTCCCTGCTTGCCCTTCCCCCACTTCCGGGCTCTAATCGCGCACTAACACGCTCTAATGGCCATCAATGGCCACCATCGGCCATTGAGCTCCGACGAGCTTGCCGCTCGCCTCCCCTCTCACCCTCTGCCTCTATAAAGCACCCCGAGGACTCACCCTTCCCTCGCCTCTCCCTCCTCTCGCTCCTCCTCGTTCCCCTGACCCCGGAGCCCCATCATCACCGAGCTCCGAAGATCGTCACCGTCTTCCTCCGCCGACGACCCCTCCCCGGCCTTCCCTGCGCCCGCGCGTCACCTCGATGAGGACCCACTCGATCCCCTCTCCCTCCCAGACCTCTCGCGACGAGAATTCGACCACCGGAGGGCCATTCCGGCTGATCTTCGGCGAGCTTCGGCCGCCGCGGCCCCTATCCTCGTCGCCGGCAGCCGCCAGCCTCGCCTGGACCCCTCCTCAGCCCTCCATCTCAAATCCTACGGCCCAGATTAGGAACCCCGAAGGGTTAAGTTCCTGGTCCATGGTGGACCAGTGGACCTCTAGTCAATGCTGGTCCATGGACCCCATGGACCCAGTCCACCACTTTTAGGATTTAATTTAATTAGAAATAATTCTAGGAAAAATGGCAATTTCACACCTAGGCCACTGATCTTTAACTTAATTAGATTTTAACCCCAATCTTTTTGCAGAACCTCTAGTAATTTATCTTTTAGCCCCTGGACTTTTGACAAATATTATTTTAGCCCTAGAATTTTACAGAAACCCCCTTGAACTTATTTTTAATTATAATTTCAACCCTATCTTTTTACACATAGGCCCCTGTATTTAAATAAAATTATGTTAAGTCCTAAAATTTTGTAAAAACAACCTTATACTTTTTGGTAATTATTTTTCAGTCCTAATATTTTACACTTAGTCCCTATAATTTTATAGAATTGCAAATAGGCCCCTGACTTTTATTAAAACAATATTTAAGACCTAATTTTTACCTAGAACCTTTATTTAATTATTTTTAGGCCCCTGAAATTGTTTTAGCACTGTAATTTTCATAGAAAAGCCCCTGTACGTTTTTGAATTTATATTCTAACCCTATATTTTTATAAAAACATCCCTGCATTTATTTTTAATTATTAATTATATTTTTGTCCTATTTTTTTACACTTTAATCCCTGAACTTATTATAAATTACATTTTAGTCCCTAAATTTTTGTAAACTATATTTCACCTAGTTATTCTACAATTAAGTCCCTAAACTTTTCTAAAATTACTTTTAGATCCCTAAACCTATCTGTTTTTACTATTTTAGCCCTAAAACTTCAAACCTTCATAACTTTTCAACCGTAACCCAGATTTTAGTAATTCTTGCTCCAACGTGATCATAGTAATTAGTATTATTATTTATACTGTCTTACAGTAATTTGCTAGTTTTACTATTTTTACCCTAGACCTTTAAACCTTCATAACTTTTTACTCGTAACTCCGATTTAGATGATTCATGCGCTCACGCGATCGTAGAAATGCGTACTATCTTTTGAGATTGCTTTTAGTATTTTATTATTATTTGGTGTACTGTTTATTAGTTTGTTTATTTGGTTGTGTGCATGTGGTGCCTATGTGACGTTAATTAGAGAACGGGTTGTTCCTGGAATCGCAAGAGCATGACATGAAGACCTTAGCAGCAACACCTATTTCCAGGCAAGTGTCCTTGATGCATCTTGTACCTATTATAACATTAATTGTAGAAATGCCTGCTTGTGTCAATTGAATGGGTACCTATTGTTAGGGTTTCCCTAGTATTGCTTTATCCATTTCCTTGTCGCCTGGAACTAGTTGGTTGGTTGTGGATAGATAATGCTTAGGTTGCTTGTGGGATGTTGGGTTGATATAAATGTTGATTAATGAACTATGTCACTCAATGGGTGGAAATGATAATTCTGTTAGCAACATGGCTTAGGGATCTATGCAAGCCGGATGGAATGGATGTGGTGCCGTGGGCACATGGTATGTGGTGGTAGGCTTGTTGTAGATCCTAGGACACGGTTCTTGGAGTGACAACCCAGGAAAACAGTGCCATCACAAGACCGACATCGGTAAGGCTTGGCCTAGTAATTAGGTGTTCTCCCAGTGTCGGTGCAGCATTTGGTGGAGCGGGGAATGGAAGTCGAGAGGACTGTCCTTGTATTCGAAAGGCTCAGGAGGGGGCTCCTAGGGTGATGAGCTTCTTGTTGAAGGGCTATCACTTATGGACGGGACTGGAACCTTAGTGGCTAGCATGTACTGGGAGACCCTTTGTAAAAGCCTCGTAGTGATCTCCTGACCGCACACCTAAGGAAGTGTGCTAGTGCTTGGCCGGCATGGAAACATGGAGACTCTAGTCCACCTGGCAACAGGGGACGAAATCACGACTTATGGGTAAAGTGGTACAAACTCTGTAGAGTATCAAACTATCATGATAGCTATGCTCACGGTCATGAGCGGCCTGGAATCCTCATAGGATTAGTTGGTTATGGGTTGTGGTTTGGAATGGTTGGGAATGGTTGGTTGGTGGATGGGATTGGACTTGGTTTGGATACTACCCTATGGGTTAATGGTTGGGATGACCCCACTTAGTAATTAGGATGCATAGGAAATTAAAAGCTCATGCAACAAACCCCTTTAAAGCCTTTCTTGTCTTTCGCCCCATGTCATCTTTTCCCCCACTTGCTAAGTATGACACGTACTCACCCTTGCTATATACCACATTGCTTCTCAGTTATAGGAGAAGGATGGTACACTATGAAGACGATGGAGGAGACTAGGCATGCGGTCTTCTGGTTGACTTCCTATGGGAGCTGAAGGACGCCAACGCTTATTTTATTCCACTGCAATGTAATCTTTTCTTTTTGACCTACGGGTCACTATTGTAATAATATTATTTTTTTTAATAAAGATATTGTTCTTTTATCATAATAATTGTCATGTGTGCGTGAAAACTTGATCCTGGGCACGCATACAGATGCATTCGATTTCGGTCATTGGAATCGGGTATGACAATCACTATCCTATTACAAAGCCTCTGAAACAAATATCCTTTTCACTCATCTCTCCCACTTTGGCATCAAGGCACCAAAAAGAATGAAAGGAGGAGGAGATAAGAGAAAGGTATTACTCATCATCATCGGTGCTTTCATCATTGTCCTTGGCGTCCTCTTCATCACCCTCTTCTTCTTCGTGGCCTTCGTCCTCGCCTTCCTCGCCTTCTTGTTCATGTTGTGCAGCTTGTTCTTCATGAGCGGAAGCGGGTGGAGGAGCAAGATCATCCCAATCATAGCCGGCAAGTGGATCCTCAAAGACCGGTGGCTCACAATCGGGCTCACACTCGGAGCCATCTAGAGACACCTCATGGCCTTGAGCTCTTTGGCCTTTCTTGTAGCGCCGCACTTGCTTCTTAATGCGCCTCTTGTTCTCCCAATTTTCTTTAGCATTGAAGCAACAAGCATTCAAGATGCTCTTGAGCATAGCGGCAATAGGAGATGATGGATGGCGGCGAGGGGCCTCGGGTGGAGGAGCGGAGGATGAAGCACAAGGTGCTGCTGCTTCTGCCCTAGCTGCCTTTTCTGCTGCTAACTCCCTCCGGATAGTCTCATGATGAGGGCGAGTGAGCCTGGGCACACGAGGTCTCAATGGCTGATGCTTGCACTCCTTCTAAAAAATCAAGCCAGTCTCAGTCTCGATCATCCTCATAAGATGTGGGGCAAAGGGTAGCACCTTCCTTGTGTCCAAGGAGGCAGAGTAGATCTCCTGAACAATGAAGTCCATCATATTAAAGGCTGCAGCTCCATCTCTGAACCTAGCAAGAATGTTTCGGGAGTGCTCGACAAGTGAAGTGGCATACCCAGCCTTAGGAGCAATAGTCACCCGGAGCATCCTGTTGAGGGTGAAGTAGAAGTTGTGCATTCCATGAGTGGTTCCCAGATATCTTGGTTGAAGGTCCTCATACATGAATCTCAGCTCAGAATCCTTCAACACTAACTCACAAGAGAGCTGGTCCTTGTCAGCATCATCATCATCCTGGAAAAAGAAGAAGGCTAGTCGAGAGGGGGACACCACATACTACACACCTTGTGTCATCCAATGAACAAAGCCTCGCCCATCAATGTACAAGGTGGAGTAGAACTGATAGATGACCTCCTCATTCCAATCATAGCTGAACCCCATGAGGTCATACACATGACGTGCCTTGCAAGATCCCACTATCTCATTGAAGGTTGACTCATCCTTGTCCTCCATGTACTTCCAGTCAATCCACTGATGAGTGGCCAACCGGTTCTTTCGGTTCATGTCAATGAGCATAGACATGTAGTAGTCCTGGTGAAACCAAGTGAGGAACCGGGGGTCACTTGCCTCCTTATCAGTCACAAGATATTGATTCTGCCTCCTTGCAGCACTCAGGCCTTCGGCATCCTTCTTGTAGTCCTTGAAGACATAATGAGGTGGGTAGACAGGAGCATGAACTCGAAGGTCCCTCACAATGTTCAAAGACTCATCTCTCTTTGACTTGCTCTTGCGTGGTTTGGGGCATGGTTTAGGGTGTGTTTCCTTGACTGGCTTCTTCCCTTTATCAAGTGCCCTTCTAGGAGGAAGGGCGCCTCATTGACCAACTGAAACTGTTTGAGCCCCTGAACTGCTTCCCTGTCTTATCCTTCTCTTGATCACGACTTTTCTTCTCTTGGCCAGGGGTACAATATCCTTGTGGGAGGAGGGGGACTTGTTGGGTGAAGCTTGATGGTCCTCTTCACTTGAGTCCTCATGAATGGAGGGAGCATTGGACGCATTCTTGACGAGAACCATCATCAAAAGCCTATAATGCACCATAAAGGAGATAATGGGTCAAGCAAAGGCAATGGAAAGGACCAACGAACATGTAGAAGTAAGTGCACTAAACTGCAGATGACGGAAGTTTCGTGAGGATCCATAGAAGTTCTGTCACGACGGAAGTTCTTTAAGAAAGTCACAAAAGTTCCATTGCTTGCAGTTTTCATCTAAACCTACACATCTTTTGGATCCCGCTACAACTACTCAAATACACTTAGAGAATGATACTCTAGATACAAAGGAACCTATCTACCCAAGGGAAATCGAGACATTTGAGCATATTGACCAAGAACCCAAGAACGAGAGACAAGTTCATACCTAGGTGAAGAAGAAGGAAAAGTGATGAGGATTGAAGGAGATCCCGGAAGATCTGTAGGGGAGGAATGGAGTTCCTCCCAACTTGATGATTTCTTTTGGTAGGATCTCTAACAATCTTCAAATCGCCCTTGAAGTCGCCCTAGGGTTTGAGAGGAAGAGAGAGAGGAGAATAGAGAGAATGACCGGTTGGAGGAAGAAGAAGGAGGGGTCGTGCGACTTAACCAGAGGCTGACGGAAGTTCCGTTGATGGGCGACGGAAGTTCCGTCAGTCTCGGGTTGAGACGCACCACAGGAGGGAGTCACGGAAGGTCTCACAGAACTTCCATGGACGATGGAAGTTCCGTGAAAGGGTCACGGAAGTTCCATCATTCTCGGTTTGGAACTAGAGAGAACACGAAAGATCTCACAGAACTTCATTGGACGATGGAAGTTCCGTGAAAGGGTCATGGAAGTTCCGTTGTTCTCGGGTTGGAACTAGAGAGAACACCTCTTCAACTAGAAGACTTTGAAGGTGACGGAAGTTCCGTGAATGGGTCACGGAAGTTTCGTCAGTTTCTGGAAAGAGGGCATAAGTTGCTATAAGTTTGAACTTATGGACAAGTTGCCTAAGGAGTATAAAGCTTGTCTCAACTTGTGAATAGTAACAAATCAACAATCAAAACTATATTCACAAGTATCGACAATATGATCTAGTGATCAAAGAATTTTGTTTGGAAAAACAAGGACAATATGAAATTTTGAAAGGATTTTGCTTTTACAACATTTTACAAGGTCAATACACCAATCAAAGCACAAGATTCTACTCTAGGTTGGATGAGTCAAGAATATTTAGTTCACTCCTAAGTTCACAAAACCGCTTCTCATCTAGGGGTTTGGTAAAAATATCGGCTAGTTATTTGTCAGTTCTAACGTAGCTAATATCAATGTCCCCGTTTATAGAATGATCTCTCAAGAAGTGGTGCCGGATATCTATATGCTTGGTTCGATTGTGATCAATGGGGTTATATGCAATCATGATGGCACTCTCATTGTCATAGAGGAGTGGAACTTTGGTCATAGTGTACCCAAAATCCTTTAGAGTTTGTCGCATCTAAAGTAATTGAGCACAACAACTTCCGGCTGCAACATACTCTGCTTTGGCCATGGATAAGGCAACAGAATTTTGTTTCTTAGATGACCATGACACAAGGGACCTACCCAAGAATTGGCACGTCCCGGAGGTACTTTTCCTATCCACCATACATCCGGCGTAGTCGGCATCAGAATAACCGACTAACTTGAACTTAGAGCCCTTGGGATGTCACAATCCTAAGTTAAATATCTTAAGATTCTTTTTACCACCATGAGGTGACTCTCCTTTGGACCACTTTGGAATCTTGCACACATGCACACACTAAGTATGATATCGGGCCTAGATGGACAAAGATAAAGCAAGGAGCCAATCATGGAGCGATATACCTTTTGATCCACGGGTTTACCATTTACATCTAGCCCAAGGTGTCCATTTGTCTTCATGGGAGTCTTGTTAGGCTTAGCACTCTCCATGTCTTGAGTATGTCTTGAGTATACTTGGTTTGACTTATGAATGTTCCTTCTTCAAGTTGCTTGACTTGAAAACCTAGAAAGAACTTCAACTCTCCCATCATGGACATCTCAAATTTCCTAGTCATAATCTTGGCAAACTTATCACAAAAAGATTGATTAGTAGAACCAAATATAATATCATCAACATATATTTGGCAAACAAATAAATTATTATCAACTTTTCCTGTGAAGAGAGTAGGATCGGCCTTGCCAATTGTGAAGCCTTTGTTGATCAAGTACCCCTTGAGGTGTTCATACCAAGCTCTAGGAGCTTGCTTGAGGCCGTAGAGAGCTTTGTAAAGCTTGTACACATGGTTTGGTTTCTTTGGGTATTCAAACCCCAGAGGTTGTTGTACATACACCTCTTCTTGAATGGGGCCATTAAGAAATGCACTTTTCACATCCATTTGAAAAAGCTTAAAGCCATGGTGAGTAGTATAGGCAAGTAAAATACGAATTGATTCAAGTCCAAACATTATACTTGTGAGTAGCCTTTTGCAACAAGTCTTGCCTTGTTTCTCACCACCACACCATACTCATCTTGCTTGTTGCGAAAAACCCATTTTGTACCTACAACATTTTGCTTAGGTCTCTCCACTAACGACGACACCTTGTTTCTTTCAAAGTTGTTCAACTCTTCTTGCATAGCCATCACTCAATCTGAGTCTTGAAGGGCTTGTTCCACTCTAAGAGGTTCCATAGAGGAAACAAATGAGTAATGATGACAAAATGTAGCCATTCAGGATCTAGTAGTTACCCCTTTTTGGATGTCTCCTAGAATGTTGTCAACGGGGTGATCCTTTTGAATGCTTTGTTGTACTCGTGGATGAATTGGCCTAGATGCATCTTCTTCTTCTTGAGTGATATCATCTTGAATGTCTCTATCCCCACCATCTTGAGCTTGATCTTGGTTGTACCTTGACCATGATCGTCACCATGATCTTGGTCTCTCCCTTGATCTTGTTCATCATGTGGCTCTTGTGGAGACGGATCATCTTGTCTTGAAGAAGATGGTTCATTTTGACTTGAGTTTGGGTCTTGTGGTCTTATCTCTCCTATTGCCATGTTCCTTATTGCATCACAAGGAGCTTCATTGCCTACATCACTTGGATTTACTTGCTCGATGAGAAGCTCATATGGTGTTTTCTTTAAGATCTTGTGAAGATACAATCTGTTTGATGCATGGCATGCGGGGTTGATGGCTTTGGCCCAAAAGGTGTCTGTTGTCTTGTACTCATCAAGCATTGTTCGTGCCATCTCTATGAGTGTGCGGTTCTTCCTTTCGGCTACCCCATTTTTTGTGGAGTGTATGGAGTTGAGAATTCATGCTTGATGCCTTCTTCATCAAGGTATTCTTCAACTTGTGTATTCTTGAACTCGGTTCCATTGTCACTCCTTATTTTCTTGATCTTCACTTCATACTCATTTTGGGCTCTCCTCAAGAACCTCTTTAGGGTACCTTGTGTTTCACTTTTGTCCTTCAAAAAGAATACCCAAGTGAAACGAGAATAATCATCAACAATTACAAGGCCATATTTGTTACCGCCAATGCTTATGTAGGTGACCGGTCCAAATAAGTCCATGTGGAGCATTTCCAATGGTCTTGTCGTTGTCATCATTGTCTTGGATGGATGTGCCGCTCCTACTTGCTTTCCGGCTTGACATGCGCTACATATTTTGTCCTTCTCAAAAGCAACATTCTTTAGTCCAACAATGTGGCCACCTTTAAGGAGTTTAGAAAGATTTCTCATCCCAACATGAGCTAGCCGGTGATGCCATAGCCAACCTAAAGTAGTTTTAGTGACCAAGCAAGTACTTAGGTTAGATCCTTCTTTGTTGGTGAAATCAACAAGATATATCTTGTCCTCAAGATACCCTTTGAAAGTTATTGAGGAATCTTTCTTCTTAAAGACGGTCACACCATCATTGCCAAAGTGACAACTATAGCCCATCTAACAAAGTTGTGATACAGACATTAAGTTGTATCCTAGACCATTTACAAGATAAGCATTACCAATTGAAAGGTCATGGGTGACATCAATCCATACACGACCAATTATCTTTCTCTTGTTATCATTTCCAAATGATATGCCTCCACTTGGTAGACTGTCATGATCAAGTGTGGAAAACATTGATCTCTCTACGGTCATATGATTTGAGCATCCACTATCGAGTACCCATATTGCACCACCGGAGGAGTATTCCTATAAGGGAGATCAAGCACGTGTTTTAGGCACCCAAGTTGGTTTGGGTCCCACACACAAGGTTTCCACCTTGCATCATGTGGCCCAACAAACTTGGCAACTACTCTACCATAGTGATTATGGGTTAGCACATAAGAGGCATCAAAATCATCAAAGGATATGGTAGAGTTCTTGATGTTCTTGTTGACTTGGGAAGCATTCTTGGGCTTGATGATGCTTTCTTGTGCCACTTGCTTTCCCTTGCTCTCATGCACAAAGTTGATTCTCTTGTCGTGCCTTCTTTTGGGTGCATTCTTGTTGTACCCCAATCCTCTCTTGTCATGAGAGGCTCTTGGCTTACCAACTATTCTTGTTGTAGTCTCCACTTGAGCATTCTTCTTGAGCTCATTGACTTGGTTGGTTAGCTTCTCAATGCTTGCATCTTGCTTGGCAATCATATCAACATCAATGTTGTGGCACCTTCCACAACCCTTGCTTGTTGAAGCTTGTGAGGATTCAAGCTTCTTCAACAATGATTGTGATTTTGTCTTGATGTCTTCAATGGCCTTTGTTAGGGCCTTGTTCTCCTCTTGCAAAGAGTTGCACTTTTCTTGATACTTCTTGGTTATTGAGGTGCATGATTCACTTGTCTCATTGACCTTTGTAAGGTCCTTGGTTAGAGTCTCGTTCTTTTCCTTCTCTTGCTCAAGTTGCTTGGTGAGCTTAAGGTTCTTGCTTCTTTCTTCATCACACAACTCTTCTTGTCTATCAACGATTCTTTCTTGATTGTCCAACTCCCTTTGTAGCTTATCTAGCATTTTTACCATTTCATGCATAGAGGAGACCAAATCCTCCTCTTCATCGCTACAATAAGAAGGATTAAAATCGGTGTGAGGAGCAACCTTGCTTTCCTTGGTCATGAAGCAACGAGGAGCACCATCTTCATCATCGGTGAGGTTGTTGAAGAGTGACTTTTTGGCCGGGGGCAGGCCAATGGTGATATTAGCAATACCACCTTCATCATCTTCATCATCATCATCAGAGATGTATTCTTGGCCAATGTGAGCATGTCCCTTGTTGTATGACTTCTTGTAGGGCTTTGTCTTGTCGTTGTACTTTTCATTTTTCTTGCCCTTGCCATTTAATCTTGGACAATTGGTAATCATGTGTCCTTGTTCATGACACTCATAGCATCTTCTATTTGTTCTTTCTAGCTTTTGCCTTGTCAAAGCTTCTTTTGGTGAAACCATTCTTGATCACGTATTTGCCAAATTTCTTGACAAATAAGGCAAATTCTTCATCATCTTCTTCTTCATCATCATTCTCTTCATCTTCATCATCATCATCATGAGTCTTCTTGGCTTTGAGCGCCAAGTTCTTCTTGCTTGTGCTCTCATCTCCTATGAGCACATTCACTCTCTTGCCCTCGTCATCATGACTCTTGTGGGCATTTATTCTTCCAATGGCTTCATCCATTGTGAAGCTCTCGAAACCATCCTTTTCTTCAATGATGGTGCAAAGTGTGGAGTTTCACATCTTAAGAGCCATGAGGAGCTTACAGTTGACTTTCTCATCTTTGATGTTGTCACCATAGGATCTTCTCTCATTTACAATGTCCATGAGCCTATCATGAGTTTGTTGAGGCTCTTCTCTCTTATTAATCACGAAGAAGTTGAATTGACTCTTGAGAACTTGAAGTCTTGACTTCTTAACAACATCCACTCCCTCATGGGCACATATAAGCTTCTTCCATATTTTCTGGGCATTCTCAATTCCGGCAACTCTTGAATATTCCTTAGGATTCAAGGAAGAGAGAATGGCCGATACCGCTTGAGCATTGCGATGTATGTTGGGTTTGTCATTGTAGGATTGTCCTTGTCTTCCAAGGTGTATCCTTTCTCCACAATTTCCCAAATTGGTGGACCAATTGACATGAGGTACATCTTCATGCGATGCTTGTACCAACTCAAATCCTTGTCCTTAAAGTAAGGCAATCTTCCACTTCTACTTCCATGGATATTTGCCACATCGGAATAGTTGAAGGGGATGGATGCATGCAACTCATTTTCCTTACTTGTTGAAGTAAGATCTTGAGGCTTGTCACCTTCTCCCGGCTTTGACATCTTTTAATCTTCAAGCTTTCAAGCCTTGTGGAAGATTCCTGCTCTGATACCAGTTGAAAGTTTCCTAGAGGGGGGAGTGAATAGGCAATCTAAAAATAATCCTGAAAAAGCACTAAAGGATAATAAAATAACCAGGAATGACGGAACTTTCATCGGGGTCGACGGAACTTCCGTCGCCACGAAAGTTCTATCAAGTGACAGAACTTCTCACTACCCTTCCTCTAAACAATGAACAATGCGGATAACAAGGAGAAGGAAACACTAGCTTGGTAGAAGTATAGCTAATATAATGTAAGCCTAGAATTCTTGAATGAAGACTAGCTTCACAATCAACAAATGATACAAGCACAATAATATGAAAGAAATAAGCAAGCATAAATATAAGAGCGGGAAAGTAAAGAGAGACACAAGAATTAACCCAAGGTTCGGTAACCACACGAAGTAGTTCCTACGTCCTCCTTGAGAAGCCACACAAAGTGGCCGGGTCTCTATCAACCCTTTTCCCCGCCAAGCAATCACAAAGATCGTGATACATCCGGCACAGGTGGGGTGGAACGAAGCCCGACACATCGAGTCGGATTCCCTGAATCCCGCAATCTGAGCACCGCAACTCCTGCCGAAAGCCCGACACAGTGATCTGATTCTAGGTCCACGACCCGAATCCGCAGTCTTAGCACCAGAACTCCGACGCCCCCACTCAGGGAAAGACCCAATCTCCCTAAAAGACTAGTCTGATAGGGGAAGGGTGGCTCTCCCTTTTAAGGTGGCTTCCACCTCCCAAGCTAAGCAAGGTGGGACTATTCAGAGGCTCACACGGTCGCCGCCCTAGCGAGTAATAGTGGAGGATGTCCTCATCATTCTCCCCTTCTTAACAAGGGCCCAGCTCTGATACCAAATGATACGTCCGGCCCAGGTGGGGTAGAACGAAGCCCGACACACCGATCCGGATTCCCTGAATCCCGTAATGTTAGCACCGCAACTCCTGCCGAAAGCCCGACACACCGATCCAATTCTAGGTCCACGACCCGAATCCATAGTCTTAGCACTGCAACTCCAACGCCCCCACTCAGGGAAAGGCCCAATCTCCCTAAAAGACTAGTCCGATAGGGGAAGGGTGGCTCTCCCATTTAAGGTGGCTTCCACCTCCCAAGCTAAGCAAGGTGGGATTATTCCACTTGATTCTTTTCCTCCGGAGGCGAATCACACCTTCACAAACGTCCCCGACTCACCACACAAAGTTGGGAGCTCAAGGGCGACGCCTAGCCGTCTAGGAGACCAAGTCTCCAAGAGTAACAAGCAAATCAAATCTTGATGGGGAGGGAAAGATGTGCTCAAGCTTTTGAGTGGATGGCTTCAATGTTTTTGTGGTTGGATCTCTCTCACTTTGATTTGAATCTCAAGAACAAGCCTAGGAGTGAGAGGGGAGAGCTCTAGCTGAAGAGTGAGTGAAATGGCAAAGAATCCAACCCTTCCCATGGGGAAGGGGTACTCTATTTATAGAGGGAGCTCAAAAACAATCCGATATAGTGTTTTCTGGGTCTGACGGAACTTCCGTGGTTACCCACGAAACTTCTGTCAATTCAAACTTAGCCGTTGCACGCGCCTGGGAGAGAAGCCAGATGTTGTGACGAAACTTTCGTCAAGAGGTGACAGAACTTCCGTCACTCTCGGTTTAACAAGGATTGAGCTCACAGAACTTCCATGGGAGCCACGGAAATTCTGATGACAGAACTTCCATCAGAGACTGACAGAACTTCCGTCACTCTCGGGAAGACAATGGGTAGGAGCCCGACGCTGACGGAACTTCCGTCAGGAGGTGATGGAATTTCCGTCACCCTCGGGTAGGCAGGGAAAAGGACTGGTTTTAAGGCTTGTTGGCTATACTTCTCACAAAAACTATTTGGAGTCTTGAGCACACACAATTCCCTTCTTAACAAGTTTGTTTTACCCCCCCTTTATAGTTCGGCATACCTATGACTCAAAAAAATAAATAAAAGAACTAATTCTTGAAGAGCTTTTGAGTCCATATCCTTTCCTTTCCTTTTTGGGAGTAAACAACAAATTATAAATGACTAGTTTTGATTATCTGCACATGTATTTCATAAACAAGTTAGCACAATTGTGGGACATATGTATCCGGGATACTTAACCACTCGGCTAACTGGCCGAGTGGGCCGGGGGCTCGGGTATGGTGTATTCGGCCCAGAAGATATTTATTGAGATACTTGTTTGAGTAAACGGTAAGTTAGGTTAGCAGATATGTTGGATAGATAGAATCTGTTGTAACCGACTAAAAGATTACCATGTAAATCCCTGCCCTTCGGATATATAAGGAGGGCAGGGGGCCTTCGGTAAGAAACAGACTCGTATTGGAACCCTAATTCTAGTGTGAACCCTAGCAATACAGAAACATCAAATAGGACATAGAGTTATTATCCTTCGGGAGGCCCGAACCTGTATAAACCTTGTGTCCTGTGTCGATCAATCTTTCATACTCATATGCATACCTAGATTTACTATCGAGAATATCTCTCGACAGTTGGCGTTCCAGGTAGGGGCAGCGTTGAGTGTAGCTTCGTTGAAATCGATGGCTTTCATCGACATCAAGTTTCGCACGGGAGACAAGATCTGCTTTGGCACTATCAGCCTCGTCGCCGATCAGCACGGGAACTTTGTCAAGCAAGAATGCGTGGCCCGCTCGGTCGCTGCCACGGCCGATCAGAGCAATCCGATCGGCCAATTCCCGCTTGGCCTCGACAACGTGGCGACAGCTTTCCAGGCGGAAACCCACTCGGGCGGCAACTCAACGTTGTCCACAACACCCCGATTGACAACCTTGGTCGACTCGGGTTACACTACGGTTGATCTCCCGGCTCACCACATGCATCAGTCGGAGGAAGATCCCAAATTTTTTGATGAATCAAGATTCATTGCAACAATCGGCCTTGAAAGCGAGTCACTCCTGGACTTGATTGAAGGGCCGAGTGATTTCCATGAGGTATTCATGGTGGCACCTGCTGCCCAGGGGCATGCAGACGGTGAAACATCGGCGGATGCTGTCGCGTGCGGTACCACACCGCGTGTAGACGAACATGAAACCGACCTCGAAGACAGTGATCCAAATGCTACCAGTCCTCTGCTTCAATGACCGGATGCTCAGCAGAGACCCCGAGTCATGCAAAACCTAGATATGGGAGACCTCACCTTAAAGCTTGATGGTGAAGACGTCTTCAAGACCCCACAGCACAACATCACGGCCGTGGCCACCCTCCTGAAAACAATAGAGCCCCTGCTCCAAGTCTCCCCAGAGTTGACACCTCAGGTCAACCAATTAAAAGCGCACATCAGGGCCGTGGCTGTACTGGAGATGCATGCGGCACGATCAGGGCCGAGTAAGTCAGTTTCTAGGGCCGCTAGTTCGGTACCCAGGGAGGATAGAAGAGACCGACAGCGCTCCAACAGGGAGGCAACCCCGCCTACTGTCCCCAGGCGCAGGCCCATTGTAGAGTACCATGATCGGCATCCGAGCGCCAACCTGCGCAATGGCATACCACCACATGATGCGCGGGTCCAACTGGACAACAGATAACAGGAGCACGATGACGCGGCCTGCTGAGAGTATGAAGCTGAACGGCGCCAGCGCGGTTATGTTGACTATGAACATGACAACAGGCGGCAGCCACATAGAGATGATCATTACCATGATCGATGGGACAAGGGTCATCGCGATGATAGATCTCACCGAGAAGATGGCCGCGAACGAGAACGAACCTCGACCACCAATGATTATGACGAGCAGGCTGGCATTTGAGCCTTCACTCGGGAACTTCGAACTGTCAGCTGGCCGATCGGCTTCAAGCCAACTGGCATCGAGAAGTATGACGGCAAGACTGATCCGCGCGACTGGCTTCATGTCTATTCGATAGCCATACGAGCTCTCGGCAGTGACAGCTTTGTCATGGCCAACTACTTGCATGTTTGCTTAGCCCCAGCGGCAAGAACCTGGCTCACTAATTTGCCCGACAACTCTATCACCTCCTGGGCAGATCTCTATCGGTAGTTCGTGGCTAACTTTCAAGCCACCTTCGACAGGCCAGGGAATCATTGGGAACTCGGCCGGATCAAGCAGTGGGACCGGGAGCCACTTCGAGAGTACATCCAATGCTTTTGCCGAGTGAAAAATACCATCCCTAACATCTTGGATGCTCAAGTTGTTGCCACCTTCCAAGGAGGACACCGCGACGATGATCTGATAAAGAAGATTGGGAGGTTGGATGCTGCCGGTGGACTATCAGCCAAAGAACTATTCACTATGGCCGACAAATATGCTGCTAGCAATTCGGCTCTATTCCAAGTTCGCCAGTACAAGGAGGCGACCCCAAGGAACCAGTCGGGTCTGTCCGATTACAGCAAGGACGATGATTGGAAGCGCAAGCAAGACCGAACGGTGGCCAACACCGAGCACCCAACCAGGAGAAAACCAGTCACTCAGGATGACTTCGACAAGATGCTCGATGGCCCTTGCCTGCTACATGATGGAGCCCACAAAGCCATGGAATGCTTCAAGCTGAAAAACTTCTCCCATCACGCCTTGAAGGTCTGCAAAGAACGTCCCTAGATCCCCAAGGGTGGCAGGAAGGACTCGGATAAGGATAACCAAGATGAGGATAAGGAGGACTTTCAAGACCCCGAATGTGAGGTTAATTACATCTTTGGCCGGTCTATGGCAGACTCGAAGCACCAGTAGAAGATCCTCTACAGAGAGGTCCACACGTCGTTTGGCCCAGGCCCGGGAAATATCCCTTAGTGCTAACACGGACTGTTAACCGAGTCCGGCTAAATTGGGTACTGGTAGATGGTGGTAGCAGTTTGGACATCCTCTTTGTGAAAACCTTCAAGGAGCTTGGCATACCCTTGACGGACCTCAAGCCAAGTCGCTCGCCGTTTCATGTTGTGATCCTGGGCATGCAAATAGTCCCTCTGGGACAAATCACTCTGCGTGTGACTTTCGGCAGTCAGGAGAACTACAGGACGGAGCCCATTACCTTCAAGGTCGTCGACCTCGACTCTACTTATCACGCCATTATAGGGCGGCCAGCCATCACCAAACTCATGGCGGTACCTCATTATCCTTATATGATGACGAAGCTGCCAGGAACAAACGAAGTCATCTCACTCCACTCGGATGTGCGGACCTCATACAACTGCGACAACGGCAGTTGTGAGTTGACCGAGAAGATAGTAGCAGCATCGGAGCTGGCCGAGTTGAAGGAAGCGATCGCAATGGCGGAGGAGGCCATGCTTGACCCTGCTCCCAGGATGGCGCTGAAGACTATGATACAGGCAGACGCCATGGAGTCCAAGAAGATTAGCCTAGATGATAGTGATGTATCTAAGACCACCAATATTGGGGTCAATTTAGGTGACAAATAGGAAAGCGCGCTCATGCTTTTTCTTAGAAATAATAAAGATATATTTGCATGGAAACCTTCTGAGATGCCAGGTGTTCCAAGGGAAAAGGCTGAGCACAAACTTCATGTCCGCGAAAACGCCAGGACAGTAAGGCAACGGCTTAGACGATTCTCGCAAGACTGAAAAGATGCGATTAGGAAAGAAATTGGACGACTGCTGGCAGCCAGTTTTATTAAAGAAGTTTTCCACCCCGACTGGTTGGCCAACCCAGTTCTGGTGTGGAAGAAGAATATGGAGTGGCGGATGTGCGTGGATTACACCGGCCTTAACCAAGCCTGTCCGAAAGATCCGTTCAACCTCCCACGTATTGATCAAGTGGTCGATTCGATGGTTGGATGCGCTTTGTTGTGCTTCTTAGATCCCTATTCAGGGTACCATCAGATTCCCTTAAACCAATTCGACCAGCTCAAAACCTCGTTCATCACGCCATTTGGAGCCTTCTGTTACACAACAATGCCCTTTGGCCTAAAAAATGTTGGTGCCAGCAACCAGCGGACTATGCCGTGATGTTTGGACTACCAGATAGGCATGAATGTTGAGGCTTACGTAGATGACATGGTAGTCAAGACTCGGCTCTCCACCGACTTGATATCCGACCTAGATGAAACATTCAGCAACCTTCGGAAATACAACATGAAGCTAAATCCGGAAAAATGTGTCTTTGGGGTCCCTTCAGGAAAATTACTTGGTTTTCTGTTATCACACAGAGGGATTGAAGCTAATCCAGAAAAGGTAAATGCCATATTACGAATGGGACCTCCACATTCGCAAAAAGACATTCAAAAGCTCACTGGTTGTATGGTGGTGCTCAGTCGGTTTGTATCACGACTCGGTGTCCGAGGGTTACCCTTTTTTTGATTACTCAAGAAACAAGAGTCATTCATCTAGAATGATGATGCAAAGAAAGCCTTGGACGATTTTAAGGCTTACATTAGTGGTCCTTTAGTCTTAAACTCCCCCAGAGCCAAAGGAACTTTTGCAGCTGTACATTTTCGCAACCAAACATGTTGTCAGCACTATGCTGGCGGTGGAATGGGCGGAAGATGGCAAGGCTCAAAAGGTGCAACGACCAGTTTATTTCGTCAGTGAGGTCTTATTGGAATCCAAGGTACGATATTTCCAGCTTCAGAAATTAATTTATGCATTACTGATGACATCTAGGATGTTGAAGCATTACTTTAAGGATTATCCAATTGAGGTCCACACGTCGTTCGGCCTAGGCGAATTGCTGCACAACAGAGAGGCCACTAGGAAAATCGCCAAATGAGCTGTCGAGCTTGGATCATATGATATCACCTTTAAGTCACACGACTCAATCAAGGGTCAAGCTTTGTCGGACTTCGTCGCTGAGTGGACAGAATGTGAGTTACCTCCCAACCCACAAGAATTATGCTATTGGAGAATGGCGTTTGATGGCTCCTTACAACTGGAAGGTGCCAGAGCAGGAGTCATATTGATATCTCCTGACAGAGCTAAGTTGTGGTACGTTCTTCGAATGCACTTCCGTGCCTCTAACAATGCCGTAGAGTATGAGGCGCTCTTACATGGACTTTGGATAGCTATCTCACTTGGCGTCCAAAGGATAAGCGTCTCTAGCGACTCGGTGCTAGTTATAAATCAAGTAACGAAGGAGTGGTGTTGTTCCCATGAAGTTCGAAAGCTCGAAGACAAGTTTGATGGCATCGAGTATAAACATGTCCTGCGCAAGTATAATGAAGAGGTGGATGAACTGGCCAAACTTGGGTCTAGCAGATCTAAAATACCTGACGGAGTATTCCTCAATGATCTACACAAGTCATCTGTACTAACCCAGCAAACTATGGAGCAGTTGGCACTAAAGGCGGCGGCAGCACCGCATGTAGCTGTCATTGAGGTAGATTGGCGCACCCCCTTCATTGAGTATTTGGATCGTGATACACTACCGACCGACAAAGATGAAGCCCTCCGAAATATTCGCAAGTCGCGTTCATATTGTATAGTTGACCATCACGTGTACAAGCAAAGCCCACATGGGCTACCGATGAAATGCTTATCTCAAGATGAAGGCAGAGCTATATTAGGAAACATCCACGCTGGCATTTTTGGGAATCACGTAGGCCCATCCACAATCGCGGCCAAAGCAATGAGGCAAGGGTTTTATTGGTCGACCGCTAGTGCTGATGCCAAGAAAATTGTCCGAAAGTGTGAAGGTTGTCAGTTCTTCGCCCGCCAGATGCACGTACCTGCTACAGAGCTTCAAAATATACCAATAACTTGGCCGTTTTCAGTATGGGGTTTAGACATTGTTGGACCTTTCATGAAAGCTCAAGGGGGCTTTACTCACCTTTTTATGGTAGTGGACAAGTTCTCTAAATGGATCAAAGCCAAGCCAGTCGGTAAGATTTCGGCAAAGAAGGCCATAGAGTTTCTGACCGAAATAGTCACTCAGTTCAGTGCCCCACACAAGATCATCACAGACAATGGTACTCAATTCACAGCAGAGGAGTTTAAAGAGTTTGCGAGCCGAGTCGGCTTTAAGATTGGCTATGCCTTAGCCACCCATCCACAGAGCAATGGTCAAGTTGAGAGGGCAAACAGCCTCCTGCTTTCTAGAATTAAGCCTCGTATATTTGATCGGCTGGAAAAGTATACTCGACGGTGGGTTCAAGAATTGCCATCTGTGTTGTGGGGTCTTAGAACCAATGTAAGTCGTGCCACTGGGCACTCCCCTTTTTCCTTGGTTTATGGCTCGAAAGCCATGTTGCCAACCGAGATTCTATTCGCCTCCCCACGGGTGGCAGCGTATGAAGAAAAAACCTCCAACGACCATAGGTGTGACGACTTGTTGTTGTTAGAGGAGCAGCGAGATGCCACCTTAATTTGGTCGGCAAAGTACCAGCAAAGCTTGCGACGTTATCACAACAAAAACGTTCGAACACAGGATTTTTCCGTCAACGACTTGGTTTTGAAGCAAGTTCAGTCTAAGGTTAGTAAGCACAAGCTGTCGGCTCCATAGGAAGGACCTTTTATTGTAAAGGTAATCACTCGGCCAGGCGCCTATCGATTGATGAATGAGGACGGGTCGGACCTTCAAAGTTCCTGGAACATTTCACAGCTACGTCATTTTTATGCCTAGTATTTATAGTTTATTGTACTTCTATTATTGAATATATATACATAATGGTCATGATATCTGATTTCACAATTTATGATTTCTGTGAATAATTGTTGTTATTGTTTAAGTCATGGCTCAAATTCTGATACTTGGTATCACCCTAACTCGCGCATGTTGACCAAGCGGGTTACTTAGTCCCCAGGGTTCTTGCCGTCTATTAGGGACCAAGGCAACTCTCCCAATTCACATATGCTTGACCGAGTGAGTTCTTCGTCTCCATGGTTCATATTGGTTATTGGGAGCATTGTTTAGAGGGCTGACAGGAGAACAATAATCACATATGTCCAGTACAATGAACTTGGATATAAAGGTATTAGATGAATAAACACTTACCTCTTAGGCGTTTCTCGGCTTCTACATTTTTAGCTTCAAGGGTGGCAACCTTTTCCTTATACTCTTCTTTCAGCTTTTCAACTTCTTTGAATGCTTTCTGGAATTGGTTTAGCTCACCCACAGCCTTTTTGAAGATCTTTTCAGCCTTGGTTAATTCGGTTTCTAGCTTCGTGTTTCTCCCCCTTTGGCTTTTTATTGTTTCTTCAGCGCCTGTCAGTTACAAACATTTTAGTACATATACATATTTTTTGTATGCATAAGTACATTCAATTTCACCTTCAGCCCTTTTCTTCCATGAATTTTGAGAATCTTGCATTGTCTTGAAGTCGTCTTTTAGCTTTTCAAAATTTTTCTTGACCTCTACCGAGTCCTGGATCTGCTTCTTTAATCCTTGATTCTCGGACTTCAAAGTTTCAAAAGCATGGGTAGACGACTCTAGTTCTTTTATATGGCCTTCGAGACTTGCAATTTGAGCAGCCGACTAGGCATCTTGTTTTTGTTTCAATTCCAGCGTCCGCGATGCCTCTGTATGGACGAGGTCAAATATTCATATTTTATAGATAGCATGTGAGGTATAGGCTTTGTGGATCTCATACCTTGTAGCTCGAATTGAAGTTCATCAACTTGAGATGAACGGCCTTTTAGAGCGACTGATAAGCGCCCGACTTCTAGTCTCTCCTTGGCAAGTTGATCTACTAAATCTACGACTTTTGCACAATGCCTCTCGACCAGTTGCAGAAGCTTACTCTTGTTGGCCATATGGGTTTTCAGAGCCTGCAATGATCATGAATTATATGTTTGAAACTTCACAGCCAGGAATGGTGATTATTATTGACATTATTTTTCAGGAAGGGAGGAATACCTGGAAGGAATGATAGGCTTTTTCAGTATGTTCTTCAAAATTTTTGAATTCCGCTTGTTCTGCCGACTCATCAAATCCGGTGATGGCAAATCAGCCAATATGATATACTGACCTAGTCGGCGTTGGCTGTTCTGGAGCATCTTCTCTTACCACTCGGTGAATGGGAGTCGGCGTGACATTTTCTTCTGGACCGATTAGATACTCATATGTTGGTTCTGGCATTGTTTCAAAAACTAGTGATGGCTCTTCGGGTTCGGTGGAGGCAGGAGTATTAGCATCCGTTGCCATCTTAGACGTATTCAAGTCTGGGATATTGGGTGATTTAGCCTGGTTAGGTTCTGGCTGAGTGGATTCGGGTGCATTCTTTAAATCACTCGGTTTCTCTGCCGAGTGGCCTGGGACATCATGTTTGGATGACCCGACATATGGTGTATCCTAATCTTTTTCAGGAACTGTAGTTTGCGCTGGGACTTCTTCGAATGACGTTTGCCCGAACGACCTGTCAATTATATAGAGATTACATAATTATTCAAATGGAGAGTTGAGCTTCAAGTTACATTATTCTATTTACCTTGAGGGGTGTTTGAATTTTAGGCCTGACACTCTTGGTGGGGGGCTGGATGGCCTTGGGGCACCTGTTGTGTCTGGTGCCGCCTCATGGGTGCTTGCCTTGCTTGGTTCACTCGGACGACTTTGCTCTTTCTCGTTTTCATCCATGGTCCGCCAAGTGGTGGAGGTTTTCTCTGGAGTTTTTTTCTTTGCCTCTTCTTGAAGTCTAGCTACTCTTTCAGCTAGCGATTCTTCTTTATCAGAATCCTCAATATGCGCCTTGCGGTGCTTGGGAGCTGATGGTTGAGTGGGAGATTTCTTTTGTGGCGTCGGCGGCAGTGGGGGATTGGACACGTATACATCAAGGTTCTGCAATATATATGACGTATTATTCATTGCTGAACATAATGCATGAAGTGTTGATTATTTAAGCACAGAAGTGGATAACTTACTAAACTCCTGCCAGTCACGAAATGATGTCCACTTTTTGCACTCTCTGGAGTCCAACCAAGGAGTGAAGAAAATATGTTTTCCAGCCGCAATGTTAATTCCCTTTCTGACAATATTTCCGGCACTTCCATTGTGGGGTATGAACCCAATTAGAACTTCCATCCGGGAACATGAAGCTTGCGGCAACATGTACGTCAGTATAACCTTTGGACTTGAGATAGGCAATATGCTCTAATATGGCATCAATCTGAGACTTCTTGTTTGGATGAGCCTTTGCTGACCACTCGGGTCATGGCTTGGGGGCTTTGGCCGTAGTCTCTGACAAAGGTGGAGCATGGTTTCCATGGTAAAACTAGTCCGCGTGCCAACCTTTGTTCATTGATGGAAGTGGCACATCAACGTATTTGGATTTATTCCTTAATTGGAATTTAGCCCCTCCTATAACATTATTGTCATTTGATTTCAAAACAAACAGTTCTTTGAAGGTATCAAAATGGGGATGAATTCCCAAGAACACCTCACATAGGTGGAAAGATAGCAATATGTAAGATGGAATTTGGATCCAGATTGACAAGGTTGATGCCATAGAAGAAAAGAAGACCACGAAAGAAGTCGCAACAAGGGATCCCAAATCCACGATAGAAAAAGGAGGAGAAAACTGTGATTTGGTCGACGGGAGGTTGGGGAAATTTCTGACACATGGCCTCGATCCATCCTCCAGTCTGTTGATCCTGCAACACGCCATCAATCACCAGTCTATTTATTTTCTCTGAATCCATGGCTAATGCGGGGAACTCATTGATGGCGGTAGGGATGTCAAAAACTGTCTCTTCTTCCTCGCCCTTCTCAGGAGAAGATTGCTTCTGGGATTGTGCCTTAGAGCTTTGGTGGGTGTGCTTCGAGGCCATCGCTCTTGTTTTAGTGCAGTGGGAAGCAGTTGCATGGAGTTTTGGGGTGGAAATGGAAGTATGAGATTTAGGGTTTGTGTGCGCAAGATGGCGGCGGCGGCGAAATGAAGATGAAGGGATGCGACTGTTTGGAGGCCCTTTTATAAGGGATAGATGACCTGCTGGGCCGAGGCTTCTCGTAATCCGTTAAGTCCAATTTTGTTAATTGGTACATGCATTTATTATATTATTGAGACTCATTTTAAGCATTAATTTTGGATATTGTGGATCTTACCATTAGTAATAAATCACTCGGATTGTTCTGGTTTCAACCTTGGAAATTGTATCTTTCGAGATTTAGTAATAAATCACTCGGATTGTTGTAGTTTCAACCTTGGAAATTGTACCTTTCGAGATTCCGTGATAAATCACTCGGATTGTTGCAGTTTTAGCCTTGGAAATTGTGCCTTTCGAAATTCCATGATAAATCACTCGGATTGTTGTGGTTTCTACCTTGGAATTTATAACTTTCGAGATTTTGTGATAAATCACTCGGATTATTTCGACACCAATCTTGGGGGCTGTGTTTCCGTGTTATATTACTACTATTGATACATCACCAATCTTGGGGGCTATGATAATTGAATTTCGTTGTTAATTATTTGGATAAGGGCACTCTGATATATCTGGCCCAGGTGGGGTGGAACGAAGCCCGACACCCCGATCCGGATTCCCTGAATCCCGCAATCTTAGCACCGCAACTCCTGCCGAAAGCCCGATACACCGACCCGATTCTAGGTCCGCGACCTGAATCCGCAGTCTTAGCACCGCAACTCCGGCGCCCCCACTCAGGGAAAGGCCCAATCTCCCTAAAAGACTAGTCTGATAGGGGAAGGGTGGCTCTCCCTTTTAAGGTGGCTTCCACCTCCCAAGCTAAGCAAGGTGGGATTATTTAGAGGCTCACACGATCGTCGCTGTAGCGGGTAATAGTGGAGGATGTCCTCATCATTCTCCCCTTCTTAACAAGGGTCCAGCTCTGATACCAAATGATATATCTGGCCCAGGTGGGGTGGAACGAAGCCCGACACACCGATCCGGATTCCCTGAATCCCGCAATCTTAGCACCGCAACTCCTGCCGAAAGCCCAACACACCGACCCGATTCTAGGTCCGCGACCTGAATCCGCAGTCTTAGCACCGCAACTCCGGCGCCCCCGCTCAGGGAAAGGCCCAATCTCCCTAAAAGACTAGTCTGATAGGGGAAGGGTGGCTCTCCCTTTTAAGGTGGCTTCCACCTCCCAAGCTAAGCAAGGTGGGATTATTTAGAGGCTCACACGGTCGCCGCTGTAGTGGGTAATAGTGGAGGATGTCCTCATCACACTCCAGCATTATGGATGTAAATATTAATTTGGTGATGCATCACTCGACGAGTGAGAAAATTCAGCTAAATATGGAGCTTGTTAAGACAAATTGGAAAATTTAGATCTCATTATGCCCTTTTCTATTGACGGACAAGATTAATTGGATATTTTCCAATAACTCAAAAGTTGCTTCAGTGTAGACTCCACAACCTTCTGAGTTGGGGGCTATATTCATAGGCTATGTCTTTTTTAGGGATTTATGAATAAGAGTTAGTAGAAAAAGCACTTCCCAATTTCATAAGATGTCAAGGCAAATCAAGACGACGATTCAAAATGGAAAGTGCTTGGGGGCTATTGTGGGACATATGTACCCGGGATACTTAACCACTCAGCTAACTGGCCGAGTGGGCCGGGGGCTCGGGTATGGTGTATTCGGCCCAGAAGATATTTATTGAGATACTTGTTTGAGTAAGCGGCAAGTTAGGTTAGCAGGTATGTTGGATAGATAGAATCTGTTGTAACCGACTAAAAGATTACTATGTAAATCCCTGCCCTTCGGATATATAAGGAGGGCAGGGGGCCTTTGGCAGGAGATAAACTCGTATTGGAACCCTAATTCCAGTGCAAACCCTAGCAATACAGAAACACCAAACAGGACGTAGGGTTATTATCCTTCGGGAGGCCCGAACCTGTCTAAACCTTGTGTCCTGTGTCCATCGATCTTTCATACTCATACGCATACCTAGATTTACTATCGAGAATATCTCTCGACAACACTTTTAATCTTTTGTCATCGTACACCAAAACTAACTAGGGGATCCTAGATGCATCTTCAGTCACACCCGGTTCCAACGTCTGAAACCGAATGCATCTATATGCATGCCCAGGATCAAGTTTTCACACACACAAGATAATTATTGTGATAAAAGAACAATATCTTTATTAAATTAATAATATTATTACAAGAGTGACACATAGGTCAAAAGGAAAAGATTACAATGCAGTGGAATAACTAAGCGTTGGCATCCTTCAGCTTCCACAAGAAGTCGACCGGAAGACCGTAGGCCTAGTCTCCTCTATCGTCTTCATAGTTGTACCAACCTTCTCCTGTAGCTGAGCAGCAATATGGAATATAGCAAGGGTGAGTACATGTCATACTCAGGAAGTGTGGGAAAAGATGACATAGGGCTATAGACAAGAAAGGCTTATAGGGGTTTATTGCATGAGCTTTTAATTAATCTAAGCATCCACCATGCAACCATTCCCAACCTTCCAAACCATAACCAACTAATCTTGTGAGGATTCCAGGCTGCTCTTGACCGTGAGCAGGGCTGTCATGACAGTTTGATACTCTGTAGAGTTTGTACCACTTTACCCATCAGTCGTGATTTCATCCCCTGTTGCTAGGTGGACTAGAGTCTCCATGTTGCCATGCTGGCCATGCACTAGCATACTTCCTTTGGTGTGTAGCCAGGAGATCACCACAAAGCTTTTCCAAAGGGTCTCCCAGTACATGCTATTCACTAAGGTTCCACTCCCGTCCATAAGTGATAGCCTGTCACTAAGGAACTCATCACCCTAGGAGCCCCCTCTTGAGCCATTCGGATCCAAGGATAGTCCTCTAGACTTCCATTCCCCGCTCCACCAAAATGCTGCACCGACACTTGGAGAGCACTTAATTACTAGGCCAAGCTTTACCCATATCAGGCTTCTAATGGCACTATTTTCCTGGGTCATCGCTCCAAGAACCGGTTCCTAGGATCTACAACAAGCCTACCACCACCAACCATGTGCCCACGGCACCACATCCATTCCATCTGGCTTGCATAGATCCCTAAGTCCATGTTGCTAACATAAATTATCATTCCACCCATGAAGTGACATAGTTTATTAATCAAGGTTAATATTAACCCAGCATCCCACAAGCAACCTAAGAATTATCTACTGAAAGGATCGTAGTGACTAAGAGGGGGGGTGATATCGGGAACTACCACTATGAACCAATTTTACCAATCACAAAGCACCGATAGCACTCAAAACAATTCCTACTCAAATCTAGTGGTGATCACACTAACAATATAATCCTATGAAAGGAAAGACATCCTAAGCATACTAGTGGATCACACAAAGGCAATACAGCTCCTATGCAAGCTAGTTACCAAAGATACGCGGAAGCAAACAACAATCTAGCAAAGGAACCTACTCATGCAATGCTACAAGATAAGGAACTAGAGCGCACAAGCATGAGTATCACAATACATACTAAGGTGATGAATCAAGCCAAAGTAACTCTTATACATGCTAGTGATCAAGTATGAAGACTAAGTACTACTAGCAAGTAAAGAAGCCTATTCATGCAAGTCTACAAGGTAATCAACTAGAGCAAGGTAAGCACACAAGCATGAATAGCATGGTATATAAATGCGGAAAGTAAAGCATCATAGTGAGGAGTAGAGTAAGGGATGGCTCATGATTTTTCCCCGAGGTCTCGGAAGGATGGCGCCTTCCCCTAATCCTCGTTGGACCACTCCCGCCAGAGTCCCGGCCCCTCCCGCCACCAAGTGGAGTTCTCACCCACGAGCTCGCAATCACTCCAAGAGTGAAGACACGGTGTGCATCACCGCTACACAAAGCACAAGCTCGCCTCCCTCGCGAACTTGCCGAAATCCCCGAGCCGACACAAGCGCTCACTAGCGATGCCCCTTTCAACAGTGGGCTCAAACCGTGTACAAACGTGTGACGACCTTCACAACCGATCATGATAGGCTTGATCACCGACACCTAACCAGTCTAGGTCTCACCATAGACCAAGAGTAACAATCTAGACCACACCCTCAAGGACACCCTAGCCTTAGATGTGCAAGATGCTCAAGCTACTCTTCTCTAACACTCTCAAGATATGCAATATCTCCTCCTAGTGCTTTCCCCTTTTCCTCTTGGACCTTACCAAATGCTCTCAGGTATTCCATTGGCCAAGAGAGGTCTCCAAGACCCCAGCAATAAAGTTATATAGGCTCCCAACCTCAAACTAGCCGTTGCTCCATGAAATTGCCTTTCTGGACATCTAGACCGGACTGTCTGGTCACTGCCTGACCGGACCATCCGGTCACTCTGGTAACGGTTCCCAGAACCGTTAGCTTCTCTGTCCAGGCAAAATCCCTGTACTGACCGGACTATCCGGTCACTGGACTAGACTGTCCTGTCCACTTTCTCTCTCCAGTCCAGGAGCCTCCACAAAATGCATTTTCTCTGCTGTTCCTGCACTATTACTGACCAAACCATCCGGTCAGCAGACCGGACCATCTGGTCTGTACAGAGTCTCCTGCTAACAGACTTCCTGCTCCTCGCGCTAAGTCCTAGACAGCTCCACATATTGACCGTACAGTCCGGTCTCCACTGACCCCTTTATCCAGTCTCTATGTCTAGAAGCTGAAACTTGTCGTCCTCGCTTGACTTCGTTTCCCGGCTTCTCTGAATAGCTCCTTGGCTTCTCCACTGTCACCTAGTGCCTATGATTTCACCGAGCAACCTTGCACATCACCGACTAGACAGGACCTAAGAGAATGACCTAGACCCCCTTAATAGTCCAGTTTTTCCTATGGACTCAAAGCCCTAACAATTACTCATGTGTTCCAAACACTTGCACCATAGCTTGTTTTATGCTTTGATCCATCTCCATCAACCCTTGGACTTTCTCAAGTTCACAAGCCTCCATGCTTGTGGTCATTGTCATCCATCGCCAAGGATGTCGTCGACAATCATCATAAGATAGAAAAGGTTTCCTACACGGACAACACTCGTGTAGACATTAGTCACATTTCATGTTTGTCATTCATCACCAAAACACCATACCTTGGGGTGACCTCAATGGTCATGAGCCTTACAATATCCCCTTTTTGGTGATGGATGACAACCACTACTTATGATGATCCAAATACGGACGAGCAAGAAAGAACCAAAGGAAAAGAAAAGATTGAAAGGCATACCTTTGTCCTTACCTTGAAAGTAGTCTCCCCCTTGGAATATGCTAGGTGTGGAGGGAGAACTACCCAAATATGTAGCACTTGATGTTCGGCTTGAGTTGAGTATGCGCCCGCCTTGGTGTCGTGGTAGTCAATTTTGTTGATGTAAACACACACCAAGGTCGTAGATGCTCATGTCGGTGAAGGTGTTCCTTGTCACCGTAGACATGCACCATCGTTGTTCTTCTCCATGTTGGTGTAGATGTCCATCTTGATGTGATCTTCATGTTCCAACTCCCCGAATCTTCATGTTTCTTCTTCATGTTCTCCTCCCCCTTTAAGATATCGATCATCTTCATGTTTCTTCTCCCTGCTTGGTCTAGGGTTGGCTTTGGGATCTTCATGTTCTTCTCCCCCCCCCCCTTTTTTTTTGATCTAGACTTGGCTTTTAGATCTTCATGTTTCTTCTCCCCCTTTGTCACCTATTATCACCAAAAACCACACAAAAACGTAACAAAACCAAGATGCATAAAATAGTTGGCAAGAGTTAGAATAACTCCCCCTTTCATGATGCTCCTTCTTGGTTGAAATGGCGTTTTGGTGTAGCTCCCCCTACACTTATGACTCAACAAAAGATTTTCTCAAATGTGCAAGGGTTAGTCATTATAGAGCTAGGAATGTATGAGCCACTTGTCTTTGAGCCGCGCGAGTAAATTTAACCTCAGAGCTTGGTCAAACATGGCTCAATGGGCATGAAGCACAAATATCACTATTTGATTATCTAGAGAGTCATGTACTCACATTGTGAATGAGTAACTCTCCCTAGACACATGCTTAGAGGCATGCATGGTATCATAATGCAAGGATGCGTAAATGCAAGGAATGCAAATGCAACAAGTATACCATGCATGATGCGATGCTAAAGAAAAGAGAGAGAACCGCTACAAACCAAAGTGTCAACAACGAGTTGTCCCCTTCTCAAGCTTGCTCATAATGGACCATTCTTCAAATCCTTGGGTACACCATGAACCACCTTCCCAAGCTTAACCCATGTCCATTGCTATCTCAAGAAGGTCCAAAGTCAACCTAAAAAAGAAAAGAAACAAGCACAAACAAAACACAAACAAGAACAACCAAAACACTATACATATGTACAAAAGACAAGCTCAAGGGTTACTCATGTGAAGTTGGAGAGGTCGAGAACATTGAGGTCTCCCCTTAGCTTGTTGAAGGTCTTCTCATCGAGTGGCTTGGTGAAGATGTCCGTCAATTGTTCATGAGTTCGCACGTTCACCAACTTGATGTCCTTCTTCTCAATATGGTCTCTTATGAAGTGATGCCTCACTTGAATGTGCTTTGCATGACCATGATCTCCCGTCTTGAGGGCCATCTTGATTGTGGCCTCACTATCACAATATAGTGGCATTTGTGTATAGTTGAGGCCATAGTCCGAGAGTGTTTGCCTCATGTATAGAAGTTGTGCACAACATGCTCCCGCTGCCATACACTCCGCTTCAGCGATGGATAAAGCCACTGAGTTTTTCTTCTTTGAGCTCCAACATACTAGAGATCTTCCAAGAAATTGGCAACCTCCCGATATACTCTTTCTATTCACTTTGCGACCCGTAAAGTCCGAATCCGAATACCCAAGCAACTCAAAGTTTGTTCCTCTATGATACCATAAGCCCATGGTAGGTGTGTACTTGAGGTATCTCATTATTCTCTTCACGGCCTTCAAGTGTGACTCCTTTAGATTTGCTTGATAGTGCGCACACATGCACACACTAAACATGATGTCCGGTCTCGAAGCGGTGAGATAGAGCAAGGACCCAATGATGGATCTATAGAGCTTGGGGTTCACCGGTTTTTCTTTCACATCATCATCCAAGGGTTTGCTAGTAGCCATAGGTGTGCGCAAAGGCTTGCAATTCTCTATGTTGAATCTCTTGAGCAGGTCCTTAGTATATTTCTCTTGATAGATGAAGTTTCCTTCTCTCAATTGCTTGACTTGAAATCCAAGGAACATGTGCAACTCTCCAATCATTGACATTTGAAATTCCCTAGCCATCATCTCCCAAAACTCTTCATTGAACTTTTCATTGGTTGACCCATAGATGATATCATCCACATAGATTTGGCACACAAAGAGATCCTTCCCAACATGCCTCGTGAACAAGGTGCTATCAATGCTTCCAATGGTAAATCCATTTTTGAGTAGGAAGTTCCTCAAGTGTTCATATCATGCCCTTGGTGCTTGCTTGAGGCCAAAGAGAGCTTTCTTCAATTTGTACACATGTCTTGGATGTTTTGGGTCCTCAAACCCTGGAGGTTGTTCCACACAGACTTTCTCATTGATCTCTCCATTCAAGAAAGCACTCTTGACATCCATTTGAAAGAGCTTGAAGCCATTGTGTGAAGCATAGGCAAGTAAGATCCGAATAGCTTCAAGATGGGCCACGGGAGCAAAGGTCTCTTTAAAGTCAATCCCCGCCACTTGAGAATATCCCTTAGCCACTAGGCGAGCCTTGTTTTTGACAATTGCTCCTTTCTCATCTTGCTTGTTTTGAAAACCCACTTGGTGCCAACCATATTATGATGCTTGGGCCTCTCAACCAATTTCCATACTTTGTACCTCTTGAAGTTGTTCAACTCTTCTTGCATGGCAATAACCCACTTGTGACCATCCATAGCCTCATCAATGGTAGTGGGCTCAATCATAGAGATGAAGGAGAAGTTCTCAATCTCAACATTTGCCTCATCATCATCCTCTTCACTCATATAGTTGGGTTTATATTGATTCCTCCTTGTTTTTATCCCTTGAGATGGACTCCCAATGATCAAGTCTTGTGAGTGATCTTTGTTGATAGCTTTGGGTCTAGGATGGTATTTTCTTTGAGTGGGAGAAGCTCTAGGTGAGATATCTTGTGCATCATGGATTGTTTTCTCTCTTGATATATGAGTGTCTTGGATCATAAGAGAGGTGGAAGAGTCACTCTTATGATTTCTTGTTTTGGACTTTGAGCTTGAGGTGGATGGGAGAGTATCTTGTGAAGAGCTAGGAGAAGTGGCTTGTGGTGAATTATGTGGGGAGGTTTGTGCCTCACTTCTCACTTGGGTTTCCTCATCTTTTGGTGAGTGTACTCTCAATGAATCTAGGGAGGATCTTGTGGGAGTATTTGTGGCATCTTGGGTTGTTTGTTGTATCTCGGAGGAGGGGGTTGGTGGAGGTGGTGGAGTGGAGGGCTCATCAATATCACCATCATTGACCTCGTGGGGTAACACCTCGTCCACGGGCATTCTTCTCAAGGCTTCCCACATAGGCTCATCTCGAATGTTCACTTCATGAAATTCATCCTCCTTTTGGGACCCATTTGACTCATCAAATTGCACATCATAGGATTCTTCCACACATCATGTGGCTGAGTTGTAGACCCTATAGGCTTTAGAAGTCCCAGAGTACCCAACAAGAATGCCTTCATAAGATCTTCTTTCAAACTTCCCGGGCTTTCACCTCAAGACTTGAAAATAGGAAACATTGGGTTTCCGTCCCACCAATAGCTCATATGGCATCTTCTTCAACAACCGGTGGAGATAGACACGGTTGGAAGTGTAGCACGCCGTGTTGATTGCCTCCGCCCAAAACCTCTCATGAGTTCCATACTCATCCAACACGGCACGAGCAAGAGTGATGAGCATCTTGTTCTTCCTCTCCACTACTCCATTTTGCTCGAGAGTATATGTAGCAGAGAATTCATGTTTGATCCCTTTCTTGTCACAGTATTCCTCCACTGTGGTATTTTTTAACTCCGTCCCATTGTCACTCCTTATCTTCATAATGCTAGCATTGAACTCATTCTTTGCTCTCTTGGCAAACTTTCTGAAGATACCACTAGCTTGAGATTTGTCCACAAGAAAGAAGGTCCAAGTGTATCTCATGAAATTATCAACAATCACCAAGCAATATAGATTGCCTCCTAGACCCTTGTAGTGTGTTGGCCCAAACAAGTCCATGTGTAAGAGCTCTAGAGAATGACATGTAGACATGAATGACTTGGTGGGATGTGAAGATACAACTTGTTTTCCTGCCTAACAAGCACTACATAGTCTATCCTTCTTAAAGGCCACATCCTTGATTCCTTCAACTAGATTCCTCTTAACAATCTTCTTGAGCTGATTCATTCCAACATGTGCCAGTCTTCTATGCCACAACCATCCCTTGGATGCCTTAGTGAATAGGCAAGTGCTTGGTGGCATGTTGCTTGACTTGAAGTCCATGACATACAAGTTCCCATGCCTTACTCCATGAAATACTAGCCCTCTCTTGTCATTCTCAATCTTTGCACCGTACTCATCAAATGTGCACTTGAAACCCATGTCACATAATTGACCAATAGGCAGAAGGTTGAAGTTGAGGGTTTCCACAAGAAAGACCTTGGAGAGATGGAGGTCATTTGTGATGGCCACCTTGCCCGAGCCTCTAACTCTCCCCTTTGAGTTATCCCCAAAAGTCACCTTCTCACTATCTTTGTCTTTATCAGTGGTGGTGAACATGGTTGGCTTCCAGGTCATATGTTGAGTGCACCCACTATCAAGAATCCAATGAGTGCCTCCACTCTTGTAGTTGACCCTGGTGGTAGCCATAAGACAAGCACTAGAGTAAGAGGGGTTAGTATCTAAAGCATTACTTGATTGACTAGCACTAAGCTCATCATGTCGAGCAATAAGGCCATCCTCATAGATAGGGATTCTTGTAATCCCATCCAGTAGTCTCCTCTTGATGGATAGTGAGGAGCATGGTACCTCCAATGTCCATGACCATCCGCCATGTGCACATTGTCAAGGTTGATGTAGTAATGGGGAGGGTCATAGAGTCCAGTGATGTGCTCAAGCACACGCCGCACTTGTGTATGAAGCACAAGTATCATCTCCATTACTCTCTCAATTGAGAGCTCATGTCTCCTGTTGACTACCTCCTCAAGTAAGAAACCCCTCTCTGGAGTTGTGATTTGTTGGAGGAGCATGTCAATCACTTCATGTGGTGCAATCCTCCGAAGTCCCCTGAAAGAGTTTATCCTACACACAAGATCATAGATGCTCAATAGATTTTCACAAAGATCAACATTCAGATTTCTCACAACTTCACCAAGTTCAAAGAAGAGATCCTGTTGGTGAGTTCGATGAAGATGCCAAAGATGATCTTGTGGTGGAGGGAGCGGAGGAGGTGAAGGCGCCGGAGCCGAAGCCGCAAGATTGATCATCTCAAATGATCGAGAAAGCATTGTTGTTGGTGCTCCCCCTACGCCCATGCTCGGGCCACTCAAGGTGCTTGTAGTAGAACTTGGAATGGCACTTGAGGTAGAGCTTGACAGAGCGCCCGAAGAATGTCTTGCCCCGAAGGGGTTGTAGAAGTTGTTGCAAGACAATCTTGTAGAGGGATCGAAGAAGTTTGAGCTCAAAGCTACTCCTTTCCATTTGCTTGAAGATGCTTCATGGTTCGTCTTGAATGTCTTCTTGCACGCATGCTCGCGGTGATCTCCTCATCCTTGAAGAGTAGCTCAATCACGTCCTCGATGGAGAGACTCTTCTCCATGAGAAGCAAGGAGAGGATCTTCTCAACTATCATAATCTTGAGAAGCTCAAAAGAAGTCACCTCAATCCTGTCCACAATACCTCGCAAGCGAATAAGAGAGTCAAGTAAGTCCTCATTGTCATTAGCATGAAAAGCAAAGAACTCCTCAACAAGAGAACTACTAGCATGATCAATAGGAGGCTTACAAACATCATCAATGCTAGTAGAGCAAGCAAGATCAAGAGACACATCATTATCAATCATCATATTAGGCACACTAGTAGAGCAACCTATCAAGTCATTGCTAGAAGGATCTAGGCACTCGCTAGTAAAGGCACATCCAACCCATCATCACAATCATCATACACATGATCATCGGTAAAGTTATTGGAAACATCCACAAGAGTGTCCATCAACTTATCCGGGATCATGGCATTTAGGTAGCTTTCAAAGCGATCCTTCCATGAGCCATACCTGGCCCCGAATGGGATGCACTACAGGAGAGTTGGTCAGTAGAGGCAGTTTTCTTATATAGTAGAGGCACTTTTTTCCTTGCCTCTAGACAATTGTAGAGGCAAATTCTAAAATGCCTCATGAATGCCTTGTCATGCATTGTCTCTAGGTTCATAGTGGCACTTTGTTAATCGCCTTTAGAATACTGGTGACATTTGTTTTGAGGCATTTAATAATGCCTCAATAAACATAGAGACACCTTTTAGATGCATTTGCATTGTATCTCTACCAAGGTAGAGACGCCTTTTAGGGTCATGTAAACAATGCCTCAATAATTATAGAGACATCATTTAAATGCAATCATATTGTATCTGTACAAACATAGAGACATTTTTTTTAGCATCATGTTATGATGTCTTTACAGAAGTAGAGGCGCTCTGTAATGAGGTTCCTTCAGTGTAAGTAGAGACGTTATATAATGCCTCTAGAAGCATATGGATATTAAATGTGGCTATTATTGAAACCTCTAAATTACATTGATTTTTTTTGTAAATTTGTTATATTTTGGCACCAATTACTTTCTGAAAATGCTAACTTTTGCTCATATACAAATATTCAGCTTGTACACATATATACAGGACAAATAGAGCACAAAAAAAACAAATCCATCTCTTGATGTATTGTGCTTCATAGATAAACAACTGAAAGTAATCATCCAAATGAAAAGTGGTCTCAAGATAGAAATTGGACATCCAAGAATAGATAAAATAAGTTTTCTAAGACAACTGAAAAAACATATTGACACCCTGAACTTATGATCCTAGGACTACTACACAACAGTATTTCTTCATTCATCTGTTGGATCTTCAATCTTGTAATCATTTCAAGTACGCTTTGGCTTCACTCTCTTAAGCTGCAAATCACAAGTAAGGTTTGTCATATAAATATAAGTGAACATATGTGGACAAAGCAAAACATGTGAACTCAACTCACATGTGTGTGTGGCCAAGCAACACACATGCCTACAGCATCCTCTATAGTTGTGAGATCTCCATGTGGTCGAGGTAATCTTTTATTTTCAACATTGTTAAGGCAATGAATCGCAACAGCGAAATATCCATCCCCAAGCACATTTCCTCCAATCTCACTACAACAAAAATATCTTCTAGACACAGTTATATTGCTATGTTTTTATAAATGTCTCTACATTAATAGCTAGAGACACTTTTCAATACGATTTTAAGAACATATCAATATGATATGATTTTAGATACGCTTTAATGTCAAGAATATAATAAACATGTTTTTTTACACTCTTTTTAAAACATCACAAATTGTTACGATTTTAGACACGCTTTGAACCGTTGGTAGCCACAAAAAAGACACATTTTGACATGTTTCTAAAGACATCAGAAATTTAGATACGCTTTAATCGTATCTAGCCATATCAAACATTCTTCTTGAGATGTTATTGAAAACATATAATACATGAGATAATATTAGACATGTTTTGATTGTATCAATCCTCTCTAGAGACATTTTTGGCACGCTATATAAAATCCTAGGAACACCAAAACACTAAGAAAATATGGGTATAAAAGAATAAATATCTCAATCTAATCAAGTTTCCTTCAAAGGTGAGCTGGTTAGATGAGCATGTAAAAAACAAGGAGGTCTCAGGTTCGACTCTTGCTAACTACGTAAAAAAATCAATCACTTAGAAGAGGTTCTAAAACAATAATATGCTAGTAACAACATAATAAAAACATATCAATAAATTGTGTCTAAACTTTTTAACACATCACAAAACGTGTCTACTCTAATACCTATGTCATATAAACACATTTATGAAAACGTATCTACAAACATATGTATCATTTATAGCATCTCAAGCAACACATCTTGTTTGTTGGTAGACACGTTTTCAAAAAGTATATCAACCAAGCTCTGACAAAGTACGTGCGGAGACGCCTCGGACACGAATTATGAAAACATATCTATATTTTGATAAAGACGGTATAAGCATATCTAAACCCAAAATAAAGCGTATCTATAGGGGTGTTTTCTAGTAGTGCTCATGAGTGCTATCTCTTGATATTAGATTACCAATAGCAACAACTTGACCTTGTTTCCTTTCCTTGTAGAGAACAACAAGACCATTTTCTGGTCCTACAAAAACAACAAAAGTATCCCAAACATATGTTAATATGCATACTGGAAATGTGTCAAGTCTGTCCTTAATAAAATAAACAACATGAAGCTTAAAGTAGAACCGTTATGGACATACCTCTTGTGACTTGTTTCGTTTCTGTTTCTTGCTTTGAGGATCCTATGACAGATAAGGTAGTTAGCACTATCAATAATACATGTAAAGATGCAGTTTATGCAGTGTAGGAAATATTGTTTACTGCTAACCATAAGAGTTATTTCTTCATCTGGCAACAATGATTCGTTATTGTGCTCCAGGTTTATGTCGCTAGAGCTAACTCTAGATTGCTGTAATGATTCACATTGCTTCCATGTGAGAAAAATAGATAATTATGAGCAGAATTATAATACTAAGCGAAGACTGTAAATTTTACTCACACAGTCTACACCATGTCTCTCCTGACTCAAGAAAGTAGCATGAAGCTTGAAAGTACAACTGTTATGGACATACCTGTTGCGATTTTTTTGCTTCCTTCACTTTCTTTGAGGTTCCTATGACAAACATTATAGTGAGCACTGGCAAACAAAAAAGAAAGATACAGTGTATGCCATACAAAACTTTGAGTAATGCAATATTATCTACTACTAACCACAAGTGTCCTTTCTTCTTCTGGTGCCAGTGATCCATTATTGTGGTCCTGGTTTCCATCGCTGTAGCTATCAACTCGCGGTTGCTGTAATGATGCACATTGTTTCTATGTAAGAAAAACAATTTATTATGAGTAGAAATTATGATACTGAACAATTACTAATGTTGCCCACATAGTTTGTACATGCATAATTGTGCCTACTAAGAATTTCATTGATCTAAAGTTCAAAAAAGCATTCCTTGTTTACCTTGAAAAATATGTTGTCATTTGATACAGAGGGATCAGAGCAACCTTTGTTGGTCGTTGTACAATACACCTGAAATTTATAGGTGATGAAATATAGTACCTAATCTGTTGTGAAGAAGTCTATAGAATCAAAGGCATATTGTAACAATGGAAATTTAGGTTGCCTGTTCATTGTTTGGTGACGGTGGTATGTCGTAGGTGGATTGCTGTCCATCGAAATGCTCTTCTGAGATATTTTCATCATCTCTCCCATCATTAACCTATTTGAATGCAAAGGAAATTAGTAGATAACCAAAGTTTCTTTTAATCTGACACAACAAACTTACTGAAGTGCTTCCAGTAGCTGGTCTTGTGTTGATCCATCCCTCTTCAGGAAAAATTTTCTCTAGGAATGCTCTAATGGCAAGGGGTGTTGCAACCCACCAGTCCATAACCCTAGCCGCCGCGCTCCTCTCTTTCTCGCCCACAACCCTAACCGTGTTGCCGGTGCTAGCACGCCGTGCACGGCGTTCCAACCCCGTACGTGTGGATACCGCGAGGAGGCGCTCCTGTTGCTGCGGTGCCAAACGGCTGGACTAGGAGGAGACGTTTGACGTGATCGACTACTTCCTCTACATCGACGCGTGACTACATTGGACGAGCTGCTCCAACATTCGCTTTCGCTCCGCCTGCGCGTCTAGTGGTAACGATCCATGATCCCCTCTTGCAAGGTTTCCTGGTTGAACGGTAGAAATTTTATATGCTATCATAGCCTACCAGTTCCCCAACACATTCCTCCATCTATCCTGAACGTGTATATGCCATTGCCCTTGCCCTTCCTCAGGTCTGTGGTCGCATTATCAAGATTGCACCAAAGCGAGGTAAAAGAAAAATGACCATTGAACCAGCGCATGTGATCACGGAAGTGTCTCGCATCAGCATCAGAACTTTCCCATAGCCTCATCATTTCAGGCGGGGTGTCAATATGACACAATTCCACATCTCCTGATCGACAGCAAAAACCTGGTGCTTCCTTGTGAAACTTTTTTGCACCACAGTGCTCATAGTCTTTGGCTTCCGGTATAACATGTTCAGCTTCTGGAAGGTTGCTATAAACAAAATCATAAGGATCTGACTCAACAATATCTGGCGTGTTCTCATTCTGTATAGGCATGTCTTGTTCTTCATTATCTACACTTAATAAGATATATGTTAAACAACAACCAAACATGGACTGACTGAAACGGCAAGGAACACGAGATTTTATTTGGGCCAACCTTCATACGCCCATGTGCCGTCCGCTTCTCCATTAGAGTCCGACTCATAAGATGCCACCCGTGGTGCTGGTTCCTCATTTTCAGAAAAGTCACCTATACAGAAAAAAAAGGACATGAGAACATAGATTATATGAAATCAAACATTAAAGATACGACACAACTCATCATGTCTCACCTTGCTCATCATCAGATGTATCCTGTTTAGATGACCTCATACGGCAGAGCTCTTGGAATAGCTCATTACGCCGATTCCGCAAAGCTGGCCTCTCACTTGTCGCCACATTACGGTGTCGTATTTTATTCGTCTTTTCAACATCTCCTACAATGTCAGTGGGTTCAGGATACCAGGCTTGCGTAGGCAGATGGAAAGGCCTCCATGTAGGCCGCAAGATTGAATCATCTTTCATGGCTGCTTCAAGAGCAGCCTTACGTTTCTCCGGAAACTCAACTTCAGGTACCCAATCCGGGTTCTCCATTGCAATTGACTCTGGGCAAATGGTTTCTTTATTCTTCTTGCGACATAAATTTCTCTTTTTTCTTGATTCAGGAGTATTTTGTTTTCCCCTTCTTGTACTTTGTTGTTCAACTGACAAATTCTTATAATGGGCACGACACGTTTCTTTGTTTTTGATAATCTGCTTCCGTTTGTGGTCTGTTGTATATCCAGGACATTAAGAAATTAGCATAAAGTAAGTAAAATATTGATTTAATAATAATAATGTTAAACTGACAGATTCATCGGATTAAAATTGATTCTACCACACTGACCTTCATTGATAATCTCCGATTGCTGTGTAAGATCGAGAATACATTCTTCCACAGCTGTAGGAAGTGTGGTTTCATGAACTGTTGATCCTGCAAAAAGAAAGTAACCAATCCAAATCCAGTCAAAAAATTTCTCATTTTTAGTGCACGACATGTTTACAAGCATACAAGAATCACTGAATATTATAAGTTCAAATATAACCATTATTTATCTCAGATTGCTGTGTAAAATCCAAAATACTGCCTTCCGCAATTGTAGGCACAGACATTTCATGAGCTTTAGGTCCTGCAACCGGAAATCAACCTATTGAAAACCTAATATATAAAACTGACCTTCATAGTTCTATTAATCATCATGTTATATATCAGTTCTATTAATAATCATGTTTAGATAATAAAAAACTGACCTTCATAGTTTATGCCTCTGTAACCTTTAGTAGTCCTCTCAAACGTCTCTGAAAGATCCCGGATGCAGCATTCTCCTGGGGAGAAAAGGATAAAGGATGCAAGCAGTGATGACACAAAAATAAAACATGTACTGCTACAATTTGTTTTACAAGGAGGGACCCTTCATGCTTACCGAATTCATTATGAGATGGTGTATGCTCCAATGTTAATACTGTAGATGTAAATAAAAGACAAAGAGGTTAAAATGTTGATGGTAGCTGCATTGTTCAGAACCATAGTGCAACCATATATAATTGGATTAGGTTGATACTTTACTAACCATCAATGTTGCTGCTAGCTGCATTGTTCAAAGTGACACTGTAGCTATCTTGTGCAAGCAGTCCTAATGTGAAAAAAAAACTGAGCTATAAATAGTGAACAAATATGGCGGTTATATGCAAATCAGGAATTATATTAGTATAATATTTATGTTCTTGCCTCCATTGTTATCTGAGATGTATCATGCACAGTGGCTGTCAGTTTGTCTACTGCCTTGCATGTTCAGCTCAAGCGTTGGCTCGACGTTCTCCTTGTTGGAATCTTGTGAAAGATGCAACATTTGGAAAGAGGTTTGATCAGAAAAATAATAGGTGTTTAGAGAAAAGTTTATGTTCAAAAAAATGAAAACAGCTTAAAACCACCTTCATACAACGTTCTCGCACTATCCTTTCGTCTTTTTTTCACCACAGGATTCTTTATAGCGTACTTCGACCTTTCCCTTCTTCGTCTAGCTTCTTGCTGCTCCTCCATTGTTTTTTTGTTAGCTGAAACAGAACGATGATAATAGCAGGTTTAGTCTTCTATACAATTTTGACGGTGAATGAAAGTAGACCAAGATATCACCTTTAGCTGGCTTATCACTGCGCTCAGTGTTGGTAATATCACCGAACGGCCCTCTTGAGTCCATGGTTCAACCTGAACGGTGTTGCTGTAGAGTCCACCCAGCCAATACGTGTGCGTTATCCTCCCTTACCTAAATAAGAAAAGACTTAACATAGGGCACTCAATTGGTAAAAAAATTTACTTGCCATAGGAGATCTAAAGCACGTGAGTCTAGATAAAAAAATCCAAAATCTAATAAGAAAAGACTCCGATTAATATAAACTATACTACCCTAGTTGATTGACATGCACCAAAGACTCACCTGCCGGCCAGACTCGTTGCACAAGGTATGAGCTCCAAACCGCTGGCAGTTGTGTTCGTCGTCGAGGGGTCTATAGAGTTGTTGTGCTTCGTTGGTGAAGAAGAGGAGGAAAGGAGTGTTGTGCTTCGTTGGTGAAGAAGAGTTGAAAAGGATATGAGTCGAATGTAGCTTAATGGCATCAGTTGATGCAAGCAGAGCAGGCATCCGTTTTTTGAGGCATTCTTTATGCTGGGAATTAATGGCCTATGCACATGTCCTTCGAAGCTTGTGCTTGCTGGACAACTACTTGTTTAATGAGTGCGTGTTCTGTTAAAAACCGATGCCGCTAATACGATGAAGAACAAAGAAATCAAACCACAGAGGACACAAGACTTAACGTGGAAAACCCTCCCAAGACGGAAGGGAAAAAATCACGGGCGCCAGCCAGCAAAACTTCACTATCAAGAGTTAGGGTTACAACGCCGACGAGATGGTGGTGGCTTACAAGAAGATAATGATCACAAGGTAAAACCATAAACGAGATTATGTACCGTACCACGGGGGGCCTCCGCTTCGCTCCGTAAGAAGTCAGCCTCCATTTAACAATGAATTTGGAACATAACTCAACAAACTCCACCTTGAGACAAATTCTTCTTGTAGCATAAATCAAAACCTTCATCCTGAACGCATCAAAGAAAAGAAATACTTCTGGCACAAAATAGCCGCTTGGGCTAATCCATAATACCAACTAAGCTTGAGCATAGCTCAAACTTAGCAACAGGAACTGGCTTTGTCAACATATCTGCAGGATTATCATGAGTACTAATCTTGCATACCTTTAGCTTACCCTTTTCAATCTGATCATGAACAAAATGATACTTGATCTCAATGTGCTTTGTCCTCTCATGAAACATCTGATCTTTAGTGAGACATATAGCACTTTGACTGTCAGAGAATAGCTTGATGCAAGAATCAAATCTACAAAGTTCAGCAAACAACCCTTTTAGCCAAATCAACTCCTTACTCACTTCAGCAATAGCAACATACTCAGCTTCAGTGGTGGATTGATCAACAATAGACTGCAAAGTAGCCTTCCAACTCACAGCACAACGACCAATTGTGAACACATAACCTGTGAGCGACCGTCGCTTATCCAAATCACCAGCATAATCTGAATCAACATAGCCAATAAGCCCTTTATCAGTTCTTCCAAACTTCAAACAATAATCTGCTGTCCCTCTGAGATACCTAAGAATCCACTGAACTACCTTCCAGTGCTCTTTACCAGGCTTAGACATGTATCTACTCACTAAACTCATAGCATAAGATAAATCCGGGCGAGAGCAAACCATAGCATACATCAAAGAACCAACAACATTAGAATAAGGAACTCTTGACATGTATTCAATTTCCTAAACTGTACTAGCACATTGCTTAGCTGATAACTTAAAATGCGGTGCAATAGGAGTACTAATAGGGTCACAATTATGCATGTTGAAATGATGAAGAACCTTCTCAATGTAACCATGCTGACTAAGAAACAACAAACCAGCTCTACGGTCTCTAGTAATTTTCATACCTAGAATTTTCTTAGCAGCACTAAGATCCTTCATGTCAAACTCACTACTCAACAATTTTTTCAATGTAGTGATTTCTTTTGCGCTCTTGGCAGCAATGAACATGTCATCAACATATAACAACAAATATATAGGTGATCCATTAACAAACTTGATGTAAACACAACTATCATAATTAGACCTCTTCAGGCCATGTGACAACATAAATGAATCAAACCTCTTATACCACTGACGAGGGGATTGCTTCAAACCATACAAGGATCTTTTCAGCTTGCAAACATAATTTTCCTTGCCAGGTACTATGAACCCTTCAGGCTGATCCATGTATATCTCCTCCTCAAGCTCACCATGCAAAAATGCAGTCTTCATATCTAACTGCTCAAGCTCAAGATCATGTGAAGCAACAATACTAAAGAATGTGCGAATTGAGCTATGCTTAACCGCAGGAGAAAACACCTAATTGTAATCAACACCAGGAATTTGACTGTACCCTTTTGCTACTAACCTTGACTTGAACTTAGGAGGCTCGCTAGGAGATAAACCCTCCTTTCTCTTGTAAATCCATTTGCAGCGGACAGTCTTCTTTCCCTTAGGCAAAGGCACAACCTCCCACGTACAATTCTTCTCAAGAGATTGCATCTCCTCTTGCATAGCTGAAATCCACTTCTCACGATCATCACAATCAATAGCTTCAGTATAAGTTGCAGGCTCATGAACGCTCTCCACCTGTTTAGCACAACTCAAAGCATAGTAAGTCATATTACATTCTTCAATAAGACGGGTTGGAGGTCCACAACCCCTTTTTGGTTTGCGATGAGCAATAGGCAAATTCTCCTCTGGCTGCAAAATAGGAGGTGAGTGCTGCTGAACATCATCTTCATGAGTATCATCATCAACAATATCATTTTCTTGGTCAAACACTGGCTCCACCTGCTCAACTTCATCATCAATCACATGCTCCACCTGCACACTGATATGCTGCAGCTCCTTTACAGAACTATCTGGAACATGATCTGAAGTCAAACTGTCAATAACATCACAGATTCATTGAAAACAACACTCCTGCTCATGAAAGTCTTTTCAGTTTCAGGATTCCACAACTTATATCCTTTATTCCATTATCAACATGAGCATAAGCAGTGCAGCCAAAAACTTTCAACTGTGAATAATTAGCAGGTGTACCTGACCATACCTCAATGAGAGTTTTCTTATTCAGTGGGATAAAGGACGACTTGTTAATCAAGTAACATGCAGTGTTCACAGCTTCTGCCCAAAAATGCTTGTTCATCTTTGCGTTGGACAGCATGCATCGAGCCTTCGAGACGATGGTTCTGTTCATGCGTTCAGCCACACCGTTTTGCTACGGAGTGTATGGTATGGTGTGATGCCTAACAATGCCTTCTTGCCTGCAATAATCATCAAAAGCATCCGAACAAAATTCTCCACCATTATCAGTACGAAGCACTTTTACCTTCTTTTTAGTTTGCCTCTCTATCATAACTTTCCATTCTTTAAAAGCAGCGAAAGTATCACTCTTGTGTTTCAGAAAATAAGGCCACACTTTTCTAGAGTAATCATCAATAATAGTAAGCATGTAACGAGAACCAGCAAGAGATGGCTTACGAGAGGGACCCCATAAGTCAGCATGTACATAATCAAGAGTACCTTTGGTGGTATGAACAACGGTGTTGAACTTAACCCTTTTATGCTTCCCGAAAATACAATGCTCACAAAACTTCTTGCTACTCAAAGTACGGCCTTTCAGTAGGTTCCTCTTCATCAATTCTGTCATACCAAGTTCACTCATATGTCCAAGACGCATATGCCAAAGGTTAGTCTTATTAAGTTCAGATTTAGAAACAACAGCAGCGGAACCAGGATCATGTAAAGTACTACCTCTAAGAACATATAAATTTGCAGAATTTAGATCACCTACCAACAAAACAAGGGAACCTTTTGCAATCTTTAAAACTCCACCAGAACCGGAATACTTAAACCCTTCTGCATCAAGACTGCTAACCGAGATAAGATTTCTGGTCATATCTGGAATATACCTAACATTTGCCAGTGTGCGTATCATGCCATCATGTGCCTTGATCTGAACAGAGCCTATGCCCACAATCTCACGTGGGTTATCATCTCCCATACGCACCACATCTCCCTTCTGCACAGGTTCATAAGAGCTAAACCAATCTCTATTAGTGCAGATATGAAATGAACATGCAGAATCAAGTATCCATTCATCATGACCAGAAACACAACCAGCAAGAACAACCAAACAATCTCCTGAATCTGAGTTACTTGCAGCAGCAACTGATGCCTTACCAGCGGAATTATTTTTTCTATTCTCCTTGTTCTTCAGTTTCCAACACTCCTCAATAAAATGAGTTTTCTTCTTGCAATACTTACAGAACTTCTTGGAGGGCGGTTTGGACTCCGAGCGGCCTCTACCGTCATGGCTCTTCTCACGCTCGTTGCCGTCATTGGACGATCTCTGATCAGTTCTTCCTCTAACATGTACTGCATAGCCCTTGGAAGACGACAACCCATCAGAGTGCACCATGCCTTTCATCTTCTCCCTGGATTGGAGCGCCTCATAAACCTCCGAAATGGTTAGTTCATCATGGTTCAAAAGTATGGTGTCACAAAAATTAGCAAATGAACTCGGAAGAGAACATAAAAGTAAGAGGCCTAGATCCTCATCATCATACACAACTTCCATCGACAACAGATCGATAACGATCTCCTTGAAAACAGATATGTGGTTCAACACTGAACCACCCTCCTGCATCTTGAGCGTGAACAACTTTATCTTCATATGCATCTTACTGGTTAGATCTTTGGACATACAGATCGATTCCAGTTTCAGCCAAAGTTCTGCAGCACTCTTTTCCTGCAGTACTTCTTGCAAAATATCATTAGATAGATGAAGCTGAATTAGGGACAGAGCATTATAATCCTTGCGCTTCTCCTCATCCGTCCATGCCTCCTTCTTCTTTCCGAAACCTTCCAACGCCTCATCAAGATCATGAGTTTGCGCCAGAACAGCCCGCATCTTGACTTGCCACAGCGAGAACCTCATGCTGTAATCCAGCAGCGGTAGATCATACTCATCAACGCCATCGAGAAACAATCTCAGCTCTGATACCACTTGTTAAAAACCAATGCCGCTAATATGATGAAGAACAAAGAAATCAAACCACAGAGGACACGAGATTTAACGTGGAAAACGCTCCCAAAGCGGAAGGGAAAAGTCCATGGGCACCAGCCAGCAAAACTTCACTATCAAGAGTTAGGGTTACAACGCCGACGAGATGGCGGCGGCTTACAAGAAGACAATGATCACAGGGTAAAACCCTAAACGAGATTATGTACCGTACCGCAGGGGGCCTCCGCTTCGCTGTCCTATTTGGTATCAAGAATTTGGAACATAACTCAACATGTTCCCCAAAAATCCCTGTCCTATTTGGTATCCGCATGTATTAACTTAGCATTAGACCGACTTCTCTACCCAATAAGCCAAGCATCTATTATATTAGACCAAAGTGGCTTAGCTGGATTGCTAATTATTTATTACATCCAAAACTGCTACAAAAATGACAAAAACTAATATCCAAAACTGCTTTATAAATTGATGAAAACTGGAAAATAGAGCCAGCAATATTTTTAAATCAATTGCTACTCATGTTAAGACCAGGACTTTGTTCCCAAACTACAAGAAAATAGAGCCAACACTTTGGCTATTTTATATACATACAATTTAATCGACATGCCAAGTATTCATTGGGAAATTCACGAAACAATAGCCAACACTTTGTTCTTTTACTACAAAAAGATACGAATCCTAAATGTAACATACATAGGACTTGACAGTGCAATTCTATTCCGCTAATAGTAATTATGAAGGTAACATCATAAAGACTACTTGGAGAATTCACAGTTAGCTTCATGAATCAACCATGTTTCGCCGTGTCTGTTTGGAGAATTAGGGTCCCCCCTCAAATCACAAAGAGCAAATGAACCATCCCTTGAACCATAAATGTTAAGCTCTGCAATGAATATGAACTACTTGAGCAGGAGTTTCTAGCCAATTTTTCCATAAATGGAGTATATGCTCTGCAATGAAATAGTACTGTATGAAGCCATGTAGGTTCATGACATACCGATAAAGGTCCCAGACCAACACCCACATATGGTCTGTAAGTGGTAGTCATGATTGCTGCCATTTGCCAATCCATGAATAATAGCAACACGAAGCCTTCTCTCCTCATAACTTTCTATTGCAGGTCAGAAAGGAAAAAACAATATAATGGCCTATCGGATAGCAAAAGGAATTCAGGTGCACAGACATACCAGCTGCTTCTCTTCACCTCCTTCTTGTATGAAGAAACATGACCTGACTATGCACACATACAAAATTAGCTTCTGCTCACCATCTCAATCAGTTCAAAATCCTGATTTTGTAAAAAAAATTTAGGTAAGTCTGAAAGGACCTTGATGTCGCCTAGAGGGGGGGGGGTGAATAGGCGAAACCTAAAATTTACAAAACTTTTTCCGCACAGATTAGTACTAAACTGGTCTGACCGGTGTGACCTACTAGTCTGACCAGTATGCACTAACAGAAATATATCAAAACCCCAATTCAAAACCTAGTTCAACCAAGATTTGGAGTAGTGCTCCAGGAGATTTCGTTTAGCACATACATTTAGTACCTGCACACAAAATGGCACTACCAAGTAGATCAAAGTGGAAGCACAAATGTGAACTAGAAAACAACTAAGAAGGCAAACTGAAGTGGAGACACGATGATTTGTTTACCGAAGTTCAGAACTACACCACTGTGATCCCTACGTCTCCGTTGAGGAAGCTTGAGCTGCTCACAAGGCCAGCTCCAAGCCGGGTCTCTTTCAACCACTTTCCCCGATGCACTAGTTTGATCTTTTTCCTCGCGGAGGTAAGATCACAACCCTCACAAACTGCCCCAAGGCTCACCACAAGCTTGGGAGCTCTAGGGCGACTCCTAGCCATCTAGGAGGCTTCACCTCCTAGAGTAACAAATGCTTCACAAAATGCTTGACGACAACCCAAAGTGCTCAAGGCTTAGGATTTGCTCACTTGTGCTCACACACTCAAATCTCTCAACCCAACTCAAAGATTTTTGCTAGAATCAATCAAATCTCACAAAGAGAGGTTGGGGAGAGCTCAAATGGCCGTTGGAATGCTATAGAGTCGAGCAAGAACCAGCAGCAGCCGAAGGGAGAGGTGGAGGGGTATTTAAACATGATTCCAGAAACTAGCCATTGGGGCTGCCAGGCACACACCGGTCTGACCGGTATGACACACAGGTCTGACCGGTTGGAGACAAGCCACCCAACCAAACTAGTCAAAAAGGCTCCACAAGCTACCCACTAGGCTGCTAAACAACTCAAACTAATTACCCAACTAACTTTCTAGGCCAAACACTCACTAACCCAAAACTGGACCCAAGAACTCTATTCAAACCGGTCTGACCGGTTGACACAATCGGTCTGACCGGTTGAAGCACTACTACATACTCAGGGCTAGGATTTTGGTCTCTCAAAAGGTTTATCTTTGGGTTTTGAGCACTTTGACTTTGTCATGAACACATGTTGCATCCCTCTTGACAGAACGACAACCTATACTCAAGAAACAAATGAATGACACTAAGAGCATTGCTTGAGCATAAGATAATTCCATTTGCCGATATTCCTCACATTTCTCTTTATGAGGGCGATCAACATTTTCAACACTTGAGCATATCCACCTTGAGCTGATGACTATGGAGGATTACTTCATATGGTCAAAACTCCACTTTTCATCCATGTCACCTTTCTTCTTGATTCATAAATAATTGACACTTAGAAACATGTGAGTCTTCATGGCATCTTTGATTCATCGGATTCAAGCATCCACTTGCTCTTCTCCATCACAAAGGTCCTTCGGCACCAAGCCTCATGCTTGCCCTTCTCCAAAGTCTAGTCCATTGCATCCAAGTCCTTGCCAACCCTTCATCAACTTACCATCATGATTCACACATCTACTTGTATCATCCATGAGCACACGATTGATATTTTGTTTATATGAATTTGATTCCTTTTGATGTGTAGCAAACAATAAGGTCAATATCAATGACCATAGTGAAAGTATGCTTGACACATCAACTAGCTCCTTTTGTTTCTTGTCAAATGGCTTGATCATCAACAATTGCTTAGTCATATATGTCACTTGATTTGTATTAGAGAATATCCACATAGCAACATATTTCTTCTCATTCATCACAATCTTTGTCATATGGCATATATCATGTGCACTTAGAATATATTCATATACATCCATGTCTTGATACACAAATATTTTTATTAGTATCACCACATAATTCCTGTTACCACTCAACAAATACATTAGCTCTTTAATCATGTTGTTATCTAAACACCAAAACCCACTAGGAGGCCTAGATGCACTTTCAAAGTCAAAGCTCACAATTGATTAAAACTGTAGGTAGCTTTTGTACCATTTTTTAATCATGCTAAATCAGAATCAAACACCTAAATATGTATGAGCTATGCCAGCAATATATTTGGCCTACAAAATGCACTTCAACTGACAAGTCATACTGCAATTCAAAAGACAACAAAACCTACAGTTCATGACTTCTATGGCCAAAATCCTAGGACATGGTAGTGGTAGATTTTGGGGAAACATGAGATACAGTGAGAGATAACAACAATACCTAGGCTGAATGATTATTGTAGTTACCAGACGCAGAATTGCTGCCCACAACAGCACGCCATGGCTTCGTTGTGGACACTATGGCTCCTCCTCAATCCTAATTACCATCCATATAGTGCAGCTCCATATGAGGCAACCATCACAGCCGTCGTGTCGAGGTGGGGAGAAGCCTGTACTCATCAGCGCCGGCGAGACAACAATAGCGGTGCTCGATCTGGGGGCCACTCCCATCCGGCTATGGCCCAAGCATGCCACCATGGTCATGGACTCGGTGGGGAGGCTACATCACGTCGCGTGGGCGATGAGGACTACCGGTGAGGTCCAGGCTTCTCACCCTTTCCATTTTGCCAGATCCCTGAGGCGGGGGTGGCTGGATTTGTTGGGGGTGGCGGCTAGGGTTACTGAGGTTGGGGAGCTCGGATCCCACGGCCGGCAGCGAGGCGAGGGGGGGGGGAGTGGCCGGATCTGAAGGTGGAGGGTGAGGAGGGATCAGAGAGCGTGGCACATCAAGGAGGGGGAGGAGAGCGCGACAGCTATTGCTGCTGCTCGGGGCTCGGGGGAGGAGAAGCAGTGAGGGGAGAGGAGACGGAGGTTAGGGGAGGAGAGAGGAGGCGGGCGGGAGGAGGGGCTAGCGGGCCACGGGCGTGCAAGCGTCATGGGTCCCACCTATCAGTGCCACTTTTTTTATGTTGAGCGTGTTATACGTGAGACGTCGGATCAAAATCTAACGATGTACAGCAAAGTGACGGGTTACTGTAGCTGGGCGGTGATGACCTCACGGGAAATAATAGATTGGTATAGAAGGACGAGGTATGGAGCAATTATTGGGAACACATTTCTAGTTGTTAGGGCTTTGAGTCTATAGGAAAAACAAGACAATCAAGGGGGTCTAGATCATTTATCTTAGGTCATGTCTAGTCAGTGATGTGCATGAATGCGTAGTGAAATCACAGGCACTGTGTGATAGTGGAGAAGCCAAGGAGCTGTTCAGAGAAGCTAGGAAATGAAATCAAGCAAGGACGAGGAGTTTTAGCTTCTGGACATAGTACCAAACAGAGGGGTCTATGGAGACCGGACTATACAGTGACTAGGAGAACAGGAAATCCAGCAAGAAGACCCAGTGAGGAAACTGCCTAAGTCAGAGTCTGTAGAGACCGGACGGTCCGATCTATAGCGTAGACAGTCTAGTCTGTACAACAAGACTCAGGGTAGCAAGGAAGCGAGCTCTGGAAATATTTTTGTAATGGAGAGAGAATCGGACCGGACGGTCCAATCAGCTGACCGCACCATCCGGTCATTTTGAAGACCAGCAGTGAGTAGAGCCATTGGAGCCAAATATGATTTGTCCAATGAGATTTTCATTGCGATTCCATAGATACGATCTGTGAAATCCTGTGAGGTTTATACCCCTTTTGATTCACATGTTAGAATCTGCTCTCGCCTAACTTGTTTTTGCAGAGAATGTTGTGAATGGTATGGCCCAAAATATGTATGTGATGCATGTTTGTGTTCTTTCATAACCTATGAGTCATGTTTAAAATAGCTGGGTTGAGGCTGTCATATTATTGTATAATGGCCTGCGTGTCGACTTGTGATGCTTGATCTCTTCATGTAATTCACTACTAGCTATTAGATGTAGTAGCTTAGTACTTGTTCATGGAGGCCGGTTTTGGAGCATGGTGGGCACATGGACAGGAGGAGGGCCTACAACAATGGAGATGGAGATCACCATGTGAAAGGGCCATACTATTTCATAGTTAATATGATTGCCTGTGATAATGTTCCTGTCATCCTGTTCTTTCATGTATTATATGCTGAATATAATGATCATGATAGTATAGGTTCCCTCAAAAAAATTAAGATTAAAATTGATGCCCTTCCGATAGCTGCACCTTCTATAATTTTGATCATTGTGTGGTAGGTCGGCCAAAGTAGAGTGCCCCAACTATCTTAACAAGTAGGGTGAATGTCAGACATTCACAAGCATAGTATTGGTTTGCTTGATGAAGCTATCAAAATGGTTTTGGACTTTAGGGCATGGTGTTGGGCGCCGTGGCATATGATGCCTCCCAACAAACAAGTCACATATGATGTGATTAGCAAATGTTGCTTACCTAGGATTCTACATTTCTAGCAGTGATGCCAAAGCTCACTAGGAACTAGTTGAATAAGGAACTTGGACCACTATATGTTGTTTTGAGGGAAATGATTCCAAGCATATAGTGAAGAAACTCTTTCAAAATTGTTTAATGGGAGTTTTACATTTACATAGTGCTTATACACTTGCATGTGTTTCTGTTGTAGATCATGTCGTCCGCTAATAATGCTTCCAGTTTTAATTTGTGTTCGATCCTTGAGAAAGAAAAACTTAGTGGAACAAACTTTATGGATTGGTATCACAACTTGATAATTATTCTCAAGCAAGAGAAAAAGGAATATGTTCTAGAGCTTCCTTATCCTGATGAGCTGCCTGAAAATCCAAAATCGACGAAAAGAACTGAAGAAGCCCAGTGCGCCGATCGGCGCAGTCCATGAGCCGGTTGGCGCAAGGGTGTTTTGGCCCACAGAAGTGACCGAGGCCCATTCCACATGTTTATGGAAGTTTATCTACGCAAGACACTTGAAGATATTGCTGAGAAGATTAATGGAACTTCAAAATCTCGACATGTAGTACAAGACTTTATCTCGAAGGAAAAGGTCCACATGGCTGCTGTGGAAGGCAGAAGAACCGACACGGAGGAGAAACCAGAGAAGACATGGCTTGCGCCGATCGGCGCAATCCTGCGCTGATCGGCGCAACCGCCTTATTTGCTAGAAACCGAGTCCTCTACGAGTAGAACCTCTATAAATACTTGTAAACCCTGGTCTCGACAGAAGAGGAGGCAGAGGCGATAGAGGGACAACAGATCCGTGAGTTAGAGCCACCAGGGCTTACCCTGTTAGAATAGATCTCTAGTTGAGTTTCAAGAACCATTGGTGTTAAGAGTTGATCCGTCAAGGTAGGTCATCTCGACGGGGATGAATCTTACACTATATATCTCAAGGATGATTGAATATGTTGATGATGGTTTTGGTGATTTGTCTATCTTGATTCTATAATCATGCATGTGCCTATTCCAATTGCTTAGTTCTAGGCTAAGTAAGTAGATATTATCCTGATCGTGGTGATTAGGATAGTATTAAGATATTGTATTGATTATGGTTGCTTTATGATGCTAGTAGTGTGGTTTAGCGGTGACAGCACTAAGCCTGCGCAACACTATTGGATAGTTGAGTAGGGTAAGATACTCGCGTGATTAAGGGTTTCCTTTTAGCAGCGATAAATCGGGAGCCGCTCGGAAAGCTAGGTGGTCTTATTTATTATAGGTTTCTCACTAATCCATGTAATTATCCATTATGATGCTATTCAACTAGACTTTCTGGTTACGATCTCACTAGTAGATACTTGGCTACTCACTTAATAGCTTAGGCTTACAAGGTATCTGGCGCACTTTGGCTTAGATCCACCAGTTTGTCGATCTGCTCAACACCTGCGCTGATCGACGCGACGATAGATTCACCAGTATGCCAATCGGCTGAAGACCTACGCCAATCGGCACAACGATAGATTTGCTATCTGGTGCACCTTTGCGCTGGCCAGTCTCCCCTCATGCAACCTAATTCGACAGTAGCTTTGATTAGATCTTTTACTGTTAACTTTGTTTAATTATCCCTAAAGTCCCAGTGGATTCGATAAACCTTTGAATACTCAATTCAAGGGAAAAAGTGCTACAATCGTACACCGTCCTCTTGCAGTATATAAGTGGGTGCATAGTTATGACCAACAAGCTTACCCTTTTTCTAGCACCATTGCCGGGGACCATAGCAGGTTTTTAAACATTGTTTGATGTATTATTGTTTAGTCATTGTGCTTTACTTGTCTCTTTAGTACATATATTCTGTTAAGTGAAACTAACAGGTATGGATGGTCCTAAGTCAAACAAACCCTCTAATTACACCGATGATCCAGAAAGACTCTTTCGCAAGAAGAGAACAGTGGAGAAGAGAAGCAAGCTACTTGGAGATTTAGCCGGAGGAGCAGTCCACGCCACCCCTTGAGTATTGTTCACAATAGCAGATCTAGTTCAAGCTCAAGAAGAAGAGGAGATGACATAGTTACCTATGGTTAATCGTCTCAAGCCTCAATTGGCTAATGTCATCAAGACAGATTTTCAAGAAGCTCAAGATCAACTTTCGTATCAATTGGAGAGATATGTTGGAATAGTGGCGCCACAACCGTTCACAGGTTTAGAAGATCTCAATCATCACTTGCAACACTTCAATGAGGTTTGCAGTACATTGAAGATAGTGGAATATGACGAAAATCAAGCACATGTGCGGCTGTTCCCCTTCTCTCTAGTTGGACACCCTAAGAATTGGTACAATGGATTGGAAAACCCAGTAAAGACGGTGTGGAACACATTAGCAGCTGAATTCTTGGCCAAGTACTTCCCTCCTGGTAAGACTCAAGCTATGAAGAATAAGATTCTTGGATTTACACAGAATGTTGATGAGAGCATTGGAGAAGCATGGGAGAGATACAATGAGTACCAGGATGCATGCCCTCATCATGGTCTGACAGGATTGAATCAACCATCTCGTCAACACTTGGATGCTTCAGCTGCAGGTTCATTCATGTCAAAAACTCCCACCCAAGCTAAGGATTTGATCAAGTTGCAACCTTCAAAAGGATTGGCAAAGAGTGTGATTGAGAGGACAAATGAAGACTTGATTATAGATCGCCTCAACACTATTCAAAGGAGGTTGGACAATAATCTTCATATCCCTAAGGAAGAGTCACTCAAGCTAGCAGAATCACGCTCCACTTGTGATGAGTGTGGGGAATTCGGCCATGTGCAGAAAGATTGCCCTGAAGAGATGAAGATGCTAGAATATATGAAGAATAGTGGATGGAAGCCCCAATATCAGTAGCAAAGGAGTTCTTTCTCTCCTAGTTCATCCTTGCAAAATTCTATCCCACTTCGTCTCCAATGTCATGAGTTCTTCCAAGCTCAAGGGAAGATCAGCAAGGACAATCAAGATAAATTCAAGGAGATTGATCGTGTCCTTCAGGGAATTAATGACAAGGTGATTGAAATTAGGAGCTCCAATGACAAAATTTTGAAGCATTCCAAGATTATCAAGCAACAGACGGGACAGTTATCGCAAGCCATTCAAGGCAACAAAGGGGCTATTCCTGGCAGTACGAAGTCTATAGAGCAATTGAAGGCAATAGCTACGAGGTCAGGAAAACAAACAGAAGATCCAGAGCACCCCGCGGGAGCAAAGAAACCCCGTGCCAATTGGCGCACACCTGGCACCGATCGACGCGACAGTCGTGACGGCACCGATCGGCTCCCTGAAAGCGCTGATCGGCACAAGGAGGATGTTGACCTCTCTGGTTTGAAAATGAACATAGAGACAGAGGAGCATGGCTCTACCATGTTCCTGGATACTCAACTGCTGACAAAGACAGAAAGAGTGCGGCAACATGACGAGCAATTTGCAAGGTTCGTCGATGTTATGAAGAAGCTTTACATCAATGTCCCTTTTGTTGATGCTATTCAAGTACCCACCTACGCCAAGTACATCAGGGACATGATATAAAACAAGAAGTCTCTAGCTTCTGAGGAGGTTGTGAAGGTTACTAAGGAGCTTACGGCGGCAATCAATGATGTTGCACTTGAGAAGAAACCCGACCCTAAATCACCAAGCATCAAATGCATAATTGGAACAAGGATATTTGATAGGTGCTTGTGCGATCTTGGAGCATGCGTAAGTGTTATGCCCCATCATATATTCACAAGTCTCAATTTTCCTGAATTGGAGCCTACGGGTATGTGTTTGGAGTTAGCCGATCAATCAGTACGCTTCCCTGATGGAATTGCTGAGGATGTGCCTGTTCAAATTGGAGATCACATCATCCTTGTTGATTTTATTATGCTTCATATGGATAAGAGGACGAGGACCCCGTTGATCTTAGGCAGACCCTTCTTGTGGATAGAAAAAGCAAGTATTGATGTTGGGAGTGGTGAGATAAGCTTCAATATAAGTGGAACTCCCTACTCTTTCAAGTTTCGCCCGAAGGTAGAAGAGTGTCATACTGTTGATGAAGTGAAGAGATACAAGACACCGTGACAACGTGGCATCAAGAGTAATTGGAGGGGATGTATGTATAGGTCATCCAAGCTATATGAACAATGGAGATAAGAGAACCTTGTAGTGTCGCGGCTTCACATCCCGCACCGTGACACTAAGGATTGATTGTTTGCAGGGAGGTCAAGCTCTTTGACCTTTAAATAACTAGAGCGCTCTTGGAAGGCAACCCAATGATCGGGAGATTTGAAAATTGTTTAGTGCTTGCGAGAGGGCAACCCGTTTCATCTAGTTAATTAGTGCTAGCTGGGAGGGCAACCCTGTGTTTTTAATTTGCTTGCTTACAATAAAAACAATCTCCCGAATAAAAGAAATAGAAAAAGTGTGTGCTTAATTCTTGTGTGCTCTTGTGTTGTCTGTTTATCTATGGAAAACTGTGTATATCTATACTATAAGACTAACAACACAGGAATAAAACAAAAAAAAAGACCAAAAATAGGAAGGAACAGTGCTTGCGCCAATCGGCGCGCTTCTGCGCCGATCGGCGTGTTATTGCCCAGGTCAGGACAGAAGGCTGGCGATGCCCAGAATTGAAGGAGTGCTAAGAATCAACCAACACAGTAATTTTTAGAGACAGAGCTATTCTCAAGGTAATTTAAATCTTTTTGAATTAATTTTTGTGTGCAAAATGGTTGCTAAATGACGTAGGAAAGGATGAAGAGTAACATCTAGCAAAGAAGCGAGCGGCCAGGAGCAAGAATGGACGTCGCACCGATCGGCGTGCATTACGCAGTTCGATGCGGACACCAGATGGTTCCCTCTACATATGTCAATGCTACAGGAACATTGGGAAAAGTGGAAAATAAGGTGAAACAGATGAACACAAGGCATCAGGATCAGCGCTGGATTAAAAGACGAGGTGCAAGGGACTTGCACCATTCGGTGTTGTATTTTGTGGATCAGCGCAGGAACCCATGTGGTTCCTAAATGGGCGACAAAGGCGGCAGGCTTTGATTTTGAAGAACAGGTATGATTTCTATGCAGGTGTGCGGTGCAGAGGGGACACGGAATTGACCAAAAGCTGAAAAAGAGATGGTGCGTTGTTTGGCGCGGGCTCGTGCCGGTCGGCGCAATCATTCGAGACGTCGGGATTCTGTTCTGTTCCCCTACCAAACAACAAGATGTACCAGGAAGTGACATAAAGGAGGGGAATCAAGCACCAAGTTGTCAAAGCATTCAAAATTTGAATTGTGCTGATCGACACACCTACGCTCCAATCGGCGCGCTCTCAAATTTTGAATTTCAAGGAGGGTCCTTCTCCTGGAAGTTTACCACACTATAAAAGGGAGGCTAGGCACCCCCAGATTGGCACACCATCCCGGTAATCTCTCCACCTTCCCTACTACCCACGATCTCGCACATGTTTTGCGTTCCTCGCAAATGGATCGTCTCCGGTCCTCCGTCGGCAAGTTGGGCAAGAGGCTGCGCCGAGGAAGCAGTTCCGATGGGAGCGGCAAGTCAAGCAGTGACTCCTCCGTTTAGGGGGCGCTCTGTCACTCGTGACAACATGTTAGTGGGTGATGCATCCACCGGCTCGGCGACAGCGACCTACGAGATCCGCACCCGCCACTCCATCTCTAGCGCGCCCCTTCCAACGGGGCGTGCTATGAGGAGCCAAATAGCGGCAAGCCGTGGGGTTCCCAGATCACCACCACCGCTGGCATTCGTGCCGCGCATGGTGGAGGAGGGCTTCACCCTCTAGAGCACGGAGGAACAGCAGCACTACCACGCAGTGAGGGAAAGGTTCGTCCCCAACTTAGACTTGGACGAGACCTTCCTCACCACGATCGGCATGTGGGAGGACATAAGGAGGATGCTCAATAATCTCAGCTGGGCGGACTTCCACCTCCTTCCCATGGACTATAACCTTGACATCGTCACCGAGGTTGCCACTACGATGAGTCTTGGCACCGTCAAAGACGGCAACGAAGCCGTCAACTTCCGCGTCCGCGACATCAGCTACACGGTGACCATGGAGGCGGCGGCTCAAGCCTTCGACTTTGACACCGACGCTGATGTCGCCGACATCTTGGGACGTGGGGAGTTGGACTCCTTTTGGAGGCGGCTCTCGCTCACGGAAGAGATGAAGCGCGGCAACATCCGCAACCCGACCATTCAAGTCTTCCATCGGTGGTTGGCGGCGCGCACAGGCGACAAGGTCGACTCCAGCAATGTCATCAATGCGGACTTGCGGTGGCTCTTCAACGCCATCATGAGTCCGTCTCATTGCAACCCTATATCAGTGATGGTGCGGGGTTGGATTGACAAGAGGGGCAAGGCGAGCAAGAAGTTGGCCTTCGGGGCCTATCTTCAACGCGTAGCAGCCCTCGTCTGCGAAGGTGACGGACCAGGAGGGTGCGATGACAAGTGGGAGTGTGTGACGGAGATCAGCGAGAATATGACTCGTGGCAATATTGTCACGGGAATAGTTCACACCGGCTTCCATGTCGTTGGACCAACATCAGGCTCCCATGCGTGGAGCTAGGAGTTTTCCTCCATCACAAGATGGAGGGAGGAAATTGGCTTGAGGAAGGTCTCCTGGAGGGGGGCCGAGCTCTCAAGGACCACCGGGGGCGGGTTCGACAACCGGCGACATTTACAACATCCGACAGCAAGTAGGACTCGTGGAATTCACGCCAGGACCCTCAGCAGTACTAGCCGGGGTGGGTCGACGCAGCGGATGGTTCACAACCATCTACGCCAGTCAGCACAGGCGACGCGCCAGTCGGCGCGACCTACTTCAGCGCAGGTATTGACTACAGATACCAAGGACGTGTACCTGTGGTGCCTTCTGTGCCCGGTGTAGACTTCTTCGTGCCTATGCAGGGGTACATCAACAACAACGTGCACTACATCGAGCGCGTGGAGGACGCCACGTCCCAAATGAGGAACAACCATGAGGTGATGGTGGAGGAGTTCGAGCGACTCAAGGCGCGATGCTATGGCTTCGATCAGCCACCACCTCCACCTCCGTTTAACTAGAGTGCCTAGGAGTTGGCACATGTATCGGTTTCCTAGTTTGCATTTTTTTCTAGTTTTTTTTTGCAATCTTTTTCTTTATTTGCTTATGTGTGTGTTAGCGGGTTGGGAAACCATGTGTCGGGTGTGTTTACTTTCATGCAAGTGTGCTAGTAGTAGCTAGTAGTAAGTTTATTTTTGTGCAAGTGTGCTTGTAGTAGTTAGTAGTAATTTTATTTCTATGCAAGTGTGTGTAAAAATCATCACCATGTATTCGAGTCTCCATCTTAATATAATGGTGGCGGTTATGCTCTTTTAGAGAATTGAATTATTTATTCTTTCTTGAAAAGTACCGATGAAGACCAAATAATGTTGAGCATTGAATAAAATTTCAAACTTACACTTAATGATTATTCGGCAAATATGTCTTATGTGGAGCAATTTTGAGTACCCATGTGCTTCATTTGTATTGTCCAATTTGTGATGATAACTTAGTACCAATCGTTTCATAAATAAATTTTCATGTTGTGAACTTAGGAATTTATTCTTCTCAAGATCCTTACTTACCAATGCCATATTTTGAGCAATTTTCATGAACCTTTGATAAGTAGATGAACATTAAATTGATGGTTGAGTTCGGTTAGGATTTAATTATTTTTGGTATGAACTTTACTAAGATGGCAAATCTTTGTGTATCTTCTTCTAGCCTTGAATTACTCATGCAAAGATTCAATTCGGCTGAGTATCCTACCATAAACCTAAAATATCTTGTTGACTATCATTCCTTGACCACATCATATATTTCTGGCTATATTTAAATCTTGAATAATTGTTGAAGCCAGACAAATCAAATACCAACAAATGTTGGTGAATTTGGGTTGAGAGCCGATCGGCGCACCCTGAGCCAATCGGCGCAGTAGAGAGCAAAATAAAAAAGGGAGAAAAAAAACAGATGAAGAAAAAAGAAAAAAGGGGAAAGCTTTGTTGTTTGCTAAGGGACTAGCAAAATTTGAAGTGTGGGGGGATGGTATATGACATGCTTATTCTCGAAATTCATTCTAATATAGCCATGAATCATTCCAACCATGTGCAATCTGATAATGGGAGTTCTTTTTCTCCCAAGATCAAATTTTTGCAATGCGCATGTCCACATATCCAAAGTGTAAGTCCTTTCTTAAAATTTTTCTTTCTTAATGGCCATCTTGATAAAGTTCTATAATTCCCACGAAGAATAATCTCCTAGCTTTACAATATATTGTTGATTTATGTTTGCTATCCTTGAACTACCTCACCTAGCTATTCATATAAGCCTTACACAAATATTATTTGATAATTCTGATGTAGAATATAGGTTGAGTGATTTGAAAGATGAGTTGTTGCCTTGGATTATTTGGAAGATAGATTCTTTATGGTCACAACAATCTTTTGAGTGATTTACATGAGTGGAAAAGTTATAATTTGTGAGTTGGACATGATTTATTGCTTTGGGGAGAAACTTTAAGCTTTATGCCCATATTTAAACTATTTTGCTGAATACCAATATGAAATATACCACAATAGAACAATGCTCAATATTTGCTGATTTGAGATATCTATTATGATAGAAAGAGTATATTCTTTGATTTCTCTTTCTTTTACTTTACTCGGGACGAGCAAAGGTTTAAGTGTGGGGGAACTGTTGGCACTCCCCAAGTGCCCCTTTTATATGTGAATATTACCCTAATTAGAGCATAATTGATACTAATTTAGGCCATTTACCTATGATATTGCCTATATATTTGTATATGTGTTGTTTTGGAGCTTTATTGTAGAAACAGGTAAAATTAGCGATTAAAGTGATGCTAGAGAGGACAGGAATCCAGAACCGACAAAAAGCACCAAAAAAGCCCAGTGCGCCGATCGGCGTAGTCCATGAGCCGGTCGGCGAAAGGGTGTTTTGGCCCACAGAAGTAACTGAGGCCCATTCCACAGGTTTATGGAAGTTTATCTGCGCAAGACACTTGAAGATATTGCCTATAAGATTTATGGAACTTCAAGATCTCGACGTGCAGTACAAGACTTTATCTCGAAGGAAAAGGCCCACATGGCAGCCGTGGAAGCCAGAAGAACCGACTCGGAGGAGAAACCAGAGAAGACACGGTAGAAAACGCCTTATTTGGTAGAAACCGAGTCCTCTACGAGTAGAACCTCTATAAATACTTGTAAACCCTGGTCTCGGCAGAAGAGGAGGCAGAGGTGACGGAGGTACAACAGATCCATGAGTTAGAGCCACTAGGGCTTGCCCGGTTAGAATAGATCTCTAGTTGAGTCTCAGGAAACATTGGTGTTAAGAGTTGATCCGTCAAGGTAGGCCATCTCGACGGGGATGAATCTTACTCTATATATCTCAAGGTTGATTGAATATGTTGATGATGGTTCTGGTGATTTGTCTATCTTGATTCTATAATCATGCATGTGCCTATTCCAATTGCTTAGTTCTAGCCTAAGTAAGTAGATATTATCTTGATCATGGTGATTAGGATAGTATTCAGACATTGTATTGATTATGGTTGCTTGATAATGCTAGTAGTGTGGTTTAGCGGTGACAGCACTAAGCCTTGTGCAGCACTATTGGATAGTTGAGTAGGGTAAGATACTCGCGTGATTAAGGGTTTCCTCTCGGCAGCGATAAATTGGGAGCCGCTCGGGAAGTAGAGTGGTCTTATTTATTATAGGTCTTCACTGATCCATGTAATTATCCATTATGATGCTATTCGATTAGACTTTCTGGTTACGATCTCACTAGTAGATACTTGGCTACTCACTTAACAGCTTAGGCTTATAAGGTATCTGATGCACTTTGGCTTAGATCCACCAGTGTGCCGATTGGCTCAACACCTGCGCCGATTGGCCTGATGATAGATTCACCAGTGTGCCGATTGGCTCAACACCTACGCCGATCGGCGCAACGACAGATTTGCTGTCTGGTGTACCTTTGCGCTGGCCACTCTCCCCTCATGCAACCTGAATTCGACAGTAGCTTTGATTAGATCTTTTACTATTAACTTTGTTTAATTATCCCTAAGGTCCCACTGGATTCGATAAACCTTGTAATACTCAATTCATGGGAGAAAGTGCTACTATCGTACACCATCCTTTTGTGGTATATAAGTGGGTGCATAGTTACGACCAACATCAAGCCTAAGGCTAAGAGTGCGGATGAGACCCCAAGCTCAAAGCCTAAGGTTGCAGCAGCTCCTCCCAGACCAAAAGTGCCTCTAGGCGATCCTTGCTATCACTGCAAGAAGACTGGGCACTGGAAAAGAAACTGCAAGCTTTACTTGGTAGAACTCAAGAAGAAGAAGGCTGCCGATCCTTCTATTTCAGGTATCAATGTTATTGAAATTAATCTTGCTACTCGTCCTGATGATTCATGGGTATTTGATACCGGATTGATGATTCATGCTTGCAAATCGTTGTAGGGTCTTAAAGGAACAAGGAAGTGTGCAAGAGGCGAGGTGGATGCTCGTGTTGGCAATGGTGCAAAAGTTGCTACGTTGGCCATTGGGACTTATCCACTCTCATTACCGTCGGGATTAGTTTTGGAATTAAATAATTATTATTACATTCCTGCCTTGGGTAAAAACATTATATCCTCCTCATGTCTAGAGGAAGTTGATGGTTATGAGATCATAAAAGGAACAAATGTTGCTCCATTTATTTAAATGATATTCTATGCAAATTGTCCATTAGTGAATGGGTTGTATTATCTTGACATAGAGAATAAGCCAATTTATAACATTGATGCGAAGAGGCTCCACCCGCATGATTTTGAAGGACCGAGAAGGCGACCAGAGGGGGGGGGGGGGGGTGAATGGGAGCCAATTAAAATTCTTCTCAAGAACTGGGCCTATGTCCCAATTACGAGCCAAGCCAACCTTAAAAACGATCACCAAGACTACACACACCAACTTGTGATGTGCTACCCTTAGGAGTGATCAACAACAACAGTGGAACACAACGGAAACAAAAGATAACTGAGAAGTATCAAAATAGTCAAGAGATGCACACAAGTCAGACCTCTCTGGATTCCCATCGGCAGTGCCGGTTAGGTCTATCGGCAGTGCCGGTTGGGACCATCAGCAGTGCCGGTCACACCAATCGGCAGTGCTGGTACGGGGTTCTCAGGACTTAGAAAAGGAGTGCATCGGCAATGCTGGTGCGGGGTTCAGATTTGAGTCACTGGAGTGTCGCTGTGAGTACAGGCTACCGGCAGTGCCGGTCCAGCCATCGGCAGTGCCAATCGACACTTTCCAGAACCAAAATTATGCTCGAAACTTGGCAAGGAAATTACCAAAACCTATCCAAATGAACTCCAAAAATCATGAAACTAGGATGGCAGTTGTCTCAAGGTAGGACGTTCCTACTCCAGGTGGAATCACACAAAAAGCTCAAGAATTCATCACGAATTTGAGGTTTTACTGAAAGCTCTAGGGTTTGAATGTTCTTAAGGAAATCCACCAAATCGAAGGTGCTCTTGCCTAGGATTCAATCAAGGATCCATAGAGGAATGTTTAGGCATGTCCTAGCACCAAGATCCCTCAAGAAATTTGTACCAAAACCCACTCAAAACAAGATCGAAAATCTCCACGAAAATAGCTCCAAAAATAGAGAAAAAGAGAAATTCGAGATTTAGGGAGAGAGGGAAATCTTGAGCACAAAAACAAATCTCATATCATGGAAACATGCTTACAAGATCCATAGATACAAGGCTGGGAAGCCACCCTCTTCTTCCCACTATTTGGAAGAGCAAGAGATGTTCTCATACACCCTCTCCTCTTCTCCATTACATGAAGACCTCTCCTAGCACTTTGAATGAAAACATAAGGCAAAGCTAAGGGAAAGAGTGGCACTCTTCCACCAGTCCTACCTCTCCATATATAGGCCCAAGGTCTATTGTCCACATAACAACACTACCCTTGACCTACATAACACACCCACCTACCACCGGGTGCATAATCATCCATCTTTTGCTTCATCGCCCAAATGCCATCGAGCCCTTCACGACTTTGCTTCACCTCGAAACGAGCTCCGTGATGGTGCCACATGCACTACCAACCACCGCCACCAGTTTTGAAGCCTAAACCGGGAAACCGCCTTGCACGCTTCTCAAAGAATGACTTCTCAATGTCGACACGTGTCACCTTGTCCCATGATCCTGACCACCGGCAAGTCTCTCCCGGTCCCTGTCCATTGGCCCCCCTTGTCACTTGCACCGGCATCCCGCTCACCTTGACTTGGTCAACACGCCGTCTTTATCACCACCCACAGTTTTGTGGCTCAACCGCGAAACAGTCCGTGCTTCTTGCCTCTCCACGTGTACGGTGTGGATCACCCTTGAGTCTACCCGACATCCTGATCGTCTGGCCCCAAGTCCCCTACTTGTGCCTAATCCTCTCGCCGTTGACCGCCAAGTCAACTCCAGTGACCTACACATCATGAGACAAGCAAACACATTTCTCATCTCCTGCAACTTCACCAATACTTCCACCAATTCCAGTTAGTCAAAACCATGACATGCACAAACTCATGCAATCCCAAGATTCCCGCATTTCAACTCAAACACCAAACCTGCTCAAGTCAATTACTCATCACATATATTGCAAACCATGACACATATCCACATGGTTTCTCAATCTCCCCCTTGATGAGTACATTGACAACCTCAAATGCACAATGATTAGAGATTGAAATGCGAAACCGAATAAGCTCATCCAAATGGCCAAACCCAAAGAAAAGGTGAAAACAAGCCATCTAGCAAAGTAGGGATCACAATACCAAGAGTCGACAAAGAAAATGACTCGAGACACAAAGAATGTGAAAAGCGCAAGAGAACGTGAAAAGCACAAGAAAATGCTCGAGATCATGATATGCTCCCCCTCAACTTGTGGTAGGTCTCACGTACTGCAAATCAAATCATATTAAGTCTCTTAGCATTATTTGTGCATGACCCAATATTTTCTCCCCCTTTGGCAATGATTTCATCAAAGAGGCAAAGGAACAAGCAAACATGCAATGCATGAAAATGCAAACCTAAGGAGCTTCAACAATTATGCAAACAAGCATTTAACTTTACTAACCATAAACATAGAGCCATGAAGTGTAAAAGTAATAGCTCCCAATCATACAAAGATCAAAAATAGATAGCAAGACATACACACCATGAGCTATACAAGCTAAGCAGAAAGATTGACTAGCTTAGATAGAATCAAATTTACTCCTCATGTGAAAATCTGCCACCACATGTGTAAGAACTCCCATCCAAAACAAAACAAGCATTAGGTGAATCATAAGAATCTAACCAGTTTCAATCTCAACTAGGGCAACAAGCATTCGCAGAAAATGAGCTTTATAAACGCTCACATATGCAACAGAGACTCAGTTGATCAGGTGATTATTGTTTATCCTCATGTGTCCTCTAATCCATGTGGAGGGTCGCACGACTGGGTACGACAAACACCCCGAGGCCTCAAGTCACAGTGTTTGGATTTAGCATTTTAGAATTATTCTTGATCAAATGCACTTAGCATGTTATCCAAGGTTTATTCATAAGACAAAAGAGCATGCCTTTGCGCCAAAAGAAACACACGTTCCCACAATGTCCCATCATGAGCTAAACATTTGCAAAGCCTTCCTTTTTGCAAACACAAGGTGCCAAAGCCAAGATATCCTTTAGACTAGCCTCAATCAAGTTTCAACAAGGATAAAAACAATTATACACATGGTGAGCAAGTTTTAGCAAGATTAGTTTATATGGTTCACAAGAAGCTTAGTGTACCCTTAAGATTAGCAAGTTGCTCACATGAGTCTATAACAGGCCATCTAGAAAATCTAAGCATGAGAGATTACCATCACATCCACATAACTTAGCTCAAGCTCAATCATAGCAAAGAGAAATGCAAGAAAGCATAAGAATCAAAGCTCATCTACCAATGCATATATTACATATATGATGCAATGCATAAAAGGTAAGATACATTATACAAGTGAATACCAACTCCCCCTCAAATTATGCCATAAGGGTGGCACACACCAAGCTCCCCCTGAAGAAAAGCGAATTGAAATCCATCTAGGGGCTTGGTAAGGATGTAAGCCAGTTGATTTTTGGTGTCGATGTATTTGAGCTCAACATCTCCCTTCTCAACATTATCTCTCAGGAAGTGGAATCGCACGTTGATGTGTTTGACCTTACCATGCTGGACTGGGTTTTTGGCTAAGCATATGGCACTGGAGTTATCATACATGAGTGGAACACTCTTAAAGGTTATCCCATAGTCTCTCATGGTGGACACAATTCATAGGATTTTTGAGCAGCAGCTAGCAACTGCAACATACTCAGCCTCTATGGTGGATTGGGCTACACTCGACTGCTTACGAGAAGACCAACAGATCAAAGAAGTACCCAAGAAATGACAAGTACCAGAAGTGATCTTCCTATCAATTCTACACCCAACAAACTCTGCATTCAAATACGCAATGAGATCAAGAGATGAAGATGCAGAGTACCAAAGACTGAACTCAAGGGTGTATTTGAGATACCTGAAGATGCGCTTGATAGCCTTGTGATGAGTCACCCTTGGGGAAGCCTGAAAGCAAGCACAAAGACACACTGCAAAGTGTATGTCGGGTCTTGTCGCTTTCAGGTACAAAAGGGAGCTAATCATGCTCATGTACTCCCTTTGGTCCACCGCTTCACAGTCTTCATCAGGGTCAAGTACCGTTGTAGTGGACATTGGTGTAGACAACGGCTTCACATTGACCATGTCAAACTTCTTCAGAAGATCCTTCGTGTACTTGGCTTGATGTATGAAGGTGCCTTGCTTGCACTGATGGATTTCAAGTTCAAGAAAGAAGGTGAGCTCGCCCATCATCGACATCTAAAATTCACTTTCCATGGCTTCCTAAAATCTGGACACAAGAGCATGAGAGGAACCACCAAAGATGATATCATCCACATAAATCTGAACCATTAGAAAGTCATTTCCATGCTTGAGAGTGAACAAGGTTTTGTCAACACACCCCATGACATACTCGCGCTCTAGCAAGAAGGTCTTAAGCCTAGCATGTCAAGCCCTACGTGCTTGCTTTAGCCCGTACTAAGCCTTCTGAAGCTTGTACACACGATTTGGGTATTTGTGGTGCTCAAAGCCAGGTGGTTGTTTTACATAAATCTCTTCCTCTATGAAACCATTTAGGAAAGCACTCTTGACATCCATTTGATAAAGTCTAATGCCCTTAGAGGCAGCAAATGCAAGCAAGATCCTAATGGCTTCTATGCGTGCAACAGAGGCAAAGGCTTCCCTATAGTCTAAGCTCTCCACTTGACTGAAACCCTAGGCAACAAGCCTAGCCTTGTTTCTAACAACCTCATTATCTTCCCCATGCTTGTTTTTAAACACCCATTTGGTTCCTATGACATTGACACCAACAGGAGGCTCTAGAAGGATCCATACTTTGTTTCTCTCAAAGTTCTCCAACTCCTCATGCATGCCATTAACCCATTGTTCATCAGATAGTGCGTGTCCAACATCCCGGGGTTCAAAGGTGGCAACAAAGAGAGAATTGGTAAAACAGGAGAGATGTGCAGACCTTGACCTTGTTGTCCTCTCATAGAGATTACCAATCATCTGTTGAGGTGGATGTTGATGCTGAATGTGGTGAGGAGCCTCTCTCTCAGAGCGTACCTCCCCCTCAACCACAGCTGGAGCTCGCTCGACAGCTGCTGAAGTTGATGTAGACGCTTCTGTACCCTCTGTTGGAGTGGTGGAAGCAACAGGAACAAGCTCGGATGTGGGATGGAATGACTCATCATCGTCATCATCCAAGCCCTATAGGTCCTCTTGTACAAAGATACTCTCCTCCATCTCCTTGGTACCTGCAGTCTCAATCACATTGCTTGCACAAGAATTTGATTCATCAAAAGTTACATCGCAGGACTGTATGATGGTGTTAGTTTCCAAATTTAAAACTCTGTAGGAATGGGCATGAGGGGTGTAGCCAAGAAAGATGCCATCAGAAGATCTAGACTCAACCTTATCAAGATTACCACGCTTGAGAATGAAGCACTTGCAACCAAAGGCACACAAATGAGAAACAGATGGCTTCCTCCCAAAACGTAGCTCATAAGAAGTCACATTAAGAATTGAGCGCAAAAAAATCCGATTGGAAACATAGCAAGCAGTGCTGATGGCCTCAGCCCAGAACCGCCTCGGAGTCCTATGCTCATCGAGCATCGTCAGGGCCTTTTTGACCAAGGTTCTGTTCTTTCTTTTGACCACTCCATTCCGTTAGGGAACACGAGGTGCTGAAAACTGATGCTCAATGTCATGTTCAAGACAGAAAGCATTAAAGGAGGAGTTCTTGAACTCGGTGCCATTATCACTGCGGATTGCTCGTAATGCACTAGGGTGTTCCTTGAACAACCTCAAAGCTAAGCTCCGAATGTGATGAAACACTTCATCCTTGCTCTCAAGAAAGTAAACCCAAGAGTAGCGAGAGTAGCCGTCAACAATCACAAGAACATACCACTTCCCACCAGCCGAACGAACCCGAGAAGGACCAACAATGTCCATATGAAGCAGCTCTCTAAGGCATTCTGTCATCACCAAATTAATTGGTGGATGAGAAGCGGCAATCATTTTCCCATGACGACAAGGAGCACAAACCAAATCCTTATCAAATTTGAGCTTAGACAATCCTCAGATCAAGCCTAGGCTACTCAAGCAACATAACAAGTCAAAGCTCATGTGACCTAGTCTCCTATGCCATTTCCAGAGCTCAGAAGAAGATTGAGCAACCAAGCATTTGTGAGAACCAGCAAAATCAGCCTGAAAAACTTTCCCAATGCTTGAAATCCCACAAACCAAAGAGCCATGCAAATCAAGAATACAAGAAGCATTTTTCTTAAAGCGCACTTCCAAACCAACATCAAGTAGCTGAGAAACAGAGAGGAGATTGTACCTGAGATGCTCAACCAAACCAACATCCTTGAGAGTGAATTTTTCATTTACCTTTACCATGCCTCTTGCCTTCACTCTCCCTCTCTTGTCATCTCCAAAGGTCACATACTCTCGGTGCTTCAAGGGAGTGAGGCTGGAGAACCACTTTGCATCTCCGGTCATGTGGCGCGAACACCCGGAGTCCATCAACCATTTGTTCTCCAGGCCTCCACCTGCTGCCTACAAAGAACGAGAAGGAAAAGTCAATGGCTTAGTGCTGGGGTTAGTCAAAAAGCATTTGGGAATCCAACACTTTACCATACGACTTGTAGTAGTCATCATAGTTCTTTGCACATTATCACTCAAACACAGGGGACGAGAACCACGATGGGGAAAACGTGGCCTGTCAAAGCATCCTGACTCAAACCTGGGGTTGTGAGGATAGAAATCATCTATGTGAAAGCCAAATCTATGCGAGCGACTCTCACCACGATGGGCAAAACATGGGGCGCCAAAGCACTACTGTGCAAAGCCTCTGTTTCGTGAATCAAAGCCATATGAGGAATGACCCTATCCATGATAGGCACGAGAAAAAGAGCAAGGCTGAAAACCATCAAAATCATCATGATGTACATTCCTAGTTAATTCAACTTGCATCCTCTCAATCCTCTTATGTCTAAAACAGTACTCATCCAAGTGACCCTTACAACCACAGAACATGCAAACGTAGACACTCTCATGTTTAGGCTTTGTTTGCATAGGAGGTTTGGATTTTGGCTTCTCTGTTTTCTTTGGGTTGAATGAAGGTTTCGAGTTTGGTGGATAGTATGTGTCAGTGGGTTTGATGGATTGTTCCTCATCCTTGTAGCTAGAGCTAGGCACAAACTTACCCACTTTTTCACTTTCTTTGTCACACCTCTCAAATCCCAAGCCCAAGTTGTAGGTTGACCTACTAGCACTCTCTTTGACTCTTTCCAAGTCACTCTCAATCTTCTCCACACTCACTAGGGTTCTTTCGAGCCTAGAGATAAGATAGTCATATTCTTGGACTAGGACTTTGTTTTCCTCCCTAGTAATTACAAGCTTGTCCATAAGAGAGACACACACTTCACATGGTGGTGGGAGGACCTTAGAGTGAGTCTCAATGAGCAGCTTGGACTCGAGCTCTTTGACTTTGAGGGTTTGAGCTTCCAACTCACTTGTGAGCTTAGGGCACTTCTTACATGCACCCAAAAGAGTTGGTATAGCATTGAATTCATCAAGCTCCTTGAGGGCACTTTCAAGATGACTGGCAACTTGAGCATGCACACTCTCCCTCTGTGCAAGATCATTCATCACAACTTGACAAGACTCACAATATACAACCATGTCATCTTTAGCAAGCTTAGACCTAAGCGAAGTGATCTCATACTCAGCACTATCCAACTTAGACTTAAGCTCTCTACTCTCACGAAGAACGCTACGAAGCTTATCATCTTGCATGAGTAGAACATCAAGGAAATGATCAAGTTCAGAAGAGAGCTCATCAAGAATGGGAGGTACCTTGCTTGTGTCAGAGTCGGATCTAGAGTCAATGTCGTGAATGTTCTTTGCCATGAAGCAAAGCCTGGTGAAGTCATCCTTCCTCTGGACTCATGGCTTTTCAACCTCCTCCTCTGAGCTTGTAAGGCCTTCGCTTGATATGAGGTCGACATCGCTCAAGGCAGCAGTGCAAGCACGTGCAATGGCCTTGGCGAACTTCTTGGAGTTCTTGCCCTTCTTGTAGAAGCGGTTCTTCATCAGCTTGAAGTCTTTAATGTTATTGTCATGGTACCCGACCTTCTTCTTCTTGGGACAATCAGCAATGAAGTGTCCTGGGTCACCGCACTCGAAGCAGGTTCTTGAACCACCTCCTCTTCTCTCCTTCCAGTTGTTGTAGAACTTCCTAAACTTCCTTGTGAGCAAGGACAACTCCTTGTAAGGAATGCACTCCATCTATTCATTGGAAGCTGCAACAAGAGAAGACAGAGCAAACTCCAAAGAAGACTTGTCAAGTGAGGGGTTAGTTCCATAAGAAGCACCACTGTGATCACCCTTTTGAGAGCTAGAAAGCAAAACCATGCTAGAAGCAGGATTAACATGATTACGATGACAGTTCCATAAGACTTGCATGAATAGACTCCTTTACTTGCTAGTAGTGCTTAGCCTTCATCCTTGATCACTAGCATGTATAGGAGTTGCTTTGGCTTGATTGATCACCCTAGTATGTATTATGCTACTCATGCTTGTATGCTTTCTATATGCTTGTTGATCTAGTAGCTTTGCTTGAGTAGAACTCCTTGCTAGCTAGTTGTTTGCTTCCGCGTATCTTTGATAACTAACTTGCATAGGAGTTGTATTGCCTTTGTGTGATCCACTAGTATGCTTAGCCTGTTGTTCCTTCCATAGGACTATTATCTTGCTAGTGTGATCACCACTAGAATTGCATAGGAGTTGTATTGCCTTTGTGTGATCCACTAGTATGCTTAGCTTGTTGTTCCTTCCATAGAACTATTATCTTGCTAGTGTGATCACCACTAGAATTGCATAGGAGTTGTATTGCCTTTGTGTGATCCACTAGTATGCTTAGCTTGTTGTTCCTTCCATAGGACTATTATCTTGCTAGTGCAATCACCACTAGAATTGCATAGGAGTTGTATTGCCTTTGTGTGATCCACTAATATGCTTAGCTTGTTGTTCCTTCCATAGGAGTATTATCTTGCTAGTGTGATCACCACTAGAATTGCATAGGAGTTGTATTGCCTTTGTGTGATCCACTAGTATGCTTAGCTTGTTGTTCCTTCCATAGGATCATTATCTTGCTAGTGTGATCACCACTAGGATTGTGTAGGAGTTGTTTTGAGTGATCGGTTTTAGGATTTGGCAAATTTGGTACATAGTGCGAGTTCCCAATTCAACCCCCCCCCCTCTCAGTCACTCGGTCCTTTCAACATGCAAAGCTTATCTCAAATGGCATGTGTAGTATCAAGATGAGCAACATGGTCATGCTCATTCATACCTGGAATTGAGAGCAGGATATTGACAGCTTTCAAGTTGTTGTCATACCTGTTTAACTCACCTACTGATCTGGTGTTGAGGTCGGACGGTATGGCGTAGTCTTGCTTAATGATCTACCAAATTGCACGTACTTGACTCAAGAGATAAGACTTGGTCCGTGACTTCCAATAGAGAAAGTCCTCTCCATCGAACATCCAAAGCTTGACTGCACGCCTCTCCATGTCGTCTTCGGATCATAAAACCGGTGAAGGTCAACTAGTGATAACATCGACTCTGATACCAGAGGGGGGGGGGTGAATGGGATCCAATTAAAATTATTCTCAAGAACTTGGCCTATGTCCCAATTACGTCCCAAGCCAACCTCAAAAACGATCACCAAGACTACATACACCAACTTGTGATGTGCTACCCTTAGGAGTGATCAACAATAATAGTGGAACACAGCAGAAACAAAAGATAACTGAGAAGTCTCAAAATAGTCAAGAGACGCACACAAGTTGGACCTCTCTGGACTCCCATCGGCAGTGCCGGTTGGGACCATTGGCAGTGCCGATCACACCAGTCAGCACTGCTGGTGCGAGGTTCTCAGGACTCAGAAAAGGAGCGCATCAGCAGTGATAGTTGTTGCCATCGGCAGTGCTGGTGCGGGGTTTAGATTTGAGTCACTAGAGTGTTGCTGTGAGTTCAGGCTACCTGCAGTGCCGATCCAGCCATCGGTAATGTCGATCCACACTTTCTAGAACCAAAACTGTGCTCGAAACTTGGCAAGGAAATTACCAAAACTATCCAAACGAACTCCAAAAATCACAAAACTTGGACAGCAATTGTCCCAAGGTAGGACGTTCCTTCTCCAAGTGGAATCACACAAAAATCTCAATAATTTATCACGAATTTGTGGTTTTACTGAAAACTCTAGGGTTTGAATGTTCGTGAGGAAATCCACCAAATCGAGGGTGCTCTTGCTTAGGATTCAATCAAGGATCCATAGAGGAATGTTTAGGCATGTCCTAGCACCAAGATCCCTCAAGAAATTCATACCAAAACCCACTCAAAAACGAGATCAAAATTTCCATGAAAATAGCTCCAAAAATAGAGAACAAGAGAAATTCAGAATTTAGGGAGAGAGGGAAATCTTGAGCAAGAAAATAAATCTCATATCATGGAAACATGCTTACAAGATCTATAGGTACAAGGCTAGGAAGGCACCCTCTTCCTCCCACTATTTGGAAGAGCTAGAGATGTTTCTCACACACCCTCTCCTCTCCTCTATTACATGAAGACCTTTCCTAGCATTTTGAATGAAGACCTAAGGCAAGGCTAAGGGAAGAGAGGCACCTCTTCCACCAGCCCTACTTCTCCTTATATAGGCCCAAGGTCTATTGTCCACATGACAACACTATCCTTGACCTACATAACACACCCACCTATCACCGGGGGCATAATCGTCCATCTTTTGCCTCATCACCCGAATGCCATCGAGCCCTTCATGACTTTGCTTCACCTCGAAGCAAGCTCCATAATGGTGCCACATGCACCACCAACCACCGCCACCGGTTTTGAGGCCTAAACCGGAAAACTGCCTCACACGCTTCTCAAAGCATGACTTCTCGATGTTGATGCGTGTCACCTTGTCCCGCGATCCTGACCATCGGCAAGTCTCTCCCGGTCCCTGTCCATCGGGCCCCCCTTGTCACTTGCACCGGCATCCCACTCACCTTGACTTGGTCAACACGCCGTCTTCATCACCACCCACAGTTTTGAGGCTCAACCGCGAAACCATCCGTTCTTTTCCCTCTCCACATGTATGGTGTGGATCACCCTTGACTCCAGTCGACATCCTGATCGTCCGGCCCCATGTCCCCTACTTGTGCCCAATCCTCTTGCCATTGATCGCCAAGTCGACTCTAGTGACCTACACATCATGAGACAAGCAAACACATTTCCCATCTCTTGCAACTTCACCAATACTTCCACCAACTCTGATTAGTCTAAACTATGACATGCACAAACTCATGCAATTCCAAGATTCCCGCATTTGAACTTGTCGAAGCTTGAGATCGGCAGTAAAATGTATAGGGCTATGTCGAGACTAAGAACTACGATGGTAACACAATACGCCGAGTTATACAAGTTTGGGCCCTCTCGATGAGAGTAAAAACCCTACGTCCTGTGTTCTATGTGTTGTATTGATGTTTGTGAAAAAACTTGTCCCCCGATAAGGGATACCCTATCGCCTTATATATCTGGCCGGGGGTACATGAAGAGTCCTAGTTATAATCCACAAGGATTTACATAGAAAGTCTATCTCTACATGCCGTGTGCTCTAAGTCGAGTCAGTCGACTTCCTTGTTGATGAAGTACCCGGTCGGCTACCGACTTAGTCTTGTATGAGGATACCCGTAAGGCAAGTATCCCACAGCAGCCCCCGAGTGCTTCCTGATTTTGAGCTTTAACTCTCAAAATGATCTTCAATGTAGATCATAAATTAGGAAGACCTCTTTATCGAAGTTCCTGATAGATCTGGTGCACAAGTTAGGTGCCCCTGATCAGGCGTAGCCCCCTGACTCTTGTATAATTTGGAGACTAACAAATAATGCAAGAGTCTAATTATATTAGCTCTTATTATTTTGTATGTATTTTACTCAAACCATCAAGCCTGAGTTTAATAGACTTCTGGTCATCAAACTAGTAAGTCAACTTGCAAAGCTTTAGCCTTGCCGACTGATTATCAAAAAGGCCATGTGATATACACTATGTCCGAGTGACTGGTCGGTTTGAATTTTATGATATCAATCATATTCAATCCATGTAAACCAATATAACATCAGTCATATAATGGTACTAAGCTAAATGACATCAATCATAATATAGCCTTTCCCTAATAATTAGTCACTCTAATTATCTTTAAGTCCAATTTTGACAATTTGGTTATTGACTTCAATCAATACCATAACCTTTGAAGTTATACCCATACGACCATCAAGTCCTTCGCTATATGATCATCAAATCATATAGATATGGTCAAATATTTTTCAAATGCTTCTAATCAAAGAAGCCCCCGAGCTTTATTTCTCAATGTTTTACACCCTAATCATGCTTTAAGGTCCTTAATTAATCTTTGCTTAAGCAAAAAATCGTCATCATTGTACGGCCCACCTCAGTCCATGGGACCCTTAGGTCAAAAAGCGGGAGTATAAAAGGCAGCGTCGAGTTGACTCTCAGTCCATGCCGCATTTGCCCATGAACTCTTCGTCTTCCTCACGCCTCCTGTGTTCTCAATGACTCCTCAACTTTCCAGCTAGGGTTAGCGCCTTCGCTTTCAGCCGCTGCAGATCTCGCCGCGCTTAGCCCCCAAGCCTCTGCTAGGTTTTATCATTTGACCCGCCACGCCGAAAACAATAATCGCCATGGGTCGCAAGAAAGTTTCCACCTTGATTTTTGCCACTTTCACCACCGCTGCCGCGTCCTCCTCGTCAGAGATCAACATTCCGGAGCAGCTTCGGGAGTTCTCGAAGAGCAACCTCTCCCAGGTCGATATGAACCAGATGGTGATCGACGACATCGTTCCCGAACAAGTGCATATTGACTAGAAGATACCCCGTGAATCTTGCCCCATCCCTATTCATAAACAAATAGTTGTATTCCACTCGTTCTTCGAGCATGGTTTGGAGTCCCCTGCTGCAGCTTCTTGCATGGGCTCCTTTTCTTTTATGGGATTGAGCTTGTCAACCTCAATCCCAATTCCATTCTTCACATCACCATCTTCGTGCACATGTGCGAAGCATTTCTGGGCATCCTTCCCCACTTCAATTTATTCTGCCATCTATTTGTCCTCCGTCCCTGCTGACCAAGAACAATCAAGTAGCTATAGGCGGGTTGGCTTCCAGTTGCGCAAGAAGGAGGCCTACATCAATGTGCCATTGAAGATCGGGAGCAAAAACTGGAAGGATGAGTGGTTCTACTGTGATAACCCTCCTCCTGTTCTTACCGACTTTACTGGTGCCAAGGCGATTCCTCTGGCGCAATGGACGGAGAAGCCCGATCCGACCGACCCTCAGGTGGTCACTCTACCGAAGAAGATAGCCGACTTGAAGGCCGAAGGCATTGACGTAATTACCGTCGCCAAAAGCTTCATAGTATGCAGAGTGCAGCCCCTGAAGCTGCAGAGTCACCCGACGTGGAACTATGTCAATAATGATGAAACCAGGGAGGTGCTTGACCCGCTGAATGGTGAGCTCCATAAGAAATGCCTATCGAAAATGTTTGAAGGGGATATCCTTCAGGATGACTCGCTGATCAAGAAGGTGTATGACAAGGGCACTATGCAGGCCCGAGTAAGCCTTAGTCTGCTTTGAGCAATCCTTTATGTTCTTGTCCTGATGTCCTGCTTGATATTTTGATTCTTGTGCAGGTTTTGGATACTTATATTTCTCATCCTCCGCTCCCTCCGACCGATTTCGAGGGACCAGATTATGTCGAGAAGATGCAGCAGACCGGCACTGAAGGCTCGAGCTCTTCTGCAGGTGCTCATGCTGATCCGGTCACCACCCTGCCTCCCCCCAGTTGGCTAGTAAAGCAGACCGTTGGGCGCCGACGGCAATATATAGGGATCAGGATAATGATGAAGAATTGCCATCTGCTGACACTGGTCACCTCACCCCTACTCCCTCCGATCGACCTTCAAGCCAGTCGGAGCCCCCGAGCCAAACTCAGAGTGATGCTGGGAGGGTGGATCAGACCGACAAGGCAGGAAAATCTACCTAGAAGAGGAAGGAGACTGATTGTCAGTCGACTTCTTCGAAGAAGAGGTTGTGTCAAATCAATCTCAAGAAGGCTCCTAGTTAATCCTTTAACCTTATACTCCTTGTCTTTTATTGCCATCCATACCACATTTTAATCTCTTCCATCTTTGTTTTGACAGTAGTCGGACGAGTGATTCACAGAGTGCTCAAGAGTCTGAAGCCATTCGGTCTAGACCTCCTCCTCGTCCAACTGATCTACCCATGTCGGTCGGCAAGTCATCAAACATGCCGACCGAGGTGGATAAGCCAACTGACACGACAATTCCTGCCTCCATTCCGGTGCCTGTACCCCAACCTGCTCCTGCCGTCATCCCTTCACCTCTTGACAAAGGTAAGGCGACAGTATCTGTAGATTTACTCGATCGGCCCAAAGTGGAGGACGTGAAAATTATGCACCAACATTGAGAAGCTAGCAAGGTACTTCAATCCTCTGCTTTTGCTTTGTCTTAATCTTGCCTTTAAGCTTAACACCTTTTTGTATACAGAAAATGTATGCTCTCGTAGAGAGGAAACAGGCTAGGGTAGAATACCTTGAAGCCAAAGCTTTTGGTATGTCCTAAACTCTTTGGTTTTTAAGTCTTTAAGTAATACTAACACTTTGCGGGTGTTTTGCGAGTCACGGGTCAGCAGCTTGCCAAAGCACAAAAGGAAATTGAAAAGCTACAGATTGACCAAAGAGAGACGACCAAGGCCATGTAGATTTAGCTGGTAAGATCACTCACCGCCGGTGTTTAAATAATCAACTAATCAGTCTATCGCTAAAAGTTCAATTGTTTGTCTTGAACTCATGATCAGAAGATCGCCGATCTGGAGAAGTTAACTTCCAATCAGCAAAGGTTTGTCAATGCCTTGAATGCTAAAAAGGAAAACCTCTCCAAATCGGTTGAGGACCAGAAGGGCGAGATCACTCGGCTGCAGAAGGAGCTGAAGGAAGCTGACGCCAAGATAGAGGAAGCTAAGAGCACCGCCAAATCTTTCAAATGTAAACTTTCCAGTAAGCCCTTCATTATTTCTCACATTTGCTTGATTCCTCTTTTGATCGTACTGACCAAAAATTATCATTCGCAGCTCTATCTTACGCCGCTCGAAAGGCAATGGATTATGTTCATGCCGACCGAGTGGAGCAGTCTGGCCATTCCTTGGAGTACTTGCTGGAGCATGCATTGGAGGCTATTGCTCAAAACACTCGATGAGTGGCGACCGAGGCCGGGAGTCAGATTCTGGCGATTTGCCAATCTTGGTCTCTTGCTCTACCATTGGACAAGATCAAGGAGGGCTTCAACACAGACTTGACTGACGACAATGCCAATTGCTCTTGGATTCCATGCTAGAGACTTCCCGAGCTTTGGTCGACAACATAGAGATCAATCCGACCGCGCCTACTCCTCCAGCAACTCCTGAGGTTGAGCTACGAGCTGAATCTTCCTCTCCTTCAAAGGAGCTGTAAATCCTGCAATATTAGAGATCATTAGCAATATCTATGTAATAAAACAATGTTACCTGTATGTAAACTAGTTTCATGCTTATCATCTTTAAAAGATTGATAAAAATATCATAAGTATGTTTCTGTCATTGAGAAACTCAAATTGTATTGGTCTGCCATAACATTTTAGGTAGTGACTCGTAACCGCGTAACAAGCAGAATCGACCAATCGACACATGACCTCTCGCACTTTGGCTCTGGGTTTAGTGTAGTGGTAGTCTGATGTGCAGTATAAAGTTTATAACCATAATGTATAGACGTTAGACCAAGAAAATGAAGACCGTATTCAAAGCGAAGAAATCGGTCAGAAAGTAGTCCAAAACCAAAATACGGTTAGACTGAGGTGGGGAATTATTACTAGCCCCCTGGCTCGATTGTTTAATAAAATAAATTAAGGAATCAAGACAATATAGAATGAAAATCATTAAAAAATCTTTCATCAAAAAGACCAAAGTTTCATTCATGAATAATGTATAAGTATACAAAATAATAATTAAGTATAGAAACGACGTAGCTGATTTATGTTCTAGGAATTTGGTATATCATCGCCGTCTTCATACATCAGTCGGTAAGCCCCCGGGCGAGTGATTTCCTTCACAACATATGGTCCTTCCCACTTTGGAGAAAGCTTATGCTGGTTTTTCGTTGACTGCACTCGGTGAAGCACTAAATCTCCAACTTGGAAGTGGTTATGACGTACATTTCTATCATAATATCGACGTAAGCCTTGTTGGTGAAGTGCCAACCGAAATAGAGCGTGATCACGCAACTCCTCTGCTGCAATCAAATCAATCGCTCAATTCTCCTCAGAAAGCTGTTCATCATACGCCTGAACCCGTGTCGAAACAAGGCTGACTTCGGTCGGTAGCATAGCCTTTGAGCCATAGACCAATGAGAAAGGTGACTGACCAGTTGCCCGACTGGTGTTTGTGCGAAGCCCCCAAAGAACTGAAGGCAATTCTTTAACCCACCGACCGGCATAAGGCTTAAGCCTGTCGAATATCCGTGGTTTCAATCCTTGAAGAATCATACCATTGGCCCATTTGACCTACCCAATGCTTTGAGGATGAGCCACTGATGCAAAGTGGATTTTTATTCCCATCTCATCGGCAAAGTCACGGAATTCCACTGATGTGAATTGAGTGCCATTATCGGTGATGATATCATGAGGAACCCCAAACCGAGTGAAGACATCCTTGACAAACTCGATAGCCTTCTTTGATGTAATCTTGCCGACCGGCTTTGCTTCAATCCACTTGGTAAATTTATCAATAGCAACAAACAGATAAGTGAACCCACCTGGCGCCTTCTTGAAAGGACCGACAATATCGAGCCCCCAAACAGCAAAGGGCCAAGTCAAAGGTATCATCTAAAGTTGCTGTGAAGGCACATGCGTTTGTTGAGCGAAGAATTGACAACCTTCACATGTCCGAATGACCCGGTATGCATATTCAACCGCCATGGGCTAATAAAACCCTTGCCGGAAAGCTTTGCCGACCAATGTCTTGGAAGCTGCATGATTGTCGCATATCTCGGAATGAATTTCTTCTACCAACTTCTGGCCTTCTGATATCGAGATGCATCTCATCAAGATATTTGAACCTCCTCTTTTATAGAGTTGGTCTCCTACCAACATATACCCTCGGCATCGGGTCTCCAATCTCCGTTGCTCATTAGGATCCGAAGGCAGCGTTCCCTTATCCAAATATTGGATGAGCGGGTCGCACCAATCAGTCTCCATGTTGTCATCACCGACAAGATCAGTAACAACACTCATTAATACATTCGACCGAGGAGAAATCATGGGGGAATCCAGAGTGTGTAAGAAAACACCTGGCGGGACCACAAACCGGGATGATCTCATTTTGGCCAATTCATCAGCCGCTTGATTATTGTCTCGAAGAACATGTGTTAACTTCAATCCATGGAATTTGTTTTCGAGCTTCCTTACTTCTTGACAGTAAGCACTCATATTGTCATCCACACAGTTCCAATCCTTAGTGACCTAATTAATAACCAAAGCCGAGTCACCAAAGACATCAAGGCGCTTGATGCTGAGTGATGCAGCAATGCGCAGACCATGTAGAAGGGCTTCATACTCTCCGCCGTTGTTGGACGCGCGAAACATCACCTGAAGGACATATCAAAGCTTCTCTCTAATGGGTGAGATAAACACGACTCCCGCACCAGCTCCTTGTAATTGAAGAGACCCATCGAAGTACATTTTCCAATACTCGATGTCTTGTGCAGTAGGTGGGTTTTGAATCTCTGTGCACTCAGCAACAAAATCAGCTAGCGCTTGTCCCTTTATAGCCGACCGAGGCGTGAACGTGATGCTATATTGACCAAGTTCGACTGCCCACTTGGGGATTTTCCCTTCAGCTTCTCGGTTGTGCAGCACTGTGTCGAGTGCGAAGGAGGTATGAACTTCGATTGGATGAGCTTGAAAATAATGCTTCAACTTTCTAGAGGTGACCAACAATGCATACAACAACTTCAAGATCTATTGATATTTTACCTTAGAGGCGCCAAGGACCTCACTCACAAAATAGATCAGTTGTTGCACTTTTTGTATATGTCCCTCTTCTTCTCGATCGATCGTTAAAACAGTACTCACAACCTGAGTTGTGGCCGATATGTAAAGTTGAAGTTTTTCTCCTGGCTCCGGAGGCACCAATACTGGAATGCTACTGAGGTAAACCTTCAACTCGTCCAATGCCGACTGCGTCTCTTTGGTCCAAACGAAGTCTTCCTGCTTTTTAAGCAGTCTGAAAAGTGGTAACCCTCTAACCCTCAATCGTGAAATAAAGTGACTCAAGGACGCCATGCATCCGGTCAGCTTCTGTACATCCCTTTGAGAATTAGGTGGCCCCATACCAAGGATCGCCTTGATTTTATCCGGGTTAGCCTCTATACCTCATTTTGAAACGATGTAACCGAGTAGCTTTCCTGAAGGAACCCCAAAAACACACTTCTTAGGATTCAACTTTATTGAATAATGCCTCAGATTGTCAAAGGTTTCTGTCAGGTCAGAAATAAGCCCTTCGACGTTCCGGGTCTTGACAACGATGTCATCGACATATGCTTCTGCGTTCCGACCGATCTGAGTAGCAAGGCAGCGTTGAATACCTCGTTGGTAAGTGGCGCCAGTGTTCTTCAGACTAAAAGGCATTATGATATAGCAATAGGCACCGAAGGGTGTTATAAAGGAACTTTTAATCTGATCTTCGACCTTCTGTGGGATCTGGTGATAGCCTGATCAATACGAGGAAGAGCGAAGGGGTCTTTAGGACAGACCATGTTGAGATCAGTATAATCAACACACACCCTCCATTCTTTATTCTTCTTGGGTACAAGGACTGAATTTGCTATCCAGTTGGGATGATATACCTCCTTTATAAACTTAGCATCTAATAGTCTAACTATCTCCTTCTTCATGGCGTCCTTGCGATCTTGTGCGAATCTTCTAAGCCTTTGCTGAACGGGGGTAGCCCTAGGGGGTACCCTTAACTTGGGCTCAATCTTTTCCCTAGTAACTCCCGGTATGTCAGATGGTTTCCATGCAAAGATGTCCCTATTTTCCTGGAGGAAAAGAGTGAGCGCGAGTTCCTATTTCTCGTTGAGGTTGGCCCCAGCATAAGTTTCCTTATCGGGGTCCTCAGGATCGAGCATGATTTCCTTGGTTTGGATGTCATCAGTCTGAATCTTGTCTTTGGTAGGCTTCTTTGTTGGAACCACCGCTCCGGTCTGCTCCTCCATGCCGACTGCCTACTGGATCTCCTTTTGGTCGGACAACATCAATTGTTTATTGGCCATCTCACAACTCTGTACATTGCAATTGAAAGAATTTCGAAGATCAGAGTGGAGGGAGATTATTCCGTTCGGGCCTGGCGTCTTGAGGGTGAGATATGGATAATGCGGGATAGCCATGAATTTAGCCATAGCCGGTCGACCGATGATAGCATGATATGCTGAGTCAAAATCCACCACCTCAAAGAGAATGCGCTCGGTCCTGAAATTCTCACGGGTCCGAAGGTGACCAGCAGACTGATCTGTCCAATTGGAACTAAAGTCTTGTCAGGTACAATCCCGTGGAAAGGTGAATAACTCAGTTGAAGATCATTGATTGACAGACCGAGCTCTTTGAGAGTCTTGGTGAAGATTAAGTCAAAACTGCTTCCTCCATCAATGAGTACTTTATTAAACTTTACCCCTTCACTGTAGTAGCAAGCACCAGCGGGTATCGACCCGGCTTTGGGATGTGCTTGGGATGATCCGACTGATCAAAGGTGATTGGCATCTCAGACCACCTCATGAATTGAGGCGCAGCTGGTTCCACCGAGTTGATCTCCCAAAGTTCCAGCTTCTGCTTGCGCTTGGACACGTACGCATCTGGGCTGATGTAGATATGGCCCGATCTTCCGAGAGGTAACGGGATAAACTCGAATTTGGGGAACTCGGCGTCGACGACCCAGCTTGAATCAGACACGATCCAACCCCGCAACCGTTACACCAAGCACAACTTGATTGTTCCTGCAAGCGAAATCGAGAACACAAGCAAGAGAGGATAAACACGCAATCTGAAATTGCAAATATGGATGAAGCAAATCACAAGAAAAGGTTCAAACTCTGAACACAAAAGGACTAATTGCCACAGTGGTGTAGAACAAGAACAGGGCCCCTGGATTACTGTAAAAGGACTTGTCGCCAGAGTTACAATAATTCGATCAAGTTTCTCTCTGGAAAACTGAACTAAATAGAACACAAAACTAAAAGACGACGGCTACTGAGTTTATGTAGGAACCAGGGACGTCCTAGGGTTGGGGGTGACCAGGGGGGGTGCCCACAACATGGGCTTAAGGCCCGACATGATACATGGCCAAGTTGGCCCAAAATAGATGGTGTAGCACCTTGTCATGGTCACATATTATGACTCACGACCCTTCTGGATCTAGGACCAGAACCAAAACAACGGTGCCGTCGTCCCCTTTCGAACGCATCAAAGAACGCCTCGTTTGGAAGTCGGATGTGGGAGATATCATCAAAACCGTGAAGGGGTGTCGGCTGAATCCGAGACGAACGCGGCGACCGAGTTGGTGACGACTTGCAACTTTTGGAAGGCCATGATATGCGCGTATCCAGCATGGTGATGTCCTCATCACAGGCCACCGAAGATGAAGTTGACTTCCTTGCGGGGCTCCTGAAACTCTCCTGAGTCATCCTTGTCGCCATCGTCATTGGTCTTGTCTTTGCTATTGCGCCTCGGGGGATCTTTAGCCACCTTGAGCGCAGCTGTTGCAGAACCCTTCAGTCGATAACAATCCTTTGCTTTGTGGTTTCCCTTTGGGTGCCAAAGGCATGGGCCACTCAGCAGCTCGTCTATGGACGGTTGGCTTGTTCGAGGGTTCTTCTGAAGTCGGTCCATCGTGTGAACCATGTTATCAGGCTTCCTCTTCTTGTCCTTCTTGGAGGACTCGGGCTTGTCCGACCACTTCTCTTTGCCTTTTCCCCGGATGTCATCCAATGCCGACTCACCATACGTGAACTTGTCAGTGATCTTAAAGCACTCCGACCGATCTCATGAACCAAATCATCGCTACGGATCCCTCCTTGGAAGGCGGCAATGATTTGTTGGTCCGGGACATTAGGGATCTCAGTCTTCTTAGCGCAAAATCAATTGATGTAGTCATGAAGAGGTTCGTCGGTCTTCTGCTTGATCAGAGTGAGGTCGAAGTGGTTGCTCGGTCGATTGTAGGTAGCTTGGAAACTTTCTATGAGCTTCTTGTTGAGGTCTCCCCAAGATGTGATTGACTCCTCTAGAAGAGACGTGAGCCATATCCGAACAGCTGGATCCAGGCAGACCGGGAGGTAATTAGTCATTACATAGGAATAACCTCCAGCCGACCCTATCGCTGTGCTGTAAAGCTGCAGCCACTCTCGGGGATTGGTCTGACCATCGTATTTTTCTATGGGGACCGGCTTGAATCCTTTTGGCCATCGAGCTATACAAAGCTTAGGGATGTAAGCTTTGATGCCATCGATCTCATCGTCGGTCGGCGTCATTGACCGCCTATGCCAGTCTGGAGACAGAGTTGTACGGCGGCCGTGTCGCGGACCAATATCATCATCATGACAACGACGCTGATGGTCATTATCATCGTTATCGCGCCTATCCTGATCGTCATGTTGACGACGGTCGTCGTGGTTATGCCTTGGAGGAGGATCTTGACGGTCCTCTCGTCGGTTGTTCCATCGGTTGTCCTGTCAGTCGTCCGTTCTCCAATCGCGACGTTCTTCCTCATAGCGTCGGTTATCCCAAGCACGCTCTTCATAGTGAGAGTTGATGGTATCTCGTCCACCATGGAGGCTGAGAGAATTTCTTAGATCTTCACGCCTATGCCGACCTCGTGAAGATACGTGACTAGAGCTTGTGACCGACTGAGATTTTGCGGCCTCTTGAGCCGCAGCGGCCTGAAGCATAGCCACCGCCTTCTGCATCGCAGGGGTCTGATAATTCGTGTCGACCATTAGGGTGTCGAGCAAGGTTTTGGCCCTTGTGATGTTATTCTGAGGAGTGTGGTAGACCTTGACACCATCCACTTCGAGTTCTGGACCAAGATCTAGTCGGCGTGCGTTGCGTGAACCGCGCGACCCTCTTGGTCGACGGTGGTGTCCGACCAATAAGTCATCAGTTGGAGGGTCCTCCTCCTGTTGACCTCCTTTGGCTAGTTGATTCGGGTGGACATCTACGGGGTTACCTTCATGTTCACCGTCTTGGTCACCATCTTGGTCTCCATTCGCGGGATCTGCTATATCCACCATGTTGACAGTATGGGGATATGGGTAAGTGGATCCGACCGAGTCCTCATCAAAAGACCGATCTGATTTTGAATCGTTCCTGAAGGAAGGATCTTCTTCCTCAGATCCGAGTGGAACCAATGCGGGGATCATGCCAGATGAACTCGGTGATCGTGACATGGAAACGACTGCGGTCGAGTCAGATCTATGGTTCTCCAGACCTAGGGCTCCGTTGTCACTGACTGTGAAGTCGAGTGACCCAAAGGAGATCTTGAAGTCTGGTGAGTACTGGATGATGGGAATTTTGGCCATCGTAGTCGACGGAGAATCCCGACGAGCCTTGTCCCCTTCCTGGTGCGCCAACTATTGAAGCTTGAGATCGACAGTAAAATGTATAGGGCTATGTGCAGACTAAGAACTACGATGGTAGCACAAGACGCTGAGTTATATAGGTTCGGGCCCTCTCAATGAGAGTAAAAACCCTACGTCCTGTGTTCTGTGTGTTGTATTGATGTTTGCGAAAAAACTTATCCCCCGATAAGGGATACCCTGCCGCCTTATATATCCGATCGGCAGGGGGGTACATGAAGAGTCCTAGTCGTAATCCACAAGGATTTACATAGAAAGTCTATCTCTACATGCCGTGTGCTCCAAGTCGAGTCGGTTGGCTTCCATGTTGATGAAGTACCCGGTCGGCTACCGACTTAGTCTTGTATGAGGATACCCGTAAGGCAAGTATCGCACACAACTCAAACACCAAATCCGCTCAAGTCAATTGCTCATCACATGTATTGCAAACCATGACACATATCCACATGGTTTCTCAGATTTGAATCCCACTTACACTTGGCATTATCATTTAGGCCATATAAATGAGAGGCGCATGGTGAAGCTCTATAAAGATGGTCTTCTACACTCATTCGATTTTGAATAAATTGAGACATGTGAATCTTGTTTGCTTGGCAAAATGACTAAGTCCCCTTTCACATGACATAGTGAGAGGGCAAACGACCTATTGGCTCTTATACATACAGATGTATGTGGACCAATGAGTTTTGTGGCTAGAGGTGGTTTTCAATACTTCATTACTTTCACTGATGAGTTTAGTAGGTACGGTTATATCTACTTAATGAAGCACAAGTCTAAATTATTTGAAAAGTTCAAAGAATTTCAGAATGAAGCACAAAATCAATTGGGCAAAACAATTAAAACCCTATGATCTGATCATGGAGGTGAGTACTTGAGCCATGAGTTTGGTGATCATCTAAGACAATGTGGAATTGTTCCACAATGGACGCCACCTAGAACACCTCAATTAAATGGTGTGTCCGAGTGGAGGAACCGAACCTTGTTCGACATGGTTAGGTCAATGATGAGCCAAAGTGATCTTCCATTGTCCTTTTAGGGATATGCTCTAGAAACTGTTGCTTTCACTTTAAATAGGGTTCCATCTAAATCTGTAGAGAAGATGCCATATGAGATATGGACTAGGAAACATCCCGTGCTGTCTTTTCTCAAGATTTGGGGTTGTGAGGCTTATGTAAAATGTATGACGTCTGATAATCTTTCTCCCAAGTCAGATAAATGTTTCTTTGTAGGATATCCTAGGGAAATCAAAGGGTATTATTTCTACAATCGGGAGGAGGGCAAAGTTTTTATCGAATGGAATGGTGTCTTTCTGGAGAAAGAGTTTCTCTCACAAAAGATAAGTGGGAGGACAGTGCAACTTGAAGAAGTTCAAGAAACACTAGAAAATATTTCTTCTCCTGCTGAACCTTAATTGGAACAGATTACACAAGATGTTGTAGAACCTATTGTTGAGGCACCAACTCCATGTAGATCTGAACGGGCACGTCGCGCATCTGAAAAGTTCACACTCCTAACGACGGGGCAGCGCGACATATTATTGTTGGACAATGATGAGCCTAAAACATACACGGAAGCAATGATGGGACCAAACTCTGAGAAATGGCTTGGAGCCAAGAGATCTAAATTAGAATCCATGAGAGAAAATCAAGTTTGGAACTTGATTAATCCACCTGACGGCATTAAAACCATTGAGTGTAAATGGGTTTTTAAGAAAAAGACAAACAAGGATGGAAATGTTCACATCTATAAAGCATGATTGGTGGCTAAAGGTTTTAAACAAATTCAAGGTGTAGATTATGATGAGACCTTCTCGCCCGTCACTATGCTGAAGTCTATTCGGATCCTCCTAGCAATTGCCGCATACTATGATAATGAGATATGGCAAATGGACATCAAATTGGCTTTCCTTAATGGAAACCTAAGTGAGGATGTGTACATGACACAACCTGAAGGTTTTGTTGATCCACAAAATGCTGAGAAAATATGCAAACTTCAGAAGTCCATTTATGGACTGAAGCAAGCATCTTGGAGTTGGAACCTTTGTTTTGATGATGAAGTCAAAAGGTTTGGCTTCATCAAGAATGAAAAAGAGCCTTGTGTTTACAAAAAGGCTAGTGGGAGCACACTTGTATTTCTAGTCCTTTATGTGGATGACATATTGTTGATTGGAAATAATATTGTAATGCTTGAAGATGTTAAATCTTCATTAAGAAAAAGTTTCTCAGTGAAGGACTTGGGAGAGGCAGCATACATTTTCAGCATTAAGATCCATAGGGATAGATCAAAAAGGCAAATTGGATCAAGCCAAGACACATACATCGATAAGGTATTGAAACAGTTCAATATGCAAGATTCCAAGAAAGGTTTCTTGCCCATTTCGCATGGCATCACTCTTAGCAAGACTCAGTGTCCTTCGACACCTGATGAGATAGAGAAAATGAGAGCAATCACATATGCTTCGGCTATCAGATCCATCATGTATGCCATGATATGTATGTGCCCAGATGTAGCTTTTCCTCTAAGCGCTACAAGCAGATTCCAAGCAAACCCAGGAGAATCTCACTGGGTGGCTCGAAAGAATATCCTAAAGTACTTAAGAAGAACTGTGGGTATGTTCCTAGTCTATGGAGGTGAGAAAGAGCTCACTGTAAATGGTTACACCAAAGCTAGTTTCCAAACCGACAAGGACGATTCAAGATCGCAATCTGGATATGTATTTTGCCTCAATGGAGGCGCGGTGAGATGGAAGAGTTCCAAGCAAGATACGATTGCTGACTCAACAACGGAGGCCGAGTACCTTGCCGCTTCAGAAGCTACAAAGGAAGTTGTTTGGATCAGAAAATTTGTTTCTGAGTTGGGTGTGGTTCTTAGTGCATGAAGTCGAATGGATTTCTATTGTGATAATAGTGGTGCCATTGCGCAAGCCAAGGAGCCTAGAGCACATCAAAAGAACAAACACATACTCAGGCGTTTTCATCTCATCCGGTACATTGTTCATCGAGGTAACGTGAAGATAGGTGCACACGGATTCAAACATCGCTAATCCGTTGACAAAACCTCTCTCTCAGCCCAAGCATGAGGCACATATGAGATCCATGGGTATTAGATATCTGAATGATTAATATATGAGAGATTATGTAATGTCTATGTTTATGTGTGATTGAATAAAGTGTTATTCTGTTCCATGGACAATAATTATTGCATTGATTGACAAGTATAGTACTTGTTTGTGAAACTCATTATTCTTTCATAATATTATCCTAAATGATCCCTAGTTCCTTATCACTGTGTGGGACAATAATGATTCATGGACTAGCACATGTATTGGTTGATGATCATGTTTCATAGATCATTGATATAGAGATATCAAATCAATAATGTGGACACATGTTAGAGAACATGGTGTTGGATTGACCCACTAATACACTCTGTTGAGATGTTATTGTTGTGCCATCAGTTGTTGTCTTGTATCATGTACCTTCGAGATCCTTAGACCTAGGATCGTCATTGATTCCCATAATGTGTAATAGCACACTTAGGGATTACCAAACGCTATTCAGTAACTGGGTAGTTATAAAGGTAATTTTTGGGTATGCTATGAAACATGTCGTGGGGTGTGAACGATCAAGATGGAATTTGCCCCTCCTGATAACAGGAGAGATGTCTCTAGGCCCCTCGAGTTAGATGGAGTTGGAAGTGCATGGCCATGCCAATGTGATTAAAAGTTAATCAAAATGACTAAGAGTTAGTCATGATAAATCCACTAGACGTTCGAGTGAATGGTCGAGCTATTAAAGTGATCGATGAATGCACATGTCAAAAGGTTCAGCCAATATGATCTTTATGTGTACATGAGAATCAATATGTGCTGCTAGGTGCCGCTATTGATTTATGATCTGAAAAATGGTTTTCACATCATTGTCGTGTACATGTGAACCTAATGGGTCACACACTTAACTGGATGGAACATCGCTTGCCTATGTGATTGTCTCTAGTGCAAGTGAGAGATTGTTGGAGATATGCCCAAGAGACAATATGAATTTGATCCATATGTGAGGGTCATATGGATATTGATCCGTGAGGGATTAGTCCACTAATGGGCCAACTAGTCGAGTCCCATTAGAAGGGTCTATTTAAGTGGAGGAGGCACTTAAGGCGTAGTGGATAATCCAGTCCAGAAACCCTAGCCATCGCCGTCTCCCTCTCTCTCTCCCATGTCACCCTAAGTCGTGTCACCGGTGCTAGAACACCGCACACGGTCTTCCGCCATGTATGTGTGGATACCGTACGGAGGCGCTGCAGCTTTCATGCTTCGGCTGGACCAGGAGGAGATGGTTGCTGTGAACGAATACATCCTCTACATTAACGCGTGACTACGTTGGACGTTGCTTCTCCAACCTTGCTTCCGCTTTGCCTGCGCGTCTAGCATTAATGATCCATGATCCACTCTTTTAAGGTTTCCTGGTTGAACGGTAGAAATTGTTTCATGCTATCATAGCCCCTGTTCCCCAACAGTCAGTACCCCTAGAAAGCTGATTTCATGAAGCTACAGCTAGTTGGAGGTTGGAAGGCTATATAACTTTGTTCCTAGGGTCTTGGATATCTCTCTTGGCTAGTGGAATTGCTTGGAGCATTTGGTGAGAGCCAAGAGGAAAAGAGGAGAGCACTAGGAGGAGATATTGCATATCTTGAGAGTGCTAGTGAGAGTAACTTGAGCATTAATGCACATCTAAGTCTAAGGTGTTCTTGAGGGTGTGATCTAGGTTGTTACTCTTGGTCTATGGTAAAATCTAGACCGGTTAGATGTTGGTGGTCGAGCCTATCATGATCAGTTGTGAAGGCCGTCACACGTTTGTACATGGTTTTAGCCCGCCAGTGAAAGGGGTGTAAGGACCGAAGGCGTACCGAAAGGGTGGGGTGGGGGGGGGGGGTGAATCGGTAAGTGTTGGTCATAACTACGCACCCACTTATATACTGCTAGAGGACGGTGTATGATTGTAGCACTTTTTCCCTTGAATTGAGTATTCCAAGGTTTATCGAATCCACTAGGACCTTAGGGATAATTAAACAAAGTTAACAATAAAAGATCTATTCAAAGCTACTATCGAATTTAGGTTGCATGAGGGAAGGCTGCCTAGCGCAAAGGTGCGCCAGACAACAAATCTGTCATTGCGCCAATCAGCGCAGGTGTTGAGCCGATCGGCACACTGGTGAATCTACCATTGCGCCGATCGCACAAGTGTTCAGCCGATCGGCACACTGGTGGATCTAAGCCAAAGTGCATCAGATACCTTGTAAGCCTAAGCTGTTAAGTGAGTAGCCAAGTATCTACTAGTGAGATCATAACAAGAAAGTCTAATCAAATAGTATCATAATGGATAATTACATGGATAACTGAAAACCTATAATGAATAAGACCACCCTACTTTCTGAGCGGCTCCTGATATATCGCTGTCGAGAGGAAACCCTTAATCATGCGAGTATCTAACCCTATTCAACTATCCAATAGTGCTGCGCAGATTTAGTACTGCCACCGCTAAACCACACTACTAGCATCATCAAGCAACCATAATCAATACAGTATCCGAATACTATCCTAATCACCACGATCAAGATAATATCTACTTACTTATCCTAGAACTAAGCAATTGGAATAAGCACATGCATGATGATAGAATCAAGATAGACAAATCACCAAAACCATCATCAACATATTCAATCATCCTTGAGATACATAGAGTAAGATTTATCCCCGTCGAGATGGCCTACCTTGATGGATCAACTCTTAACACCAATGGTTCTTGAAACTCAACTAGAGATCTATTCTAACAGGGCAAGCCCCAGTGGCTCTAACTCACGGATCTGTTGTCCCTCTATCGCCTCTGCCTCCTTCTCTACCGAGACCAGAGTTTACAAGTATTTATAGTGGTTCTACTCATAGAGGACTCGGTTTCTAGCAAATAAGGCGGTTGCGCCGATTGGCGCAGGATTGCGCCGATCGGCGCAAGCCGTGCCTTCTCTGGTTTCTCCTCCGAGTCGGTTCTTCTGCTTTCCACAGCCACCATGTGGGCCTTTCCCTTCGAGATAAAGTCTTGTACTACACATCGAGATCTTGAAATTAAATAAATCTTCTAGGCAAATACCTTCAAGTGTCTTGTGCAGATAAACTTCCATAAACATGTGGAATGTGCCTCGGTCACTTCTGTGGGCCAAAACACCCTTGCGCCAACCGACTCATGGACTGCGCCAATCAATGCACTGGGCTTCTTCAGTGCTTTTTGTCGGTTCTGGATTCCTGTCCTCTCCAGCATCACTTTAATCGCCAATTTTACCTATTTCTGCAATAAAGCTCCAAAACAACGCATATACAAATATATAGGCAATATCATAGGTAAATGGCCTAAAATAGTATCAATTATGCTCTAATTGGGGTAATATTCACATATAAAAGGGGCACTTGGGGAGTGCCAACAGTTCCTCACACTTAAACCTTTGCTCGTCCCGAGTAAAGTAAAAGAAAGAAGAATCAAAGAATATACTCTTTCTATTATAAAAGATATCTCAAATCAGCAAATATTGAGCATTGTTCTATTGTGGTGTATTTCATATTGGTATTCAGCAAAATAGTTCAAATATGGGCATAAAGCTTAAAGTTTCTCCTCAAAGCAATAAATCATGTCCAACTAACAAATTATAACTTTTCCACTCATGTAAATCACTCAAAAGATTGTTGTGACCATAAAGAATCTATCTTCCAAATAATCCAAGGCAACAACTCATCTTTCAAATCACTCAACCTATATTCTACATCATAATTATCAAATAATATTTGTGTAAGGCTTATATGAATAGCTAGGTGAGGTAGTTCAAGGATAGCAAACATAAATCAACAATATATTGTAAAGCTTGGAGATTATTCTTCGTGGGAATTATAGAACTTTATCAAGATGGCCATTAAGAAAGAAAAATCTTAAGAAAGGACTCACACTTTGGATATGTGGACATGCGCATAGCAAAAATTTGATCTTGGAAGAAAAAGAACTCCCATTATCAGATTGCACATGGTTGGAATGATTCATGGCTATATTAGAATGAATTTCGAGAATAAGCATGTCATATACCATCCCCCCACACTTCAAATTTTGCTAGTCCCTTAGCAAACAACAAAGCTTTCCCCTTTTTTCATTTTTCTTCTTCTGTTTTTTTTCTCCCTTTTTTATTTTGCTCTCTGCTGCGCCGATTGGCTCAGGGTGCGCCGATCGGCTCTCAACCTAAATTCACCAACATTTGTTGGTATTTGATTCGTCTGACTTCAACACTTATTCAAGATTTAAATATAGCCAGAAATATAGAATGTGGTCAAGGAATGATACTCAACAAGATATTTTGGGTTTATGGTAGGATACTCAGCGGAATTGAATTTTTGCATGAGTAATTCAAGGCTAGAAAAAGATACACAAAGATTTCCCATCTTAGTAAAGTTCATACAAAAAAGAATTAAATTCTAACCGAACTCAACCATCAATTTAATGTTCATCTACTTATCAAAGGTTCATGAGAATTGCTCAAAATATGGCATTGTTAGTTAAGGATCTTGAAAAGAATAAATTCCAAAGTTCACAACATGAAAATTTATTTATGAAAAGACCTTGTCGCCTGTGCGCACCGCGGTGATGTTGCTGGAGTCGACCTTGTCGCCTGTGCGCACCGCCAACCACCGATGGAAGACTTGAATGGTCGGGTTGCGGATTTTACCGTGCTTCATCTCTTCCGCGAGCGAGAGCCGCCTCCAAAAGGAGTCCAACTCCCCATGTCCCAAGATGCCGGTGACTTTGGCGTCGGTGTCGAAGCCGAAGTCTTGAGCCGCCGCCTCCATGGTCATCGTGTAGCTAATGTCATGAACGCGGAAGTTGACGGCCTCGGTGCCATTTTCGATGGTGCCAAGCCTCATCATAGAGGCAACCTCGGTGATGATGTCAAAGTTGTAGTTCATGGGGAGGAGGTGGAAGTCCGCCCAGCCGAGATTGTTGAGCATCCTTCTTATGTCCTCCCACATGCCGATCGTGGTGAGGAAGGTCTCGTGCAAGCCGAAGTTGGGGATGAACCTTCCCCTCACCGCGTGGTAGTGCTGCTGTTCCTTCGCGCTCCAGAGGGAAAGCCCTCCTCCACCTTGCTGCCGTTTGGCTCCTTGTAGCACGCCCCGTTGGAAGGGGCGCGCCAGAGACGTAGTGGCGGGCACGGATCTCTACCGCCAAGCCAGTGGATGCATCACTCATCGACATGTTGTCGCGAGTGCCGAAGCTCCCCCTCGCGGAGGAGTCACTGCTTGACTCTCCGCTACCGCCAAAACTGCTTCCCTGGCGCAACCTCTTGCCCAACTTGCTGACGGAGGAGCGGAGATGATCCATCTACGAGGAATGTACAACATATGCGAGATCGTGGGTAGTGGGGAAGGTGGAGAGCTTACCAGGATGGTGTGCCAAACTGGGGGCACCTGGCCTCCCTTTTATAGTGTGGAAACTTCCAGGAGAAGGACTAGCCTTGAAATTTCAAAATTTGAGAGCGCGTCGATCGGCGCGTAGGTCTGCCAATCGACACAATTCAAATTGTGAATGCTCTGACAACATAACGCTTGATTCCCCTCCTTTATGTCACTTCCCGGTACATCATGTTGTTTGGCAGGGGAACATCACATAATCCCGACGTCTCGATTGACTACGCCGATTGGCACGGGCCCGCGCCGATTGGCGCGCCGTCTCTTTTTCAGTTTTTGGTCAATTCCATGTCCCCTCTGCACCGCACACCTGCATAGCAATTGTAAGGACCGAAGGCATACCGAGAGGGGGGGGGGGAATCGATAAGCCACTCACGAATCCAAATACTTCAATTTCGGTACTCAAGTCTAATAATATAAGGAAACCTAAACAATTCTAGTAGGCCAAGACTCTACACATGCTAGTGTTCATGATAAGATAAAATACGGAAGCCAATCACACTACCCTATGCAAGCCACAAGTCACCCTATTCACTAGAGCACACAAATGCAGAATAATAAAGAGAGGGTCAAGGAATGCTCATGATTTTTTCCCAAGGTCTCGGAAGGATGGCGCCTTCCCTTAATCCTCGTTGGACCACTCCCGCCGGAGTCCCGGCCCCTCCCGCCACCAAGCGGAGTTCTCTCCCATGAGCCAACAATCACTCCTCGAGTGAAGACACGGTGTCCGTCACTGCTGCACAAAGCACAAGCTCGCCACCCTCGAGAACTTGCCAGACTCCCCGAGCCGGCACGGGCGCTCACTAGCGATGCCCCTTCCAACGGCGGGCTCAAACCATGTACAAACATGTGACTGCCTTCACAACCGATCATGATAGGCTCGATCACTGACACCTAACCGGTCTAGGTCTCACCATAGACCAAGAGTAACAATCTAGATCACACCCTCAAGGACACCCTAGCCTTAGATGTGCAAGATGCTCAAGCTACTCTTCTCTAGCACTCTCAAGATATGCAACATCTCCTCCTAGTGCTCTCCTCTTTTCCTCTTGGACCTTACGAAATGCTCTCAGGTATTCCAATGGCCAAGAGTGGTCTCCAAGACCCCAACAACAAAGTTATATAGGCTCCCAACCTCAAACTAGCCGTTGCTCCATGAAATTGCCTTTCTGCACACACTGACCGGACTGTCCGGTCACTGCCTGACCGGACTGTCCAGTCACTACCTAACCGGACTGTCCGGTCACTCTGGTAATGGCTCTCCCAGCCGTTGGCTCCCCTGTCCAGGCAAGATCCTGTAGTGACCGGACTGTTTGATCACTGGATCGGACCATGTAGTTCACTTTCTCTCTCCACTCTAGGAAGGTCCGCAAACTGTATCCTTTCTATCGTTCCTGCACTCCTACTGACCGGACTGTCCGGTCAGCAAACCGGACCATCCAGTCTGTATGGAGTCTCCTACTAATAGAGTCCTGCTCCTCGCGCTAAGTCCTGGAAAACTCCCAATAGTGACCGTACAGTCCGGTCTCCACTGACCCCTCTGTCTGGTCTCTATCCAGAAGCTGAAATTTGTCATCCTCGCTTGACTTGGTTTCCCTGCTTCTTCGAACAGCTCCTTGGCTACTCCACTGTCACCTAGTGCCTGTGATTTCACCGAGCAACCTTGCACATCACCGACTAGACATGACCTAGACCCCCTTGATAGTCCGGTTTTTCCTATGGACTCAAAGCCCTAACAACTACTCAAGTGTTCCAAACACTTACACCATAGCTTGTTCTCCGCTTTGATCCATCTCCATCAACCCTTGGACTCCATCAAGTTCACAAGCCTCCATGCTTGCGATCATTGTCATCAATCGCCAAGGACACCATCATCCATATGGTTTGCAATAGAGTTAAGAGATGATTTCTACAAAGACAACACCCGTGTAGATGTTAGCCCACAATTTCATAGTTGTCTTCTATCACCAAAACATCCATACCACGGGGATCCAATCATCAATGGTCATGAATCTTACAATCTCCCCCTTTTTGGTGATTGATGACAACCACTACTTAATTGAAAAACTTTAATGAATAACCGGACTAAACAAGGTACACAAAGATCGAGAGGAACCATAACAACATATGAGAGAAACGCATAAGGTCCTACCCAATCAAACATCATCTAGAGATATATGGAAAAGAGTGAAGGGCATACTCTAGATGAAACATGCATGCATGTCATGGTAATATATTGAATGAAAGCATAAGGACATGCAATGCAAGACATAAATGATGAGATGCAACAAGTTAGCATGGCAATGTATAAGAATTAAAAACAAGTATTCATCATCATGATATCATACACAGGCATACAAGATAATCAATAAATACAAGCACTGCATATGAAAGAAAATAAACCAAGTGAGATCAAAATGAGTCTAACACAAGCAAATGAAATCCATGACTCATCATAATCCACGAACAACGAATAACTCCTCAAAATAAGAACCAAATGGTCTATCTCCCAAAACCTCATAGCTCCCCCTAGATACAAGCTACTCTCGATCGTAACAAGATCACACTCCCACTCCCCCTAGACCTAATGTCTTCTCCCCCTTTGGCAACAAGCACCAAAAAGCCAAAAAGGCGGGAAAAGTTTAACATCTAAGCGCTCGTGGACGAAGGAAGTGGTGCAGCAACGTCCTCTGTGGGCTCTGCTCCTGGATGCTCCTGAGGTGGATCTTGCTGTGCTCCCTGAGTCTGTGCCGCCTGAGCATCCGGCTGCTCAAAGAAACCAAGGTCTACAGGTGACTCACACCCATTGTCCTGTGCTACTGTAGTGATTGTGGCAGTCTCCTGAGCTGACGTCTGAAGAAGTATGAGGTCTGCCATGTCCTGCTGAGTGAAACCTCCACGGACAAGATCCTCTGCTGCCTGAGTAGTAAGAGTGGAAACTGTGGCAGTAAGAGGTGGAGCTAAAGCTGTAGCTGTCTCTGGGGCGGTCTGGGAGTCTGCACGAGTAGTGCGCACAATGGCTGAGAATAGACTCCTGACCAGTACGTGCTGGGAACTGGAGGGTCCTGCCATCTGCAAGCTAGAAGAGTGTGAGGGTGAGACAAATAACGCAGACACAAAGAAGGCTAACACGAGAGAGAGAGCTGTGTTGAAGAGAAAGTCTGTCCTGCTCCCCCTGTCGGTAAGACCCCTGAGAGTGATAGTCCACTGGACTGTGCTATCATCAGTGCAGTGAAGGGTCATGGATCAGTCTGCAGCTGCTGAAACTGAGGAATCACTGAAGGTCCTGGCTGCTGATCGGCCTACCTCTGAGTAAGCTCCGTCATCTGAGTCACTAAAGCAGAGACAAGGGCCATCTACTAGCACTGAAGCTCTGCCTGTCCTCTGATCAGCTCCATCATCTGACGTTTGTCCTCTGACACACTCTATATAAACTCACCCAGCTGTCCTGCTAGTGCTGTCACTGTGACAGTGTCCTCAGACTACGAACCTATCGGATGTGGAGGTGCTCCTGTACTGGCTAACTCAGGAATCACCGTCTCTAGGTGAGCTGCCTGCTCGTGTACTATCGGTGACTCCTGCTCCTCCTCTCCTGTGTGCTGGCTAGAGGTAGACTAGGATCCCCTAGGGACTCTAGGTGAGTAGCTGGTGGTCACCTTAGGGAAAGTGTCGTACTGCTCCTCCGTCACAAGGCCCATCCTCCTCAAGAGATAACAGATATAGGGTCCGTAGACCAAGTGACATCCTCCAACCCTCTCAGAAATGACCTCCATCTCTCCAATGAGAAGGTCTGCCAAGTCGAAGGTGTGCCTCCTCAAGATGGCTGCTATAGCCCACTGGTCTAAAACTGTAAACTCCTCTCTGTAACCAGACCTGGGAATGATAGTCCTGGTGACTATCGCTCTCACCACCTTGGCCTCTGTTGTGAGTCTAGCAGGACCTCTCTCAAAACCTGGAGTGTGGGGAGATGGGAAAGCAATCGACACGAGGTCATCAGAAGGCAGCTTCCCTCCCTGAGGCCTGCGAGGTGGCTCCAGTGTAATGTAGGCACTCCTATAAAGCTGAAAGTCTGAAGCAAGGAGTCGTAGGTTGGCAATCAAATCCTGCTTGGTGACTCGCTATGGCTGCCCTCTGAACAAGAACCAGAACTCTGAGCGGTCTCTAGCAACCCACAACGTAGCGTAGAAGTCCAGAACTATATCCTCCCTGAACCTGAGTGGAGCAGTGACTAGGTTAGCTAGTCCTGACAGGTACCAGAAGTACTGCTCCATGTCTGTACCTGTGGTCCTCCTCATGGCCTGGTAAATGGTGTACTGCTGCGGTACAAGCACTCTATCTCTCGTCCTCAAGGCAACACAACGTCTCAGGCCCTCTCCTATCCTCCTCTAGAGCACCGTCTAGTACCTCTCTCCAGTAGCGGGGTCTCGGGGAACCGGCACCCACTGCTTAAAGGACACGAACCAAAGTACCTTAAGGTCCTTTGCAGGAACCTTGAGGATGCCCGGCTCTCCGGCTACCTGTACCAATTTCTGCAGCCTCCTCATGCACACCTCACAAGTACACCTGAGGTCTCCTGCCCGGTGAGCTATCCTCTGGGGAACAGTCTGCTCTGGCTCCTCGTCTGACTCCTCCTCCTCAACCAGCTCCTCAGACTCTGACTCTGAGGACTCCTCTCCAATCTCCTCCTCCTCAGACTCCTCCTCCTGCTGCTTGGAGGATCCCTCATCCGCAATTCTTGATGATCTCCCCTAACGGGAAACCGGAGTATGCTACGACCACGGTGGTGGCATAACTCTGACTGCTAGAGGTGCAGTCCTCTGCCTGGTGCTCATCCTCAAGCCCTAGTCCTCAGCTGGCTGGCTGATCCTCAAACGAGACGCAGGTGTCCTGCGTGACTGCTCCATGGCGTCCAAGTGCTGAGCCAACCTCCGGGATCTCTCTAACTCTGGATCCAGTCTTGGTCTCTTCTTGGTCTTGGGCTTCTCAGGCATCTTCCCCTTACCCTTGTCCTGTCCTGACCCGGCCATCTCAATCTACTGCTGTTGTCACTGCATGCACATAGGCGTAGATGGGATAAGCATAGAGTCCTAATTCATCTATAAGCAAAGCACCGCTAGGAAAGAATGCGCAATTGAAATCGTAGCACTGAATGAAGGACATGATCACTAGGCAATTATGCACAGTAACAACAGTGATCATCGACTATATGTGGCTGGTGCGAATCATCTAGTGTATAGTCAAATAATGGCAATTTATCTAACTACAGACTAAACAAGAGACAAACCCTAGAATTGCAATTAACAGATCATCAAAGAAATAATTGCATCCTAGGTGGAGCCAATTAATTAACTAATGCAACTAAAGATTAGAATTTGGCCTAATTGCATTAATTAACTAAATTGCTCGGAATTTAGGGCATACAACGATGAATGGAGTGAATGGCACAATACCCTGGGGGAAGAATCGACGAGGAGAAACTCAAAGAACGCAGACGATCGCCGGTGAACAGTAGCCGATAATAGGGAAAGATGAAAGATGAAATCTTTTACCCTAGCTCTTGGTAAGCGCGTTCGTGAGTGTGGAGGAGGGGTGGCTCGGCAAAGCGCCTGAAGTGCAGCCGGCGGCGCTGGCACGGAGGCACGCAACGAAGGGCGGCGGCGGCTGCTGCGCGCGGCAGCAGATCTGCGGTGGAGAAGCGGTGGCGTCCTGTTGCGCATGGGGGCAAGGCAGCACAGTGCGGGTGGAGACAGCGGTGGCTGGTGACTGCGCGGGTGCACGTGTGGTGCGGGCGAGCACGGCGCGGGCGCGCGGTGGCGAGGTGGCTCGATGGCGCGGGGCGATGACGCCGAGGAGGGCGAGGTCGGCGGCGCTCTGGGTGAGTACTCGGCCTTGGGAAAAGAACGAAGAAATGCCAAATCGGTTCTGACCGATTTTCACCTAGGTCAAAACAAATCGGACGGCCGAGATCATTCAAGGACAGATCGATGGCTCAGATCAGGAGTCCCTTCACGCAATCAACTAAACTGACTGGACTATCCGGTCTCTACACCAGACTGTCCGGTCAGGTCGGGGTCTGCTGGCCGTTGCAGACCGGACTGTCCGGTCTCAAGGACTGTTCTGTCCGGTCTCTACGACCAGACTCCCCCTAGGCACTGTTTCCAGTGCCACTGACTAGACTATATGATCTAAAGACCGGACCGTACGGTCACTTCCAGAATTTGCTGAGTCAAGGACTTTCTCTATTTTCCAAGTGCCCTCGCTAAACACACAACCAAACACTGCACTTGGAATATAGAGGGAACTCTCAAACACTCATTTTCAAATAGTGGCACTCTATGGCCTCATAGTTTTCGCAAATGCCAAATGAAGGATTGAGCGAATAAGAACCAAGGCAAATAAGAACCAAAGGGGTATGTATGAGCCTTAGTCCATGAACCGCGCGAGTAGATTTAGCCTCAGAGTTCATAAGAGCTTGCTCAATGGGCATGAAGCACAATCCTTTCCTTTGGTCACATTTACAGAGATGTAATCTCATATAGAGCATGAGGCACAAGTATCTCCAAATGTGACAAGCCTCCTTTGTGTTTCCTATATGATGCATGCAACAAGCAATTTACATATGCAATGAAAGTAAACATGCCATGTGAATGCAAGCAATATTAAGAACAAGACACAAAGGAAACCTAACAATGTCAAGTTTGATCCCCTCCCAAGCTTACTTACTATAATCCATGCCCTTGCCTTGAGAGAAATCAAACAACCATCTCAAGCACTCCCCCTTGCTTATAGCTATCTTGGATAGGTTAGACATTGGCTAATTTTTATGTGTTTTTCTTTTAGTTATTTACACATGCATGGATGCAAAGCATACTAGTCACAAAGGAGTCCTAAATACCATGCAATGCAAGAGAAAGAAAAACACACTACGACTACTAAGAACATACACGGTTACCTCCCTCATGAGTATATAGGTCGTTGAGGTCCATGTCACTTGCGGTGGACTTCACATGATCTTCATGAAAGCACTCGGTCCACCACCACCACCATCTAGGTCTTGTTCTTGGGCACCCACTTATACGTAGCCAATCTCTCAAGATCTATAATGTACTTAGGCACCCATATGCTCTTGACCTTCCTCTTCTTGTTTGGTGGTCCCAAAGCCTTAGCTTTCACCTTGCCATCCTTGTTCCTAAAAAGCTTGAAATGTGTGTTCTCATGGAACAAGTTAGCATTAGGCAAAACAATGGAATTTCTCACCATGGGACAATCCTTGGTGGTGTGGCCATCCTTGCAACACCTCTCGCAATAGTTGTCGTTGGCGAGGAGGGGTTTGATCCATGCGGGGATGGAATCACTCGTCCATATGATGTTGATGGCGGCGGGATATGAGCCAAGTCCACGGTGGGAGACATTGTTCACAAGGTTCCTCCCAAGGATCTCCTTGTGGATGGCTCTACCTCGTGTGAGCCTCTCAAAGCCGTCCATCACCATCTTCCTCTCTTCCTTGAGCTTGTGATATTCTTTCAAAACAAGTAGCTCGAGAGAAGAAATCTCAACCGAGGTGGTTAGTTCATCACACATAGTAGAAGCATCATTCTTAGATGAAGTAGAGGAGGAAGAGGCAAGGTTCTCAACATTGATGGCCTCATAAGTGATCTCAAGGGCCTTGTACTTCTCATGAAGCTCTACATGATCACCCTTGAGTTTGTCATAACTCTTGTTTAGGGCCTCATGAGTTGTGACAAGGTCCTTGAGCTCACTCTTAATCTCACCAACATGGTCCTTAGCCAACTTACACTCTTTTCTTACCACCTCGAACATCTGGGACATCTTGATGGCAATGTCGCGGGCTTGCTCAAGCATGCTCCACAATTTGGCACACGTATGCTCCTCATCATCGCTATCATCGCTGCTCTCATCCTCACTCTCCTCAAGTTGGCTCGTGGCCATGAGGCACGTGGGAGGTGGAGGAAGAGCTCGTGGAGGTGTAGTCTTGATCATGGCTAGACCGGCCACTTCTTCATCACTTGAGGAAGAGGACTCATCACTTGAATTGTCGCTTGTCCACTCTCCAACAAGTGCCTTACGACAGAACTTCTTCTTGTAGTCTTGAGCTTTGCCTTGCCTTTGCTCTTGTCTTTGTTGAAGTATCTCTTCTTCTTGTGCTTGGCCTTGGGATCTTCTTCTTCTTCTTCACTTGAATCTTGTGACTTGAATGCTTCTTTCTTGGGCTTTGGGCACTCTCGGACAAAGTGATTCTTTGAGCCACATCTGAAGCACTTGCCTCTTGACTTAGAAACAAACTTGTTCTTGAAGTTCTTCATCTTTCTCATGAGAAGAGCCAAGTCTTCGGTCAAGTCACCCTCATCATCATCTTCTTCATCATCATCCTCAATGATCACCTTCTTCTTGTTCTTCTTTCTCTTGCTAGATTCTTACTTGTCAGCCGGTAGAGCAAGATTGGATGGTTGAGGATCATCCAACCCCAATTGATAGCTCTCGAAGGCGGTGATCTTGCCAACCGCTTCCTTCATGGTCTTGGTCTTGAGGTCACCTTGCAAGATGAAGGTGATGATGGACTCATACTTGGGGTCTTTGAATAGCCTCAAGAATCTTCTTATCACCTCGACATGCTTCATCTTGAAATCATCCCCAAGTGCATTGATCTCCTCCACAAGTACATGAAAATGAGAATAAACAGTGTTAGCTCTCTCATGTGGCAATCTAGTGAAGTGATCATACTTGTTCTTCAACACATAGTATCTTTCCTCGTTGACATCACTCGTGCCCTCATAGAGCCCCTGAGTCTCAGTCCAGATACCATGTGCTGTAGTACTAGCATCTAGCTGATCAAAAACATCCTTAGAAATGCAACCAAACAAAGCATTCTTGGCCTTAGCATTACACTTAATGTAGTCAGGCTCAAGTAGGTTCCCATTCGCATCGGACTCGTGAGTGACCGATCATATCTCTGGATCAAGGGACTGAAGATAGGCTTGCATGCGAGCCTTCCAATAAGCATAGTCCTTACCATTGAATATGGGAACACTCCCCGCCGGTCCCGGCATCCTTACTCAAGGCGGTGAAGCCTCCAAGATGAGCACTTGGCTCTGATACCACTTGTAAGGACTGAAGGCGTACCAAGAGGGGGGGGGGGTGAATCGGTAAGCCGCTCATGAATCCAAATACTTCAATTTTGCTACTCAAGTCTAACAAGATAAGGAAACCTAAACAATTCTATTAGGCCAAGACCCTACACATGCTAGTGTTCATGATAAGATAAAATGCGGAAGCCAATCACACTAGCCTATGCAAGCCACAAGTCACCCTACTCACTAGAGCACACAAGTACGGAATAATAAAGAGAGGATCAAGGAATGCTCCTGATTTTTTCTCGAGGTCTCGGAAGGATGACGCCTTCCCCTAATCCTTGTTGGACCACTCCCGCCGGAGTCCCGGTCCCTCCCACCACCATGTGAAGTTCTCACCCACGAGCCTACAATCACTCCTCGAGTGAAAACATGGTGTGCGTCGCCGTTGCACAAAGCACAAGCTCGCCTCCCTCGAGAACTTGCGGGACTCCCCAAGCCGGCACGGGCGCTCACTAGCGATGCCCCTTCCAATGACGGGCTTAAACCGTGTACAAACGTGTGACGGCCTTCACAACCGATCATGATAGGCTCGATCACCGACACCTAACCGGTCTAGGTCTCACCATAGACCAAGAGTAACAATCTAGATCACACCCTCAAGGACACCCTAGCCTTAGATGTGCAAGATGCTCAAGCTACTCTTCTCTAGCACTCTCAAGATATGCAATATCTTCTCCTAGTGCTCTCCTCTTTTCCTCTTGGACCTTACTAAATGCTCTCAGGTATTCCAATGGCCAAGAGTGGTCTCCAAGACCCCAGTAACAAAGTTATATAGGCTCCCAACCTCAAAGTAGTCGTTGCTCCATGAAATTGCATTTCTGGACTGCCTGATTGGACTGTCCGGTCACTCTGGTAATGGCTCTCCCAGCCGTTGGCTCCCCTGTCCAGGCCAGATCCTGTACTAACCAGACTGTCCGGTCACTGGACCGGACCGTCCGGTCCACTTTCTCTCTCCATTCCAGGAAGGTCCGCAAACTGCATCCTTTCTGCCATTCCTGTACTCCTACTGACCGGACTGTCCGGTCAGCAGACCGGACCATCCGGTCTGTATGGAGTCTCCTGTTGACAGAGTCCTGCTCCGTGCGCTAGGTCTTGGAAAACTCCCCGTAGTGACCGTACAGTTCGGTCTCCATTGACCCCTCTGTCTGGTCTCTATGTCCAGAAGCTGAAACTTGTCATCCTCGCTTGACTTGGTTTTCCAGCTTCTCTGAACAGATCCTTAGCTTCACCATTGTCACCTAGTGCCTATGATTTCACTGAGCAACCTTACACATCATCGACTAAACATGACCTAAGAGAATGACCTAGACCCCCTTGATAGTCTGGTTTTTCCTGTGGACTCAAAGCCCTAACAACTACTCAAGTGTTCCAACCACTTGCACCATAGCTTGTTCTCTGCTTTGATCCATCTCTATCAACCCTTGGACTCCATCAAGTTCACAAACCTCCATGCTTGTGGTCATTGTCATCAATCGCCAAGGACACCATCATCCATATGGTTTGCAATAGAGTTAAGAGATGATTCCTACAAAGACAACACTCGTGTAGATGTTAGCCCACAATTTCATAGTTGTCATCTATCACCAAAACATCCATACCACGGGGATCCAATTATCAATGGTCATGAAGCTTACAACAATCATACCTGTTCTTCAAAATCAACTCATGCCGCCTTCGTCGCCCATTTGGGAACCGCATGGGTACCTGCGCCAATCAGCGCAGTACAGCGCCGAACGGCGCAAGTCCCTTGCATCTCGTCTTTTAATCCAGTGCTGATTCTGATGCCTCGTGTTCATCTCTTTCACCTAATTTTCCACTTTTCCCAATGTTCCTGTAGCATTGACATACATAGCGGGGCACATCTGGTGTCCGCGCCGAACAGCGTTGACGCGCCGATCGGCGCAACATCGATTCTTGCTCCCGGCCCCTCGCTTCTTCGCTAGATGTTACTCTTCATCCTTTCATACGTTATTTAGCAACCATTTTGCATACAAAAATTAATTCAAAAAGATTTTAATTACCTTGATAATAGCTCTGTCTTTGAAAATTACTATGCTGGTTGATTCTTAGCACTCCTTCAATTCTAGGCATCGCCAGCCTTCTGTCCTGACCTGGGTAATAATGTGCCGACTGGTGCAAGCACTGTTCCTTCCTGTTTTTGATCCTTTTTTTTGTTTTATACCTGCATTGTTACTCTTACAGTATGTATATACACAGTTTTGCACAAATAAATAGAAAATACAAGAGCACACAAGAATTAAGCACACACTATTTCTATTTCTTTTATTCGGGAGATTGTTTTTATTATAAGCAAGCAAGTTAAAAACACCGGATTGCCCTCCCGACCAGTACTAATTAACTAGATGAAACGGGTTGCCCTCCCGCAAGCACTAAACAACTTCTAAATCCCCTCGGTCGTTGGGTTGCCTCCCAAGAGCACTCTAGTTATTTAGAGGTCAAAGAGCTTGACCTCCCCACAAATAATCAATCCTTAGTGTCACGGTGCGGGATGTGGGGCCGCGACACTACAAGGTTCTCTTATCTCCATGGCTCATATAGCTTGGACGACCTATCCATACATCCCCTCCAGTTACTCTCGATGCCATGTTGCCACGGTGTCTTGTATCTCTTCACTTCATCCACAATACGACACTCTTCTACCTTCGGGTGAAATTTGAAAGAGTAGAGAGTCCCACATATATTGAAGCTTATCTCACCACTCCCAACATCAATACTTGCTTTTGCTGTCCTCAAGAAGGGTCTGCCTAAGATCAACGGGGTCCTCATCCTCTTATCTATACCAAGCACAATAAAATCAACATGGATGATGTGATCTCCAATTTGAACAGGCACATCCTCAGCAATTCCATCAGGGAAGCGTACCAATTGATTGGCTAACTCCAAACACATACCTATAGGCTCCAATTCAGGCAAATTGAGACTTGTGAATATATGATCGGGCATAACACTTATGCTTGCTCCAAGATCGCACAAGCACCTATCACATATCCTTGTTCCAATCATGCATTTGATGCTTGGTGATCTAGGGTCGGGTTTCTTCTCAAGTGCAATAACATTGATTGCTGCCTTAAGCTCCTTAGTAACCTTCACAACCTCCTCAGAAGCTGGAGACTTCTTGTTTTACATCATGTCCTTGATGAACTTGGCGTAGGTGGGTAGTTGAATAGCATCAACAAAAGGGACATTGATGTAAAGCTTCTTCATAATATCGACAAACTTTGCAAATTGCTCATCGTGTTGTCGTGCTCTTTCTGTCTTCGTCAGCAGTTGAGTATCTAGGAACGTGGCAGGGCCATGCTCCTCTGTCTCCATGTTCATTTTCAGACCAGAGAGGTCAACATCCTCCTCGCGCCGATCGGCGCTTTCAGGGAGCCGGTCAGGCTTCTTTGCTCCCGCAGGGTGCTCTGGATCTTCTGCTTGTTTTCCTAACCTCGTAGCTATTGCCTTCAATTGCTCTACAGACTTTGTATTGCGAGGAATAGCCCCTTTGTTGCCCTGAATAGCTTGCGATAACTGTCCTATCTGTTGCTCCATAATCTTGGTATGCTTCAAAATCTGCTCATTAGAGCTCCCAATTTCTAGCACCTTGTCATTAATTCCCTCAAGTACATGATCAATCTCCTTGAATTTAGCTTGATTGTCCTTGTTGATCTTCTCTTGAGCTTGGAAGAACTCGTGACATTGGAGACGAAGTGAGATAGAATTTAGCATGGACGAACTAGGAGAGAAAGAACTCCTTTCCTGCTGATATTGGTGCTTCCATCCACTATTGTTCATATATTCTAGCATCTTCATCTCTTCAGGGCAATCTTTCTACACATGACCAAATTCTCCACACTCGTCACAAGTGGACCGTGATTCCGCTAGCTTGAGTGACTCTTCCTTAGGGATACAAAGATTATTGTTACAACCCTACTCTGAAAAGTAGAGTGTGTCACACAAGATTGTCTCGGGAGATGATTAATGAAGTAACCATACCCAGCATTCACAATGAACATTCATCATTTACAAAGTTACATTACTGAATGCATAATATTACAAGTTCGAGAGTTTCAGCTGAAGCAAGTTCAGATTACAATACAATACATATGTCCTTAGTTCATATTACATAAATGAGCGGAAGCGATAAAACGACAAAACATGACGGTCATTCCCTAGGTGAACCATGCCAGCCCTATGGCGATGGCTCACTCACCACGGTTAGGAGAGCTAGGGACCCATTCAATGGTCCAATTCTGAGGCTCCTCACCTTCCCACACAACCTTGTTACAACAATCGCAATATGTGGCTTGAGGGAAACCTAAAAAAAACATCATCACAAAGCCTGAGTATCTAACATACTCCGCAAGACTTACCCGTCAAAGGTTTACTAAAACCGACTCCTAGTATGCAGGGGGCTGACCGGGTTTATTTGATAATTGCATAAAAGCTCCTATTAGTTCTATGGTGCACTTTCATTTCCTTAATCAAGATTTTACTTTGCTTATTGCAGAAAACAGCTGCAGTGAGTCTATCTAGCTGCTAAGACTTGAACATAAGTAAAGAGCAATACATCATAGCAATATGTAGCCGTAGCATAAGTAAATTTCAGAAACATAACCACCACTTTACTACTTAACATATTATTGCCGCTGCTCGAACAAGAGGTACTCATAACCGTGAGGGACGGCAATTCGAATTGATTTACATCCTGTCGGGAAAACCCAAATACACGACATATGCATCACTTAAGAACACGTATGGCCACCGTTCACAAGATTGCTATAAAGTCAATCCGGGCCCATCGATCCCGAGTACACGTCCTCCCCGTGATATAGTACTTCGTATCCGAGGCTTAACCCATGCACTCTCCAGCGGCCCTCAAACCCGTGCAACCACCGTGCTATTCACATCACCTCTGAATCGATGAGTATGGCCGTCCAACAATACGGCGCCCAAGCTACAAGGTTTACCAATTCCCATATTAAAAGTATGTACTTGGTACTGTTCAATACTTGTCCGTGGAGTTGCAATGATAGATACTCCATTTTATCAAGTTCATTAATCAAGTGAACCATAGTTGAATCTATAACCTATCGTTGACTCCACTAGTTTAAGCATAGCATTCGCTAACAGAATAGCTTACTAACATAAACTAATTATAGGTCATTGCTGGAGTATGCAAGTGGCTTTCATCCAAGTCCTACACGTAATGCACAACACAATATTCCTAACTTGTGACAAAGTATAAAGGACTCGAAAATTAATTGGGTATGCACCGGGGCTTGCCTTGGGAGTGATCGTAGTTAGTGTCATCACCAAAGTTTACTTCAGATCCCGGCTGTTCTGGTGTGATCTCCTCGACCTTGATCCCTATATGAAATGAATCATGCATAAATACGAAGGAATACACAAGGGTCCATGGAGTTCCTTAACTAAAAATGGAATGAATGGCATGATGATTCATGGCACTTCCTCAACAAATAAAGTTAATGAACTAATACTCATGCATGAATGTGTATGCATACATATGTATGACATGGCAATCACTGAATTTGAAGGGGACAAACTTCTAATTAGGAGAACACAGTTTTCAATCATCGAAAGCCTAGTGTATGTCTACTCTAAACATGAGCATAGCATAGATGAGAATCACATGGCATTACATTATGATGGTGACATGGAAACGTAGTGCTGGTCCTATACTTTAAAAAGTTTGTTTTTAAGCAAAGTATCTAAAGTGACTACTATGCAATTGGCCATCATAAGATATGAGGTTAACAAAGTTGATCTAGATAGAATAGCTCTAGGTGCATGTATATATAATTAATTAGGAAACATGAGCATGTAGATGGAAATGAGAATTTCTACTGCAATTTTAAGATGAATTATTCTACATGAATTTTCCATAGGTAAACTTATTCTTACTTGTAACTAAATGCACAAAGGCAGTATTCATATGGAAAAATTCCTAAGCTAACTATCAAGTGACCAATTCGACAGCAAAAAGTAAACTTAAGTTGCTTCAAATTTTACATGGAATTTTATAGGAGTGTACAAGTGCATAAGGAACAGGAATACCAAATTTCATAAATAAATTCCTAGCCAATAATTTATATAAATTCAATTATGGAAAATGAAGATTATGCAATAATACTAAAAATATGCATATAAATGGAAATGTGCTTTTGCAGAAAGTTTAGGGATGCCACGAAATGGTTACTGAGCAAGTTTCATGAATTTACCACTTATATTTATTTACTTATGAATTTATTAAGCTAATTAGGGTTGTAACTTTAGAGGATTAAAAATTAATTCACTGCATAACCTTGGACTTCAACTTATTTTTCTGGTAGAGGGGGATTTTAGGAGTCGAACAAAATTTATTTCATGATTTTTGGACTTATATTTCTCGAGTTATTGAATTTCAAAGTTTGAGCTGAAGTTCACTATTAATTACAAAATTGCCACTGGCAGAGATTTGAATCGATGCGCGCTCGCACGCGCACACGGCTGTGCTCGCCGGAGCACGGCCGAGGCTCGCCGGAGTGCTCACCGTGGCACGTTGCTGTGGGGGAGATCACTCGGGACCGACACCGATCGGCCGTGCACTCGACGACGAGCAACCCTAATGGGTTGTCGATCGACGGCGGTGACCGGAGCGGTCCGCAGATGACCGGCGTCGAGGAAGAAGGCGACGGGATGCCCAGAGGGACGTTCTCGTCGGCGAGGGTGGAGGATTCCGGCGCGGCGGTGCTCCGTTCTTCCCAAAATTCGGCAAGTTCTCTGCAGGAGGGAGGGAAAGGGTTAGGGGGCTGCGAGAGGGTTCCCTGGCGTGCCGATTTGAGGAGAAAACCGGAGAGGAGGAGTTGCCTTGATGGAGCTAAGCGTTGCGGCGGCTACGGCGGTCTGGAGCAAGGGTTCAGGGCTTGATTCCACCGGGGAGAGAGGGAGAAAGGGTGGCGGTGCTTGGGGGTGCTCTGGAGGGTGCGAGAGTGGTTTGCGAGTAGGGAGAGCGAGAGGAATGAGGACCAAGTGAGCTGCTGCACCCTTTTTGCAGATTGGCGGGAGAGAGCAGTGAAAGGGAGCAGAGGAGAGCAGAGAGAGGGAGAGTGAGCTATCGGCCAGAGGATGGTCATCGGCGGGAAGGGGCTTCAATTTTGGCCGATGGCACAGGGGAGGGAGCTGGCGGTGCAGTGGGTGGAATGGGGCGATAGTGTTCGACGGTGCCGCAGCGATCGGGTACTCCTCGGTGTCGATCGGGTGTTGGCCAGGAAGAGAAAGGAGAAACTTGACCCTTGATTTTGAATAGGAATCGGGTTTTGCGAGAATTGGCCAGGTTCCAGTGCTCTAAACCTCATGCCAATTTTTGTGTATGCCCAGGGAATCATTTGCTCCAACTTTTCTTTTGGTTGCGTGAGCTAAATCGGCTTAGATTAATTTTGAAAATTCCAGGACAAAAATGCTCTTCTTTGACTTTAGGGGAATTTTTAAGGGTATTAAATGATTACCAAAACTTCTGGTAAAATTCACAAAATTCTCTTTTGATGTGTCCACTCAGAATATGCAAAAACATTGGTGCACTTCCATGGGTTTTTGTAATGTTTGAGAATGGCCCTCATTTGGATATTCTGGATTTAATTGATTAATTTTCTCCCGTTATTCTTTGGCACCTTGATTAATTATATTTTCAATTAGCCCTTAATTAACATTGGGTTTAGTTAAATTCCATTTTGTGACATGGGATGTCACAATTATTGTCCAACCTCCTTTGAATAGCATCGACGCAATCTATAATCAAGTCTTCATGAGTCATATCAATCACACTCTTCGCCAATCCTTTTGAAGGTTGCAAATTCCTTGAACTTCTCTCACTATCCCACGATTGATTTTCAACTAGCAACTTGATCAAATCCTAGCTTGGGTGGGAGTTTTTGACATGAATGAACCTGCAGCTGAAGCATCCAAGTGTTGATGAGATGGTTGATTCAATCCTGTGTAGAACCTCTCAACAACTTCTCCAACTGTCAGACCATGATGAGGGCATGCATCCTGGTACTCATTGTATCTCTCCCATGCTTCTCCAGTGCTCTCATCAACATTCTATGTAAATCCAAGAATCTTATTCTTCATAGCTTGAGTCTTACCAGGGGGAAGTACTTGGCCAAGAATTAAGCTGCTAGTGTGTTCCACATTGTCTTTACTGGGTTTTCCAATCCATTGTACCATTGCTTAGGGCGTCCAACTAGAGAGAAGGGGAATAGCCGCACACGTGCTTGGTTTCCGTCCAATCCCGCTATCTTGAATGTACTGCAAACCTCATTGAAGTGTTGCAAGTGATGATTGGGATCTTCTGAACCTGTGAATGGTTGTTGCGCTACTATTCTAACATATCTCTCCAATTGATACAGAAGTTGATTTTGAGCTTCTTGGAAATCTATCTTGACAACATTAGCCAATTAAGGCTTGAGACGATTAACCATAGGTAACTTTGCCATCTCCTCTTCTTCTTGATCTTGAACTGTGGCTTCTACTACGAATAATGCTCGAGGTGTGACGTGAACTGCTTCTCTAGCTAAATCTCCAAGTGACTTGCTTCTTTTCTCCTCTGTTCTCTTCTTGCGAAAGAGTCTTTCTGGATCATCGATGTAATTAGAGGGTTTGTTTGACTTAGGACCGTCCATACCTGTTAGTTTCACTTAAGAAAATATATGTACTAAAGAGACAAGTAAAGCACAATGACTAAACACTAATACATCAAACAACGTTTAAAAACCTGCTATGGTCCCCGGCAATTGCGCCAGAAAAGCGTAAGCTTGTTGGTCATAATTATGCACCCACTTATATACCGCAAGAGGATGGTGTACGATTGTAGCACTTTTTCCCTTGAATTGAGTATTCCAAGGTTTATCGAATCCGCTGGGACCTTAGGGATAATTAAACAAAGTTAAGAGTAAAAGATCTAATCAAAGCTACTGTCGAATTCAGGTTGCATGAGGGAAGGCTGGCCAGCGCAAAGGTGTGCCTGACAGCAAATCTGTCGTTGCACCGCTCGGCGCAGGTGTTGAGCCGATCGGCACACTGGTGGATCTAAGCCAAAGTGCGTCAGATACCTTGTAAGCCTAAGCTGTCTAGTGAGATCGTAACCAGAAAAGTCTAATCAAATAGCATCATAATGGATAATTTCATGGATCAGTGAAAACCTATAATGAATAAGACCACCCTGCTTTTCGAGCGGCTCCCGATTTATCACTGTCGAGAGGAAACCCTTAATCATGCGAGTATCTTACCCTATTCAACTATCCAATAGTAGTACACAGGCTTAGTGCTGTCACCGCTAAACCACACTACTAGCATCATCAAGAAACCATAATCAATACAATGTCCAAAATACTATCCTAATCACCACGATCAAGATAATATCTACTTACTTAGCCTAGAATTAAGCAATTGGAATAAGCACATGCATGATTATAGAATCAAGATAGACAAATCACCAAAACCATCATCAACATATTCAATCATCCTTGTGATACATAGAGTAAGATTTATCCCCGTCGAGATGGCCTACCTTGATGGATCAACTCTTAACACCAATGGTTCTTGAAACTCAAATAGAGATCTATTCTAACGGGGCAAGCCCCGGTGGCTCTAACTCACGGATCTGTTGTCCCTCTATCGCCTCTGCCTCCTTCTCTGTCGAGACCAGGGTTTACAAGTATTTATAGAGGTTATACTCGTAGAGGACTCAGTTTCTAGCAAATAAGGCGGTTGTGCCGATTGGTGCAGGATTGCGCCGATCAGCGCAAGCCGTGTCTTCTCTTGTTTCTCCTCCGAGTCGGTTCTTCTGCTTTCAACAGCTGCCATGTGGGCCTTTTCCTTCGAGATAAAGTCTTATACTACACGTCGAGATCTTGAAATTCCATTAATTTTTTAGGCAAATATCTTCAAGTGTCTTGGGCAGATAAACTTCCATAAACATGTGGAATGGGCCTCGGTCACTTCTATGGGCCAAAACACCCTTGCGTCGACCGGTTCATGGACTGCACCGATCGGTGCACTGGGCTTCTTCAGTGCTTTTTGTCAGTTCTAGATTCCTGTCCTCTCCAGCATCACTTTAATCGCCAATTTTACCTGTTTCTGCAATAAAGCTCCAAAACATCGCATATACAAATATATAGGCAATATCATAGGTAAATGACCTAAATTAGTATCAATTATGCTCTAATTGGGGTAATATTCATGTATAAAAGTGGCACTTAGGGAGTGCCAACAGTAAGCTGCTCACGAAACCAACTGCCTTCAATTCACACTACTTGAGTCTAACAAGTGTTGCAACCTAAATAATTCTAGTAGGCTAAGACCCTACACATGCTAGTGTTCATGATAAAAGCAAGCGCGGAAGCCAAACACACTAGCCTATGCAAGCTAGAATTCAACCTAGTTACTAGAGCACACAATTGCGGAATAGTAAAGAGAGGGTCAAGGAATGCTCATGTTTTTTTTCCAAGGTCTTGGAAGGATGGCGCCTTCCCCTACTCTTCGTTGGACCACTCCCACCAGAGTTCCGGTCCCTCCCGCCACCAAGTGGAGTTCTCGCTCATGAGCCCACAAACACTCTGAGAGTGAAGACACGGTGTGTGTCACAGTTGCTACCAAAGCACAAGCTCGCCTCCCTTGAGAACTTGCCGGACTCCCTGAGCTGACACAGGCACTCACTATTGATGCCCCTTTGACCGGCGGGCTCAACCGGTGTACAAACGTGTGACGACCTTCACAACCAATCACAATAGGCTCGATCACCGACACCTAACCCATCTAGGTCTCACCATAGACCAAGAGTAACAACCTAGATCATATCCTCAAGGACACCCTAGCCTTAGATGTGCAAGATCGCTCCTTGTTACTCTCACAAGCACTCTCAAGATATGCAATATGTCCTCCTAGTGCTCTCCTCTTTTCCTCTTGGACCTTACCAAATGCTCTCAGGTATTCCACTGGCCAAGAGAGGTCACAAAGACCCCAGCAAGAAAGTTATATGGGCTCCCAACCTCAAACTAGCCATTGCTCCAAAAAATTAGCTTTCTGGGCCTACTGACTGTACAGTTCGGTCACTACCTGACCGGACCATCCGGTCACTACAACTCGAGCTCCAACGGCTCTGATCCCTCTGCTGACTTCTGCTGACCAGACCGTACGATCAGCTGACCAGACCATCCGGTCCGTTTCTCTCTTCAGTCCAGAAACATTTCAGCGCTGGCTTCCTCTCTGCCCTGTGCAAGTCGTACTGACCGGACCGTCCAGTTTGTATAGACTCTAGAATAGACAGATTCCTTGCTGAGTCACTGTAGCCTCCGGATAAAACTTCTAAGTGTCCTTATAGTCCGGTCACCACTGACCCCTCTGTCTGGTCACTTCATCCTGAAGCTAAAACTCCTCATCCTCGCTTGACTTTGTTTCCCGGCTTCTCCGAACAACTCCTTGACTTCTCCACTATCTACTAGTGCCTGTGATTTCACCAAGCAACCTTGCACATCACCGACTAGACATGGCCTAAGAGAATGACCTTGACCCCCTTAATAGTCTGGTTTTTCCTATGGACTCAAAACCCTAACAACTAGGCAAGTGTACCCAATACTTGCACCATAGCTTGTCCTTAGCCTTGATCCATCTTCATCAACCCTTGGACTCCATAAAGCTCATCAAGCCTCCATGCTTGTGGTCTTGTCATCAATCTCCAAGGCTGATGTGAACAAGGGTTCCCGATCTTCTGAAAGGTTCTGGATACGTTGATTTGGTCGGAGGCGACACACAATTCGATTCGGCTTCAGAACAGCATGTTCTAAACCCTGCAATCGCAGCACAATGTCTCCTCTGGTTATAAACCATTCTAAAATGATTGACCTCGCCGAGAAGGCTAATCCCTGCATGTGAATCAGAACACAAGCAAAAACAAAGAAGAATGCAACACAATTGGAGATGTATTATGAATCTCACGAAGTTGGGGTCTCACAAATCGTGATAACGGTGAAACTATTATGAACAGAATAATCTAAGCAAAACCTGAACCCTAATGGTGTGCTGGCGGCTGTATATGAAGACCCTAGGGTCATGCAAGACCCTCTGGATGCGCCCCTAATTAGGCTCAACTAGATACAAAGTCCAAAGGCAAAAAACAGGCGACGCAGCACCGAAATAGATTCTGGACCCTCTCTTGTTTTGATGATTCCCGATTAGTCCGGATGAATTTTGACATGAGATTGGCGGCATTGGTAATGTCTTCTTCTTATCTTTTCGTGCATATGTAGAACATCCAAATCCGGGTCCGCATGCATCCTGGGCATCCATTTTAGTGCAGACTGGTCCTGGGCCCCGAAACAGACTCGAAGTCGGTTTAGGTTGGGCGTCCACCTTGGCTTCCACGTCCTTTCTGGTCCTCCACGTCTCCAAGTCCTTCTCCCATCATCTCCTGATCCTCTCCATGGTTCCTAATTACAATATAATCATGAGGTAGCAAACCATTCTCAAAAGTGACATATGATGAAGAACGTAGGAACGAGCTCACCTCTAAATTTAGTCGTCGTGCACGAGCTGTAGTCATTGGACCTTGCAAGTACAGAATTGGAGGAGTGTTGCATGTATCCTTAGGAGTGATGTCCTCATCATCCTCCCCCTCTTGAAGTGGAGTCGTCCTCGACTCAAGCTTGTCCTCTTCGCCCAAGTATGGTTTCAAATTTGAAATGTTAAAAGTAGGACTAACCCCGAACTCGGAAGGCAACTCATGTTTGTATGCATTATCATTAATCTTCTCAATTATTTTGAAAGGACCATCAGCTCTAGGCATTAATTTAGACTTTCTCAAATCTGGAAATCTATCCTTTCTCAAGTGTAGCCATACTAAATCTCCTACATCAAGTTTTGCTTCTTTTCTACCTTTACTACCAGCAATTTTATACTTGTCATTCATCTTTTCAATGCTAAGTCTAGTGGTCTCATGCATTTGCAAAATAAATTCAGCACGCTCCTTAGCATCAACACGAACTCTCTCATGAATAGGTAGAGGAAGTATATCAAGTGGATCAAAACCATACACTACCTTGAAGGGACTTACCTTGGTAGTAGAATGTGTTTCCCGATTATATGCAAACTCAACATGACGCAAACATTCTTCCCATTGCTTCAAATTTTTCTTCAAAATAGCTCTCAACATAGTACCCAAAGTGCGGTTCACCACCTCAGTTTGTCCATCAGTTAGTGGGTAACAAGTTGTAGAAAACAGCAACTTTGTACCCAACTTATTCCAAAGCGTCCATCAAAAGTGACTCAAGAATTTTGCATCACGATCTGAAGCAATAGTAGAAGGCATACCGTGCAAACGTACAATTTCTTTGGAAAAGAGGTCAGCAATATAACTAGCATCATCAGTCTTATGACATGGTATAAAGTGTGCCATCTTAGAAAATCTATCCACAACAACAAAAATACTATCACTCCCTCTCTTAGTCCTAGGCAGTCCTAAAACAAAGTCCATAGAAATATCCGCCCAAGGAATAGAAGGAACAGGAAGTGGCATGTATAAACCATGTGGATTCAAGTGAGACTTAGCTTTTTGACATGTAGTATAGTGAGCAACAAAGCGCTCAACATCTTTCCTCATCCTTGGCCAAGAGAAGTGTGTGGCCAAAATATCCTTCGTCTTCTTGGCACCAAAATGACCCATCAATCCACCTCCATGCGCCTCCTGTAACAACAAAAGACGAACGGAACCAACTGGAATGCATAGGCGGTTAGCTCTAAACAAGAATCCATCATTCAACACAAATTTGTTCCATGCACGACCTTCTTTACAATGCAGCAATACATCCCTAAAATCAACATCAGCAGCATATTGTTCTTTAATTGCCTAAAGTCCAAAAATTGTACAATCAAGTTGAGACAACAAAGTATAGCGCCTAGATAAAGCATCAGCGATCACATTATCCTTCCCTTTCTTATGTTTAATAATGTAAGGAAAAGACTCAATAAACTCAACCCATTTAGCATGTCTACGGTTCAAATTACATTGAGAATGAATATACTTAAGTGATTCATGATCAGAATGAATAACAAATTATTTGGGCAACAAATAATGATGCCACATCTCTAAAGAACGTACAAGTGCATACAATTTCTTATCATATGTGGAGTAATTCAGAACAGGCCCAGTAATTTTCTCACTAAAGTATGCAACAGGTTTACTATCTTGCATCAAAACACCACCAATGCCTATACCAATAGCATCACATTCTAGCTCAAAAAACCTATCAAAATTAGGTAATTGTAGCAATGGTGCATGTGTAAGTTTATCCTTCAAAGCATCAAAAGACTCATGATGTAACTTACCCCAAGGGAAATCAACGCCCTTCTTTGTCAACTCATGCAAAGGTGCAGCAATGGTGCTGAAATCTTTGACAATGCGGCGATAGAAACCTGCAAGACCAAGAAAACTCCTCACCTATGTGATAGTTTTTGGTACAGGCCAGCTCTTTGTGGCTTCAATCTTTGCCTCATCCACCTCAATTCCCTGTGGAGCCACAACATAGCCAAGAAAAGAGACTCGATCTGTGCAAAAGGTGCACATCTCATGGTTACCAAATAAACAAGTATCTCATAAAGCATCAAAAACAACATGCAAATGATTCATATGTTCATCTATTGATTTGCTATAAATCAAGATATCATCAAAGTAAACTACCACAAATTTGCCAATGAAAGCTCTTAAAACCTCATTCATCAAGCGCATGAAAGTACTAGGTGCAAGTTAAACGGCGGCATTACTAACCACTCATATAACCCGAATTTGGTTTTGAAAGTTGTTTTCCATTCATCTCCAAGTTTCATTCTAATTTGATGGTAGTTGTTACACCCCAGGTGTCTCACCTTAACTTAGCAATTATGAAGATCACAAATCATGGAAATTATAGCATAAAATGATAGAGCCTATCTATTAATTTAATTTCAGGCAAATAATAACCTGCAACCAAGTTATTGAAGCAATTTAAAAATTTCAATACAACTTATGCTAAATAAATTCATAATCATGTTGGTAATAATAAATTAGAATATTATGAATTTATTGGGCATTTTTCTTATTTGGCAAGACCTTTAATTAATTGATTGATTCTTAATTAACTAATTAATGCATTTAATAAATTCTAAAAATATGTTTATGGAAATTTCAAATAAAATCCACCAGAGTGTTTCCCACCATTTGAATAGTCAGTCCACCAAATTTCACCATTTTAGGAAATCCCTAGCTATTTTATTTTGATTTATTAAAAATTAGCTTTGACCAGGGACTTGGTTGTAAGAAATCTAAAACTCCAGGGGGTGCAGCGCAAAATCCTTTTTCTTCTCCCTCCCGTTGGCGCAGCAGGAGCAGAGCTCCGTTGCCGGCGCACCGCCCGGGCCACCTTCACCCCACCTCGGGACCCTGCGTGCTACAACCACCGTTGACCCCTCTCTGCCTCCGCCCTGTCCCATTCCTCTGCCATCGGTCGCGCGCTCGCCCAACGGCCTCCACTTTCCCTTCCCCTCTCTGCACGCCACAGCCGTGACCGGCAAAACTTCAATTCCGCCGCTCTCGTCGCTCCCACTCTCCCACTCACTCCTTCCCCTCTCCGCAACTTGAAAGCGAGCCACGAGTTCACCAACACACTCTCTCTCACCCTCTGTCTCTGCTCCTTCTCGTTTCACTTTGCCTCTGTTTCTGTTTCTCCTCGCCATTACCGAACCCGAGCTTGAGCTCGCATTCCCACTGTCCTAGCCTCCCTCGAACCTAGCCAGAGCACCAGCAGTTTCGCACACACCTCTTCTCCCTTCCTGGCCCATCGCTGAGCCATCATCCGTCCAAGAAGTGAACCAATTTAGAGAAAAACCGAGAATCCTTCCCGGTCGAGCTCCATTGACGCCAACCTTGATTCTGTCCAAATCGGTGAGCCCCGTTACCCGTTCTTTTCCCTCTCTTGTGCGCACCCGTCTGACTCACTTCCCTGACCCTTTTTGCTCTGTGATTCTTTCACAAGATCGCCAGCATAGCTGCTATTCCCCAGCCGTCGTCTCTGCTCCGGCCAACCGACGTTGCCTCACCGACGAGCACCATCTTCTGCTCCTTTCTGACGTACGCCGACTTGATGCCAAGCTTCCATGAGTCGCCGTGAAGCTGTAGGAGCCGGCCCCGAGTGATTTCCCGCTCGGTAGAAGAGGCGCGACCTCACCGAACATCATCTTTTTGCTGCCTCACGTCGCCGACCATCTTCCGGTGAGAACCACTCCTCGTGAACCCCTCCTCTACCCTCACCGTGATGCGTGCTCCATTTTCCCTCAACCGTGGCGAGCTTTTCCTATGCTTATCCGCCGGCAGTGAGCCCTCCGGCTGCGCGCCGCCCCGCTCCGACGAGCCTACTGGCCATCCTTCTGGCACCGATGTGGCGTCCACGTGTAGTCGACGTGGAGCCGAGGTGTCGCCTACGTGGCCTTTCCTAGAACAGAAAATGACCAGAAATTGCTAGAAATTGTCAATAACTTGGAAAAATCATAGTAAATCCAATATAACTCCTTTGAGCTTCAAACAAATTTTGTTGAACTCATCTTCCAGTATTCTATTATAATAAATTGATAAGTCACCATCTCTATACATGCATTTTTATCAATACATTAAATTGTCCAGACAATGATTAGGTCACCAGATATTCTAGGAACCAAATTTAATTCTGATTTTTGGCATGCTTAATAATTACATAATTATCTATCACCATAATTTTTGGTTTTGAAAAATATGAATTATTTTTTGCTCTGGAATTTATTTAGTGTGGTTACTTAAATTAATTCTAGTAATTAGTTTATAATTAATTGTCCCCTGCCACTTGGCACAAAAATCACTCACACAAGCCTTTGTGCCCAGTAATTCACACAAGTCCAGAAACCGAAGTTTACTTAATTAAATTAAATTAATTGCTCATACCACTATTTTACTTTAATAAATGATAGTGATTAGAGTAATTATATCCAGAGGCTGTAAATTGGTAAAAATACAATTCACCTATGTTCCTGTTCATGATAAATCACTCAAGATCAGAATTGATTGGTTACTATTGCAATTGCTTATTTTTTCTAAAAGACTATAACAACCCTAAATAATTGATTAACACATATAAAATAATGAAACTCTAATTTGTTTCTTTGAAGCATATGGCTTCGAGAACATTGAAGCATATGGCTTCGAGAACATAATAATAATCAACTTTTGAAGACGTTGAGCATCATATCATTGCATTCTATGATATTTTGATAATACCGACAATTCAATTCTATCATATAGGCAACAACAACTCGGAGCAGGAAGAAGAGGATCTACAAAAGGACCATGATCCCCAAGAGCAAGACGTTGTAGTTGCTAGCACTAATATCGATCCAGGCAAGCCCCGGTTTTCATTCACCATTTTATAAAATTGCTAGTTTTCAATATTACTAGTGTCTGTGATTATTGCATTAGGTCATAGGAGTTGATTGGAACCCACTTGCATGATACCCAAATGACTTACGCCACTGTCATTAGAACTTTGTAGTATCGGTACTGTGTCGCTATGCTTAGTAATTGCTAGACCCGTTAGATATCATTACTAAGAAATGAACTTGACCACTGGAACGGGAACCTAAAAAGAAGTTTATTTTACTGTTATGACCGGGCAGGGAAGATGCATGTGTAGGTTTGCAGCAATACATGGGTGTTGACTACGGTAGCCCTACCTTGTCGAACCAAGGACCCGTCCGTGGTCGGCCCCTTGGTCAAGTATTGAACAGTACCGAATACATGCTAGTCTATGGGCACTAGTAAACTAATGTAGCACTGGCGCGGCAATGAGGACGGTACCTAGTATAGTGGTCGTTGACCCTTCTGCTGCTGGAGTGGGTGGTTCATACCATGAAGTACTATTGGCAGAATGGCATGCCCACTCGCTGAGACTGGACCCGGACCAACTTGTTTTTCGTCCTTGCGAAAAGTTGCCATATACGACCTTAACTAGTGCGTGTTTGTCGTGTATCTCGGGTTATCCTAGCTGGTGTAAATCAATTACAATTGCTGTCCCTCGCAGTAATGAGTACCACTTGGTCATTGCGTCGTCACGTAGTTGAACCTGGTATTGGAAATTAACTATGATGTTTATCGTTGATGTTACAATTATTGATTTTATGATGCATTTACTTTATGTATTGCTCCATTATCTTATTATTGCAACTAAAGTTACATTTCTGCTCTACCCAGTTAATTTTGAGAAATAAAACTTGATGGAACTAATAGGTTGCTTAGTGCGAGTCTTTGTAAACGAGCCACCTATTAGAGCTATTGCATGTCTAGACGTCTGACGGGTAAGACTCGTTGTGTAATTAGTACTCAGGCTTTGTGCCCCTGTTGTTTTCAGGTAATGAAGAAGTAGAATTGCCTATAGATGTGCTGCCCTGGGACCTGCAAGTCCCTGAGGGTTGGACTACCCACTGGGAGTCCGACTTCCCGCCGCAGTGATGATGCGTGATGCTAGAGTGATGGTTCTTCGGGCATGAACCATTACTATGCTGTACCTTCGAGCTCGTAGCTTTATCGTAATTGCTTCCACTGTGTTTGAAAACATTATGAAATTTTAATATTCCGCTATACTCTAATGACCAATTAATGTAATATTAAATTTAAATTTGAACCAATGTTGTATTATCAAGTGTCTGCGTTATCAGCACCGTCGGGACCTCAATCCTCCAGGAAGGGGTGCCATAGCTGGTATCAGAGCCGTGGTCCATGATAATACAACAAATAAATCGTACTTTCGAAAACCACGACATTGCGGGTGAGGATACGTTAGTATTGCCCCTATAGATAGTAGGGTGGTGACAAAGCTAACCTGGGTTATGATTGTTTACATTATTGCATTTACGGCTTCTTCAAACGAAGGTACGTGCGTGCTTAACCAACACGCGTGATATCGGTGTCTGTGCTCACAGGCGGATATGAGACACTATTGGCTCGTGACTTATCACGGGGCGATCCTTTTTTCATGGATCGTTACTAGTAGAACTGTGCTTCTTTTTGTAGTTTTTTTTGAATTTGATATATTGTTTCTGCAATGAATCTTCTGCGGGTATGCTCACGCCGTTAGTATAACATTTAGTATGACTTATGTGTTGAGTGCGGGTCGTCACCAATTATCCGTGCCGCTAAGTCTCGGCAAGTTAGGTGTTGTGTTGTGAGGAACGATAGGTTAATAAAATGAAGGTTTTGCATCATGCATCCCATTATAACTAAACTAAAATTTGGTTCTCTCCTTGCTCACCAACCTCTGAATAAAAATTTTCTAAACCTAATAAGTATAAAATTCTGAATAACAAGGTTAACAAGAATCTGTTCTGTTTTTAGCTGCCAACTTCAAAAATTCATAACTAAAGTTCTACTTCGGATTTTTAGGTGTTTAAGTACAATCTGGAAAGCCCTAGAAGCCTATTTTCATCTCCAATAGATTTCACCATCTTCCTAGTTTCCCCCTGTCCAGTAGAGCCAAAACATTAGGCCTATGCCAATCTGAAACCGAATTTGTTTTGAGACCCATTGCCGTATTATTGACCCTTGAGGCTGGAAAATGTTAACAAAAACTTTGTTTATGTATTTTATAGCACTATATATGAAATGCATTGTTACTCATGGAACATTGTACTCACCATTGGGTTTATGTTCCAGATGGGTGACCACGGTTTTGAGGAGCTTTCGCACGGCGGGTGGCGCTACACCATCGGACTCCACCACCGTGGCTTTCCTACACTGTTGTGGGATCTCTTACGCTTGTTGGGCTATGATGAGCAGCCCTCTTACAAGGGCCACGAGGTCCGTCATCACAGCATGACTCTTGCTGAGGTGCACATCAGCGTGCCCACACACCCGCACAACCTTGACATGGCGGGTATGGAGAGCACGGCGACTTGTGGGAGCCTCCGTGAGGGCTTGGAGAGAGTCGCCCACAGGGCTCTCACCCACTTCTGCGGGAGCCACACAACAGCGCTCTCCGGGACTCCGTTTGAGATGATTCCCATCTCGCACTAGGCCAACTCGGTCTGGCAGAGGCGTGTGAGACGCATTGGCCGCGACGACTACCCGACGTACCACGTAGGGTACCACTGTGTGTCCTACTACTCCGAGCACCTCGTCAACTTGGATAAAAGGGCTAGCAGCCACATCAGTGTCATACTGGCTGAGGCAGAGCAGGTCTGGGTTCAGAGGAATGACCTGTAGACATAGGTCGACGTGCAGCAGAGAGAGATTCAGCGGTTGACCGCTTCTCTTGAGGCGAGTGAGACTCGCGTTACTGAGGTGACTGGACAGTGCGACACCCTCGCACAGGAGGTTGACAGACGTGGCGTGAATACGCAGCAGTGCGCCAACCACAACGAGCACCTGCAGCATCAGTTGACGGCTGCACAGCATGAGATGGAGCTTATGGGAGAGGATTTGGAGAACGAGGGCTTGCAACAACAGCTTGAGGCAGCCCTTGAACCACTGGCAGTAACGGAGGTGGAGGACCCGTAGGAGGATATGGACAAGGAGTCTGACATGGACTACAAGGCACCCGCTCGTGGCAGGACCTAGGAGGATGAGGGTAGGATAGCCTAGTCTCGGTAGTCAAGATCAGTGGGTAGGTAACTTTTGTCGAACCACGCGAGGTTGTTGTATTTTGGGGGTTGATGCGTGAGATGTTTTTGTAACTCGAGGGCTACATATTCCAAGTCATGTATGGAAACTATGATGATTTGTGCTATGCATTGGATGTACCATTAATAGCTATTGTTGTTACAACAAAGTTAATCGTACTCATTGACTCAATCAAAGTACTTTCTTTGTAGATGGCTGAAAACAATGAACAACCACCACAAGGTTGGGAAATTACCGATGGCCTGGAGTTCACAGGGATGGTTCACCTGTTTTGTAGAGTTCTCTAGAGATTCAGATATTCCATTCCTCCCACCTATATTGGCAAGGAATTCCAGGAGCACGGAGTCCCCTCATGTATCATCCATGTGGCGGTTCCCGCCAATTACTCCATCATCCCCGCATGGGAATCTTGGACCCTTAGTGTCACCGGGACCGATCTGCCTTCCACCTAGAATGTACCTGCATTCAAGGCACTTACTCGGTTCTGTGAAGACCACAAGCATGATGTGGATGGAACACCCATTGCCTTGCTACCCATTAATGATGTGACAGATTTCGAATGGATGAGGCGTGTGGATTTCATCTTTGATCCAAACCACCGCCATCATGATCCTATGCTGCCCATAATAGAGTATTATGGTCTGTCCACGTTCGCTTTGTGCACAAACTTGTGCCGGCGATTGGATGTGTTCCATTCTGCACTACGACTCTCTGAGGTTGAAAAACAAGCTAAAGATGAAGAAATTGCAGAACTGAACCAGCAAATCCAAGCCAAGAATGAAGAGATGGAAGCAATTCTAGAAGAACGTGACCAAGACTTGCAGGATGCAGCGGATTTTGAGCATGACATGATTAAGGCTCAAGATGACCTGAACGTATTCAAGGCTGCTCACCTTCCTATTGAAGGGAACTAGGATGAGATCTTCATAGAGTATGGAGAACAAGACGATGTGGAGATGGCATCTGCCGGTGTTGATGATGATGAAATGATGGATCTGGAGGAACCAGGAGAACCTATGGAACAGGAAGAACTGGAAGAGCCGGAAAACTTAGGCCAGGAGTAGATGATTCGCTACCCCTGTGTATGGTCATGTAGTATATGTATCCCTAGTGGCGATGGCACATATATGCAAGGAACCGTGTGATGATGTCCTTAACAGCCATGCAGACTGGATTGAATCAGTGAAGATGGATGTCATTCTGAGAATTTACCATACCACTTGCAAATTTACATTTTGTGCATGTGATTTTATGGAATGTTATGAGAACCAACTAATGTGCAACCGTATAAATTGCAGCATGGTGCAAACTCGGAACCAGGAAGATCCGGAGAGCTCTCAGCAAGGAGCGAATGCTGAGCCTTCCTTAGCTAAAGTCCTGGCCGCTGCACTTAACAGGCAGCAAAATGACTCCGAGCTGGTCCGTCGGATGGTCGACATCACGACTCACCTGGCTGGACGTGGAGATAACCACAACAACCGCAACAATCAGCTCTGTCAGAGCACTTACTCAGATTTTCTGGGTACTCACCCACCAACCTTTGAGTGTGCCAGAGAACCGCTGGACGCTGACAATTGGTTGCATCAGATCGAGACTAAGTTCGATCTACTGGAGTGCACTGAACACCAGAAGGTGTTGTTCGCTGCCCAACAACTCCAGGGCTCTACTAGTGCCTGGTGGGCCAATTATGAAGCTTCTCTGCCCGCTGGATGTCGCACTGAGTGGAATGAGTTCAAGGCTGCTTTTCATGCTCATTTCATCCCCGCTGGTCTCATGCAAAGGAAGTTCCAGGAGTTCATGGATCTAAAGCAAGGAGGGAGGAATGTCCTCTAGTATTCTGAGGCTTTCAATCACCTGGCCCAGTATGCTAATGAGTATGTCAATACGGAGGGGAAGAAGAGATACGCGTTCTTACGTGGGATGAATGCCATGCTTAAGAAGCGTCTGACTTGGTAGACGACGGGCACATACAACAACCTGGTCAATGCTGCTATTGTCCAGGAAGGCCTCTGCTACTGCCCCTGCTACCCCACATGCAAAGCATCATCTGATTTACACTTCCCCCACCGGACAGCATTTCCGGGCATCACCGCGGCAGCAGTACCAGCGACCGTATGGTTAGAATTACTCAAGGCCGCCGCAGCAGCAGAACTTCCTACCGTACCCGCAGCAGAACAACCAGTACTGCGCATTGTATCAACAGCAAGAGGGCCAGAATGTTCGCGCTCCACAACCTCCTGACCGTGGAAGCAGCTACCCCTGCTACAATTGTGGTCGTACCAGCCACTTCGCAAAGAACTGCACTGCACCAAGGCGCAACAACAACAACAACGACAACCAGCGCTAGAACAAGAGCAGGAATGTGAATGCACCATCGCGTGGTGCCCAAGTGAACTACACCAATGCGGAAGACATCCCTCAGGGTGAACCCATGCTGACCGGTACGCTCTCGCTCTATCGCCAGCCTGTCCTTGCACTTTTTGAATCTGGTGCTATGCATAATTTCATTACCCAAGCGTGTGTGCAAAAACTTAATCTTCAACCCCAGACTATAGAAAGATGCTACACAATTCGTTCCCCCACTGGGCAAATTAGTGCCAATCAAATACTATGCAAAGCCCCTTTGGAAATAAACAAGAAAATCTACCCCACGGACTTTATCATGCTTAGCCACCAGGGAATTGACTTGATCCTGGGCATGTTCTGGATGAAAACCCATAGAGCCATGCTAGACATCGAGCCCCGTATAGTTAACCTCAACTCCCCTTTGCATGGAGAGGACACACTTTCTCTAAACATCAATTCATCAAAAGCCTTGATTGTCCATCACTTGGAAGGGCAGTCGCTCAAGAACATCCACGTTGTATGCGAGTATCCGGATGTATTCCCCAAAGATATCTCTGGCCTACCACCTGACTGTGAAGTGGAATTTAAGATAGAGCTACAGCCAGGAACTTCTCCGATTTCTCGTCGACCCTACAAGATGGCCCCAAATGAGTTGGCCGAATTGAAAAAGCAGTTGAATGAGTTATTGGAAAAGGGATTCATTCGCCCAAGCACCTCACCTTGGGGCTGCCCTGCTATTTTTGTGAAGAAGAAGGACAAATCTCTGCGACTCGTTGTTTACTATCGACCTCTTAACGAAGTTACCATCAAGAATAAATACCCGTTACAACGAATTGATATCCTTTTCGACCAATTGGTTGGTGCTAAGGTATTTTCAAAAATTGACCTCCGATCGGGTTATCATCAAATCAAAATCAGAGCAGAAGATATTCCGAAAACCGCCTTTTCTACTAGATACGGATTATTCGAGTATCTAGTAATGTCATTCGCATTGACAAACGCCCCAGCTCATTTCATGTATCTCATGAATTCGGTATTCATGCCAGAGTTGGACAAATTTGTGGTAGTATTCATTGATGACATCCTCGTCTATTCTAAGTCCAAGGAAGAGCATGCTGAACATCTTCGCATTGTTCTTCAACGTCTACGAGATCACCAGTTGTATGCAAAATTCAGCAAGTGTGAATTTTGGTTGGATCGTGTGCCATTCCTTGGTCACATAGTCTCTGCAGAAGGAATCTCGGTAGACCCTAGCAAAGTTCAAGACATGCTAGATTGGAAGCCACCAAAAACAGTTCACCAAGTGCGCAGTTTCCTCGGGCTAGCCGGATATTATCGTAGGTTCATACCAAATTTTTCTCGGCTGACGGAACCCATCATGGAGCTGCTGAAAAAGGAGAAAAAGTTTAATTGGAACAGCAATTATGAAGAAGCATTTCAAACGTTGAAGAAATTATTGACAACTGCCCCGGTACTGGCTCAACTCGACATCACCAAGCCATTCGACGTATATTGTGATGCGTCTGGGACAGGACTTGGGTGTGTACTCATGCAAGAAGGTCGTGTCATAGCCTATGCATCTCGATAGTTAAGGAAGCATGAAGAGCACTATCCAACTCATGATTTGGAGCTAGCTGCAGTTGTACTTGCACTAAAAATATGGAGGCATTATTTGCTCGGCAACTTAGTGCACATCTACACAGACCATAAGAGCTTGAAATATATATTCACCCAGACTGATCTAAACATGAGACAACATCGGTGGCTAGAACTGATTAAGGATTATAACCTGGAGATTCATTATCATCCAGGCAAGGATAATGTAGTTGCCGATGCGTTAAGTAGAAAGGTCCACTGCAACAACTTAGAACTGGAAGTTCAAGACCGAATTGACCATGAAACTAATTCAGAACCCAGCCTTCATATTTTACCTATTGTAGTGGTTAGCAACCTAAGTGTGCATTCTACCATCCATGAAGAAATCGTTGCTGCACAGAAAAATGATATTGGTATGAATCATATCAGACAAAACATTAAGGATGGCAAAGCAAAATGCTTCACCCAAGACTCGAACGGTACTCTGTGGTTCAATAACCGTTTAGTAGTACCAAAGGACTTTGAACTTCGACAGAAAATCTTGGATGAAGCACACCACTCCAAATATTCTATCCATCCGGGTAGTAACAAAATGTACCAAGACTTGAAGAATAATTTTTGGTGGACAAGGATGAAGCGAGAAATTGCTCGGTATGTCACGGAATGCGATACGTGTCAGAGGGTTAAGGCTGATCATTTGAAACAGGCCTGATTACTTTAACCACTTAGTATTCCCACTTGGAAATGGGAAAAGATCAACATGGATTATGTTGTGGGTCTCCCTCTCACTTCTCGATAGCATGATTCAATTTGGGTCATTGTGGATAGACTCACCAAATCTGCCCACTTCCTGCCAGTCAATAATAGACAAAATATATGACAATATGCAGAGCTATACATAGTCAGAATTCTATGTCTCCATGGAGTGCCCAAGACCATTGTTACAGATCGTGGCTCGCAGTTTGTTGCTCGTTTTTGGGAACAACTGCATGCATCTTTGGGTACCAAGCTGATCCGGAGTTCTGCTTACCATGCCACCACGGATGGACAAACTGAGCATGTCAACCAAATTTTGGAAGATATGCTTAGAGCAAGTGTCTTAACTCATCGTGGTAATTGGGATATGTATTTGCCTTATGCGGAATTCTCATACAACAACAGTTACCAGGAGAGTCTAAAAGTGTCGCCATTTGAAGCACTCTATGGTCGCAGTTGTAGAACGCCGCTAAACTGGTCTAAATTTGGAGAAAGAGTAACCTTTGGTCCTGACCTTGTCAAGGATGCTGAGGAAAAAGTACGTACCATCCAAGCCAATCATAAAGCCGCTAAATGCCGTCAAGAGAAGCATGCAAACAGACGACACAGACCACTGTACTTCAACAAGGGCGACCACATCTATCTCAAGGTGTCGCCTATGAAGGGTATCCAACGGTTTGGACTCAAAGGAAAGTTAACTCCCCGTTATATTGGACCATTCCAAATTCTGGAACAATGTGGAAACGTGGCCTATAAGCTGGAGTTACCCACCAATCTAACCGGAGTTCATCACACCTTCCACGTCTCCCAGCTTAAGTGATGTCTCAAGCCACCCATCAACCAAATTTTGGAAGAGTATGACCAACACCAACCCGATCTCACGTATTCCGAACAACCCGTGAAGATCCTCGACGAGAAGGAGCGCATGACCCGTAATAGAACCCTCACATTCTACAAAGTTCAATGGAGTAACCACTCAGAAGATGAGTCTACTTGGGGATCGGAAGAGTTTTTGAGAACTCACTACCCGAAGTTTTGGTCGTCATACACAGGTATGCTTTGACCACCGCACTTCCCTCTAGTTTGCCTTGATTCTTAATCTCGGGACAAGATTTCTTTAAGGTGGGAGGGCTGTGACACCCCAGGTGTCTCACCTTAACTTAGCAATTATGAAGATCACAAATCATGGAAATTATAGCATAAAATGATAGAGCCTATCTATTAATTTAATTACAGGCAAATAAATACCCTGCATCCAAGTTATTGAAGCAATTTAAAAATTTCAATACAACTTATGCTAAATAAATTCATAATCATGTTGGTAATAAAAGATTGGAATATTATGAATTTATTGGGCATTTTTCTTGTTTGTCAGGACCTTTAATTAATTAATTGATTCTTAATTAACTAATTAATGCATTTAATAAATTCTAAAAATATGTTTATGGAAATTTCAAATAAAATTCACCAGAGTGTTTCCCACCATTTGAATAGTCAGTCCACCAAATTTCACCATTTTAGGAAATCCCTAGCTATTTTATTTTGATTTATTAAAAATCAGCTTTGACCAGCGACTTGGTTGTAAGAAATCTAAAACTCCAGGAGGTGCAGCGCAAAATCCTTTTTCTTCTCCCTCCCGTTGGCGCAGCAGGAGCAGAGCTCCATCGCCGATGCACCGCCTGGGCCACCTTCACCCCACCTCGGGACCCCACGTGCTACAGCCGCCGTTGACCCCTCTCTGCCTCCGCCCTGTCCCATCCCTCAGCCATCGGCCGCGCGCTCGCCCAACGGCCTCCACTTTCCCTTCCCATCTCTGCACGCCACCGCCGTGACCAGCAAAACTTCAATTCCGCCGCTCTCGTTGCTCCCACTCTCCCACTCACTCCTTCCCCTCTCCGCAACTTGAAAGCGAGCCACGAGTTCAGCAACACACTCTCTCTCGCCCTCTGTCTCTGCTCCTTCTCATTTCTCTTTGCCTCTATTTCTGTTTCTCCCTGCCATTACCGAACCCAAGCTTGAGCTCGCATTCCCACTGTCCTAGCCTCCCTCGAACCTAGCCAGAGCACCAGCAGTTTCACGCACACCTCTTCTCCCTTCCTGGCCCATCGCTCAGCCGTCATCCGTCAAAGAAGTGAACCAATTTGGAGAAAAAATGAGAATCCTTCCCGATCGAGCTCCATTGACGCCAACCTTGATTCCATCCAAATTGGTGAGCCCCGTTACCCATTCTTTTCCCTCTCTTGTGCGTATCTGTCTGACTCACTTCCCTGACCCTTTTTGCTCCGTGATTCTTTCACAAGATCGCCGGCATAGCTGCTATTCCCCAGCCGTCGTCTCTGCTCCGGCCAACCGATGCCGCCTCGCCGACGAGCACCATCTTCCGCTCCTTTCCGACGTACGCCGACTTGATGCCAAGCTTCTCCGAGTCGCCGTGAAGCTGTAGGAGCCGGCCCCGAGTGATTTCTAGCTCGGTAGAAGAGGCGCGACCTCACCGAACAGCATCTTTCCGCCGCCTCACGTCATCGACCAACTTTAGGTGAGAACCACTCCTCGCGATCCTCTCCTCTCCCCTCGTTGTGATGCGCGCTCCATTTTCCCTCAACCACGGCGAGCTTTTCCTATGCTTAGCCACCGGCAGTGAGCCGTCCGGCCGTGCGCCGGCCCGCTTCGACGAGCCTACTGGCCATCCTTCTAGCACCGACGTGGCGTCCACATGTAGTCGACGTGGAGCCGAGGTGTCGCCTACGTGGCCTTTCCCAGAACAAAAAATGACCAGAAATTGCCAGAAATTGTCAATAACTTAGAAAAACCATAGTAAATCGAATATAAATCCTTTGAGCCTCAAACAAATTTTGTTGAACTCATATTCCAATGCTCTATTATAATAAATTGATAAGTCACCATCTCTGTACATGCATTTTTATCAATACATTAAATTGTCCAGACAATGATTAAGTCACTAGATATTCTAGGAACCAAATTTAATTCTGATTTTTGGCATGCTTAATAATTATAAAATTATCTATCACCAAAATTTTTGGTTTAGAAAAATATGAATTATTTTTGTCTCTGGAATTTATTTAGTGTGGTTACTTAAATTAATTCTAGTAATTAGTTTATAATTAATTGGCCCCTACCACTTGGCACAAAAATCACTCACACAAGCCTTTGTGCCCAGTAATTCACACAAGTCCTGAAACCTAAGATTACTTAATTAAATTAAATTAATTGCTCATACCACTATTTTATTTTAATAAATGCTAGTAATTAGAGTAATTATATCTAGAGGCTGTAAATTGGTAAAAATACAATTCACCTATGGCCCTGTTCATGATAAATCACTCACGATCAGAATTGATTGGTTACTATTGCAATTGCTTATTTATTCTAAAAGACTATAACAACCCTAAATAATTGATTAACACACATAAAATAATGAAACTCTAATTTGATTCTTTGAAGCATATGGCTTCGAGATCATTGAAGCATATGGCTTCGAGAACATAATAATAATCAACAATTGAAGACGTTGAGCACCATATCATTGCATTCTACGGTATTTTGATAATACCGACAATTCAATTCTATCATATAGGCAACAACAACCCGGAGCAGGAAGAAGAGGATCTACAGAAGGACCTTGATCCCCAAGAGCAAGACGTTGTAGTTGCTAGCACTAACATCGATCTAGGCAAGCCTCGGTTTTCATTCGCCATTTTATAAAGTTGCTAGTTTTCAATATTACTAGTGTCTGTGATTATTGCATTAGGTCATAGGAGTTCATTGGAACCCACTTGCATGATACCCAAATGACCTACGTCACTATCATTAGAACTTTGGTAGTATCGGTACTGTGTCGCTATGCTTAGTAATTGCTAGACCCGTTAGATATCATTACTAAGAAATGAACTTGACCACTGGAACGGGAACCTAAAAAGAAGTTTATTTTACTGTTATGACCGGACAGGGAAGATGCATGTGTAAGTTTGCAGCAATACATGGGTGTTGATTACGGTAGCCCTGCCTTGTCAAACCTAGGACCCGTCCATGGTCGGCCCTTGGTCAAGTATTGAATAGTACCGAATACATGCTAGTCTATGGGGACTAGTAAATTGATGTAGCACTGGCGCGGCAATGAGGACGGTACCTAGTACAGTGGTCGTTGAGCATTCTGCTGCTGGAGAGGGCGGTTCATACCGTGAAGTACTGTTGGTAGAACGGCATGCCCACTCACTGATACTAGACCCGGACAGGGTTGTTTTTCGTCCGTGCAAAAAGTTGCCATATACGACCTTAACCGGTGCGTATGTGTCATGTATCTCGGGTTATCCTAGCTGGATTAAATCAATTGCAATTGCTTTCCCTCGCAGTAATGAGTACCACTTGGTCATTGTGTCATCACGTAGTTGAACCTGGTATTGGAAATTAACTATGATGTTTATCGTTGATGTTACAATTATTGATTTTATGATGCATTTACTTTATGTATTGCTCTATTATCTTGTTATTGCAACTAAAGTTACATTTTTGCTCTACCTACTTAATTTTGAGAAATAAAACTTGATGGAACTAATAGGTTGCTTAGTGCGAGTCTTTCCAAACGAGCCACCTATTAGAGCCATTGCATGTCTAGACGTCTCACGGGTAAGACTTGCTGAGTAATTAATACTCAGGCTTTGTGCCCCTGTTGTTTTTAGGTCATGAAGAAGTAGAATTGCCTGTAGATGTGCTGCCCAGGTGATGAGGACATCACCATGCTGGATACGCGCATATCATGGCCTTCCCCAAGTTACAAGTTGTCACCGCCTCGGTCGCCGCATTTGTCTCGGATTCAGCCGACACCCCTTAACGGTTTTGATGATATCTCCCACATCCGACGTCCAAACGAGGTGTTCTTTGATGCGTTGGAAAGGGGACAACGACGCCATCGTTTTGCTTCTGGTCCTCGCTCCAGAAGGGTCGTGAGTCATAATATGTGACCATGACAAGGTGCTGCACCACCTATTTTGGGCCAATTTGGCCATGTATCATGTCGAGCCTTAAGCCCATGTTGTGGGCGCCCCCCTGGTCGCCCCCAGCCCTAGGACGTCCCTGGTTCCTACATAAACTTAGTAGCTGCGGTCTTTTAGTTTTGGGTTTTGTTTAATTCAGTTTTCCAGAGAGAAACTTGATCGAATTATTGTAACTGTGGCAACAAGTCCTTTTTCAGTAATCCAGAGCCCCTGTTCTTGTTCTACACCACTGTGGCGATTAGTCCTTTTATGTTTAGAGCTTGAACCTTTTCTTGTGATTCGCTTCAGTCATATTTGCAATTTCAGATTGCGTGTTTATCCTCTCTTGCTTGTGTTCTCGATTTCACTTGCAGGAACAATCAAGTTGTGCTTGGTGTAACGGTTGTGGGGTTGGATCATGTCTGATTCAAGCCGGGTCATCGACGCCGAGTTCCCTAAATTCGAGTTTATCCCCTTACCTCTCGGAAGATCGGGCCATAACTACATCAAGTGGTATCAGATTCCTAGGTTCCCCGTGAGGTATTACCGTGTTCTTCCCTTTAGATTTGTTTGTGTTCATCACCTTTTGTCCATGCAAAAAGCCTACAAAAAAAAATTTCCCCACCATCCCAGACATTGTTTAGTCTTTGCATAATTTAATTTCAGAGTCCGTAGTGTTGAGTTTGTGTCCTAATCGAGTTTAGTTGCTGGTTTGAATTTGTGTTTTGATTCGGTTTGTGTTTTGATCTCCGCTGCACACCACCATCACCATCGTGTTTTCTATTGGATTCACCATCGTGTCACCCACCCACCATACCCACAATCCGTTGCCAACAAAAAAACCCTACCCAATTGAGGCGCCCCTTCTCAGAGGATCGAGGTGCCGAAGGTGCTGATAACGCAGACACTTGATAATACAACAATGATCCAAAATTTAAGTTTAATTATTACATCAAAGTGCAGCGGAATTACAAGTTCATGAAGTTTTGAAAACAGCGGAAGTGAAATAACGATAAAATCTACAAGCTCGATGATACAGCATGGTGATGATTCATGTCCGAAGAATCAACACCCTAGCAGCACTCACAATCACTGCGGCGGCAGATCAGACTCCCAATGGGCAGTCCAACCCTCAGGGACTTGCACATCCCAAGGCAACACATCTACAGGCAATTCTATTTCTTCAGTACCTGAAAACCACATAAGCATAAAGCCTGAGTACTAATTACTCAACAAGACTTATCCGTCAAAAACCTAGACATGCAATGGCTCTAATAGGTGGCTTGTTTAAAAAGGACTCGCACTAAGCAACCTATTAGTTCTATCAAGTTTTAATTTCAGATTAAATGGGTTGTGCTAAATATAACTTTAGTTGCAACAATAAGATAATAAAACAATACATAAAATAAGTGCAACAATAGAACAATAAAATATACCAGTAATAACCAATACAAATTCATATCCATGATATCATGTGCAACTACGTGATTGGCGCGATGAACAAGCGGTACTCATTACTGCGAGGAACAACAATTGCAATTGATTTACACCAGCTAGGAAAACCCGAATAACACGACACATACGCACCAATTAAGGTCGTATATGGCAACCTTTCACAAGAAAAACCACCCATATCCAGACCCGGGTGTGGTGACATCGAGTGGGCATGCCGTCCTGCCAACAGTACTTCGTGGTATGGACCGCCCACTCCCGTAGCAGAAGGGTCCTAAGACCAACACACCTTAACTGTCCTTGATATAAGTGATCTTTAATGCTACATCGGTTTACTAGTGCCCATGAAACTAGCATGCATTCGGTACTATTCAAAACTTGATTAAGGGGCCGACCACGGACGGGTCCTAGGGTGGGCAAGACAGGGCTACTGCAGCCAACACCCATGTGTTGCTGCAAAACTACACATGCAAATTCCCTGTCCAGCCAAACATCAAATAAACTTCTTTTACATAAGTTCCATTTAGTGATCAAGTCTTATTCTATTGTAAGGATAACTATCGAAACTATATATTACTAAGCATAGCATTTTTGTACCAACCCTACCAAGTTTATAATAAAAGCAACATAGGTCATTTGGGAAACATGCAAGGTGGGTTTCAAGCAACTCCTATGACCTAATGCAACAAATAAACATAGACACTAGTAGTGATATAAACTAGCAAAACTTTATAAAGAGGCTAATGCAAACCGGGGCTTGCCTGGATCCACGCTATTGTTAGCTACTACAGTCTCTTGTTCTTCAGGCTCTTGGTCCTGCTGGACATCGGGGTCCTGCTACTGAGTGTCGTTACCTATTGATGAACAAAGGTTTAACGGTAGTGTTGAAAATACCGTTACATGCAATGACATGATGAAAGCAACAAAATGATGGGTGCATATTGCATTAGAGTGTGGGTGCCAACAACCTTATTAACAAGTTCTCAAAGCCATATGCTTCAAGGAAGCAAATTAGACTTTCATTATTTCATGTGTGTGGATCATTTAATTAGGGTTGATATAGCTTTGAGAACAATTAAACAATTAAAATAGTAAACAACTGATTCTAGACTTGAGTGATTTATCATGAACCGAGACATACATGAAGTGCATTTTCACCAAGTTATAGCCTCTGGACAGTATTATTTTATTTACTAGCATTTATTCAAGTTAAAGCATTACTTAATTAATAAAATATTAAATACTGCAGATTTGTCTTAGCCAAAAATCAGGATAATGCATTAGTATGAATTAATAGCACATGCAAAAGATTGGAATTAAATTGCTTGTACAGAATTAATAAGGAATTAATTAGTGTTTACACAAGTTATTTAATTTACTAAATTATATTAACAGGGGTAGTTGGTTATTATTTTACTAAACTAGAGCACATTATTATGAAACTAACAAAATTGGTTTGAGGTCATTTGGACTTAAAATGAATTTACTATGCATTTTTGAAGTTCCATCAGTTTTCTGGTATTTCCTGGGTTTAAACAATTGACACGTCAGTGCCATGTGGCAGCCACATCAGCGCCAACTGGACGCCAGCTCAGCTGCCAGTCAGCTTAGCTGAAGCGTGGCGGCGCGCGGCCAGGGCTTGCTGGAGGGCTCGCCGCAGAATGCTGCGGTGGGGGAAAGCTCATCGCGAAGGCATAGGCGTGATGCGCGAGACCAGGCGAAGGGATTGGAGGGTTTCACGAGGTGGAAAACTCACCGAAGAGTGGTCGTCGATGAGAGGCGGCGGAAAGCAGAAGTCCAGCGACATCGTGACATGGACTCGGGGTAGCAAACCGACTGCGGCCAGCTCCTACAGCATCACGGGGGCAGGGAGGGGATCGGCATCAGGTCGGCGATCGTCAGACACGGCGGCGCAAAAGGGGTCGGTGGGGGAAAAGTTCAACGCCGGCGTTCTTGATCACGGAATCAAAGAAGCGAGGGGTAAGGAGTGATCACGACGAGTTTGCGATTTGCTACAAAGAGGAGAGGGGAGACGGGGCTCACCAGAATCGCCGGAATTCCATATTGCATTGACGGCGGCTGGCGGGGATCAGAGTTCGGAGATTCTTCAAATTGGCCGAGCTCACAGGAAGATTTTGCGATCCAGTGCGCGGGAATGCAGTGGGAAGGTAGGCGCGTTTGTTGCTGCTCTCGACTTGGCTTGGGAGGGAGTGAGTGGCCGGGAGTTTGAGCTCGAAGTCGGCTCTGGCAGTGGCGGAAATGGTTTGGAAGAGAAGGGAGTGAACATGGGGTATTTAATGGCCAAGGAGTCAGGTTCTTTGTCGAGAAACAGGGGTGACAGGACGGAGCGATCACGTGCGGGCGGGAGTAGTCTGCGGAGGAAACAGGGAGTTGCTGGATGTCGGAAAACGAGGACGTGGCGACAGGCCTGGCGGCATCGGGCAGGGGCGAAAGAGACTGAGGCTCTCGACGGCTAGCAGCGAGCGGGTGACCGAGCAGGCAAGTGACGCAACGGAGCAGGCACGAGGGGCTGGCTTTTAGTCGGAAATGCGGGAACGGTCAGGCGGGGAGAATCGAGGTGCAGAGGAGTCGGCTTCGTGCAGGGCGAAGGTGACTCGCCTCGGCGGCATCGACGATGCGACGGCGGCGAGTCCCGGGGTGGCAGCGGTGGCAGAGGAATCGCGCGGTGCGCGCGCGCGGGAGAGGCGACGGAAGGAAGAAAGGTCCTCGGATTTTTGAAAAGCTTGCAAAGGAATCCCTAGTTCTATTTTAATTGATTTAAAATACTTCCTTAACTCCAATTAAGCTGAAATTTTGAGGGGGGGGGGGGGGCTAATTAGAATATGGACAATTCATTAGTGAAGTCTATTTGGCCAGAAAAGAAATAATTTAATTAGAATTATTAATTAAAGTTAAATCAATTCTAGGGTTAAACCATTTATTTGATTGATTTCCTATTGGAATAAAATTCTGGTTTTTGGCCCAAAATTCTAATTTATTATTACCATAATTCTGATGTAATTATTTGGCCCATGGTTTATAGAAATTTAATATGCTTCAAAGTTTTTGCTTGCAGGGTTTTATTTTGGCTTGAGGAAATTCCATTTTTAACTTGCTCCCATTATTTCATGCTCATTCTTGAGTTCAAAATTTTTGGCAATTGTGTGCTAAGCAAGAAATGAGACACCTGGGTGTCACAGCCCTCCCTCCTTAAAGAAATCTCGTCCCGAGATTAAGAACGAAGCAGACTAGAGAGGGGCAAAAATTTACCTGTGAATGAAGACCAGAATTCCGGGTAATGAGTACTCAGAAATTATTCCGATTCCCAGGTGGATTCATCTTCTGAGTGATTACTCCATTGCACTTATAGAATTTAATGGTTCTTTTGCGGGTTGTGCGCTCTTTTTCATCAAGGATTTGTATTGGGTGCTCGGAGTATGTGAGGTCCGGTTGAAGATGATCATACTCTTCCAAGACAACATCAATTGGAGGTTTGAGACATCGTTTCAGTTGAGGCACATGAAACGTGTTATGTACTCCAGACAGATTTGGTGGTAACTCCAGCTTGTAGGCGACTTGACCACATCTGTCCAAGATTCTAAATGGGTCAATGTAGCGGGGTGCTAATTTTCCTTTGATTCCAAATCGTTGAATACCCTTCATTGGTGACACTCGGAGATAGACAAAATCATTCTTGTTGAAAATCAATGGTCTGCGTCGTCGGTTTGCATACTTTTCTTGAGATTTGCTTGAATTGTCCGAACCTTTTCTTCTGCATCCTTGACGAGGTCAGGACCAAAAGTTACTCGTTCTCCTGATTCAGACCAATTCAACGGTGTTCTACAACTCCGACCGTAGAGTGCTTCAAAAGGGGACATTTTTACACTCTCTTGGTAACTGTTGTTGTATGAGAATTTTGCATATGGTAAATACTCAACCAAGTTACCACCATGCGTTAAGACACATGCTCTGAGCATATCTTCCAAGATTTGGTTGACACGCTCAGTTTGTCCATCAGTAGCGGCATGATAAGCAGAACTTTGAATCAACTTAGTACCCAGAGATGCATGCAGTTGCTCCCAAAAATGAGCAACAAACTACGAGCCATGTTCTGTAACAATGGTCTTGGGTACTCCATGGAGACACAGAATTCTTGCTATGTATAGTTCTGCATACTGCCGTACGTTGTATCTGGTGTTTACTGGTAGAAAGTGAGCAGACTTTGTGGGTCTATCAACAACAACCCAAATCGAATCATGCTTCCAAGATGTGAGAGGGAGGCCAACAATGAAATCCAATACTTATATCTTCCCATTTCCAGGCGAGAATACTCAATGGCTGAAGTAGTCCGGCCCGTTTCAAATGGTCGGCCTTAACTCTCTGACAGGTGTCGCACTCCATGACATATCGAGCAACTTCTCGCTTCATTCTGGTCCACCAGAAATTTTTCTTCAGGTCCTGGTACATCTTGTTACTTCCAGGATGAATGGAATACTTAGAGTGATGTGCTTCATCCAAGATTTTGCAATGAAGCTCAAAATCCTTGGGTACTACAAGGCGGTTATTGAACCACAGAGTACCATCCGAATCTTGTGTGAAGCATTTTGCCTTGCCACTCTTAAGGTTCTCCCGAATGTACTTCATTCCAACATCTCTTTTCTGTGCAGCAATGACCTCATCACGAATGGTGGAATGAATACTGAGATTGTTGATCACTAGGGCAGGCAATATATGTAGGCTGGGTTCTGTGGTACTCGCTTTAATGCTGCGGTCTATCACTAGATTATTGCAGTGTATCTTTCGACTCAGAGCGTCGGCGACCACATTAGCCTTGCCTGGGTGGTAATGAATCTCTAGATTATAGTCCTTAATTAATTCTAGCCATCGACGTTGTCTCATGTTCAGGTCAGTCTGAGTAAATATGTACTTCAAGCTCTTGTGATCTGTATAGATGTGTACTAAATTACCGAGCAAATAATGCCTCCAAATTTTTAGGGCAAGGACAACGGCAGCTAGTTCCAAGTCATGGGTAGGATAGTGCTCTTCGTGCTTCCGCAGTTGTCGAGATAAATAGGCAATAACACGACCATCCTGCATAAGCACACATCCATGTCCGGTCCTAGATGCATCACAATATACGTCAAACGGCTTGGTGATGTCTGGTTGAGCCAATATTGGGGCTGTAGTCAATAATGTCTTCAATTTCTGAAAAGCTTCTTCACAATTGTTGCTCCAATTGAACTTCCTATCCTTTGTCAGCAGCTCGGTGATGGGTTTGGTCAACTGAGAGAAAATAGGAATGAACCTCTGATAGTATCCAGCTAGTTCGAGGAAACTACAAACTTGGTGGACGGTTTTCGGTGGCTTCCAATCTAGCACATCTTGGACCTTGCTTGGGTCTACAGAGATACCTTCGGCTGAAACTATGTGACCAAGGAAGGGCACACGGTCCAACCAAAATTCACACTTACTGAATTTCATCTTGTGATCTCGTAGACGCTGAAGAACAATACGAAGATGTTCGACATGTTCTTCCTTGGACTTCGAATAGATAAGAATGTCATCAATGAACACTACCACGAATTTGTCTAGCTCTAGCATGAAGACTGAATTCATGAGATACATGAAATAGGCAGGCGCATTTGTCAATCCAAGGGACATCACTAGATATTCGAATAATCCGTATCTAGTAGAGAATGCAGTCTTTGGAATATCTTCCGCTCTGATCTTGATCTGATGATAACCCGACTGAAGGTCAATTTTGGAAAAGACCTTGGCACCAACCAATTGATCAAAAAGAATATCAATACGGGGTAGCGGGTATTTATTCTTGATGATGACTTCATTAAGAGGCCGGTAATCAACAACAAGACGCAGAGACTTGTCCTTCTTCTTCACAAAAATGGCGGGACAGCCCCAAGGTGAAGTACTTGGGCGAATAAATCCTTTTTCCAGCAACTCATTCAACTGTTTCTTCAATTCAGCTTGCTCATTTGGAGCCATTTTGTAGGGACGTCGGGATATTGGAGAAGTTCTTGGCTGGAGCTCGATCTTGAATTCTACTTCGCGATCAGGTGGAAGTTTAGAAATATCTTCCAGAAATACGTCGGGATAGTCACAGACAATAGGGATGCTCTCAAGTGATGGTCCTTCCAAATGATAGACAACCAGATCCCTCGAGGAGATCGTGCTAAGTGAAAGGGTGTCTGGACCATGTAGGGGAGAGTTCAAATGGACCACACGAGGCTCTATATCCAACATGGCTCTATGGGTTTTCATCCACTCCATGCCAATAATTAGGTCAATCTCTTGGTTATGGAGCATGAAAAAATCGGCAGGGTAGATTTTCTGATTGATTTCTAGTGGAGCCTTGCTTACTATTTCATTAGCTAGAATTTGTCCAGCTAGGGAACGGACAGTAAAGCACTGATTTATAGTGGTAGTGTGGAGATTATGTTTTTGCACACAAGTTCTGCTAATAAAATTATGAGTGGCACCAGAATCGAAAAGAGTGAGAATAGGCTGGCGGTAGAGTGAGAGTATACCGGTCAGCACGGGATCACCCTGGGGAATATCGTCGGCGCTGGTGTAGTTCACTTGGGCACCATGAGACGGTGCATTCACAGTCTTGTTCTGTGGAGGGCGCTGATTGTTGTTGTTGTTGTTGCGCCTAGGTGCTGTACATTCTCTGGCGAAGAGGCCGGTGCAACCACAGTTGTAGCACGGGTAGTTACCTCCACGACTGACAGGCTGGGGAGCACGTGCATTCTGACTTCCCTGCTGCTGGTTGGGTGCACGGTACTGAGTGCGCTGTTGCTGCTGCTGTGGTGCTCGGGGCGGAAAGTACTGCCGCTGCTGTGGCCTCGGGCACTGAAACTGCTGTTGCGGGGACGTCCGGTACCGCTGTCTAGACGGTGAAGTATACACCAGGCGATGCTTCGCCTATGGGGCAGCAGAGGCACTAGCAGGGGCCTTCCTCTTGCGCTCATCTTCCTCAACTTGGCGCATGACACCCTCCTGGACAATAGCAGCATTGACCAGGTCGTTGAAGGTGCCGGTTGTCTGCCAGGTCAGACGCTCCTTTAATGCGGCATTCATGCCACGTAGGAAAGCATACCTCTTCTTCTCCTCAGTGTTGACATACTCAGTGGCATACTAAGCAAGATGGTTGAGCGCCTCAGAATACTGGAGGGCATTCCTCCCTCCTTGTTTCAGGTCCATGAACTCCTAAAACTTCCTCTACACAAGAGCGGCTGGTATGAAATGAGCTCGAAAGGTAGTTCAAAACTCATTCCACTCGACACGGGTCCCAGCGGGTAGTGAAGCGACGTGGTTCGCCCACCAGGCACCAGCAGGGCCCTGGAGTTGTTGGGCAGCGAATAGCACCTTCTGGTGCTCAGTGCAGTCAAGCAGACCAAACTTAGACTTGGTCTGACGCAGCTAGTGGTCGGCGTCCAGGGGCTCACTGGCGTGCACTGTCGGGGCTAGTTGTTGTTGCGGTTGCCTCCATGCCCAGCTAGATGGGACGTGATATCAACTAACCGGTGGAGCAACTCGGAGTCGTTCTGCTGTCGGCTGAGTGCTGTAGCCAGAACATCTGCTAGCGAAGGCTGAGCATTAGCTCCCTGCTGAGAGCTCTCAGGATCATCCTGATTCCAAGTTCGCACCATGCTGCAAATTACACCCTACACATTAGTCATTCTTCCAAGTGTTCCATAAGACATAGGTGTAAAAAACTTGCAAGGTACTCTAAGGGTTAAGAAATGACAACCATTTTCACAAATCAAAGTTGGGTACATGGTTATTAAAAAGGATAATCATCATACTAACTCATCCATACATGCCTCGACGCCTAACTATGGTATTGCGGACGCACTATGGCTCATATACGACCAACTCATCTACTCCTGGTCTATGACTATCGGCTCGTTGGGTTCCGGCGGTCCCAATGGTTCTTCTGGCGCTCCCGGTTCCATCAGCTATACACCAACATTTTTGTCTTGCTCCATCTCTTCATCCACTTGTTTTCCATACCCCATAGGGATCTCATCTCAATTATCTATGATGGGAAGGTGGGTAGCCTTGAAGGCGTCAAATTCGACTTGAAGCTCCTGCAGTTTAGACTCCATGATGTCAGCATCTCCAATAGCTTGGTCACGCTCTTTGATGATTATATCCATCTCTTCATTCTTCGCTTGTACTTGCTGGTTTAATTATGCAATTTCCAGAATCTTGGCTTGCTTTTCAGCTTCGGAAAGCCGAAGTGCGGCCCGAAACATGTCCAGTTGACGGTACAAGTTCTTGCATATGCCAAATAGAGAGAGTCTATAACACTCTGCCACATGTAGCGCTGGGCGATACAGTGGGTGGTTTGGATCGAAGACAAAATCCAGACGACGGTTCCACTCAGGATCTTCCATATTGTCAATGGGTATCAAGGTTACCGGTGTTCTAGTGACCTCATGCTTGTGGAGTTCACAAAACAGAGTGAGGGCTTTGAGGGCAGCAGCACTCCAAGTAGTGAGTAGGTCCACGCCAGTGACACTGATAGTCCATGATTCCCATGCCGGTAAGAAGGAATAGTTGGTGGGAACTGCAACATGGACTACACAGGAAGTGATTCCATTCTCCTCAATGGTCTTTCCAACATAGGTGGGAGGGATATCATGTCCATAAACCTGAAGGACACTCCTAAAGTGTTGAGTCATCCCAGGGATCTCCAGACTATCGGTGATTTCCTAACCCGGTGGAGTTTGGAAATTGTTTTCAGCCATCTACAATGGCGAAATCTGAATGAGTCAGAATCTTCCTTAAGTGAAGTGCATTTCATGTTCAACTTCATAAAATACAGAAACAAATTTTTAGTTTCCATCCTCAAGGGTTATTAATACGGAGAGGGATTTTTAATAGATTTGGTCTTGATTGTGCAGCAGTTAGAAATCAAGTATTGTGCCCAGAAAACAAAATCTACAGAACTGGTTCTTGGTACCACGTTACAGTAGACTTTCATAACTTTTCAGATGGTGTTTGTATTCCCAAAAATTCCAAGTAGAACTGGACTTATGATTTTTGCAAGTTCAGGGATGTGTTGAAAACAGAGAGTTGACAGATTGTTGTTAACTTAATAATTCAAACGTGTATTTCGAATTTTCTACTTATCAAACTTGCAAACTTTTATTTCAGAGGTGGGTAAGTAAGGAGAGAACAAAATTTTGGTTAAGTTATAAGGAATGCAATGATGCAAAATTCAATTTATTTACCTAGCGTTCCTCACAACACACACCTATATTGTCGGTACTTAGCGGCACAAAAATTGGTGACGACCCGCACTCATCACGTAGTCACTAAGTGTTGTACTAATGGTGTTAGTGTATCTGCAGAAAAACTCATTGCAGAAACATTACATTAAATTAAAAGAAACTACGAAAATAAGGGTAACTCTACAACGGTTCATGGAACGAACCGCCTTGCGAAACCACGGTTCTCGCAAGCGAACCAATGCTCATAAACCTATTCTGATGAGCAATACTAATATGAAGTTGGCACGGTTTATGGAAGAAACCGTCTCGCAAAACCATAGCCCTCGCCAGTGAACTCTACGCTCCAACACTTGTCAAGGAGCCAAAAATGAAAAATGTTGGCAACGATTCATGGAAGGAATCGTACCGCAAAGCCACAGTCCTTGCGAGCGAACTTTAAATGCCAAAAGATGAACCAATTAAAAGCCAACTCAAGCATAACCCGTTAGCATTGTCACCAACCCTAATAACTACTAGGGGCAATACTAACGTATCCTCACACGTAACATCATAGTTTTTTTTTGAAAATACATTTTAATTGTTGTATTATCATGGACCACGGCTCTGATACCAGCTGAGGCGGCCCTTCCCGGAGGATCGAGGTCTCGAAGGTGCTGATAACGCAGACACTTGATAATACAACAATGATCCAAAATTTAAGTTTAATTATTACATCAAAGTGCAGCGGAATTACAAGTTCATGAAGTTTTGAAAACAGCGTAAGCGAAATAACAATAAAATCTACGAGCTCGACGATACAGCATGGTGATGATTCATGCCCGAAGAATCAACACCCTAGCAGCACTCACAATCACTACAGCGGCAGATTAGACTCCCAATGGGCAGTCGAACCCTCAGGGACTTGCACGTCCCAAGGCAACACATCTACAGGCAATTCTATTTCTTCAGTACCTGAAAACCACATAAGCATAAAGCCTGAGTACTAATTACTCAGCAAGACTTACCCGTCAAAAACCTAGACATGCAATGGCTCTAATAGGTGGCTTGTTTAAAAAGGACTCGCACTAAGCAACCTATTAGTTCTATCAAGTTTTACTTTCAGATTAAATAGGTTGTGCTGAATATAACTTTAGTTGCAACAATAAGCTAATAAAACAATACATAAAATAAGTGTAACAATAGAACAATAAAATATACCAGTAATAATCAATACAAATCCATATCTATGATATCATGTGCAACTACGTGATTGGCACGGTCAACAAGCGGTACTCATTACTGCGAGGGATAGCAACTGCAATTGATTTACACCAGCTGGGAAAACCCGAATAACACGACACATATGCACCAATTAAGGTCGTATATGGCAACCTTTCACAAGAAAAACCACCCACATCCAGACCCGGGTGTGGTGACATCGAGTGGGCATGTCGTCCTGCCAACAGTACTTCGTGGTATGGACCGTCCACTCCCGTAGCCGAGGGATCCTAAGACCAACACACCTTAACCGTCCTTGATATAAGCGATCTTTAATGCTACATCGGTTTATTAGTGCCCATGAAACTAGCATGCATTCGGTACTGTTCAAAACTTGATCAAGGGGCCGACCACGGACGGGTCCTAGGGTGGGCAAGACAGGGCTACCGCAGCCAACACCCATGTGTTGCTGCAAACCTACACATGCAAATTCCCTGTCCGGCCAAACATCAAATAAACTTCTTTTACATAAGTTCCATTTAGTGACCAAGTCTTATTCTATTGTAAGGATAACTATCGAAACTATCAATTACTAAGCATAGCATTTTTGTACCGACCCTACCAAGTTTCTAATAAAAGCAACATAGGTCATTTGGGAAACATGCAAGTTGGGTTTCAAGCAACTCCTATGACCTAATGCAACAAATAAACATAGACACTAGTAGTGATATAAACTAGCAAAACTTTATAAAGAGGCTAATGCAAACCGGGGCTTGCCTGGATCCACGCTAGTGTTAGCTACTACAGTCTCTTGTTCTTCAGGCTCTTGGTCCTTCTGGACATCGGGGTCCTGCTCCTGAGTGTCGTTACCTATTGATGAACAAGGGTTTAACGGTAGTGTTGAAATACCGTTACATGCAATGGCATGATGAAAGCAACAAAATGATGGATGCATATTGCATTAGAGTGTGGGTGCCAACAACCTTATTAACAAGTTCTCGAAGCCATATGCTTCAAGGAAGCAAATTAGACTTTCATTATTTCATGTGTGTGGATCATTTAATTAGGGTTGATATTGCTTTGAGAACAATTAAACAATTAAAATAGTAAGCAACTGATTCTAGACTTGAGTGATTTATCATGAACAGAGACATACATGAAGTGCATTTTCACCAAGTTATAGCCTCTGGACAGTATTATTTTATTTACTAGCATTTATTCAAGTTAAAGCATTACTTAATTAATAAAATATTAAATACTGCAGATTTGACTTAGCCAAAAATCAGGATAATGCATTAGTATGAATTAATAGCACATGCAAAAGATTGGAAATAAATTGCTTGTACAGAATTAATAAGGAATTAATTAGTATTTACACAAGTTATTTAATTTACTAAATTATATTAATAGGGGTAGTTGGTTATTATTTTACTAAACTAGAGGACATTATTATGAAACTAACAAAATTGATTTGAGGTCATTTGGACTTAAAATGAATTTACTATGCATTTTTGAAGTTCCATCAGTTTTCTGGTATTTCCTGGGTTTAAACAATTGACACGTCAGCGCCATGTGGCAGCCACATCAGCGCCAACTGGACGCCAGCTCAGCTGCCAGTCAGCTCAGCTGGAGCGTGGCGGCGCGCGGCCAGGGCTTGCCGGAGGGCTCGCCGCAGAGTGCTGCGGTTGGGGAAAGCTCATCGCGAAGGCATAGGCGTGATGCGCGAGACCAGGCGGAGGGATTGGAGGGGTTCGCGAGGTGGAAAACTCATCGGAGAGTGGTCGTCGACAAGAGGTGGCGGAAAGCAGAAGTCCAGCGACATCGTGACATGGACTCGGGGTAGCAAACCGACTGCGGCCAGCTCCTACAGCATCACGGGGGCAGGGAGGGGATCGGCATCAGGTCGGCGATCGTCAGACACGGCGGCGCAGAAGGGGTCGGCGGGGGAAAAGTTCAACGCTGGCGTTCTTGATCACGGAATCAAAGAAGCGAGGGATAAGGAGTGATCACGATGAGTTTGTGATTTGCTACAAAGAGGAGAGGGGAGACGGGGCTCACCAGAATCGCCGAAATTCCAGATTGCATTGACGGCGGCCGACGGGGAGCAGAGTTCGGAGATTCTTCAAATTGGCCGAGCTCACCGGAAGATTTTGCGATCCAGTGCGCGGGAATGCAGCGGGAAGGTAGGCGCGTTTGTTGCTGCTCTCGACTTGGCTCGGGAGGGAGTGAGTGGCCGGGAGTTTGAGCTCGAAGTCGGCTCTGGCAATGGCGGAAATGGTTTGGAATAGAAGGGAGTGAACAGGGGGGGTATTTAAAGGCCAAGGACTCGGGTTCTTTGTCGAGAAACTGGGGCAGGTGCGCGCGTGTAGCTTTGAGCAACGTCGGGTCTCGGGGAGCCATTGGGAGCGCGGGGAGCAGAGCGGGCGCGGCAGCAGAGGCAGAGCACGGCAGAGGGGAAAAAGAGACTCATGATCTTGGCCGGTAGCAGCGTGCGGCGCGGAAGAGAGCAGGGGTGACAAGACGGAGCGATCACGCGTGGGCAAGAGCAGTCTGCGGAGGAAACAGGGAGTTGCTGGTCGTCAGAAATCGAGGACGCGGTGGCAGGTCTGGCGGCATCGGGCAGGGGCGAAAGAGACCGAGGCTCTCGGCGGCTAGCGGCGAGCGGGTGACCGAGCAGGCAAGTGACGCGACGGAGCGGGCATGAGGGGCTAGCTTTCGGTCGGAAATGCGGGAGCGGTGAGGCGGGGAGAATCGAGGCGGTAGAGGAGTCAGTTCGTGCAGGGCGAAGGTAACTCGCCTCGGCGGCAGCTAGCGGCTGGGCGGCAGCGACGACACGACGACGGCGAGTGAGAGCGCGGGGAAGTGCGGCGGCGAGTCCCGAGGTGGCAGCAACGGCAGAGGAATCGCGTGGCGCGCGTGCGGGAGAGGCGACGGAAGGAAGAAGACAAGCAATTTTTGCAAAAAGGTCCTCGGATTTTTGAAAAGCTTGCAAAGGAATCCCTAGTTCTGTTTTAATTGATTTAAAATACTTTCTTAAGTCTAATTAAGCTGAAATTTTGAGGGTGAGCTAATTAGAATATGGACAATTCATTAGTGAAGTCTATTTGGCCAGAAAAGAAATAATTTAATTAGAATTATTAATTAAAGTTAAATCAATTCTAGGGTTAAACCATTTGTTTGATTGATTTTTGGCCCAAAATTCTATTTTATTATTACCATAATTCTGATGTAATTATTTGTCCCATGGTTTATAGAAATTTAATTTGCATCAAAGTTTTTGCTTGCTCCCATTTTTTCATGCTCATTCTTGAGTTCAAAATATTTAGCAATTGTGTGCTAAGCAAGAAATGAGACACCTGGGTGTTACACCGATTCTGTTTCCCCCCCCCCCCTCCCCCCTCAAACCCTATCTTGACATATCTTCGGTAAAATAGGTATAACTTTTCGCTCGTTGCTCTGATTAGACTGAAATTGTTACAACAGATTCTTGACTCAAAGTTGAGGTAACCCGCACTGGGCTTTGCCCTGTGTGCCCTCGTCAAAAACTTCAAAAAAAATCGGGAAAAATAGAAAAAAAAATTGTGAAGTCAAAAATAGAGCTTTTGGTGAAACTTTGTGATTTTGCCTACCCTTTGTTTTCCCTCTGTTTGAGTTGAAACTTCTTGTGGTTCCTTTCTTTGTGTTCCTCTATCACAGAAAAATAGTGGAAAAATTATACAAAAAAATCAAGATTTTTTGATTTGCACCCCCCCCCCCCCCCCCCCCCCGCCCTTGAAAATTGCTGCCTTTGCCATTGTTCTTGCTATCACAACTGTTTTTGAACATAATTCTTTTGCTAGCAATTAGGACACTGCTTTGGACATTTATTCAGTGCTACTATCTGTTATTGAATTGTGTTCCATTGACATACATATTAGCCTTCCAAGCTATACATATTGCAGCACAGGTTTCTTCCTTGCAACTATTACACCCAAGCTCAACTACAGATTGTGTTGACCTGTTTGGCTTTGGTACGAACACTTGCAAGATTGTGATACATTGCTTCTGATATTGTTTTCCACTTTCTACACCCTCTGTTGCCTGCTAGTTGATAGGGCTAATCTTTTTGTTTAGTCTTGTCTTTTGCTTTTAACCATGTCAGAGAAAGGGAAAGGGACACCTGGAGAGTTGGAGTCCCCTACAGACTTCAATGATTGCGTGTCCAAGGCCGAGCTCACGAAGCTTCTTGCGGACCAGCGTACATTCATGGAAACAAAGTTTGCCGAGTTGATGGGTCACATCAACACTATTGCCCATCGCATTGAGGATGTTGAATGACGACCTCTACCTCAATGAGCTGATGATGATGATGATGATTTTGACCGTGATGCAGATCGTCTTCGCCGTAATCGACACGGTATGGTAGGTAATAACAATCGTGGTAATACTGATACTTTTGTTAAGCCCAAATTTAACATACCACCTTTTGTTGGTAGTGCTGATCCTGAAGCATACTTAGATTAGGAACTTGTTGTTGAACAGAAATTTAATTCTCATTTAGTTCCTGCTGAGCATAGAGTTAGACTTGCTACTATTGAGTTTACAGGTTTTGCTCTCTTTTGGTGGAATGATCTTTGCAATACTAATGCTGATATACCTGCCACTTGGCCTGTTTTGAAACAACGCATGAAATCTCGTTTTGTTCCTCCTTATTACCAACATGATTTACGTTTGCAATTACAATCTTTAACACAAGGTAGTAAAATAGTAGAGGAATATTATCAGGAATTGCTTATTGGTTTAGCACGTTGTGATATACATGAAGATGATGTTGAAACTAGTGCTAGATTTTTTGGTGGTTTGAACCATGATATCCAGAATATTGTTGACTATAAAGAGTGGAATAGGTTCAGCCAATTGTATCATATTGCTCTTAAGGCTGCACGAGAAGTACAGGGACGCCTTCCACAACAATCTTGCAGGTCCAACACTGAGCAATCTTTCCAGCAACGCACTGGAGTAGAGAACTTGAAGAGTCATGTTGCTAAGCCACCAGCAACAACTCTTCCACTTGCGCCTACTTCTGCGGCACAATCGTCTAGTGTGCAGCACCAACACCAGAAGAAGGTTACTACTTCCGGTACTAGGAGTGGCTCCTCCACCACCATTATTTGCCACCGCTGCAAGGGCATGGGACATGTCATGAAGGATTGCCCTAGTCGTCGTGCTTTCATCGCTACTGCTAATAGCTATGAAAGTTGTAGTGATGTTGAAGATGAATTTGCTCGTATGCCTAACCTTGTTGTAGATTTGACGGAGGAGCAGGAGGCTACCGCCATTGATTCCATTGCTGCCACCGTGGGTTTTCCTAGTCTTATTGTACAACGTGTGTTGACCACTCAGGTGGGACAAGAGGAAGAACAACAATGCAATAATTTATTCTACATGTACCTCATTGTTGCGGACCGCCGTGTTCTCACCATCATTGATACTAGGAGCTGTAACAACTTGGTAAGTTCTGATTTGGTAAGCAAACTTGGCTTGACCATGCATGCACTACATCAGCCCTACCACATCAAATGGTTCAACAATAGTGGTACGGCATAGGTAACTCGATCAGCACGCATACACTTTTCAGTAGGTTCTTATCAAGATTCTGCTGATTTTCATGTTGTACTTATGCAAGCATGTTCACTTTTATTAGGCCGTCCATGGGAATATGATACGGATGCTGCCCACCATGGTAGAACTAATACATATACATTTGTGCATAAGGACAGGAATATTACTTTGCGTCCATTATTGCCTGCTGATATTAGAAATCATTTTAAATTGCTTGCTGAAAATACTGAGAATAAACATGATAACAAACAACTTTCTAATGTTAAACATAAGGCTATTCAGTTAAAGGGAGGTGCTTTTCTTGCTATGACATCTACTGTTGCTGAACTTTGTGATAATCATGATGTACCTTGCTATACTATGTTTTGTCGTGATATATCTTCTATCGATGATGATGTATCTTGTACTTTGCATTCTGCTAGTACTAACCTTTTGCAGGAGATTGATGATGAGATGGAGTCGAGGGCGACTCCAATTCAAGAAGGGGAGGATGATGAGCACATCACCATGCTGGATACGCGCATATCATGGCCTTCCCCAAGTTACAAGTTATCACCACCTCGATCGTCGTATTCATCTCGGATTCAGCCGACACCCCTTCACGGTTTTGATGATATCTCCCACATCCGACGTCCAAACGAGGCGTTCTTTGATGCGTTGGAAAGGGGATGACGATGCCGTTATTTTTTTTTTGGTCCTAGCTCCAGAAGGGTCGTGAGTCATAATATGTGACCATGACAAGGTGCTGCGCCACCTATTTTGGGCCAACTTGGCCATGTATCGTGTCGGGCCTTAAGCCCATGTTGTGGGCGCCCCCCCCTGGTCGCCCCCAACCCTAGGACATCCCTGGTTCCTACATAAACTCAGTAGCCACCATCTTTTAGTTTCAGGTTTTGTTTAGTTCAGTTTTCCAGAGAGAAACTTGATCGAATTATTGTAACTATGGCGACAAGTCCTTTTACAGTAATCCAGGGCCCCTGTTCTTGTTCTACACCACTGTGGCGATTAGTCCTTTTATGTTCAGAGCTTGAACCTTTTCTTGTGATTTGCTTCATCCATATTTGCAATTTTAGATTGCGTATTTATCCTCTCTTGCTTGTGTTCTCGATTTCGCTTGCAGGAACAATCAAGTTGTGCTTGGTGTAATAGTTGCGGGGTTGGATCGTGTCTGATTCAAGCCGGGTCATCGACGCTGAGTTCCCCAAATTCAAGTTTATCCCCTTACCTCTTGGAAGATCGGGCCATATCTACATCACCTGGGACATGCAAGTCCCTGAGGGTTGGACTGCCCACTGGGAGTCCGACTTCCCGCCGCAGTGATGATGTGTGATGCTAGAGTGATGGTTCTTTGGGCATGAACCATTACTATGCTGTACCATCAAGCTCGTAGCTTTATCGTAATTGCTTCTGCTATGTTTCAAAACATTATGAACTTGTAATATTCCGCTGCACTCTAATGACCAATTGATGTAATATTAAATTTAAATTTGAAACAATGTTGTATTATCAAGTGTCTACATTATCAGCACCATCAGGACCTCAATCCTCCGGGAAGGGGCGCCACAGTAGCCACTACGCAAATCAATTTTAGTGAAAATTATAGCACCACATAACTCATCGAGCATATCGTCTAGCCTAGGAATAGGATGACGATACCTAATAGTAATATTATTAATGGCTCTACAATCTACACACGTACGCCAAGTACCATCTTTCTTAGGAACTAAAAGTACAGGAACAACACAAGGACTGAGTGATTGACAAATATACCCATGATCCAAAAGGTCTTGAACTTGTCATTGTATCTCCTTAGTTTCCTCAGGGTTGGTCCTATAAGCAGCACGGTTTGGCAAAGTAGCACCCAGAATGAAATCAATTTGATGCTCAATCCCTCTCAAAGGTGGCAATCTAGGGGGTATCTCAGCTGGAAAAACATCCTCATATTCCTGTAAAAGGTTAGTGACAGCAGGAGGCAAAGCACTTGAAGCAATATCATCAAGCGAAAACAAAGCTTGTTTGCATATCAAAGCATAGCAAATATCATCATCAGCAGAAACTTCAGCAAGCTCATATTTTGTTGCAAGACATGAACGACCTTGTAATTTAATTCCAGCACCCATAGAACTTGAAGAATCATTAACATTGCTAGGTGTAGAATCAGAATTAATAGGTTGTTGAATTTCAGGACCTTTATTTTTCAAACTAGCAGCTCTTTCTAAATTAGCTTGTACAATTTTAGCAAGGGTCATTGGTAACAAAGTAGTTTTAGTTCCTTTGTGCATAAAAGTGTACTTATTACTTCTACCATGGTGTACAACATCATTATCAAATTCCCAAGGTCTACCCAATAAAAGTGAACATGCTTGCATGGGTACGACATCACAATCAACAGAATCCACATAAGAACCAATGAAAAAAGGAACTCTGCAAGTTTGTGTTACCTTAGCTTTTCCAGAGTCATTTAACCACTGAATATAGTAAAGATGTGGATGTGGGCGTGTGGTCAAATCAAGCTTGTTGACCACATCAGAACTCACCAAGTTATTGCAGCTCCCTCTGAAGGATCGAGAAGGCGACCAGAGGGGGGGGTGAATGGGAGCCAATAAAAAATTCTCCGAGAGAACTTGGCCTATATCCCAAAAACAACCCAAGCCAACCTCCGAACCAATCACCAAGACTACACAGACCAACTCGTGGTGTACTAGTCTTAGGAGTGATCAACTACAGCAAAGAAACACAGCAGAAACAACAGGAAACAGCAGAGACTCGAGATAGTCAAAAACCTCACAAACTGCACCTTACTGAACCACCACCGGCAGTGCCGATCAGGACCATCGACAGTGCCGGTTGGCCCCATCGGCAGTGCCAATCTGGCCCATCGGCAGTGCCGGTGTGGGGTTCTGAGACCCACCGGCAGTGCCGGTCCTGGTTGTCAGCAGTGCCGATCGACCCCGACTAAACAGCAGAAACTTTCGGGAATTTGGCAAATCTTCTCCAAAACCTAACCAAACGAACTCCAAATGATGCCATTTTTGGACCAGTGAATCTTCATGACATCACGACCCTAATCCTATAAAATCATCTCAATTGGCTCAAGGAATCATCACGAATTTCAGATCTTGTGCCAAGAACCACAAAAAGGGGAAACTTGAGAAATCCTTCAAATCAAAGGTGCTAGAGCTATTGATTCGGTCAAGGATCCATAGAGGATTGTTCTAGCTCATCCTAGCAACAAGTTTCTCAAGAAATTCGAGCCAAAAACTCGTCCAAAAATGAGATCGAAAATCACCATGAAAGTAGCTCCGAAAATAGGAAAAAGGGAATTTCGGGATTCAAGTGAAGAGGGAAATATTTAGCACAAAAATACTTCTCATATCATAGAAAGGTGCTTACAAGATCCATAGGTACAAGGCTAGGAAGCCACCCTCTTCCTCCCACTATTTGGAAGAGCAAGAGATGTCTCTCACCCACCGTTTCCTCTCCTCTAAAACATGAAGTCCTCTCCTAGCACTTTGAATAGAGTCCTAACACAAGGCTAATGGAAAGAGAGGCTCCTCTCCCACTAGCCACGCCTCTCCTTATATAGGCCTAGGGTCTATTGTCCATATGACCACTCTACCCTTGACCTACATATCACACCCACCTACCATCGGGGGCATATCCGTTCGTCTTTTTCCTCATCGGCCGAATGTCATCGGACGCTTCACATCTTTGCTTCATCTCGAAGCAAGCTCCGTGATGGTGCCACGTGCACCACCAATCGCCACCACCGGTTTTGAGGCCCAAACCGGGAAACTGCCTTGCACGTTTCTCAAAGCGTGACTTCTCGATGTCGATGTGTGTCACCTTGTCCCGCGATCCTGACCACCGGCAAGTCTCTCCCAGTCCCTGTCCATCGGGCCCCCTTGTCACTTGCACCGGAATCCCGTTCGCCTTGACTTGGTCACCACGCCATCTTCATCATCACCACGGTTTTGAGGCTCAACCGTAAAACCATCCGTGCTTCTTGCCTCTCCATGTGTACAGTGTGGATCACCCTTGACTTCACTCGACATCCCGATCGTCTAGCCCCAAGTCCCCTACTTGTGCCCGATCCTCTCGCTGTTGACCGCCAAGTTGACTCCAGTGACCTACACATCATGAGACAAGCAAACACATTTCCCATCTCCTGCAATATCACCAATATCTCCACCAACTCTAGTTAGTCATAACCATGATATGCAAACCCATGCAATCCCTGGATTCCCGCATTTCAACTCAAACATCATATCCGCTCAAGTCAATTACTCATCACAAATATAGCAAACCATGGCACATATCCACATGGTTTCTCACCCTCCATCAATGATGACACGTGCTCGGCTGTTCTTGATGATGAAGAAAATCTGGAACAAGTTGTGGCGCTGCATCATCTCGGGCTGCTGAACTTGTGTGCTAAGGACACGCTGAACAATAATTTTCATGTATCCCGTGGTGTCTCCACATCCAAGGACGAGGTCACTGCTGGTGGCAGCGACATCCTCCTCCTCATCCTCCACATCGGAGGTGATCATGTAACCGCCATCGTCTGTCGCCACATATGCCCGCCTACTTGGGCAATCTTTCTGCACATGACCAAGTCCATGGAAGCGGTGGCACTAAATCCCTGTAGTGCGCCCTGTCGAAGCAACAGAGGAGGCATTACTAGCTGGTACCTGCACAGAATTTTTACCTGAGCGCGTAGAAGGTGCAGGGGCTGATCTTGGTGCTGCCGAGGGCACACTGGCAACTGCTAGTGGGGGTGGCCAAAAAGATGGATTGGGCATCCCCGAAGTCCCCGTCGGCCATGGAGAGTAGAAGTTCTTGCACTTTCTGTACTCCTCAAAAGCCTGGAAAAGTCCCTGTGATTCTTTCTCTGCAAGCATAGCATACTGGAAACACTGGTTGAGGGCATAATATTCTTTAAAATCAAGGATGTTCTGAATTTCTTTTCTAATACTAGAATAAAAGCGGCAAACCTGATCCTCTACTTTTTCAACTACAGCATAATGAATCAAACCCTTATGAAGCTCACTAAAGTACTCATGAACAGTTTTATCTTCTTGTTCTAAACGCTGCAGTTTATTACGAATCTCTCTATAAAAAGAAGGAGGAACAAAACGATCACGCATTGCTACCTTAAGTTCTTCCCAAGTAGTAGGCAAATCAGTTTCAGTAGCTAGACCACTCCACCAAACAATAGCAAAGTCCTTAAACTCACTAGAGGCTTGTCTAACTTTATGTTGTTCAGGAACAAGGTGGGCATTAAATTTTTGTTCTACAATTATCTCCCAATCAAGATAAACATCACCATCATACTGACCCGAAAACGAAGGAATTCAAAACTTAATTTTAGCATATGAGTCATCTGGAACATAGTTACCGTGTGGACAACGATTGTAGTTATGGAAACCACCCATACCTTGAGTATTACATTGCAAACGATGTCGTAATCTTGCGGTCCTTGTAGCTAACCTATCCATGGTGCCATCAACCTTATACACCGTGTCTTCATCATGGTCATCTTCAATATCGTTGTTGTTATTTGTGTTCATATCATTGGTCTTGGGAGCGGTCTCCAACGCGACAACCTGATCGGTTAACTTAGAGACCCGCTTCTCCAACCGCTCGATGCTTTCTCCAATGTGAAGCTTGCTGACCGCATCAGTAACGACTCTAGTGATTGTCTCTACCAAATCACTCTGAGCAGCCTGCAAAGCCGTCTGGAGCTGCTCTTGGCTCACGCACTCAGCAAATTGTAAGGGTGAAGCCACCTCTCCGTCGTCACTTCCTGCCATCACAAACACCAAAACTGGAAACAAACAGTGAAGGTTATCCCTACAAAATAGCTAAGCAATGGTGCCTTTCAACACAACAAAAGGAAACGCCTTACAAAGCTCTTACAAAGTTCTAAAAAGCAAAGCAAAGGATACCAGGGAGGTGTGTTCCATGATTGTAAGGGTCACAAAATAACCTATGTGCTGTCCAGAAGAAATATTTAGAGCTAGGAAGGCCAAATATATATATGTGAGTGGCACACAAATCAAAAATAGATAGTAAAGCTGAATAAGTGCCCAAGTAACTTGTCCCTAGTTGCTGGTCTAAGTATGTCCTAGAACAGTAGTGATAGTAAAGTAGAAACAAGAAGACAAAAGGCACACAGGCGATAACAGGGGGCTAAGTGCAAAATAGCCAAATCCAGAAATTTCAGGGGGCTAGATGTAGTACTAGTAGAAATCATAAAAAAAATTTTATTTTATTTTTTTTGATATTTTTCTCCAACTCACTAACAATGGGGGAGAATCCACAAAAAATTTCAGCTCAAACAAAGGTAGGATGTGGCCTACAAAAAAATCTTGAAGTTGCAGAAAACATTGGGTTTCAACTTGAATCAATTTTTTATTTATCTTCCTGATATTTTTTGAATTTTTGGACGAGGGCAGACAGGGCGTAGCTAAGTGTGGGTATGCTCAACTTTGAGTCAAGAATCTTCTATAAAAATTTCAGCCAAAATGGACACCCGGGGCAAAACCCGAGTCGGGTTAGGGGTCGGGTAGGATTTTTTTTGGCGGTGTGGAGGCAGCGGAAAGTGAAATATGTGGGGATTGGTCCGAGGTGTTGACGGTGGGTTTAGGGTGGGATTAGGCTAGGTGTGTCGATCTATAAACCCTAGCACAAAACGCCGACAAAATAGAGGATGGTGAAGGGGATGGCGGCTAGGGTTGCAAGGGAAAATACTACTGATGACAAAAACACAAACTAAATCACCGACTAAACAAGAACTAGGGCACCAACTCAACACTATGGAGTCTGAAATTAGAATATGTAAAGGCTAAACACGTGGTTATGGGCGGGGGGAATTTTTTTGTGGGCTTTTCTGTGGATGATAAGATGAACACAAAATGAAATTAATTAAGGGTAGTGCAAACCTGATGGTGCACCTAAAGCTCTGATTACCACTTGATGTGAACAAGGGTTCCTGATCTTCCGAAAGGTTCTAGATACGTTGATTTGGTCGAAGGTGTCACACAAATCGATCCGGCTTCAGAACAACACGTTCTAAACCCCGCAATCGCAGCACGACGTCTCCTCTGGTTATCAACTATTCTAAAACAATTGACCTTGCCGAGGCTAATCTCTTCCTGTGAATCAAGAACACAAGCAAGAACAAAGAAGAATGCAACACAATTGCAGATGTATTATGAATCTCACAAAGTTGAGGTCTCACAAACCGTGATGACGGCAAAACTGCTATGAACAGAACAATCTAAGCAAAACCCAAACCCTAATGGTGCGGCGGCGGGTGAATATGAAGACCCTAGGGTCGTGCAAGACCCTCTGGACGCGCCCCTAATTGGGATCACTAGATACAAAGCCCAAAGGCCATAAACAGGCGATGCAGTATCAAAACAGATTCTGGACCCTCTCTTCTTTTGACGATTCCCAATTACTCTGGACGAATTATGACATGAGACAGGAGACATTGGAAAGGTCTTCCTCTTATCTTTCCGTGCATATCTAGAAAGTCCAAATCCGAGTCTGTATGCGTCCTGGACATCCATTTTAGTGTAGACTGGTCCTGGGCCTCGAAACAGACTCAAAGTCAGTTTTGGTTGGGCCTCCACCTTGGCTTCCACGTCCTTGCTGGTCCCCCATGTCTCCAAGTCCTTCTCCCATCATCTCCTGATCATCTCCGTGGTTCCTAATTACAATATAATCATTAGGTAGCAAACCATTCTCAAAAGTGACATATGATGAAGAACGTAGGAAGGAGCTCACCTCTAAATTTAGTCATCGTGCACGAGCTCTAGTCATTGGACCTTGCAAGTCCAGAATTGGAGGAGTGTTACATAAATCCTTAGGAGTGATGTCCTCATCAAAGGCAACCATCATCCATATGATTTGTAATAGGGTTTAGAGATGATTCCTACATAGACAACACTCATGTAGATATTAGCCCACAATTTTATAGTTGTCATCTATCACCAAAACATTTATAGCTTCGGGATCCAATCATCAATGGTCATGAAGCTTATAATCTCCCCCTTTTTGGTGATTGATGACAACCACTACTTATCATAATCTTAACAAGAAACAACCGGGTTAAAAGAGCTACACTACAATCAAGAGGAACCACAACCGCATAAGAGAGAAACACACAATGTCCTATTCAAACAAACATCATCGAGAGATACAAGGAAAAGAGAGAAAAACACACCCTAGATAATGCATGCATACCATGATAGGATATTAAAGAACACATAAGGACATGCAATACAAGACATGAATGATGATATGCAACAGATTAGCATGGCAATGCATAGGAATTACAAACAAGCAATCATCATCATGAAATCATACGCAGGCATATAAAATAATTAATGAAATGAGCACTGCATATGAGAATAAACCAAGTGAGATTAAAATGAGTTAAACACAAGCGAATAAAAACCATGACTCATCAAAATCCACGAACATCAAATAACTCCATCAAAATAAGATCCAAATGTATCTAACTCCCAAAACCAATGTACACGTATGCTCCCCCTAGATACATGCTACTCTCGATCACGTAAGATCACACTCCCACTCCCCCTAGACCTAGGACTATTTCTCCCCCTTTGGCAACAAGCACCAAAAAGAGGGAAAAGTGAACATCTAAGCGCTCGTGGTCGAAGGAAGTGGTGCAGCGATGTCCTCTATGGGCTTTGCTCCTGGCTGCTGCTGTGATGGATCCTACTGTGCTACCTGAGCCTATGCCGCCTGAGCATCCAGCTGCTCAAAGAAGTCAAGGTCAACAGGTGACTCAGACCCTCTGTCCTGCTCTGTAGGTGTGACTGTGGCGGTCTCCTGAGCTGAAGTCTGGAGAAGAATGAGATCCGCCACATCCTGCTATGAAAAGCCTCCGTGGACTAGATCCTCTGCTACCTGTGGTGTGAGCATGCTGACTGTAGCAGTGGAAGGCGGAGCTGTAGCTGTCTCTGGAGCTGCCTGGGAGTCTGCACGAGTGGTGTGCACTATATCTGAGAACAAACTCCTGACTAGTATGTGCTGAGAGATGGAAGGTCCTACCATCTGTGAAGTCAAAGAGTGTGACAGTGAAACAAACAATGCAGATACTGAGAAAGCTGACAAGAGGGAGAGCTGAGCTGAAGAGAGTGTCTGTCCTACTCCCCCTGTTGGTATAACCTCTGAGAGTGATATCCCGCTGGACTGAGCTATCATCAAAGTAGTGAAGGGTCCTGACTGAGTCGATAGCTACTGAAACTATGGAAACACTGAGGGTCCTGGCTGCTGACCTGCCTACCTCTGAGTCATCTCTACCATCTGAGTCATCAGGGTAGTCAAGATCATCATCTGCTATCTCTGAACCTCTGTCTGTCCCCTGATGACCTCCATCAACTAATGTCTATCCTCAGTTGTGCTCTGAATGAACTCACTCAGGCATCCTGCAAGTGCTCTCACCGTGATAGCATCCTCGAAACAAGTCGATGTCCAGAATCTATCCTGGTGCTGCGACACCGTAATCGGCCTTTATGCCATGTATCGAGTTGAGCCCACTTAGGGTTTCATCCAGGGGGTCATGCATGACCCTAGGATCTTCATATACAGCCGCCGTCTCTTCATTAGGGCTTTGGTTTTGCTTAGATTATTCTATTAATAATAGTTTTGCCGTTTGATTCGTTTGTGAGACCCTAACTTGTGAGATTCATCGTATACATGCAAATTTGGTTGCATTCTTCTTTGTTCTTGCTTGTGTTCTTGATTTGCATGCAAGGATAAGCCTTCTCAGTATGGTCAATCATTCTTAAATGATTGATAACCAGAGGAGACGTTGTGCTACGATTGCGGGGTTCAGAACGTGTCGTTCGGAAGCCGGATCGATTTGTGTATCACCTCCGCCTTAATCAAGATTATCAGAACCTATCGAAAGATCAGGAATCCTTGTCCACATCAGGTGGTGTACTGCTGCAATACAAACATCTTATCCCTGCCTCTCATGGCCAGACAGCGTCTCAGTCCCTCTCCAATCCTCCTCTGGAGGGTTGTCTAGTACCTCTCTCCTACTGCGGGGTTCCTGGGGACTGCAACGCACTGGTCGAAGGAGACAAGATGAAGAGCCTTAAGGTCCTTTGCAGGAACCTTAAGTATGTCTGTCTCCCCGGCTGCCTATACCAGTCTCTACAGCCTCTTGGTGCACATTGCACAGGTGCACTGTGGGTTTCCTGCCCGGTGAGTTGACCTATGCGGTCCTGTCTGCTCAGTCTCCTCATGCGGCCACGAAGGTGGAACAACTCCTGTAGCCAGGGGTGCAGTCCTCTGCCTGGTGCTCCTCCTGAGACCCTGAGTGTCATGAGATGGCTCTAGAATCAGTCGTGTCCCTGGTGTCCTGCATGACTGCTCCATGGCATCCAAGTGCTGGGCTAACCTCCTGGCCCTCTCTGTCTCTGGGTCTAGTCTCAGTCTCTTCTTTCTCTTTGGCTTTTCTAGCATCTTTCTGTTGCCCTTGTCCAGTCCTAATCCTGCCATCTCTATTGCTGCTGACTGCTGTCACTGCACGCACGTAGGTATAGACAGGATAAGCATGGAACCTATATAAATCTACCAGCAAAGCACCGCTAGGAAAGAATGGGCAATAGAAATCCTAGCACTGAATGAAGGACATGATCACTAGGCAAATATGTACAATAACAACAGTGACCATCGACTATATATGGCTGGTGCGAGTCATCTAGTGTGTAGTCCAATGATAGGCAACTAGTTTAACTGTAGACTAAATAGGAGACAAACCCTAGACATGCAATTAACAAATAAGCATGGAATTTAATTGCATCTAGGTTGAGTCAATTAGTCAACTAATGCAACTAATCATGGGTAGTTAATTACACTTGCATCAATTGAACCAAATACTCAAAATTAGGGCATAATCCGATGAAAAGGTGAATGGCACAATACCCTGAGGAAGTCCGATACACCAAGAAGATGAGTACTGCTACAAATTCGCAATCACTCACCGAGGAACACGCTACTGTTGCCAATGAACAGAGATAAAAGGGGGCACTTTGCAATCGGCAAGGGAGCTCGGTCTCTGTGGTCTGGGGCAGCAGCTCTATGGGCCTGCACACACGGGAGTGGAGGACAGCGGCGCTGCAATGGCCGGCGGCGATGGTGAGGTGGTCGTCAGCGGCGGCGGTTCTGTGAAGAGGCGAAGACGACTCTGGTACTTGACGGTGGCGTGGCTGCGGCTGTGCAGCGGTGCAGGCGCGTGCGCGAGGTGAGCGGGGGCGAGCGGGTTGGTGGCGATGCATGGGCTTGAGCGCGGCAGGTCATCAGCGGAGAGAAGGGCGAGGCCAACGACGGCATCCTCGACGGCGAGAGCAGGTGGCGGCAGTGAGGGCATGTTCCCGGCTCGGTCAAGAAGAACGTAGATAAGACCAAACGAATTTGACCTAGGTCAAAAAAGAGCATCGATGGCCGAGATTGGAACGAGGATCAATCAACGGTCATAGATTAGGATTGTATCACGCGATCAAGTGTAGTGACTGGAGGATACGGTCTCTAGATCGGACTATCCGGTCAGCTTTGGGTCTCCTAGCCTTTGCGCAGACCGGACGGTACGGTCTCTAGGACCGTCCTGTCTAGTCTCTATGACCAGACTCCTCCTAGGCACTGTGCACAGAGCCACTGACCAGACTGTACGATCCAGAGATTGGATTGTACGGTCACTCTGGAAATTCTGCAGAATCAAGGAGTTTCTCCATCTTCCAGGTGCCCTCACTAAACACTCAAATAAACACTATACTTGGAATATATAGGGAACTCTCAAACACTCTTTTTCAAATAGCGGCACTTTTTTACCTTATAATTTTCGCAAATGCCAAATGAAGAATCGGGCAAATAAGAACCAAGGCAATTAAGAACCAACTGGGTATGTATGAGCCTTAGTCCATGAACTACGCAAGTAGATTTAACCTCAGAGTTCATAAGAGCTTGCTCAATGGGCATGAAGCACAATCCTTTCCTTTGGTCACACTTGTGGAGATGTAATCTCATATAGAGCATGAGGCACAAATATCTCCAAGTGGGACAAGCCTCCTTTGTGTTTCCTATATGATGCATGCAACAAGCATTTTACATATGCAATGAAAGTAAACATGTCATGTGAGTGCAAGCAATATTAAAACAAGAAACAAAGGAAACCTAACAATGTCAAGTTTGAACCTCTCCCAAGCTTACTCACTATAAGCCATACCCTTGCTTTGAGAGAAGCCAAACCACCATCTCAAGCACTCCCCCTTGCTTATAGCTATCTTGGATGGGTTAGACATTGACTAATTTATATGTGTTTTTCTTTTAATTATTTACACATGCATGAATGCAAAGCATACTAGTCACAAAGGAGTCCTAATTACCATACAATGCAAGTGAAGAAAAAACACACTACAACTACCAAGAGCAAACACGATTACCTCCCTCATGAGTAGATATGACGTTGAGGTCCATGTCACTTGTGGTGGACTTCACATGATCTTCACGAAAGCGCTCGGTCCACCACCAGCACCATCTAGGTCTTGTTCTTGGGCACCCACTTGTATGTAGCTGATCTCTCAAGATCAACAATGAACTTAGGTACCCATATGTTAATGACCTTCCTCTTCTTGTTTGGTGGTCCCAAGGCCTTAGCTTTCACCATGCCATCCTTGTTCCTAAAAAGTTTGAAATGGGTGTTCTCATGGAACAAGTTAGGGTTAGGCAAAACAAAGGAACTCCTCACCATAGGGCAATCCTTTGTGGCATGGCCATTCTTGCAACACCTCTCGTAATAGTAATTGTCGGTGAGAAGGGGGTTGATCCATGCGGGGATAGAATCACTTGTCCCTATGATGTCGATGGCGGCTGGATATGAGCCAAGTCCCTGTTGGGAGACATAGTTCACAAGGTTCCTCCCAAGAATCTCCTTGTGGATGGCTCTACCACGTGTGAGCCTGTCGAAGCCATCCATCACCATCTTCCTCTCTTCTTTGAGCTTGTGATATTCCTCCAAAACAAATGGCTCAAGAGAAGAAACCTCGACCGAGGTGGTTAGTCTATCACACATAGTAGAAGCATCACTCTCAGATGAACTATAGGAGGGAGAGGCAAGGTTCTCGCCTCATAAGTAATCTCAAGGGCCTCGTACTTCTCACGTAGCTCTACATGATCACCCTTGAGTTTGTTATAACTCTTGTTTAGGGCCTCATGAGAAGTGATAAGGTCCTTGAGCTCACTCTCAAGCTCACCAACATGGTCCTTAGACAACTTACACTCTTTTCTTACCACATCCAAGATTTTGGATTTCTTGGCGGCGATGATGCGGGCTTGCTCAAGCATACTCCACAACTCGGCACACGTGTGTTCCTCGTCATCGCTGTCATCGTTGCTCTCATCCTCACTCTCCCCAAGTTGGCTCGCGACCATGAGGCACGCGGGAGGTGGAGAAAGAGCTCGTGCAAGTGTGGTCTTAATCATGGCTAGGCTAGCCACTTCTTCAACATCACTTGAGGAAGAGGACTCATCACTTGAGTAATCGCTTGTTTATTTTCCAACAAGAGCCTTTCGTGAGAACTTCTTCTTGTGGTCTTGAGCTTTGTATTTGCCTTTGCTCTTGTTGTTGTTGAAGTGCCTCTTCTTCTTTTGCTTGGCCTTGGGGTCTTCTTCTTCTTCTTCACTTGAATCTTGTGACTTGAAAGCTTCTTTCTTGGGATATGGGCACTCTCGGACAAAGTGATTCTTTGAGCCACAATTGTAGCACTTGCCCCTGGACTTGGAAGCAAACTTGTTCTTGAAGGTCTTCATCTTCTTCATGACAAGAGCCAAGTCCTTGGTCAAGTCACATTCATCATCATCCTCAATGACTGCCTTCTTCTTGTTTTTCTTGCTCTTGCTTGATTCTTGCTTGTTAGCCGGTAGAGCAAGGTTGGATGGTTGAGGATCATCCATCCCCAACTAGTAGCTCTAGAAGGCAGTGATCTTGCAAAGTACATCCTTCATGGTCTTGGTCTTGAGGTCACCTTGCAAGATGAAGGTGATGTTGGACTCATACTTGGGGTCTTTGAATAGGATCAAGAATCTTCTTATCACCTCAATAGGCCTCAGCTTGAAGTCAACCCCAAGAGCATTGATCTCCTTCACTAGTACATGAAAATGAGAATAAACAATGTTAGCTTTCTCATGTGGCAATCTAGTGAAGTTATCATACTTGTTCTTCAGCATATAGTATCTTTCCTCATGGAGCCTCTCAATCTTAGTCCAGATACCATGTGTTGTGGAACAAGCATCCAACTAAGAAAAGACATCCTTAGATATGCAAGCAAACAGAGCATTCTTGGCCTTAGCATTGCACTTAATGAAATCAGGCTCAAGCAGGTTCACATCCGCATCAGACTCGTGAGTGACCATCCATATCTCTAGATCAAGGGATTGTAGGTAGGCTTCTTGCAAGCCTTCGAATACTCGTAGTCCTCCCCATTGAATATGGGAACACTCCCCGCCTGTCCCGGCATCCTTACTCAAGGTGGTGAAGCCTCAAAGATGAGCACTTGGCTCTGATACCACTTGTAAGGATCGAAGGCGTACCAAAGGGGGGGTGAATCGGTAAGCCGCTCACGAAACCAACTGCCTTCAATTCACACTACTTGAGTCTAACAAGCGTTGCGACCTAAACAATTCTAGTAGGCCAAGACCCTACACATGCTAGTGTTCATGATAAAGCAAGCGCGGAAGCCAAACACACTAGCCTATGCAAGCCACAATTCAACCAAGTTACTAGAGCACACAATTGCAGAATAGTAAAGAGAGGGTCAAGGAATGCTCATGATTTTTTTCTCGAGGTCTCGGAAGGATGGCGCCTTCCCCTACTCCTCGTTGGACCACTCTCGCCGGAGTTCCGGTCCCTCCCGCCACCAAGTGGAGTTCTCGCCCATGAGTCGGCAATCACTCCCGGAGTGAAGACACGGTGTGCGTCACCGCTGCTACCAAAGCACAAGCTCGCCTCCCTCAAGAGCCGAACTCCCCGAGCCGACACGGGCGCTCACTATTGATGCCCCTTTCATCGGCAGGCTCAAATCATGTATAAACTTGTGACGGCTTTAACAACCAATCACGATAGGCTCAATCACCGACACCTAACCGGGTCTAGGTCTAACCATAGACCAAGAGTAACAACCTAGATCACACCCTCAAGGACACTCTTGCCATAGATGTGCAAGATCGCTCCTTGTTACTCTCACAAGCACTCTCAAGATATGCAATATCTCCTCCTAGTTGTCACACCCCAAAATTTCAAATTTTGCTTTGTGACCTAATTCCACTAAATTTCAACATTTTTTTATAATAGATTAAATTTTTATTATAAATTAATTGGATAATTAGAGAATTATAATTTATTTTAGGTAAAAGGGCTATTTTATAAATTGAATAAATTAATTTAGGTCATTAATATTTTGTATGTTGCATTCATGCCGAATTAGATGCACAAGGTTTTTATTATGTGCAAAATATATTTTAAAAGTCAAATTTTTTTTGGTTTGGATAGGAAATAGAATAGGAAAGAAAAGGGAAAAGAGAAACTAGGCCACTTTGGTCCAAATACAGCCAATCTGGCCCACCCGGACTCCCTCCCCTTTCTCTGCCCGCTCAGCCCATGAAACAGCCCACAAGGCCACCAACCCGCCAACCCACCATGTGCAGTTGGCGCATTTTCAAATCCCGCCAACGCCTCCCCTCTCTCCTCTCACTGAAGGGTGGGGCCCAACTGTCATCTTCTTCCTCCCGCCATTCCCAGCCACTTACCAAATTACCTCTGCGCAGTAACCTTCCGCGCCCCCACGTGGCCCCGACACCATGTGCAAGGTCGTCATGACGCCTGTAATCCCCTGCACCCTCTTTCCCCCTCTGAATCATCGCCGCCGACTCCAATTTTGGAAGAAGGCGCCATTGGCGGCCTCTGCCCCGCACCGAGCCTCGGCCAACCTAGGCCCCCCTCCTCCTCTATAAATTTGAAGCCCCAGCCTCCACGTGACCTTCCGCTCACCCCGTTGCCCCTCCCCACTGCCGCCCACTACTCCAAGCTACCCGCGGTGCCGCCTCCATTGGTTGAGCTCGGTGAGCTCCACACTGCCGTGACAAGGCTGTGCCGAGCCCCTACCAACGTCATGCTGAGGACCAGGAGGTCGTGACGCCCCCAAAGAGCACCACCGCGATTAGCCTGGATGCCCGAGACGCCTTCCCTGATGTCACCGACGAGCTCGTGCCATCGATCACCGTCGCGAACCCCTTCCCGACCTCTTCATCTTCTGCATGACCCCCTTGGTGAGCATGTTGTGTTCCCCTCTCCCCTTTTTACCCTTTCGCAATAAGCCTCGACTGCCGGAGCACCGATCCGGTGAAGCTCCGGCGAGCTTCCCATGCGCCACCGCCTGGAATGGCCGCCACCGGCAATCTCTCCCCCGCCTCTACTTCTGGCTGTTGAATCTCGATCCAATGAGCCTGATTAGATCTCCAGAAGAAGTATGAAGTTGGTCCACCGTGGACCAGTGGACCACGGGTCCACAAAGCCACAGACCCGGTCCATGGATTTTTATAGGATTTTTAGTTTAAAATTAATTCGATTAATTCCTGGATAATGGTAGATTTGCACTTAGGCCCCTGAGTTTTATTTAAATTATATTTTAAAGCTAGTTTTCCAGCAGAATCTTTTATTAATTATATTTAAGCCCTTGAGTTATTAATTAATTAATATTTAGCACTATATTTTTGTAGAAAACCCCTGTATTTCTCCTAATTTATATTTTTAACCCTGTATTTTTTAGAAACACCCATGCACTTATTTTTTAAATTATATTTTAGTCCTATCTTTTTACACTTTAATCCCTAAGCTAATTATAAATTACATTTTAGTCCCTAAACTTTTCGTAAACTATATTTTCACCCTGTTATTTTACAATTAAGTCCCTATACTTTTGTAAAATTACTTTTAGGTCCCTAAACCTATCTATTTTTACTATTTTAGCCCTAAAACTTCAAACCTTCATAACTTTTCAATCGTAACCCAGGTTTAAGTAATTCTTGCGCCAACATGATCATGGGGATCAATATTATTTATTAATACTAATTTAACCCTACACCTTTAAACCTTCGTAACTTTTCACTCGTAACTCCGATTTAGATGATTCTTGCGCTCATGCGATTTATTCTTGTTTGGTGTACTGTTTTGATAGTTTTTCATAGGATTGTATGCATGTCATGCCTGCATGATGTTAATTAGAGAACGTGTTGTTCCTGGAATCACAAGAGCGTGAATTGAAGACATTAGCAGCAACATCCATTTTCAGGCAAGTGTCCTTGATACATTTTGATCCCATTATGAATATTATTTTAGAATTGCTTGCTTGTGTCAACTGAATGGGTACCTATTGTTAGGGTTTCCCTAGTATTGCTTTACCTTTTTCCTTATCGCCTTGAACTAGTTGGTTTGTTGGTTGTGGATAGATAATGCTTAGGTTGTTTGTGGAATGTTGGGTTAATATTAACCTTGATTAATGAACTATGTCACTTCATGGGTGGAATGTTTGATGTTAGCAACATGGAGTTAGAGATCTATGCAAGCCAGATGGAATGGATGTGATGTCGTGGGCACATGGTTGGTGGTGGTAGGCTTGTTGTAGATCCTAGGAACTGGTTCTTGGCGCGACAACCTAGGAAAACAGTGCCATCACAAGACCGATATGGGTAAGGCTTGGCCTAGTAATTAGGTGCTCTCCTAGTGTCGGTGCAACATTTTGGTGGAGCAGGGAATGGAAGTCAAGAGGACTGTCCTTGGATCCGAATGGCTCAAAAGGGGGCTCCTAGGGTGATGAGTTCCTTAGTGATAGGCTATCACTTATGGACGGGAGTGGAACCTTAGTGGCTAGCATGTACTGGGAGACCCTTTGGAAAAGCTTTGTAGTGATCTCCTGGCCGCACACCAAAGGAAGTGTGCTAGTGCTTGGCCGGCATGGCAACATAGAGACTCTAGTCCACCTTGCAACAAGGGATGAAATCACGACTTGTGGGTAAAGTGGTACAAACTTTGCAGAGTATCAAACTATCATGACAGTTGTGCTCAAGGTCAAGAGCGGCCTAGAATCCTCACAAGATTAGTTGGTTATGGATTGGAAGGGTTGGGAATGGTTGCATGGTGAATGATGTTGGACTTGGCTTGGATAGTACCCTATGGATTGAGGGTTGGGATGACCCCACTTAGTAAATAGGATGCTTAGGTTAATTAAAAGCTCATGCAATAAACCCCTATAAGCCTTTCTTGTCTATAGCCCTATGTCATCTTTTCCCACACTTCCTGAGTACGACATGTACTCACCCTTGCTATATTCCACATTGCTGCTCAATTATAGGAGAAGGATGGTACAACTATGAAGACAATAGAGGAGACTAGGCCTGTAGTCTTCTGGTCGACTTCCTGTGGAAGCTGAAGGACACCAACGCTTAGTTATTCCACTGCATTGTAATCTTTTTCTTTTGACCTACATGTCACTCTTGTGATAATATTATCAATTTAATAAATATATTGTTCTTTTATTACAATAATTGTCCTGTGTGCATGTAAACTTGATCCTGGGCACGCATACAAATGCATTCGGTTTTGGTCGTTGGAACCGGGTGTAACAAGTGGTATCAGAGCTATATCGACCGCAGGACGCAAGCCTAGATAGAATGACCGTGCCATAGGTCCTATTTTCAAAACTGGTATTTCGAAAACTTTTGTCTCTATAAAAACTCTTCTATCTTCTATCCTCTCTTCTTATTTTCTCTTTACATGTCTATTTTGGAATGTTTGACAAAATGCTACTTCTACTATTTCTTCGCTTCCAAAATATTAGTTTGGTCGACTTAAACTATCACGAACAAGATGGAGGACATTGAAGATTTTACAAGCTGGTTCTACTCAATAAAAAGATGAAGAATGGGCAGTCAAACTTGAAGGCTCTTCACAAGATCAAAGGCATTGGTCATCACTCCATAGGAAGAAAGACTTTTCAAAGAATCGTGGTTTAGGATCCTTCCCATCATAGGAGAATAATCGCTAGATAGAACGACGTTGCTAATTATATGCTTGTGTTGCTTGTAGGATGCTATGTTTGAGTTGGATCTTTGATTGAGTATTGGTGTGCTTGCAAAGCATTTAGCCTTGTTGTCACATCATTCGTTATACCTAGTTTAGTTTAGTTGGGGTAACATTTTCCTCTATTCATTGCTATCTTACCTTCACTCTATTCTATTCTAGTCAATTATAACCCAACCTGTTCGAGGAGATGTTGATCTCAACCATTGGTCTATGGAGGTAGCCCCAACAAGATGATGTCAATACTCAGGATAGTCCATCCTTATCCCTGCCAACTCCAAACAGAAATCACAAGATTTGGATCTTCTCATGGAAAAGGGTCACACACAACTCCTTGCTTCAAGCTGACAACTCCTAAGGTGACACCCATGGAAGAGTACGATCTAGAGACGTACTACAAGAAGGATGTCAAGATTTCTTTCGGAGGAGTTGCAAGAGTAAACACAACTGGTCAATCAAGAGAATTGAGTTCAAGATGGAGAATGAAAGCAAGCCTAACTCTAACCCATTCTTGCTAGCCACGTAGAATCTCAGGGAGAGATTCTTGTTAAGAGGGGTAGTATTGTCACACCCCAAAATTTCAAATTTTGTTTTGTGGCCCAATTATACTAAATTTCAACATTTTTTTATAATAAATTAAAATTTTTATTATAAATTAATTGGATAATTAGAGAATTATAATTTATTTTAGGCAAAAGGGCTATTTTCTAAATTAAATAAATTAATTTAGGTCATTAATATTTTGTATGTTGCATTCATGCTGAATTAGATGCATTAGGTTTTTATTGTGTGTAAAATATATTTTAAAAGTCAAATTTGTTTTTGGTTTGGATAGGAAATAAAATATAGGAAATACGAAAGAAAAGGGAAAAGAGAAACTAGGCCACTTTGGGCCAAAACCAACCAATCTGGCCCACCCAGACTCCCTCCCCATTCTCTGCCCGCTCGACCCATGAAACAGCCCACGGGGCCACCAACCCGCCAGCCCACCCTGTGCAGTTGGCGCATTTTCAAATCCTGCCAACGCCTCCCCTCTCTCCTCTCACTGAAGGGTGGGCCCCAACTGTCATCTTCTTCCTCCCGCCATTCTCGGCCACTTACCAAATTACCTCTGTGCAGTAACCTAGCGCGCCCCCACGCTTGCCCCCGCGTGGCCCCGACACCGCGTGCGAGGTCACCGTGACACCCGCGATCTCCTGCACCCTCTTTCCCCCTCTGAATCATCGCCGTCGGCTCCAATTTTGGAAGAAGGCGCCATTGGCGGCCTCTGCCCCGCATCGAGCCTCGGCCAACCCTAGGGCCCCCCGCCTCTATAAATTTGAAGCCCCAGCCTCCGCGTGACCTTCCTCTCACCCCATTGCCCCTCCCCACCACCGCCCACTCCTCCTAGCTGCCCGCAGCGCCACCTCCATTGGTGGAGCTCGGTGAGCTCCACGCCGCTGCGACAAGGACGTGCCGATCCCCTGCCGACGTCATGCTAAGGACCAAGAGGTCGTGATGCCCACGAAGAGCACTATCGCGATGAGCCTGGATGCCTTCGACGCCTTGCCCGACATCGCCGACTAGCTCGTGCCACCGATTGTCATCGCGAACCCCCTCCCGACCTCTTCCTCCTCTACATGACCCCCTCGGTGAGCTCGTTGTGTTCCCCTCTCCCCTTTTTACCCTTTCGCATTAAACCTTGGCTGCCGGAGCACCGATCCGGTGAAGCTCCGGCAAGCTTTCCTTCCGTTGCCGCCTGGAATGGCCGCTACCGGCAATCTCTCCCCCGCCTCTGTTTCTTGCTGTTGGTCCACCGTGGACCAGAGGACCACGGGTCCACAGAGCCACAGACCCGGTCCACGGATTTTCATAGGATTTTTATTCTAAAATTAATTTGATTAATTCCTGGATAATGGTAGATTTGTACTTAGGCCCCTAAGTTTTATTAAAATTATATTTTAAAGCTAGTTTTTTAGCAAAATCTTTTATAAATTATATTTAGGCCCCTGAGCTATTATAGCATTGTATTTTTGTAGAAAATATATTTCTCCTAATTTATATTTTTAACCCTGTATTTTTGTAGAAACACCCCTACACTTATTTTTTTAATTATATTTTAGTCCTATCTTTTGACACTTTAGTCCCTGAGCTTATTATAAATTACATTTTAGTCCCTAAATTTTTTGTATACCATATTTTCACCCTGTTATTTTACAATTAAGTTCCTATACTTTTCTAAAATTACTTTTAAGTCCTTAAACCTATCAGTTTTTACTATTTTAGCCCTAAAACTTCGAACCTTCATAACTTTTCAACCGTAACCTGGGTTTAAGTAATTCTTGCACCAACGCGATTGTAGTGATTAATATTATTTATTTATACTGTCATATAGTAATTTGCTAATTTCACTATTTTAACCCTACACCTTTAATCCTTCGTAACTTTTCACTCGTAACTCCAATTTAGATGATTCTTGCGCTCACGCAATCGTAGCAATGCGTACAATCTTTTGAGATTGATTTAAAGTACTTCATTATTGTTTGGTGTACTGTTTCTTAGTTTGTTTGTATGATTATGTGCATGTCATGTCTGCATGACATTAATTAGAGAACGTGTTGTTCCTGGAATCACAAGAGCGTGAATTAAAGACCTGAGCAGCAACATCCATTTTCAGGCAAGTATCCTTGATGCATTTTAATCCCATTATGAATATTATTTTAGAATTGCATGCTTGTGTCAATTGAATGGTTACCTATTGTTAGGTTTTCCCTAGTATTGCTTTATCCTTTTTCCTTATCGCCTTGAACTAGTTGGTTGGTTGGTTGTGGGTAGATGTAAGGCTCATGACCATTGAGGTCACCCCAAGGTATGGTGTTTTGGTGATGAATGACAAACATGAAATGTGACTAATGTCTACACGAGTGTTGTCCGTGTAGGAAACCTTTTCTATCTTATGATGATTATCGATGGCAACCTTGGCGATGGATGACAATGACCACAAGCATGGAGGCTTGTCAACTTGAGGAAGTCCAAAGGTTGATGGAGATGGATCAAAGCGGAAAACAAGCTATGGTGCAAGTGTTTGGAACACTTGAGTAGTTGTTAGGGCTTTGAGTCCATAGGAGAAACCAGACTATCAAGGGGGTCTAGGTCATTCTCTTAGGTCATGTCTAGTCAGTGATGTGCGAGGTTGCTCGGTGAAATCACAGGCACTAGGTGACAGTGGAGAAGCCAAGGAGCTGTTCGGAGAAGCCAGGAAACGAAGTCAAGCAAGGACGACAAGTTTCAGCTTCTGGACATAGAGTCCGGACAAAGGGTTCAGTAGTGATCGGACTGTACGGTCACTAAATGGAGTTGTCCAGGACTCAGCGTGAGGAGCAGGAAGTCTGTCAGTAGGAGACTCTGTACAGACCGGACAGTCCGGTCAGTAAGAGTGCAGGAACGACAGAGAGGGTGCATTTCGTGGAGGCTCCTGGACTGGAGAGAGAAAGTGGACCGGACAGTCCGGTCCAAAGACCGGATAGTCCGGTCAGTATAGGGATTTTGCCTGGACAGGGAACCATTACCAGAGTGACCGGACGGTCCGGTCTGGATGTCCAGAAAGGAAATTTCGTGGAGCAGCGGTTAGTTTGAGGTTGGGAGCCTATATAACTTCGCTACTGGGGTCTTGGAGACCTCTCTTGGCCAGTGGAATACCTGAGAGCATTTGGTAAGGTCCAAGAGGAAAAGAGGAAAGCACTAGGAGGATGATCTGGACAATAGTTCCCGATCTTCCGAAAGGTTCTGGATACATTGATTTGGTCGGAGGCGACACAAAAATCGATCCGGCTTCAGAACAACACATTTTAAAGCCCGCAATCGTAGCACGACGTCTCCTCTGGTTATCAACCATCCTAAAATGATTGACCTCACCGAGAAGGCTAATCCCTTCCTATGAATCATGAACACAAGCAAGAACAAAGAAGAATGCAACACAATTGCAGATGTATTATGAATCTCACGAAGTTGGGATCTCACAAACCGTGATGACGGCGAAACTGTTATGAACAGAATAATCTAAGAAAAACCCAAACACTAATGGTGTGGTGGCGACTGTATATGAAGACCCTAGGGTCATGCAAGACCCTCTGCACGCGCCCCTAATTGGGCTCAACTAGATACAAAACCCAAAGGCCAAAAACAGGCGACACAGCACCAAAACAGATTCTGGATCCTCTCTTGTTTCGACGATTCCTGATGACTCCGGATGAATTTTGATATGAGACCGGTGGCATTGGAAAGGTCTTCTTCTTATCTTTCCGTACGTATGTAGAACATCCAAATCAGAGTCCGTATGCGTCTTGGGCGTCCGTTTTAGTTCAGACTGGTCCTGAGCCCCAAAACAGACTCGAAGTCGGTTTTGGTTGGGCCTCCACCTTGGCTTCCATGTCCTTGCTGGTCCTCCACGTCTCCAAGTCCTTCTCCCATCATCTCCTGTCCTCTCCATGGTTCCTAATTACAATATAATCATTAGGTAGCAAGTCATTCTCAAACGTGACATATAATAAAGAACGTAGGAACGAGCTCACCTCTAAATTTAGTCGTCATGCACGAGCTCTAGTCATTGGACCTTGCGAGTCCAGAATTGGAGGAGTGGTGCATGTATCCTTAGGAGTGATGTCCTCATCATCCTCCCCCTCTTGAAGTGGAGTCGTCCTCAACTCAAGCTCATTCTCTTCTCCCAAGTATGGTTTCAAATCTGAAATGTTAAAAGTAGGACTAACCCCGAACTCGAGAGGCAACTCAAGTTTGTATGCATTATCATTAATCTTCTCAATTATTTTGAAAGGACCATGAGCTCTAGGCATTAATTTAGAATTTCTCAAATCTAAAAATCTATTTTTTCTCAAGTGTAACCATACTAAATCTCCTACATCAAGTTTTACTTCTTTTCTACCTTTACTACCAGCAATTTTATACTTGTCATTCATCTTTTCAATGATAAATCTAGTGGTCTCAAGCATTTTCAAAAAAAATTCAGCATGTTCCTTAGCATCAACATGAAGTCTCTCATGAATAGGTAGAGGAAGTATATTAAGTGGAGTACGGGGATCAAAACCATACACTACCTTGAAAGGACTTACCTTGGTAGTAGAATGTGTTGCCCGATTATATGCAAACTCAACATGAGGCAAACATTCTTCCCATTGCTTCAAATTTTTCTTCAAAATAGCTCACAACATAGTACCCAAAGTACGATTCACCACCTCAGTTTATCCATCAGTTTGTGGGTGACAAGTTGTAGAAAACAACAACTTTGTACCCAACTTATTCCAAAGCGTGCGCCAAAAGTGACTCAAGAATTTTGCATCACGATCTGAAACAATAGTAGAAGGTATACCATGCAAACGTACAATTTTTTTGAAAAAGAGATCAGCAATATAACTAGCATCATCAGTCTTATAACATGGTATAAAGTGTGCCATCTTAGAAAATCTATCCACAATAAAAAAAATACTATCACTCCCCCTCTTAGTCCTAGGCAGTCCTAAAACAAAGTCCATAGAAATATCCGCTAAAGGAATAGAAGGAACAGGAAGTGGCATGTATAAACCATGTGGATTCAAGCGAGACTTAGCTTTTTGACATGTAGTGCAGCGAGCAACAGAGCACTCAACATCTTTCCTTATCCTTGGCCAAAAGAATTTTGTGGCCAAAATATCCTCCGTCTTCTTGGCTCCAAAATGACTCATCAATCCAACTCCATGCGCCTCCTGTAACAACAAAAGGCGAACGGAACCAACTGGAATGCATAGGCGGTTAGCTCTAAACAAGAATCCATCATTCAACACAAATTTATTCCATGCACGACCTTCTTTACAATGCAACAATACATCTTTAAAATCAACATCAGTAGTATATTATTCTTTAATTGCCTCAAGTCCAAAAATTCTACAATCAAGTTGAGACAATAAAGTATAGCGCCTAGATAAAGCATCAGCGATCACATTATCCTTGCCTTTCTTATGTTTAATAATGTAAGGAAAGGACTCAATAAACTCAATCCATTTAGCATGTCTACGGTTCAAATTACACTGAGAACAAATATACTTAAGTGATTCATGATCAGAATGAATAACAAATTCTTTGGGCAATAAATAATAATGCCACGTCTCTAAACAATGTACAAGTGCATACAATTCCTTATCATACGTGGAGTAATTCAAAACAGGCCCAGTAATTTTCTCACTAAAGTAAGCAACATGTTTATTATCTTGCATCAAAACACCACCAATGCCTATACCACTAGCATCACATTCAAGCTCAAAAATCTTATTAAAATTAGGTAATTGCAGTAATGGTGCATGTGTAAGTTTATCCTTCAAAGCATCAAAAGACTCATGATGTACCTTACCCCAATGGAAAACAACGCCCTTCTTTGTCAACTCATGCAAAGTTGTAGCAATGATGCTGAAATCTTTGACAAAGCAGCGGTAGAAACCTGAAGACCAAGAAAACTCCTCACCTGTGTGATAGTTTTTGGTACAGGCCAGCTCTCTATGGCTTCAATCTTTGCCTCATCCACCTCAATTCCCTGTGGAGTCACAACATAGCCAAGAAAAGAGACTCGATCCGTGCAAAAGGTGCACTTCTCAAGGTTACCAAATAAACGTGCATCTCATAAAGCATCAAAAACAGCACGCAAATGATTCATATGTTCATCTATGGATTTGCTATAAATCAAGATATCATCAAAGTAAACTACCACAAATTTGCCAATGAAAGCTCTTAAAACATGACAGTGCACCTGAAGCTCTAATACCACTTGATGTGGACAAGGGTTCCCGATCTTCTAAAAGGTTCTGGATATGTTGATTTGGTCGGAGGCGACACACAAATCGATCCGGCTTCAGAACAACACGTTCTAAACCCCGCAATCACAGCACGACATCTCCTCTGGTTATCAACCGTCCTAAAATGATTGACCTCGCTGAGAAGGCTAATCCCTACCTGCGAATCAAGAACACAAGTAAGAACAAAGAAGAATGCAACACAATTGCAGATGTATTATGAATCACACAAAGTTGGGGTCTCACAAACCGTGATGACGATGAAACTGTTATGAACAGAATAATCTAAGGAAAACCCGAACCCTAATGGTGTGGCGGTGGCTGTATATGAAGACCCTAGGTTTGTGCAAGTCTCTCTGGACGCGCCTCTAATTGGGCTCAACTAGATGCAAAACCTAAAGGCCAAAAACAGGCGACGCAGCATCAAAACAGATTCTAGACTCTCTTGTTTCGATGATTCCCGATGACTCCGGATGAATTTTGATATGAGACCAGCCGCATTAGAAAGGTCTTCTTCTTATCTTTCCGTGCATATGTAGAACGTCCAAATCCAAGTCCGTGTGCGTCCTGGGCATCCGTTTTAGTGCAGACTGGTCCTGAGCCCTAAAACAGACTCGAAGTCGGTTTTGGTTGGGCCTCTACTTTGGCTTCCACGTCCTTGCTGGTACTCCACGTCTCCAAGTCCTTCTCCCATCATCTCTTGGTCCTCTTCATGGTTCCTAATTATAATATAATCATTAGGTAGCAAACCATTCTCAAAAATGACATATAATGAAGAACGTAGGAACGAGCTCACCTCTAAATTTAGTCGTCGTGCATGAGCTCTAGTCATTGGACCTTGCAAGTCTATAATTGGAGGAGTGTTGCATGTATCCTTAGGAGTGGTGTCCTCATCAGAGGAGATATTGCATATCTTGAGAGTGCTTGAGAAGAGTAGCTTGAGCAGCTTGCACATCTAAGGCTAGGGTGTCCTTGAGGGTGTGATCTTGATTGTTACTCTTGGTCTATGGTGGGACCAAGACCGGTTAGGTGTCGGTGATCGAGCCTATCATGATCGGTTGTGAAGGCCGTCACACGTTTGTAACCTGTTTGAGCCCGCCGTTGAAAGGGACATCGCTAGTGAGCTCCCGTGTTGGCTCGGGGAGTTCGGCAAGTTCTCGAGGGAGGCGAGCTTGTGCTTTATGCAGCAGTGATGCACACCGTGTCTTCACTCTAGGAGTGATTGCGGGCTCGTGGGTGAGAACTCCACTTGGTGGCGGGAGGGACCAGGACTCCGGCGGGAGTGGTCCGACAAGGATTAGGGGAAGGCGCCATCCTTCCGAGACCTCGGGAAAAATCATGAGTCACCCCTTACTCTACTCCTCACTATGATGCTTTACTTTCTGCATCTATATACCGTGCTATTCATGCTTGTGTGCTTACCTTGCTCTAGTTGATTACCTTGTAGACTTGCATGAATAGGCTTCTTTACTTGCTAGTAGTACTTAGTCTTCATACTTGATCACTAGCATGTATAGGAGTTACTTTGGCTTGATTCATCACCTTAGTATGTATTGTGCTACTCATGCTTGTGTGCTCTTGTTCCTTATCTTGTAGCATTGCATGAGTAGGTTCCTTTGCTAGCTTGTTGTTTGCTTCCACGTATCTTTGGTAACTAGTTTGCATAGGAGTTGTATTGCCTTTGTGTGATCCACTAGTATGCTTAGGATGTCTTTCCTTTCATAGGATTATATTGTTAGTGTGATCACCACTAGATTTGAGTAGGAATTGTTTTAAGTGCTATCGGTGTTTTGTGATTGGTAAAATTGGTTCATAGTGGTAGTTCCGGATTCAACCCCCCCCCCCCTCCCCTTTTGTAGAGGAAGTTTTAAAAATGGCTAGTAGCGATGCTTTTGTAGAGGCAGTTTTAAAAATGTCTCTTGAACTCATAAGTCGGCATCCTAGTGACATTTCTTTGAGACACTTTTCAATGATGCCGCAAATATATGGCTTGTACCATTTTTTTCATGACATGTCTTCAAATTCGAGGCAAATGGTAAATACATTTTAAAAGTGCCTCTCCTTTTTTTCTAATATGTAATATAATGTGTAGTTAATTGCGTTGTGTTCATTATTGGGGACCTGTACAAATTTTTTGTGATAATTAGGAGAAAAAAGAAATAAGAAAACATACATCAACCATAAGTATTCGAACCTGCAACCACATGTGTATCTGCTACAGCTGAAAACCATCAGTGCTAGAACACAGTTTGTTTATATCCCAGAAAAACATATGTTTTATGGACTCACGCCTTGTACTAGTTCCCTTCCCTGCTTCCCTCCCCTGTAAAACTGTAACGAACTCTGCTCGTGAAATTGCTGAGCGCCGCCGAGTCAAAAATAGATCAGCGAGGCAGACGGACGGAGGTGAGGCCGTGAGGGATTCAGCCATTCCGGTGGCAGCGAGCCGGCGAGTGGTGAGGTTCTGCGCCCCTTGTGCCCTGTGGTTGTGTGGGGGGTGCCCCATGCGGGCGGGGTTGGGCATGCGCCGCGTTGTGGCTGAGGCCGGCGGCCCTGGTGCTCCGTTCTAGCAGTCCAATAGGCACCTTTCTTGACTACGTGTGACCAGCTCGGCTTAGGCAAGCAGCCACCAACAATGTATGGTTCCATCCTACTCTGATTGAATCAATTGCAATTACAATGCGTCCTAAGATTTATTACCATCACAAATTGGTAGGTTTTTCTATGAAATTGGACTGTTGTTATGCATATTAGCGAAATATAAAGAGAGAAGGAGATAGTGTATCTCTTTTTTAGAAAATTGCATATCTGAGGTTATTTTTCTAATTCCATGTTGGATTGGTATTCTCTTAATTTCCTTCTCACCGCATTAGTGGTTATACGGTACTAGGTGTGCAACGCATGAGAATAATTGAATTATTATGTTATGTACCCAGGGTAGCAATTATGTTCCAAAATTTTGATTTTCCTAACATTGTATTCTGATATATTGCATCAACAGTTTACCACAATACTAATAATTGTATATCCTTTTAGTTGTTTCAGCAGAACTACGACGATGGACAAGAGCTGGATGAGCAAACCAAGAACAAGTGATGACTACAAGGATGGTGTGGTCCAATTCCTTACTTTTGCATTCCGTAATGTTCGGCAAGGTGGAAAGGTTAACTGTCCATGTGTTCGGTGTAAAAACAAGTCAACAAAAAGTTATGATGATGTTAGATCCAATTTGAGATGCAATGGGATTCTACAAGGATATACTACATGGGATCGACATGGAGAGGAACATGATTCAACACCGGCACCTTTTCTCACCTAGCATCAGCCACAGACAACAATGATGCATTTGGACGTCCTTATACTTCTCCTGCCCAAACTGCAACCAAGAGAAATGATGACATGCAAGGGCTCCTAAATGCAGCATTTCCTATGGCTGATAAGTATGATACAACGTCTAGTTCTGAAGAAGAAATGTGTGACATTAATAATTATGATACGATGTCTAGTTCATCAGATGAGAGAATGGATAGCATTGCATATGAGTTTCCTAACATAAATGATAGTCAACAAGAAGATGATGTTGTACCAAAAGAGGTTGGTGAAGAAACTAAAGATGACATTATTTGCAACATCCTGAAAGATGCTCGGGAAAAGCTATATCCAGGGTGCGATGAATTCTCGAAGCTTTCTTTTCTTGTCACCTTATTTCATCTGAAATGCTTACATGGATGGACTTAGGAGTCGTTTACATCACTACTTGGTGTTCTTTCTGCTGCACTCCCTGTAGAGGCAAACCTACCAAAAAACTACCATGCAGCAAAGAAAATTATCCGAGGATTAGGTCTTGATTATGTTAAGATTCATGCATGCGCGAACGATTGCATGCTTTTCTATGTTGACCGAGCCAAACAAGAAACTTGCCATGTATGCAACAGTTCACGTTGGGCAGAGTCGAAAATGAAGGGTGAGGCAACAAAAACAAAGGGGCATAAGAAAAAACCTGAAAAGGTCTTGCGCTATTTTCCATTGATACCTAGGCTAAAGAGGTTGTTTGCACATGAGGAAACAAACAAATGACGGAATACTGAGGCATCCAACTGATGGGCGAGCTTGGAAAGATTTGGATTCAAGATATGCTGATTTTGCTACTAATTCACGCAATGTGAGGCTAGGTCTTTCCAGTGATGGAGTTAACCCTTACAGAAACATGAATATTAAGCACAGTACATGGCCAGTATTGCTTATTCCATACAACCTACCTCCCTGGATTTGCATGAAGCAAACATCTTTTATATTGTCTATGATCATTCCTGGACCAGATAGCCCAGGAAATGATATTGATATCTACATGCAACCTCTTATTGATGAACTACTAGAGCTTGTTGGCTAGATCTGAAATCCACAAGGGATTGAATTCCCTATTTTTGGATCTGTTGTTGACATGGCGGTCAACAAAATCTAAACCATCATTCTCCCCCTGACCAAAAAGGTTAACAACTTAAACTTATTCTTAACTTAAGCTCTTTCTTAGAAAATCAGCAAGTACCAGACCAATGCGTCATCAGCAACACCACGGCATACTGGGACAAGATTACCCATAGTCTTACTGAGAAACTTTGTCAGAACTCTTACTCCTTATTGGGGAATAAATGGCCTTAAAATCAGGACTGACTAAAAGGTATTTACCATGCCCATGCCTAGGACATGTTCCTGAAAAAGGGTTGGTGGTAAACCTTTTGTGAGCGGATCCTCTATATTATCCTTAGTACTTATATGTTTAATCTTAAGCGTATTGTCCTGATTCCTTTCTTTCACGACATGATATTTCAGATCTATGTGCTTTGAGGCACCACTTAGTTTATCGTTTGCGCAAAAGAAAACTGCGGATTGATTATCGTAGTATATTGTGATAGGTCTCGAGATACTATCAACAACTCTTAGTGCCGGAATAAAGCTCCTAAGCCACACTACCTGTCCCGTAGCATGATAACATGACACAAATTCTGCTTGCATCGTAGATGCAGCAGTTACACTTTGCTTGCAACTTCTCCATGAAATTGCTCCCTCTGCTAGCGTGAAAACATATCCAGAAGTAGATTTCCTTTTGTCTTCATCACCAGCAAAGTTAGCATCAGTGTAACACTCAACCTCAAGATTATCTGATCTCTTATATGTGAGCATGTAATCTTTAGTGCCTTGGCAATATCTTAATGCCTTCTTGGCACCTACCCAGTGAGCCCATCCTGGATTAGACTGATATCTGCTAAGTACTCCGGTCACAAATGCCAAGTCTGGACGCGTACAGACTTGTGCATACATCAAGCTTCCAATAGCTGATGCATAGGGAACGTTCTCCATTTTCTTTCTTTCTAAGTCATTCTTCGGGCACTGACTTCCATTTAACTTATCGCCCTTTTGAATTAGAACAGGTGATGTGTTGCACTTATCTAACTTATATCTCTTAAGCATTTTCTCAATATAAGCTTTCTGAGATAATCCTAGTATTCCTTGGGCTCTATCTCGGTGTATCTCAATGCCATATACATACGAGGCTTCACCAAGATTTTTCATATCAAAATGTGATGATAGGAAATTCTTAGTCTCATACAACATGTTCTTATCGTTGCATGCTAACATTATGTCATCCACATATAGTACTAGAATTATCAATTTTCCACCCTTTTCCTTAATGTAGATGCATTTATCTGCATCATTCTCCCTAAATCCGAATCTCTTAATGACTTCATCAAATTTAAGGTTCCACTGTCTGGACGCTTGCTTAATTCCATAAATGGATTTCCTTAATCTGCATCCCATATGTTCCTTACCCTTAATGGCAAAACCTTCCGATTGAGCCATATAAATAGTCTCATCTAAGTTTCCATTAAGGAATGCAGTTTTAACATCCATATGATGTAACTCCATATCAAAATGAGCTACAAGTGCCATGACTATTCTTAAAGAATCTTTAGTAGATACAGGAGAAAAAGTCTCATTGTAATCAACCCCCTCTCTCTATGTAAACCCTTTAGCTACGAGTCTAGCTTTGAATCTTTCGACCTTCCCTTTGGAATCATGTTTAGTCTTGTAGACCCATTTACAACCTACTGTTTTGACTCCATTAGGAATTTCTACTAAATCCCAAACCTGATTAGAACTCATAGACTTAAGCTCTTCTTCCATGACTTCAATCCATTTAGTGGAATTCTCACTTTCAACTGCCTCTCTAAAATTTTTAGGGTCATTTATTTTCCTGGCATAATACTGATCCTCACTTAAGTATGTCTCATAAATGTCAGGAATTGCTCGTCTCCTTTCCTGATGTGAGCGTCTTAATGGTTCGTTCACAGCCGGTTTAGGATCAGGCTGAGGCTGATTTTCTGGCACAGGTTCCTCCTGAGCTGGAACTTGTGCATCAATGTCTGGTGCATGAGCCCCAGTGATGTGGACAAGGGTTCCCGATCTTCCAAAAGGTTCTGAATACGTTGATTTGGTTGGAGGCAACACACAAATCGATCCGGCTTCAGAACATCACGTTCTAAACCTCGCAATCGCAGCACGACATCTCCTCTGGTTATCAACTGTCCTAAAACGATTGACCTTGCCGAGAAGGCTAATCCCTACCTGCGAATCAAAAACACAAGCAAGAACAAAGAAGGATGCAACACAATTGCAGATGTATTATGAATCTCACGAAGTTGGGATCTCACAAACCGTGATGACGGCGAAACTGTTATGAACAGAATAATCTAAGCAAAACCCAAACCCTAATGGTGTGGTGGTGGCTGTATATAAAGACCCTAGGGTCATGCAAGACCCTCTGGACGCGCCCCTAATTGGGCTCAACTAGATACAAAGCCCAAAGGCTAAAAATAGGCGATGCAGCACCAAAACAGATTCTAGACCCTCTCTTGTTTCGACGATTCCCGATGACTGTGGATGTATGTTGATATGAGACTGGCGGCATTGGAAAGGTCTTCTTCTTATCTTTCCGTGCATATGTAGAACGTCCAAATCCGTGTTTGTATGCGTCTTGGGCCTCCGTTTTAGTGCAGACTGGTCCTCAGCCCTGAAACAGACTCGAAGTCGGTTTTGGTTGGGCCTCCACCTTGGCTTCCACGTCCTTGCTGGTCCTCCATGTCTCCATGTCCTTCTCCCATCATCTCCTGGTCCTCTCCATGGTTCCTAATTACAATATAATCATTAGGTAGCAAACCATTCTCAAAAGTGATATATAATGAAGAACCTAGGTATGAGCTCACCTCTAAATTTAGTCGTCGTGCACGAGCTCTAGTTATTGGACCTTGCAAGTCCAGAATTGGACGAGTGTTGCATGTATCCTTAGGAGTGATGTCCTCATCACCCAGTAGGCGACGCCTGTTCCTGAGTGGCTGCCATAGTGCTGCTTGTTTGACGAATAATTGGTGGTACAAACTGATATACCTCCGTAGGCTCTAGCTCATGAGTCCTCTAGAAACACAGCCTGTTTGGAAGATCAACCTGTAATTCTTCAAGACTTATATCCCTCTTAACAGAACTTCCACTAGATCATGATTCCTCTAGAAACATAGCCTGTCTTGTCTCAACGAACTTAGTAGAGCGACCAGGACAGTAGAATCTGTATCCCTTTGTCTTATCTGGGTATCCGATAAAATGATAGCTCACTATCTTAGAATCTAGTTTGTTATGTTGTGGATCAAATAGCTTAGCCTCAGCGGGACAACCCCATACTTTCAAATAACTTAGTGACGGCTTCCTCCCATTCCACAGCTCAAACGGTGTCTTGGGAACTGACTTAGATGGAACCCAATTAAGAATATGGGCAGCTGTTTTTAATGCTTCCATCCACAGCTCAACAGGCAAATTAGAATGACTGAGCATGCTACACACCATATCTAATAACGTGCAATTCCGTCGCTCAGCAACTCTATTTTGCTGTGTTCTCCTGGCATGGAGTACTGCGCTCTTATGCTATTTTCTTCTAAATGCTTAGCAAATGGTCCCTTCATTTGACCATATGTTGCATGTTTCCCGTAATATTCTCCCCCACAATCTCACCTTACTATTTAATGGAAGCGTTATGTTGTTTCTCAACTTCCAACTTATAAATCTTAAATATTTTTAGCGCATCTGAATGCTTCTTAATGGGGTAAATGTGTCCATAATGAGAATAGTCTTCGGTAAATGTTATAAAAGAATCATAGCCATCTACCGATGTTACTGAGAGCAGGCCACAGATATCTGTGTGTATTATTTCTAACACGTCCGTACTTCTAGTAGCTCCTTTCTTAATTGTCTTAGCGTATTTTCCCTTAATGCAGTCGATGCACTGCTCTAAATTGGAGAAGTCTAATTGATATAGTATTTCATCTTTAATGAGACGTTCTATTCTCCCCCTCAAAATGTGGCCGAGGTGACAATGCCACAATTTTGAAGAAGTCTCATCATCACGCTTACGCTTATGTGAAATACTAGCAACATTCATCACAGAATCATCAAGAGAGAGCATATAAAGTTTTCCTTGCCTAACTGCAAGACCGACATTTATTGAATTAAACTTAATAACACACTTGTTGTTGCCAAACTCACAAACATGTCCCGAATCATCTAAGGCTAATACAGAAATTAAATTTCTCTTTAAACTAGGAACATAAAGAATATCCTCTAAATTAAGATGGAAGCCACCCGGCAACTCTAAGATGAAGCTCCCAATGCCTTTAACTTGGAGGACATTCCCATCAGCCACTCTTAGGCTTCGCTCCCCCCTTCTTATAGTTTGGATCGAATGGAATACCTGTAATGAATTAGAGATGTGCACAGTGGCACCTGAGTCAATCCACCAAGTATTAGGGGAAAAATCCGCTAAGAATAACTCATCAATAAAAGAAACAACATCAAACTTATTATTACCTTTCTCCTTCAACCACTCCTTAAAGCCTGGACAAGCCTTCTGAAGGTGCTTGGGTGAGCCACAGAAAGAGCATGATTTACCACCCTTAGGCTGGTGGTTCTTGAAGTTGTTGTTGTTGTTTTGTCCATTCTTGTTCCCATTCTTCTTCTTCTTCCTTTGGCCTTGCTTGCTGCTGCTTGCCTCATGCTGATTCTTAGGAGTACTGTTGAGACTAAGGTTGCCAACCATGTTCACAACATTCTCCTTCATCTTCTTAGTTTTTAGCCTCTCATCTTCTTCAACACAATAACTTATAAGGTCAGTGATAGACCAAGTGTTCTTGTTGGTGTTGTAGCTGATTTTGAATGGAGCATACTGAGGCGGGAGTGAGGTCATGATGAAATGAATAAGGAAACCATCAGAGATCTCCATCTTCATATCTTTAAGCTTATTGGCCATGTTACACATATAAAGGATGTGCTCCCTTATGCCAGTCTGACCATTATACTGACAACCCACCAACTTCATGATGAGTGTACTAGCATAAGTCTTAGAGGAGCTTTTAAAATTCTCCTCAATCGTGGCCAGCAGCTCCCTAGCAGTCAGATCAACTCCAGCTGCACTCTTAGTGGGGATGGCACCCTTAATGCCAGAACTTATGGTCTGAAGAATAACCATGGTAGCCATCCAATCAGATCTCTCCCACTTCTCAAGAGTGGGAGAAGGTGCAGCTCCATCAGTGGGAGGGGCAGGCTTATTCATCCTCAGTGCAACATCGAGATCATTCCATGCCAAGCATGTGATGACCTTACCCCTCCAATCCGGATAGTTCGCTCCATTGAGCGGCTCGATGTTGTTGAGGTAGGAAGCAACAACATTAACATTAGTCACTGAAAAGCAAAGTAAGAAAACTCAGCTTAGGAATCATATACAATGAAATGCAAATTAGTGCATGAAAATAACCCTACGATGGTCTGATTATAATCATACAAATAAATTTCAATTTGCATCACCGGTGGAGAAAACAAACGAAATTCATCTTAATACTCATGATTAAACAACGGTGGTCAGAAATAATCACAAGTTTACTCTAAATAAACTTCTCGGTGGTTCCATTTATTTAGAGGCATCTCAAGGTATATTGGTGGATTAATACTTAAAATTAAAATATAATAGCTTAAAACACCAACACTTAAATAATTAAGCCTAAAATAAAATTACTTAACTAAAACAGAAAAAGTAATTAAGCAATTAACTAAAAGAAATACTTAAAACTTAATAAAATGAATTAGCAAATTTGGCCTAAAAAATACTTAAGCTAATTTGGCCCAGGGACTCATTTCGCGCATGCGGCCCAGCGAACGAGCGTAGCCGCACGGCCCAGCGCGCGCGCACGCAGCGAGGCCCGGCAAGTGGCCCAAGTGCAGAGCGTGGCCCAGCCGAGGTCGCCTCCGTGCGCGGCTCAGCGCAATGGCTCGCAGCGGCGGCTCAGCTCAGTGCACGTGGCTTGGCTCAGCAATTGGGCCGAGACAACCCACGAGCGGGCCGCCAATTCGGCCCATGCACACGCGCACGCCTCCCTCCCCCCGCATCAATCTGAGCCGTCAAATCCAATCAACGGATGAGGGCGTAGCGGAGATGGGTTATAAGCCGCAAAAATTCAGCCAAAAACCCTAACTCTCTCATTTCCTCACCCTCTCCCCCGCCGCTCTGCTCACAGCGCGCTCAACGGCGGCCGGCGAGCCCCTTCGCGACGAGCTACGCACCGCCGGCACCGTGGCCGCGCCTCTCGCCGACGCACGCATGCGACTAGATCGCGCGCGACATCGTCGAGGGGTGCGTTTGTGGTGCACCTTTCATCGGCTAAGGCACGCGCGGAGGCAAGAAAGGCGACACGGTGGCGGCGGCATCCTGTCAACGACGCACGAGGGCGAAGGCGGATGCGGGCGTGCAGCAGCTGACGCCGCACGACCGATCCGGTCCCAACGAGAGAGGGCGTGCAGATCTGATGCACGGCTCCTCGTTGGTGGCCGGAGCGGTGAGTCGGTGGCGACGCCACGGCGCATGCCTGATCTTAGTGCGCAGCGGGACGGCGGCTACCGAGAGGTAAGTTTCCTGATCCTTAGGGTTAGGGTTAGGGTTCTTAGATCTAGGGTTAGGGTTAGGGTTAGGGTTGCGTGTGTGTATTTGATTCGGCGTTTTCTGCAATCTTCTCCCCCATGATCTGACCTTACTATTTTTAATGGAAGCGTTATGTTGTTTCTCAACTTCCAACTTATAAATCTTAAATATTTCTAGCGCATCTGAATGCTTCTTAATGGAGTAAATGTGTCCATAACAAGAATAAGCATCGGTAAATGTTATAAAAGAATCATAGTCATCTACTGATGTTACTGAGAGCGGGCCACAGATATCTATGTGTATTATTTCTAACGCGCCCGTACTTCTAGTAGCTCCTTTCTTAATTGTCTTAGCGTATTTTCCCTTAATGCAGTCGATGCACTGCTCTGAATCGGAGAAGTCTAATTGATATAGTATTTCATCTTTAATGAGACGTTCTATTCTCCCCCCTTCTTGTCACCGATTCCGCCACCTCTGCACCGATGCCAATGGACTCCTCCACCAGCGCAGGTAACAGATCCGAGCCTATATTCCGCATTAGTTTTAGTTTGTTAGATGTGATCTTAATTGACTAGATGATCATGTAATTAAAGTGTTAATTAGTTCTAACAGAGCTATGGAGGGGTGTTCAAACTTTTGATGCCTCGTCAAAGACAAAGTTCTCTCTGAAGGCAGCATTGATATGGACTTTAAATGATTTTCCTGCGCTAGCTAACTTGTATGGCTGAAGCACAAAAGGAAAATATGCATTGTCACCTTATTTCATCTGAAATGCTTACATGTATGGACTCAGGAGTCATTTACATCACTACTTGGTGTTCTTTCTGCTGCACCCCCTACAGAGGCAAACCTACCAAAAAACTACCATGCAGCAAAGAAAATTATCCGAGGATTAGGTCTTGATTATGTTAAGATTCATGCATGCCCGAAGGATTGCATGCTTTTCTACGGTGACCGGGCCAAACAAGAAACTTGCCATGTATGCAACAGTTCATGTTGGGCAGAGTCGAAAATGAAGGGTGAGGCAACAAAAACAAAGGGGCATAAGAAAAAACTTGCAAAGGTCTTGCGCTATTTTCCATTGATACCTAGGCTAAAGAGGTTGTTTGCCCATGAGGAAACAACAAATGACATACGCTGGCATGACAAGGATAATGGTCGTACAGATGACGGAATACTAAGGCATCCAGCTGATGGGCGAGCTTGGAAAGATTCGGATTCAAGATATGCTGATTTTGCTGCTGATTCCCGCAATGTGAGGCTAGGTCTTTCCAGTGATGGAGTTAACCCTTACAGAAACATGAATATTAAGCACAGTATATGGCCAGTATTGCTTATTCCATACAACCTACCTCCCTGGATTTGCATGAAGCAAACATCTTTTATATTGTCTATGATCATTCCTGGACCAGATAGCCCAGGAAATGATATTGATATCTACATGCAACCTCTTATTGATGAACTACTAGAGCTATGGAGGGGTGTTCAAACTTTTGATGCCTTGTCAAAGACAAAGTTCTCTCTGAAGGCAGCATTGATGTGGACTTTAAATGATTTTCCTGCATTAACTAACTTGTATGGCTGGAGCACAAAAGGAAAATATGCATGTCCATCTTGTGCTGATTTGATGAGATCAATTTATATAAAAAAGGGGCGCAAATGCTCATGTACGGGTCACCGTCATTGGTTGCCACAGTCCCATCTGTATCATCATAGAAAAAACCATTTTGATGGTACCAAGGAGAAAGAATTTGCGCCTATAACAATGAGTGGAAGTGATGTTTTGAGGATGATGCATGGTATAACTTTTATGTATGGCAAAACAAGGGACCAAGCAGAGGAAGCACAACAATCAGGGAACAAAGCTAGAGCTGGAAAGAAAGGAAAAGGAAGGAAACAGGACAAAAAGAGCAAAAGAGACCAAAGGAAAAGGCGACAGGGTAAGAAGGAGAAGAAACCTAAGGATTGGATTAAAAAGAGGTCAATATTCTTTAAACTACCATACTGGGAGCAAAATCTGTTGCGTCACAATCTTGATGTGATGCATATAGAGAAAAATGTATGTGATTATTTAATTGGGACCTTGTTAAATTTGAGTGGTAAAACAAAGGATGATTTGAAAGCAAGACTGGCCTTGGAGGAACTTGGAATTCAACCTGAACTGCATCCACAACTAGACAACAAAGGAAACAAAACATTGCCTGATGCACCATTTACAATGTCTAGAGAACAAAAGGAGATTCTTTGCTCCGTTATTCGGAATCTTAGGACACCAGATGGTTATGCATCAAATCTTTCCAGATGTGTAAATGTTGAAGAGTGCAAATTGAGTGGTCTTAAAAGTCATGATTGCCATGTATTGATTGAGGAAATTCTTCCAGTGGCACTGCATTCTTGTTATCCTAGCAAAGATCTCATGAAAATAGCTGTTGATCTAGCTTCTTTCTTCAAAAAGTTATGCTCAAAAGTCTTGGATATCTCTGAACTTGATAAACTCCAAGAGAAAATTGTTCTTACACTGTGCAACATGAAAAAGGTTTTCCTTCCATCATTTTTCACCATTATGGTACACCTACTTGTACACCTGGTTGAGGAAGCAAAGCTTGGTGATCCAGTCCATTATAGGTGGATGTACCCTATTGAAAGGTAGGCTTGATTGCACAGAATCTACTCATTTATTTTGACATCAACTCTATAATGTTATCTCAACTTATGTATAGGTGGTTCGTTCGACTCAAGGCACATGTTCGCAACAGGGCACCCTGAAGGTTCCATGGCTGAAGGATATAAAGTAGAAGAGTGTCTGACATTTTTCTCAAGATTTCTTGATGGAACAACACGTTTTACCAGACCTTCTCGAAATCCTGACCCGTCAGATATGGCTAAAAATTAATTCTTGTTTCAGAGTGCTGGTGAACCCATAGGGAAAGCTACTATTGTAAACCAATTTGACAACAAGTTGCTCACTCAAGCGCACAGATATGTATTGAGACACTGACGAATTAGAACATCTTCGTAGGTGCATAGACTAATAAAACATTGGTATGGATATTGTTTCTCCAATTTATTGAGTATGATCAAAAGCATATTTAATTTCAGGGAGTATGTGGATTCATTGAGAAATCAGCATCACCAAGATCTCACGCCTTCCAACATTGAGGAATTGGTGGACAAACATTTTTCCAATTGGTTGGAACAGAAGGTACAACTTCAATATTTTTTAGTCATTTTGTTACTGCTACTTAACAGTTTTACCATATATGCAGATACTGCTTAGTGGTGACCTAAGAATCACTAGAAATATACGAGCATTAGCTGGAAAACCAAACAAATGTGGGGTGCGCTACAGCAGCTTTGTCATAAATGGTTTCAGATTCCATACTAGGAGCCGTGAGAGCAAACGCTTGACACAGAACAGCGGTGTAGTTAACACCACAACAGATGGAACTAGTTATTATGGAAGACTCACTGACATAATAGAGTTGTCTTATAAAGGTGACTATAAGGTGATTCTCTTCAAATGTGATTGGTATGATGTTCATCACTGCAGTGGCATCAGACATGATGAGTTTGGATTCACCCTTATAAATTTCAAGTGAGTGATACACACTGGAGGCAATATAGAGCATGATCCCTTTGTTTTCTCTTCACAAGTCTCCCAAGTGTTTTATGTAGAGGACCCAAAAGCAGAAGGATGGAATGTCGTAATACCAGTAAGGCCAAGGGATATATTTGACATGGGTGCAGAACCATTGGGTGGTGATGAGGGTGACACACCATAATTTTGTAGGAGAGTCAAGCTAGGTATGGCTGCTGAGAAATGAAGAGCTGACATAGGAGGCACAATCTACATTGTGTTGTTGTTCCATTTCTCTGGCTCTGTTCAAGCATTATCTTGTGGGTGTTTTTTATGCTTTTGTTGCTGCTATGTGTTTATTGCAGGCTGTTAGACGTTTTGTGTGTCTTGGCATATTGTGATTGCAGGCATAGGTTCAGTCAGATACATTTTTTTTCTGGTTCTGAATGAATGGAGAGAAAACTTGCTCGTTCCACCAAAATTCTGAGAATTTATGGATATCCTGTATGAATGGGGCAGACACGATCTTCACTTTAATATCTCGTGGTACTTTCTCTACAAGATCATTTCTGCTTAGCTCTACAGGGTCAAAAACTGAACTCGCAAGAATTGATTGAACTCTACAAAGCTAACTACCTCTGAACATATGTGCTACCTCTGACATCGGTGGGTCAAAAACTAACAAGAATTGACTGTCAGCTCTCTCCATTTGTGGCATATCTTTTTTTTAAGCCGAGATGTAAAAAAAGTGCAAATTTTAAAAGCATGATTACCACATGACCCCTGAACTTGCTGCAAGCACACTTTGAAGTCTGTGAGTCGTTGAGAAAAATGTTCTCCATTTTCAGTATATCAATTTTGAACCATGGCCAAATAAAAAATGTAAACAACAAATAAAAAGGAAAAATAAATTAAGCGTACAGATGAATCAAACGAGGAGACCCACTACACTGCCTGTTCATTTCTGTACTGGATTGGCATTGCTTCTTTTTGAACTACCGGTAGTTTTTTTTAAGTCACAAAAAATGGTAAAACGGAGAAACGAACAAACGACCTCACTCAAAAATTACGAGTAATTACCACTATGGCATTTGTACACCACTGTTAAAGTTAACCATTATGCCATTATATAAAAAATTATATGTTGAGTATCAGATTGAGAGATGAAGAACTCATGAGTTATTCGTCTTTCTCTTTTTAATCTGGAATTAGAACTTGTGACTGGTATTTCTCTCATAAAACCCCAATTTTCTGGTTCTTTTTTTTTCTAATGTTTTCTAAAATCATGATCTTTCACTTTGTGGCATTTCTATATGACCTCCCTGGTGCTAAAATTTGATAAAATCTGACCTCCAAAAATTTTACCCAGCCGGGTGGTCATTTTCATGGAATATGACCTCCCGGTTTGCTGAAATCCGACTAGCCGGGTTGGATGATCAGACCATCACCCGAAGGGTCATTTTTGGCTGAAATTTGACCTCCCGGGTACTAATATTTGACTGGTCGGGTTGGATTCTAGGTACTTGAATATTACCTAGCCGGGTGGTCGTTTTCATGAAATACGTCCTCCAGGGTGCTGAAAACTGACTGGTTGGACAAGAGCCTCAGATTATCACCCGGGTGGTTGTTTTTTATGAAATTTGATCTCCCGGCCGGTAAACTTGGCCGAGCCATCACCAGTAATTTTTTTCTTTTATAGCCTAATTTAATGGTTAAAGAAGAAACTAAAAACAACCTAATTTAGTGGTAGGGTGAAAAACAAAGAAAAACTAGCGGACGAGACGGAGATCGGAATGGCACTGCTCCCGTTCCCCGGCAACGGCGCCCGAAAGCTTGTTGGTGGTTCTTAAGCCTAACAGGGAATATCTGCAAGCGTATAGATGCCAACATAGCTTTCACCCGAGACTATTCCAGAGTATCGATTTCCATAGGGAACGAGTAAAGTGTCACTCCTAATCTATCAAGTCCTAGTGATGAAGGGGGCAGAACAAAGTGTATTCTATAGGGAGAAGAAGTCCCCGAGCCAAGCAATCTAATGTAGTGAACCTTCTCCAAGTAACTTAGTGAGAATTCTACTTCCAAATATCTGCTTCGGGGCACGATAACGATCCACAGGTAAGGGTCGGTAACTAACCTCATGTACTAGTGGGCATGTTAACGCTAGACAACCCTGCTTGAGACTTTCCGAACATGGTGGAATTCAATATTGGACGGACAGGGCTGTCACCACCTGCCGCCTACCACATAGCCCGTGGGGACAAATGCAATCCCAGGAAAGCTAAGTCTAAACACCACGTCTAAACATAGACTTTCATACCAGTTCTAGAATTGGTAAACATAACAAGATAATGCTATGAAGCAATAAAAAGTTATGCACGAGGATCCCGTAGAATAAAAGGATAGAAATACTCACTTTATTACTTGGGTAAGAATTCTACTACATGTTACCCGGCTCCAAAGATGAGGGAGATTACTCACGCAGGAGCTTCAATCCCCAAGGCACAAGTTGAAGGAGCCAGCATCCTGAACTCCTCTTCCTACTCCTCTACTCTTCTACTTGGGTAAAACTTGGGACTAATGATTATTTCTTCTCTATTTCCCTCACTTCTACCGAATTCCCCCTCTATTTATAGGTGGCGAAGACTTGACGTATACTTGTAGGTGAGGGACAGTCGGTGGGCAAAAGTTCCCCCACCGGGCGGCCGGGCATGCCGGGCGGCATGCACCGCCGGGCGACAACCCAGGCCGGGCGGCCACACGATTGAGTCGATTTCCGACCGCCTTCCCTCGGACGGCTCAGATTTGGTCCGAATGACGGTTGTTGGGTCAGTTTTCAACCGCCTTATCCGATTGGCATCGGTTGTCATGATGGGCGAAGTGGGCAGGACAGCCCGGGAGGAAAAGTCCAAGGCCGAGCGACGGCCTGTGCCGGGCGGTGGCCCATTTTTGTGCCAACCCCCTGCGGGTCATGTCTTCACTTGTCCAAGTTGTGCCACGTGGATGCCTCCTTTACTTCTCCACTTTTTACCCTCCTTAGTCCGGGGATGGAAAACGGCCTCATGGTGGAGTGTTTTGCAGGGTCGGCTGGGTCGGATGGTTCAGCCTGATAAGACTCTATTTTAACCAGCCGAGTGGCTGATTTCAGCCTGATATGACCCTATCGGTTGAGTTCTGATTTCAGCCGTCACGACCCTGCCCGGGCCCTGATTTCAGCCTCATACGACCCTGTCGACCGGCTGTTTTACGACAGTATCGGCCAACGGGGCGTTTCTTCTTGTTTTTACATAATTTTGGCCCTTTTGAACCTGCAAACACATATTTCACCAAAGCTTGTAGAACTTTATTAGTTTAAACAAATATTCATGAAACTTTGGTCTTTACCTTGCATTTTTCGACCGGTTGGTGGCCAATATTGGGTTTTAAGGGCCACCAACACTCGAACGACCTATCCATACATCCCCTCCAATTACTCTCGATGCCACGTTGCCACGGTGTCTTGTATCTCTTCACTTCATCAACAGTACATCACTCCTCTCCCTTTGGGCGAAACATGAAAGAGTAGGGAGTCCCTCTTATATCGAAACTTATCTCACCACTCCCAACATCAATACTTACTCTTGCTGTCCTCAAGAAGGGTCTGCCTAAGATCAACGGGGTCCTCATCCTCTTATCTATATTAAGCACAATAAAATCAACAGGGATGATGTGATCTCCAATTTGAACATGCACATCCTCATCAATTTCATCAAGGAAGCATACCGATTGATCGGCTAACTCCAAACACATACCCGTAGGCTCCAATTCAGGCAAATTGAGACTTGTGAATATATGACGGGGCATAACACTTAAACTTTCTCCAAGATAGCATAAGCACCTATCAAATATCCTTGTTCTAATCATGCATTTGATGCTTGGTGATCCAGGGTCGGGTTTCTTCTCAAGTGCAACATCATTGATTGTCGCCGTAAGCTCCTTAGTAACCTTCACAACCTCCTTAGAAGCTAGAGACTTCTTATTTTGCATCATGTCCGTATTGTACTTGGCATAGGTGGGTACTTGAATAGCATCAACAAAAGAGACATTGATGTAAAGCTTCTTCATAATATCGACGAACCTTGCAAATTGCTCATCGTGTTGCCGCACTCTTTCTGTCTTCATTAGCAGTTGAGTATCCAGGAACGTGGCAGGGCCATGCTCCTCTGTCTCCATGCCCATTTTCAGACCAGAGAGGTCAACATCCTCCTCACGCCGATCGGCGCTTTCAGGGAGCCGATCTGTGCCGTTAGGACCGTCACGCCATTCGGCGCCAGGTGTGCGCCGATCGGCGTGGGGCTTCCTTGCTCCTGTAGGATGCTTTGGATCTTCTGTTTATTTTCCTGACAGCGTAGCTATTGCCTTCAGCTGCTCTACAGACTTCGTATTGCCAGGAATAGCCCCTTTGTTGCCTTGAATGGCTTGTGATAACTATCCCATCTGTTGCTCCATAATCTTAGTATGCTTCAAAATCTGCTCATTGGAGCTCCCAATTTCTATCACCTTGTCATTAATTCCCTCAAGTACACGATCAATATCCTTGAATTTAGCTTCATTGTCCTTGTTTATGTCCTTTTGAGCTTGGAAGAACTCATGACATTGGAGACGAAGTGGGATAGAATTTTGCATGGACGAACTAGGAGAGAAAGAACACCTTTGCTGCTGATATTGGGGCTTCCATCCACTATTCTTCATATATTCTAGCATCTTCATCTCTTCAGGGCAATCTTTCTGCACATGACCAAATTCTCCACACTCACCACAAGTGGAGCGTGATTCAGCTAGCTTGAGTAGCTCTTCCTTAGGGATATAAAGATTATTGTCCAGCCTCCTTTGAATAGCGTCGAGGCGATCTATAATCAAGTCTTCATGAGTCCTCGCAATCACACTCTTTTCCACTCCTTTTGAAGGTTGCAAATTCCTTGAACTTCTCTCACCATCCCATGATTAATTTTCAACTAGCAACTTGATCAGATTCTTAGCTTTGGTGGGAGTTTTTGACATGAATGAACCTACAGCTAAAGCATCCAAGTGTTGACGAGATAGTTGATTCAATCATGTGTAGAACCTCTTAACAACTTCTCCAACCGTCAAACCATGATGAGGGCATGCATTCAAATATTCATTGTATCTCTCCCATGCTTCTCCAATGCCCTCATCAACATTCTATGTAAATCCAAGAATCTTATTCTTCAAAGCTTGAGTCTTACCAGGAGGGAAGTATTTGGCCAAGAATTCAGCTGCTAACGTGTTCCACACCATCTTCACTGGATTTTCCAATCCATCGTACCATTGCTTGGGGCGTCCAACTATAGAGAAGGGGAACAACCACACACGTGCTTGGTTTCTGTCCAATCCTGCTGTCTTGAATGTACTCCAAACCTCAAGGAAGTGTTGCAAGTGATGATTGAGATCTTCCGAACCTGTGAACGGTTGTTGCACCACTATTCTAACGTATCTCTCCAATTGATTTGGAAGTTGATCTTGAGCTTCTTGGAAATCTGTCTTGACAACATTAGTCAATTGAGGCTTGAGATGATTAACCATAGGTACCTCTGTCATCTCCTCTTCTTCTTGATCTAGGGCTTTTATTGTGAATAATGCTCGAGGGGTGGCACAGACTGCTTCTCCAGCTAAATCTTCAAGTGACTTGCTTCTCTTCTCTGCTGTTCTCTTCTTGTGAAAGAGTCTTTCTGGATCATCGGTGTAATTAGAGGGTTTATTTGACTTAGGACCGTAAATACCTGTTAGTTTCACTTAACAGAATATATGTACTAAAGAGACGAGTAAAATACATTATAATAACTAAACACTAATACATCAACCAATGTTTAAAAACCTGCTATGGTCCTCGGCAATGGTGCCAAAAAAAGGACGCTTGTTGGTCGTAACTACGCACCCACTTATATACCGCAAGAGGACGATGTACGATTGTAGCACTTTTTCCCTTGAATTGAGTATTCCAAGGTTTACCGAATCCACAGGGACCTTAGGGGTAATTAAAAAAAGTTAACAGTAAAAGATCTAATCAAAGCTACTGTCGAATTTAGGTTGCATGAGGGGAGTCTGGCCAGTGCAAAGGTGCGCCAGATAGTAAATCTGTCGTTGCGCCGATCAGCGCAGGCGTTGAGCCGATCGGCACTCTAGTAAATATAAGCCAAAGTGCGCCAGATACCTTGTAAGCCTATGCTGTTAAGTGAGTAGCCAGATATCTACTAGTGAGATCGTAACCAAAAAGTCTAATTAAATAACATCATAATGGGTAATTACATGGATCAATGAAAACCTATAATGAATAAGACCACCCTGCTTTCTGAGCGGCTCCCGATTTATCGCTGTCGAGAGGAAACCCTTAATCGTGTGAGTATCTTATCCTACTCAACTATCCAATAGTGCTGCACAGGCTTAGTGCTGTCACCGCTAAACCACATTACTAGCATCATCAAGCAACCATAATCAATACAATGTCCAAATACTATCCTAATCACCACGATCAAGATAATATGTACTTACTTAGCCTAGAACTAAGCAATTGGAATAAGCACATGCATGATTATAGAATCAAGATGGACAAATCACCAAAACCATCATCAACATATTCAATCATCCTTGAGATCCATAGAGTAAGATTCATCCCCGTTGAGATGGCCTACCTTGACGGATCAACTCTTAACACCAATGGTTCTTGAAACTCAACTAGAGATCTATTCTAACGGGGCAAGCCTCGGTGGCTCTAACTCACGGATCTGTTGTCCCTTTGTCACCCCTGTCGCCTCCAGGGTTTACATGTATTTATAGAGGTTCTACTCATGAAGGACTCGATTTCTAAGGCGGTTGCATCGATCAGCGCAGGATTACGCCGATCGGCGCAAGCCGTGTCTTCTCTGGTTTCTTCTCTGAGTTGGTTACTCTGTCTTCCACAGCTGCCATGTGGGCCTTTTCCTTTGAGATAAAGTCTTGTACTGGACGTCGATATCTTGAAGTTCCATAAATCTTCTAGGCAAATATCTTCAAGTGTCTTGCGTAGATAAACTTCCATAAACATGTGGAATGGTTCTCGGTCACTTCTGTGGGCCAAAACACCCTTGCACCGACCGGCTCATGGACTGCATCGATCGGTGCACTGGGCTTCTTCAGTGCTTTTTGTCGGTTCTGGATTCCTGTCCTCTCCAGCATCACTTTAATCACCAATTTTACCTGTTTCTACAATAAAGCTCCAAAACAACGCATATACAAATATATAGACAATATCATAGGTAAATGGCCTAAATTAGTATCAATTATGCTCTAATTGAGGTAATATTCACATATAAAAGGGGCACTTGGGGAGTGCCAACAGTGCTCCTCCTTGGTCGTAATGGCGTTCCACAGTAGCTCCCCCTACACTTATGACTCTACAAAATATTTTCTCAAATATGCAAGGATTAGTCATTTGAGAGGTGGGAATGTATGAGCCACTTGTCTTTGAGCCGTGTGAGCAGATTTAACCGTGGAGCTCGGTTGAACATGACTTAATGGGCATGAAGCAAAAATATCACTATTTGATCATCTAGAGAGTCATGTACTCAAATTGTAAATGAGCAACTCCCCTTAGACAGATGCTTGGGAACATGTATGGTATCACAATGCAAAGATGCATGAATGCAAGGAATGCAAATGCAACAAGTATATAATGCATGATGCAATGCTAAAGAAAAGAGACAGAACCGATACAAACCAAAGTGTCAACAATGAGTTGTTCCCTTCTCAAGCTTGCTCACAATGAACCATTCTTCCAAGCCTTGGGTACACCATGAACCACCTTCCCAAGCTTAATCCATGTCCATTGCTATCTCAAGAAGGTCCAAAGTCAACCTACAAAAGAAGAGAAACAAGCACAAAACAAAGACACAAACAACAAAACAAACAAACAAACACTATACATATTTACAAATGACAAGCTCAAGGATTACTCATGTGAAGTTGGAGAGGTCGAGAACATTGAGTTCTCCCCTTAGCTTGTTGTAGGTCTTCTCATTGAGTGGCTTGGTGAAGATATCTGCCAATTGTTCATGAGTTCATACACTCACCAACTTGATGTTCTTGTTCTCAACATGATCCCTTATGAAATGATGCTTCACTTGAATGTGCTTTGCATGACCATGATCTCCAGTTTTGAGAGCCATCTTGATTGCTGCCTCACTATCACAATACAATGGCATTTGAGTGTAATTGAGGCCATAATCTGAGAGTGTTTGCCTCATGTAGAAAAGTTGGGCACAACACGCTCCCGCCGCCATGTATTCCGCTTCAGCTGTAGATAGAGCCACCGAGTTTTGCTTCTTTGAGCTCCAAGATACTAGAGATCTTCCAAGAAATTGGCAACCTCCCGATGTACTCTTCCTATTTACTTTGCAACCCGCGAAGTCCGAATCCAAATACCCAAGTAACTCAAAGTTTGTTCCTCTAGGATACCATAAGCTCATGGTTGGTGTGTACTTGAGGTATCTCATTATCCTCTTCACGACCTTCAAGTGTGACTCTTTTGGATTTGCTTGGTAGTGTGCACACAAGCACACACTAAACATGATGTCTGGTCATGAAGAGGTGAGATAGAGCAAAGAACCAATCATGGATCTATAGAGCTTGGGATTCACCGGTTTTCCATTCACATCATCATCTAAGGGTTTGCTTGTTGCCATAGGTGTGTGCAAAGGCTTGCAATTCTCCATGTTGAATCTCTTGAGAAGATCCTTGGTATACCTTTCTTGATAGATGAAGTTTCCTTCTCTCAATTGTTTGACTTGGAAACCAAGGAATACATGCAACTCTCCAATCATTGACATTTGGAATTCCTTTGCCATCATTTCCTAAAAATCTTCATTGAACTTCTCATTGGTTGACCCATAGATGATATCATCCACAAAGATTTGGCACACAGAGATCCTTCCCAATATGTCTTGTGAATAATTTGCTATCAATGCTTCCAATCTTGAAACCATTCTTGAGAAAGAAGTTCCTCAAGTGTTCATACCATGCCCTTGGTGCTTGCTTGAGGCCATAGAGAGCTTTTTTCAATTTGTATACATGTCTTGGATGTTTTGGGTCCTCAAATCCTGGAGGTTGTTCCACATAGACTTTCTCATTTATCTTTCCATTCAAGAAAGCACTTTTGACATCCATTTGAAAGAGCTTGAGACCATTGTGTGATGCGTAGGCAAGTAAGATCCGAATAGCTTCAAGACAGGCCACAGGAGCAAAGGTTTCTTTAAAGTCAATCCCCGCCACTTGAGAATATCTCTTAGCCACTAGGCGAGCCTTGTTCTTGACAATTGTTCCTTTCTCATTGTCGAGACTTAATCTCGGCAATAGACATAGGGTAGTTCATCTATGCGGATTTATATGTAGGACAGGGGTATGCACGAGATCGAGAGACAATGGTAACACAAGACGCCGATTTAGACAGGTTCAGGCCTCCCGGAGGATAATAACCCTACATCCTGTGTTCTGTGGTATTTGTATTCATATGTCTAGATCTAAAGATCTAGACGAGGAGGGTAGACCTAGACGATGATGTCTAGTTGTGTCTAATCTATGTCCCGTGCGGGATCTCTAGTTGAGCTTGTCTATTGCTTGTCCCTTGAGGAGGACCCCTGCCCCTCCTTATATATCCGGGGGGACAGGGTTACATGGTGGTGTCCTAGTCAGTCTACTGTTCTTATCCTAGTAGGAGTCTACTTTGCTTTCCTTATCTATGAGGTATCCTGATGGTAAGTATCATCGACAAGCCCTTAAGAGTCTTGCAAGCTGGATGATAATCTTTAGTAGCTTCCCGACTAGTTCGTGCCATATATAATGCTTCAGCTTTATATCAGCGAGCTTGTAAGAATCTCAAAGATTGAAAATGTCCTCGAGAAATCAACTGGTGCACCGAGTAGGTGCACCTAATTAGGTGTAGCCCCCGACTCTTGTATCATTTGGAAACTGCAAATAATGCAAGAGTCCAAAACAAGAATAGTCGTGTTGGCTCTCTTTAAGGAAAAATCGCTCAAATCATCAAATCTAAGTGATAAATAATTCAGTAGAATGACATCAATCATTACCGAGTGATAAATGACTTAGTCGAGTGACTTCAATCACTGCTGAGTGGTAGATGACTCAAACCAATGACTTTAATCATTGTCGAGTGCTATATGATATACTCGAGCGACATCAATCACATCCGAGTGAACGTAAGCTTATGACATCAATCATAGCCAAATGACATAGTTTTTGGCCCAGTGGCCTATGAGCGATTTATGAATCAAATGGGTGACTTCAATCACAATCGAATGATTATGTTCTAATCGGGTGACTTCAATCACAACCGAATGAATGAGGCTTTATGACATCAATCGTAGCCAAGTACTAAGTTACCATGACTTCAATCATGATTAAGTAACCTTTCCTTAAGAATTGTAATCACCCATATCTTTGAGCTTTATTTTCACTATTATAGACTGACTTCAATCAGCCGAGTGATGCTCAATATTTCGCGTATATGACCATCAAGTCATAGTGACATGATCATTAAATCATGATTTAAATGATTATGGCATCAACCACTTATGATAATGCACTTCTCATCAAAGAAGCACATTTGATAGAGTGACCATCAAGCCACTGTTATATGATCATCAAATCATATATTTTGTATATTATGGCATCAACCATAAAGTGCCTCTCTTCAAAGAAGCCCCCGAGACAATCGTCATTATGAGTGTTGGTCGCGCTCAACTCAGAATATCTTGTCTGAGTGGCAACGGTACTTAACTCATGACGATAAGGTTGAGTGAAGAAGATAGTCAAGGTTGTTGTAGCTACCGATCGCTGATGAAGTAGGAATCACTCAAAGTCGCAATGACCGAGTGAAGCCGACAGTCTGACATGTGGCCGACCGATGGTGGCGGTCAGATATGATGTGGCAGACCAATGGCGGCAGTCGGAGCTGGTGTAGCCGACCGGCAAAAGCAGTCGGAGCTATAAGCCGACCGATGAAGACAGTCCATGTTAGCATGGTCGACCGATGTCACAGCTGACATTGCCGACCGATGAAGACAAGGAAATCACTCTATATCGAGTGGTGTATCCGCCTATCCATCAAAAATGTTCCTGACAATAATGAAAATTAGGATAGTTAGTTGTAATTAACATTCTTTGCTTGAAAACTTATTTTTATAAGACAAACAAATCAGTTGACTGAAAAGTCAAGTGTGTATCCATTTTTCTCCTATAGGTAGACCGACTGGCGCATAGCAGTGTATTCGCGCATTAGCAACCGGATCGATCTACCGTAGGATACTTAGGACAAATATAAAGAGCTAGGAGCTCGGTCTGCCGCTACAATATCGGTCATAATTTACTCTTGCGTAGCAATCAGAACCAATCGACACATGACCTCTCAAACTTTGGCTCTGGGTTTAGTGTAGTGGCAGTCTGTCGCGTAGCAAAAAAGTTTTATGACTTAGTCGCTAGTCGGTGTAAGACCAAAAAATAAGACCAAATCACAAATAAAATACAATGTATCAGTCGAGGCTGAAGCCAAAAAAGATGAAACTATAACAGATGACATGGGTCATATGGTGTCAGGGCTGAAGCACTACTGAAAAGTGATGTAGATATGGACTGATCTTCCGAGAGATAAGGGGATAAACTCGAATTTGTGGAACTCAGCGTCGACGACCCGGCTTGAATCAGATACGGTCCAACCCCGCAACCGTTACACCAAGCACAACTTGATTGTTCCTGCAAGCAAAATCGAGAACACAAGCAAGAGAGGATAAACACGCAATCTGAATTTGCAAATATGGATGAAGCGAATCACAAGAAAAGGTTCAAGCTCTGAACACAAAAGGACTAATCGCTACAGTGGTGTAGAACAAGAACAAGGGCCCTGGATTACTGTAAAAGGACTTGTCGCCACAGTTACAATAATTCGATCAAGTTTCTCTCTGGAAAACTAAACTAAACAAAACCTAAAACTAAAAGACGGCGGCTACTGAGTTTATGTAGGAACCAGGGATGTCCTAAGGTTGGGGGCGACCAGGGGGGGCGCCCACAACATGGGCTTAAGGCCCGACACGATACATGGCCAAGTTGGCCCAAAATAGGTGGCGCAGCACCTTGTCATGGTCACATATTATAACTCACGACCCTTCTGGAGCTAGGACCAGAAACAAAACGACGGCGTCGTCGTCCCCTTTCCAACGCATCAAAGAACGCCTCGTTTGGACGTCGGATGTGGGAGATATCATCAAAACCGTAAAGGAGTGTCGGCTGAATCCGAGACGAACGCGACGATCGAGTTGGTGATGACTTGTAACTTGGGGAAGGCCATGATATGCACGTATCCAGCATGGTGATGTCCTCATCATCCTCCCCTTCTTGAATTGGAGTCGCCCTCGATTCCATCTCATCATCAATCTCGTGCAAAAGGTTAGTACTAGCAGAATGCAAAGTACAAGATACATGATCATCGATAGAAGATATATCACGACAAAGCTTAGTATAGCAAGGTTCAGCAAGTTCAACAACAATAGATGTCATAGCAAGAAAAACACCTCCCTTTAACTGAATAGCCTTATGTTTAACATCAGAAAGATGTTTGTTATTATGTTTATTCTCAGTATTTTCAGCAAGCAGTTTAAAATGATTTCTAATATCAACAGGCAATAGCGGAGGCAAAGTAATATTCCTGTCCTTATGCATGAAAGTATATGTATTAGTTCTACCATGGTGGGCAGCATCCGTATCATATTCCCATGGACGGTCTAATAAAAGCGAACATGCTTGCATAGGTACAATATGAAAATCAGCAGAGTCTTGATAAGAACCTACTGAAAAGTGTATGCGTGCTGATCGAGTTACCTGTGCCGTACCACTATTGTTGAACCATTTGATGTGGTAGGGCTGATGTAGTGCATGCGTGGTCAAGCCAAGTTTGCTTACCAAATCAGAACTTTTTTTCCGGAAGCTCATCCCCAAAGAGCTCCAAAGTTAAGCGTGCTTAGCCTGGAGCAATTTAGGGATGGGTGACTGACCGGGAAGTTTGTCCTAGGTGAGCACGAGTGAGGACAAAGTATACAAAAAAGACATGTGTTGGTCTGTGAGGATAGTCTTGAGATCCTAGAGAGCTGCCAGGGTAAGCGGGCCCGGCCTCGGAGGGGTGGGACATTACGGTGGTATGTTAAATTTGGGCTTAACAAAAGTATCAGTATTACCACGATTGTTATTACCTCCCATACCGTGTCGATTACGGTGAAGACGGTCTGCATCACGGTCAAAATCATCATCATCATCAGCTCATTTAGGTGGAGGTCATCGTTCAACATCCTCAATTCGGTGGGCAACAGTGTTGATGTGACCCATCAACTCGGTAAACTTCGTTTCCATGAATGTACGCTGGTCCGCAAGAAGCTTCGTGAGCTTGGCCTTGGACACGTAATCATTGAAGTCTGTAGGGGACTCCAACTCTCCATGTGTCCCTTTCTCTCTCTGACATGGTTAAAAGCAAAAGACAAGACTAAACAAAAAGATTAGCCCTATCAACTAGCAGGCAGCAGAGGGTGTAGAAAGTGAAAACAATAGCAGAAGCAATGTATCACAATCTTGCAAGTGTTCTTACCAAAGGCAAACAGGTCGACACAATCTGTAGTCGAACTTGGGTGTAACAGTTGCAAGGAAGAGACATGTGCTGCAATATGTATAGCTTGGAAGGCTAATATGTATGTCAGTGGAACACAATTCAATAAGAGATATTAGCACTGAATAAATGTCCAAAGCAGTGTCCTAATTACTAGCAAAAGAATCATGTTAAAAAACAGTTGTGACAGCAAGAACAATGGCAAAGGCAACAAGTATCAAAACAGACTTCACAGACTTAGAATTTTCAGGGGGGGTGCAAATCCAAATCTTGATTTTTTTGTATGATTTTTCCACTATTTTTCTGTGATAGAGGAACACAAAGGAAGGAACCACAAGGAGTTTCAACTCAAACAGAGGGAAAACAAAGGGTAGGCAAAATCACAAAGTTTCACCAAAAGCACTATTTTTGACTTGACAATTTTTTTTCTATTTTTTCCCGATTTTTTTTTGAATTTTTTGACGAGGTCACACAAGGCAGAGCCCACGTGGGTCACCTCAACTTTGAGTCAAGAATCTGCTATAAAAATTTCAGCCCAATCGGAGCAACGAGCGGAAAGTTATGCCTGTTTTACCGAAGGTATGTCAAGATAGGGTTTGAGGGGTGGGGGGGGGGGGAACAGAATCGGGTAGGGTTTTTTTGTTGGCAACGGATTGTGGGTGTGGTGGGTGGGTGACACGATGGTGATGGTGGTGTGCAGTGGAGATCAAAACACAAACTGAATCAAAACACAAATTCAAACCAGCAACTGAACTCGACTAGGACACAAACTCAACACTACGGGTTCTGAAATTAAATTATGCAAAGGCTAAACAATGTCTGGGATGGTGGGGAAATATTTTTTTGTAGGCTTTTTCATGGACAAAAGGTGATAAACACAAATGAATCTAAAGGGAAGAACACGATAATACCTCATGGGAAACCTAGAATCTGATACCACTTGATGTAGATATAGCCCGATCTTCGGAGAAATAAGGGGATAAACTCGAATTTGGGAAACTCGGTGTCAACAACCCGGCTTGAATCAGACACGATCTAACCCCGCAACCATTACACCAAGCACAACTTGATTGTTCCTACAAGCGAAATTGAGAACACAAGCAAGAGAGGATAAAGACGCAATCTGAAATTGCAAATATGAATGAAGCGAATCACAAGAAAAGGTTCAAGCTCTGAACACAAAAGGACTAATCGCCACAATGGTGTACAATAAGAATAGGGGCCCTGGATTACTGTAAAAGGACTTGTCACCATAGTTATAATAATTCGATCAAGTTTCTCTCTGGAAAGCTGAACTAAACAAAACCCGAAACTAAAAGACGGTGGCTACTGAGTTTTTGTAGGAACCAGGGATGTCCTAGGGTTGGGGGCGACCAGGGGGGTGCCCACAACATGGGCTTAAGGCCCGACACGATACATGGCCAAGTTGGCCCAAAAATAGGTGGCACAGCACCTTGTCATGGTCATATATTATGACTCACGACCCTTCTAGAGCTAGGACCAGAAACAAAACGATGGCATTGTCGTCCCCTTTGGACGCCTCATTTGGACGTCGGATGTGGGAGATATCATCAAAACCGTGAAGGAGTGTCGGCTGAATCCGAGACAAACGCGGCGACCAAGTTGGTGGTGACTTGAAACTTGGGAAGGCCATGATATGCGCATATCCAGCATGGTGATGTCCTCATCAAAAGGTCACCGACCGACATGTGTACTGCTAGATTCACAAAAAAGTGGGAGAACACGTGTATAGATACACAAATAGCCCCCTGGCTCGATTGTTTAATGCAAAGGATTAAAGAACCGAGGCAAATAAAAATGAATAAAGCCACAAATAAGAGCACTGATTAAAAAGCCCGACTTTACTCATAAAAAAACTACGACCTTCTGCTTGGGAAACAGAAATAAGCGGCCGTGGGAGAAAATCTGAAGGACATTAGCCCAAAACCTTGAAAATAAATCGAGAAAGTACAAAGATACTTAGCTTTGTTATTCGTCTAGTTGAAGAGGAGTCCCCGAGTGAGTCGATGTTGTTGGTGAGTGGTCGAACATCGAAGTCAAGCCATCATGTCGTCGGAACATCGAAGCTTGGAGCGGTTGATCGAGACACCGAATTGTTGAAGGTGTGACCGAGTGGTCGAGTGACCGAAGCGCCATGTCATTGCAGGCGTCATCGAGTAGCCGAGTGGATAAAAACCCAAAGCATCAAGTAATTGGCGGCGTTGCTGAGTAGCCGTCGAGTCGTAGTGTTGCAGCAATGTTGCCGAGTGACCGAGTCAAGGCAATGTTGCTGAGTGACCGAGTCGCGGTGATTGCCGGTATGCTGAATCATCAAAGACATCGTCGAGCGGCCAAGTCACGGTGATTGCCGACGCGCTGAGTTGTCGAAGACGTCTTCGAGCGGCCGAGTGGCCAGGTGAATGCGGAGTATCCCTCGGGCATGTACATGTGGTCGTGAGCAGTCAAACCGTCGAGTCACGGCGATGTCACTGAGTCGTCGGAATCCGCCGAAGTATCAAGTTGTCGGAAGCATCGTCGTAATGGATGATGTCGCCGAATAGCAGTCGTCCTTGTTGAAGGTGTCGTCGTCAGTTTGTTGGGCGCTGTCTTGATGAAGACATGATGATTTGTGCGATGACACAATGCTTCAACATCAGTCTGTTCGTGATTAGATCTTGAAGAAGAAACCTTTCGAAAACACGGTGACTCGTGTGCTTGAAATCTTGAAATCTCGAAAACGTCGGTCTGCTCGCGATGAAATCTTGAAGCAGTAGATTGAAACAACCGATCTCGACGAGCCGACCATCGCGCTCCCCCTACCTGGCACGCCAACTGTCGAGACTTAATCTCGGCAATAGACATAGGGTAGTTCATCTATGCGGATTTATATTTAGGACAGGGGTATGCGCGAGATCGAGAGATGATGGTAACACAAGACGCCGATTTAGACAGGTCCGGGCCTCCCGGAGGATAATAATCCTACGTCCTGTGTTCTATGGTATTTGTATTCATATGTCTAGATCTAAAGATCTAGACGAGGAGGGTAGACCTAGAAAATGTCTAGTTGTGTCTAATCTATGTCCCGTGCGGGATCTCTAGTTGAGCTTGTCTATTGCTTGTCCCTCGAGGAGGACCCCTGCCCCTCCTTATATATCTGGGGGGGACAGGGTTACATGGCGGTGTCCTAGTCGGTCTACTGTTCTTATCCTAGTAGGAGTCTACTTTGCTTTCCTTATCTATGAGGTACCCTAATAGTAAGTATCATCAACACTCATCTTGCTTGTTCTTGAACACCCACTTGGTGCCAACCACATTATGATTTTTGGGCCTCTCAACCAATTTTCATACTTTGCACCTCTTGAAGTTGTTCAACTCTTCTTGCATGGCTGTAACCCAGATGTCATCATCGATAGCTTCATCAATGGTAGTGGGCTCAATCATAGAGACGAAAGAGAAGCTCTCAATTGCAATATTAGCCTCATCATCATTTTCTTCACTCACATAGTTGGGCTTATATTGATATCTCCTTGTCTTTACTCCTTGTGATGGACTCCCAATGATCAAGTCATGTGAATGATCCTTGTTGATGGCCTTGGGTCTAGGATGGTATTTTTCTTGAGTGGGAGGAGCTCTCAGTGAAGTATCTTGTGCATCATGGATTGTTTGCTCTCTTGATAAATGAGTGTCTTGGATCCTAAGAGAGGTGGGGGAGTCACTCTTATGCTTTCTTGTTTTGGATTTAGAGCTTGAGGTGGATGGAAGAACATCTTGTGAAGAGCTAGGAGAAGTGGTTTGTGGAGAAGTATGTGGGGTAAGCTTGTGGCTCACTTCACACTTGGGTTTCATCATCATTTGGTGGGTGAACTCTCAATGAATCTTGGGAGGAGCTTATGGGTGTGTTTGTGGCATTTTGGGTTGGTTCTTGCACCTTAGAGGAAGAGGTTGGTTGTGGTGGTGGAGTAGAGGGCTAGTCAATATCACCATGATTGGCCTCATGGGGTAAAATCTCGCCCACGGGCATGTTCCTCAAGGCTTCCCTCATAGGCTCATCTCCAATGTTCACTTCATGAAATTCATCTCCCTTCTGAGAACCATTTGACTCATCAAATTGCACATCATAAGATTCTTCTACACATCCTATGGCTAAGTTGTAGACTTGATATGCTTTAGAAGTCCCTGAATACCCAACAAGAATGCCTTCATCAGTTCTGCTCTCAAATTTTCTAGGCTTTCTCCTCTTCATGAGAATGTAACACTTGCAGCCAAAGACTCGGAAATAGGAAACATTGGGTTTCCGTCCGACCAATAGCTCATATGGTGTCTTCTTTAACAACCGATGGAGATAGACACGGATGGAGGTGTAGCAAGCTATGTTAATCGCCTCCGCCCAAAACCTCTCATGAGTTCCATACTCATCCAACATGGCACGAGCAAGAGTGATGAGCGTCTTGTTCTTTCTCTCCACTACTCCATGTTGCTCGGGAGTATATGTAGCAGAGAATTCATGCTTGATGCCTCTCTTGTCACAATATTTCTCTACTGTGATGTTCTTGAACTCAATCCCATTGTCACTCCTTATCTTCATAATGCTAGCCTTGGATTCATTCTTTGCTCTTCTAGCAAACTTTCTAAAGATACCACTGGCTTGAGATTTTTCACAAGAAAGAAGGTCCAAGTGTATCTTATGAAATCATCAACAATCACCAAGCAATATAGATTACCTCCCAGACTCTTGTAATGTGTAGGCCCAAACAAGTCCATATGCAAGAGCTCTAGAGGACAAGATGTAGACATGAATGACTTGGTGGGATGTGAAGATGCAACTTATTTTCCCGCCTGACAAGCGCTGCGCAGTCTGTCCTTCTCAAAGGTCACATCCTTGATTCCTTCAACTAGATTCCTCTTGAAAATCTTCTTGAGCTGATTCATTCCAACATGTGCCAGTCTTGTATGCCACAACCATCCCTTGGATGCCTTAGTGAATAGGCAAGTGCTTGGTGGCATATTGCTTGATTTGAAATCCATGACATGTAAGTTCCCAAGCCTCACTCCATGAAACACTAGCCCTCTCTTAGCATTCTCAATCGTTGCACCATCATCATTAAATGTGCACTTGGAACCCATGTCACATAGTTGACCAATAGACAGGAGATTGAAGTTTAGAGTTTCCACAAGAAAGACTTTGGAGAGATGGAAGTCATTTGTGATGGCCACCTTGCCCAAGCCTCTAACTCTCCCCTTTGAGTTATCCCCAAAAGTCACCTTCTCACTATCTTCGTCTTCATCAATGGTGGTGAACATGGTTGGCTTCCCGGTCATATGTTGAGTGCACCCACTATCAAGAATCCAATGAGTACCTCCACTCTTGTAGTTGACCCTAGTGGTAGCCATAAGACAAGCACTAGAGGAAGAAGGGTTAGTATCCAAAGCATTACTTGATTGACTAGCACCAACCTCATTGTGTCAAGCAATAAGACCATCCTCATAGATAGGGATTCTTGCAATCCCGTCCTGAAGTCTCCTCCTGATGGGATAGTGAGGAGCACGATACCTCTAATGTCCATGACCATCCCCCATGTGCGCATAGTCAAGGTTGATGTAGTAATGGGGAGGATCATAGAGGCTAGTGATGTGCTCAAGCACATGTCCCACTTGTGAGTGGAGCACAAGTATCATCTCCATTGTCCTCTCAATTGAGAGCTCATGCTTTCTATTGACTACCTCCTCAAGTAAGAAACCCCTCTCTGGAGTTGTGATTTGTTGGAGGAGCTTGTCAATCACTTCATATGGTGCAATCCTCTGCAGACCTCTGAAGGAGTTGATCCTACACACAAGATCATAATGCTTAAGAGATTCTCACAAAGGTCATCATTTGGATTTCTCACAAATTCACTAAGTTCAAAGAAGAGATCCTATTGGTGAGCTCGATGAAGATGCCAAAGGTGATCTTGTGGTGGAGGAGGTTGAGGAGGTGGGGGCACCGGAGCCATAGTGGTGAGATTGATCATCTCAAACGATCAAACGAGCATTGTTATTGGTGCTCCCCGTACGCCAATGCTTGGTCCACCCGACGTGCTTGGAGTAGAACTTGGAATGGCACTTGAGGTAGAGCTTGACAAAGCACTCAATGATGAACTTGGTGAGGGTCTTGCTCCGAAGGGGTTGTAGAAGCTGTTGCAGGGCAAACTTGTGGAGGGATCAAAGAAGTTTGAGCTCGAAACTACTTCTTTCCCTTTACTTGAAGATGCTTCATTGTTTGCATTGGATGTCTTCTTCCTCGCCATGTTCACGATGATCTCCTCATCCTTGAAGAGCAACTTGATCATGTCCTCGATGGAGAAACTCTTCTCCATGAGAAGGTCAAGGGTGACGTAGAAGAGCTTGCTACTCGGAAGCAAGGAGAGGATCTTCTCAATTATCAAAATCTTGGGAAGCTCAAAAGAAGTTGCCCCAATCCTGTCCACAATACCTCACAAGCAAATAAGTGAGTCCAGTAAGTTCTCATTATCATTAGCATGAAAAGAAAAGAGCTCCTCAACAAGATAACTACTAGCAAGATCAACAAAAGACTCACAACCATCATCAATACTAGTCATGCTAGTAGAGCAAGCAAGATCAAGAGACACATCATTATCACTCATCACATTAGGTATACTAGTAGAGCAACCTATCAAGTCAACGTTAGAAGTATCTAGGCACTCGTTAGTACTAGGAACATACATACAATCATCACAATCATACACATGATCATCGGTAAAGGTATTGGAAAAGTCCACAAGAGTATCCAGCAACTCATCCAGAATCATGGCATTTAGGTAGCTTTTAAAGCGATCCTTCCATGAGCCATGACCCGGCCCCGAATGGGATGATATCCCAACTCAATATGGTCACTACTCAAGTCAGTTAAGCCTTATGATGAGCACTTGGCTCTGATACCACTTGAAAGGATCGAGTGACCGAGAGGGGGGAGGGGTGAATCGGGAACTCGCACTATGTACCAAATTCGTCAATTCCTAAAATCGACCACTCAAAACAACTCCTACATAATCCTAGTGGTGATCACACTACCAAGATAATGAACCTATGAAAGGAACAACAACCAAAGTATACTAGTGGATCACTCAAGTCAATACAACTCCTATGCAAGCTAGTAATAAAACAAGCGGAAGCACACCACAAGCTAGCAAGGGAGCCTACTTGTTGACACTTCTTAGCATCGCACCAAAAATATTACTATCCCCGACAACGGCACCAGAAATGCTTGTTGACACTTCTTAGCATCGCACCAGAAATATTACTATCCCCGGCAATGGCGCTAGAAATGCTTGGTATTTCTTACGATCACAGATAAATCCGCAAGCGCACGGATACCGCTGTAGCACTTCACCTAAGAGTATTCTAGGTTATTGAATCACAGGGAACGTGTGTGTACTAATCTCCGATCCTAATCCGTCCAAGGACAACAAGAATATGGTAGGCAAAGGGTAGAGAGGATTCCTATGGTCAAGGATCCTATAATAAGATAGGTTCGGTCTATTACTACTTACATCGGGCACCGGCTTACCCCTGCATCCACTGGCGACTCCGGTCAACAGCTCTACGCCATACCCAAACGTGGAGGATTACAAAGGCTGGATAGGGCTGTCACCACCTACCGACTACCTCTACAAACAATGGGGCACGCGGCAAACAAAGGTAACCTCTAGCCTAGACACCACGTCTACACTATTAATTACTACCTTAGTCTTGGTACCACGCTTATACAAGACTAAGATACTCTAACTAAATAGAGCGATTATCCCGTAAGTAATAAAAGAAAGAACTTACTTAAATAGGAAACTTAAATACCACAGAGGAATCACGAACACTTACTTGAAAAGGAAAGCATCCGCCAAGGTACAAGTGTGGGGAAGATCGCCGACAAGCCCGGTGCTTCCCCAAACTCTCCCTCACTCTCTCCCTATTTTCTAAGCACTTTGGCAGTGCTAAAGCCTTTGAAATGGAGGTCTAAACTCTCTTCTTGTGTGTTGTCTTCTTTTCTGCCGAATTCCCCCTCTGTTTATAGGTGGCGGATACTTGGCAGGTACTTCAAAGTGGAGGAGAGTCGATGGGCAAAAGTTCCCCCGCCGGGCGGCAGGACACGCCGGGCGGCAACGTGTGTCGGGCGGTCGGGCATGCCGGGTGGCATGCACCACCGGGCGGCAGGCCAGGCCGGGCGGCCGTTGGATGGAGCCGGTTTCCAACCGCCTTTGCTTCGGATGGCTCAGATTTGGTCCGGATGGCGGTTCCTTGGTTGGTTTTCACCGAAATCTCCATTTTGGGGTCGGTAGAAGTCATGGGCCTCATGGGCTGGCAACCCTGGGTGGCCAACCCAGGCCGGGCGGCAAGCCAGGCCGAGCGGCAAACCCTGCCGGGTGGCAAGCCAGGCCGGGCGGCGGCCCATCTTTGATGCCGACCCCCTAGTCATGTCTTGACTTGTCCATGTTGTGCCACATGAATTCCTCCTTTATTTCTCCACTTTTTACCCTCCTTAGTCCGCGAATGGAAAACAGCCTTATTTTGGAGTGTTTTGCATGGTCGGCTGGGTCAGGTGATTAGCCTCATGACGACTCTGTTTTGACCCGCTGGGTGGCTGATTTCAGCCTGATATGACCCTGTCGACTGGGTTCTGATTTCAGCCATCATGACCCTACGGGGCCCTGATTTCAGCCTCATACGACCCTGTCGGCTTGCTGTTTTAAGGCAGTATCGGCCCACAGGGTGTTTCTTCATGTTTTCACATGATTTTGGCCCTTTTGACCCTGCAAACACATATTTCACCAAAACTCGTGGAAATAGTTAATAATAAATTGCTATCACTATTTTGTTTATTCCTTTTATGTTGTTTATGCAAGGATTTGATGGTTGGATTTAGCATTTAAGGACCGTCAACACTACTCATGCAATTCTACAAGATAAGGAACTAGTGCACACGAGCATGAGTAGTACAACACATACAAGGGTAAGCTATCAAGCCAATGCAACTCCTATACATGCTAGTGATCAAATACGGAAACTCAAACACTACTAGCAGGAAAAGAGCCTATTCATGCAAGTCTACAAGGTAATCAACTACAACCAGATAAGCACACAAGCATGAATAGCACAATATATAAATACGCAAAGTAACGCATCAAAGTAAGGAGTAGAGAAAGAGATGGCTCATGATTATTTCCCGAGGTCTCGGAAGGATGGCGCCTTCCCCTACTCCTTGTTGGACCACTCCCGCCGGAGTTCCGGTCCCTCCCGCCACCAAGTGGAGTTCTTGCCCACTAGCCCGCAATCACTCCCTGAGTGAAGATACGGTGTGCATCACCACTGCTACCAAAGCATAAGCTCGCCTCCCTCGAGAACTTGCTGGACTCCTGGAGCCGACACGGGTGCTCACTATTGATGCCCCTTTTACCGGTGGGCTCAAACCATGTACAAACGTGTGATGACCATCGCAACAAATCATGATAGGTTTGATCACCGACACCTATCTGGTCTAGGTCTCACCATAGACCGAGAGTAACAATCTAGATTACACCCTCAAGGACACTCTAGCCTTAAATGTGCAAGATCGCTCCTTATTACTCTCACAAGCACTGTCAAGATATACAATATCTCCTCCTAGTGCTCTCCTCTTTTCCTCTTGGACCTTACCAAATGCTCTCAGGTATTCCACTGGCCAAGAGAGGTCATAAAGACTCCAGCAACAAAGTTGTATAGGCTCCCAACCTCAAACTAGCCATTGCTCCACGAAATCAGCTTTCTGGGCCTACTGACCATACAGTCCAATCACTTTCTGACCTATCTGGTCATGCAACTTGAGCTCCAATGGCTCTGACCCCTGTGCTGACTTCTGCTGGCCAGACTGTACGATCAGCTGACCGGACCGTCCGGTACATTTCTCTCACCAGTCCAGAAACATTTCGGCGCTGGTAGTTTCTAGACTTGGTAGTTTCCTCGCTGCTCGCTATAGTCTCCAGATGAAACCACTTAGTGACTGTATAGTCCAGTCACCTCTGACCCCTCTGTCCGATCACTTCATCTAGAAGCTGAAACTTGTTGTCCTCGCTTGACTTTGTTTCCCGGCTTCCCCGAACAGGTCCTTGGCTTCCCCACTGTCAAATAGTGCCTGTGATTTCATCGAGTGTGGGATACTTGCTATATTGGTATCTCTAAATATGATTAAGTCGGTAGCCAACTAGGTACTTCATCAACAAGGAAGCCGACCGACTCGGCTTGGAGCACAAGGCAATTAGAGATAGACTTTCTATATTAAACCTTGCAGACTACGAGTAGGACTCTTCATGTACCCCCTGCCGACCGGGATATATAAGGCGGCAGGGTACCCCCCTCAAGGGACATCAGATTACAATCAATACAAACCACATAACATAGGACGTAGGGTTTTTACTCTTATCGAGAGGGCCCGAACCTGTATAAATCGGCGTCTTGTGATACCATTGTAGTTCTTAGTCTCGACGTAGCCCTATATCTTTACTACCCCCCTCAAGGGACATTGGCGCGCTAGGAAGGGGACAAGGCTCACCGGGATTCTCCATCGACTACGATGGACGAAATTCCCACCATTCAGTACTCTCCACACTTCAAGATCTCCTTTGGATCGCTCGACTTCACGGTCGGCGACAACGGGGCCCTAGGTCTGGAGAAGCATAGGTCCGACTTGGCCACAGCCGTCTCTATGGCGCGATCACCGAGTTTATCAGATCTGATCCTCGTATTAGACCCACTCAGACTTGAAGAAGTAGATCCATCTCCAGAGAATGACTCAAATTCAGTCCGACCCTTTGATGAGGGCTCGGTCAGATCAACCTATTCATATGCCCTTACTGTCAACATCGTTGACTTAGAAGAAAATCCTTCAGGGGACGAGGACGAGGAGGACGATCCAGAAGATGGTCATGAAGAAGAAGACGGTCATGAAGAAGAAGATTGCCATACAGAGGAACCGGCCGAAGAGGACCAACAGGATGATAATCCCCCAGCCCTGGATTTATCGGTCGGTCACCACCGTCGACTGCGAGGTTCGCGCGGATCACGCAACACACACCGATTGAATTTGGGGCTAGATATTGAAGTAGATGGCGTCAAAGTCTATGACACCCCTCAGAACAACATTACCGGGGCTAAAACATTGCTCGACACCTTAATCGTTGTCGTAAATTATCAGACCCCTGTGATGATGAAGGTGGTGGCTATGCTCAAGGCCGCTGTAGCCTAGGACGCTGCCAAGGACAGATCACGGTCTATAATGAGCTCCAGCCATGCAACTTCAAGAGGTCGACATAGGCGTGAAGATTTGAGAAACTCTCTCAGTATCCGTGATGGACAAGACACCATCAACTCACACTATGAAGAACATGCTCGGGAAAACCAACGCTATGAGGAGGAACGCCGCGATCGGAGAACCGATGACCGAAGGGACGACCGACGGGACAACTGAAGGGAAGACCGACGGGACGACCGGTGGGAAGGCCGGCGAGACCCTCCTGCAAGAAACAACCGTGATGACCGACGTCGATGACACGATCGGGATTGACGCAACAACAATGATGACGACAATCGACATCGTTGCCATGATGATGATGTTGGCCCACGACACAACCATCGCCCAACTCCGTCTCCAGATAGACATAGACGGTTGCCAACCCCCACTGATGATGAAATCGATGGCATCAAGGCTTACGTCCCCAGGCTTCGCATAGCTCGATGGCCGGAAGGATTCAAGTCGGTCCCCATCGAAAAATATGATGGTCAGACCAATCCCCGAGAGTGGCTGCAACTTTATAGCACGGCGATCCGGTCAGCCGGAGGTGATTCCTATGTAATGGCTAATTACCTTCCAGTCTGCCTTGATCCAGCTGTTCGAATATGGCTCACATCTCTTTCGGAGGAATCAATCACGTCTTTGGGAGACCTCAACAAGAAGCTTATTGAAAGCTTCCAAGCTACCTGCAACCGACCGGGTAACCACTTCGACCTCACTCGGATCAAGCAGAAGACTGACAAGTTTCTTCGCGACTACATCAAGCAATTCTGCGCTAAGAAGACTGAGATCCCCAATGTTCCGGACCAACAGATTGTTGCTGCCTTCCAACAAGGAATCCGCAGTGATGACTTGGTCTGGGAGATCAGTCGGAGGAATCATGACCTCAAGTTGACCGCTCAGGAGTGCTTCGAGATCGCTGACAAGTTCGCATCTGGTGAGTCGGCATTAGATGACATTCGAGGAAAAGGCAAGGAGAAGTGATCAGACAAGCCCGAGTCCTCCAAGAAGGACAAGAAGAGGAAGTCTGACAACATGGTTCACACGGTCGACCAATTTCAAATGAATCCTCAGACAAACCAGCCAACCTTGGATGATTTGCTAAGTGGCCCATGCCTTTGGCACCCAAAGGGAAACCACAAAGGAAAGGATTGTTACCGACTGAAGGGTTTTGCAACTACTGCGCTCAAGGTGGCCAAAGATCCTCCAAGGCGCAATGGCAAGGACAAATCCAAGGACGGTGATGACAAGGACGATACAGGAGAGTTCTAGGAGCCTCGCAAGGAAGTCAACTTCATCTTCGGGGGCCCGAATGCCTATGTATCCAAGCGCAAGCAGAAACTAGAACTACGGGAGATCAATTATGTGGAACCAACTACGCCTCAATTCATGAGGTGGTCTGAAATTTTGATTACTTTTGATCGGTCAGATCATCCCAAGCACTTACCTAAACCGGGTCGATACCTGCTAGTACTTGCTGCCACAATGAAGGAGGTGAAGTTCAACAAAGTACTCATAGATGGAGGAAGCAGTTTGGACTTAATCTTCACTAAAACTCTTCAAGAGCTCGGTCTGTCAGTCAATGACCTTCAACCGAGTTCATCACCTTTTTATGGGATAGTGCCCGGCAAGACTTTGGTTCCTATTGGACATATCAGTCTGCCAGTCACTTTTGGGACCCGTAAGAATTTCAGGACCGAGCGCATTCTCTTCCAGGTGGCTAAGTTCATGACAGTACCGCATTATCCCTATCTCACCCTCAAGATGCCGGGCCCCAACAGAATAATCTCCCTCCACTCTGAGTTTCGGAATTCTTTTGATTGCAATATGCAGAGTTGTGAAATGGCCACTAAGCAGTTGATGTTGTCTGAACGGCAGGAGATCCAGAAGGCAGTCGGCATAGAGGAGCAGATTGATGCGGCAGCCCCTATGAAGAAGCCCACTAAGGACACGATCCAGACAGATGACATCCAGACCAAGGAGATTGTGCTTGATCCAGAAGACCCTGATAAGGTAACTTATGCAGGGGCCAACCTCGACGAGAAATAAGAACTCGCGCTCACTCTTTTCCTCCAGGAAAATAGGGACATCTTTGCATGGAAGCTAGCTGACATGCCAGGAGTTCCTAAGGAAAAGATTGAGCATGAGTTAAGGGTTCCTCCAGGGGCTACCCCCGTTCGGCAGAGGCTTAGAAGATTTGCACAAGACCGCAAGGACGCCATGAAGAATGAGATAGTTAGATTATTAGATGCTAAGTTTATAAAGGAAGTGTACCATCCCGACTGGTTAGCAAATCCAGTCCTTGTACCTAAGAAGAATAAAGAGTGGAGAATGTGCGTTGATTATACTGATCTCAACAAGGTTTGTCCTAAAGACCCTTTCGATCTACCTCGCATTGATCAGATTGTAGACTCAACAGCCGGGTGTGAGCTTTTAAGCTTTCTGGATGCCTATTCAGGCTATCACCAGATCCCACTAAAAGTCGAAGATCAGATTAAAACTTCCTTTATAACACCCTTCGACGCCTATTGCTATGTCATAATTCCCTTCGGTCTAAAAAATGTTGGCGCGACTTACCAACAGGGTATTCAATGCTGCCTTGCTACTCAGATCGATCGGAACGCAGAAGCGTATATTGATGACATTGTTTTCAAGACTTGGAACGTCGAAGAACTTCTTTCTGACCTGGCAAAAACCTTTGACAATCAGAGGCATTATTCGATGAAGCTGAATCCAAAGAAGTGTGTTTTTGGGGTTCCTCCAGGAAATTTGTTCGGTTATATCATTTCAAAATGAGGTATAGAGGCTATCCCGGATAAAATCAAGGCAATCCTTGATATGGGGCCACCTAATTCTCAAAGGGATGTTTAGAAGCTGACCGGATGCATGGCATCCTTGAGTCGCTTTATCTCTCGACTGGGGGTTAGGGGGTTACCGCTTTTGCGATTGCTTAAAAAGCAGGATGACTTCGTTTGGACAGCAAAGGCGCAGTCGGCATTGGGTGATCTGAAGGTTCACCTCAATAGCATTCCTGTCTTGGTGCCTCCGGAACCAGGAGAAAAGATTCAAGTTTACATATCGGCCACAACTCAGGTTGTGAGTACTGTTTTGACAGTCGATCGAGAGGATGAGGCTCATATACAAAAAGTACAACATCCGGTCTATTTTGTTAGTGAAGTCCTCAGTGCTTCTAAAACAAGATATCACCAGATCTTGAAGTTGTTGTATGCATCATTGATCACCTCTAGGAAATTGAAGCATTATTTTCAAGCTCATCCGATTGAAGTCCAGACCTCCTTCGCACTCGGCACGGTGCTTCACAATCGAGAAGCTGAAGGAAAGATCGCCAAGTGAGCAGTCGAACTTGGTCAATATACCATTATGTTCGCGCCTCGGTCGGCAATTAAAGGACAAGCGTTGGCTGACTTCATTTCCAAGTGGACAGAGATTCAAATGCCTCCTGCTACCCCAGATGTCGAGTACTAGAAAATGTACTTCGATGGATCTCTTCAATTACCAAGAGCTAACGCGGGAGTTGTGTTTATCTCACCTACAGGAGAGAAGCTTTGCTATGTCCTTCAGGTGATGTTTTGCGCGTCTAATAACGCTGCGGAGTATGAAGCTCTCCTACACGGTCTGCGCATTGCTGCATCACTCGGCATTAAGCGTCTTGACATCTTTGGTGACTTGGCTTTGGTCATTAATCAGGTCACTAAGGATTGGAACTGTGTAGATGACAATATGAGTGCTTACTGTCAAGAAGTAAGGAAGCTCGAAGACAAATTCGATGGATTGAAGTTCACACACGTTCTTTGGGATAGTAACTAGGCAGCAGATGAATTGGCCAAGATGGGATCATCTCGGTCTGAAGTCCCACCTGATGTTTTCTTACATACCATGGATTCCCCCACTATCTCTCCTCGGTCAGATGTATTAATGAGTATTGTTGCTGATCTTGTTAGTGATGACAACATGGAGATCGACTGGCGTGACCCACTCATCCAATATTTAGACAAGGGAACACTGTCTTCGGATCCTAATGAGCAACAATGGTTGAAAACCCGATGTCGAGGATATTTGTTGGTGGGAGATCAACTCTACAAAAGAGGAGGATCAAACATCTTGATGTGATGCATTTTGATGCCAGAAGGCCAGAAGTTGGTGGACGAAATTCATTTAGGAATATGTGGCAATCATGCAACTTCAAAGACTTTGGTTGGCAAGGCTTTCCGACAAGGGTTTTATTGGCCCACGGCGGTTGAAGATGCACACCAAGTCATTCGGAAGTGTGAAGGTTGTCAATTCTTCGCTCAACAAACACATGTGCCTTCGCAGCAACTTCAGATGATACCTTTGACTTGGCCTTTTGTTGTCTGGGGACTTGATATTGTCGGCCCTTTCAAGAAAGCGCCAGGCGGGTTCACTTATTTGTTTGTTTCTATTGACAAATTCAACAAGTGGATTGAAGCAAAGCCGGTGGCAAGATAACATCGAAGAAGGCGATGGAGTTTGTCAAAGCTGTTTTCACTCGGTTTGGGGTTCCTCATGATATCATCACTGATAATGGCACTCAATTCACATCAATGGAGTTCCATGACTTTGCCGATGAGATGGGAATAAAAATCCTCTTTGCATTAGTGGCTCATCCTCAAAGCAATGGCAGGTCGAACGTGCCAACATTATGATTCTTCATGGGTTGAAGCCTCGGATATTTGATAGACTTAAACCTTATGCCGGTCGGTGGGTCAAAGAATTGCCTTCAGTTCTTTGGGGGCTTCGCACAAATACCAGTTGTGCTACTGGCCAGTCACCTTTCTTATTGGTCTATGCCTCAGAGGCTATGTTGCCAACCGAGGTCAGTCTTGTTTTGGCACGAGTCCAAGCCTACGTTGAAAAGCTTTCTGAGAAGAACCGAGAGATTGATTTGATTGCAGCATAGGAGTTGCGTGATCACGCTCTATTTCGGTCGGTACTATACCAACAAGGCTTGCATTGATATTATGATAAAAACGTATGCAGTCGCCAATTTCAAGTTGGAGATTTAGTGCTGCACCGAGTACAATCAACAAAGAGACAGCATAAACTTTCCTCAAAGTGGGAAGGACCATATGTGGTAAAGGAAGTCACTCGGTCAGGGGCTTACCGACAGATGTATGAAGACGGCGATGACATACCAAACTCCTGAAATATAAATCAACTACGTCATTTCTATACTTAGTTACTCTTTTGTATACTTAAACATTATTCATGAATGAAACATCAGTCTTTTTAATGAAAGATTTTTTGATGATTTTCATTCTACATTTGTCTCGATTCCTTAATTTATTTATTAAACAATCGAGCAAGGGGGCTAGTAATAATGTCCCACCATGGTCTAACCTTATATTGGTTTCGGACTACTTTCCGACCAATTTCTCATTGTTGGATACAGTCTTTACTTTTTTGGTCTAACGTCTACTCATCATGGTTATACACTTCATACTGCACATCAGACTACCACTACACTAATCCCAGAGCCAAAGTGCGAGAGGTCATGTGTCGATTTGTCGACTCTGTTTGTTATGCGGTTACGAGTTACAACCTAATATGTTAAGGCAGACCGATTTGGTTTTTGTCTTTAAAAGACAGCAACATGCTTATGATATTTTTATCAGTTTACTAAGCTATTAAGCATGAAATTAATTTACATACAGGTAACATTGTTTCAATACATAGATACTACTAATGTTTTCTGCACATTCCAGGATTTACAGTTCCACAGAAGGAGAAGAAGAATCAGCCCGTAGCTCAACCTCTAGAGTTGCTGGTGGAGTAGGAACGGTCGGATCCACTTCTATGTTGTTGACCAAGGCTCGGGAGGTTTCCAGTATGGAATCCAAGAGCAACTGACATTGGTCATCTGTCAAGTCTGGGTTGAAGCCCTCCTTGATCTTGTCCAATGGCAGAGTAGGAGACCAAGATTGGCAAATTGCCAGAACTTGACTCCCGGCCTCGGTCGCCACTCATCGAGTGTTGTAAGCAATGGTTTCTGACGCATGCTCCAGCAAGTACTCCAAGGAGTGACCAGTCTGCTCCACTCGGTTGGCATGAATATAATCCAAAGCCTTCCGAGCACCGTAAGATAGAGCTGCGAGTAAAGTTATTTGGTCAGAAAGATCAAACATTGATTCAAGCAAATGCAAGAAGTAATGAAGGGCTTACTAGCATGATTACATTTGAAGGATTTGGAAATGCTTTTGGCATCCTCTATCTTCAAGTCGGCTTCCTTCAGCTCCTTCTGCAGCCGAGTGATCTCAACCTTTTGATCCTCAACTGACTTGGAGAGAATTCCCTTCTCAGCATTCAAAGCATCAATAAATCTTTGTTGGTTGGAAGTCAACTTCTCTAGGTCAGCAATCTTCTGATCATGAGCTAAAGACATACATTGAATCTTTAGTGTTAGAGTGTTTAGTAGAGTATTTAAGCACAGATGGTATTTGATCTTACCGGCAACATCAACACGACCTTGGTCTAAGGCTTTGGTTATCTCCTTATGGTCGGTTTGCAGCTTATCAATCTGCTTTTTGGCTTGGGAGAGCTGCTAACCGGTGAGTAGCACAATACCAGCAAAATGTTAGTCTTAAACATAAAACTTGAAGATAAGAGAGTCTAGGGCATACCAAAAGTTTTGGCTTCAAGGTATTCCACCCTAGCATGTTTTCTCTCCATAGGAGCATATATTTTCTGATATATAGAAGATGACTAAGCTTAAGGATGATATTGAGACAAAGCTAGAGCAGGGTATTGAAGTACCTTGTTGGCTTCTCGATGTTGATATATTATCTCCGCATCCTCCACTTCAGGCTGACCAAGTATATCTATAGTTAATGTCGCCTTACCTTTGTCAAGAGGTGAAGGGACATTGACTAGAGAGGGTCGTGGTGCTGGCTTTGAAATGGAGGTGGGAACTGTCTTATCAGAAGACTTATCCACCTTGGTTGGCGTGTCTGATGACTTGCTGTTCGGTTTGGGCAGGTCAGTCGGACGAGGAGGGGGGCCCGATCGAGTGTCCTCGGACTCTTGGGCACTTTGTGAATCACTCGTCGGACCGCTGTCAAAAACAGAGATTGAGGTGATTAAGATGCACTATGATTATTAACAAAGAGAGACAAGGATCATAAGGTTGAGGGATTAACCTAGAGGCCTTCTTGACCTTGATTCGGCATATCCTCTTCTTTGAAGAAGTTGACTGAGAATCAGTCTCCTTCCTTTTCTGCGCAGATTTGCCTGCCTCGTCGGTCTGCTACAATACCCCTGCATCACTCGGTGTTTTGCTCGGGGGCTCTGGCTGACTTGAAGGTCGGTCGGAGGGAGCAGGAGCAGGCTGACCGGCATCAGCAGACGACTCTTCTTCATCATCACCCTGATCCCCAACATACTGCCTTCGACGCATGAAGGGCTGCTTTACTAGTCACCTAGGGGAAGGCAGGGTGACGACTCGATCAACGAGTTCAGGTTGGGCACCTGCTGATGAGCTCGAGCCTCCAACACTGGTCTGCTATGGCTTCTCAACATAATCCGGTCCCTCAGAATATGTCGGAGGGAGCGGAGGGTGGGATATATAAGTATCCAGAACCTGCATAAGCATCAGGACATCAAGAAAGATATCAAAACAAGATAATGATAAAGTCACTCAAGGTAGACTAAGGCTTACTTGGGCCCGCAGAGTGCCCATGTTGTACGCCTTCTCAATTAAAGAGTGATCCTGAAGGATATCTCCTTCAAACATCTTGGACAAGCGTGACCGATGAAGATTGCCATTAGGAGGGTCAGGCACCTCTCTGGTCTCATCGTTGGTGGCATAATTCCAAGCCGGGTGGCTCTGAAGTTTCAAGGGCTGCACTCGGCGCACTATGAAACTCTTGGCAACTGTAATACCGTCAACACCTTCCTTCTTCAGATCTGCAATTTTCTTTAGTAGAGCGACCACCTGGGGTCGCTCGGATCAGGCTTCTCAGTCCATTGCGCCAGGGGAATTGCCTTCGCACTAGTGAAGTCGGCAAGAACAGGGGGAGGGTTGTCATAGTAGAACCACTCGTCTCTCTAGCTCTTGTTCCTAGTATTCAGGGGCACATTAATGTATGCCTCCTTCTTGCACAACTGGACACCGACACCACCTATGGCTACTTGGTTATCCTTGGTCGGCAGCGGTCGGAGGACAAAGAGATGATGGAACAGATTGAAATAGGGAAGAACGCCTAAGAACGCTTCGCACATATGCATGAAGATGGTGATATGAAGAATGGAGTTGGGATTGAGGTTAACAAGTTCAATCCCATAAAAGAACAAGAGTGCGCGTAAGAAGCTGCAGCAAGGGACTCCGAAACCATGTTCGAAGAACGAGCGAAACACAATGATTTGCTTATGAATGGGGATGGGGCAGGATTCTTTGGGTACCTTCCTGTCAATTCGAGCTTGCTCAGGAAGGATGCCATCTATCACCATCTTCGACATGTCGGCATTGGAGAGGCTGCTCTTCGAGAACTCCTTAAGCTGCTCAGGGATCTCGATCTCTAACAAGGAAGACTCGATGGTGGCGGGAGATGATGAGGAAATCTTCTTGAGACCCATGGCATTGGACGTTTTGGCACGGCGGATCAAGCGCTAAACCCTAGCAGAAGCACAGAGGCTAAGGGCGATGAGATCTGCAGCGGCCGGAAGAAATGTGCTAACCCTAGCCAGAGAAGCAAAGGCGTCGCTGAGAGCAGAGGAGGCGCAAGGAAGACGAAGAGTTTGTGTGATATGGCGTGGACTGAGAGTCAATCTGACGCTGCCTTTTATACCTCTGCTTTTGACCTAAGGGTCCCATGGGCCGGGATGAGCCATACAGTGATGAATGCATCCAATTAAGTAAAGATTAATTAAGGGCCTTAAACATCTTTAGGGTTTAAAGCCTCGAGAAGTTGATTTAGGGGCTTGTTTGATGAGAAGCAGTGGTCAAACCACTTAAAAATACTTGTCGTATCTATGTGATTTGATGATCATGTAGCAAAGGACTTGATAGTCATACGAGCATAAGTTCGAAGGTTGAGTTATTGATTGATGTTGATGACTGAATAGCCAAATTTTGACTTATGATAAAAAAGAGTGGCAAATTATTAGGGAAAAGCTATGTTATGATTGATTCATTTGGCTTAATACATATGATTGATGTCATATTTCTTTATATGGACTAAACATGATTGATGTCATGAAATTCAGACCGGTAAGTCACTCGGATAATAGTGTACATCACTCGGCCTTTTTAATAATCGGTCGGCAAGGTTGAAATCTTGCAAGTTGACCTACTGGTTTGATGATCAGAGGTGTGTTAGGCTCAAGCTTGATGGTTTGAGTAAATTACATACAACAAAATAATAAGAGCTAATATAATTAGACTCTTGTATTATTTGTTAGCCTCCAAATTATACAAGAGTCGAGGGCTACACCTGATCAGGTGCACCTGACCGGTGCACCAGATCTATCAGGAACTTCTATTAAGAGGTCTTCCTAATTTATGACCAACATTGAAAGGTCACTCGAAGAATCGAAGCTCAAAATCAAGAAGCACTCGGGGGCTGCTGTGGGATACTTGCTATATGGGTATCTCTAAATATGACTAAGTCGGTAGCCGACGAGGTACTTCATCAACAAGGAAGCCGACCGACTCGGCTTGGAGCACAAGGCAATTAGAGATAGACTTTCTATATTAAACCTTGTAGACTATGAGTAGGACTCTTCATGTACCCCTTGCCGACTAGGATGTATAAGGCGGCGGGGTACCCCCCCTCAAGGGACATCAGATTACAATCAATACAAACCACAGAACACGAGACGTTGGGTTTTTACTCTCATCAAGAGGGCCCGAACCTGTATAACTCGACGTCTTGTGTTACCATCATAGTTCTTAGTATCGACGTAGCCCTATATATTTACTACCAATCTCAAGCATCGACACCAAGCAACCTTGCACATAACCGACTAGACATTACCTAAGAGAATGACCTAGACCCTCTTGATAGTCTGGTTTTCCTATGAACTCAAAGCCCTAACAACTAGACAAGTGTACCCAACACTTGCACCATAGCTTGTTCTTCACTTTGATCCATCTTCATCAACCCTTGGACTCCATCATGTTCACAAGCCACCATGCTTGTGGTCATTGTGATCAATTGCCAAGGCCGCCGTTGACAATCATTATAAGGTAGAAGTGGTTTCCTACACGAACAGCACTCGTGTAGATATTAGTCACATTTCATGCTTGTCATTCATTACCAAAACATTATAACTTGGGGTGACCTCAATGGTCATGAACCTTATAAAGTGTTAAGTGTAGTATGACAATATATATAGAGGCCTCCAGGTGAGAGGCCTCCCACTAGGGTTCAAATTCTGGTCTACACAATTTGTGGAATAAAAAAAATCCACTCATTGCATCCCATTTACTCGGTTTGATCCGACCTATGGTGGGTGGACCCTCATATATGGGGTGGGCTCAAAGCATGAGTTAAGACCCGAACCATAGGGGGCGTCTCCTTGAGGATGGGACCAGGATTTGTGGATTTTCTCGGCCCCTGCTTTGCAGGTGCTTCTTCTTAAAAAGAATACCGCAGGGGTGGTTTTACCCCGGGCCGAGTTTTTTTTACAATATGTATAGAGATTTGTTATAGTGCTTGAAACTTATAGTAATCGTTCATTTGATGAGATCTAATGGAATGTACAGAATGATAAGAAATGTCACAGGACCATGATATTAAATATTTATCTATGATGCTAATCTAACACATAAGATCACGTGCACCCAAGCAAACAAATGAAGAAAATTCCATTAAACAGATTTAGCATAGCTAGTTATTACCAGGTAGGATAATTTCAGAGAACCATCTCACTCACTAACTACCGCCCTACACTACCACCAAAACTGCTTACAACGGCGGTTCATAAAGCACTATAGTGGCAGGCCCGCCCACCCACCGCTAAGTAAACGCCGCTAAAAAGAAGTCTTTATTGCGGCGGGTCGTCTCAGAGATAAACAACCCGCCGCCGGAAAACCTACTGTAGTGGCGGGTGAAAATGTCACCCGCTACTACGGATTAAATCAAAAAATAAAAAAAAAACCGCGCTCGGCCCAACGTCGCCTCCATCGTCTATTGACGCGCCACATGCCCGCCTCCGCCTCCACCCTCCGCCAGCCCGCCGATCGCCCGCCAGCATGCTTGGCATGCCGGTCGCCATGCTCGGCCCGCCTCCGTGCTTGGTCTTCCTGAGCCACCATCACTGCCCGTCATGCTCGGCCCACTCCATGCTCGGCCCGCCCCCGTCACCGCTGCACCACCTCGGAGTGGATCTGGCCGTCCCCGTCGCTGCTGCACCACGAGGAAGAGGGGGGCGGCCAGATCCAGCCACCCCCACCACCGTCGCACCATGAGGAAGAGGGGGTGGCCAGATACGGCCGCCCCCGTGTAGGATCGAAGGACCCCGGCTAGAGGGGGGGGTGAATAGCCGAATTAAAAATTAAAAGCTAACTATCTGACTAATTGCGGAATTTAAAGACAATTGGATAAAAGCAAGCACAAGACAACTAAACCTAGGTTTGAACTAAAGTAGGTTGACAATCCTAGGTGACATACATCATGCAACTTCTAGTATGTAAATAACAAAAGAACAACACGACAAGAGACAAAGGATATTTTCCCGTGGTATCGGTGATTTGCCGATCACCCCTAATCCACGTTGAGGTGGATCCAAGCGTATGATGTGCTACTCTCCTCAAGTATCCACTTCTCCACCACCAAGAAGTGCTCACAAAGAACAACTTGAGATATAACACAATCAATACCTTGAACCTCTCCAAACCTCGATTCCACTAGGGTTGCTCTTCACCACTCCGACGAGGCGAGCACCGCACCTCTCACAAGAGTCCGGGCCTCCTTCACACACTTCTTGAAGGGCTCACGGATTTGACTCCTCCAAGCCGTCTAGGAGGCGACAACCTCCAAGAGTAACAAGTCGATGACGCTTGCTTGAGGATCCCAAGTGCCACAATGCTCAACTCACTCAAGTTTAGGGCACTCACACTCACACACTTGCAATCTTTCCACTAGGGCTTTGTGTGAGAGAGGAATAAGCTCCAAAGGGTGTACAATACTTTTCAAATGGCCAAGGGAGCTACTATGCACGGGATGGAGGAGGTATAAATAGCCCATTCTTTGAAAACTAGCCGTTACAGCTTTCTGTGCGCTGGACGGTCTGACCGTGACTCCACACGGTCGGACCGTCGTACAACCCAACGGCTAGTTTGACTTTCAAACTTGCTCTGACACGAGCCTGACGGTCAGACCGTCATTACCCACGGTCAGACCGTCGGGACACTTTCAACTTTCACCCGAGAACAAATTCTCTGTTGACACCAGACAAGTGACGGCGGTCAGACCGTGGCTTGGGACGGTCAGACCGTCGGGCCATCTCCCGAGAACAAAGTCTCTGTTGACACCAGACATGTACCGACGGTCAGACCGTGGTTAACTACGGTCAGACCGTCAGGCCATCACCCGAGCAACCAGAGAGGCCACTCCTCTGGCCGTCTCTGAAGCACACGGCGGTCAGACCGCGGGTCCTGGCGGTCTGACCGCCAGGAGTGACTTGCCAGCCCCCCTTCTTTTACTCTTTGCTTTCCTGAAAGATATGGGCACACTCAACTCACATAGAACCACTCACAAAGATAGGAATTGAGCATTTGTGGCAACCATGGATACTCAAGGTCATCTCATCGACCCCACTTGATAGTACGGCATTTAACCTATAATCCGGTCACTCAACTCTAATCTCCTTATGACCGGCAAAACAGAAAAACCCTATCAAGATACCTTTGCCTTGAGCCATCCATATGTATATCACTTCGTCCATCATTCCATTCCTTATTATGACTACAACCACAATTATCTCAACAACGTAGTTAGTCAAAAATAAGGGTCGTCATTAATTACCAAAACACTAAAGCGGGCCTAGATGCTTCAATCTCCCCCTTTTTGGTAATTGATGACAACACAAGAAGTGATATAAAGCCGATAAAGATAATAAAGAAAAACTCTAAGGTGAGTCACAAGATAATGATCACATGCTATAGAATTTTCAATACACGTACATGTGAAAAAGTTAATGAACTCACCAAATGGTAAAACTCCCCCTAAATTGGTGCATTGATCAAGATATATCAAACATGGCAATGCATATTTTCAAAGGAACAAATTGGTAGAGTTTACCTTGTACCATTGGATGCGAGGAGGCAAAGAATAACCAATATATAGCAATATTGAACATTACAAGTAAGAACACCCTCATCATCCACACATTTGAACCATTAAGATGAGATGAGCACAGATAAAAGAGCAAATGGTTCAAGGTGCATAAAGAAATTACAATCCAACAAAGTTACATAGTTCAACAAACACAAATAAGTTCAAATGTGCATGAAAGTAAGATATGAGATGCACATGCAAATGCAACAAGATAGATAGATCAAGAATCATGGCTTGCATCTTTGTTTCCTTTTCTCCCCCTGACTCTGGCATCTCATCATAGCATCACTTCTTCATGTTCTCCCCCTTTGGCATCAATTGACCAAAAAAATGGTCAAGACTTCAATCATCTTGAGGAGGAGGTGAAGGGGCATACCATGGTGGCTGGAAAAACTCTGGAGGTGGCACTGGTGCAGGAAAGTAGCTATAAATGTGTGAAGATAGAGCATCATAGTTAGACTCTAAACCCTGCATCCTAGTGGTGAGATCATCAATAGAAGTCCTCGCTGCCTCATAGGATGTTCTAGCTGCCTCATATGAAGACCTGGCTGCCTCATAGGAATTACGAGCCTCAATACTTGAGGCTTGTATCTGATCTAACCTCTGCATCACAGGCTGAAAGTACTGATCAAGATAAGGGGTCATCCCTGCAAAGAATGCCGGAGGCGGAGGAGCAAACTGTGACCAATCCATCTGGGGAGGTGGTGGCATCTGATGACCCTGTGGTGCCTGAGGAACCTCTGGCTGAACATTTTCCTCTTCTTCCTCACCTTCTACAGCTGGTGGTGCTACGAGTTCATGCTTTACCGAGCTAAAAGGCTGATATCGAGGATGTTTCTTAAAAAGATACCGAGTTGGAAAATTGCTCTTCTGGAGAATTAGGGACATAATATAAGGAGCATAGTAAAGACTAGTCCTTACTGCCATGCTGTAGCTCTCTATCTCCTTCATCATCAGGAGGACCACATCAAACACTTGACCTTGCATGATATAGTCAATTATGTTCCAATAGTAGTCAATAGCATCAGAGTTTCCACCTCGAGGATAAAAGGTCATCCTCACTATCTTGTTGATCACCTTGGGCATATAGAGAAGACCTCCAACATTGCCCAATTTCCTTATTTGAGGATCATCAACATAGTACTTGACCCACTCAGGCTCTTTAAGTAGCTCCTGCTCAAGCACATCAATTTGATCATTAGTGACATTATAGTCAATTTCATTCGCCTCAGCAAACTCTGCAAATGTGGCAGTGAACCTCCTTGAGTTAGTCATCCATGTCAGAGTTTTGCTTGGGAAGTCAACCTCAATGGTGGCATAAAATTGCCGGATAACAGTTTCATTCCAATCTTGCTTATGTGCCACAAAGGCATGCAATCCCAAAGCTTGAAATTTTTGCAGAGAGAGGACTCACAGTTGGAAATTGAGCAAGATATGGCCAATCTGTGTACTTGTGAGTGAATACTGTTTTGTCAATTAACATACCATAGAAAGCATCATGTTGCACCCGAGTGTGAAACTGAGGTGTGGGTGAGTCTGGATCCTGAGAATAAGCCACTTTCTGTCTAGCTTTATAGTATTCATGTGATGCCCACTGTTTCTTTTCTCCAGTATACTCTGTGGGGTCAAACAGCAGATCATCTCCTTGTGCCTCATCCATTTCTACCTCATTGGTGGACTGACCAAACTCAGAAGCATCGGCAGTAGCACTTTGAGAGGGTGAGTAATCATCATCAGAGCGGGGTGCCCTTCTCTTCTTGCTTGTCCCGGCTTTGAACACGGACGCCACCACTTTCCTTACTGCGCGACGATTACTGAAAATGATCGAACAATAATCATGTATAAGCAATCCAACAATTAAGAGTCATAAGCATTTGACTGAACATGTCTCTGTCTTGGCGGTCTGACCGTGAGATTGGCGGTCAGACCGTCGGGTGAGGTTTGGCTGCCTCAAAACTGCACATGGAATTTCTAGCCAAATCCTCAACATGTGCCAACAATTCTTCTCATATAAGTTTAAATAAGTACTATGAAGCTTTTCCATCCATTAATTTCACTAATCCATGGCCATAAGCAAGAATCCCCAAAATGTAACCCTAGCATCAATGTTCATGAGAGCCACCAAATCAATCCTTAAAACTTTGCATAGTTGTTGTTATTTGGTCTAGGACTCACTTTCCAATCATCAAACAATCAATCCATGTCTCAAATATTCTGTCCCTAGCAACAGCCCTTGAGAGAGAACCAATGGAAACCATGGGGAGAGAGGAGAAAACGATGAAATACCGGTCACTCATGGCGGAGAAGTCCTCGGTGAGACCGGATCCGCTCTCGGTTGGACCGAGGAGCCTAGGGATGGAGTTCTTCCAATGGAGGTCCTTGGAGGAGAGAGGAGAGCTCTTTGGAGGAGTCACTTTCGGGTTTGGAAGAGTTGTAGACGAAGGGGTATGAGGAAATAAGAGAGTCACAAGGGACAGGTGGGTTTTGACTCGGCCGACGCTGACGGTCTGACCGTGGGCGGACGGTCTGACCGCGGGGACAAGAAAAAAAAATCTCCACCTTTCGGTACTCAGATGGCTGTCTGGCGGTCTGACCGTGGCTTATGGCGGTCTGACCGTGAGGGTGCTTTCAGATTGTTGACAGCTGCTTTCAAGTTTCTCATCCAAATCAATTCAAACCTTCTCCAATCATTCCATACTTTGTTCAAAACGATAGCTTAATGAATTCCATCATATCCAAGATAACTTCAACTCTTCAAGAAATATAACCACGATTCTCAATCATCCATGATATGAATTATGCATGTATGAATGAAACAAAGATAAAAACAAGCAAAATTGCAATAACTTGCACAAGTGTCCAAAAAGATGGAATGAGGATATTTTTGGGAATGTATGAGTCACATAAGCATTTTGGAACCAATATATATGAAGATATACGATCCAATATGCTAAACTCACAAGATGCCATATTAGGTTAGAAAGGTGACCAAAAGAGGTTTTCATGACGAATTTCAAACCCAAATTTCTCTTAAACGATGGATCATCTCAACAAGTTGTGAATACCAATTATGTTTATGATCACCATCATTACAAGTTTTGTAAAAGTACTTTTCTAAAAAAGATTCGATAAGAAATTGAGAGAATAGGTGAGAAAAGGCAAAAGAGGATCTTCAAAAGAGCTCAACCTCATTTTGGTGATAGGAAAAAAAACTTCCAAAACATAACCAAGAGGCATAAAAGTATTTTGGAACAATAACAACCATTTTTCAACCAATAGAACCCAAAAATTTGACTTTTTGAACAAAATGAGCAAAAGCAAGACTAGTATGGCATCTTTGTTGATTTGTCCACATTGTGAGGGTAGCAAGACACATGAGTGGTATAGTGCTCCCCCTAAATGTGTGAACTAACTTTCAATGCAACAACATGGCATAAATGGCATGGCAAGATATACAAAATAGGTAGGCATGCATATATGAAGAGTATGACATAAAGCAACAAAACAAGGATCTAGGAGATATGTGAGAGGTCAAGAATATTTAGCTCACTCCGTAGCTTACAAAACCGAGCTTCTTCAAGAGGCTTAGTGAAGATATCCGCCAATTGATCATCGGTCCTCACACTTTCCATGACAATATCACCTTTGCTCACATGATCTCTTAGAAAATGATGCCGAATATCAATATGCTTGGTCCTCTTGTGTTGAACTGGATTTGTAGCAATCTTCACGGCACTTTCATTATCACACAAGAGAGGTATGCAATCAAAGTTAACCCCATAGTCCATTAGAGTTTGCTTCATCCACAATAATTGGGCACAACAATTTCCCGCGGAGACATATTCGGCCTCGGCGGTTGACAAAGCTACCGAATTTTGCTTCTTGGATGACCACGAGACTAGAGAAGTTCCAAGCAATTGACAAGTACCGGAGGTACTTTTTCTATCAATTTTGCAACCGGCATAATCCGAATCCGAATATCCAATGAGAATAAATTGACCATCATTTGGGAACCACAAACCCATATCTTGAGTTTGCTTCAAATATCTCAATATTCTCTTGACGGCAATCATGTGGCTTTCTTTAGGTGCGGCTTGAAACCTTGCACACATGCAAACACTAAACATAATATCCGGCCTAGATGCGGTGAGGTATAGCAAGCTTCCAATCATAGACCTATATAGCTTTTGATCAACCGGTTTGCCTTCTTCATCAAGATCAAGATGTGCATTCTTTCCCATAGGAGTAGACATTGATTTTGCACTTTCCATTCCAAATCTCTTGAGAAGATCATTCGTATATTTGCTTTGATAGATGAATGTCCCATTATTGATTTGCTTCACTTGTAGACCAAGGAAGAAACTCAATTCACCAATCATGGACATTTCAAATTCTCGGGACATCATTTCACCAAATTCTTCACAAAATTCTTGATTGGTTGATCCAAAGATAATATCATCCACATAGATTTGACATATAAAGAAATCTTTGCCAATTTTCTTGGTGAATAGAGTGGTGTCCACCTTTCCAATTTTGAAGCCCTTTGAGACAAGAAAATCCCTTAATCTCTCATACCAAGCACGAGGTGCTTGCTTGAGTCCATATAAGGCCTTGGACAACTTGTAAACATGATTTGGCTTCCTTGGGTCTTCGAAACCCGGTGGTTGCTCCACAAAGACAAGCTCACTAATTGTGCCATTCAAGAAGGCACTTTTCACATCCATTTGATATAGCTTGATCTTGTGATTAGTTGCATATGCAAGTAAAATTCTAATTGCCTCAAGTCTAGCCACGGGAGCAAATGTTTCATCAAAATCCAATCCCTCAACTTGAGTATAGCCTTGTGCAACCAATCTTGCTTTGTTTCTCACAACTATTCCATTCTCATCTTGTTTGTTCTTGTAAATCCACTTTGTGCCAATAACATTGTGATCTTGTGGCCTTTTGACTAACTCCCAAACTTCATTTCGTGCAAAGTTGTTCAATTCTTCATGCATAGCATTTACCCAATCCGGGTCTCTCAAAGCTTCTTCTACCCGAGTTGGTTCACCACAAGACACAAAAGAGAAGTGTTCACAAAATGAAGCAAGTCTTGATCTAGTTTGAACACCTTTGCTTAGGTCACCAACAATTTGATCTACCGGATGATCTTTTACAATGGCATGGTGAATTGTTCTAGCATGGTGTGATGGAGTGGAGGTTAAGCCATTTTCCGGTTGAAAATTTGACTCACCACCATCACTAGCTTGAGCTTGAGCACTAGAGGTTGATGAATCTTGGTTCACTTGAAAGAGATGGGAAGAGGTCACATTTGAGTCATCTTCATCCTTAGGCCTCACATCACCAATTGTCATGTTCTTCATAGCATTTCTCAATTCTTCATTTCCCACATCATCCAAATTTTCTTGCTCATCTTGTGATCCATTTGTTTCATCAAATTCCACATCATATACTTCCTCTACTAGTCCCGAATTTTGATTGTACACCCTATATGCCTTGCTATTTGAGGAATACCCAAGGAGAAATCCTTCATCACACTTGCTTTGGAATTTTGATAATCTTGCTCCTTTCTTCAAGATATAGCATTTGCATCCAAAGACACGAAAATAGGAGATGTTGGGCTTTCTTCCAATAAGCGATTCATAAGGTGTCTTTTTCAACAACCGGTGGCAATATAATCTATTTGATGCATGACAAGCGGTGTTGATTGCCTCGGCCCAAAAACTATCCGATACATTGTACTCGGAGAGCATTGATCTTGCCATTTCAATCAAAGTTCTATTCTTCCTCTCAACAACTCCATTTTGCTCCGGGGTGTACTTGGTTGAGAATTCGTGTTTGACTCCCTTTTCATCACAATAAGCTTCAATTCTTGTATTCTTGAATTCGGAGCCATTAACACTTCTAATCTTCTTGATATTGAATTCATATTCATTTTCGGCTCTTTTGGCAAACCCTTTGAATATGGTGAATACAATTGATTTGTCACTAAGGAAGTACACCCATGTATATCTTGAGAAGTCATCAACAATGACAAGGCAATAGCTATTTCCACCAATGCTTTGATATTTGGTAGGGCCAAATAAATCCATATGCAACAATTCCAAAGGCCTTGAAGTTGACATGACACTCTTGGTAGGATGAGTATTAGCCACTTGCTTCCCGGCTTGACAAGCACTACATAATTTATCCTTTTCAAACAAGACATCATCCTTCATACCAACAACCAAGTTGTGCTTCACTAATTTCTTGAGTTGGTTCATTCCAACATGGGCAAGTCTCCTATGCCATAACCAACCTTTGGATGACTTGGTGAATAAACAAGTGCTCAAGCTTGCATCACTAGAAGAGAAATCCACAAGATAAAGATTGCCATGACGAAATCCCTTGAAGATAAGACTATCATCCTTCACACTTGTAATCACAACACCACTTGATGAGAATTTGCAAACAAGATCAAGATCACACAATTGAGCCACGGATAGCAAGTTGTAGCTCAAAGATTCTACTAGCAATACATTTGAGATTGAGAGGTCATTTGAGATAGCAATCTTTCCCATTCCTCTCACTTTTCCTTTGCTATTATCACCAAAGGTGATCCTTTCATAATCCGAACTTCCTTCTTCAATTGAGGTGAACCTTTTCCCATTTCCGGTCATATGTTGAGTGCATCCACTATCGAGCACCCAATGCCTTCCTCCGGACTTGTAGTTCACCTACAAAACAAGTTTAGTTGTTCTTAGGTACCCAAATTTGCTTGGGTCCTTGTAGATTAGTTACCAACACCTTTGGCACCCAAATGGACCTTTTCTTCATTCCATTTCCAAATGTGCCATTCATGTTTGTCCTAGTATGAACATTATTTTTACCAACAAACTTAGCATGCACAACACCATTGGATGATTTAACAAGCATGTAAGAAGCATCCATAGCAACATTAGAAATTCTCTTACCGATACAATCTTTTGCAAGATGTCCGGTATTCTTGCACATAGAGCAATACAAGCCACTTTCTTTAACAAATGTGGACTTTTTAGTAACAAAGGCATTTTTGTTTTTCTTGGGGATATATCCAAGACCTTCATGCTTGAGAGTGAACCGTTGACACTTCCACATTTCATTAAAAACATTTTCACCCTTATGACACTTAGCAAGAGCATCAACAAGGTGATCAACGGTATCCCTTAATTCATGATTTTCAACAATAAGCAAGGGATCACAAGCATTCACATTATTCATGCAAGTATCAATCTTAGAAGGGCATGGTATAGTAAGTAAATCATCACATGAAGTAGATATGCTAGAAGATGTAACACGAGCAATAGGCATATCATCAATCAAATTGCAAAACACACCGGCATCAATTTGGACCTTGTTGGTGTGTTGGGCTACATAAATCTTATGAGTTTCCTCAAGCTTCTCATGAGTTTCTTTTAGATCCTCATGAGATGACTTTAGCTCATCATAAGCTTCTTGGAGAGAAGAGTGCTTTCTCTTCAAGTCCTTGTACTTGCTCTTTATGCCACCCAACACATCATCAAGTTCACTAAGCATTTCAACTAGTTCATCATAAGAAGGCTCATAGTCATCATTGCATACCTTGGATTCACCTTTTGCCATGAAGCAATAATGTGAATCGAATAGGGATGGAGCTTCCTTGATAGCAATGCCGGCAAGACCCTTCTTGGAAGGCTTGTCATCTTCATCATCGGAATCGGTATCCGAACTAGCATCGGAATCCCATTCAACATAATAAGCCTTGCCATTTTTCTTCTTGGAGAACTTCTTGAGAAACTTCCTTTTTACAAATTTCTTGTTCTTTCTTGGCTCATCATTATCATCATCACTATGGATTTTCTTCTTGCAATTTGTAGAGATATGGCCAAATTCTCCACACTCATAGCATTTCTTGTTTGCAAATGGATTCTTCTTGGATGACTTGCCATTTTTGTTGAATCCCCTATATGTGCCTTTCTTCATGAATTTCTTGAACTTCCTCACCATCAAGGCAACATCCTCATCATCATCATCGTCATCGGACCCACTCTCTTCATCATCATCATCGTGAGAGACTCTAGCCTTGAAAGCAACACTCTTCTTCTTCATATCGACTTGATCATCCCTAGACGCCACTTGAGATTGCTTGAAGATATCATGAGTGAGAACTTCACCCAAGATTTCCGAAGGAGTTGTTTCTTCCAAATTTGATCTCACAAGCATGGTAACAATTGTTTCATACTTGGATGGCAAGGCTCTAAGGAACTTATGAGATATATCAACATCGGACACTTCATGACCAAGATCCTTGAGATCATTCACCATGTTGTTCAATCTTGCAAAGGCGGCCTTCAACTCTTCATTGGGCAACAATGTAAATCCTTCAAATTTGCCCTTGCAAATAAACAACTTGGCACTCTTGACCATCTTGGTGCCCTCATGAGCTTCCAATAGAGTTTTCCACATCTCATATGCGGTCTTGAGCTTGCACACTCTATGATATTCCTCCTTGCATAGGGATCGAATGAGAATGTTCTTGGCTTGAGCATTGGCCTTGATATTTTCCTTGTCGGCGGGTGTGGGATGTGCCGGATCGAGAACCACATAACCTTCTTCCACAATGTTCAACACGGTCTCCCCCACAGCCTCAAGATGAATCAACATACATGTCTTCCAATAATCAAAGTCTTGACCATCAAAGAATGGCGCGTGACCAACGTTCACCGTGTTACTAGCCATAATCCTTCTCCCGGAAGATGAATTCCAATCAATTTAGGGAGAACCTGCTCTGATACCACTTGTAGGATCGAAGGACCCCGGCTAGAGGGGGGTGAATAGCCGAATTAAAAATTAAAAGCTAACTATCTGACTAATTGCGGAATTTAAAGACAATTGGATAAAAGCAAGCACAAGACAACTAAACCTAGGTTTGAACTAAAGTAGGTTGACAATCCTAGGTGACATACATCATGCAACTTCTAGTATGTAAACAACAAAAGAACAACACGACAAGAGACAAAGGATATTTTCCCGTGGTATCGGTGATTTGCCGATCACCCCTAATCCACGTTGAGGTGGATCCAAGCGTATGATGTGCTACTCTCCTCAAGTATCCACTTCTCCACCACCAACAAGTGCTCACAAAGAACAACTTGAGATATAACACAATCAATACCTTGAACCTCTCCAAACCTCGATTCCACTAGGGTTGCTCTTCACCACTCCGGCGAGGCGAGCACCGCACCTCTCACAAGAGTCCGGGCCTCCTTCACACACTTCTTGAAGGGCTCACGGATTTGACTCCTCCAAGCCGTCTAGGAGGCGACAACCTCCAAGAGTAACAAGTCGATGACGCTTGCTTGAGGATCCCAAGTGCCACAATGCTCAACTCACTCAAGTTTAGGGCACTCACACTCACACACTTGCAATCTTTCCACTAGGGCTTTGTGTGAGAGAGGAATAAGCTCCAAAGGGTGTACAATACTTTTCAAATGGCCAAGGGAGCTACTATGCACGGGATGGAGGAGGTATAAATAGCCCATTCTTTGAAAACTAGCCGTTACAGCTTTCTGTGCGCTGGACGGTCTGACCGTGACTCCACACGGTCGGACCGTCGTACAACCCAACGGCTAGTTTGACTTTCAAACTTGCTCTGACACGAGCCTGGCGGTCAGACCGTCATTACCCACGGTCAGACCGTCGGGACACTTTCAACTTTCACCCGAGAACAAATTCTCTGTTGACACCAGACAAGTGACGGCGGTCAGACCGTGGCTTGGGACGGTCAGACCGTCGGGCCATCTCCCGAGAACAAAGTCTCTGTTGACACCAGACAAGTACCGACGGTCAGACCGTGGTTAACTACGGTCAGACCGTCAGGCCATCACCCGAGCAACCAGAGAGGCCACTCCTCTGGTCGTCTCTGAAGCGCACGGCGGTCAGACCGCGGGTCCTGGCGGTCTGACCGCCAGGAGTGACTTGCCAGCCCCCCTTCTTTTACTCTTTGCTTTCCTGAAAGATATGGGCACACTCAACTCACATAGAACCACTCACAAAGATAGGAATTGAGCATTTGTGGCAACCATGGATACTCAAGGTCATCTCATCGACCCCTCTTGATAGTACGGCATTTAACCTATAATCCGGTCACTCAACTCTAATCTCCTTGTGACCGGCAAAACAGAAAAACCCTATCAAGATACCTTTGCCTTGAGCCATCCATATGTATATCACTTCGTCCATCATTCCATTCCTTATTATGACTACAACCACAATTATCTCAACAACGTAGTTAGTCAAAAATAAGGGTCGTCATTAATTACCAAAACACTATAGCGGGCCTAGATGCTTCACCCCGCCACCACCGCACCACCACGAAGAAGAGGGAGGAGCGCCTTCATGGGGTCCACGCACCACTGGAGGGCCTTGCACCACCGGGGGAGCCGCCAGTCGCCGCGCACCGCCCGTGGGAGGCGCCCGCCGCGCGTCGCCATGGGAGGCGCCTGCCGCCGCACGCCGCCGGGGGAGAGAGGTGGGGGGCATGGGGAGAGAGGAGGGTGGGGGCGGGGCGCGGAGAGAGGTGAATGGTGGCAAAAAAGATAGCAGAGAGGAAGCGGCGTGGGTGGCTGGGTGGAGTTAGGGTTTGGGAAGTCAACATATGTTTTTTGTTTCACTAGTTGGGACAAACGGGCCAAAAACAATTTGTAGCTGCAGTTCAAGATGTGACCCGCCCCTAAAAATCGATTTTTAGGGGCGGATCACATCTTGAACCGCCGCTAAAAATGTTGACTATTTGTAGCGGCGGTTCAAGATGTGATCCGCCCCTAAAAATCAATTTTTAGGGGCGGATCACATCTTAAACTGCTGCTAAAAGCTGAAGAATGATTATAGCGGCGGTTCTCTTCAAAATTGCCGCTACGCGCTTTTTTAAAACGCCGCTAAAGGCCCGTTTTGTTGTAGTGCTACTTGGATATAAGTATTCAGGATGATAAGAGCATCATCATCACCCAGAGATCTTCACATCCATACACAACATTCACAGAAACAAGGCAATGCTATATTCAGAAGGCTTATAACTTTTATTGTCATTTCTCTTACCATTGAAGGAGGATATAGCTACTGTGATACTAATAGGAAAGCTCAGCAAGAGAATGTGGTCCTCGTTGGCACTCTTCTACATCTTCAAACATCCAGCAAGATTCTTCACTTGAAAGAGCCTAACAGAGAGAAAACAGAAACTATCCAAAATCAGGAAGGCAAACAGGTCAAGCGATGATGTGTAGAAACAAAGACAGAAAAGCAAATAATACATTTGGAATAACCATTTTATCATCAGGAGCCACTTTCTTAGTCTCTCTTGACTCATTAAGAATGAGGGGTCAAGCTACGGGGGAGGGATCAGCGCCCAGAAATGTCCTCTATTTTCAACAACAGGAAATAGATATAACTGGCTGTTGTTTTGCATAGAGGGTAGACACTGCTACCAGTACCCTATAAACAAAACTGTGCTTGTTTGCCAGAAATTATGTGCATGATCTGTAAGTTTGCCATAAATAATTGAACTACCTGCAGCCACCAACAAATTTGTGCCATTTGCAGCTCAATTTCCAAAAGTTCATCAGTTTTAAATAGCTAGGTGTCGGTATTTCGGTCACCGACCAGTAGAATTTGTTCTAGGGGTGCGTGCTTCAAGTTCGGTAATGGCTAAGCAGGAAGACACGGAGGTTATACTGGTTCGGAGAAGTCCCCTACGTCCAGTTCACTAGCCTGCTCGTGTTACTTGCTTTGTTGGAGAGTACAATGGTGGTGAGAGAGGAGCGTGCTCTAAGTCTCGTATGAGAGGGAGTGGATGGCTAATCGTGGGTGTTCGTCGTAGTTGCGGCTACGGCTATGTTTCTTGAGTTCCCTCTCCTTGGAGGAACAAGGACCTCCCCTTTTATACTTCAAGGGGTTGAGCCCATTTACACACACACACACACAGAGAGAGAGAGAGAGAGTGTGTGTGTGTGTGTGTGTGTGTGTTCTATCCATGCATAGTTGGTGAAGGCGTGTGGGAGAAGGCGTGGCCTCTGGTTGATGGCGTGGTCCTCGGTCGTCGTGGGTCCCACCTTCCTGGTCATCGCATTAGGGGATGGCGCTGTGCTCAAGCGTGCCCCCGTATTCCGTCGTTGAGGCGAGCTCCTCTTGTTACTGTGGATGGCGTGCTCTATCAAGTGTGGCAGGTTGCATCATGGGTGCTATCACGTTGCCTGTGCAGGCTTCATCCGAGCTATCCATCGACAGCCCTGTATCGTTGCTAATAGGGGTGCCATCGGGTGCTAGTATCATCAAGCACTCTACCCCACCGTCGTTAGCGGAGGTGGGTGATGAGGGCTGGGGTAGGTGTACAGAGAGAATTGACCCCGGATACTGTGCTCGTACGGTGCAGCGGGTGTGGATGACGATGGCCGGGGCAGGTATACAGGGGGATTTGACCCCCTGATACTGTGCCTGTATGTCAGGCATGGCATTGACGCCGAGTGGTTGGTAATACACTTTACGTCGCCTCGCTCGATCTCTTCCGTCGGAATCGCATTGGTGAGCTTAGTTTGTCGGGGCTTGTTTGGAGGGGGATCTGCCCTGTTTTGTCAGGGTAATCGAGCTTCTCCGCTACGCCATTTCCGGATTTGTCAGTGTCTGGCTGCCTCGCTTGGCCTAGGCTCTGTCTCCACTCAATGAGAGCCAGTGAGCATGACTGTCTCCCCATGATTGAGGGGAGACCCGTGCTAGTACAGTATCGTGATGTCAGCGAGGGCCTAGTCCCTGTTAACGGAGCGGATAAGCTTGGTGAGGAGGTTGAGTCGTCCCCCTAAGTGAAGCGAGATGCGCTTGGGTCCCCCTGGGCAGGTCGGACCGCGCTCGACCCCTGCCAGGGGGTCGTGCGGGTCGCAGCTGGCTTCCAACCCCTTGGAGGGGTCGAGCAAGCCGAGGCAGATTCTCGACCCCCGCTAAGGGGTCGAGTGGGCTCAGGCTGGCTTCTGACCCCCTTGAGGGGTCGAGCGAGTCGGGATTGTGTGAGGCCTTCCAGGCTGATGCGGGTCCGCCGTATGGACATGTGCTAAGTGGACCCCACGTGGGCAGTACTTAGGCAGTGATCTGGTGAGCCTTTTGTTATGGCCGAGTATCCGAGTTGATTAGGAGGTGCCATGTGGTGTCCCCGGTTTTTACCCTCGATAGTAGCCCCCGAGCCCCCGAGCGAGTCGGAGAGTCATTCAGGGGGTTTAGCACTGGTGCCAGTCAAGAGAGGGCAGAGTCGCTTGCGAACCACTGGGTTCACTCGGGGAAACTCGTGCCTCGGCTTGACTTGGCATGGGAAAGTCACTATGTCGCTCGACGTGGGTGCGCGCGAGCGCACCCGTCGGGTGTAGCCCCCGAGCTAGAAAAGGAGTCCGTGTGGACTCGTTTTTTGGCTTCATTTGTTAGGAGCGGTCACGGGTATACTGTGGTGCCGCAGTCATCGCATCCCGTGCCTGCACCGGGCAGGCGACACAGGGTGTCGCAGGGGCCCGTCCTGCTTACCTAGAAAGACGCGACACACTGGTACCAGAGCGGTGGGCTGCTTGTCTTTTTCTGATGTGCGGTGGGCAGGGGAATCTTTTGCGGGCTCTGGGCACCGCGTGTCCATGGGGACTGGCGGCCCCCCTCTGCGCAGGGCACGCTGCTTGATGCCATCTGTCGTGGCAATCTTTCGTCTTCACGTAACGTGTGGGGGTCCCTCATGAACTCGCGTCGGGCTCGATGCCTACACTGGGTATCCTAGGCCCGGGCCTTGTTCGGCTATTTAAGGACGCCATGGGGCGTCGTTCCACCTTATCCTTATGCCTTGCACTGACACCTAGAGCTCTTGGATACTTAGAGCGTGAGCGGCTCTTGGCGGACCGACTGGCTGCCTTTATGGCCCCAGAGAGCGATGATGCTCTTGGCAACGAGGACGAGGAGGAAGATCTGCTATCTTGGCGTTCCAGCCTGGTTGGTTGTGGGGATGTCGACTTGATTCCTATTAGGTTCTCCTTTTGTTGGAGCATGGTGGAGATAAAGGGTGCCTCGCATGGAAGATTTCCATGGCTTATTAGGTCCCATCGCGTTCGTCCTTGGTGATGTCAGTAGGCGTGGGGTGGAGAAGAGGCATCATGCCGTGCTTCCCACCTGTATGGAGGTTCGCAGCCTCGCGGGGCAGTTCCAGCAGCTGTTGTACTGTGCCTTCAGGCCGCTCGCCTTCTTCATCAGTGGAAAAGGCTAGCCCCAAATTAGGGCATCTTTTCTCGACGAGGAATCATCACAGGTGCTTCACCTCGTATGTACCCGCTGAGGTGCGGGTACCGCCTTTCTTCTTTGTAAAAGACCCCTCTGGTCGGTAGGTGTAAGAGACCCCTCCGGCCAGTACTCTCGTTTCTTTCTTTTTTTTTTTGCTTTTTGAGTCATTGGCACTCACCTTGTAAGAAAGGAGAGGGAGAGAAAGTTTGTAAGGGTCAACCCTAAGAGGTCTTATTAATAAAGAATAATGGATGCGACCCCACTGTCAGGCCTTGTTTGGCGATGTCGGCCCTCGCGTCCACGCTCGATGCGATCGAACTGGTCGAGAGATCATTTCGGCTTTTTTGTTTTCTCCTTCCGTGTCCTATTCGTGGGACGAAGGATAGAGCTGCGCGGCGTTTTTGCCTCGATGGCTGAAACGTGGTTGCTCAGTGAGCTATTATCGGGTTTGGTTGAGTGAGGTCTCAGCTGGTGGTCGACCTCATAAATCCGTCTTTCCGACTCGACTGGTTGTCACGACCATTCGATAGGTTGTGATGGCTAGATGCCTCTCTTCGGTGAGATACCAAAGGATGGGTTGGAACACGACTCAAACGCTACTCCGCGATGCCCTCGACCCCTCGTGGGTAAGGGTATTGGCCGCTAAGTGTGCCCATCGCTCATGCCCCTCGCTCGACTTTGCGCTCTAGGCGGCTGTCGAACCCACGCGCGGGGCCAGCCTTAGAACCTTAGTGCCATCAAGTCGTCGAAGCAGTTTTCAGCCTCTTATCCCATCTTACCTGCGCTGATGGTCGGTCGAGCAGTCCCAGGTCGACCGCTTTGATCGTAGCGAGTATGCGCGACGGAGCTTGCGCGTTTTCTCTGTTTCAAAATTCCAGGCACGGCGCGGGATTCTGATCGAACGCGCGCAGCCAACCCCACTGCCCAAGTAAATAGGGGAGGTCGAGTGATTTACTATGCATTTGTGTCACGATGGCCCCGGGCGCAGTTCGCAGTCGCCTCGTTCTTTGTGGCGTAGGAGCGGAGGAGACGTTTCCCACAGCGATGGCAGCGGAGGTGGGCCCGCAGCATGCAAAGTCATCATGGAAGAGGAGGATTTACAGGGTAGTGGGAGGAGTGGAGTTATGGATGAACGTGGACAGCCATGCCAGCACGTGGTGCGGGATGAGGGGTTGAGGAGTTATCACCTGGCGAATCGTATGCACATTTTCGGGGGTCAGTTCCGCCCGTGCGCCTGGCCTGTTCCCTATTTAAGTCTCCCGACGCCGCATCCACAACCTTCCTTCCGCCCTGCTCGTTCTCTCGCCCTTTCTTCTCCTCTCGCATAGAAGTTGCTCTTGCCATAGCCCCACCGCAGCCATGTCGGTGTTCTTCAAGTCCGAGGTGACGAAGAAGGAGCTGGATGCCCTCGTTGCGGCCGGGCTCCTCGCCCCCCTCACCGAAGCGCGGGAGTGGATTGTGCCGGGGAATAAGAGGCAACCGGAGCCTCCGTCAGGGTATGTGGTGTCCTTCATCCCGTTCCACAAGCGCGGGGTTGGGCGACCACCACACGACTTCCTCCGAGCGCTGCTCCGTCATTACGGGGCGGAGCTGCAGCATCTGAATCCCAACGGGGTTCAGCATATCTCGACCTTCGTGGCTCTGTGCAAAGGATTTCTCAGGATCCCTCCCAACTTCGACTTGTGGTGCTACTTCTACCTCGCAACCTACATTCGACGCAAGCTCGACAGCACCGGGATGGCTCCCTGCACTATCGAGTGCATGAGGATCCGTCCTCGCAGCGATCGCTCGAGGCAGTACATCAAAATGCCCACCCCGACCGCCCACTCTGGGTGGCATAGGTGGTGGTTCTATCTATGCAACACGGAGCTCCACCCCTTCCCTCCCTACACCCACCGTGAAATTGGCGCGGCTCAGGAAAGCTGGAGCTGGGGGAAGGGGAAGGCTGCACAGAGGTGGATGGACGACGCCCTCACCGCCATCGCGCACCTCAAGGAGCATGGCCTTGATGGTGCGGGGGTCGTCGGGTGGTATCACAAGCGGCAGTTCACGCCGCTGTGCAACCGCAGGAATCCGATGTTCCTCGTCGATGACGGCAGCCACGAGGTGCCAGACAATATGATGGTGGCGGAGCTTCTGCTCGACACCGAGGTGGCGAGACGGGTGAAAGCGGCGCTGGGTTCCTCGGCCCGGGAGTGGCCTGCTTCGAGCGTGCCACCGATGCGCCCTCATCCCCAGGCGGTCGATGTGGTGAGGACTTCCCCCTTTCTTTTCGTTGATGAGTTGTTCCTTGCTTCTGATTGCTCGTGTCTTGGTGACGTTCTGACTCTGGAGCCTGTCCCCCCCCCCCCCCCTTTTTTTTTTTGCTTTCAGTCTCGATGGGTGATTTTCATCAAGACCTCTTCCCTCCATCTGCCAGAGGGAGAAGCCCAAAGGGCGGCGAACCGCTTTGATGATGTGAGGCGGCGGGACGCCCAGCGGGAGGCGAGGAAGAAGAAGGACACTGACATTCGTGCCAAGATCGCGAAGGCAGAGAGGTTACATCTTCGACAGGCGCGATGAGAGGAGAAGGAGCGGAGGGGTGAGGACCCGAATACTGCATCCACCGTGTCAACCGAGGAGGATGAGGAGGAGGACGAGGGCAAAGCCGCCCTTGACGAGTGGGGGATCCCAGGCGGTGTCTGGGATGCCGGCAGGGACGACGACCGGCACGGTGCCGACGACGTCGAGGTTGGGAGTGATGATGGCAATGATGACGACGATGACGGTGTTGGCTGCGACGCTGGGCTGGCGGTCGGCCTTGGCTATATGCCCTTTGCGCCGCCAACCGTAGGCGCGGGATCATCGCTGGTCTCGCCACGTCTTGCTGGGTCGGAGGTTTCTGCGGCCCTTCATTTGGTCGAAGAGGCGACGCCTGGTCAGCCTGGGACGGGTGAGAGCCCTCGGCCGTCGGCGCCGGCTGGTAACGTTCCCGTCGTGCCGACCCCAGCGGCGGACTCTCCCGTCACGTCGGCCCCGTTGGCGAGCCCACCTGTTCCACCAACCCCGGCGCCGAGCTCTCCCATCGAGGGGGTGGTCAAGGCGCAGGAGCCCGAGTAGGAGGTCATGTGGCCGGGCCCCACGGCGTCACCCGCTACTGCCGCGACTACGGCCACCTCTCCTGTGACGGTCGCGGAGAAGCGTCCGTAGGAGGAGCTGGCGAGCAGCAATGCGCCCACCAGGAAGCGGCGGGCTCTAGGCCAGGACCCTCATCGCCCTATGCTATCCGCCCGAAAGCGGCTCAGGGCGGGCATCGTGGATGAAGCTCGGGCATGAGATGCCGCAGGTGCTACTGCGGAGGAGGCGCGGGTGAGCGGCACCGCGCAGGCTGAGGCCGGGGGCGCTAGTGGTGGTGCTTCAATGGGCGCCACAACGGCGGATGCCTGGGAGGGTGCCAGCCATGGGGGGACTGCCTCGACACGCAATGGGAGCCAACGCAACGTCTGGCGAGCGCGAGATCCCGCCCATGCCAGATCAGCAGCGCGTGCTGGTGGAGAGCGAGCTCAAGGCGATGAAGGAGCGGTGCCGCCCTGCCGGGCTTTGGGTTCTTGATACATGCCGAGCGCTAAGACTCGAGTGCGTGGACTCGGCCGCGTCATCCCTTCGCACGTAGGCCATCGCTCGCCAGGAGCTGGCGGAGGAGCGTTGGCTCAGGAAGGAGGTGGGCACTAGGCTAGCGGAGGCGGAGGCCATGTTGGAGCAGGTCAGCTGTAAGCTTGGCAAGGCCGAGCACGACCTTGCTCTCGTTCGAGGGGAGCGGGACAAGGTCACGACACGAGCCGCGTCCAGCGCCACGGAGGTCACCCAACTAGAGCTTGTGCTGCAGTAGGAGAAGCTGCGCCGCGAGGAGGCGGACAAGTTGGCTCAGGACTCCTCCGCGGTCGCCGCGCGCTACTTGACGCAGCTGTAGAACTCCCACAAAAGGGAGGAAGGTAACTTTCTTCACGCTTTTTTCCATTGTGTGCCAGGAGGCTCTTTTTTTATTTGTCGATCTTGGTGGATTGGTGTGCAGAGCTCGGGTCGAGGCTGGTGGCGACCGAGGGCTCCCTTCGTCGGGAGATCGAGCAGGGGGACACGTTCCGCACCCTGCTGAATCGAGCAGGTCGGGAGCTTCGGGTGGACCTGCCTGTCAATGCCGCACACCTTGAACAGATTGGGGGGGCTGATGGAGGCGGGCGGCGAGTGGATCCGGTGTGCTGTGCGCCTCGGTGTGCGTATAGCCTTCAGCGTGTTTTCGACCCACTTCAAGCTGGCGGACCATGAGTTCGAGGCTCTGAGTAAGGGACACGTCGAAGGGTACACCCCCGAGGAGATGCAGGCGATCCGCGCTCGCACCGTCCCTTACCTCCCCTTACGCCGACGTCCTAGCCCGCGCCCACGAGGAGGAGGCGCTCCCTAAGCCTGAGGAGGAGAAGTAGTTAGTGTTGCCTCTAGTTGTCTCAACTGCTATGATGGGTCATCGGGCCCATGTAATAATTTAAATTTGAACTAGCGCTTGTTTAGTTTTGTTGAGAATATCGGGCCTCTGTTTCTTCTATTTTGACTTACAAAGCTTGAGCCGCCAAGCCATTCGAGGTTGGTCTTGTCGGTGACCGCCGTTGTCGTGGCCGCTAGGGCTAGCACAATGTTGCGTTGTCCGACCAACTCGACCATGAACCTATTTTACCCGTGGCTTACTTTGTTCGTCGCCATAGTGAGCCTAGAGGTCCAAAGTGATTACAATTTTCTTTTGGAAGAAAAAGGAAAGATACAGTGGTAGCGTGCGCCCTATAGCCCCCGAATGACACTCGACCCCATGAGAGGGGTCGTGTGTCACTTGAGGGCAAGCGAGGCATGTGAACGACGCATGAAACAAAAAAGCTAAGGATAGAATTTACGTAGCTGTGAGATGTTCCACGCGTTCTTGAGCTCGTCGCCTTCTACCGTCTTCAGCTTGTAGGTGCCGAGCCGGATAACTCAAGAGACGATGTACGGTCCCTCCCAAGGCAGGGGGAGCTTGTGCCGACCCCTGTTGTCTTGAACCCTGCACAAAACAAGGTTGTCCACCAGCAGACCCCTATCTCTTATGTTTTCGTCGTGGTAGCGGCAGAGTGCTTGTTGATACTTTGCCGAATGGAGGAGGGCAATGTCTCGTGCCTCGTCGATTTGGTCCATCGCATCTTGGAGCGTGGCCTCATTGCCATGCTCGTTGTAGGCGCGTACTCGTGGTGCCCCATAGTCCAGTTCGGTGGGCAAGATTGCCTCAGCTCCATAGACCATAAAGAAAGGCGTGAAGCCCGTCGCGCGACTCTGAGTCGTGCGCAGGCTCCAGAGCACGACGTGGAGCTCAGCTGCCCACCGACTGCTGAACTATTTCAGACGGTTGAAAATGACAGTCGGATCAAATGTTCGCGGCTTGAGTCCCTGTAGTATCATCCTGTTTGCCCGGTCGACCTAACCATTCGTCTTAGGGTGGGTGATGGCAGCCCAGTCGACGCGGATGTGGTAGCCGTCGCAAAACTTTAGGAACATCTTTCCCATGAATTGCGTTCCATTATCAGTGATTATGGAATTTGGGACCCCAAATCGGTGAATGATGTCCAAGAAGAATTCAACCGCCTCTTCAGATCGAATTTTCACTAAAGGGCGCGCCTCGATCCAGTTGGTGAACTTGTCGACGGCGACAAATAAATGGGTGTAGACCCCGGGCGCTTTTTTGAGCGGTTCGACGAGGTCTAGACCCTAGACTACGAAGGGCCACGTAAGTGGGATCGTCTGAAGGGCTTGAGCTGGAAGGTGCGTCTGGCGAGCATAGTACTGGCAACCCTTGCAGGTCCTGACTATGCGGGTCGCGTCGCCCACAACAGTTGGCCAGTAGAGTCCTTGACAAAAAGTGTTGCCTACGAGAGTTCAAGGTGCTGCGTGGTGGCCGTAGAACCTCCGTGGATGTCGACGAGGAGCTTGATGCCCTCATTGATGGGGATACATCACTGCATAATTTTGGTAATGTTGCGCTTGTAGAGCTCTCCATCGATCAGTGTGAATGACTTGGCATGGCGATAAAGTCGTTTGGCCTCGGTCCCGTTGGCGGGGAGCATGCCTCGAGCCAGGAAGTCGATATATGGGATTCTCCAATCGCAGGGGAGCTCGGCTCGCTCCACCTGGGGGTAGATTTGCTCGACCCCCGGGTCGTCCGACTGGTTGTCCGCTTCGTCTGAGTCATCCGGCCTGTCGACCTCCATTACATCCATGAGGGTGCGGAGTCACTAGGGGTGATTTTGCGTCTCTCTGCTTGGGCTGCACGGGATCGCTCGATCCTTCGCTGGGGGTCGCAGGCTCCCTAGGTCGAACCGAGGGGTGGTACTGGTCGTTCGCGAAGACACCCGGGGGTATCTGCTCCCGACCAGATGCCATCTTGGCCAACGCATTGGCCGCTTCGTTGAGGCAACGCGGGATATGCTTGAGTTCAAGCCCGTCGAACTTGCTTTCGAGCTTGCGAACTTCCTAGTAGTAGAGAGCCATGGTGTCGGTTCGGCAAGTAGACTCTTTCATGATCTGGTCAACCACGAGCTGAGAATCGCCGCGGATCTCTAAGCGCCAAATGCCAAGCTCCACAGCGATTTTGAGCCCATTAACAAGCGCTTCGTACTCGGCAACATTATTTGATGTAGGGAAATGTAATTGAACTGCGTACTTCATACGTACCCCAAGTGGAGAAACAAAGACGAGGCCGGTGCCTGCTCCTGTCTTCATGAGTGACCATCGAAGTACATGACCCAGTACTCCTGGTCTACCAGGACGGGGGGAAGTTGCGCCTCCATCCATTCCGCCATGAAGTCGACGAGGGCCTTGGACTTGATGGCCGCTTGAGGTTGGTATGTGATGTCATGTCCCATCAGCTCGAGCGCCCATTTGGCAACCTTGCCCGCCGAGTCCCTGTTCTGTATGATTTCTAAGAGAGGGAAAGAACTCACAATGTGAATCGGATGGGAGTCGAAGTAGTGTCGGAGCTTGCGCCTTGCAACCATCACCGCGTATAGGATCTTGAGGATCTGGGGGTACCTAGTCTTTGAGTCGGACAGGACCTTGCTGACGTAGTAGACGGGGTGCTGAACCTTGAGGGCATACCCCTCTTTTTCCCGCTCGACCACGAGAGCTGAGCTCACGACCTAGGTTGTCGCTGCTATGTACAACAATAGCCCCTCTCCAGGGATGGGAGGTGTCAGTACACGCGGGCTGCTCACAATGCGCTTTACATCGTCAAGGGCGGTCTGCGCCTCGGGTGTCCACTCAAACCGGTCGGACTTCTTTAGGAGTCTGTACAACGAAAGCACCCTCTCGCCTAAGCGTGAGATGAAACGGCTGAGTGCCGCGAGGCAGCCCGTGAGCCATTGTAGTCCTTTCAGGTTCTGGATTGGACCCATCCGCTCGATCGCGGAGATCTTCTCGGGATTGGCCTCGATGCCTCGCTCGGAGACGATAAACCCAAGAAGCATTCCCCTCGAGACCCCAAAGACACACTTCTCGGGGTTGAGCTTTACGTCGTTTGCATGGAGCTTGTCAAAGACGTGCTCAAGGTCGATCACGAGGGTGTCAGCCTTTTTGGATTTGACAACGATGTCATCCACATAGGCTTCGACCGTGTGGCCGATCAGGTGATCGAAATACCGCTGCATGCAACATTGGAAGGTCACACCGGCGTTCTTGAGCCCGAAAGGCATCGTCACATAGCAGTAAGAACCAAACGGTGTGATGAAAGATGTCACGAGCTGGTCGGATTCTTTCATCGCGATTTGGTGGTATCCTGAGTAAGCATCCAGGAAACAGAGGGTTTCGCACCCCGCCGTCGAGTCAACTATCTGGTCTATGCGCGGCAAAGGAAAGAGATCCTTCGGACAGGCCTTGTTGAGGCTTGTATAATCAACACACATTATCCATTTCCCATTCTTTTTTCGTACAAGGATGGGATTAGCTAACCGTTCGGGGTGATGTACCTTCTTGATGAACCCGACCGCTTAGAGCCTCGCGATCTCCTTGCCGATTGCTCTACGCTTCTCCTCGTCGAAGCGGCATAGACGTTGCTTCACCGGTCTGGAGCCCGGCCTGATGTTCAAGGAGTGCTCGACGACTCCCCTCGGTATGCCCGACATATCCGACGGTCTCCACGCGAAAACATCAGCGTTGGCGCAGAGGAAGTCGACGAGCGTGCTTTCCTATTTCGGATCGAGGGAGGTCCCGACCCTCACCGTCTTCTCCTTGTCGCCCTCAGGGTAGATCTGCACCTCCTTGGTGTCTTCCACCGATTTGAACGAAGCTTTCTTATGGCTGGCGTCGGGGCCCCCTCATCAAGGTGGACTTGAATTGCCTCGAGCTCCCCGGAGGCCACCGCGGCGGCGGCGAGGTCGCCATTCTCTGTCTTGCACTGGAAGGCCCGCTGGAGTGACGCGTTGACAGTGATGACCCCTTTGGGGCCCGGCATCTTGAGTTTCAGATAGGTGTAGTTGGGAACGGCCATGAACTTGGCGTAACACGGACGTCCCAACAGGGCGTGATACACTCCCGGAAAGTCAACGACCTCGAAGACGAGGGTCTCGGTCCTGAAGTTCAACGGCATCCCGAATGTGATGGGAAGGCTGATCCGCCCAAGTGGGACGGCTTGTCATCCCAGGACAATCCCGTGGAATAGCGTGCCCATCGGCTGGAGGCACGAGCGATCGATCCTCAGCAGATCAAGTGTGTCGGCGTACAAGATGTTGATGCAGCCGCCTCCGTCCATCATCACCTTGGTGAGTCGAACCTCGGCGATGATGGGGTTGATCACGAGCAAGTATTGACCCAGTCGCCGTATGTGCGGAGGGTGGTCCGATCGGTCGAATGTGATCGGCAAGTCGGACCATTTGAGGAAGGCAGGCGTGGCGGGTTCTGCCGCATAAACCGCGCGGCGCTCGACCTTGGCGACACGATGATTTCCGCGGGGTTCGGGTCACGTGAATATCATGTGACATGCCTTGGGGTTAGGGAACACTGGTCCCTCCTGCTCGTCATCGCCGTCCACGAGGTCTTGGACCCTTGGTTCCGATGCTTTCTCAGGGTCTCCCTTCTTTGCCTCCTCTCGGACGAACTTCTTCATCATGGAGCAATCCTTGAGGAGATGCTTGACGGGGAATCCGTGATTCGGGCACGGGCTGTTCCACTTCTTCTCGAAGTGGCTGGGCGCCTCTCCCACCGCAGGCCTCGGCGGCTTGCGCTCAGCGGCGGCCACGACGGGGTCGTGTCTGGTCTGTGACTTGTTCTTTCTCTTCTTGGGTCAGTCGGAAGCGCCGTCAGTGGCTCCTTCCTCCCGCTTGCTTTTTCCTTTGCCCTCCGGCGCGCATCGGAGGACTGCTCCGATGCACTCTTCACCAGAGGCAAAGCTGGTGGCAATATCCAGGAGCTCGCAAGCTGTGCATGGGCCCTTTCTTCCCAGCTCGTGAATGAGCTATTCCGATGTGGTGCCGGAGATGAAGGCCCCGACAATGTTTGCGTCACCCACGTTGGGCAATTCGTTGCACTTCTTGCTGAAGTGCCGAATGTAATCCCGGAGGGACTCGCCGACCTTCTGTCAGCAGTTCATGAGGTCCCAGGGGTTACCAGGCCGGACATAGGTCCCCTGGAAGTTGCCGATGAAAACGTCCCTCAAGTCTCCCCAGTCATAAACCTGACCCTCAGGGAGGTGCTCGAGCCACACGCGGGCCGAGTCGGCGAGGTACAGAGGAAGGTTGCGGACGATGGCAAGGTCATCCGTGGCTCCCCCACCCTGACACGCAAGGCGGTAGTCCTCGAGCCAGAGGCCCGGGTCCGTTTCCCCTACGTACTTGGTGACGGTCGTGGAGACTCGGAAGCGCTGAGGGAACTCGGCGCTATGAATGCGTCGGCTAAAGACCCGAGGCCCAGGAGGGCTTGGGCTCCGACTCTGCTCGTCGTCGGTGTCATCATACCAGCCTCCACGGCGCGGCTGTCGACTCCTTTCTTTGTCCAGGTGCTCCTTCTCGTGCCAGTGCGCCTTGAGGGTGTGGCGTGCATCGCGGTGAGGTCCCATCCGGTCATGGACCGAGGCTTTCCTCAGGGAGCTCTCCGCCTGGAGCTCGGCAGCCTTGGCCAGCAGAGCCGCGACTTCTCACTAGGCCTGTTGGGCCTCCAGTGTCACGGGCTCGGGGAGAGTCTTGAGCAACATAACAGCTGCCGCTATGTTCTGTCCGGCACGGGTGAACTGTGGGGATCCTTGGTCATCGGCGATGATGCGCTGCTAGACATCACGGGCCTTGGCACGAGCGCGTTCGCACGCTACGGCGCGAGCTAGCTCGCGGTCTATCTCCTCTTTTTTGTGCTCCAGCTGGCGCTAGGATTCTTCCAGCTCTGCCCGTCGGTCCCTCAGTTACTGCTGAAGGTCGCCTGGGCGGCTGGTCGGCTGAGGCCCGGCGGCGTTGGTGACGGGAATGTTGACAAGCGCCTCTCCTGTCGCTGCACCCGTCGCCAGGTTCGTCGGGGTAGTTGCCGCGGCGTTTGCCAAGGCCCCAGCGGTCGAGGTCCTGGCGCCCCCTGATTTGGGGGTAGGCATGCGTAGCACCATGTTGCACCCACGTGGGAGGATGTCGCATCTCGTGCAGCTCCCGGAGTCGGAGTCGCAGTCTTCTAGCGATCCCACGTTGAGAAGGTCAAAGAGGGACTCATCTAGGTGATCGATCACACCGACAAAACTCCAGGCGACTACGTCCTGAAAACAACCTGTGGTGTTCTGCAGGCCGCACGGGTAACCCTCCAGGATGGGTCCGATGAGGGGGCTCGGGTGGAGCGGCTCACCTCCAGGGAGTTGACCGTGGGTGTTAGCTAGGGCGAACGCAAAGCGGCGCGGGTCGTCCTGGCTGGGCGTAAGGCACAGATAGCGCTCCAAGGGGAGCCACAACCGGTCACCATGTCCGGGTGGTGCCGGGTGGTAATCGGCAACGCGTGGTCTGGCCGGCCCGAGCTGGGCCTCATGCATGGCCTCGACGGTGTCCGTGATGGCTACCGCGATGGGGTCCAGGAGCGGCTCGTCGATGAGCCGTAATGTCTCATGCCCCGCATCCTCAAAATCGATGGAGTTGCCCATCTCTTCCGACCGCCATGAGTGCGCCGCCTCGGCGACGAGCGCTGGGACCAGGTGTGGCGTGGAGGTCAGAATGCTAACACACATCAGTTTTCGGTCGGCGGTAGCGATGAACTCCAGGCTCCCAAAGAAGATGCTGCTACCAGGGGCCCAGAAGGGAAGAAGAGTGGCCATCCGAGCTAAAGGTGATGAAGCGAAGCACGCAAAAGGCACCAACACCAACTGCTGATGTTTTGGTCACCGACCAGTAGAATTTGTTCTAGGGGTGCGCGCTTCAAGTTCGGTAATGGCTAAGCAGGAGGACACGGGGGTTATACTGGTTCGGGGAAGTCCCCTACGTCCAGTTCACTAGCCTGGTCGTGTTACTTGCTTCGTTGGGGAGTACAACGGTGGTGAGAGAGGAGCGTGCTCCAAGTCTCGTATGAGAGGGAGGGGATGGCTAATCGTGGGTGTTCGTCGTAGCTGCGGCTATAGTTGTGTTTCTTGAGTTCGCTCTCCTTGGAGGAAGGAGAACCTCCCCTTTTATACTTCAAGGGGTTGGGCCCGTTTACACACACAGAGAGACTGTGTTTTATCCGTGCACAGTTGGTGAAGGCGTGTGGGAGAAGGCGCGGCCTCAGGTTGATGGCGTGGTCCTTGGTCATCATGGGTCCCGCCTTCCTAGTCGTCACATTAGGGGATGGCACTGTGCTCAAGCGTGCCCCCGTATTCCGTCATTGAGGCGAGCTCCTCCTATTACTGTGGATGGCGTGCTCTGTCAAGTGTGGTAGGTTGCACGTTGCCCGTGCGGGATTCATCCGAGCTGTCCATCAACTGCCCTGTATCATTGCTAATAGGGGTGCCATCAGGCGCCAGTGTCATCAAGCATGCTACCCCACTATCATCAGCGGAGTTGGGTGACGAGGGCTGGGGTAGGTGTACAGAGGGATTTGACCCCTGATACTGTGCTCGCACGATGCAGCAGGTGTGGATGACGATGGCAGGGGCAGGTATACGGGAGGATTTGACCCCCTGATACTGTGCCTATATGTCAGGCACGACATTGAGGCCGAGTGGTTGGTAATCCACTTTACGTCGCCTCGCTCGATCCCATCCGTAAGAATCGCATTGGTGAGCTTTGTTTGTCGGGGCATGTTTGGAGGGGGATCTGCCATGTTTTGTTAGGGTAATCAAGCTTCCCCGCTTCGCCACTCCCGGATTTGTCAGTGTCTGGCTGCTTCACTTGGCCTGGGCTTCACTCGATGAGAGCCAGCGAGCATGACTGTCTCCCCATGATTGAGGGGAGACCCGTGCTAGTACAGTGATCGTGACGTCAGCGAGGGCCTAGTCCCTGTTACGGAGCGGATAAGCTTGGTGAGGAGGCCGAGCCGTCCCCCTAGGTGGAGCGAGATGCGCTTGGGTCCCCTTGGGCAGGTCAGACCGCGCTCGACCCCTGCCAAGGGGTCGTGCGGGTCGCGGCTGGCTTCCAACCCCTTGGAGGGGTCGAGCGAGCCGGTGCAGATTCTCGACCCCCGCCGAGGGGTCGAGTGGGCTCAAGCTGGCTTCTGACCCCCTTGAGGGGTCAAGCAAGTCGCGATTGTACGAGGCCTTCCAGGCTGATGCGGGTCCGCTGTATGGACGTGTGCTAAGTGGACCCCACGTGGGCGGTACTTAGGCAGCGACCTAGTGAGCCTTTTGTTATGGCCGAGTAGCCGAGTTGATTAGGAGGTGCCACGTGGCATCCCCATTTTTACCCTCGACACTAGGGCATTAGTGATCCTGTTGCATATGATGGAGAGAATCTGTACAACACGAAGAAAAGATAAATAGCTAGGGCATTAGTGATCCTAGACCATGCAATGGATTCAAAATAGGTTGATCTTGTCCAAACCTGTTGCAACTGTCGATTTGCATCATGACGAAGTAAGCAGACATGATGGCATGAAAGTAGAGTTTGTCATGAGGGATCAACGAGAGAAGCATAGGCATGAACTAACTAAAAGGAGGCATGTTGCAAGTGCAGGGTTCCGACTCCTAATCATCCTTGGTGTAGGCCTTCCGCACCTGCGCTGCCGCGCCCGACGAGGAGGAGACCAAAGCCGCAAATCCGCACCGCCGCTAGCCACGGAGCACGGTGAGGGAGGGGCGGGCACGGAGATGGCGGCCAGGGATTTACTTGCACTTTTTCTCAACGAGAAACTATGTAACACGGGGAGTTTTTGGAATTCAAAACCAAAGCAAGGCACAAGCACAACGAAGGAAGGAAATCACCATACTATATGGAACCAAAGCAAGGCACAAGCACAACGAAGGAAGGAAATCACCATACTATATGGAAACAATGCCCACAGCGTAGCGCTGATTGTGTCTTGGAGAAAAATCAGGGCGTGGAAATAAGCAACTGTTTTATTGGCAAGAATGAGTGACCCCGTTCCCCACCTCCTAGTCCCCCACCCAACGCCAACCCCACGCCGGCGACCTTCCCAGTACCAACCGGTGGCCACCCCTAGCCACCAGACCACCTCCTCTCGCCTCTCGCCACGAGTCGATCCTTTCTTCCCCTCCTACCCTGGCCGCCCGAAGTACCAACAGTGGGTGGATTCGCCGCCATCATCGGTGGGCCAAACGCCCCGAAATCATTTCTCGTATCATGACGCACTGCTCCGAGATCTCACCGAATCGGTGGAAGACAAGGCCAGGCAGCCGTGCAAGGACGCCTCCACACCACTGCAGCCTCTCCGAATCAGTCAGCGCACTTCCCCGTGGGGGGGATCCATCGCTGCCCAAGACGAGGACCAGTGGCACATGGTGAAGAGGCGCCGGCAGTACTCAGGGTCCCGGAAGCGAGAAATTCTAGAGGCTTTCTCCGGACGTTGCTTCAACTGCCTAAGTCGTGGGCACCTACAGCGGGATTGTAGGGAACCAACCAAATGTCTGAGATGCAAGCGGTCGGGCCACAGGTCCTTCGAGTGTTGGTGGCCAGACTCACGGCCGGGCCACGGTAAATGTCCACCACAGTCACAGTTGGGAACAGTACGCCTCACAGCGGATCCTAAATCGCATGCTGCGACGGGTGGCCGTCAGTCAACCGATCAACGCTGTAACATGACCGGTTGACTGATGGCCAAGCACGACATCTTAAAACTCTAAACACCTGCATAAGAGTCTAGGACAAAAGTTTAAACAGAAATTTACCGAATTCCAATTTAAATTTAAGCAAATTAAGTGTTACTTGAACTACAAGTTGAATTTTTTCCTCATAACTTGAGCCTACCAAAAATCTATATTGTAAATTATGATGTGATAAAAGTTTGAGAATTTTCTCAGATTTGTATTTCAAGTTTTAGTGCTCCAAATAATTGCCTAAAAGCCTAAAAATAGTAGTACCTCGAAAAATTCTCATTCAAATTCAAATGTCAACTATTGAACGTTAGTATTTTAAAATATAGAGCACATCTTTCTCAAACCACTCATATTTTTATTTACATCAATTGAGGTATAAAAATAATATTATAGAAATAAAGAGAAGCGGCATTTTTGGAAAACAACAAAAAAATCAAACTAACCGGGGCCCACTCATCAGCCACCCTGCTGTCTTCTCCTTCGCTGGTTGGCCACCATGGGCGGCACCTGCGCCGCGTGGCCGTCGTCGACCCGCCTCGCCCCAACCTGGTCCAAACCAGCCTCCAAAACCGTGGCGCCGCACCCGGTTTCGCCCATCCCAACCTCTCCCTCACGCTCTCAGCCCTCTTCCTCGCTCTCTTCCACCCGAGCTTTCCTCCACTGCTGCCTTCGCTCCTCCGCGTCGCCTGGCTACCCTGCTACGTCCCAGCCAGAACCCCGCCACCAAAACATGCGCAAGCAGCCCCTCTAGCTCCTCCAAGAAGCGGTTCCTCTAATCCCTTTTTGTACGCCGCGGATTTAAAGTTTTTCCTACGAGCCCCCAACCGGCGTGCATGTCAACTCTGACCCAAAATTCGACCTCCTCGGTCAGCCCCATCATCCCACACCAGCTCCATCGCATGCGCAATGATCCATTCTCCACGTAGATATTTTATTTGCAATTTTGCGTGGTCATTTGACCAAATTTCGAACAATTTGGCCACCTCCAGCGAGCTCCTGCCAGCCATGGCCGAGCTGCTGCTCGACCTGGTGCTGGTGTGGCCGGATCTGGTGCGCCATAGTGCTGTGTGGCTATGGAGGTGCCCAGATGTAATTGGGCTTTTTAACCATTTTCTTTCAGTTAAATAAAGTCTAGAAAATATTATTGGCTTGTAAAAGACATAACTAAATAAATATTAGGAATTTTTGAGCAAAAGTTCATCTAGATGCGTAGTATTTAACAAAAATGCTAAAAGTGCACACTTGTTAATGATTTTTCCATAAATAAAATAAATAGGTAAGACACTAATAAATTTATAAATAAATTTTTAAAACTTATAAATTCATAATATTTGGCAGGAGACCTCCATTGGTACTTCCTAACCACCCTGTCAAGCCACACATTTAAATTCTCAGTATATTATTCATAACTAATTATATGGCATTTTCACTAGATTAATTATTTAGACTTATTGGCTCAGTGTATGTCACTTAAACTTGGTCCAACATTCACCCTGGGCATGTTCTAATTACAGTAAATCACCCATTTTCAGTTGACCTCCAGAACCATGCTAAACTAATTAATTACTTTATAGCTCTATTATTCTATTTAACAATATAGTATAATTCTAACATTTTGCACTCCATGATTCTGTTACATATCAACACCCCCATTGAGCTGAAAATATTATTCGGGTTAGTATCCATGCCCATTACCTCACATATTATATCAATCACGATCGATACACACAACCACCACACTTTCACACGTCGTTACCACGTTAACTGACTGGAATTCATTAAGAAAATACACCAAACAAACCCATCCTATATCTCTGACCCACACAAATACATCATCTTCAGTTATACATCATAACGTTAACTTTTTTGTTAAGAAAATTTTCATAAATCTTTTTTCATGCATGTCATCATTTGCTTCATGTAGAACCTGTAGTGAACAACATTTAGCTCAAGACCGTGCAGGAGACAGAAGGTGATGGAAATGACCCGCTAACCAGGACTCGGCTCAAGGCAAGCCCTAGTGTATCCCATAGTTAATATGATGTAGGCTTGTCTGTGCATTAAGTTTATAGGAGTTGTTTGAAAATCTAGTATTGCAGTAGGTTCCCTTTACCCGATGATAGCCTCAGGACGGTAGTTACTTTGCTTAACTTAGACCGAAAATTCGTCGAGTGGTATGGAGACCACTTGTAGATTAGAACATATTATCACCTATGGGAAAGTTGGGATGAGAGAGTCACTTAAGGCCTGCATCATATTCGGTCATATGGGATCAAGTTTGAACAGTACCAAATGCATGCTAGTGATATGGGCACTAGTAAACCGATGTAGCTTGATTTTCACAGTGGTTGGACGATACCCCACTTTTCTTTTGGTGATGAAGATGGTTATGGTGGAATGTGGGTACGTGTTGGAAGGGAGAGTGCATGGGTTACCTATGGATGGCTTCGATGGGAGCATCGCTTGGGGTGACGTGTACTCGGGAAAAGTGAGACCCAGATCGACCCTGTTGTATCTCGCGAAAGGTTGTCGTACGCGACTTCTAAGAGTGCATGTGTGTCGTGTAGTTGGGTTTCTCCTCTAGGATGTAAATCGATTCGAGTCGCTGGCCCTCACAGTAAGGAGTACCACTTGATCGCTGCTCCAGAATATTGTTGGAAGCCATTAATATGAGAAATGGGTTCAATATTATTGTATGAAATTATTATTAATTGTATTACAATCATGATTATTATAGCTATAGTGCAAACTAAATTTATTATTTTACATATCAACTTAACTTGCTGCTAAAACTTGAAAAATAAGGATCCACTCTTAGGCTGACTTTTGGCAATATAAACCCTATCCTTAGCCTATGCATATCTAGGAGTTGGCTATAGATGGTCATTTTGATGGGTCAGTTTTGCTGAATAAATTAGTTGCTCAGGGCATAGCTCTTTGTGGTTTTTTAGATGATCAGGATGGCCAGTTTCCCGACTTTTAGAATGTCAAGTGTGAATCATATAGTCCATAGGAGGAGTACTTCGTTGCTTGCCGGTACAGTGTCATGGGCATGACACTTATCAAGACCGGATCTACTTCTATGTATCATCGAGAGAGTACGGTTGTATCTTAAGTATTTCGTTGAACCATTTTATTTACTATTGAACTATTTCGCTTTCGTACTTTTAAAACTCTGATTTGTTATCTAAATTTGGATTTATGTAAAACTCTATACTCTATCTATATTCTTGTTGCAACTATATTATTCTGTAATATGTTGTACTATTGGACGTCACAGCGTGTGTCGCCACCCGAGAAAGATCCTGAAACGGAATCGTCTTCGTGGTAAGGCGGTTTTGTTACAGCGTGGTATCAGAGCTGTATTGGGAATAGTGCAACCTTAAAAGACATATTTTTTAAAACCCCATTACGAACGTGTAAGGACGTACCCATAAGGTTATTATTAGTTATGATTCAGGTGACAAAGCTAATTGTAAGAGGTTGTTTGTGTTAATACTTGCATCTACGGCATCATAAACGAAGGTATGTGTCCCGCCATGTGGACAGTAGCATGGGAAGCTAGCACAAAGGTGTGAACGCGGGTTGATTACGGTAAACATAAGTGTCCTGCCCTAGGACAATAATAAGGGATTATTTTTGGCTCGTTTCTTTTCTATTTGATGTATTGTTTCTGAAATAAATCTTCTACACGTATGCTAACCACGAATCGAGTAAGAAACGAGTAGTACACGACTAACTTAAGGGATCGTCTACCACCGACTATACGTATGGTCCTATTCGTGATCAACTTTTATTTTTGTGAGGACGTATAGGCCGAAAGCATATGCATCATGTAAAATATTAAAGCATTAAGTCGTTATGGAAATCTGATATTTCAGCAAACATGTTGCTCATATAAAAATCGATATCTTCTCACTCGAGAGTTAAAAGCGTGCAAATAAATACTTATTGAAATCATGAACAAACTCTATGTACATCCAACAAAAAAATTGTTTTAATGATTACCGGGCAATACCATTTTGGGGAAATTGTCCGGAACACACTAACAAACTGCGGCTTCGTCCTGAACACATTAAAAAACATTGAATTTGGCTGTAACACACTACGATTGTGAAAAAAATCGTTCGTAGCACACTATGTCCATTTAACAATTATTATTAATTTTTCTATATCAATATATAAAATATGTTAGGATTCGAAACTTGGCACAAATATATATTGTTGCATTCTTTATCACAAAAAATAGAGCTATATTTTTTCCGATTGTTTGTATCGTTTTTCCATAAATTAAATATTAAAACAATTAGGAAACACCATAAGGAATTGAAAAAAAATCTAACTCTATTTTTTGATGATAGAGAATGCAGCAATGTATATTTGTATCAAGTTTCAAATTCTAATATATTTTATTTATTGAGATAGAAAAGTTGAAAATAATTATTAAATAGTTATAATGTGTCACAGACGAATTTTTCCACAATCATAATATGTTACAGCTAAATTTGATTTTGTTAGTGTGTTCGAGACGAAGCCACGGTTTATTAGTGTGTTCCAGACAATTTTCCCTACTATTTTTGTTCCATCCGAGCCAGCACGTCGATTTGATATCAATCTGAAATTCAGATTATCACCTATCTTGTAAAATCCATAACTTTTTGCTCAGACCACCTCTAAGGTTGTATGAGTACTCACTGGAAAGTTTAACGCTCTACAACCTTCATAGTTTAAGTTTTCGGGTTTGGGACCTGGAAAGCCTAGCTATGAGCCAATCTTCAGAGTAACCCAGTTTTCTCCAAAAAAGCGGTTTTTGACCGGTAGTGTAAATTCCGTATCTCGAGTTATAATTGTCGGTTGAGGATGGTTAAATATACCTTAGAAAGGTTTTACAACTCTCCACAAAGCTGATAGTTTACTTCTATGATTAAATAAAACAAAATCTGGATTTCAGCTTCTTTTTCAGACCAAACACAATGCTGTCCATAGCAGATTTTCAGATTTTTACCTGCAACTTAGAAAACTCATATCTCCTGAACCCCTTATTAGATGAAGTTCAGTAAGTACTCGTTGGAAAGGCGAGAAAGTGCTCTACAACTTTGGTATGAACCCAAACGACTAGTTTTGCATAAGGAGCAGTTTACTTTTTCGTGTACCTAATTATGCTGGGAGCAAAATTTCAGAAACTGACAGTTAACTTCGAAACTTCATATCTCTTGAATCTTATATCAGATGAGGGTATATAAATACTCATTGAAAAGATATTAAAATTTTCTACAAGGTTAGTATTCATTGGTTTCACTGATTCTACACGTAAAACTGATGGTTTTGCATTTTAGTAGGTGCTGTACATAGAGGGCAGAACTGAACAGGTTATGAAACTTTTGAACAAGTATACTTTTTGATATAGTAACAGCCTGGATAGCCACCCACCATCGTTACTTTTATTGTTCCTTGCTGAGTTACACTTTTCTATTCAAGGAGCACTTGAACCTCTTTGCAACTTCCTTATTTTTTATTTTGTGGTTTGTTCTCCTCAATATTACTATAACTTCTTTTGCCATCAATACCTTGGTGATCCCCCACTTTGAACAAAAATTTTACCTACAATGTCTCTTCCATGCACTTCTGTATTCCTGCTCAACCGAATGATAACCTGAGGCATGAATCATAAGAATTTGTATAGCCCTATAATGTGCATAATTATAATGGTGTGCATTGCAACATTAGAAACTTGCATTGGATCATTTTCCATATGCATTACGAATATGTGTGAAGCATCATTCATGTACCATGTCATATGCATGTACCGGTACATCATATGACATATGCACCATCGAGCGTCCTCCATATGCAACATGTCATTATGCAATTGCACCATTGCATATGCAGTATCATTCATGTGCATTGCATCACACAAGCATGCCATGAACATAAAGTGCACCATAACATTCGGGTAATCATTGGGGTGTATTTGGGTACTCATTAACGATCAATGAGCATGTATAACTAATTATAATGAGCAAGAATATAAAATCTTTGATTATCCATATTGCTGAACCAAATTTTGTTGTTTCCTCCTCACAACCAGTGTCATTAAGGAGCAACCAAGAGACCTAATATCTTGATAATCTATTTGATTTGATTGCGCACTTGATTTGAACCTCCCCTTGAGTTATCAATTTTATGTATGCTAGAATAACTAATCTACAAGATTGATTCCCTTGTTTGTTTGGTTTTGTAGAGAACCAAGTCATAATTTCTTTTTGCTAGATTATTGACCACAATCAATTTTGAAATCTTTCCCTATCTCTATCCTTGACGCCTTAAGTTATCGAATTCTTGTTGTCCTAAGCTATTAATGAAAACTGTTGTTTGATGTTATGCAACTAAACCATGTTGCTGACCTCCATCAGAAAGATTATAGTATTTAATGAATGTGACTCAATTATGCTAATCATGTAATAACTTGTTGCCCTTAAGATGTCTTTCCTCCTAGTTGCGTTTGCGGTCAAAAGCACCCAACATAAGCCTCTTCAAATCACTCACAAATCAAATGATATGTGGGTTTACTTCTTCGGCAAGCTAATAGAACCTATGGTGGTAATAATCGTGTGTCGGTGGCTTGGTAAGCAATGAGTGAATCTCCAAGTCCGTGGGAGTTCTTACCAAACTTTTTCCTTGTGATTTGCAACAATTACCTCGACCCATATGTGACTGCCCGGATATTTGGCAACTTGTCACTCGGTTCGATCTTGGTCGAAATTTTTGGTTGTATCTTCTTCTGGGCATCTTAAACTTCTTTATCATGCCGAGAACCATTTATCCGCTACCTTCCAAACCTTAAGGCATTTTGAAGGGTTCAAACTACAAATCTCGATGTTAACATCTACTTCAATTGCAACCAACACAGTAATCGTTTTAGGCACAACCTTCTCCGAGGTATGAGGTACCCATCACTGTTGTGAATCAATCATCACGTGCACACATCCACCCCGTGCGGCCACCGCAATAGTAACTCTAGTGCCCAGCATCGCAAAGCTAACTCTACAAATAGATAGATCATGTCACTAGAAAGATCAAATTCCTCAAGATGAAATGGACCAGAACTAGTACAGCAAGCAGAGGAGAAAGTATTGGAAATCTAATCAAATCTACAAGCAGCGAGATCCAGGAAAAAGAGCTATGCGGATAAAAGATGTCGCCCATTGAAATTCAGAGCTGTTGATTTGGTCTATCTCCGTGTGTCACCCACCAAAGCTGTGCAATGATTTGGAAATTGTGGAAACTTAGCACAACATTACAATGGTCCCTACCTAATCACTACAAGATGTGGACCCATAGCTTACAAGCTCCAACTGTCAATCAAACTATTAGGTGTACATGACATACTCCATGTGTCCCAACTCAAGAATTGTCTGAAGCCACTCATGGACATCATCTTTGAAGATACTGAGCAGCTGCAATCCGACTTAACCTATGTCCAATGCCCAGTAAAGGTGCTCGATAAAACGGAACGAGTTACGGTAACAAGACAGGACTAGCCATGTGAACAACACCACCATAAAGAAAATCCCTATGAACTGACCTTCCGTAACTGGTATGTTTCCTAGTTGAGACCATCCCGCTTCAGCTCCCTTCGATTATGAACATAACGCTGAGAACTTTTTCCTCTCTTAATCTCGGGACGAGATTTCTTTAAGGGGGGAGGGCTGTGACACACCTGGTGCCGCAAACTTCCCAAGCATGACACCTTAGAACTCTAAGCACCTGCATAAGAGCCTAGGACGAAAGTTTAAACAGAAATTTACCAAATTCCAATTTAAACTTAAGCAAATTGAGTGTCACTTGAACTATAAGTTGAATTTTTCCCTCATAACTTGGGCCTACCAAAAATCTATGTTGTAGATCATGATGTGATAGAACTTTGAGAATTTTCTCAGATTTGTATTTCAAGTTTTAGTGCTCCAAATAATTGCCTAAAAGCCTAAAAATAGTCGTACTTCCAAAAATTCTCATTCAAATTCAATTACCAACTATTGAATGTTAGTATTTTTAAAATATAGAGCACATCTTTCTCAAATCACTCATATTTTTGTTTACATCAATTGAGATACAGAAATAATGGTATAAAAATAAACATAAGTGGCATTTTTTGGAAAGCAACAAAAAAAATCAAACCAGCCAGGGCCCACTCGTCAGGCACCCTGCTGCCTTCTCCTTCGCTGGTTGGCCACCATGGGCGGCACCTGCGCCGCGTGGCCATCGTCGACCCGCCTCGCCCCCACCTGGTCCAAACCAGCCTCAAAAACTGCGGTGCCGCACCCGGTTTCACCCATCCCGACCTCTCCTTCTCCCTCGCGCTCTCAGCTATCTTCCTCGCTCTCTTCCACTCGAGCTTGCCTCCATTGCCGCCTTCGCTCCTCCACGTCGCCCGACTACCCTGCTACGTCCCAGCCCAAACCCCGCCACCAAAACATGCGCAAGAAGTCCCTCTAGCTCCTCCAAGAAGCGGTTCCTCTAATCCCTTTTTGTACGCCGCGGATTTGAAGTCTTTCCGACGAGCCTCCAACCGGCGTGTATGTCAACTCCGACCCAAAATTCGACCTCCTCGGTGAGCCCCATCATCCCACACCTGCTCCATCGCATGCGCAATGATCCGTTCTCCACGTAGGTATTTTATTTGCAAATTTTGCGTGGACATTTGACCAAGTTTCGGCCAATTTGGCAACCTCCGACAAGCTCCTGCCTGCCATGGCCGAGCTGCTGCTCGACCTGGTGCTGGTGTGGTCGGATCTGGTGCGCCACAGTGCTATGTGGCCATGGAGGTGCCCAAATCTAATTGGCCCAAGGCTTTTTAATCATTTTCTTTCAGTTAAATAAAGTCCAAAAAATATTATTGGTTTGTAAAAGACATAACTAATTAAATATTAGGAATTTTCGAGCAAAATAAAATTCCCCGAGTTCATCTAGATGTGTAGTATTTTACAAAAATGCTAAAAGTGCACACTTGTTAATGATTTTGTCATAACTAAAATAAATAGGTAAAATACTAATAAATTTATCAATAAATCTGTAAATTTATGAATTCAGAATATTTGGCAGGTGACCTCCTTTGGTACTTCCTAACCACCCTGTCAGACCACATATTTAAATTCTCAGTATATTGGTCATAACTAATTATGTGGTATTTTTACTAGATTAATTATTTAGAATTATTGGCTCAGTGCATGTCATTGAAACTTGGTCCAACATTCAGCATAGGCATGTTCTAATTACAATAAATCACCCATTTTCAGTTGACCTCCAGAACCATGCTAAACTAATTAATTACTTTATAGCTCTATTATTTCATTTAACACTATAGTATAATTCTAACATTTTGCATTCCATGATTCTCTTACATATCCTATATCTCTAACCCACACAACCACCATACTTTCACACGTCGTTACCATGTTAACTGACTAGGATTCATTAAGAAAATACACCAAACAAATACATCCTATATCTCTAACCCACACAAATGCATCATCTTCAATTATACATCATAACATTAAGTTTTTTGTTAAAATTTTTTTATAAATCTTTTTCTCATGCATGTCATCATTTGCATCATGTAGAACCCGCAGTGAACAACATTCAGCTCAGGACCGTGCAGGAGACAGAAGGTGATGGAAATGACCCGCTAACCAGGACTCGGCTCGAGGCAAGCCTCGGTGCATCCCACCAGTTTTATATTTTTATTTTATTAATAGTTAATATGATGTAGGCTTGTCTGTGCATTAAGTTTATAGCCGTTGTTTGAAAACCTAGTATTGCAGTAGGTTTCCTTTACTCGATGATAGCCTTAGGACGGTAGTAGCTTTACTTAACTTACAACGAAAATTCATCGAGTGCTATGGAGACCACTCGTAGATTAGAACATATTATCACCTGAAAATGGTGTCAGATGAAGAAAAGTTGGTATGGGAGAGTCACTTAAGGCCCGCGTCATATCCGGTCCTATGGGATCAAGTTTAAACAATACCAAATGCATGCTATTGGTATGAGTACTAGTAAACTGATGTAGATTTATTTTCATTGTGGTTGGACGATACCCCACTCTTCTTTTGGTAATGAAGATGGTTATGGTGGAATGTCGGTACGTGTTAGAAGGGAGAGTGCATGGGCTACCTATGGATGACTTTGACGGGAGCATCACTTAGGGTGACGTGTACTCGGGAAAAGTGGGACCCAGATTGACCCTGTTGTATCTCGTGAAAGATTATCGTACGCGACTCCTCGGAGTGTGCATGTGTCGTGTATTTGGGTTTCTCCTGTAGTATGTAAATCGATTCAAGTCGCAGCCCCTCACAGTAACGAGTACCACTTGTTCGTTGCTTCGAAACATTGTTGGAAACCATTACTATGAGAAATGGGTTTAATATTGCTGTATGGAATTATTATTAATTATATTACAACCATGATTGTTATAGCTATAGTGCAAACTAAATTTATTTTTTCGCATGTCAACTTAACTTGCTGCTAAAACTTGAAAAATAAGGATTCACTCTTAGGCAGGCTTTCGGCAACATAAACACTACCTTTAGCCTGTGCATGTCTAGGAGTCGGCTGTAGATGGCCATTTTGATGGGTCAGTCTTACTAAGTAAATTAGTTGCTCAGGCGTAGCTCTTTGTGATTTTTCAGATGATCAGGATGGCCAGTTTTCCGACTTTTGGAATGTCGAGTGGGAATCCTACAGTCTATAGAATGAGTACTCTGTTGCTTGCCGATACAATGTCGTGGACATGACACTTATCAAGACCGGATCTACTTCTATGTATCGTCGAGAGAGCATGATTGTATCTTAAGTTTTTCGTTGAATCATTTTATTTATTGTTAAACTATTTCGCTTCCGTACTTTTAAAATTCTAATTTATAATCTAAATTTGAATTTATGTAAAACTCTTTACTCTATCTATATTCTTGTTGCAACTATATTATTCTATCATATGTTATACTAATGGTCGTCACAACGTATGTCACCTCCCGAGAAAAATCCTGGAACATAATCGTCTTCATGATAAGACGGTTCTGTTATAAGCGCACTGTTGATATAAGGGCCGCCATGGTGGAATCCACCTCGTGTGCTACAACATGTACGCGTCAAGCGGTAGGCCAGAGTGCTACCAACAAAGGAGAAACCTCCAATGCGCAGCTCACACAACAATAGCGTAGACGGTGCCGCCGGGGCTGTGACGGAGGAGGCTGCCATAAGAAACAGTCACAATACCAAGGGCCATCAGAGAAGCACCGGCGCTCCCCATCCCCACCCTCACCCTCGCCCGAACAACGTGATCAAGCACCAGGGCTATGCTACATTGATAGGGTCCTGGATACGGATCAATGGGAGGCTGAGTACATCCAGGATCAATGGGAGGCTGAGTACGAATACTTGTCACTCCTCGTCCAGATCACAGGCACAAGACCCACCGTTCTAAAGAAATAAGCGAGAGCGGCTATTGCAGCTCAGTTCGGAATACCGGTGGACGACAGGCTGCGCATACGTGTTGTGCCCTCTCCTTTCGACTTCCTGGTCACCCTCCCGGACCACGACGTCTACTAGGCAATCCTTGCAAGCGACCGGACGGTGACCACACCGGCCTTTTCCGTGTTGTTGAGGCCATGGACCAGGCTGGTCAATGCTGAGCACTGAGCTCTCTCTACCACAGGGTTCAGATTGACATTGAAGGCATCCCGCTCCATGTATGGAGACAATTCATAAAATCTCCCTCTTCTCAAATACACATTTCCAAATATTCCTCTTACTAACTTTTTTACTAAAATATCCTAGTTTTCTATAATTTATTGACAAAATATTCTAAAAGTGCCAAATCATCACTTTAAACTGTCAAATCATCTTTTTTTTTCCTATTATGATATGGCAAGGTAACTAAAAAGACACTTTTACCCCTCTCACCAAATTCCAATAGAATATCAATAAATAACAAATTCAAATCCTATTGCAAATTTCACATAATCAATTCAAATTTATGAAATTCTAATTTCTTGAATTCAAATCCTAATCCAAATTCAAATTTTCAAATTCTATTTGAATTTCTCATATCAAAATTCGAAATTCGAAATATAATTTCAAATTTCAAATTCAAATTTCAAATTCGAAATTCGAAATCCAATTTCAAATTCGAAATCCAATTTCAAATTCGAAATCAAATTTCAATTTCGAAATACCAAATCAAATTTCATATTCGAATTTCGAAATAAACATTCAAATTCGAATTTCAAAATTAAATTTCAAATTCGAAATTCGAATTTTTGAATTTGAATTTCGTGATCGAATTCGATTTTCAAATTTTAGAATTTGAATTCGACTTTCGTGTGGGAATTTGAATTTGGATATGAGAAATTCAATCTAAATTTGTGAAATTCGAATCTAGATTTGAATTTGTCATTTGTTGAAATTCTATTGGAATTTGGTGAGAGGGGTAAAGGTGTATTTTTAGTTCTACCTTGCCACATCATAATAGGAAAAGGATGATTTGGCAATTTCAAGTGTTTGGCACCTTTAGGACATTTTATTAATAAATTATGAAGAACTAGAATATTTTAATAAAAAAGTTGGTAAGAGGGATATTTTGGAATGTGTATTTAAGAAGAGAGAGATTTTATCAATTATCCCCATGTATCCATGTATGGGAAACATCCATGATGGCGGCGCTTCTGCGACCCTACTGCTCCATTGAATCCACCGACCTGGACACAGTTGAACAGCGAGATTTCTCAGTGTTCAGGGTCACGGCGTGGATCACGCGGCCCGAGCTCATTCCGAAGATCAAGACGCTAGCGGTGCCGGAGCCGCTCCACAACGAGCTCAGTCCGATGAGGCGGACGCTGAAGTATCCAGTGCGTATACATGTGCGGCGCTTGCTCATGCGGCTGCCGCCGCCCTCCCCGCCATCTTCCAAATCGAGTGAAGAAGAGACCCCTGAGCCGGCTCCAAAGAGGGCTAGGGGAAACCGCCGGGCGGCAAGACGACGACGCCGAGCCGTGGAGCAAACTCCTCCGACACCGGCTGCCTCGGATGACGCATCAGCTACCCCACATGTCTACCGGTGTGCCGCTCAAACCCTTGAGGGCCCAGCAAACAACACCCAACCCCACCCAGACAGGGCATTCACTCCACCTGCGGGGCGGGCAGTCATCCCAGAGCTCCCATCCTCGGGAGGGGAGCCCCAGCGGTCACCGATCAAGGCAGTTATTGCGGACCAACTCCACTCCGTGCTAGAGGCGCTCACTTTTGAATCGGAAGCCCGCGCCATGGAGAGCGACTGGATGGACCCAATGATGCTTGAGCTGCACTGGGCCGTCGGGGAGCCTTCTCACGGCCCAAGCCCAACCGCGGAAGACATCAACGTCAGCCCAGCGCCAGATAGCCCCTCGGCCTGTTTATGTACACAAGTCTACGTAGCAGCTGCCAGCCCGGGAGGAGAAGCAGCACAAAATCATTTCAATGACCAGGCTGGGCTGATGGGCCGGGCGACACATAACCAGGAAGCTACCCCCCTAGAAGAACGCATGGCATGCGACGCGGCTGCAGTCCCAAATGAGGCAGCGCCGCTGGCGCAGATTAGCCTACCCGATCATCTGGGAACCCCGGTGAGCCATCAAGTCACACACCAGGAATTCCTGCACAACATCACACGTGTGCTACCGCCAGTACAGGCACACGAGCCGGAGCCCAGGCCCTGACGAGCTCCCACATCCACTACTGCTTCCCTCCATCATAGTCGACACATAGCGAATACGGGGGCTATAGGCACCGCCATCGACAAGGCGCAGGCAGTCCTTATGCGTAAGCTTGGACTGCTGGCGCCCACTAACAGACTATCGCAGGAGGCACGGGATGAGTACATACGGTTGTTTGATCACCCGCTCTCGCGCACGCAGCTGGCAGCTGTTGCTGCCATATTTGGGTGGACTGTGCCGGAGTCGTGTGAGGCACCAGCAGCGGACCAAGTGCTCCAGTAGCCAGGCCTGTAACGGTGCTGATCGATTGTAGGTTGTCTTCATCTTTTCGTTAATGGATATCTCAACCATTCTTGTTTGGAATGTTCGTGGACTTAACAAGCGGCCCCGCCATGATTTTGTGCGCGCGTTAATTGCTGCTGCCAAACCACAGCTGGTCCGCCTACAAGAGACGAAGATACAAAACATGACGCCACACATCTTGCTGCCAGCCCACGGAACAAGGGCTGCCATTCTGATTGCTTGGAGTGGTGCTACATGTCGAGCCATCACGACGAGAGTAGACACATACACTACCTCAGTTCTCCTCCAGAACAACGACAGGACACAATGGTGGTTCACCGGCGTATATGGGCCACAACAGGATGCGAATAAACTGCTTTTCATGGAGGAGCTGCGCTTGCTAAGATCTAACTATGTGGGGCCTTGGACTGTTGCGGGGGACTTCAATCTTATCTACAGAGCGGCCGATAAGAACAACCCCAACATCGATCGTGCCATGATGGGCCGTTTCCATGGAGTGCTCGATGATCTCGAACTAAAAGAAGTGGAGTTGCTTGGCCACAGTTACACGTGGTCGAATGAGAGATCAAGCCCCACTTTGGTCTGGCTTGATAGAGTCTTCTGTACTATGGCATGGGAGGCCATCTTCCCGGGTCATATGTTACATAGCACGGCAGCGGGAATTTCTGACCACTGCCCCTTATTGCTGACTCTGAACTGTCGACAAGCTGGAAAGCGGCGATTCCATTTTGAGAGCTTTTGGCCTGTGATGCCCGGCTTTCATGAAACGGTTTTACAAGCTTGGCAATCTATCCCACAACAAGGCCGACCGATTGACCGCCTCGACTCTAAGCTGCACGCCACTTCACGAGCGCTCCAATCTTGGAGCCAGAGAACGGTTGGCAATGTCAAGAACCAGCTTGAGGTGGCTCGAGAAGCTCTGCACCGCCTCGATGTAGCACAGGACAAGCATCAGTTGAGCACGTAGGAGCAGTGGCTCAGACGACGGTTAAAACAGCACTCCCTAGACCTTGCGTTGCTGCACCGCACTATTGTGCGCGCGCGTTCCCGCATTGATTGGCTAGCCGAGGGGGATGCTAACACGTCCTTCTTCCATGCCCATGCACGATACCAAAAACAGAGGAGCTTCATCTCAACGATCAAGAGCGGGGACAGGGAAGTCTCCTCGCATGAAGAAAAAGAAGAGGCCATTTGGGATTTCTATCATGACCTCCTAGGCACTGTTCAAAGCCAGGAGGCGACACTCAATCTGCAGCAATTTCACTTGACGCCACAGGATCTTGAGTGCCTGGACATGCCAATCTCGGAGGACGAGGTGTGGAAGATAATCAAGAAAATACCGTCAGACAAGGCGCCCGGTCCGGATGGTTTTACAGGTCGTTTCTATAAAACATGTTGGTCTATAATCAAGCAAGACTGGATGGCCGTCATCGGTGCTGTTCATGGGGGCAACACTCAGAGGCTGCACCTTATGAACACAGCTTACATGGTGTTGTCATGTTGATTCCCAAGAAGGACGATCCCAAGGAAGTTGGGGACTACCAACCAATTAGTCTCGTCCATAGTGTGGCCAAATTGATCACCAAGATAATGGCAAATCGCCTTGCGTCGAAGCTGGGAACAATGGTGGCAACAAACCAAAGCACGTTTATAAAAGGGTGATGCATCCATGATAACTTCCTGTTGGTCCAGCATATGGCAAAATAGTTTATAAAAGGGTGATGCATCCATGATAACTTCCTGTTGGTCCAGCATATGGCAAAATATCTACATTCACAAAGAAAGCCGCACTTGATGCTCAAGCTTGATATAACAAAAGCTTTTGATTCAGTCTCCTTCCTTTTGGAAACTCTAGACCACCTTGGATTTGGATGCAAATGGAAACAACTCATATCCGGACTGTTAGCCACATCCTCCACACGGGTTCTCCTTAATGGCGTGCCGGGACAGCCAATTCGGCATCAACGTGGACTTCGTCAGGGGGATCCGCTCTCTATGGATGTGCTCAGCTGCCTATTCCTCAAAGCTGAAGAAATGGGGCTGCTACAACCGCTGGCAACAAGGACACTACAACATCGTTCCTCGCTTTACGCTGATGATGTTGTAATGTTTGTCTCGCCACGATGGGATGAGTTGGAGTTTGTCAAGGCACTGTTACATAAGTTCGGGGTGGCGTTAGGGCTCAAGACGAACATGTTGAAGTCTTCGGCATTGCTATCCACTATGAAGAACGTGATATCGAGATGGTCCAGCAGCACATGGAATGTGCCCTCCAAGACTTCCCATGCAGGTACCTGGGCCTGCCGCTCTCCCTCCGACGGCTCACCCGGAATGACCTCCAACCATACCTCGACAAGATCACGGATGTGCTGTCGGGTTGGAAGGCGTCCCTAATGGCGAGATCGGGAAGACTTATTATGGTCAAGGTGATTCTTAAGACACTTCCCATCCACCTACTAATTGCGCTAGACGTTCCCCAATGGTTCATTGACACGGTTGACAAATGGCGCTGTCGATTCCTTTGGCGGGGACAGCAAGAGCTCAATGGAGGACACTGCCCGGTCGCATGGAGGATTGCCACCAAGCCCCTACACCTTGGCGGATTGGGAATTCACGATCTCTGGACACTAGCTTGGGCGTTGAGAATGAGATGGCTTTGGATGGAAAAAAACACAGCCGGATCGGCCATGGTCATTGCTAAAGGTAACAATCCCGGAGCCAGCACGGGGCATGTTTCAACTCTCGATGATTACAAACATTGGGGATGGCACATCGACGCTCTTCTGGTGCAACAGATGGCTGCAAGGTAAATCAATCCCTGAGCTGGCTCCGGACCTCATGCCCTTTGTTCGACGCCGAGGATGGCGGAGGCACACTGTCAGGGACGCATTACACAACCACAGCTGGATCAATGATGTCATTGGTGGCTTCTAGTTCCGTCAACCTGGCAGCTGCTACAGCTCTGTGATGTGATGGATGAGGTTATCATCCAGGAGGGCCAGCCAGACGAACATAAGTGGCTGCCGGCGGCATCAGGCAAATTTTCCACGAGGTCAGCGTATGAACGCTTCATGATTGTAGGGGTCACCTTCGAGCCGCATAAGCGCCTTTGGCATTCCTGGGCACCGCTAAACGCTATGTTCTTTGTATGGCTGGTGCTGTGGATGGTGCTGGACCTCGGATCACCTACAACGTTGTGGCCTCCCACACCCAGACTCTTGCCCCCTCTGCGATCAATCATCTGAGAATATCCACATCGTGTTGTCATGCGTCTTCACGTGGGAGGTCTGGTTCCTCATACTCTCATGGATTGGAATGGGTCAACTAGCGCGAGTGGCGGATGATGAATCCTTCCAGCTGTGGTGGAGGCGTTCGGCAAGAAGTCTTGATAAGGATCAACGCAAAGCATTCAACACCCTCGTGATCTTGGTCACGTGGGAGATCTGGAAACACCGGAATGGAGTTGTTTTTTATGCACAGCAGCCTCGCATTCAACATCTGGTCCCAGAGATTAAGGACGAGGCCCAAACAGTGGCGGAGCTAGAATTTTGAACATGGGTCTCAATACCACTTTAAAACATGAGAAATTATCAAAGAAGTCTCATTCAAATTTATGAAACTAAACTTTTCTGGGCTAGAAAATGATACTACACCTAATTGTCTTAAATTTCTCTTTGTTTTTTTATAGGTATATGAAGCATAGTTTAAGAATTGATGTTTTTATGAAAAATTCATGGGTGTTCAAGTGAACACCCATGAACCATGCTGGCTCCGCCACTAGGCCCAAACCTAGACCAGCGTTGGCGCCAAGAAACTAAGGCAACTCATTTAAATTCCATATCTGCCCGTAGGTGGTAAAACTTGTCTCATGCACGAATGTAACTAAATCACATATGTACCGGACCGTTTTATTTCTCTTCTTAATATAATGATAAAATACAACTCTCCTACGTGTTCAAGAAAAAAAAAGGGTATGGGATTGTTTGGGATCTGGCATGTCTAGGGATGAAAGCGGATCGGATTGGATCGGATAATGCTTTCTCCACATCCTACTTCACATTTTTTTACGGATTCAGAGCAGAGTGGATAATACGTGGATGCGGATGCGAATACGGATATTTTCAGATGTCGGAGATGGTACAAATTCGGATCGAAGGCGGATCAGAATCGGACTTTAAATTATCGGATGATACCTCTTCATGTAGAAAAATATATGTTGATTAAGAATTTGCAGAGTATATGTATGATCGCAACAACAATCAAGAAGGACAACAAAAACAAACAATCCAATCTTTTAAGTTATTACCCATAGTAAATAAAAAAATATATGTATTCTATATTTAAAAAATCAGATAAGTATAAAAACAAAATAAAATATCTAAAGCAAACACTATACATATCCTTGTTTTTCTTTGTCGTATGACGACTTCAGTACACAATAAGATGTTGAGCGACGCAGTCAAACCTTATCATCACTATTATTAGATATTATATATATTTAAGCCGACAAAAATATCGGATAATCCTATTATGAGATTCGGATAATCCACTTTAAATTATCGGATTATCCGTATCCATCAGATTTTGTCAATACCATAACATATCCTACATCCTCATGTCATTAGATTCGGATTATTCATATCCGCTAAAAAACCTCAAATGCTTCCTCACATCCTCAAAAATTGGATTCGAATCAGATTAGTTTCAAAAATTATCCACACCGCTTTCACCCCTATGCATGTCTCTCAGTGAGAAAAAAATCAAGGTGGAGGGGAACGTACTGCCCTGCCTAACCTTAGCGTAACAATGTAACAATCCCTACGCTGTTAATCTAGGACCGGGCTAATCCGACGACTACACCCGTTTTGACTGGTTCAGATCAGCGGTTGATCTCGCGTTGGGTATGTTTCCTCACTGTGAAAGTTTTTATAGGGAGATGTTTAGCCTTTATAGTGTAGATTTTGACTTGTTCGATCAGCGGTTGATCTCACGTTGGGTATGTTTCCTCACGGTGAAAGTTTTTATAGGGAGATATTTAGCCTTTATAGTATAGAGATGACATGTCTTTGTTTGATTGATTGTATCTATTAAAAATGGCTGAAAGGAGATATTATTTGGTTGACTCTATGAGTATTTATTAAGTTAACTATAAAATATAAAATAAATATTAAACATGTCAAGGCTTAATCTACTTTTAAATATGATAGTATTATTTAGATTACACTAGTTCTATGCTAATATTGTTATTAATATACCTGTTTACACGGGACAAGCCAGACCTACTAGAAACAGATTTCATTCATATTTTCACTGAGGCATGGTAGGCAGGCACTTTAGGATGTGCGCAGTTAGGCCCGGATACCTGTGCAGACAACCAATCGGGCGCTTCCTGCATGCAGGGAGCCAAACGAGCGCCCATGCAAGAAACCAATCACGCCCTGTAGAAATGTCATGTCTGATATTTTTGTAGTACACAGTGTATTTGTGTTTATTGTATTGTGTAGTTTCTTTCAGCGAAGCTTAGCTCAGTTTTATTGGTTCTCATATACTTCCTCCGGTTTTTCTTTTATTGATGTTGGCTAGTACAAATTTACACTAATCAACGTCAACAAATTAAGTTTGGAGGGAGTAATTTCAAACAGATATTTAGCAATATTCTATTCGAACTGCATTTCGCTGGAACCGTTAAAGCTCCGTCACTTTGACACAACTTCACTTTTTTCATCGCCCTGGAAACTGATGTGAGTTACTGTAGTAGGCGAAATGCCGCTCCCCCTTTCTCCCCTCCCCTGTTCATCCTTCAATCCACCAACCAATCCAACGATTTTCACCAGATTCAGCTCCAGAACACACCTTCCGCCATGAGAGGCAAGTTCCCCTGCCCAGATCCCAGAGATTAGATGCTGCTCGTCATTTTCCCAATAGCGCTCCCAGTAACATCAGCCCAAATCAATTAATCGAGCTAAATAGAAGTGACTCCAGCAGCTCGCTGAATCACACGCACCAACCAGCCACTCTGCCTTCCCCATCGCCGGCTGTACCACGACCACCTCCACCTCCAGAACCAGGCCCTGTACAACCCAGTGCACCTTTCCAATACATATCAGATCTAGGTAACTTGCAACAACTTGCTACAAGGCCCTCTCCAGTGGCCAACCTACCACCACTTCAAGCTATTGATGCAAGGACTCAGGCTCAGTCCCCAGCGACAAAGACGCCATTGAGCCATCTTAGCTGGAACTGAGAGGCTCAGGAGGGAGGCTCAATAGTCCAACGGCAAATCACCTTGCCCGCTTAATCATCTCTACCAAGGCCCAGGTAATCTTTGTTTCAGAAACTAGAACTTCTAAAATCACTTCGGCTCAATTAATCAATAGATTCTCAGTTAGTGATAGTCATGTAGTCCCGGCAGTAGGCCAATCTAGAGGCCTCTGGTTAATGTGGAATGATGATATTGATTTGACCATAATTCAATCTAGCCACCACTTAATCCTAGCTAAAGGGGTGCTCAAACCTAGCAACCAGAGCTATAACCTTGTGTGTATCTATGGTGATCCTCATCATTGTAAAACTGCTGAAATCTGGCATGAGGTGTCTAATTTTGTGTTAGCCGCGCCAAACACTCCAACCTTTTGTATGCGAGATCTCAATAATATCATGCATGTAAATGAAAAGAACGGTCCTACTACTGCCAATGTTGCTCATATTCATCACTTTTGTTGCCTAGTTAAAGATTGTGGCTTATTTAATCTGGGCTATAGTGGTGCTGCTTACACTTGGACTAACAAACGTTTGTCTAGCAAATGCAGAATGGTGTACGGCTTTTCCAACAACAACAGTGTACCATTTGCCTATGTTATATAGCGATCATTCACCAATTTTAGCAGTCCTAAACTCCTCCTCTCGCAAACCCAGGAAACCTTTTCGTTTTGAAAACTGGTGGTTGCTAGAACCTGATTTTCAATCCATGGCTAAAAGCAGCTGGCAAAAATCCAATTCTTCCTCCTTTACCAACAAAACCAAAAACCTTGCAACAGATCTCAAGGTTTGGAGAAAGAAGAAGAAGCCCCTTCACCAGCAATTACAGGAAATAGAACATAAAATCCAACAAGGGCAGAATAAACCTCCCCATGAACAAAACTATAATAGACAAGCCACCCTAGCTCATAATCACAACATGCTCTTAACTAGAGATGCTGAATACCACAGACAGAGATTCAAGAAAACTTGGGCAACTCAGGGTGACAGAAACACTAACTTTTTTCAACAGGCCATCTTAAAGCGAACTAGGAAAAATAGAATCACCTTCCTACTCCATGAAGATGGTACAACAGTGGCAGCACCGGAAGACATAGCAGCAATCTTCACGAACTACTTTCAAAGACTCTTCACCACCCAACTACTCCATCAAGACCTCATAATCACCAACACCAGGTAACAATAGCAGACAACTTTACATTATCAACGCTAGATGAACAAGAACTTTCCAACCTGATCCAACAAATGAAGAGAGATGCATCTCCAGGACCTGACGGACTCAATGTGGCTTTCTATAGAGCTGCCTGGACCTGGATCAAGAACGACATCATTTCACTCGTACAACATTTCTACAACACAGGCCAACTACCATCTGAACTAAATCGCAATTGTATTGTTCTCATTCCAAAAAAGAATAATCCTACTACCCCTCAAGATTACAGACCTATTAGCCTCTGCAATGTCATTTATAAGTTGATTTCTAAATCACTTGCTGAACGAATCAAACATCATTTACCAGATTATATTCATGCTGCTCAGAATGCTTTTATTCAAGGTAGACGTATCACTACTAATATCATTTTGGCTCAGGAAATTGTTCACACTTTTAATCTTCGATCTTGGAAAAATAGAGGGTTTTTTTATTAAAATTGATCTGGCCAAGGCCTTTGATAGAATTGAATGGCAGTTCATAGTGCAAGCGCTTCGACGCCAAGGCTTTGATGGTCATTTCATCGACCTAGTTTATGCATGCATAGCCACCCCTACCTTTTCTGTGTTAATTAACGGACAGGCACATGGTTGCTTTCGATCTCAAAGAGGAATCCGACAAGGTTGTCCACTCTCGCCATACCTCTTCGTCAATGCTATTAATGAACTATCCATTCAACTTCAGCAGGCGCTGCACGACAATTACGTTACAGGTATAACACTAGGACCCCACTGCCCTCCCATTCATTCACTTCTTTTTGCAGATGATTTAATTATTTGTGGCAAGGCTGACTTACATGAGGTTCATCTCACTAGAAATATCATTACTCACTTCTGCAACCTATCAGGTCAAACTCCTAACTGGGCTAAATCCTCTATCCTTTTTAGTCGCAATGTCCCTGATCAAACTAAAGCCCAAATTCAAACAGTCTTTCCTGTACCAACTGTCAACAACACAACGATTCACCTGGGTCACCCTTTGATTGTTACCCATGCACACAAAGATCAAGCCTACCACTTCATATACCAAAAATTCAGAAGCAAACTTCCACAGATCAAAGCTAATAAGCTCAACCATGCAGGTCGGTTGGCTTACATTCAATCTGTCTTTGCCTCTATTCCCATATATTATATGTCCAACATTCTTTTCTCTAAGAAATTCATAGCCAAACTCAATGCTATTGTTCGCAATTTTTGGTGGGCGGGTGTTCAGGAAGGAACCACCACCAAACCTTTGCCTCTTCGTGCTTGGGAGGATATCACTCAACCAAAGCAAAGAGGTGGATTAGGAATCAGGAATTTAGCCACAGTCAATAAAAGCCTGGTAATCAACACAGCTTGGAGGATTATTAATCTTGAAGACCCTTACCTCTCAGCTATCCTAAAATCCAAATACTTCCCTCAAACACTTTCTGGAAAGCAACACATGACATTCCTAAATCAGTTTTCTGGTCCTCTGTTCTCAAAACCAGGCCACATCTGCTTCAAAATTGCACTTATCAAATCTCTGCAGGAAACACAAATATTTGGACACAACCTTGGTCGCCTATTTGGAGAAATATGCATGATTTTCTCATCTACCCAAATCCTCAGCCCATCATTCCAAACACTGTAGCAGATCTATGGCTTTCAGGTACAAAATCTTGGGATAACAACAAAATTGAACAGATATTTGGCAACCAAGCTATGCAGGTCATATCTCAACTGCAGGTACTAAACAGTGATGAACAGGACATTCTTTGTTGGACACCTTCTACCTCAGGGCAATGCACAACAAAAGAAGCTTACAAACACCTAGCCATGGAAAATCAACAACCCATTCCTATGCAAGGAAGCCGTGCTTTACCTCAAGATATCCAAACACTCCTAAATCGAATCTGGAGCCACAAACAGCTGCAGCCAAAACACAAAACATTTGCTTGGAGATTGCTTAGACAGGCTATTCCAACTGCAGAAAGAGCTAGCCGCTTCTCAACTCATATAGAAAGCACATGCACACGTTGTGGCCAAATAGAAGATGATGCACACTTGTTCTTTATGTGCACTTTTGCTCGAGCTGTGTGGTTCTCTTCTCATCCACCAATCAAGTCTGATGTGTTACCACAGGGACAACAAGGTGCACAAGAACAGGTTGCTGCTCTTAACCAACTGATGCCAGGAGGAGAAAACCTTCACAACATCAATATTACACTGGCATTTATGGATAGCCAGGAACGATAATCGCTTTGGTAGGAAAAACTCTTCTGTTTTGCAGGTACAATGGGCGATCCAGGCGGACATCAAAGGGGAGCATTACCAAAACCCGACACCACAAACAACACAATCAAATGATGAACAGGGTACTCAATAACCAGAGTCACCAACAAAAGATACCGCTCCTGCAATCATTCAGCCGAGCCATCTCCTGACAGGGCCGCGCTGTTACATGGATGCTGCATTGCCGCTTCTGGCCGATGCACAGACACCACAACAAGCTGGCCTTGACCTATTCATGCTCAACACTATCTCTCCCATAACATCAGTGTTGACAGTACAAGCAAAGGCTCAAGGAATGAGAGACCCACTCCATGCCGAAACACAAGTGATGTTTCTCTCCTCCATAGTTTCCAAGGCACTCAACCTCAATGTCAACTACATATCGGATAATGAAATACTCGTCACAACTCTCAACAACAACAATTACATTACCCAACCAGGAGACTGGAGACTCCGGCCACTTCTATACCAGTTCCGACACAACACGGGGCACATCAACTACCAAGTAATGAAGATCAGCAGGAAATTCAACAAGGCAGCTCATAATCTGGCAAGACGAGCTTTAGCTTCCTCTTTGAATACCCATGTATCTTATACTTGTAATCACACTGGCCATGATTCACAATGCCCGGTACTTACGGCATTGCAAAACACTAACTGGGGAACTCTTACCCTAGTCTCTGTAACTTGCTCCTGATTGGAATAAAGTTACCCATTATCAAAAAAAAAAAAAAAAAGCTCCGTCACTTTTATTTTGCCTTATAGTATGTTCAGGAGTACGAAATTGATGTATCAACTAAAAATGCTGCTCGCCTGCAGCATACAAAATGATCCATAAGAAGGAATTTACGTATTATTACAGATGTACTAGTTCACTAAAACCATCATCACAATTTCACACGTGGTTGAAAACTTGAAATAATTATGAGAATAAACAACATTGATAATACTGAGAGCAATGCCATAATACGGACAGGCCCGCAAATTGAAATTTTCTCCCCCCGCAACAGAAACCTTAGTTTTCTTGCCCCGTAGCCGCCATCATCCCAATTCTGCGCGCCTTCTTCTTCCTCCTTCACCCTTCTCTTCGATTCGAAATTTCGAGATCTGCAATTCCGCACCCCCTCATCAGTCACTCTCCCTTTCGCATCGAGCTTTGAGTGACCATGGGCGTGACCAAGGATTTAAAAACCATTGTATCACAGAAAACCGGAGCCAACCGGTTTGACAAAAACCATGAAAACCGGAAAAAACGGACGATAACCGCTTAAATGACAAAACACAAATTTAAATACGATTTGAAAGGAAGTCGGTCGGTTTTCTTGATTTATCGCTTGGTTTTTCTGATTTATCATTTGGTTTCTTAATTTATCGAGTTTTCTCAGTTTAAAAACAAACCGCTCGGTTTTCTCGGTTTTTGTGATTCCAAAATTTTTTGAACTTTTAAAATTTTATATTGTATTATACCAAAAACCGGTCATCCGATCAAACCGGATAAGACCGGTTTGGTCGAAAACTGTAAAAACTGAGCGGTTTTCGACGGTTTTTGAATCCATGGGCGTGATGGCGCTCCCATCCTCTCCTCTCCTGCCGCACGAGGCCGCCGTTCCACCGCCTCTCGTACAGCCTGTGCCTTGCACCGCCGACTCGACCCCGTCCGCATTGGGAGATCCACCACCGCCATGGTCGCCACCAAGAAGGAGTCGAAGCGGCCTGGGACCCTGTGCGACAACGAGACGCCGATGAAGCAGTACCGCACAGGGGCGGAACATGTCGGCACGGCTATGCGAGGAAAGGCTGCGATGTCGTCCACGAAGAAGGATGGCGTTAACCGCCGGCTTGATTCTCTCCTCCCTCTGGTACGTTCCTCGCACGAGGTAATTTCCCTGCTGTCGAGACTTGATCTTGGCAGTAAATATATAGGGTTACGTCAAGACTAAGAACTACGATAGTTAACACAAGACGCTGAGTTATACAGGTTCAGGCCTTCTTGATGAGAGTAAAAACCCTACGTCCTGTGTTCTGTGGATTGTATTACTTGTAATATTGTCTCCTCGATGAGGGGGTCCCTGACGCCTTATATATCCGGTCGGCAGGGGGTATATGAAGAGTCCTACTCATAACCTACAAGAATTTACATAGAAAGTATATCTCTAACTGTCTTGCGCTCCTAACCGAGTCGGTCGACTTCCTTGTTGATGAAGTACACAGTCAGCTACCGACTTAGGCATATCTACGGATACCCGTAAGGCAAGTATCCCACAGCAGCCCCCGAGTGCTTTCTGATTTTTGATCTATTATTCATTGAGTGACCTTCGGTACTGTTATCAACAGGTCATAAATTAGGAAGACCTCATGACCCAAGTCCTTAATAGATCTGGTGCACCGGTCAGGTGTAGCCCCCCGACTCTTGTATAATTTGGAGGCTAACAAATAATGCAAGAGTCTAATAATATTAGCTCTTAATATTTGTTATTTAACTTCACTCAGATCATCAAATCTGAGTGACTAAGTTCCTGATCATCAAACCAGGCATTCGTTCTGCTCACTATTAGTGATGCCGACCGATTGTAACAATGGTAGAGTGATCTCCACTCTTAGTCGAGTAACTATTTGATTCCCATGACATCTATCAGGTTTGGAATCAAAAGTTAATTATGACATCAGTCATAATCGAGTACTAAACTATAATTACATCAATCATAATATAATATTCCCTAAAATATCACTCAACTTAATGCATGTTCAATCTTGTGGTAGTTATTTACTGACATCAATCAGAAACTTTCCCTTAGAACTTGCTCCCGTATGACCTTCTAGTCCTTTGCCATGTGATCATCAAATCATATAGATACAAGAAATGTTTTTAACTGACCATGTCACTGCTTCTCATCAAAGAAGCCCCTGAGACCATTACTCAGGAAAAACAACTTCAGTTCTTTTTAAAGAACAAAGCCTTTTTAATGTATTTGTTGTTAAAATAAAATAGCCCGCTATTGTACGGCCCAAACCAACCGACGGGACCCAAACGATTAGGTCAAAAGAGGCGAAGGTATAAAAAGGGCCTGAACTGTTGACCCTAGGTGCACGCCGTCATTTTGCACGTAGCCTTTCGTCTTCCTCGCGCCTCCCCTACTCTCGTGACTCCTCTGCTTCCAGAACTAGGGTTACCGCATTCCTGGCCACCGCCGTAGATCCTCGCCGCCATCAAGCCCCTGAGCATCCACTTGGGTTCAGCTCGTGATCTGCCGCACTGACTCAACCTGCCACAATGGGTCGCAAGTTCTCCAAGAAGACCGCTGCCGTCGCTGAGTCCTCCTCTTCAGAGCTTGAAATCCCCGAGTAGCTCAAGGAATTCTCCAAGAGCAACCTCTTCACCGCCGATTTGAATACAATGGTGGTCGATGGCATTCTCCCGGAGCAAGCTCGCGTTGACTGGAAGGTACCCAAAGAGACTTGCCCCCTTCCAATCCATAAGCAGATTGTAGTTTTTTCGCTCTTTCTTTGAGCATGGCTTTGGAGTTCCTTGCTGCAGTTTTCTCTGCGGACTCCTTTTCTTCTATGGGATTGAGCTCGTCAACCTCAATCCTAACTCCATCCTGCACATTGCTATCTTCGTGCATATGTGCGAAGCTTTTCTGGGTGTTCTGCCCCATTTTACTTTATTCCGCCACCTCTTTGTCCTTCGACCTTTGCCGACCAAGGACAACCATGTCGCCATTGGAGGAGTGGGCTTCCAACTATGCAAGAAGGAGGCGTACATCAATATGCCTCTGAACACCGGGAACAAGAATTGCAGGGATGAATGGTTTTACTATGATAATCCTCCTCCTTCATTTTCTGATTTCTCTGGTGCCAAGGCAGCCCCCAGACGCAATTGGTTTGAGAAGCCGGATCCGACCGACCCTCAAGTGGTCGCCCTGTTAGAGAAAATTGCTGAGCTGAAGAGCGAGGGGATTGACGGCATTACCATAGCAAAAAGCTTCATAGTTCACCAAGTACAACCACTGAAGTAGCAAAGCCACCCCGCCTGGATGTATGCCACTGATGATGAAACAAGAGAGGTTCCTGATCCTCTGAACTCTACACTTCATCGATCTCGATTATCGAAGATGTTCGAGTGGGAGATTAACCAGGACCATATGTTAATCACAAAGGCATATAATGTGGGCACTCTGCGAGCCCGAGTGAGTATTCGGTCATCCCGAATAATTTTGATATCCTTGGGCGTAATCACGACAAATGATGTCTTGGTGTTTTTGCAGGTTCTGGATACTTTTGTGTCTCATCCTCCGCTCCCTCCGACCCACACAGAGGGACCGGATTACGTCAAGAAGTCGTGGTAGACCGATGCTAGGGGCACATGCTCATCAGCCGGTACTCGTCCATCTAGGGCTACTGATGTTACACCCTGATTTTTCAAAATTTAGGATATTTTAGAATTTTCTTAAATAAATTAATTTATTAATATTTTGTTAGCAAATAAATTACTTACTAAAGAAAGTATTTAAATATAAGTTATTTTAAAACTTTGATTTGTTGCATCCTTGTTGATTAGTTGCACTTAGGATTTTATTGTGTAAAAATCTTTTTTCTTATTTGATTAGGAATCAACATTTTGTTTTAGTTAGGAATTTTGGAGGAGTAAAATAGAAAAAAAGAGAGAGAAGGAAGAACCCAGACCATTTTTGGGCCAAAACTCCCCTAAACTAGCCCACCCGGACCTTCTCTCTCCTTCGTCTACCCACAGCTCGGCCTGCCAGGCCCACGAGCGAGCCGTCCCAGCCACCCTCTCCTTTCTCCTTCCTCTCCCTTCGGCCTTGGGCCGAATTCCTTCCCCCGCGGCCCAGCTCTTCCCTCCCCTCTTCCCTCTTCCCGCCTGGGCCCACTTTCCCCCTTCCCCTTCTCTCCTCTAGCCTTGGGCCTCTCCCTTCCCCGCTGGCCTAGCCGCCGCGCTGGCCCGCCCGCGCGCCCCGGCCCACGTCGCTCGGCCAACCCCCGGGAACCCTAGCCGAGCCGCCAGCCTAGCGCCGCCGCCGCCGTTCTTGGCATACGTGCCAAGGCACCTAGGGGCCTGTGCCCCTATAAAAGGGCGGGACCCGCCCCTCGTGCCACCCCCTTCGGTCTCCCCAGCCACGTGCCACCGCCGCCTTCCCGCCACCTCCTGTGCCTCGTCGTAGCCACCGCCGTCTCCCGCCCGATTCCGGCCACCCGCCCACGCGCGATCCACCCCGGTGAGCTCGCCACCCTCCGCCGCCCTCCCCTCTACCCTCCTCGCCGCCTCCCGCGCATCGGAGCGCCTCCCCGGCGAGCTCTGGTTGGCTCCAATGGCCGCCGGTCCACCGTGGACCGGTGTGCCACCATGGTTCACGAGCCCCGTGGACCTAGTCCACGGGATTAGTTTTATTTTTTATTAGTTTATTTTTTATTACTAGTAAATGTCAGTTTTGCACATAGGCCCCTGCACTTTGTTTAATTTATATTTTTTGACCTAGTTTTTCTTCAGAACTTTAATTATTTATATTTAAGCCCCTGTACTTCATTTAAATTACCTTTTGTCCTGATTTCTCTGCAAAACTTTTATAAAATTATATTAGAACCCTAAGTTTTCTTTTAATTATTTTTAGCACTGTATTTTTGTATAAATGCCCCTAGACTATTCCTAAAATAATATTTTAGGCCTGAATTTTACAAAGACAACCTTGTACCTTCTAGTAATTTTATTTTAGCCCTAAATTTTATAAGTAGTAATTAGGTTGGGCATTTTACACCTAGGGCCCTAAACTTATAAATAATTATATTTTGGCCCTATAAATTTTACAGTTAAGCCCCTAGACTTTTCCAAAATTACTTTTAGTCCCTAAATTTTATACAAAATATGTTTTGATCTTGAATTTTACAAGTTAGTCCTTGTACTTTTTATAAATTACATTTTGGTCCTTAAAATTTTCATAAATTATATTTTACTTGTATATTTTACACTGCAGCCCTTATATTCTTCCAAAATTACTTTTAGATCCTTTAACTTGCCTGTTTTTACGTTTAACCCCGAAACTTCAAACAGCCATAACTTTTCAACCATAGCTCAGAAATGAGAAATTCTTTCACCAGAGCGATCGTAGTATTTAGTATTAATTATTCATACTATTTTATAATATTTTACTAATTTATTATTTTAACCCTAGAACTTTAAACCTTCGTAACTTTTTACTCGTAACTCTGATTGAGGCGATTCTTGCACTCTCGCGATCGTAGCAACACATACTTTTTCATAGTATAGCTTTCATTGTAGTTTATTACTGTGTGGTGTGTTGTTTCTTAGTTTTTTTGTATGCTTGTGTTTTCGGTGTGACGTTGAGTAGACGAGCCGTTATGAGAGAACTTCCGAGACCTCCATCTTGAATATTTTGAGCAGCAGCAAAGGGAACCAGGCAAGTGCCCTGATGCATTTTGAACCTATGTTTTATATTCCCTCTATCTCTATGGATGCTTATTAATATTGAATCCCATGTGTCATATCTTGTTCCACATTATTCCTTGTTGCCTGGGTTCTGGTGTAGCTTATTGGTGAGGGTACGTCATGCTTAGTTTGCTATGTCAGGAATGGAAGTGTCTATTGTTAATCTTGACTAATGATTTACTTTAACATAATGATCATGAGGGGATGGGTAATCCTTTGTAGCAACATGGAACCTAGGTGATCCAAGCAGGAGGATGGCAAGGATGGTGCCGGTATGCACGTGTACTCAGTATTGTACTGTGTGATTGTGGTGGTACCTGCTTGGGATCAAAAGAGTAGTTTGTGGAGCGGCCACCCAGGAAAATAGCACAAAGCACAGGCTAATATGGGTAGGCTTGGTTTAGTATCGAGATGTCTTCCTAGTTCTGTGAGTAGTCGAGGAAGGAGGACGGGACAGTTTACTCTCGGACTCAGGCGATGGACAGTTTACTCCAAGCCACGGCGCCAGAGGAGGCTTCTGTAGGAACGGTTTAATTCCACAACGGTGAAACCTTTGCGTGGATTGTTTGCAAGCTGGGAAGCGCTCTAAAAGACCTTGTGGTGATCTCTTGGCCTCACACCTACGGTATTGTGATTTGGGCAACATGGAGACTCTCTAGTCACTACATAGTGATGAAATCACCAATCTGTGGGTAAAGTTGTGCAACCTCTGCAGAGTGTAAAACTGTTATAAGAGTCGTGCTCACGGTCATGAGCGGCCTGGATCCTCACACATTTAGGAAGGTGGTTTATGGGTGGACTTGGTGGGTAGCCAAGTTTGGTTCGGGCGGTGTAACCCTTGGTTTGCTACAAGCGGTGTAACCTATAGTGTGGTTTCATATGGGCGGTTTAATCCATGGTTTGCTACAGGCGGTGTAACCTGTAGTGTGGTTTCCTATGGGCGGTTTAACCCATGGTTGGTTATAGGTGGTTTAACCTATAGTGTTGGATAGATGAGATAACTGGTGGGAACTTTTCACCTAGTAAATAGGATGCCTTTTCTACTAGGTGTAGGTGCTCATTTATGCAAATGAACCATTGTGTTAGCCTTTCTTCTATTAAGCTTGCATGTCATATTTTCCCCCACTTGCTGAGTACGGCATGTGCTCACCCTTGCTATTTCCCTTTGTTGTTGTACTATAAACTGCTGCTCAGAAGATGGAGAGATGAACTACATTGATGAAGACTACTACTAGGCGTGCGTGCCCCCGGTCGATTGCCTATGGTGTTATGGTGTCTTCCGCTGTTATTTCTCAAGAGAGTCGCTTCTAGTCTCTAAAGACAATTATTTATGTAATAATGGTACGCTTTATTAATGACATTGGTTATACTGTTATTCACTTTACTGTTGATATGTGTGAAACTTGTTTCTAGCCACACATATGCTAAGCACTTGGTTTTGTCCTTAAACCGGGTATGACAGAAGTGGTATCAGAGCCGTGTCGACCATAGGATGCAAGCCTAGATAGAGTGGTCGTGTTCTAAGATCTATTTTGCAAACTACAAACTATTTTCAAAACTCTTTGGCTTACAATTATAGTCTTGTTTATTCACTTCTATTACCCTTTTACTAATTCATCTCTCCTAATCAAAATTGTTTAGATGGCCCGTACCAAGAATACTTGCCACAGGTGTGATCAGTACCCACGTGTTTGGCCTTCACCAGCGCTTGTCCCACTCGGATCTGATGAAAAGTTTGGGATAGAAGAGGCTGAACAAGAGATGGTGCCACCATCGAGTCCACCACCTTATCGTGACACTCGACTCTTCAAGGATGCGGGAAATAATGCTGGAAGGTTACCTCACATGCTTTGGGAGATGCTACAATGGTTATGTTACAAGAAGCCACCAGAGTATTGTGGTACCCAAGTGACCTATGAAGGTTCTCAGCCTATTTGGAAGGTTCAAGTTCACGTTTTTGCTCCAAGGCCGCTCAGAGGAACTTTTGAGGTGGAAAGGATTCATGAGGCCATTGCTCCACGGAAGACTTTCTCCGCCGGGATTCGTGATGCCGCTCATCAAGCTTGCATGTTCATTCGCTCCCGTTATCGCCAGTATTTTAAAAATATAGAGTATGCTTATTTCCCTTAGCACGCAAGTGGATCCACCTACATTCACGCAGAGCCTGTACCTGGACAAGGACACGCGAAGTTTAAGAAGCAAGTCACTCTTATCACGGTGATTTCCAAGGAGTTGGATTCAACCATGGAGGAACTAGGGTTATGGCAGGAGAAATATGAGGAGGCAATGAAGATAGTTCGCCAGCTCAAGCGACGTTTGTCGGATGATGTGGACCTACCTTCAGAGGAAGAGCTAAAGGATGCGACTCCTTCCTCACCACCTCGCAGAATGGCTAGTCATGCCCCACCAGCTTACATCATCCCCAACCAGGACGAGGATTAGGAAGTTTATCCCCGAGTGGCTTCATAGGCATCGAGTAGTTATATCGAGTCAAATAAATGTAATAGCATAGCGAGAGAGAATTTTAGTGTTTTGCACATCCTTTGGTTGGTTTGCTAGTTTGATTGGTGTGATGAGTGTGATTTGAATCTTTTTTAATGAGTGCCGATGTGATGCAAGGCTTGTCTTGCAACCACATCCTTATACTATACTTTTACTCCTACTTTATTAGAGATTAGTTAATTGGGGTATCTCTTTATCTATTTTTTTATTTCACACCTCTTTTCCTACTTGACCTTATCATATCCTTGCACTTTACCTATATCTTCTACCCATTTTTGCTTACCGTATCTCGACCTACATCAGATGGTGAGAGGTGGGAACCGCAGCATGAACAACAACCATGAGGAACAGGAGCAGCCGCCCCCACAGATGTCCATGGAACAACTCATGGCCATGCAAACACAACTTCTCCAGAACATGCACTAGACCCTGGTGTAGCCACAACCCAACAATGTCACAGGAGCTGCTCCCCAGCCTAGAGACAAGCTTGGAGATTTCCAACGGACCAAGCCCCCAACTTTCTCGCACTCTGTGGAGCCCATGGATGCAGATGACTGGCTAAAGACTATTGACAAGAAGCTGCAAGTCACTCAATGCAACAACAGGGAGAAGGTGTTGTTTGCCGCACATCAGCTTGTTGGACCCGCTGCTGATTGGTGGGATGCTTATGTTGCAGCCCATGAGGAGCCTGGTAGTATTAACTGGCATGAGTTCTAGAACAGCTTTAGGTCTCAGCATGTGCCTCAGGGGGTAATAAGGCTGACGAAGAAGGAGTTCCAGGATCTGAAGCAGGGATCCATGACCATAAGTGAGTATGTTGCTCATTTCACCCAGTTTTCTAGGTATGCCCCAGGAGAAGTGGACACGGATGACAAGAAGTGTGAGTGTTTTCTTGATGGGTTGAATGATGGTCTCGCCTATGCACTTGAGGCTCGTAAATATGCGAACTTTCAAGAGATGGTGGATAAAGCTCTAGTCCTGGAGAACAGAAGATCGAGGATGGATGGCAAGTGCAAGCTAGAGCATCAAGGTCAGCAAGGAGGCATCAACACTAGGACTCGCCTTGGATCATCTTCTGGTGGATCCGTATTCTATTCTGGACAATAGAGTGGACAACACAGAACTCAATATGTAGGTCAGGGTTTCGTTACCCCTCAACGTCAGTTTCAACGTCCTAACTCTCAGACGCCTCCCCTGTCAGCTCAAACTCAGTAGAGGACCAATGGCAATCAGACCCCAACAACCAATAGGAACTGCTACAGGTGTGGAGAAAAGGGTCACTTTGCTAACCAATGTCCCAATCCGCAGACACGCCAACCTCCAAGCCAAGATGTTGCCCCAACACCCAACCGCAATGGAAACTCTGCCCCGACAGCAACTAGGCACAACTATGCTAGAGGTCGAGTCAATCAGGTTGCTCTTGAAGATGCTCAGGAATCTCCAGACGCTGTTCTTGGTATGTTGCTCGTAAACTCAAACCCCGCTATAGTTTTATTCGATTCTGGAGCATCACATTCATTCATATCATCCAAATATGTGGCCAAGCACAACATTCCCATCACCTTGCTCCAGAATAAGATGATAGTTAGTTCACTTGGAGGGGAATTGAAAGCAGAACATGGATGTCATAAATTAAGTGTTAGCATAAGAGGGGTAGACTTTACTACGAGTTTCATCGTTTTGGATTCCTAGGGTATAGATGTGATACTCGGGATGGATTGGTTAACCAAGCATAAGGGAATCATAGACTGTGCTAGAAAGGCTGTCAAGTTGACACATCCTAATGGAGCAGAGGTGGAATATGTGGCAAAAGCATTGCCACATGACAAGGAAACGTTGGACCAGGATGCGCCAAATGAAGTGAGAATCTAGTTTCCTTCTTTCTTTCCGATCCTGTCCGAATCTCGGGACGAGATTCCTTTTAAGGGGGGTAGATTTGTAACACCCTGATTTTTCAAAATTTAGGATATTTTAAAATTTTCTTAAATAAATTAATTTATTAACATTTTGTTAGCAAATAAATTACTTTCTAAAGAAAGCATTTAAATATAAGTTATTTTAAAACTTTGATTTTTTGCATCCTAGTTGATTAGTTGCACTTAGGATTTTATTGTGTAAAAATATTTTTTTTATTCGACTAGGAATCAACATTTTGTTTTAGTTAGGAATTTTGGAGGAGTAAAACAGAAAAAAAGAGAGAAGGAAGAACCCAGACCATTTTTGGGCCAAAACTCCCCTAAACTAGCCCACCCGGACCTTCTCTCTCTCCTTCGTCCACCCACAGCTCGGCCTGCCAGGCCCACGAGCGAGCCGGCCCAGCCTCCCTCTCCTTTCTCCTTCCTCTCCCTTCGGCCTTGGGCCGAATTCCTTCCCCCGCGGCCCAGCTCTTCCCTCCCCTCTTCCCTCTTCCCGCCTAGGCCCACTTTCCCCCTTCCCCTTCTCTCCTCTGGCCTTGGGTCTCTCCGTTCCCCACTGGCCCAGCCGCCACGCTGGCCCGCCTGCGCGCCCTGGCCTACGTCGCTCGGCCCACCTTCGGGAACCCTAGCCGAGCCGCCAGCCCACCGTCGCCGCCGCCGTTCTCCGCATGTGTGCAAAGGCACCTAGGGGCCTGTGCCCCTATAAAAGGGAGGGACCCACCCCTCGCGCCGCCCCCTTCGGTCTCCCCAGCTGCGCGCCACCGCCGCCTTCCCGCCGCCTCTCGTGCCTTGTCGCAGCCACCGCCGCCGTTGGCCCCGTAGCCGCCGCCATCTCCTGCCCGATTCCGGCCACCCGCCCACGCGCGATCCACCCCGGTGAGCTCGCCACCCTCCGCCGCCCTCCCCTCTACCCTCCTCGCCGCCTCCTGCGCATCGGAGCGCCTCCCCGGCGAGCTCCGGTTGGTCCAATGGCCGCCGGTCCACCGTGGACCGGTGTGCCACCATGGTTCACGAGCCCCGTGGACCTAGTCCACGGGATTAGTTTTATTTTTTTATAAGTTTATTTTTTTATTACCAGTAAATGTCAGTTTTGCGCATAGGCCCCTACACTTTGTTTAATTTATATTTTTTGACCTAGTTTTCTTTAGAACTTTAATTATTTATATTTAAGCCCCCGTGCTTCATTTAAATTACTTTTTGTTCTGATTTCTCTGCAAAAGTTTTATAAAATTATATTAGAACCCTAAGATTTCTTTTAATTATTTTAGCACTGTATTTTTGTATAAATGCCCCTAGACTATTCCTAAAATAATATTTTAGTCCTAAATTTTACAAAGACAACCTTGTACCTTCTAGTAATTTTATTTTAGCCCTAAATTTTATAAGTAGTAATTAGGTTGGGCATTTTACACCTAGGCCCCTGAACTTATAAATAATTATATTCTGGTCCTATAAATTTTACTGTTAAGCCCCTGGACTTTTCCAAAATTACTTTTAATCCCCAAATTTTATACAAAATATATTTTCATCTTGAATTTTACAAGTTAGTCCTTGTACTTTTTATAAATTACATTTTGGTCCATAAAATTTTCATAATTATATTTTATTTGTATATTTTACACTTCAGCCCTTATATTCTTCCAAAATTACTTTAGATCCTTTAACTTGCCTATTTTTATGTTTTAACCCCCAAAACTTCAAATAGCCATAACTTTTCAACCATAGCTCAGAAATGAGAAATTCTTTCACCAGAGCGATTGTAGTGTGTAATATTAATTATTCATACTATTTTATAATATTTTACTAATTTATTATTTTAACCCTAGAACTTTAAACCTTCGTAACTTTTTACTCGTAACTCCGATTGAGGCGATTCTTGCGCTCTCATGATCGTAGCAACACGTACTTTTTTGTAGTATAGCTTTCATTGTAGTTTATTACTGTGTGGTGTGTTGTTTCTTAGTTTGTTTGTATGCTTGTGTTTTTGGTGTGACGTTGAGTAGACGAGCCGCTGTTAGAGAACTTTCGGGACCTCCATCTTGAAGACTTTGAGCAGCAACAAAGGGAACCAGGCAAGTGTCCTTGATGCATTTTGAACCTATGTTTTATATTCCCTCTATCTCTATGCATGCTTGTTAATATTGAATCCCATGTGTCATATCCTGTTCCACATTATTCCTTGTCGCCTGGGTTCTGGTGTAGCTTATTGGTGAGGGTACGTCATGCTTAGTTTGCTATGTCAGGAATGGAAGTGTCTATTGTTAATGTTGACTAATGATTCACTTTAACATAATGATCATGAGGGATGGATAATCCTTTGTAGCAACATGGAACCTAGGTGATCCAAGCAGAAGGATGGCAAGGATGGTGCGGGTATGCATGTGTACTCGGTATAGTACTTTGTGATTGTGGTGGTGCCTGCTTGGGATCACAAGAGTAGTTTGTGGAGCGGCCACCTAGGAAAATAGCGCAAAGCACAGGGCTGATATGGGTAGGCTTGGTTTAGTATCGAGATGTCTTCCCAGTTCTGTGACCAGTCAAGAAAGGAGGACGGGACGATTTACTCTCGGACTCAGGCAATGGACGGTTTACTCCTAGCCACGGCGCCAGAGGGGGCTTCTGTAGGAACGGATTAATTCCGCAGTGGTGAAACCTTAGTGTGGATTGTTTGCAAGCTGGGAAGCGCTCTGAAAGACCTTGTGGTGATCTCTTGGCCTCACACCTATGGTAGTGTGATTTGGGCAACATGGAGACTCTGTAGTCACTGCATAGTGATGAAATCACCAACCTGTGGGTAAAGTTGTGCAACCTTTGCAGAGTGTAAAACTGTTATAACAGCCGTGCTCACGGTCATGAGCGGCCTGGATCCTCACACATTTAGGAAGGTGGTTTATGGGTGGACTTGGTGGGTAGCCAAGTTTGGTTTGGGCGGTGTAACCCTTGGTTTGCTACAAGCGGTGTAACTTGTAGTGTGGTTTCATATGGGCGGTTTAACCCATGGTTTGCTACAGGCGGTGTAACCTGTAGTGTGGTTTCCTATGGGCGGTTTAACCCATGGTTGGTTACAGGTGGTTTAACCTGTAGTGTTGGATAGATGAGATAACTGGTGGGAACTTTTCACCTAGTAAATAGGATGCCTTTTCTACTAGGTGTAGGTGCTCATTTATGCAAATGAACCATTGTGTTAGCCTTTCTTCTATTAAGCTTGCATGTCATATTTTCCCCCACTTGCTGAGTACGGCATGTGCTCACCCTTGCTATTTCCCTTTGTTGTTGTACTATAAACTGCTGCTCAGAAGATGGAGAGATGAACTACATTGATGAAGACTACTACTAGGCGTGCGTGCCCCCGGTCGATTGCCTATGGTGTTATGGTGTCTTCCGCTGTTATTTCTCAAGAGAGTCGCTTCTAGTCTCTAAAGACAATTATTTATGTAATAATGGTACGCTTTATTAATGACATTGGTTATACTGTTATTCACTTTACTGTTGATATGTGTGAAACTTGTTCCTGGGCACACATATGCTAAGCACTTGGTTTTGTCCATAAAACCGGGTATGACAGAAGTGGTATCAGAGCCGTGTCGACTGTAGGATGCAAGCCTAGATAGAGTGGTCGTGTTCTAAGATCTATTTTGCAAAGTACAAACTATTTTCAAAACTCTTTGGCTTAAAATTATAGTCTTGTTTATTCACTTCTGCTGTTGATCTTGTTTTACCGTTTGGCTTACAAAACCCTTTTACTAATTCATCTCTCCTATTCAAAATTGCTTAGATGGCCCGTACCAAAATGACTTGCTTAGATAGGTGTGATCAGTACCCACGTGTTTGGCCTTCATCATCACTTGTCCCACTCGGATCTGATGAAAAGTTTGGAATAGAAGATGCCGAACAAGAGATGGTGCCACCACCGAGTCCACCACTTTATCATGACACTCAACTCTTCAAGGATGCGGGAAATAATGCTGGAAGGTTACCTCACATGCTTTGGGAGATGCTACAATGGTTAGGTTACAAGAATCCACCAGAGTATTGTGGTACCCAAGTGACCTATGAAGGTTCTGAGCCTGTATGGAAGGTTCAAGTTCACATTTTTGCTCCAAGACCGCTCAGAGGAACTTTTGAGGTGAAAAGGATTCATGAGGCCATTGCTCCACGGAATACTTTCTCCGCTAGGATTCGTGATGCCGCTCGTCAAGCTTGCATGGTCATTCGCTCCCGTTATTGCCAGTATTTTGAAAATATAGAGTATGCTTATTTTCCTCAGCGCGCAAGTGGATCCACCCACATTCACGCAGAGCCTGTACCTGTACATGGACACGCGAAGTTTAAGAAGCAAGTCACTCTTACCACAGTGATTTCCAGGGAGTTGGATTCAACAACGGAGGAACTAGGGTTTTGGCAGGAGAAATATGAGGGGGCAATGAAGACAGTTCGCTAGCTCAAGCGACGTTTGCGGATGATGTGGACCTACCTTCGGAGGAAGAGCTAAAGGATGCGACTCCTTCCTCACTGTTGACGGTCCTTAAATGCTAAATCCGACCATCAAATCCTTGCATAAACAACATAAAAGGAATAAACAAAATAGTGATAGCAGCTTATTATTAACCATTTCCACGAGTTTTAGTGAGACATGTGTTTGCAGGTATAAAAGAGCCAAAATCATGTAAAAACATGAAGAAACACCCCGTCGGCCGATCCTGCCGTAAAACAGCCGGCCGACAGGGTCTTATGAGGCTGAAATCAGGGCCCGGGAGGGTCGTGAAGGCTGAAATCAGAACTCAGCCCGGCAGGGTCGTGAAGGCTGAAATCAGCCACCCGGCGGGTTAAAACAGAGTCTCATCAGGCTAAACCATCCGACCCAGCCGACCCTAAAAAACACTCCACCATGAGGCCATTTTCCATTTCCGGGCTAAGGAGGGTAAAAAGTGGAGAAATAAAAGAGGAATTCACGTGGCACAACATGGACAAGTCAAGACGTGACCCGGGGGGGGGGGGGGGGGTGTCGACACCAAAGATGGGCTGCCGCCCGGCATAGGCCGCCGTCCGGCCTGGCTTGCCGCTCAGCAGGGCTTGCCGCTCGGCAGGGTTTGCCGCCCGGCCTGGCTTGCCGCCCGGCCTGGGTTGGCCACCCAGGGTTGCCAGCCCATGAGGCCCATGACTTCTACCGACCCCAAAACGGAGATTTCGGTGAAAACCGACCAAGGAACCACCATCCGGACCAAATCTGAGCCATCCGAAGCAAAGGAGGTTGGAAACCGATTCCATCCAACGGCCGCCCGGCCTGGCCTGCCGCCCGGCGGTGCATGCCGCCCGGCATGCCCGGCCGCCCGGCACACGTGGCCGCCCGGCATATCCCGCCGCCCGGCGGGGGAACTTTTGCCCATCGACTCTCCTCCACTTTGAAGTACCCGCCAAGTATCCACCACCTATAAATAGAGGGGGAATTCAGTAGAAAAGAAGACAACACACAAGAAGAGAGTTTAGACCTCCATTTTAAAAGGCTTTAGCACTGCCAAATTGCTTAGAAAATAGGGAGAGAGTGAGGGAGAGTTCGGGGAAGCGCCGGGCTTGTCGGCGATCTTCCCCACACTTGTACCTCGGCGGATGCTTTCCTTTTTAAGTAAGTGTTCGTGATTAAGTTTCCTATTTAAGTAAGTTCTTTCTTTTATTACTTACGGGATCATCGCTCTATTTAGTTAGAGTATCTTAGTCTTCTATAAGCGTGGTACCGAGACTAGGGTAGTAATTAATAGCGTAGACATGGTGTCTAGGCTAGAGGTTACCTCTATTTGCCGCGTGCCCCACGGTTTGTAGAGGTAGTCGGTAGGTGATGACAGCCCTATCCAGCCTTTGTAATTCTCCACGTTTGGGTACGTCGTAGAGCTGTTGGCCGGAGTCGCTTGTGGATGCAGGGGTAAGCCGGTGCCCGAAGTAAGTAGTAAAAGACCGAACCTATCTTATTATAGGATCGTTGACCATAGGAATCCTCTCTACCCTCTACCTACCATATTCTTTTTGTTCTTGGACGGATTAGTTTAGAAGAATAGTACACACACGTTCCCTGTGATTCGATAACCTGGAATACTCCTAGGTGAAGTGCTACATCGGTATCCGTGCACTTGCGGATTTATCTGTGAACGTAGGAAATACCAACAAGTATTTCTGGCGCCATTGCCGGGGATAGTAATATTTCTGGTGTGACGCTAAGAAGTGTCAACAGTGTTCTCTCTGGTTTCTGCTCCGAGTCGGTTCCTCTGTCTTCCACAGCTGCCATGTGGGCCTTTTTCTTCGAGATAAAGTCTTGTACCGCACGTCGAGATCTTGAAGTTCCATAAATCTTCTAAGCAAATATCTTCAAGTGTCTTGTGTAGATAAACTTCCATAAGCATCAGATAAACTTCCAATGGAATGGGCCTCGGTCACTTCTGTGGGCCAAAATATCCTTGCGCCGATCGGCTCATGGGCTAGCACCGATCGGCGCACTGGACTTCATCAGTGCTTTTCATCGGTTCTGGAATCCTGTCTTGTCCAGCATCACTTTAATAGCCAATTTTACCTGTTTCTGCAATAAAGCTCCAAAACAACACATATACAAATATACTCTAATTGGGGTGATATTCACATATAAAAGGGGCACTTGGGAAGTGCCAACAATACCCCAGCATGGGCACGAAGAAGTCTGCACCAGGCACCGGAGGCACCACAGGTACCCATCCTTGGTACCTGTAGTCAACGCCTGCACTAAAGTACGTGGCACCGATCGACGCATTACCTGCACCGACCGGTGCAGAGGGCTGTGAACCGCCCGTCGCGTCACTCCACCATGACTGCTACTATTGAGGCTCTTGGCGTGACCCCCAAGAGTCCCACTCATTGCCGGCCGCTGCAAAAGTCGCCGGTTGTCGAACTCGCCCACGGTGGTCCATGGAAATTTGGCCCCCCTCGAGGAGACCATCTTCAAGCCAATTTCCTCCCTCCAGCTTGCAAGGGAGAAAAACTCCTAGCTCCGCACACGGGAGCCTTACATTGGTGCTGCCGACATGGAAGCCGGCGCGAACACTTCCCGTGACAATATTGCCACGAGTCATATTCTCGCCGATCTCTGTCACGCACTCCCACTGGTCGCTGCTCCCTCCCGGTCCGTCGCTGTCACAGACGAGGGCTGCTAGTCGCTGAAGATAGGCCCCGAAGGCCAACTTCTTGCTCTTCTTGCTCCTCTTGTCGATCCAACCCTGCACCATCACCATCATGGGGTTGCAATGAGATGGACTCACGATGGCATTGAAGAGCCACCGCAAGTCCGCATCAGTGACATTGCTGGAGTCGATCTTGTCGCCTACGCGCGCTACCAACCACCGATGGAATACTTGAATGGTCGGGTTGCGGATGTTGCCGCGCTTCATCTCCTCCACGAACGAGAGCTACCTCCAAAAGGAGTCTAACTCCTCATGTCCCAATATGCCGGAGACATCGATGTCGTCGTCGAAGCCGAAGGCCAGGGCCACCGTGTGGCTGATGTCGTGGACGTGGAAGTTGACAGCCTTGTTACCGACTTCGTCGGTGCCGAGCCTCATCATAGAAGCAACCTCGGTGACGATGTCGAGGTTGTAGTCCATGGGAAGTTGTTGGAAGTCCACCCAGCCGAGGTTGCTGAGCATCCTCTTTATGTCCTCCCACATGCCGATCGAGGTGAGGAAGGTCTCGTCCAAGTCGAAGTTAGGGACGAACCTTCCCCTGACCGCGAGGTAGTGCTCTTGTTCCTCCATGCTGAGGAGGGTGAAGCCGTCCTCCACCGTGCGCGACATGAATGCCGGCGGTGGTGATGATTTGGAAATCCCACAACTTGCCGCCGTTTGGCTCCTTGTAGCACGCCCCATTGGGAGGGGCATGCTGGAGATGGAGTGATGGGCGCGGATCTCATAGGTTGCCGTTGCCGAGACGGTGGATGAACCTCCCACCGACATTGTCGTGAGCACCGGAGCCTCCCCTTGCTGAGGAGTCACCGCTTGAGTCGCCGATACCGCTGGAACTGCTTCCCCGGCGTAGCCTCTTGCCCAAATTGCCGACGAAGGAACGGAGATGATCCATCTGCGAGGAATGCGGAACGTGTGCGAGATCGTGGGTAGTGGGGAAGGTGGAGAGATTACCGGGATGGTGTGCCAAACTAGGGTGCCTGACCTCCCTTTTATAGCGTGGGAAACTTCCAGGAGAAGGACCCCCCTTGAATTTTCAAAATTTGAGAGTGCGTTGATAGGTGAGGGTTGCGCCGATCGGCACAATTCAAACTTTGAATTCTCTAAAATTGTGGCCCTTGATTCCCCTCCTTTATGTCGTTTCCCGATACATCATGTTGGTTAGCAGGGGAACAACACAGAATCCTGATGTCTCGAATTTTTGCATGAGTAATTCAAGGCTACAGAAAGATACACAAAGATTTGGCCATCTTAGTAAAGTTCATACCAAGAAGAATTAAATCCTAACCGAACTCAACCATTAGTGTAATGTTTATCTACATATCAAAGGCTCATGAGTATTGCTCAAATTATGGCATTGATAGGTAAGGATCTTGAAAACAATAAATTCCATAGTTCACAACATGAAAATTTATTTATAAAAAGATTGGTACTAAGTTATCATCATGAATTGGACAATGCAAATGAAGCACATGGGTACTCAGAATTGCTCCACATAAGACATATTTGCCAAATAATTGTTAAGTGTAAGTTCAAATTTTATTCAATGCTCAACATTATTTGGTCTTCATTGACATTTTTTCAAGAAAGGATAAGTACTTCAATTCTCCTAAAGAGCATAATTGCCACAATTATATTAAGATCAAAACTCGAATACATGGTGATGATTTTTGCACACACTTGCATGAAAATAAAACTACTACTAACACACTTGCATAAAAGTAAGCACACTATTAACTACTACTAACACACTTGCATGAAAATAAACACACCCGATACATGGTTTCCCAACCCGGTCACACACACATAAGCAAATAAAGAAAAAGATTGCAAAAGATAAAAGAAAATGCAAACCAGGAAACCGATACACGTGCCAACTCCTAGGCACTTCTAGTCAAACAGAGGTGGAGACGGTAGCTGATCGAAGCCATAGCACCGTGCCTTGAGTCACTCAAACTCCTCCACCATTGCATCGTGGTTGCTGCTCCATTGGAACATGGCATCCTCCACGTGCTCGATATGATGCATGTTGTTATCGAGGTACCCCTGCATGGGCATGAAGAAGTCCGCACCGGGCACCGGAGGCACCACAGGTACCCGTCCTTGGTACCTGTAGTCAACGCCTGCACTGAAGTAGGTGGCACCGATCGGTGCGTTGACTGCGCCAACCGGCGTAGCGGGCTATGAACCGCCCGCTGCGTCGCTTCACCTTGACTGGTACTGTTGAGACTCTTGGCATGACCCCCAAGAGTCCCACTCGCTGCTGGACGCTGCAAAAGTAACCGGTTGTCGAACCCACCCATGGCGGTCCTTGGAAATTCGGCCCCCCTCCAGGAGACCATCTTCAAGCCAATTTCCTCCCTTCATCTTGCGAGGGAGAAAAACTCGTAGCTATGCACACGGGAGCCTTACATTGGTGCCGCGGACATGGAAGCCGAGACGAACACTTCCTGTGACAATATTGCCACGAGTCATATTCTCGCCGATCTCCATCACGCACTCCCACTTGTCGTCGTGCCCTCCCGGTCCGTCGCTATCACAGACAAGGGCTGCTAGTTGCTGAAGATAGGCCCCGAAGGCCAACTTCTTGCTCTTCTTGCTCCTCTTGTCGATCCAACCCCGCACCATCACCATCATGGGGTTGCATTGACATGGACTCATGATGGCATTGAAGAGCCACCGCAAGTCCACATCGCTGATGTTGCTGGAGTCGTTCTTGTCACCTACGTGCGCCGCCAACCACCAATGGAATACTTGAATGGTTGGGTTGCGGATGTTGTCGCGCTTCATCTCCTCCACGAACAAGAGCTGCCTCCAAAAGGAGTCTAACTCCTCACGTCCCAAGATGCCGGTGACGTCAGCGTTGGCATCGAAGCCGAAGGCTAGGGACACCGTCTCCATGGTCACCGTGTGGCTGATGTCGCGGATGCGGAAGTTGATAGCCTTGTTACCGACTTTGTCAGTGCCGAGCCTCATCGTAGAAGCAACCTCGGTGATGATGTCGAGGTTGTAGTCCATGGGAAGTTGGTGGAAGTCTGCCCAGCCGAGGTTGCTGAGCATCCTCCTTATGTCCTCCCACATGCTGATCGAGGTGAGGAAGGTCTCGTCCAAGTCAAAGTTGGGGACGAACCTTCCCCTCACCGCGAGGTAGTGCTCTTGTTCCTCCGTGCTCAGGAGGGTGAAGCCCTCCTCCATAGTGCACGGCATGAATGTCGGCGGTGGTGATGATCTGGAAACCCCACGGCTTGCCGCCGTTTGGCTCCTTGTAGCACGCCCCATTGGGAGGGGTGCGCCGGAGATGGAATGACGGGCGCGGATCTCGTTAGTTGCCGTCACTAAGCTGGTGGATGCAACTCCCACCGACATGTCATCGCAAGCATCGGAGCCTCCCCTTGCCGAGGAGTCACCGCTTGAATCACCGCTACCTCCGGAACTGCTTCCCCGGTGTAGCCTCTTGCCCAACTTGCTGACAGAGGAACGGAGACGATCCATCTGCGAGGAATACGGAACGTGTGCGAGATCGTGGGTAGTGGGGAAGGTGGAGAGATTACTGGGATAATGTGCCGAACTGGGGCGCCTGGCCTCCCTTTTATAGCATGGGAAACTTCCAGGAGAAGGACCCCCCTTGAATTTTCAAAATTTGAGAGTGCGCCGATCGGCGCGGGGTTGCGCCGATCGACACAATTCAAACTTTGAATTCTCTAAAATTGTGACCCTTGATTCCCTCCTTTATGTTGTTTCCTGGTACATCATGTTGGTTAGCAGGGGAACAACACAGAATCCCGACGTCTTGATTGACTACGCCGATCGGCACGAGCCCGCGCCGATCGGTGCACCCTCTCTTTTTCAGCTTTTGGTCAATTCCATGTCTCCTCTGCATATAAATCATACATGTTCCTTGAAATCAATGCCTACCGCTTTTGTCGCTTGTTTGGGAATCGTACGGGTACCTGCGCCGGTCGGCTTAGCATTGTGCCGAACGGCGCAAGTCCCCTGCACCTTGTCTTGGGGTCCGGCGCTGATCCTAATGCCTCGTGTTTATCTCCTTCACCTAATTTCCACTTTCCCAATGTTCCTGTAGCATTGACACATGTAGAGGGGCCCATCTGGTAGCCATACAGATCGGTGCTGGTGCACGCCGATTGGCACAACGTCCTTTTCTGCTCCTGGCCCCTCGCTTCTTTGCTAGATGCCGTCCTTCTTTACTATGTATTTAACAACCATTTTGCACACAAAAAATTATTCAAAAAGATTTTTTATTACCTTGAAAATAGCTCCATCTCTGAAAACTACTATATTGGTTGCCTTTTAGCACCCCTTTCTAGGTGTCATCAGCCTTCTGTCCTGACCTGGGCAATAGTGCGACGATCGGTTCCTAAGTGCGCCGATCGGCGTGAGCTCTGTTCCTTCCTATTTTTGGTCTTTTTCTTTTCATACTCCTGCATTGTTAGTCTACAATATGTATATACATAATTTTGCACCAATAAACAGACAACGCAAGAGCACACAAATATTAACCACACACTTTTTCTAATTCTTTCATTTGGGATAATGTTTTTATTACAAGCAAGGAAATAAAAAATACCAGGATGCCCTCTCGGCCAGCATTAACTAAATAAAATAGGTTGCCCTCCCATAAGCACTAAACAACTTCTAAATCCCCCGACCATTGGGTTGCCTCCCAAGAGCGCTCTAATTATTTAGAGGTCAAAGAGCTTGACCTCCCCGCAAACAATCAATCCTTAGTGTCACGGTGCGGGATGTGAGGCCGCGACACTACACGGTTTTGTCATCTCTATGGCTCATATACCTCGGACGACCTATCCATACATTCCCTCCAATTACTCTCGATGCCACATTTCCACGGTGTCTTGTATCTCTTCACTTCATCAACAGCACGACATTCTTCTCATTTTGGGCGGAATTTGAAAGAGTAGGGAATCCCACTTATATCAAAGCTTATCTCACCACTTCCAACATCAATACTTGCCTTTGCCGTCCTTAAGAAGGGTCTGCCTAAGATCAACGGGTCCTCGCCCTCTTATCCATATCAAGCACAATAAAATCAATGGGGACGATGTGATCTCCAATTTGAACAGGCACATCCTCAGCAATTCCATCAGGGAGGCGTACCGATTGGTCAGCTAACTCCAAACACATACCCGTAGGCTCTAATTCAGGCAAATTGAGACTTGTGAATATATGACGGGGCATAAAACTTACACTCGCTCCAAGATCGCACAAACACCTATCAAATATCCTTGTTCCAATCATGCATTTGATGCTTGGTGATCCAGGGTCGGGTTTCTTCTCAAGTGCAACATCATTGATTGCCGTCGTAAGTTCCTTAGTAGCCTTCACAACCTCATCAGAAACTAGGGATTTCTTGTTTTGCATCATGTCCTTGATGTACTTGGCATAGATAGGTACTTGAATAGCATCAACAAAAGGGACATTGATGTAAAGTTTCTTCGTAATATCGGCGAACCTTGCAAATTGCTTGTCGTGTTGCCACGCTCTTTCTGTCTTGGTCAGCAGTTGAGTATCCAAGAACGTGGCAGGGCCATGCTCCTCTGTTTCCATGCCCTTTTTCAGACCAGAGAGGTCAATATCTTCCTCGTGCCGATCGGTGCTCTCATTGAGCCGATCGGTGCCTATAGTATCATCGCGCCGATTGACGCTAGGTGTGAGCCGATCGGTGCGGGTCTTCCTTGCTCCTGCAGAGTACTCTAGATCTTCTGTTTGCTTTCCTGACCATGTAGCTATTGCCTTCAACTGTTCTGCAAACATCATATTGCCAGGAATAGCCCCCTTTTTACCTTGAATGGCTTGCGATAACTGTCCCATCTGCTGCTCCATAATCTTGGTATGATTCAAAATTTGCTCATTGGAGCTCCCAATCTCTATCACCTTGTCATTAATTCCCCCAAGGATACGATCAATCTCCTTGAATTTAGCTTGGTTATCCTTGTTGATCTTATCTTGAGCTTGGAAGAACTTATGACATTGGAGACAAAGTGGGATCGAATTTTGCATGGACGAACTAGGAGAGAAAGAACTCCTTTGCTACTGAAATTGGGGCTTCCATCCACTATTCTTCATATATTCTAGCATCTTCGTCTCTTCAGGGAAATCTTTCTGCACATGTCCAAATTCTCCACACTCACTACAAGTGGAGCGTGATTCCGCTAGCTTGAGCAGCTCTTCCTTAGGGATATGATGATTATTGTCCAACCTTCTTTGAATAGCATCGAGGCAATCCATAACCAAGTCTTCATGAGTCCTCTCAATCACACTCTTTGCCACTCCTTTTGAAGGTTGTAATTCCTTGAACTTCTCTCACTATCCCATGATTAATTTTCAACTAGCAACTTGATTAATTGCCTAGCATGGATGGGAGTCTTCGACGTGAACGAACCTGCAGATGAAGCATTTAAATGTTGACGAGATTGAATATTCAATCCCATGTCGAATCTCTCAACAACTTCTCCAACCGTTAGACCATGATGAGGGCATGCATCAGTATATTCACTGTATCTTTCAAATGTTTCTCCAATGCTCTCATCAACATTCTGCATAAATCCAAGAATCTTATTCTTTAGAGCTTGGGTCTTACCAGGAGGGAAGTATTTGGCTAAGAATGCAGCTGCTAAAGTGTCCCACGTAATTTTTACTACCTTTTCCAATCCATTGCTTGGGGCGTCCAACTAGAGAGAAGGGGAACTATCGCACACGTGCTTGATCTCCGGTCAATCTCGTTATCTGAACGTACTGCAAACTTCAAGGAAGTGTTGTAAATGGTGATTGGGATCTTCCGAACCAGTGAACGGTTGTTGCACCACTAATCCAACATATCTCTCCAGTTGATATGGATTCTGATCTTGAGCTTCTTAGAAATCTGTCTTGACAACATTAGTCAAGTGACTCGCTTTTCTTCTCCGCTGTTCTCTTCTTGCGAAAGAGCCTTTCTGGATCATCGACATAATTAGAGGGTTGTTTGACTTAGGACCGTCCATACCTGTTAGTTTCACTTAACAGAATATATGTACTAAAGAGACAAGTAAAGCACAATGACAAAACACTAATACATCAAACAATGTTTAAGAACCCACTATGGTCCCCAGCAACGGCACCAGAAAAAGAGCTTGTTGGTCGTAACTACGCACCCACTTATATACCGCAAGAGAACGGTGTACGATTGTAGCAATTTTCCCTTGAATTGAGTATTCCAAGGTTTATGGTATCCACTAGGACCTTAGGGATTATTAAATAAATTTAACAGTAAAAGATCTAGTCAAGGCTACTGTCGAGTTCGAGTTGCATGAGGCGAGACCGGCCAGCGCAAAGATGCGCCAGATAGCAAATCTATTGTTGCGCCAATTGGCGCAGGGTTGAGCCGATCGGCACACACCAAATCTGTGATTGCGCTAATCGGCACTGGAGTTAAGCCGATCGGCACACAAACGAATCTAAGCCAAAGTGCGCCAGATACCATGTAAGCCTAAGCTGTTAAGTGAGTAGCCAGATATCTACTAGTGAGATCGTAACTAGAAAGTCTAATCAAATAGCATTATGATGGTAATTACATGGATCAATGAAAACCTATAATGGATAAGACCACCCACCTTTCTGAGCGGCTCTCGATTTATCGCTGCCGAGAGGAAACCCTTAATCGCCTGAGTATCTTACCCTACTTGACTATCCAATAGTGCTGTGCAGGTTTAGTGCTGTCACCGCTAAACCACACTACTAGCATCATCTAGCAACCATAATCAATACAATTTCTGAATACTATCCTGATCACCAGGATCAAGATAATATCAACCTACTTAGTCTAGAACTAAGCAATTGGAATGAGCACATGCACGATTATAGAATCAAGATAGACAAATCACCAAAACCATCATCAACATATTCGATCATCCTTGAAATACATTGAGTAAGATTCATCACCGCCGAGATGGCCTACCTTGACGGATCAACTCTTACACCAATGGTTCTTGAAACTCAACTAGAGATCTATTCTAACGGGGCGAACCCTAGTGGCTCTAACTCACGGATCTGTTGTCCCTCCGACGCCTCCTTGTCTCTTGTGGCCAGAGCTTACAAGTATATATAAGGGTTCTACTCGTAAAGGACTCGGTTTCTAGCAAATAAGGCGGTTGCGCCGATCGGTGCAGGATTGTGCCCATCGGTGCAAGCCGTGTCTTCTCTGGTTTCTCTTCTGAGTCGGTTTCTCTATCTTCCACAACTGTCATGTGGGCCTTTTCCTTCGAGATAAAATCTTGTATTGCACGTCGAGATCTTGAAGTTCCATAAATCTTCTTAGGCAAATATCTTCAAGTGTCTTGCGCAGATAAACTTCCATAAAACACGTGGACTGGGCCACCGTCACTTCTGTGGGCCAAAACATCCTTGCGTCGATCGGCTCATGGGTTGCGCTGATCGGTGCACTGGGCTTCTTCAGTGCTTTTCATTGCTTTTGGACTCCTGTCCTCTTCCAGCATCACTTCAATCACCAATTTTACCTGTTTCTGCAATAAAACTCCAAAACAACGCATATACAAATATAGAGGCAAAATCACAGGTAAATGGGCTCAATTAGCATCAATTATGCTCTAATTAGGGTTATATTCACATATAAAAGGGGCACCTAGGAAGTGCCAACAAGTGCCTAGATCCTTCTAGCAATGACTTGATAGGTTGCTCTACTAGTGTGCCTAATACGATGATTGATAATGATGTGTCTCTTGATCTTGCTTGCTCTACTAGCATTGGTGATGTTTGTGAGCCTCCTATTGATCATGCTAGCAGTTCTCTTGTTGAGGAGTTCTTTGCTTTTCATGCTAATGACAATGAGGAGATCACCACGAGCATGGTGTGGAAGAAGACATTCAAGACGAACCATGAAGCATCTTCAAGCAAAGGGAAACAAGTAGCTTCGAGCTCAAACTTTTTTGATCCCTCTACAAGATTGTCTTGCAACAACTTCTACAACCCCTTTAGGGCAAGACATTCTTCGGGCGCTCCGTCAAAGTGCCATTCCAAGTTTTACTCCAAGCACCTTGAGTGGACCGAGCATTGGCGTAAGGGGAGCACCAACAACAATGCTCGCTCGATCATTTGAGATGATTAATCTTGCGGCTTCAGCTCCGACGCCTGCACCTCCTCCACTCCCTCCACCACAAGATCATCTTTGGCATCTTCGTCGAGCTCACCAACAGGTTCTCTTCTTTGAATTTGGTGAATATATGAGAAATCCGAATGTTGACCTTTGAGAAAATCTATTGAGCATATATGATCTTGTGTGTAGGATAAACTCTTTCAGGGGACTTCGAAGGATTACAATCACATAAAGTGATTGACAAGATCCTCCAACAAATCACAACTCCTGAGAGGGGTTTCTTACTTGAGGAGGTAGTCAACAGGAGACATGAGCTCTCAATTGAGAGAGCAATGGAGATGATACTCGTGCTCCATTCACAAGTGGGGCATGTGCTTGAGCACGTCACTGGACTCTATGACCCTCCCCATTACTACATCAACCTTGACAATGTGCACATGGGGGATGGTCATGGATATTGGAGGTACCATGCTCCTCACTATCCCATTAGGAGGATATTACTGGATGGGATTGTAGGAATCCCTATCTATAAGGATGGTCTTATTGCTTGACACGATGAGGTTAGTGCTAGTCAATCAAGTAATGCTTTGGATACTAACCCCTCTTCCTCTAGTTCTTGTCTTATGGCTACCACCAGGGTCAACTACAAGAGTGGAGGCACTCATTGGATTCTTGATAGTGGGTGCACTCAACATATGACTAGGAAGCCAACCATGTTCACCACCATTGATGAAGACGAAGATAGTGAGAAGGTGACTTTTGGGGATAACTCAAAGGGGAGAGTTAGAGGCTCGGGTAAGGTGGCCATCACAAATGACCTCCATCTATCCAAGGTTTTTCTTGTGGAAACCCTCAACTTCAACCTTCTGTCTATTGGTCAACTATGTGACATGGGTTTCAAGTGCACATTTGATGAGGACGGTGCAAAGATTGAGTATGACAAGAGAGGGCTAGTATTTCATGGAGTAAGGCATGGGAACTTGTATGTCATGGACTTCAAGTCAAGCAACATGCCACCAAGCACTTGCCTATTCACTAAGGCATCCAAGGGATGGTTGTGGCATAAAAGACTGGCACATGTTGGAATGAATCAGCTCAAGAAGATTGTCAAGAGGAATCTAGTTGAAGGAATCAAGGATATGGCCTTTGAGAAGGATAGACTGTGTAGTGCTTGTCAGGCAGGAAAACAAGTTGCATCTTCACATCCCACCAAGTCATTCATGTCTACATCTCGTCCTCTAGATCTCTTGCACATGGATTTGTTTGGGCCAACACACTACAAGAGTCTAGGAGGCATTCTATATTGCTTGGTGATTGTTGATGATTTCATGAGACACACTTGGACCTTCTTTCTTGTGGACAAATCTCAAGCCAGTGGTATCTTCAGAAAGTTTGCCAAGAGAGCAAAGAATGAGTTAAATGCTAGCATTGTGAAGATAAGGAGTGACAATGGGACAAAGTTCAAAAATACCACAATGGAGGAATACTGTGACAAGAAAGGGATCAAACATGAATTCTCCACTACATATACTCCCGACCCAAATAGAGTAGTGGAGAGGAAGAACAAGACGCTCATCACTCTTTCTCGTGCCATGTTGGATGAGTATGGAACTCATGAGAGGTTTTGGGCGGAGGCAATCAACACGGAGTGCTACCCTTCCAATCGTGTCTATCTCCACCGGTTGTTGAAGAAGACGCCATATGAGCTATTGGTGGGACGGAAACCCAACGTTTCCTATTTTCGAGTCTTTGGATGCAAGTGTTACATTCTCAAGAAGAGGAGAAAGCCCAGGAAGTTTGAAAGCAGAACTTACGAAGGCATTCTTGTTGGATACTCTAGGACTTCTAAAGCCTATAGGGTCTACAACTCAGCCACAGGATATGTGGAAGAATCCTATGATGTGCAATTTGATGAGTCAAATGGGTCCCAAAAGGAGGATGAATTTCATGAAGTGAACATTGGAGATGAGCCTATGAGGGAGGCCTTGAGAAGAATGCCCGTGGGCAAGGTTTTACCCCACGAGGTCAATGATGGTGATATTGATGAGCCCTCCACTCCACCACCTCCACCAACTCCTTCCTCCGAGATACAACAAACAACCCAAGATGCCACAAATATTCCCACAAGCTCCTCCCTAGATTCATTGAGAGTACACTCAACAAATGATGAGAAAACCCAAGTGAGAAGTGAGCCACAAACCTCCCCACATAATTCACCACAAGCCACTTCTCCTAGCTCTTCACAAGATACTCTCCCATCCACCTCAAGCTCAAAGTCCAAAATAAGAAAGCATAAGAGTGACTCTTCCACATCTCTTAGGATCCAAAATAAGAAAGCATAAGAGTGCACAAGATATTTCACCTAGAGCTTCTCCCACTCAAAGAAAATACCATCCTAGACCCAAAGCTATCAATAAAGATCACTCATAAGACTTGATCATTGGGAGTCCATCTCAAGGGATAAAAACAAGGAGGAATCAATATAAACCCAACTATGTGAGTGAAGAGGATGATGATGAGGCAAATCTTGAGATCGAGAACTTCTCCTTCGTCTCTATGATTGAGCCCACTACCATTGATAAGGCTATGGATGATCACAAGTGGGTTATTGCCATGCAAGAGGAGTTGAACAACTTCAAGAGGTGCAAAGTATGGAAATTGGTTGAGGGGCCCAAGCATCATAATGTGGTTGGCACCAAGTGGGTCTTCAAGAACAAGCAAGATGAGAAAGGAGCAATTGTCAAGAACCAGGCCTGCCTAATGGCTAAGGGATAGTCTCAAGTGGCGGGAATTGACTTTGAAGAGACCTTTGCTCCCGTGGTCTATCTTGAAGCTATTCGGATCTTACTTGCCTATGCTTCACACAATGGCTTCAAGCTCTTTCAAATGGATGTCAAGATTGCTTTCTTTAATGGAGAGATCAATGAGAAAGTCTATGTGGAACAACCTCCGAGGTTTGAGGACCCAAAACGTCCAAGACATGTGTACAAATTGAAGAAAGCTCTCTATGGCCTCGAGCAAGAACCAAGGACATGGTATGAACACTTGAACTTCCTATTCAAAAATGGATTCACCATTGGAAGTATTGATAGCACCTTGTTCACGAGGCATGTTGGGAAGGATCTCTTTATGTGCCAAATCTATGTGGATGATATCATCTATGGGTCAACCAATGAGAAGTTCAATGAAGAGTTTCGGGAGATGATGGCTAGGGAATTCCAAATGTCAATGATTGGAGAGTTGCATATGTTCCTCGAATTACAAGTCAAGCAATTGAGAGAGGGAAACTTCATCTATCAAGAGAAATATACTAAGGACCTTCTCAAAAGATTCAACATGGAGAATTGTAAGCCTTTGCACACACCTATGGCTACTAGCAAACCCTTGGATGATTATGTGAAAGGAAAACCGGTGAACCCCAAGCTATATAGGTCAATCATTGGGTCCTTGCTCTATCTCACCGCTTCGAGACTGGAAATCATGTTTAGTGTGAGCTTGTGTGCATGCTATCAAGCAAATCCAAAGGAGTCACACTTGAAGGCCGTGAAGAGAATTATGAGATACCTCGAGTACACAACTACAATGGGCTTATGGTATCCTAGAGGAACAAACTTTGAGTTGCTTGGGTATTCGGATTCAGACTTCACGGGGTGCAAAGTGAATATAAAGAGTACATTGGGAGGTTGCCAATTTCTTGGAAGATCTCTAGTATCTTGGAGCTCAAAGAAGCAAAACTCAGTGGCTCTATCTATTGCCGAAGCAGAATATATGGCGGCGGGAGCATGTTGTGCACAACTTCTATACATGAGGCAAACACTCACGGACTATGGCCTTAACTATACTCAAATGCCACTATATTGTGATAGTGAGGCGACAATCAAGATGGCCCTCAAGACGGGAGATCATGGTCATGCAAAGCACATTTAAGTGAGGCATCACTTCATAAGAGATCATGTTGAGAAGAAGGACATCGAGTTGGTGAACGTGCGAACTCATGAACAATTGGCAGACATCTTCACCAAGCCACCCGATGAGAAGACCTTCAGCAAGCTAAGGGGAGAACTAAATTTTCTGGATCTCTCAAACTTCACATGAGTAACCCTTGAGCTTGTCTTTTGTACATATGTATAGTGTTTTGGTTGTTCTTGTTTGTGTTTTGTTTGTGCTTGTTTCTTTTCTTTTGTAGGTTGACTTCGGACCTTCTTGAGATAGCAATGGACATGGGTTAAGCTTGGGAAGGTGGTTCATGGTGTACCCAAGGCTTTGAAGAATGGTCCATTGTGAGCAAGCTTGAGAAGGGGACAACACATTGTTGACACTTTGGTTTGTAGCGGTTCTCTCTCTTTTCTTTAGCATCACATCATGCATTGTATACTTGTTACATTTGCATTCTTTGCATTTATGCATCCTTGCATTATGATACCATGCATGCCTCCAAGCAGGTGTCTAGAGGGAGTTACTCATTCACAATGTGAGTACATGACTCTCTAGATAATCAAATAGTGATATTTGTGCTTCATGCCCATTGAGCCATGTTTGACTGAGCTCCAAGGTTAAATTTACTCACGCAGCTCAAAGACAAGTGGCTCATACATTCCCACCTCTATAATGACTAACCCTTGCACATTTGAGAAAATCTTTTGTTGAGTCATAAGTGTAGGGGGAGCTACGGCAAAATGCCACTTCGACCAAGGAGGAGCACCGTGAAAGGGGGAGTTATTCTAACTCTTGCCAACTATTTTATGCCTCTTGGTTTTGTTATGTTTTTGTGTGGTTTTTGGTGATAGGTTACAATGGGGGAGAAGAAACATGAAGATCCAAAAGCCATGTCTAGATCAAAAAGGGAGAAGGAACATGAAGACGATCGATAACAACATAAAGAGAGAGGAGAACATGAAGAAGAAACATGAAGATTTGATGGAGAGGAGAACATGAAGAAGAAACATGAAGATATGATGGAGAGGAGAACATGAAGAAGAAATATGAAGATTTGATGGAGATGGAACATGAAGATCACATCAAGATAAACATCTTACACGACACCAAGGCTGGCACATATTCAACTGAAGCCCAATATCAAGTGCGCTACATATTTGGGTAGTTCTCCCTCCACACCTAGCATATTCCAAGGGGGACACTACTTTCAAGGTAAGGACAAAGGTATTCCTTTCAATCTTATCTTTTCCTTTTGGTTCTTTATTGCTCGTCCATTTCGGATCATCATAAGTAGTGGTCGTCATCCATAACCAAAAAGGGGGAGATTGTAAGGTTCATGACCATTGAGGTCACCCCAAGGTATGGTGTTTTGGTGATGAATGACAAACATGAAATGAGACTAATGTCTACACGAGTGTTGTCCGTGTAGGAAACCTTTTCTATCTTATGATGATTGTCGATGGCATCCTTGGCAATGGATGACAATGACCACAAGCACGTTGGCTTGTGAACTTGATGGAGTCCAAGGGTTGATGGAGATGGATCAAAGCAGAGAACAAGCTAGGTGCAAGTGTTTGGAACACTTGAGTAGTTGTTAGGGCTTTGAGTCTATAGGAAAAACCGGACTATCAAGGGGTCTAGGTCATTCTCTTAGGTCATGTCTAGTCGGTGATGTGCAAGGTTGCTCGGTGAAATCAAGTGCACTGGGTGACAGTGGAGAAGCCAAGAAGTTGTTCGGAGAAGCCGGGAAACAAAGTCAAGCGAGGACGATAAGTTTCAGCTTCTGGACATAGAAACCGGACAGAGGGGTCAGTGGAGACCGGACTGTACGGTCACTATGTGAAGTTGTCCAGTACTTAGCGTGAGGAGCAGGAAGTCTGTTAGCAGGAGACTCTGTACAGACCGGACGGTCCGGTCTACTGACTGGACGGTTCGGTTAGTAGGAGTGCAAGAACGACAGAGAGGGTGCATTTTGCGGAGGCTCCTGGAATGGAGAGAGAAAGTGGACCGGACGGTCTGGTCCAGTGACTGGACAGTCCGGTCAGTTTAGAGGAATTGACTGGATAGAGAATCCAACAGTTCTAGGAACTGTTACCAAAGTGACCGGACGATCTGGTCAGGCAGTGACCGGACAGTCCGGTCTGGATGTCCAGAAAGGCAATTTCGTGGAGCAACGACTAGTTTGAGGTTGGGAGCCTATATAACTTCGTTGCTAGGGTCTTGGAGACCTCTCTTGGCCAGTGGAATACCTGAGAGCATAGGATGTCTTTCCTTTCATAGGATTATATTGTTAGTGTGATCACTACTAGATTTGAGTAGGAGTTGCTTTGAGTGCTATCGGTGTTTAGTATTTGGTAAAATTGGTTCATAGTGGTAGTTCTTGATTCATCCCCCCCCCCCTCTCGATCACTACGATCCTTTCAATTCTCTTAGGTCATGTCTAGTCGGTGATGTGCAAGGTTGCTCAGTAAAATCATAGACACTAGGTGAAAGTGGAAAAGCCAATGAGCTGTTCGGAGAAGCCGAGAAACGAAGTCAAGTAAGGACGACAAGTTTTAGCTTCTGGACATAGAGACCAGACAGAGGGGTCAGTGGTGACCGGACTGTACGGTCACTATGTGGAGTTGTCTGGGACTTACAACAAGGAGCGAGGAATCTGACTATGCAGGAGCTATAGAGACCGGACGGTACAGTCAGGTGACTGGACCGTACAATCAGTTCAGCTGAGAAACAGTGCAGAGAGGAAGCCAATGTTCTGGAGTCTGACGATGATGTCTGATGTGTCGGATATGTCCGATAGTTGTACAGACTAGACAGTCCGGTCTACTGACCGGACAGTCCAGTCAGTATGAGGAATTTGCTTGGACACAGTTGAGCCAACGACTAGGAGAGCCGTTACTAGAGTGACCGGATGGTCCGGTCTTGGGGAGACCGTGCTGTATGGCCAGTACATCTAGAAAGGTGAATTCATGGAGCAACGACTAGTTTGAGGTTGGGAGCCAATATAACTTTGTTGCTGGGGTCTTTGGGACCTCTCTTGGCTAGTGGAATACCTGAGAGCATTTAGTAAGGTCCAAGAGGAAAAGAGGAGAGCACTAAGAGGAGATATTGCATATCTTGAGAGTGCTAGTGGAGCGTAACTTGAGCATCTTGCACATCTAAGGCTAGGGTGTCATTGAGGGTGTGATCTAGATTGTTACTCTTGGTCTATGGTGAGACCTAGACCGGTTAGGTATCGGTGATTGAGCCTATCATGATCAGTTATGAAAGCCGTCACACGTTTGTACACGGTTTGAGCCTGTCGATGAAAGGGGCATCGCTAGTGATCACCCGTGTCGGCTCGGGGAGTCCGGCAAGTTCTCGAGGGAGGCGAGCTTGTGCTTTGTGCAGCACTGACGCACACCATGTTTTCACTCTAGGAGTGGTCCAACGAGGATTAGGTGAAGGCACCATCCTTCCGAGACCTCGGGTAAAAATCATGAGCATTCCTTGACCCTCTCTTTACTATTCCGCAATTGTGTGCTCTAGTGACTAGGATGAATTGTGGCTTGCATAAGCTAGTGTGATTGGCTTCCGCACTTTATCTTATCATGAACACTAGCATGTCTAGGGTCTTGGCCTACTAGAATTGTTTAGGTTGCTTCTCTTGTTAGTCTCAAGTAGTGGAAATTGAAGTAATTGGATTTGTGAGCGGCTTACCGATTCACCCCCCTCCTCTCGGTACACCTTCGGTCCTTACAAAGGTGATAGAGTTTGTCAAAGACATCTTCACTCGGTTTGGGGTTCCTCATGACATCATTACCGACAATGGTACTGAGTTCACATCTAGGGACTTCCGTGACTTTGTCAATGAGATGGGAATAAAAATCCACTTTGCATCAATGGCTCATCCTGAAAGTAATGGGCAGGTTGAACGGGCCAATGGTATGATTCTTCAAGGATTAAAGCCCCAAATATTTGACAAGCTTAAGCCTTACGCTGGTCGGTGGGTCAAAGAATTGCATTTAGTTCTCTGGGGGCTGTGTACTAATACCAGTCGGGCTACCGGTCAGTCGCCTTTCTCGTTGATCTACGGCTCCGAAGCTTTGCTGCCGACCAAGGTTAGCCTCGTTTCAGCACGAGTCTAAGGATATGATGAGAAGCTTTCCGAGGAAAATCGAGAGATTGATTTGATTGCAGCAGAGGAGTTGCGTGATCACGCTCTGTTTCAGTCATCACTATAACAACAAGGCCTGCAGTGTTATTATGATAAGAACATACGCAGTCGCTAGTTTCAAATTGGAGATTTGGTGTTGTGCCGAGTGCAATCAACATTGAATAAACATAAGCTTTCTCCAAAGTGGGAGGGACCTTATGTTGTGAAAGAAGTTACTCGGCCGGGGGCTTATCGGCTGATGTATGAAGATGGCGATGATATACCAAACTCATGGAATATAAATCAGCTACATCATTTTTATACTTAGTTTATACTTTGTATTTTCATAAATTATTAATGAATGAAACTTCAGTCTTTTTGATGGAAGATTCCTTGATGATTTTCATTCTAATTTGCCTCGATTCCTTAATTTATCTTATTAAACAATCGAGCCAAGGGGCTAGTAATAATGTCCCACTACTCCTTAACCTTGATAAATATGGTTTTATATATTTTCTGACTGATTTCTCATCTTTTGACATGGTCCTCAAATTTTTTGGTCTAACGTCTAAATATCATGGTTATATGCTCCATACTGCACATCAGACTGCCACTACACTAAACCCAGAGCCAAAGTGCGAGAGGTCATGTGTCGACTGGTCGATTCTTCTTGTTACACGGTTACAAGTTACAACCTAATATGTTAAGGCAGACCAATGCAATTTCTGTCTTTAAATGACAAAAACATACTTATGATCTATTTATCAATTATCTAACATACTGAGCATAAGGTTGATTTACATAAAGGTAATAATGTTTAATTACATAGATACTACTAATTTTTTCAATATTGTAGATTTTACAGCTCCTTAGAAGGAGAAGAGGCATCACCTTGTAGTTCAGCTTTTGGAGTTGCTGGAGGAGAAGGTGCAGTCGGATCCACTTCTACATTGTCGACCAAGGCTCGGGAGGTCTCTAGCATGGAATCCATAAGCAGCTGGCATTGGTCTTCGGTCGAGTCTAGGTTGAAGCCCTCCTTGATTTTGTCCAATGGCAGTGTAGGAGACCAAGATTGGCAAATAACCAGAACCTGACTCCTAGCCTCGGTCGCCACTCTTCGAGTGTTATCTGCAATGGCTTCCGACGCGTGCTCCAGCAAATACTCCAAGAAGTGGCTGCTCTGCTCTACTTGGTTAGCATGAATATAATTCAATGCCTTCCGAGTGTCGTACGACAGAGCTGTAAGAGATATTTTTTGGTTATTAAGATCAAAAATTGATTCAAAGAATAATCAAGATATGATGGAGGGCTTACTGGTGAGATTACATTTGAAGGTTTTTGAGGTGCATTTAGCCTTCCTCTATCTTCACGTCAACCTCCTCTCCAGCTCCTTCTGCAGTCGAGTGATCTCGATCTTTTGCTCCCCGACTGACTTGGAGAGGTCATCCTTCTCGGCATTCAGAGCATCTAAGAATCTCTGCTAGTTGGAAGTTAATTTCTCTAGGTCGGCAATCTTCTGATCACGAGCTAAAGACATACATTGAATCTTTAGTGTTAGAGTGGTTAGAAAAATTTAAAAACACTTGGTATGCGACCTTACTAGCAAATTTAGCACGGCTCTGCTCCAAGGTTTTGGTCATCTCCCTGTGGTCGGTCTTCAGCTTATCAATCTGTTTTTTGGCTTGGGAGAGCTGTTGACCGGTAACTAGCATAACACCAGCAGCAAGTTAATATCTTAAGTAGAGAATTGAATACAAGTAAGTCTAGGACATACCAAAGGTTTTGGCTTCAAGGTATTCAACCCTAGCTTGTTTCCTCTCCACAGAAGCATACATTTTTCTAAATATAGAGAAGATGGTTAAGCTAAAGATCGAGGCTGAAGCAAAGGAAAAGTAAGGTATTGATGTACCTTGTTGGCCTCTCGGTGTTGGTACATTATTTCCACATCATTCACATTCGACCGACCAAGTGTATCCATAGTCAGTGCTGCCTTTCCTTTATCAAGAGGAGAAGGAGCGCTGACCGGAGAAGGATTGACAATTTGTGGTGCTGGCTCTAATGTGGATACGGGAGCTGCTTCTTTAGAAGGCCTCCTTTACTCGGCCGGAGTGCTTGATGGCTTGCTGACCGGTCAAGTATGTCGGTCGGGTGAGGAGCTAGGTTTGACCGAGTGTCCTCGGACTCTTGGGTGCTCTATGCATCGCTCGACCGACCGCTGTGAACATCAGAAAACATGGTGATGAAAAGTAGGCTACGGTTATTAACCATGTAAGTCAAGAATTAAGAGATCAAGAGGGTTAACCTGGAAGCTTTCTTGATCTTGATTCGGCAAACTCTCTTCTTTGAAGAAGTGGACTGTGAATCAGTCTCCTTCCTCTTTTGGGAAGACTGGCCGGCTTCATCAGTCTCCTTTGTCGCACCTGCGTCACCTGGTGTCTTGCTCGGGGGCTCCAACTGGCTTGATGGGCGATCGGAGTGAGCAGGAGTCGGCAGACCAGCGCCAGGCAAAAGCTCTTCCTTGTCATCACTCTGATCCCCCACATATTGTCTACGGCGGTGAGCCACCTGCTTCATTCGTCCACTAGGAGAGGGGAGATTGGTAGGAGAGGCGGTGGTGAGGCTATCAGTTGTCACACCCGGTTTTAAGGAGAAAACTACAGTAGGGTTTGAGTTTACGAGCAACATACCAATAACATCGTCTGGAGATTCCTGAGCATCTTCAAGAGCAACCTGGTTGACTCGACCTCTAGCATAGTTCTGCCTGGCTGCTGTCGGAGCAGAGTTTCCATTGCGGTTGGGTGTTGGGGGAACATCTTTGGTTGGAGGCTGGCGCGTCTGCGGATTGGAACATTGGTTAGCAAAGTGACCCTTTCTCCACACCTGTAGCAGTTCCTATTGGTTGTTAAGGTCTAATTACCATTGGTCCTCTGCTGAGTTTGAGCTGACAGGGGAGGCGTCTGAGAGTTAGGATGTTGAAACTGATGTTGAGGGGTAACAAAACCCTGACCTACAGGTTGAGTTCTGTGTTGTCCACTCTGTTGTCCGGAATAGAATACAGATCTACCAGAAGATGATCCAAGGCGAGGCCTAGTGTTGCTGCCTCCTTGCTGACCTTGATGCTCTAGCTTGCGCTTGCCATCCATCCTCGACCTTCTGTTCTCCAGGACTAGAGCTTTATCCACCATCTCTTGAAAGTTCGCATAGTTACGAGCCTCAAGTGCATAGGCGAGACCATCATTCAACCCATCAAGAAAACACTCACACTTCTTGTCATCCGTGTCCACTTCTCCTGGGGCATACCAAGACAACTCGGTGAAACAAGCAACATACTCACTTACGGTCATGGATCCCTGCTTCAGATCCTAGAACTCCTTCTTCGTCAGCCTTATTACCCCCTGAGGCACATGCTGAGACCTAAAGCTGTTCTAGAACTCATGCCAGTTAATACTACCAGGCTCCTCACGGGCTGCAACATAAGCATCCCACCAATCAGCAGCGGGTCCAACAAGCTGATGTGCGGCAAACAACACCTTCTCCCTATTGTTGCATTGAGTGACTTGCAGCTTCTTGTCAATAGTCTTTAGCCAGTCATCTGCATCCATGGGCTCCACAGAGTGAGAGAAAGTTGGGGGCTTGGTCCGTTGGAAATCTCCAAGCTTGTCTCTAGGCTGGGGAGCAGCTCCTGTGACATTGTTGGGTTGTGGCTACACCAGGGTCTAGTGCATGTTCTGGAGAAGTTGTGTTTGCATGGCCATGAGTTGTTCCATGGACATCTGTGGGGGTGGCTGCTCCTGTTCCTCATGGTTGTTGTTCATGCTGCGGTTCCCACCTCTCACCATCTGATGTAGGTCGAGATACAGTAAGCAAAAATGGGTAGAAGATATAGGTAAAGTGCAAGGATATGATAAGGTCAAGTAGGAAAAGAGGTGTGAAATAAAAAAATAGATAAAGAGATACCCCAATTAACTAATCTCTAATAAAGTAGGAGTAAAAGTATAGTATAAGGATGTGGTTGCAAGACAAGCCTTGCATCACATCGGCACTCATTAAAAAAGATTCAAATCACACTCATCACACCAATCAAACTAGCAAACCAACCAAAGGATGTGCAAAACACTAAAATTCTCTCTCGCTATGCTATTACATTTATTTGACTCGATATAACTACTCGATGCCTATGAAGCCACTCGGGGATAAACTTCCTAATCCTCGTCCTGGTTGGGGATGATGTAAGCTGGTGGGGCATGACTAGCCATTCTGCGAGGTGGTGAGGAAGGAGTCGCATCCTTTAGCTCTTCCTCTGAAGGTAGGTCCACATCATCCGACAAACATCGCTTGAGCTGGCGAACTATCTTCATTGCCTCCTCATATTTCTCCTGCCATAACCCTAGTTCCTCCATGGTTGAATCCAACTCCTTGGAAATCACCGTGATAAGAGTGACTTGCTTCTTAAACTTCGCGTGTCCTTGTCCAGGTACAGGCTCTGCGTGAATGTAGGTGGATCCACTTGCGTGCTAAGGGAAATAAGCATACTCTATATTTTTAAAATACTGGCGATAACGGGAGCGAATGAACATGCAAGCTTGATGAGCGGCATCACGAATCCCGGCGGAGAAAGTCTTCCGTGGAGCAATGGCCTCATGAATCCTTTCCACCTCAAAAGTTCCTCTGAGCGGCCTTGGAGCAAAAATGTGAACTTGAACCTTCCAAATAGGCTGAGAACCTTCATAGGTCACTTGGGTACCACAATACTCTGGTGGCTTCTCGTAACATAACCATTGTAGCATCTCCCAAAGCATGTGAGGTAACCTTCCAGCATTATTTCCCGCATCCTTGAAGAGTCGAGTGTCACGATAAGGTGGTGGACTCGATGGTGGCACCATCTCTTGTTCAGCCTCTTCTATCCCAAACTTTTCATCAGATCCGAGTGGGACAAGCGCTGGTGAAGGCCAAACACGTGGGTACTGATCACACCTATGGCAAGTCTTCTTGGTACGGGCCATCTAAACAATTTTGATTAGGAGAGATGAATTAGTAAAAGGGTAATAGAAGTGAATAAACAAGACTATAATTGTAAGCCAAAGAGTTTTGAAAATAGTTTGTAGTTTGCAAAATAGATCTTAGAACACGACCACTCTATCTAGGCTTGCATCCTATGGTCGACACGGCTCTGATACCACTTCTGTCACACCCGGTTTAAGGACAAAACCAAGTGCTTAGCATATGTGTGGCCAGAAACAAGTTTCACACATATCAACAGTAAAGTGAATAACAGTATAACCAATGTCATTAATAAAGCGTACCATTATTACATAAATAATTGTCTTTAGAGACTAGAAGCGACTCTCTTGAGAAATAACAGCGGAAGACACCATAACACCATAGGCAATCGACCGGGGGCACGCACGCCTATTAGTAGTCTTCATCAATGTAGTTCATCTCTCCATCTTCTGAGCAGCAGTTTATAGTACAACAACAAAGGGAAATAGCAAGGGTGAGCACATGCCGTACTCAGCAAGTGGGGGAAAATATGACATGCAAGCTTAATAGAAGAAAGGCTAACACAATGGTTCATTTGCATAAATGAGCACCTACACCTAGTAGAAAAGGCATCCTATTTACTAGGTGAAAAGTTCCCACCAGTTATCTCATCTATCCAACACTATAGGTTAAACCACCTATAACCAACCATGGGTTAAACCGCCCATAGGAAACCACACTACAGGTTACACCGCCTGTAGCAAACCATGGATTAAACCACCCATATGAAACCACACTATAGGTTACACCGCTTGTAGCAAACCAAGGGTTACACCGCCCAAACCAAACTTGGCTACCCACCAAGTCCACCCATAAACCACCTTCCTAAATGTGTGAGGATCCAGGCCGCTCATGACCGTGAGCACGACTCTTATAACAGTTTTACACTCTGCAGAGGTTGCACAACTTTACCCACAGATTGGTGATTTCATCACTATGTAGTGACTAGAGAGTCTCCATGTTGCCCAAATCACAATACCGTAGGTGTGAGGCCAAGAGATCACCACAAGGTCTTTTAGAGCGCTTCCCAGCTTGCAAACAATCCACGCAAAGGTTTCACCGTTGTGGAATTAAACCGTTCCTACAGAAGCCTCCTCTGGCGCCGTGGCTTGGAGTAAACCGTCCATCGCCTGAGTCCGAGAGTAAACTGTCCCGTCCTCCTTCCTCGACTACTCACAGAACTAGGAAGACATCTCGATACTAAACCAAGCCTACCCATATTAGCCTGTGCTTTGTGCTATTTTCCTGGGTGGCCGCTCCACAAACTACTCTTTTGATCCCAAGCAGGTACCACCACAATCACACAGTACAATACCGAGTACACGTGCATACCGGCACCATCCTTGCCATCCTCCTGCTTGGATCACCTAGGTTCCATGTTGCTACAAAGGATTACCCATCCCCTCATGATCATTATGTTAAAGTAAATCATTAGTCAAGATTAACAATAGACACTTCCATTCCTGACATAGCAAACTAAGCATGACGTACCCTCACCAATAAGCTACACCAGAACCCAGGCAACAAGGAATAATGTGGAACAAGATATGACACATGGGATTCAATATTAATAAGCATCCATAGAGATAGAGGGAATATAAAACATAGGTTCAAAATGCATCAGGGCACTTGCCTGGTTCCCTTTGCTGCTGCTCAAAATATTCAAGATGGAGGTCTCGGAAGTTCTCTCATAACGGCTCGTCTACTCAACGTCACACCGAAAACACAAGCATACAAAAAAACTAAGAAACAACACACCACACAGTAATAAACTACAATGAAAGCTATACTATGAAAAAGTATGTGTTGCTACGATCACGAGAGTGCAAGAATCGCCTCAATCAGAGTTACGAGTAAAAAGTTACGAAGGTTTAAAGTTCTAGGGTTAAAATAATAAATTAGTAAAATATTATAAAATAGTATGAATAATTAATACTAAATACTACGATCGCTCTGGTGAAAGAATTTCTCATTTCTGAGCTATGGTTGAAAAGTTATGGCTATTTGAAGTTTCGGGGTTAAACGTAAAAACAGGCAAGTTAAAGGATCTAAAAGTAATTTTGGAAGAATTTCGGGGTTAAACTACTCTTTTGATCCCAAGCAGGTACCACCACAATCACACAGTACAATACCGAGTACACGTGCATACCGGCACCATCCTTGCCATCCTCCTGCTTGGATCACCTAGGTTCCATGTTGCTACAAAGGATTACCCATCCCCTCATGATCATTATGTTAAAGTAAATCATTAGTCAAGATTAACAATAGACAGGGGAGGCGTCTGAGAGTTAGGATGTTGAAACTGATGTTGAGGGGTAACAAAACCCTGACCTATAGGTTGAGTTCTGTGTTGTCCACTCTGTTGTCCGGAATAGAATACAGATCTACCAGAAGATGATCCAAGGCGAGGCCTAGTGTTGCTGCCTCCTTGCTGACCTTGATGCTCTAGCTTGCGCTTGCCATCCATCCTCGACCTTCTGTTCTCCAGGACTAGAGCTTTATCCACCATCTCTTGAAAGTTCGCATAGTTACGAGCCTCAAGTGCATAGGCGAGACCATCATTCAACCCATCAAGAAAACACTCACACTTCTTGTCATCCGTGTCCACTTCTCCTGGGGCATACCAAGACAACTGGGTGAAACAAGCAACATACTCACTTACGGTCATGGATCCCTGCTTCAGATCCTGGAACTCCTTCTTCAGCCTTATTACCCCCTGAGGCACATGGTGAGACCTAAAGCTGTTCTAGAACTCATGCCAGTTAATACTACCAGGCTCCTCATGGGCTGCAACATAAGCATCCCACCAATCAGTAGCGGGTCCAACAAGCTGATATGCGGCAAACAACACCTTCTCCCTGTTGTTGCATTGAGTGACTTGCAGCTTCTTGTCAATAGTCTTTAGCCAGTCATCTGCATCCATGGGCTCCACAGAGTGAGAGAAAGTTGGGGGCTTGGTCCATTGGAAATCTCTAAGATTGTCTCTAGGCTGGGGAGCAGCTCCTGTGACATTGTTGGGCTGTGGCTACACCAGGGTCTGGTGCATGTTCTGGAGAAGTGGTGTTTGCATGGCCATGAGTTGTTCCATGGAGATCTACGGGGGTGGCTGCTCCTGTTCCTCATGGTTGTTGTTCATGCTGCGGTTCCCACCTCTCACCATCTGATGTAGGTCAGGATATGGTAAGCAAAAATAGGTAGAAGATATAGGTAAAGTGCAAGGATATGATAAGGTCAAGTAGGAAAAGAGGTGTGAAATAAAAAAATAGATAAAGAGATACCCTAATTAACTAATCTCTAATAAAGTAGGAGTAAAAGTATTGTATAAGGATATGGTTGCAAGACAGGCCTTGCATCACATCGGCACTCATTACAAAAGATTCAAATCACACTCATCACACCAATCAAACTAGCAAACCAACCAAAGGACGTGCAAAACACTAAAATTCTCTCTCGCTATGCTATTACATTTATTCGACTCGATATAACTACTCGATGCCTATGAAGCCACTCGGGGATTGTCGAGAGATATTCTCTATATTAGATCTAGGTATGCGTATGAGTATGAAAGATCAATGGACACACAAGATGCAAGGTTTAGACAAGTTCGGGCCTCCCGGAGGATAACAATCCTACGTCCTATGTTCTGTAGTGTATTATTCGGGATGATTTCTCTGAAAGAGCCCCTGCCCCTCCTTATATATCCGGGGGGCAGAGTTACATGGTAAGTGTCTTAGTTGGTTACAACGTGATCTCCGACTAGGACTCTATCTCTAACTTTCTATCTCTAGTATTGACTTGTCGTGTACTCCAAGTAACAATCCGAGTAGTTATCTTCATGGGTCTTTATCTTTATTGGACCCTGGCCCACTCGGCAATATATCCGAGTGGCAAGGTATCCCTGGTATATACATACCACAGTAGCCCCCAAGCACTTCCCGTATTGAATTGTCATCTTGGTTTGCCTCGACATCTTATGAAATTGGGAAGTGCTTTTTCTATTAATTCTTATTCATAAATCCCTAAAAAAGATATAGCCTATGCATGTAGCCCCCAACTCAGAAGATTGTTAAGGCTACACCAAAGCAACTTTTGAGTTATCAAAAAATATCCAATTAACCTTGTCCCTCCACAGAAAAGGGCATAATGAGGTCTGAATCTTCCAATTTTGTCTTAACAAACTCCATATTTGGCACAATTCTCTTACTCGCCGAGTGATACATCACCAAATTAATATTTACATCCCTAATGCTGAAGTGCCCTTAATCCGAATGATTAACGACAAATTTGAATTGTCATAGCCCCCAAGATTGGTGATGTATCAATAGTAATAATATAACACGGAAACGCAGCCCCCAAGATTGGTGCCGAGATAATCCGAGTGATTTACCTAGCGATTTTGGAAGGTACCATTACCAAGGCTGAAGCTACAATAATCCGAGTGATTTATCACAAAATCTCGGAAGGTACAATTTCTAAGGCTGAAACTACTTTATCACGAAATCTTGGAAGGTACAATTTCCAAGGCTGAAACTGCAGTAATCCGAGTGATTTATCATGAAATCTCGAAAGGTTCAATTTCCAAGGTTGAAACCGCAACAATCCGATTAATAAAACTGGACTTAACAGATTACGAGAAGCCTCGACCCAATAGGTCATCTAGCCCTTATAAAAAGGGCCTCCAAACAGCCGCACCCCTTCGTCTTCATTTCGCCGCTGCCGCCTTCTTGCGCACACAAACCCTAGATCTCAGGATTCCATTTCCACCCCAAAGCGCCACACAACTGCTTCCTACCACACTCAAACAAGAGCGATGGCCCCGAAGCGCACCCGCCTAAGCTATAAGGTACAATCCCAGAAGCAATCTTCCCCTGAGAAGGGCGAGGAAGAAGAGCCAATTTTTGACATCCCCGCCGCCATCAAGGAGTTTCCCGTGTCAGCCACGGATTCAGAGAAAATCAACAGACTGGTGATTGATGGCATGTTGCAGGATCATCAGACCGGAGGATGGATCGAGGCCATAGGTCAGAAATTTCCCCAACCTCCCGTGGACCAAATCACGGTTTTCTCCTCCTTTTTCTATCATGGATTTGGGATCCCTTGTTGCGACTTCTTTCACGGTTTTCTGTTCTTCTATGGCATCAATCTTGTCAATCTGAATCCAAATTCCATTTTACATATTGCTATCTTCATCCACCTGTGTGAGGTGTTCTTGCGGATTCATCCTCATTTTGATACCTTCAAAGAACTGTTTGTCTTGAAATCAAACAACAATAATGTTATAGGAGGGGCCGGATTCCAACTAAGGAATAAATCCAAATATGTTGATGTACCATATCCATCAACGAACAAAGGTTGGCACGCGGACTGGTTTTACCATGGAAACCATGCTCCACCTTTGTCAGAGACTACGGCCGAAGCCCCCAAGCCACGTCCCAAGTGGTCAGCAAAGGGCCATCCAAACAAGAAGTCTCAAGTTGATGCCATATTAGAGCACATTGCCTATCTTAAGTCCCAAGGTTATACTGGCGTACATGTTGCCGCAAGCTTCATATATCACCGCTTGCACCCTATTAAGAAACGTCATGTTCCTGGATGGAAGTTCGAACTAGGTTCAGACCCCACTATGGAAGTGCCAGAAACATTGTCAGAAAGGGAATTAACATTACAGCTGGAAAACATATTTTCTTCACTCCTTCGTTGGACTCCAGGTAGTGCGAAATGTGGACATCATTCCAAGACTGGCAGGAGTTCAGTAAGTTATCCACTTCTGTACTTAAAAAGTCAACACTCCATTCATTATGTTCAGCAATGAATAATATGTAACATATATTACAGAATCTTGATGTATACGTGTCCAACCCCTAATTGCCACCGATGCCACAAAAGAAATCTCCCACTCAACCATCAGCTCCCAAGCGTCGCAAGACACATATTGAAGATTCTGATGAAGAAGAATCGCTGGCTGAAAGAATAGCTAGACTTCAAGAAGAGGCAAAGAAGAAAACTACAGAGAAAACCTCCACCACTCGGTGGGCCATGGATGATAAAGGACAAAATTGTCCGAGTGAAGCTAGGAAGCCAGGCACCCATGAGACGATGCCAGACATGACAAGCGCACCAAGGCCAACCAGCCCCCGACCAAGAGTGTCAGGCATTAAATTCAAACGCCGCTCAAGGTAAACAAATCAATATAACGTAAAGCTTAACTATCCATTTGAATTAAATATGTATTTTTTGCCTAATTGGCAGTTTGTCCGGGTGATTGTCCTTTGAAGAAGTTCCAACATAAAGTGCAGTTCCTGAAAAGGACCAGGAGACACCACAGGCTGGGTCATCCAAAGATGATGTTCCAGACCACTCGGCAAAGAGACTGAGTGATTTAAAGAGTGCACCCGAATCCACTCAGCCAGAAGACAACCAAGCTAAATCACCCAATATCCCAGACCTAAATAAATCTGAGATGGCAACGGGTGCCGATACTCCTGCCGCCACCGGGCCTGAAGAGCCATCACTGGTTTTTGAATCTATGCCAGAGCCAACATACGAATATCCAATCGGCCCGGAGGATAATGTCTCGCCGACTCCTATTCACCGAGTGGTAAGAGAAGGTGCCTCAGACCAGCCAACACCGACTAGATCAATATATCATATTGGCCAATTTTCTATCACCAGATTTGATGAGTCGGCAGAGCAAGCGGAATTGAAAAATTTTGAAGAGCAAATTGAAAAAGCCTATCATTCCTTCCAGGTATTCCGTCCTTTTTGTCAATAATAATCACCGTTCCTGGTTATGAAGTTTCAAACATATAATTTGCCATCATTGCAGGCTCTGAAAACTCATATGACCAACAAGAATAAGCTTTTGCAACTTGTCGAAAGGCATTGTGCTGAAGCCGTCGATTTAGAAGATCAACTTGCCAAAGAGAGACTGGAAGTAGGGCGCTTATCAGTAGCGCTACAAAGCCCGTTCATCTCAAGTTGATGAACTTCAATTCGAGGTACAAGGTATGAGACCAATATAGCTTATACCTCACACGTTATCTATGTGACATGAACATTTAACCTCGTCCATACAGAGGCATCGCGGTCACTGGAATTGAGACAAAAACAAGATGCCCATGCGACTGTTCAAATTGCAAGTCTTGAAGGCCGTATAAGAGAACTAGAGTCATCTGCCCAAGCTCTTGAAACTTTGAAGTCCGAGAATAAAGGATTAAAGAAGCAAATCCAGGACTCGGCAGAGATCAAGAGGAATTTTGAAAAGCTAAAAGACGACCTCAAAACAATGCAAGAAAAAAAAATTCATGGAAGAAAAGAGCTGAAGGTAAAAATGAATATACCTATATGTACAAGAATATATTTATGCACTAAAATGTTTGTTACTGACAGGCGCTAAAGAAATAATAAAAAGCCAGAAAGGAAGAAACATAAAGCTGGAAACCAAAGTTATCAAAGCTGAGAAGATCTTCAAAAAGGCTATGGATGAGCTAAACCAATTCCAAAAAGCCTTCAAAGAAATTGAAAAGCAAAAAGAAGAATATAAGGAAAAAGTCGCCACCCTTAAGGCTGAGAAAGTAGAAGCCGAGAAACGCCTAAGAGGTAAGTGTTTATTCAACTAATACCTTGATATTGAATTTCATTGTGCTAGACATATATGATTATTGTGCTCCTGTAGAATCAAAGAGGTCCTATGAGCTATTGCAGAAGAAATTTATAGAGGGTGATGAAAACCTTCGATGGTCTCTTCCAGCTCTTCAGAAGGATGCAGAGGTGGTTGCCCAATACATATATCCTGAAGAAAAACCACCTCGATGTCGAGACCTGATGACGAGGCTACAGGGGGCACCTGGCCGACTGAAAGAACATGCTCAACATGTTGCAGAGCTAGCCGGCGCACAGGTCCTGGCAATTGCAAAGTCCCACATCCCCAACATAGAGTTAGATGTGTTAGCCGAGGGCTTCCATGAAGATTTCTCTGATGAACAATGTGATGCTCTCGTGGCTGAGGCGCAAAAAACAGCTCACATATTAGCCGACCAGATAGAGCTAGATCCCTTACCTAAATTGTAAAGAATTGTAAAGCTTAAAATACTGTGTTACAGCTCTGATACTATAATATAACCAATGTTCGATAGACCGCTAAGATCTAGATTTATTACCAGTATTGTAATGAATTCTTGGTTCGCGCTGCTTCGTATATGTATTGTATGAACTCGTGTTAAACACTCACAACCAATACGCAACTCATGTCAGCCCTCTAAACAATGCCCCCAATAACCGATATGGACCATGGAGACTAAGAACTCACTCAGTCAAGCATATGCGAATTAGGAGAATTGCCTTGGTCCCTAACAGACGGCAAGAACCCTGGGGACTAAGTAACCCGTTTGGTCAACATGCGCGAGTTAGGGTCATACCAAGTATCAGAATTTGAGTCATGATGTAAACAATAACAACAATTATTCACAGAAATCATAAATTGCGAAATCAAATGTCATGACTACTGTGTATATATATTTAATAATAGAAATACAATAAATTATAATTACTAAGTATAAAAATGACGTAGCTGTGAAACATTCCAGGAACTTTGAAGGTCCGATCCGTTCTCATTCATCAATTGATAGGCGTCTGGCCGAGTGATTTCCTTTATAATAAAAGGTCCGTCCCATGGAGGTGATAGCTTGTGCTTGCCGACCTTAGACTGAACTTGCTTCAAAACAAGGTCGCCGATAGAAAAACCCCGTGTTCGAACGTTTTTATCGTGATAATATCGCAAACTTTGCTGGTACTTTGCCAACCGAATTACGGTGGCATCTCGCTGTTCCTCCAACAATAACAAGTCGTCACACCTATAGTCGTTGGAGGTTTTTTCATCATACGTTGCCACACGGGGGGAGGCAAAAAGAATCTCGGTGGGTAACATGGTTTCTGAGCCATAAAACCAGAGAAAAAGGGGAGCGCCCGGTGGCACGAGTTACGTTGGTTCTAAGCCCCCACAACACAGATGGTAATTCTTGAACCATCATAGAGCGTACTTTTCCAATCGATCAAATATACGAGGCTTAATTCCAGAAAGCAGGAGGCCGTTTGCCCTCTCAACCTGACCATTGCTCTGTGGATGAGCGGTCGAGGCATAACCAATCTTAAAACCGACTCGGCCCGCAAACTCTTTAAACTCCTCTGCTGTGAATTGAGTACAGTTGTCAGTGATTATCTTGTGTGGGGCACCGAACCAAGTGACTATTTCAGTCATAAACTCGATGGCCTTCTTTGCCAAAATCTTACCGATTGGCTTTGCTTCGATCCATTTAGAAAACTTGTCCACTGCTATGAAAAGGTGAGTAAAACCCCCTTGAGCTTTCATGAAAGGTCCGATAATGTCTAAACCCCATACTAAAAACGGCCAAGTTATTGGTATATTTTGAAGCTCTGTAGCAGGTACGTGCATCTGACGGGCGAAGAACTGATAACCTTCACACTTTCGGACAATTTCCTTGGCATCAGCGCCGGTGGTCGGCCAATAAAACCCTTGCCTCATTGCTTTGGACGCAATTGTGGATGGGCCTGCGTGATTCCCACAAATGCCAGCGTGGATGTTTCCTAATATAGCTATGCCTTCATCTTGAGACAAGCATTTCATCAGTACTCCATGTGGGCTTTGCTTGTACAGGTGATGGTCAACTATATCATATGAACGCGACTTGCGAATAATCCGGAGGGCTTCGTCTTTGTTGGTGGTAGTGTATCACAATCTAGATAAAAAATGAAGGGAGTTCACCAATCTACCTCAATGATAGCTACATGCGGTGCTACCCCCGCCTTTAGTGCCGACTGCTCCATAGTTTGCTGGGTTAGTACAGATGGCTTATGCAGATCATCAAGGAATACTCCATTGGGTATTTTAGATCTGCTAGACCCAAGTTTGGCCAGCTCATCCGCCTCTTCGTTATACTTTCATAGGATGTGTTTATACTCAATGCCACCAAACTTGTCTTCGAGCTTCCGAACTTCGGTGCAGTAGGTTGTCATACTTTCATGGGAACAACACCACTCCTTCGTTACTTGATTTATAACTAGCGCCGAGTCGCCAGAGACGCTTATCCTTTGGACGCCTAGTGAGATAGCTGTCCGAAGTCCATGTAGCAGCGCCTCATACTCTACAGCGTTGTTAGAGGCACGGAAGTGCATTCGAAGAACGTACCGCAACTTGGCTCTGTCAGGAGATACCTTTATGACTCCTGCACCGGCGCCTTCCAGTTGTAAGGAGCCATCAAATGCCATCTTCCAATAGCATAATTCTTGTGAGTCAGGAGGTAACTCAGATTCTGTCCACTCGGCGACGAAGTCCGACAAAGCTTGACCTTTGATCAAATCGCGTGACTTAAAGGTGATATCATATGATCCGAGCTTGACAACCCATTTGGCGATTTTCCCAGTGGCCTCTCTGTTGTGAAGCAATTCGCCTAGGCCGAACGACGTGTGGACCTTAATTGGATGATCCTCAAAGTAATGCTTCAACTTCCTAGATGTCATCAATAATGCATAAATTAATTTCTAAAGCTAGAAGTATCGTACCTTGGATGCTGATAAGACTTCACTGATGAAATATACTGGTCGTTGCACCTTTTGAGCCTTGCCATTTTCTGCCCATTCCACCTCTAGCACAGTACTGACAACATGTTTGGTTGCAGAAATGTACAGCTGCAAAGGTTCCTTTGGCTCTAGGGCAGTTAAGACTGGAGCACGACTAATATAAGCCTTAAAATCATCCAAAGCTTTTTGTGTGTCATCATTCCAGATGAATGATTCTTGCTTCTTGAGTAATCGAAAAAAGGGTAACCCTCGAATGCCGAGTCGCGATACAAACTGACTGAGCGAAGCCATACAACCAGTGAGCTTTTGAATGTCTTTTTGCGAGTGTGGAGGTCCCATTCATAATATGGCATTTACCTTTTCTGGATTAGCTTCAATCCCTCTGTGTGATACCAAAAAACCAAGTAATTTTCCTGATGGGACCCCAAAGACGCATTTTTCTGGATTTAACTTTATGTTATATTTACGAAGGTTGCCGAATGTTTCATCTAGGTCGGATATTAAGTCGGTGGAGAGCCGAGTCTTGACTACCACGTCATCAATGTAAGCCTCGACATTCCTTCCTATCTGGTTGTCCAAACATCACTACATAGTCCGCTGGTAGGTGGTGCCAGCGTTTTTCAGGCCAAAGGGCATTGTTGTGTAACAAAAGGCTCCGAACGGCGTGATGAATGGGGTTTTAAACTGGTCGGATTGGTTTATGGGAATCTGATTGTACCCTGAATAGGCATCTAAGAAGCACAACAGAGCGCATCCAGCCGTCAAATTGACTACTTGATCAATTCATGGGAGAGTGAACGGATCTTTTGGACAAGCTTGGTTAAGGCCGGTGTAATCCACACACATCCGCCACTCCTTATTCTTCTTCTGCACCAGAACTGGGTTAACCAACCAGTCGGGGTGGAAAACTTCTTTGATAAAACCGGCTGATAGGAGTCGACCGATTTCTTTCCTAATCGTATCTTTTCAGTCTTGCGAGAATCATCTAAGCCGTTGCCTTACTGGCATGGCGTTTTCGTGAACGTGAAGTTTGTGCTCAGCCTTTTCCCTTGGAACATCTGGCATGTCAGAAGGTTTCCATGCAAATATATCTTCATTATTTCTAAGAAAAAGGATGAGCGCGCTTTCCTATTTATCTCCTAAATTGACCCCAATATTGGTGGTCTTGGATACATCATTATCATCTAGGCTAATCTTCTTGGACTCCACAGCGTCCACCTGTACCGCAGTCTTCATCGTTTTCTTTGGATCAGGGTCAAGCATGGCCTCCTTCGCTGTTGCAATTGCTTCCTTCAGCTTGGCCAGCTCCGATGCTGCTCCTATGTTCTCGGTCAACTCACAACTGCCGTTGTCGCAGTCGTATGAGGTCCGCACATCCGAGTGGATTGATATGACACAGTTTGGTCCTGGCAGATTCATCATCATATAAGGATAATGAGGTACCGCCATGAATTTAGCGATGGCTGGCCGCCCTATAATGGCGTGATACGTAGAGTCGAGGTAGGCAACCTCGAAGGTAATTCGCTCCGTCCTGTAGTTTTCCCGAGTGCCGAAAGTCACGAGCAAAGTTATTTGTCCTAGAGGGACTGTTTGCATGCCCGTGATCACACCATGAAACGGCGACCGACTCAGCTTGAGGTCCGTCAAGGGTATGCCAAGCTCCTTGAAGGTTTTCATAAAAAGGATGTCCAGATTGCTACCACCATCTACCAGTACCCGATTTAGCCGGACTCGGTTAACAGTCGGCGTTAACACTAAGGGATATTTCCCAGGCCTAGGGATGTGATCCGGATGGTTGGACCGATCAAAAGTAATTGGAACCTCTGACCATCGTAGATATTGAGGTACCACTGGTGAGACCGAGTGGACCTCTCGGTAGAGGACCTTTTGCTGACGTTTCGAGTCGGCCGTAGACCAGCCATGGATGTAATTGACCTCGCGTTCGGGGTCTTGTAAGTCCTCCTTGTCCTCGTCTTGGTTATCCTTATCCAAATCCTTTTTGCCACCCTAGGGGATCTAGGGGCGTTCTTTGCAGACCTTCAAGGCATGATGGCAAAATTTTTTAGCTTGAAACATTCTCTAGCTTTATGAGCTCCATCATGTAGTAGGCAAGGGCCATCGAGCATCTTATCGAAGTCATCCTGAGTGACTGGTTTCCTCCTGATCGGGCGCTCGGTGTTGGCCACCGTTCGGTCGTGCTTGCACTTCCTATCACCGTCCTTGCTGTAATCGGATGGACCCGACTGGTTCCTTGGGGTCGCCTCCTTGTACTGGCGAACTTGAAATAGTGCCAAATTGCCAGCAGCATATTTGTCGGCCATAGTGAATAATTCTTTGGCTGATAGTCTATCGGCAGCATCCAACCTTCCAATCTTCTTTATTAGGTCGTCATCGCGTAGTCCTCCTTGGAAGGCGGCGACAACTTGAGCATCCGAGATGTTAGGGATCGTAATTTTCACTCGGCAGAAGCGTTGGATGTACTCTCGAAGTGGCTCCCGATCTCGCTGCTTGATCTGGCTGAGTTCCCAGTGATTCCCTGGTCTGTCGAAGGTGGCTTGAAAATTAGCCACGAACTGCCGACAAAGATCTGCCCAGGAGGTGATAGAGTTGTCGGGCAGATTAGTGAGCCAAGTTCTTGCTGCTGGGGCTAAGCACACATGCAAGTAGTTGGCCATGACAAAGCTATCACCGCCGAGAGCTCATATGGCTGTCGAATAAACGTGAAGCCAGTCGCGCGGATCCATCTTGCCGTCATACTTCTCAATGTCGACTGGCTTGAAGCCGACCGGCCAGCTGACGGTTCGAAGTTCCTGAGTGAAAGCTCGGATGCCAGCCTCCTCGTCATAATCGTCGGCGGCCGGACTACGTTCTCGTTCGCGGCCGGCTTCTCGGTAATATCTATCATTGCGGCAGCCCTCGTCACGTGGATCGCGGTAATGATCTTCTATATGTGGCTGCCGCCTACTGTCACGCTCATAGTTGACATAACCGCGTCGACACCGTTCATCTTCATACTCTTGGCGGGACGCATTGTCACACTCCCGATGTCTGTTGTCCAATCGGACCCACGCATCACGTGGTGGTATGCCGTTGCGCAGGTTGGCGCTTGAATGTCGATCATGGTACTCTGCAATGGGCCTGCGCCTAGGAACAGTAGGCGGGGTTGCCTCCCGGTTGGAGCGCTGTCGGTCTCTTCTATCCTCCCTGGGCACTGAACTAGCGGCTCTAGAGACTGATTTAGTCGGTGTTGATCGTCCCGCATGCATCCCCAGTACAGCCGCGGCCCTGATGTGCGCTTTCAATTGGTTGACATGAGGTGTCAACTCTAGGGAGACTTGGAGCAGGGGCTCTATTGTTTGCAGGAGGGTTGCCGCAGCCGTAATATTGTGTTGTGGGGTCTTGAAGACGTCTTCACCATCATGTTTTAAGGTGAGGTCTCCCATATCTAAGTTTTGCATGACTCGGGGTCTCTGCTGAGCATCCGGTCTTCGAAGCGGAGGAGTGACGACGTCTGGATCACCGTCTTCGAGATCGGTTTCATGTCCATCTACAAGCGGCACAGTACCGCATGCGGCAGCATCTGCCGATGTTTCACCATCTGCTTGCCCCTGAGCGGCAGGTGCTACCATGAATACCTCGTGAAAATCAGAGGAACAACTCTCTGAATCACTCGGCTCTTCAAACAAGTCCAGGAGTGACTCGCTTTCGAGGCTGATTGCTGCGATGAATCTTGATTCATCGAAAAATTTGGGATCTTCGTCCAACTGGTCCATGTGATGAGCTGGGAGATCAACCGTAGTGTAACCCGAATCGACCAAGGTTGCCAATCGGGGTATTGCGGACAACGTTGAGTTGCCGCCCGGAAGGGTTTCCGCCTGGAAAGCTGTTGCCAAGTTGTTGAGACCAAGCGGGAATTGGCCAGCCGGATTGCTTTGGTCGATCGAGGCAGCGTTCGAGTGGGCCGTGTCCTCACGCTTGACGAGGTTCCCGTGCTGATCGGTGACGAGGCTGACAGTGCCAAAGCAGATCTTGTCCCCCGGGCAAAACTTGATGTCGATGAAAGCCATCGATTTCGATGAAGCTACACTCAACGCTGCCCCTTCCTGGCGCGCCAACTGTCGAGAGATATTCTCGATAGTAGATCTAGGTGTGCGTATGAGTATGAAAGATCGATGGACACACAAGATGCAAGGTTTAGACAGATTCGGGCCTCCCGGAGGATAACAACCCTACGTCCTGTATTCTGTAGTGTATTATTCGGGATGATTTCTCCGAAAGAGCCCCTGCCCCTCCTTATATATCCGGGGGGCAGGGTTACATGGTAAGTGTCTTAGTCGGTTACAACGTGATCTCTGACTAGGACTCTATCTCTAACTTTCTATCTCTAGTATTGACTTGTCGTGTACTCCAAGTAACAATCCGAGTAGTTATCTTCATGGGTCTTTATCTTTATTGGACCCTGGCCCACTTGGCAATATATCCGAGTGGCGAGGTATCCTTGGTATATACATACCACAGGGATAAACTTCCTAATCCTCGTCCTGGTTGGGGATGATGTAAGCTGGTGGGGCATGACTAGCCATTCTGCGAGATAGTGAGTGTTGACACTTCTTAGCATCGCACCAGAAATATTACTATCCCTGGCAACGGTGCCATAAATGCTTGTTGGTATTTCCTACGTTCACAGATAAATCCGCAAGAGCAGGGATACTGATGTAGCACTTCACCTAGGAGTATTCTAGGTTATCGAATCACAGGGAACATGTGTGTACTATTCTTCTAAACCAATCCGTCCAAGGACAACAAGAATATGGTAGGCAGAGGGTAGAGAGGATTCCTATGGTCAAGGATCCTATAATAAGATAGGTTCGGTCTTTTACTACTTACTTCGGGCATCGACTTACCCCTACATCCACAGGCAACTCCGGCCAACAGCTCTACGACGTACCCGAACGTGGAGGATTACAAAGGCCGGATAGGGTTGTCACCACCTACCGACTACCTCTACAAACCATGGGGCACGTGGCAAACAAAGGTAGCCTCTAGCCTAGACACCACGTCTACGCTATTAATTACTACCCTAGTCTCGGTACCACGCTTATAGAAGACTAAGATACTCTAACTAAATAGAGCGATGATCCCATAAGTAATAAAAGAAAGAATTTACTTAAATAGGAAACTTAAATACCACAGAGAAATCACGAACACTTACTTGAAAAGGAAAGCATCCGCCGAGGTACAAGTGTGGGGAAGATCGCCGACAATCCCGGCGCTTGCCCGAACTCTCCCTCACTCTCTCCCTATTTTCTAAGCACTTTGGCAGTGCTAAAGCCTTTTGAAATGGAGGTCTAAACTCTCTTCTTGTGTGTTGTCTTCTTTTCTGCTGAATTCCCCCTCTATTTATAGGTGGCGGATACTTGGCGGGTACTTCAAAGTGGAGGAGAGTTGGTGGATAAAAGTTCCCCCGCCGGGCGGCGGGACACACCGGGCGGCCACGTGTGCCAGGCAGCATGCATCGCCGGGTGGCAGGCCAGGCCGGGCGGCCGTTGGATGGAGTTGGTTTCCAACCGCCTTTGCTTCGGATGGCCCAGATTTGGTCCGGATGGCGGTTCCTTGGTCGGTTTTCACCGAAATCTCCATTTTGGGGTCGATAGAAGTCATGGGCCTCATGGGCTAGCAACCCTGGGTGGCCAACCCAGGCCGGGCGGCAAGCCAGGCCGGGCGGCAAACCCTGCCAGGCGGCAAGCCAGGCCGGGCGGCGGCCTTTGCCGGGCGGCGGCGCATCTTTGGTGCCGACCCCCCCCCCCCCCCCCCCGGGTCACGACTTGACTTGTCCATGTTGTGCCACATGAATTCCTCCTTTATTTCTCCACTTTTTACCATTTTTAGTCCAGGGATGCAAAACAACCTTATTTTGGAGTGTTTTGCATGGTCGGCCAAGTCGGGTGATTAGCCTCATGACGACTCTGTTTTGACCCATCGGGTGGTTGATTTCAGCCTGATATGACCCTGTCAGCTGGGTTCTGATTTCAGCCATCACGACCCTGTCGGGACCTGATTTCAGCCTCATACGACCCTGTCGGCCGACGGGGCGCTTCTTCATGTTTTACATGATTTTGGCCCTTTTGACCCTGCAAACACATATTTCACCAAAACTCATGGAAATGGTTAATAATAAACTGCTATCACTATTTTGTTTATTCCTTTTATGTTGTTTATGCAAGGATTTGATGGTTAGATTTAGCAATTAAGGACCATCAACAAACACAGCTTGCGATGATCAGTGCAATCCTACGCCAATCGGCGCAACCGACTTATTTGCTAGAAACCGAGTCCTTCACGAGTAGAACCCCTATATATACTTGTAACCCCTAGCCGTGATCAGTAACCCCAAGGAGGAGGCAACAGAGGGACAACAGATTCGAGAGTTAGAGCCACCGGGGCTTGCCCCGTTAGAATAGATCTCTAGTTGAGTTTCAAGAACCATTGGTGTAAGAGTTGATCCATCAAGGTAGGCCATCTCGACAGTGATGAATCTTACTCTATGTATCTCAAGGATGATTGAATATGTTGATGATGGTTTTGGTGATTTATCTATCTTGATTCTATAATCATGCATGTGCTTATTCTCATTGCTTAGTTCTAGGCTAAGTAAGTTAATATTATCTTAATCATGGTGATTAGGATAGTATTCAGACATTGTATTGATTATGGTTGCTTGATGATGTCGGTAGTGTGGTTTAGCGGTGACAACACTAAACCTGCGCAGCACTATTGGATAGTTGAGTAGGGTAAGATACTCGCGTGATTAAGGTTTTCCTCTCAGCAGCGATAAATCGGGAGCTGCTCGGAAAGCAGGGTGGTCTTATTCACTATATGTTTTCATTGATCCATATAATTATCCATTATGATGCTGTTTAATTAGACTATCTGGTTATGATCTCACTAGTAGATATCTGGCTACTAACCGAATAGTTTTAGCTTTGGCTTTGACTTGCACTCTAGTTCCACTTCACTGGAGTGCCGATCGGCTCAACACCTGCGCCGATTGGCTCAACAACTTAGATCCGCAACAGTGCCGATCGGCTCAACCCTGCGCCGATCGGTGCAATGACAGAATTGCTATCTGGCGCACCTTTGCGCTAGCCAGTCTCCCTTTCATACAACCTGAACTTGACAGTAGCCTTGATTAGATCTTTTACTGTTAACTTTGTTTAATTATCTCAGTGGTTCAATAATACCTTGGAATACTCTAAGGGAAAAAGTGCTACAACTGTACACCATCCTCTTGCGGTATATAAGTGAGTGCGTAGTAACGACCAACAAGCACATTTTTCTGGCGCTGTTGCCAGGGACCATAGCAGGTTTTTAAACATTGTTTGATGTATTAGTGTTTAGTCATTGTGCTTTACTTGTCTTTTTAGTACATATATGCTGTTAAGTGAAATTAATGGTATGGATGGTCCTAAGTCAAACAAACCCTCTAATTACACCGATGATCCAGAAAAGCTCTTACGCAAGAAGAGAATAGCGGAAAAGAGGAGCAAGACACTTGGAGATTTAGCTGGAGAACCAGTCAGTGCCAGCCCTCAAGTATTATTCACAATTGCAGATCCAGAAGCAGGAGCGATGGCAGACCAGCCCTTGGTTAAAAGTTTCAAGCCTCAATTGGATAAGGTTGTCAAGACAGATTTCCAAGAAGCTCAAGATCATGCTCCATATCAACTAGAGAGGTACATCGGATTAGTGGCACAACAACCATTCACAGGTTCGGAAGATCCCAATCAGCATCTGCAGTGCTTCCTTGAAGTCTGTAGTACATTCAAAGTAGCAGGATTGCCCGGAGATCAAGCACGTGTGCGGCTGTTCCCCTTCTCTCTAGTTGGACGCCCTAAGCAATGGTACAATAGCTTGGAAAACACAGTAAAGACTACATGGGAAACCTTAGCAGTTGCATTCTTAGCCAAATACTTCCCTCCTGGTAAGACTCAAGTTTTGAAAAATAAGACTCTTGGATTTACGCAGAATATTGATGAGAGCATTGGAGAAGCGTGGGAAAGATACAATGAATAAATGGATGCATGCCCTCATCATGGTCTTACAGTTGGTGAAACTGTTGAGAGATTCTATGTGGGATTGAATATCCCCTCCCGTCAACACTTAGATGCTTCAGCTGTGGGTTTATTCATGTCAAAGACTCCCACTCAAGCTAAGGAATTGATCAAATTGCTAGTTGAAAATCAATCATGGGATAGTGAGAGAAGTTCAAGGAACATACAACCTTCTAAAGGAGTAGCAAAGAGCGTGATTGAGAGGACTCATGAAGACTTGGTTATGGATCGCCTTGATGCTATTCAAAGAAAGTTGGACAATAATTCTCATTTCCCTAAGGAAGAGTCACTCAGGCTAGCAGAATCACGCTCCACTTGTGATGAGTGTGGAGAATTCGATCATGTGCAGAAAGATTGCCCTAAAGAGATGAAGATGCTAGAATATATAAAGAATAATGGATGGAAACCCCAATATCAGTAACAAAGGAGTTCTTTCTCTCTTGGTTCGTCCATGCAAAACTCTATCCCACTTCGTCTCCAATTTCATGAGTGCTTTCAAGCTCAAGAAATGATCAACATGGACAATCAAGCTAAATTCAAGGAGGTTGATTGTGTTCTTGAAGGGATTAATGACAAGGTGATAGAAATTGGGAGCTCCAATGAGCAGATTTTGAAGCATACCAAGATTATGGAGGAGCAGATGGGACAGTTATCACATGCCATTCAAGGCAACAAAGGGGTTATTCCTGGTAATACAATGTCAGCAGAGCAGTTAAAGGCAATAGCTACATGGTTAGGAAAGCAAACAGAAGATCCAGAGCACTCTGCGGGAGCAAGAAAGACCCGTGCCGATCGGCTCACCACTGGCGCCGATCGGCGCGATGGTACTGTTAGCACCGATCGGCTCACTCATTGTGCCGATGGCGCGAAGAAGAGATTGACCTCTCTGGACTGGAAATGGGTATTTGAAATAGAAGAGCATGGCCCTACCACGTTCTTGGATACTCAACTGCTTACAAAGACAAAGAGAGTGCGGCAACACGACGAGCAATTTGCAAGGTTCGTCGATGTTATGAAGAAGCTTTACATCAATGTCCCTTTTGTTGATGCTATTCAAGTACCTACCTATGCCAAGTACATTAAGGACATGATGCAAAACAAGAAGTCTCTAGCTTCTGAAAAGGTTGTGAAGGTCACTAAGGAACTTACGGTGGTGATCAATGATGTTGCACTTGAAATGAAACCTGACCCAGGATCACCAAGCATCAAATGCATAATCGGAACAAGGATATTTGATAGATGCTTGTGCGATCTTAGAGCAAGTGTAAATATTATGCCCCATCATATATTCACAAGTCTCAATTTCCCTGAATTGGAGCCTACGGGTATGTGTTTGGAGTTAGCCGACCAATCTGTACGCTTCCCTGATGGAATTGCTGAGGATGTGCTTGTTCAAATTGGAAATCACTTCATCCCTGTTGATTTTATTGTGCTTGATATGGATAAAAGGATGAGAACCCCGTTGATCTTAGATAGACCCTTCTTGAGGACAACAAAGGCAAGTATTGATGTTGGGAGTGGCGAGATAAGCTTCGATATAAGTGGAACTCCCTACTCTTTCAAATTTTGCCAAAGGGGAGAAGAGTGTCGTGCCATTGATGAAGTGAAGAGATACAAGACACCGAGGCAACGTGGCATCAAGAGTGATTGGAGGGCATCAACGTGGTATATGAGCTATTAAGATAAGTGAACCTTGTAGTGTTGCGGTCTTACACCCCGCACTGCAACACTAAGGATTGATTGCTCGTAGGGAGGTCAAGCTCTTTGACCTCTAAATAACTAGAGCACTCTTGGGAGGCAACCCAATTGTCGGGAGATTTAGAAGTTGTTTAGTGCTTGGGGGAGGGCAACCCGTCTCATTTAGTTAATTAATGCTAGCTGGGAGGGCAACCCGGTGTTTTTAATTTGCTTTCTTGTAATAAAAACAATCTCCCGAATAAAAGAATTAGAAAAAGTGTGTGCTTAATTCTTGTGTGCTCTTGTGTTGTCTATTTATTTGTGCAAAACTATATATATATATATATATATATATATATATATATATATATATATATTGTAGACTAATGATGTAGGAATAAAAGAAAAAGACCAAAAACAGGAAGGAACAGAGCTTGCGCCGTTCGACACACTCATGCGCCGATCGGCGCATTGCTAACAAGTCAAGACAGAAGGCTGACAACGCCCAGAATGGAAGAGGAGCTGAAAGCCAACCAGCACATCAATTTTTAGAAATAGAGCTAGTTTCAAGATGAAGAACAACATCTAGCGAAGAAGCGAGGGGCCAGGAGCAAAAGTGGACACCGCGCCGATCGGCACGAGACGTTGCACCGATCGGCACTGTCATCAGATAGGCCTCGCTTTGTGTGCTAATGCTACAGGAACATTGGGAAGAATGGATATTAGGTGAAAGATATGAACAGGAGGCATCAGGATCAGAGCCAGGCCAGAAGACGAGGTGCAAGGAACTTGCACCGTTCAGCGCACTCCTGCGCCAATCGGCGATGGTACCCATGCTGTGCCCAAATTGGCGACATATTCGGTAGGCACTAATTATTAGGAACAGGTATGATTTTTATGCAGGTTTCCAGTGCAAAGGAGACATGGAATTGAACAAAAGCTGAAAAAGAAATGGCGCGCCGATCGACACTGTCCGGAGCCGATCAGCGCAGTCAATCAAGACAACGAGATTTCGTGTTGTTCCCATGCCAGCCGACATGGTGTACTAGGAAAAGACGAAAAGGATGGAAACAATGAAAGGGAGGAGAATCGGGAACCAGAGCGGTCAGAGAATTCAAAATTTGAAATGTGCTGATCGGCGCAGTGACCGCACCGGTCGACGCAACCCCAAATTTTGGAAATTTTGGGCGGGTCCTTCTCCTGGAAGTTTCCCACACTATAAAAGGGAGGCCAGGCGCCCCCAGTTCGGCACACCATCCCGATAATCTCTTCACCTTCCCCACTACTCACAATCTCGCTCACGTTCCGTATTCCTCGTAGATGGATCGTCTTCGCTCCTCCGTCAGCATGTTGGGCAAGATGCTGCACCGGGGAAGCAGTTCCGGTGGCAGTGGCGAATCGAGCGGTGGCTCCTCGGCTAGGGGGGGCTCCGGCGCTCGCGACGACATGTCGGTGGGTGGTGCATCCACCGGCTCGGCAGTGGCAACATATGAGATCCGCACCCGCCACTCTATCTCCGGTGCGCCCCTTCCGATGGGGCATGCTACGAGGAGCCAAACGGCGGGAAGCCATGGGGTTCCCAGATCACCACCATCGCTGGCATTCGTGCCATGCACGGTGGAGGAGGGCTTCACCCTCCTGAGCGCGGAAGAATAGCAGCACTACCTCGCGGTGAGGGGAAGGTTCATCCCCAACTTCAACATGGACGAGACCTTTCTCACCACGATCGGCATGTGGGAGGACATAAGGAGGATGCTAGACAACCTCGGCGGGGTGGACTTCAACCATCTCCCCATGGACTTCAACATCAACATCATCACCGAGGTTGCCTCTACAATGAGGATTGGCTCCGACGACTACGGCAATGAAGCCATCAACTTCCGCATCCATGACATTAGCTACATGGTGACCATGCAGGCGGCGGCTCAAGCCTTCGGCTTTGACGCCAATGCCGATGTGGTCGGCATCTTGGGACGTGGGGAGTTGGACTCCTTTTGGAGGCGGCTCTCGTTCATGGAAGAGATAAAGCGCGGAAACATCCATAACCCAACCATTCAAATCTTCCATCGGTGGTTGGTGGCGCGCACATGCAACAAGGTTGACTCCAGCAACATCACCAATGCGGACTTGCGGTGGCTATTCAACGCCATCGTGAGCCCGTCTCACTGCAACCCTATGTCGGTGATGATGCGGGGTTGGTTCGAGAAGACGGGCAAGAAGAGCAAGAAGTTGGCCTTTGGGGGCTATCTTCAACGCCTGGCAGCCCACGTCTGTGGCGATGATGGAACAGGAGGACGCGAAGACAAGTGGGAGCTTGTGACAGAGATCGGTGAGAATATGACTCGTGGCAACATTGTCACGGGAAGTGTTCGCGCCGGTTTCCATGTCGGCGGCACCAACATTAGGCTCCCGTGTGCGGAGCTAGGAGTTTTTCTCCCTCGCAAGCTAGAGGGAGGAAATTGGCTTGAGGAAGGTCTCCTGGAGGGGGGCCGAGTTCTCATGGACTGCCGTGGGCGGATTCGACAACCGACAACATCTAGAGCAGCCGGCAGTGAGTGGAACTCATGGGGGTCACACCAAGAGCCTCAGCAGTACCAGACAGGGTGGAGAAACGTAGTGGGCGGTTCACAACCCATGCGATGGTGGGGGAGTTCGAGCGACTCAAGGCGCGGTCCTATGGCTTTGATCAGCCATCGTCTCCACCTCCGCTTGATTAGAGTGCCTAGGAGTGGGCATATGTATCGGTTTCCCGGTTTGTGTTTTCTTTATCTTTTGCAATCTTTTTCTTTATTTGCTTATGTGTGTGTGAGCGGGTTGGGAAACCATGTATCAGGTGTGTTTATTTTCATGCATGTGTGTTAGTAGTAGTTTTATTTTAATGCAAGTGTGTGGGAAAATCATTACCATGTATTCGAGTTTTGATCTTAATATAATGGTGGCGGTTATGCTCTTTTAGAAAAATTGAATTACCTATTCTCTCTTGAAAAGTGTTGATGAAGATCAAATAATGTTGAGCATTGAATAAAATTTCGAACTTACACTTAATGATTATTCAACAAATATTTCTTATGTGGAGCAATTCTGAATACCCATGTGCTTCATTTGCATTGTCCAATTTGTGATCATAACTTAGTACCAATCTTTTTATAAATAATTTTTCATGTTGTGAAGTTTATAATTTATTGTTTCCAAGATCCTCACCTACCAATGCCATATTTTGAGCAATACTCATGAACCTTTGATATGAAGATAAATATTAAATTGATGGTTGAGTTCGGTTAGGATTTAATTCTTTTTGGTATGAATTTTACTAGGATGGCCAAATCCTTGTGTATCTTTTTAGCCTTGAATTACTCATGCAAATCTCCAATTCTGCCGAGTATTCTATTTTAAAAACAAAGTCTTGTTGAGTATCATTCCTTGACCACATCCTATGTTTCTGGCTATATTTGAACTTTGAATAAATTTTGAAGCCAGATGAATGAAATACCAACAAAAGCTGGTAAATTCAGGTTGAGAGCCGATCGGCACCGTTTTGAACCGATCGGCGAAGCAGAGAGTATAAAAAAAATGCTCTGCTGTTTGCTAAGGGACTAGCAAAATTTTAAGTGTGGGGGGTGGTATATGACATGCTTATTCTCGATATTCATTCTAATATAGCCATGAATCATTCCAACCATGTGCAATCTAATAATGGGAGTTCCTTTTTCTTACAAGATCAAATTTTTGATGCACATGTCCACATATCCAAAGTGTGAGTCATGTCTTAAATTTTCTTTGGCCATCATGTTAAGTTTTTGTAATTCCAATAAAAATAATCTCCTAGCTTTACAATATATTGTTGATTTATGTTTGCAATCCTTGAATTATCTAACCTAGCTACTCATATAAGCCTTACATTTAATTATGTGATCATTATGATGTAGTATATAGGTTGAGTGATTTGAAAGATGAGTTATTGCCTTGGATTATTTGGAAGATAGATTCTTTATGCTCACAACAATCTTTTAAGTGATTTACATGTGTGGAAAAGTTATAATTTGTGAGTTGGACATGATCTTTTGCTTTGGGGAGAAACTTTCAGCTTTATGCCCATATTTGAATTATTTTGCTGAATACCAATATGAAATACACTACAATAGAACAATGCTCAACATTTGCTGATTTAAGATATCTTTCATGATAAGAAGAGTATGTTATTTGATTTTTCTCTCTTTTACTAAAGAAGCTCAATGCGCCGATCGGCGCCAGCCCATGAGCCGATGGCGCAAGGGTATTTTGGCCCACAGAAATGACCGAGGCCCATTCCGATGGAAGTTTATCTGATGCTTATGGAAGTGTATCTGCGCAAGACACTTGAAGATATTTGCTTAGAGGATTTATGGAACTTCAAGATCTCGACATGCGGTACAAGACTTTATCTCGAAGGAAAAGGCCCACATGGCAGTTGTGGAAGACAGAGGAACCGACTCGGAGTAGAAACCAGAGAGAACATGGCTTGCGCCGATCGGCGCAATCTTACACCAATCGGCGCACCCGACTTATTTGCTAGAAACCGAGTCCTTCATGAGTAGAACCCCTATATATACTTGTAACCCCTAGCCGCGATCAGTAACCCCGAGGAGGAGGCAACAGAGGGACAACAAATTCATGAGTTAGAGCCACCGGGGCTTGCCCCATTAGAATAGATGTCTAGTTGCGTTTCAAGAACCATTGGTGTAAGAGTTGATCCGTCAAGGTAGGCCATCTCGACAGTGATGAATCTTAATTGTGGTAATTAGGATAGTATTCAGACATTGTATTGATTATGGTTGCTTGATGATGCCGGTAGTGTGGTTTAGCGGTGACAGCACTAAACCTGTGCAGCACTATTTGATAGTTGAGTAGGGTAAGATACTCGTGTGATTAAGGGTTTCATCTCGGCAGCGATAAATCGGGAGCCGCTCGGAAAGCAGGGTGGTCTTATTCATTATAGGTTTTCATTGATCCATATAATTATCCATTATGATGTTGTTTAATTAGCTTTGGCTTTAGCTTTGGCTTTGACTTGCACTCTAGTTCAACTTCGCTGGAGTGTCGATCGGCTCAACACCTGCGCCGATCGGCTCAACAACTTAGATCTGCAACAGTGCCGATCGGCTCAACACCTGCGCCAATCGGCTCAACAACTTAGATCCGCAACAGTGTCGATCGGCTCAACCCTGCGCCGATCGGCGCAACGATAGAATTGCTGTCTGGCGCACCTTTGCGCTGGCCAGTCTCCCTTTCATACAACCTGAACTTGACAGTAGCTCCGATTAGATCTTTTACTGTTAACTTTGTTTAATTATCCCTAAGGTCTCAGTGGTTCGATAATACCATGGAATACTGTTGACGGTCCTTAAATGCTAAATCCGACCATCAAATCCTTGCATAACAACATAAAAAGAATAAACAAAATAGTGGTAGCAGTTTATTATTAAGCATTTCCACAAGTTTTGGTGAGACATGTGTTTGCAGGTATAAAAGAGCCAAAATATGCAAAAACATGAAGAAACGCCCCGTCGGCCGATACTGCCATAAAACAGCCAGCCGGCAGGGTCGTACGAGGCTGAAATCAGGGCCCGGCAGGGGCGTGATGGCTGAAATCATAACTCAGTTGATAGGGTCATATCAGGCTGAAATCAGCCACCCGGCGGGTTAAAACACAGTCTCATCAGGCTAAACCACCCGACCCAGTCGACCCTGCAAAACACTCCACCATGAGGTCGTTTTCCATCCTTGGACAAAGGAGGGTAAAAAATAAAGAAGTAAAGGAGGCATTCACGTGGCACAACTTGGACAGGTGAAAACATGACCGGAGGGGTCAGCACCAAAAAGGGCACGCCGCCCGACACAGGCCGTCGCCCGGCCTGGGGTTTCCCCCCCCCCCCCCCCCCCCCCCGGGGTGTCTAGCCCACTAGGCCCATCAAGCCAACCGACGCCAAGTGGATAAGGCGGTTGAAAACCAACTCAATAACCGTCATTAGAACCAAATCTGAGCCGTCTGAGGGACGGCGGTCGGAAACCGACTCAATCGTGTGGCCGCTCGGCCTAGGTTGCCGCCCGGCGGTGCATGCCGCCGGGCATGCCCGGCCGCCCGGTGTGGCCCGCTGCCCGGCGGGGGAAAATTCGCCCATAGACTCTCCTTCACCTACAAGTATCCGCCAAGTCTTTGCCACCTATAAATAGAGGGAAAATTCGACAGAAAAGGGACAACACACAAGAAGAAGAGTATAGAGCTCCACTTCAAAAGGCTTTAGCACTGTCAAAGTGCTTAGAAAATAGGGAGAGAGTGAGGGAGAGTTCGGGGAAGCGCCGAGTTTGTCGGTCATCTTCCCCATGCTTGTACCTCGATGGATGCTTCCTTTTTCAAGTAAGTGTTTGCATTTCCTCTTTGGTATTTAAGTTTCTTATTTAAGTAAGTTCTTTCCTTTATTACTTACAGGATCATCGCTCTATTTAATTAGAGTATCTTAGTCTTCTATAAGCGTGGATCCAAGATTAGGATAGTAATTGATAGCATAAACATGGTGTCTAGGCTAGACGTTACCTTTGTTTGTCGCGTGCCCCACGGTTTGTAGACGTAGTCGGTAGGTGGTGACAGCCCTATCCGGCCTTAGTAATCCTCCATGTTCGGGTATGTCGTAGAGCTGTTGGCCGGAGTCGCCTGTGGATGCAGGGGTAAGCCAGTGCCTGAAGTAAGTAGTAATAGACCGAACCTATCTTATTATAGGATCCTTGACCATACGAATCCTCTCTACCCTCTGCCTACCATATTCTTGTTGTCCTTGGACAGATTAGTTTAGAAGAATAATACACACACGTTCCCCGAGATTCGATAACCTGGAATACTCCTAGGTGAAGTGATACATCGGTATCCATGCGCTTGCGGATTTATCTGTGATTGTAAGAAATACCAGCAAGCATTTCTAGCGCCGTTGCCGGGGAGAGTAATATTTCCGGTGCGACGTTAAGAAGTGTCAACAAGCATTTCTGGCGCCGTTGCCGGGGAACGGCTGTTGTATCATCTTTGAACCTTGTTCATCCTTGTCTCTTTTCTTTTTTTTCCTTTTCCTTTTATTTATTTTCTTTTTCCACCATGGAGTAAAGTTCTATCCTATCATTTTCTGCTCCGAAGGGCGAGTTCTTTGAGCCACCGCCGTCTTGGGACCCAATTTGCACATCCGGCTATGAACTCCGCCCAATGGTGCTTAGGTTTATTTCTCCTTTTTATTTCTATTCAATTCAATTTTATAGTGCACCTAGAAAATAAAAAATAATAATAAATAAAGTTGTGACTCTATTTGGCCCATAAAGCCAGTAGAGTCCCTTTTTCTTTTCACCCTTTTTGTTTTTGTTTTTGTTCTTCTTCAAGTAAAGAAGCCAGGTACAAGATCATGTATGGGGGAGGCCTTCAAGATTCTCAATGCACAAACAATACAAGGCTTCTCATTGACACGTTGCGCATCGTCACTTAAGCCAACACGACATAGGGCGAGGGGATCGGGCTCCAAGCAATGTCGACCAACATACAAGGGCAATCGACCCAGCCATGGTTCCCCTGGATCTCTACCTCTTCAAGAGTGGTGGTTTGCACACTCTACCCCTTTCCCGCTAGTTTCCAAGTTAAACCAAACTTATCTTGAATCAATCATAAAAATTTAACTAGAAAACTAAAATGAACCTTGTGGAAGCCTCATGTTATTTCATGCTTCTATTTAGTTGGCTTGCATGCTCCTTATTCCTAGTTCATAGACTTGTTGCTTGTGAACTACATCTTTAGGAAAGCATGTCACCTAGGTAGTTGATGCATGAGATATGGTTTGACGAAATGAATCTTTCTCCTATGCTTGATGTGCTTGGGAATTTTTCTTACAAAAATTAAAATCAATAGCTTGACTCCTCAATGATTATATCTTCCTATCAAATCCATATGATGAACTCATTGAAAACCTTATACATATGCTACTTGTTGTTTTGTTGAACTTTGTTAAATTGTTGTGACCCTTGTGAGTTACTTTTTATGAATTTTTGATCAAGATTATGTGCACACCACTTTGCTAATACTTCTTCACTGGAAGTTAGCACCACCATATCCATCATCCATGTGCTAAATCTTCTACACTGGAAGATAGCACTTCCATGTCATCATCCATCCATTAAATAAAGTACTCCATCATATTCTGATGAACTCCCTCTCCAAATATCCTTGTAAAAGAGACATGGGCTATTCATGATTAAAAAAAAAGGTAAAAAAAAGAGAGGTAAAAAAAGGTAGAAAAAAAGATAGAGAAAGAATTGGCCCATGTTCTCAAATGCCTATCCATTAGAAGGGAGGGAGCATCCTAAAAAAAAGGAGTATTCACATCCAGTCATTTCCATCCACATATCCACATGTGCACATGCTTGATCAAAAGTTCATGAATTGTTCTCAATGGATCCAGTTTTTGACTTAGTAATATACGAGACACAAGTATGCCTCTCTTTTATCCCTACCTTGAGCTCCACATAAAGCCATATTTAGAAGTAGGATGAAAAGAGGCAATGTCCTGGTGAGGAATCATACACATCGAGCGATTTGAGAGAATCATTTGAGGGGTACAACTATGATTTGTTTTTAAAAATCTTTTCAAAAACTCAAGCTACATAGCAGAATGAGTGAAGATGATTAGAGTCAGGACCATTCCATCCTTCAACCACCCAAGGTAACATGATAGACACTTTAAAAGTTCATAGGTACAGGTATGACTTGGAATAATTTGCATGCTACCATCATACCAATTGAAGTTATGATTCACCTTAGTCTCTATTCCTTTACTCGAGGACGAGCAAAGACTAAGTGTGGGGGTGTTGTTGATGGTCCTTAAATGCTAAATCCGACCATCAAATCCTTGCATAAACAACATAAAAAGAATAAACAAAATAGTGATAGCAGTTTATTATTAACTATTTCCATGATTTTTGGTGAGACATGTGTTTGCAGGTATAAAAGAGCTAAAATATGCAAAAACATGAAGAAACGCCCTGTCGCTCGATACTGCCGTAAAACAGCCGGCCGACAGGATCGTATGAGGCTGAAATCAGGGCATGGCAGGGTCGTGATGGCTGAAATCAGAACTCAGCCGACAGGATCATATCAGGCTGAAATCAGCCACCCGGCGGGTTAAAACACAGTCTCATCAGGCTGAACCACCTGACCCAGCCGACCCTGTAAAACACTCCACGATGAGGCCGTTTTCCATCCTCGGACTAAGGAGGGTAAAAAGTGAAGAAGTAGAGGCATTCACGTGGCACAACTTGGACAAGTGAAAACATGACCCGGAGGGGGTTGGCACCAAAAAGGGGCCGCCGCCCGGCCTGGGGTTTTCCCCCCGGGGTGTCGATGTGGACAAGGGTTCCCGATGTTCCGAAAGGTTCTAGATACGTTGATTTGGTCAGAGGCGACACACAAATCGATCCGGCTTCAGAACAGCACGTTCTAAACCCCGCAATCGCAGCACGACGTCTCCTCTGGTTATCAACCGTCCTAAAATGATTGACCTCGCCGAGAAGGCTAATCCCTGCCTACGAATCAAGAACACAAGCAAGAACAAAGAAGAAAGCAACACAATTGCAGATGTATTATGAATCTCACAAAGTTGGGGTCTCACAAACCGTGATGACGGCGAGACTGTTATGAACAGAATAATCTAAGCAAAACCCCAAACCCTAATGGTGCGACGGCGGCTGTATATGAAGACCCTAGGGTCATGCAAGACCCTCTGGACGCACCCCTACTTGGGCTCAACTAGATACAAAGCCCAAAGGCCAAAAACAGGCGACACAGCACCAAAACAGATTCTGGACTCTCTCTTATTTCGACGATTCCTGATGATTCCGGATGAATTTTGATATGAGACCGGGTGCATTGGAAAGGTCTTCTTCTTATCTTTCCGTGCATATGTAGAACGTCCAAATCTGAGTCCGTATGTGTCTTGGGCATCCGTTTTAGTGCAGACTAGTCCTGAGCCCCGAAACATACTCGAAATCGGTTTTGGTTGGGCCTCCACCTTGGCTTCCACGTCCTTGTTGGTCCTCCACGTCTCCAAGTCCTTCTCCCATCATCTCTTGGTCCTCTCCATGGTTCCTAATTATAATATAATCATTAGGTAGCAAACCATTCTCAAAAGTGACATATAATGAAGAATGTAGGAACGAGCTCACCTCTAAATTTAGTCGTCGTGCACGAGCTCTAGTCATTGGACCTTGCAAGTCCAAAATTGGAGGAGTGTTACATATATCCTTAGAAGTGATGTCCTCATCATCCTCCCCCTCTTGAAATGGAGTCGTCCTCGACTTAAGCTCATTCTCTTCTCCCAAGTATGGTTTCAAATCTGAAATGTTAAAAGTAGGACTAACCCCGAACTCGGGAGGCAACTCAAGTTTGTATGCATTATCATTAATCTTCTCAATTATTTTGAAAGGACCATCAGCTCTAGGCATTAATTTAGACTTTCTCAAATCTGGAAATCTATCTTTTCTCAAGTGTAACCATACTAAATCTCCTACATCAAGTTTTACTTTTTTTCTACCTTTACTACCAGCAATTTTATACTTGTCATTCATCTTTTCAATGCTAAGTCTAGTGGTCTCATGCATTTTTAAAGTAAATTCAGCACGTTCCTTAGCATCAACATGAACTCTCTCATGAATAGGTAGAGGAAGTATATCAAGTGGAGTACGGGGATCAAAACCATACACTACTTTGAAAGGACTTACCTTGGTAGTAGAATGTGTTGCCCAATTATATGCAAACTCAACATGAGGCAAACATTCTTCCCATTGCTTCAAATTTTTCTTCAAAATAGCTCTCAACATAGTACCCAAAGTGCGGTTCACCACCTCAGTTTGTCCATCAGTTTGTGGGTGACAAGTTGTAGAAAACAACAACTTTGTACCCAACTTATTCTAAAGCGTGCGCCAAAAGTGACTCAAGAATTTTGCATCACGATCTGAAACAATAGTAGAAGGCATACCATGCAAACGAACAATTTCTTTGAAAAAGAGATCAGCAATATAACTAGCATCATCAGTCTTATGACATGGTATAAAGTGTGCCATCTTAGAAAATCTATCCACAACAACAAAAATACTATCACTCCCCCTCTTAGTCCTAGGCAGTCCTAAAACAAAGTCCATAGAAATATCCGCCCAAGGAATAGAAGGAACAGAAAGTGATATGTATAAACCATGTGGATTCAAGCGAGACTTAGCTTTTTGACATGTAGTGCAGCGAGCAACAAAGCGCTCAACATCTTTCCTCATCCTTGGCCAAAAGAAGTGCGTGGCCAAAATATCCTCCGTCTTCTTGGCACCAAAATGACCCATCAATCCACCTCTATGCGCCTCCTGTAACAACAAAAGACGAACGGAACCAATTGGAATGCATAGGCGGTTAGCTCTAAACAAGAATCCATCATTCAACACAAATTTATTCCATGCACGACCTTCTCTACAATGCAGCAATACATCCTTAAAATCAACATCAGCAGCATATTGTTCTTTAATTGCCTCAAGTCCAAAAATTCTACAATCAAGTTGAGACAATAAAGTATAGCGCCTAGATAAAGCATCAGCGATCACATTATCCTTCCCTTTCTTATGTTTAATAATGTAAGGAAAAGACTCAATAAATTCAATCCATTTAGCATGTCTACGGTTCAAATTACATTGAGAACGAATATATTTAAGTGATTCATGATCAGAATGAATAACAAATTCTTTGGGCAACAAATAATGACGCCACGTCTCTAAACAACGTACAAGTGCATACAATTCCTTATCATACGTGGAGTAATTCAAAACAGGCCCAGTAATTTTCTCACTAAAGTATGCAATAGGTTTACTATCTTGCATCAAAACACCACCAATGCCTATACCACTAGCATCACATTCAAGCTCAAAAATCTTATCAAAATTAGGTAATTGCAGCAATGGTGCATGTGTAAGTTTATCCGTCAAAGCATCAAAAGACTCATGATGTACCTTACCCCAATGGAAATCAATGCCCTTCTTTGTCAACTCATGTAAAGGTGCAGCAATGGTGCTGAAATCTTTGACAAAGCGGCGGTAGAAACCTGCAAGACCAAGAAAACTCCTCACCTGTGTGATAGTTTTCGGTACAAGCCAGCTCTTTATAGCTTCAATCTTCGCCTCATCCACCTCAATTCCCTGTGGAGTCACAACATAGCCAAGAAAAGAGACTCGATCCGTGCAAAAGATGCACTTCTCAAGGTTACCAAATAAACGTGCATCTCGTAAAGCATCAAAAACAGCACGCAAATGATTCATATGTTCATCTATAGATTTGCTATAAATCAAGATATCATCAAAGTAAACTACCACAAATTTGCCAATGAAAGCTCTTAAAACCTCATTCATCAAGCGCATGAAAGTACTAGGTGCATTAGTTAACCCAAAAGGCATTACTAACCACTCATATAATCCAAATTTGGTTTTGAAAGCTGTTTTCCATTCGTCTCCAAGTTTCATTCTAATTTGATGGTAGCCACTACGCAAATCAATTTTAGTGAAAATTATAGCACCACATAACTCATCAAGCATGTCATCTAGCCTAGGAATAGGATGACGATACCTAATAGTAATATTATTAATGGCTCTACAATCTACACACATACGCCAAGTACCATCTTTCTTAGGAACCAAAAGTACAGGAACAACATAAGGACTAAGTGATTCATGAACATACCCACGATCCAAAAGGTCTTGAACTTGTCGTTGTATCTCCTTAGTCTCCTCAGGGTTGGTCCTATAAGCAGCACGGTTTGGCAAAGTAGCACCCGGAATCAAATCAATTTGATGCTCAATCCCTCTCAAAGGTGGCAATCCCGGGGGTATCTCAGTTGGAAAAACATCCTCATACTCCTGCAAAAGGTTAGTGACAGCAGGAGACACAGCACTAGAAGCAATATCATCAAGCGAAAACAAAGCTTCTTTGCATATCAAAGCATAGCAAATATCATCATTATCAGAAATTTCAGCAAGCTCAGATTTTGTTGCAAGACATGAACGACCTTGTAATTTAATTCCGGCACCCTTAGAACTTGAAGAATCATTAACATTACTAGGTGTAGAATTAGAATTAACAGGTTGCTGAATTTCAGGACCTTTATTTTTCAAACTAGCAGCTCTTTCTAAATCAGCTTGTACAATTTCAGCAGGGGTCATTGGTAACAAAGTAATTTTAATTCCTTTATGCATAAAAGTGTACTTATTACTTCTACCATGGTGTACAACATCATTATCAAATTTCCAAGGTCTACCCAATAAAAGTGAACATGCTTGCATGGGTACGACATCACAATCAATAGAATCCACATAAGAACCAATGGAAAAAGGAACTCTACAAGTTTCTATTACCTTAGCTTTGCCAGAGTCGTTTAACCACTGAATGTAGTACGGATGTGGATGTGGACGTGTGGTCAAAGCAAGCTTGTTGACCACATCAGAACTCACCAAGTTATTGCAGCTCCCTCCATCAATGATGACACGTGCTCGACGGTTCTTGATGACGAAGAAAATCTGGAACAAGTTGTGGCGCTGCATTGTCTCGGGCTGATGAAATTGTGTGCTAAGGACACGTTGAACAATAATGTTCATGTATCCTGTGGTGTCTCAGCCTCCAAGGACGAGGTCACTGCCGGTGGCAGTGATGTCCTCCTCGTCATCCTCCACATCGGAGGTGCTCATGTAACCGCCATCGTCCGTTGCCACATATGCCCGCCTACTTGGACAATATTTCTGCACATGACCAAGTCCATGGCAGCGGTGGCACTGAATCCCAGTAGTGCGCCCTGTCGAAGCAACAGAGGAGGCACTACTAGCTGGTACCTGCACAGAAAGTTTACCTGAGCGTGTAGAAGGTGCAGGGGCTGATCCTGGGGCTGTAGAAACAACACTGGTTCCCTTGGTAGCTGCTGGTGGGGGCGGCCGGAAAGATGGCCTGGGCAGCCCCGAAGTCCCCGTCGAGCGTGGGGGGTAGGAGTTTCTTGACTTGCTGTACTCCTCATAAGCCTGGAAAAGTTCCTGTGATTCTTTCTCTGCAAGCATAGCATACAGGAAACACTGGGTGAGGGTATAATATTCTTTATAATGAAGGATGTCCAGAATTTCTTTTCTTAAACCAGAATAAAAGCGACAAATTTGATCCTCTACTTTTTCAACTACAGCACAACGAATCAAACCCTTCTGAAGCTCACTAAAATACTCCTGAACAGTTTTATCTCCTTGGTCTAAACGTTGCAATTTATTACGAATCTCTCTATAAAAAGAAGGGGGAACAAAACAATCACGCATTGCTACCTTAAGTTCTTCCCAAGTAGTAGGCAAATCAGTTTCAGCAGCTAGACCACTCCACCAAACAATAGCAAAGTCCTTAAACTCACTAGTAGCTTGTCTAACTCTATGTTGTTCAGGAACAAGGTGGGCATTAAATTTTTGTTCTACAGTCATCTCCCAATCAAGATAAACATCACCATCATACTGACCCGAAAACGAAGGAATTGAAAACTTAATTTTAGCATACGGGTCATCTGGAGCATAGTTACCGTGTGGACGACGGTTGTAGTTATGGAAATCACCCATACCTTGAGTATTATGTTGCAAACGACGTCGTAATCGTGCGGTCCTTGTAGCTGACCTATCCACGGTGCCATCAGCCTTATACACCGTGTCTTCATCATGGACGTCTTCAACATCGTTGTTGTTGTTATTGGTGTTCGTATTATTGGGTTTAGGAGCGGTCTCCAATGCAACAACCTGATCGGTTAACTTAGAGACCCGCTTCTCTAACCGCTCGATGCTTTCTCCAATGTGAAGCTTGTTGACCGCATCAGTAACGGCTCTGGTGATCGTCTCTGCCAAATCACTCTGAGCAGCCTGCAAAGCCTTCTGGAGCTGCTCTTGGCTCACACACTCAGCAAATTGTGAGGGTGAAGCCATCTCTCCATCGTCACTTCCTGCCATCACAAACACCAAAACAGGAAACAAACAGTGAAGGTTATCCCTATAAAATAGCTAAGCAGTGGTGCCTCTCAACACAACAAAAGGAAACTCCTTACAAAGCTCTTACAAAGTTCTGAAAAGCAAAACAAAGGATACCAGACAGATGTGTTCCACGATTGCAAGGGTCACAAAATAACATGTGTGCTTTCCAGAAGAAATATGTAGAGCTAGGAAGGCCAAATATATATATATATATATATATATATATATATATATATATATATGTGAGTGGCACACAAATCAAAAACAGATAGTAAAGCTGAATAAGTGCCCAAGTAACTTGTCCCTAGTTGCTAGTCTAAGTATGTCCTAGAACAGTAGTGATAGCAAAGTAGAAACAAGGAGACAAAGGCACAACAGGCGATAACAGGGGGCTAAGTGCAAAATAGCCAAATCCAGAAATTTCAGGGGGCTAGATGTAGCACTAGTAGACATCCCAAATTTCTTTTTTTTTAATTTTATTTTTTTGATATTTTTCTCCAAGTCACTAACAATGGAGGAGAATCCACAAAAAATTTGAGCTCAAACAGAGGTAGGATGTGACCTACAGAAAATCTTGAAGTTGCAGGAAACGTCGGGTGTAAACTTAAATCAATTTTTTCTTTATCTTCCCGATTTTTTTTGAATTTTTTGACGAGGGCACACATGGCATTGCCCAGTGTGGGTCACCTCAACTTTGAGTCAAGAATCTCCTGTAAAAATTTCAGCCAAAACGGACAACCGAGAAAAAAGTTATGCCCGTTTTACCGAAGGGGGGTCGGAGTCGGTTTTCCAGAAACCCGAGTCGGTTAGGGGTCGAGTTTGGAATCGGGTAAGATTTTTTTTGGCGGCGTGGATGCAGCGGAAAGTGGAAATTATGGGGATTGGTTCGAGGTGTTGATGGTGTGTTCAGGGTGGGATTAGGGTGGGACTAGGCTAGGTGTGTCGATCAATCAACCCTAGCACAAAAAGCCAACAAAGCAGAGGATGGTGAAGGGGATGGCGGCTAGGGTTGCAAGGGAAACACTACTGACGATAAAAACACAAACTAAACCAGCGACTAAACAAGAACTAGGGCACAAACTCAACACTACGGACTCTGAAATTAAAATATGCAAAGGCTAAACACGTGGTTATGGGCGGAGGGAAAAAAATTTTGGGCTTTTCTGTGGATGATAGGATGAACACAAAACGAAATTAACTAAGGGTAGTATGAACCTGACGGTGCACCTGAAGCTCTGATTACCACTTGATGTGGACAAGGGTTCCCGATCTTCCGAAAGGTTCTGGATACATTAATTTGGTCGGAGGCGACACACAAATCAATCCCGCTTCAGAACAGCACGTTCTAAACCCCGCAATCGCAGCACGACGTCTCCTCTGGTTATCAACCGTCCTAAAATGATTGACCTCGCCGAGAGGGCTAATCCCTGCCTGCGAATCAAGAACACAAGCAAGAACAAAGAAGAAAGCAACACAATTGCAGATGTATTATGAATCTCACGAAGTTGGGGTCTCACAAACCGTGATGACGGCGAAACTGTTATGAACAGAATAATCTAAGCAAAACCCCAAACCCTAATGGTGCGACGGCGGCTGTATATGAAGACCCTAGGGTAGTGCAAGACCCTCTGGACGCACCCCTACTTGGGCTCAACTAGATACAAAGCCCAAAGGCCAAAAACAGGTGACATAGCACCGAAACAGATTCTAGACTCTCTCTTGTTTCGACGATTCCCGATGATTCCGGACGAATTTTGATATGAGACCAGCAGTATTGGAAAGTTCTTCTTCTTATCTTTCCGTGCATATGTAGAACGTCCAAATCCGAGTCCGTATGTGTCTAGGGCATCCGTTTTAATGCAGACTAGTCCTGAGCCCCGAAACAGACTCGAAGTCGGTTTTGGTTGGGCCTCCACCTTGGCTTCCATGTCCTTGTTGGTCCTCCACGTCTCCAAGTCCTTCTCCCGTCATCTCCTGGTCCTCTCCATGGTTCCTAATTATAATATAATCATTAGGTAGCAAACCATTCTCAAAAGTGACATATAATGAAGAATGTAGGAACGAGCTCACCTCTAAATTTAGTCGTCGTGCACGAGCTCTAGTCATTGGACCTTGCAAGTACAAAATTGGAGGAGTGTTGCATATATCCTTAGGAGTGATGTCCTCATCAGGTGTCTAGCCCACTCGGCCCATCATGCTAACCGACGCCAAGTGGATAAGGCGGTTCAAAACCGACTCAACAACCGTCATCCGGACCAAATCTGAGCCGTGCGAGGGAAGGCGGTCGAAAACTGACTCAATCGTGTGGCCGCCCGGTGGTGCATGCCGCCCGGCATGCCCGGCCGCCCGGCGTGGCCCGCTGCCCGGTGGGGGAAAATTCGCTCACCGACTCTCCTTCACCTACAAGTACCCGCCAAGTCTTCGCCACCTATAAATAGAGGGGAAATTCGGCAGAAAAGGGACAACACACAAGAAGAAGAGTATAGAGATCCACTTCAAAAGTCTTTAGCACTGCCAAAGTGCTTAAAAAATAGGGAGAGAGTGAGGGAGAGTTCGGGGAAGCGCCAGGTTTGTCGGTGATCTCCCCACGCTTGTACCTCGACGGATGCTTTCTTTTTCAAGTAAGTGTTTGTGTTTCCTCTTTGGTATTTAAGTTTCTTATTTAAGTAAGTTCTTTCCTTTGTTACTTACGGGATCATCGCTCTATTTAATTAGAGTATCTTAGTCTTCTATAAGCGTGGATCCGAGACTAGGATAGTAATTGATAGCGTAGACGTGGTGTCTAGGCTAGAGGTTACCTTTGTTTGCCGCGTGTCCCACGGTTTGTAGAGGTAGTCGGTAGGTGGTGACAGCCCTATCCGGCCTTAGTAATCCTCCACGTTCGGGTACGTCATAGAGCTGTTGGCCGGAGTCGCCTGTGGATGCAGGGGTAAGCCGGTGCCCGAAGTAAGTAGTAATAGACCGAACCTATCTTATTATAGGATCCTTGACCATAGGAATCCTCTCTACCCTCTGCCTACATATTCTTGTTGTCCTTGGACGGATTAGTGTAGAAGAATAATACACACACGTTCCTCGAGATTCGATAACCTAGAATACTCCTAGGTGAAGTGCTACATTAGTATCCGTGCACTTGCGGATTTATCTGTGATTGTAAGAAATACCAACAAGCATTTCTAGCGTCGTTGCCGGGGATAGTAATATTTCTGATGCGACGTTAAGAAGTGTCAACAAATACTCTAAGGGAAAAAGTGCTACAACTGTATACCGTCCTCTTGCGGTATATAAGTGGGTGCGTAGTAATGACCAACAGGTATCTCGACAACAACAGGCATCACATCGAGCACATGGAGGATGCCACGTCCCAATGGAGGAACAACCATGACGTGATGGTGGAGGAGTTCGAGCGACTCAAGGCACGGTGCTATGGCTTCGATCAGCCACCGTCAACACCTCCGTTTGACTAGAAGTGCCTAGGAGTTGGCACGTGTATCGGTTTCCCGGTTTGCATTTTCTTTTATCTTTTACAATCTTTTTCTTTATTGGCTTATGTGTGTGTGAGCGGGTTAGGAAACCATGTATCGGGTGTGTTTATTTTCATGCAAGTGTGTTAGTAGTAGTTAATAGTGTGCTTACTTTTATGCAAGTGTGTTAGTAGTAGTTTTATTTTCATGCACGTGTGTGCAAAAATCATCACCATGTATTCGAGTTTCGATCTTAATATAATGGTGGCGATTATGCTCTTTAGGAGAATTGAAGTACTTACCCTTTCTTGAAAAATGTCAATGAAGACCAAATAATGTTGAGCATTGAATAAAATTCGAACTTACACTTAACAATTATTCGGCAAATATGTCTTATGTGGAGAAATTCTGAGTACCCATGTGCTTCATTTGCATTGTCCAATTCGTGATGATAACTTTGTACCAATCTTTTTATAAATAAATTTTCATGTTGTGAACTATGGAATTTATTGTTTTCAAGATCCTTACCTATCAATGCCATAATTTGAGCAATACTCATGAGCCTTTGATATGTAGATAAACATTACACTGATGGTTGAGTTTGGTTAGGATTTAATTCTTGTTGGTATGAACTTTACTATGATGGCCAAATCTTTTTGTATCTTTCCGTAGCCTTGAATTACTCATGCAAAAGTTCAATTCCGCTGAGTATTCCACCATAAACCCAAAATGTCTTGTTGAGTATCATTCCTTGACCACATCCTACATTTCTGGCTTTATTTAAAGCCAGGAGAATCAAATACCAACAAATGCTGGTGAGTTCAGGTTAAGAGCCTATCGGCGCACTCTGAGCCGATCGGCGCAGCAGAAAAAAAAAGCTCTGCTGATTGCTAAGGGACTAGCAAAATTTTAAGTGTGGGGGGATGGTATATGACATGCTTATTCTCAAAATTCATTCTAATATAGCCATGAATCATTCCAACCATGTGCAATCTGATAATGGGAGTTCCTTTTTCTTCCAAGATCAAATTTTTCCTATGCACATGTCCACATATCTAAAGTTTGAATCCCTTCTTAAATTTTTTCTTTCTAAAATGGCCATCTTGTTAAGCTTCTATAATTCCAGTAAAGAATAATCTCCTAGCTTTACAATATATTGTTGATTTATGTTTGCAATCCTTGAATTACCTCACCAAGTTACTCATATAAGCTTTACATAAATATTATTTGATCATTATGATGTAGATATAGGTTGAGTGATTTGAAAGATGAGTTGTTGCTTTGGATTATTTGGAAGATAGATTCTTTATGTTCACAACAATCTTTTAAGGGATTTTCATATGTGGAAAAGTTATAATTTGTGAGTTGGACATGATCCTTTGCTTTGGGGAGAAACTTTAAAGCCTAATGCCCATATTTGAACTATTTTGTTGAATACCAATATGAAATACACCACAATAGAACAATGCTCAACATTTGCTGATTTGAGATATCTTTTATGATAGAGAGAGTATGTTCTTTAATTTTTCTTTCTTTTACTTTACTCGGGACGAGCAAAGGTTTAAGTGTGGGGGAACTGTTGGCACTTCCTAGGTGCCCCTTTTATATGTGAATATAACTCCAATTAGAGCATAATTGATGCCAATTTAGGTCATTTACCTATGATTTTGCCTATATATTTGTATATGCCTTGTTTTGGAGCTTTATTGCAGAAACAGGTAAAATTGGTGATTAAAGTGATGCTGGAGGAGGACAGGAGTCCAGAAGCAATGAAAAGCACTAAAGAAGCCTAGTGCACCGATCGGCGCAACCCATGAGCTGATCGGCGCAAGAATGTTTTGGCCCACACAAGTGACCGAGGCCCAGTCCACGTGTTTTATGGAAGTTTATCTACGCAAGACATTTAAAGATATTTGCCAAAGAAGATTTATGGAATTTCAAGATCTCGACGTGCAGTACAAGACTTTATCTCAAAGGAAAAGGCCCAAATGGCAGCTATGGAAGACAGAGGAACCGACTCAGAAGAGAAACCAGAGAAGACATGGCTTGCACCGATCAGCGCAACCACCTTATTTGCTAGAAATCGAGTCCTTTACGAGTAGAACCCTTATATATACTTGTAAGCTCTGGCCGTGAGAGACAAGGAGGCATCGGAGGGACAACAGATCTGTGAGTTAGAGCCACCGGGGTTCGCCCCGTTAGAATAGATCTCTAGTTGAGTTTCAAGAACCATTGGTGTAAGAGTTGATCCGTCAAGGTAGGCCATCTCGATGGTGATGAATCTTACTCTATGTATCTCAAGGATGATCGAATATATTGATGATGGTTTTGGTGATTTGTCTATCTTGCTTCTGTAATCGTGCATGTGCTTATTCCAATTGCTTATTCTAGGCTAAGTAGGTTGATATTATCTTGATCGTGGTGATCAGGATAGTATTCGGAAATTGTATTGATTATGGTTGCTTGATGATGCTAGTAGTGTGGTTTAGCAGTGACAGCACTAAACCTGCACAGCACTATTGGATAGTCGAGTAGGGTAAGATACTTACGCAATTAAGGGTTTCCTCTTGGTAGCGATAAATCAGGAGACGCTTGGAAAGGTGGGTGGTCTTATCCATTATAGGTTTTCATTGATCCATGTAATTACCATCATGATGCTATTTGATTATACTTTCTGGTTATGATTCACTAGTAGATATCTGGCTACTCACTTAACAGCTTAGGCTTACATGGTATCTGGCGCACTTTGGCTTAGATTCGTTCGTGTGCCGATCGGCTCAACTCCAGTGCTGATCGGCGTAATCATAGATTCGGTAATGTGCCGATCGGCTCAACCCTGCGCTAATCGGGGCAATGGCAGATTTGCTATCTGGCGCATCTTTGCGCTGGCCGGTTTCCCGTCATGCACCTCGAACTCGATAGTAGCCTTGACTAGATCTTTTACTGTTAACTATGTTTAATAATCCCTAAGGTCCCAGTGGATACGATAAACCTTGGAATACTCAATTCAATGGAAAATTGCTACAATCGTACACCATCCTCTTGCGATATATAAGTGGGTGCGTAGTTACGACCAATAGCACTCGCTAGTACAAGGCACACCCAAACCATCATCACAACCATCATACACATGATCATCGGTAAAGGTATTGGCAAAGTCCACAAGGGTGTCCATCAACTCATCCGGAATCATGGCATTTAGGTAGCTTTTAAAGCAATCCTTCCATGAGCCATGTCCCGGCCCCGAATGGGATGACATCCCAACTCAATACGGTCACTACTCAAGGCGGTTAAGCCTTATAATGAGCACTTGGCTCTGATACCACTTGAAAGGATTGTAGTGACCGAGATGGGGGGGGGGGGTTGAATTGGGAATTACCACTATGAATCAATTTTACCAAATACTAAACACCGATAGCACTCAAAGCAACTCCTACTCAAATCTTGTGGTGATCACACTAACAATATAATCCTATGAAAGGAAAGACATCCTATGCATACTAGTGGATCACACAAGTCAATACATCTCCTATGCACTTCTAGTGATCAAGCACACCAATGCAACTCCTACTCATACTAGTCATCAAATGCAGAAGCTTAAACACTACTAGCAAGTAAGTAGTCTAAACAGCAAGTCTACAAGATAGTCAAAGAGAACTAATAGAACACACAAGCATGAATAGCACGGTATGTAAACGCGGAAAGTAAAGCATCATAGTGAGGAGTAGAGTAAGGGGTGGCTCATGATTTTTTTCCCGAGGTCTCGGAAGGATGGCGCCTTCCCCTAATCCTCTGTGGACCACTCCCGCCGGAGTCCCGGTCCCTCCCGCCACTAAGTGGAGTTCTCGCCCACGAGCCTACAATCACTCCTAGAGTGAAGACATGGTGTGCGTCACTGCTGCACAAAGCACAAGCTCCCCTCCCTCGAGAACTTCCGGACTCCCCGAGCCGACACGGGCGCTCACTAGCGATGCCCCTTTCAACGGCGGGCTCAAACCATGTACAAACGTGTGACGGCCTTCACAACCGATCACTATAGGCTCGATCACCGACATCTAACTGGTCTAGGTCTCACCATAGACCAAGAGTAACAATCTAGATCACACCCTCAAGGACACCCTAGCCTTAGATATGCAAGATGCTCAAGCTACTCTTCTCTAGCACCCTCAAGATATGCAATATCTCCTCCTAGTGCTCTCGTCTTTTCCTCTTGGACCTTACAAAATGCTCTCAGATATTCCACTGGCCAAGAGAGGTCTTCAAGACCCCAGCAACAAAGTTATATAGGCTCCCAACCTCAAACTAGCCGTTGCTCCACGAAATTGCCTTTCTGGACATCCAGACTGGACTATCCGGTCATTGCCTGACCGGACCGTCCAGTCACTCTGGTAATGGTTCCCAAAACCATTGGCTTCTCTGTCCAGGCAATTCCTCTAAACTATCCGGTCACTGGACCGGACCGTCCGGTCCACTTTCTCTCTCCATTCTAGGAGCCTCCGTGAAATGCACCCTCTTTGTTGTTCCTGCACTTCTACAGACCGGTCCATCCAGTCAGCAGACTGGACTATCCGGTCTGTACAGAGTCTCCTGCTGATGGACTTCCTGCTCCTCACACTAAGTCCTGGACAACTCCACATAGTGACCGTACAGTCCGGTCTCCACTGACCCCTTTGTCCGGTCTCTATGTCCAGAATCTAAAACTTGTCGTCCTTGCTTGACTTTGTTTCCCGGCTTCTCCATACAGCTCGTTGGCTTCTCCACTGTCACCTAGTGCATGTGATTTCACCGACCAACCTTGCACATCACCGACTAGACATAACCTAAGAGAATGACCTGGACCCCCTTGATAGTTCGGTTTTTCCTATGGACTCAAAGCCCTAACAACTACTCAAGTGTTCCAAACACTTGCACCATAGCTTGTTCTCCGCTTTGATCCATCTCCATCAACCCTTTGACTCCATCAAGTTCACAAGCCTCCATGCTTATGGTCATTGTCATCCATCGCCAAGGATGCCATCGACAATCATCATAAGATAGAAAAGGTTTCCTATAGGGACAACACTCGTGTAGACATTAGTCTCATTTCATGTTTGTCATTCATCACCAAAACACCATACCTTGGGGTGACCTCAATGGTCATGAACTTTACAAGAATGACCTAGACCCCCTTGATAGTCCGGTTTTTCCTATGGACTCAAAGCCCTAACAACTAGTCAAGTGTTCCAAACACTTGCACCATAGCTTGTTCTCTACTTTGATCCATCTCCATCAACCCTTGGACTCCATCAAGTTCACAAGCCTCCATGCTTGTGGTCATTGTCATCCATCACCAAGGATGCCATTGCTAATCATCATAAGATAGATAATAGAGTTTAGAGATGATTCCTACATAGACAACACTTATGTACATGTTAGCCCACAATTTCATAGTTGTCATCTATCACCAAAACATTCATACCTTGGGGATCCAATCATCAATGGTCATGAAGCTTACAATCTCCCCCTTTTTGGTGATTGATGACAACCACTACTTAATCAAAAACTTGATCAATACATAACCGGGCTAAAAGAACTACACAAAGTCGAGAGAAACCATAACACCATATGAGAGAAATGCATAAGGTCCTACTCAATCAAACATCATCTAGAGACACAAGGAAAAGAGTGAAAAGCATACTCGAGATGAAATATGCATGCATGTCATGACAATATATTAAAGGAAAGCATAAAGACATGAATGATGAGATGCAACAAATTAGCGTGACTATACATATGAGATAAGAACAAGCAGTAATTATCATGATATCATATACAGGCATACAAGATAATTAATGGATACATGACACTGCATAGGAGAATAAACCAAGTGAGATTAAAATGAGTCAAATACAAACGAATGAAAACCATGACTCATCAAAATCCACGAATATCGAATAACTCCATCAAAATAAGATCCAAATGTATCTAACTCCCAAAAAAAACCTCGTATGCTCCCCCTAGATACAAGCTACTCTCGATCGCATAGGATCACACTCCATCCCCCTAAACCTAGGATCTTCTCCCCCTTTGGCAACAAGCACCAAAAAGTGGAAAAGATGAATATCTACACGCCCGTGGTCAAAGGAGGTGATGCAGCGACGTCCTCTGAAGGCTCTGCTCTACTCTGCTCCCTGAGCCTGTGCCGCTTGAGCATCCATCTATTCGAAGAAGTCATGGTCTATAGGCGACTCAGACCCTCTGTCCTGTGCTGCTGGTGTGACTGTAGCAGTCTTCTAAGCTGAAGTCTGGAGAAGAATGAGTTCTGCCATGTCCTACTGTGTAGTGGAGGGTCTTGCCATCTGCAAGGTCGATGAGTGAGAATGTGAGATGAAAAGCGTAGAAACTGAGAAGGCTGACACGGGGGAGAGCTGAGCTGAAGAGAAGGTCTGTCCTGCTCCATCTATCGGTAAGACCCCTGAAAGTGATAGTCCGCTGGACTAAGCTGTCATCAAAGCAGTTAACGGTCCTGGTTGCGTCTGCAGCTACTGAAACTTTGGGAACACTAAAGGTCCAGGCTGCTGACCTTCCTGCCTCTGGGTCAACTCCGTCATCTGAGTCATCAAGGCTGTAAGAAGTGTAGTCTGCTGTCTCTGAATCTCTGCCTGGCTCCTGATGACGTCCATCATCTAGCGTCTATCCTTTGACACACTCTAAATGAACTCTCCCAGCCGTCCTCTAGTGTTGTTATAGTGACAACATCCTCAGACTGTGAACTTGTCGGCTGGGGAGGTGCTCCTGTACTGGCTGACTCAGGAACCACCTGGCTGAGCTACCTGCTCATGAAGTACTGGTGGTGACTCCTGCTCCTCCTTCCCTGTCTACTGGCTGGAGACTAACTATGATCCCCTAGGGACTCGAGATGCATAGCTAGTGGTCACCTCAGGGAACACCTCGTACTACTCCTTCGTCGCTAGGCCCATCCTCCTCAAGAGATATTAGATGAATGGACCATAGACCAAGTGACGTCCTCCAACCCTCTCTGAGATCACCTCATCCATCTCTCCAATGAGAAGATCTACCAAGTCAAAGTGTTGTCTCCTCAGTATCGCTGCTATAGCCCACTGGTGTAGAAGTGTGAACTCCTCTACGTAGCCAGACCTGGGGATGATAGTCCTGGTGATTATCGCTCTCACCACCTTGGCCTCTGCGGTGAGTCTCACAGGGCTTAAATCCTGGGGTGTGAGGGGGTGGGAAAGCAATTGACACCATGTTGTTTGAAGGTAGCTTCCCTCCCTGAGGTCTGCGGGGTGGCTCTAGTGAAGGATAAGTACTCCTGTACAGCTGAAGATCTGAAGCAAGGAACCCAAAACTAGCAATCAGATCCTCTCTTATCACACATTGTGGCTGCCCTTTGATCAAGAACCAGAACACTGAGCGGTCTCTGGCTATCCACAGCGTAGCATAGAATTCAAGTACTATGTCCTCTCTGAACCTGAATGGAGCAGTAACTAGCTTTGCTAGTCCTGGCAAGTACGTGAAGCATTGCTCCATCTCTGTGCCGGTGGCCCTCCTCATGGCCTGGTATGTCATGTACTACTGCAGCACAAATATCCTGTCTCTACCTCTTATGGCCAGACAGCATCTCAGTCCCTCTCCAATCCTCCTCTGGAGGGCTGTCCACTACCTCTCTCCAGCAGCGGGATCTCTAGGGACTAGAACCCACTGCTCAAAAGGCACCAAGCAAAGTACCTTAAGGTCCTTTCCAGGAACCTTAAGTATATCCGACTCTCTAGTTGCCTGTGCCAGACTCTGTAGTCTCCTAGTGCACACTGCACAGGTTCACCTCGGGTCTCCTGCCCAGTGAGTTGTCCTCTGGGGAACAGTCTGCTCAGCCACCTCAAGCTCCTCCTCAGACTCTGACTCCTCAGATCCTGACTCTGAGGTCTCCTCCTCTAACTCCTCCTACTGCTGCCTGGAGGATCACAGATCCGCAGTTCTCGATGACCTCTCCTAACGAGAAGTTGGAGTACGCTGCGGCCACGGTGGCGGTATAACTCCAACTGCCAGAGGTGCAGTCCTCTGTCTGGTGCTCCTCCTCTGGCCCTGTGTGTCATGAGGCTGCTCTAGGATCAGCCGTGTCCCTGGTGTCCTCCATGACTGCTCCATGGCATATAGGTGCCTAGCAACTCTCCTGGCTCTCTCAGACTCTAGGTCCAGCCTCTGTCTCTTCTTGCTCTTAGGCTTCTCAGGCATCTTTCATTTTCCCTTGTCCTAACCTGAACCTGCCATCTTTGCTACTACAAACTGCTGTCACTGCACGCACGTAAGTATTGACAGGATAAGCATAGATCCTAATACATCTATAAGCAAAGCACCGCTAGGAAATAATACGCAATAGAAAACCTAGCACTGAATGAAGGACATGATCACTATGCAAATATGCAAAGTAACAACAATGATCATCGACTATATGTGGCTGGTGCGAGTCATCTAGTGTGCAGTCAAATAATAGGCAATTAATCTAACTTCAGACTAAATGAGAGATAACCCTAGACATGCAATTAACAGATAATCAATGAATTAATTGCAGCTAGGTTGAGCTAATTAATTAATTAACTAATGCAACTAATAATGGGAATTACTACTAAATGCATCAATTAACCAATTACTTAAGATTAGGGCACGATCCGATGAATGGAGGATAGTAGTAATACCCTGGGAGGAATCTGACACGCTGAGAAGAACAAACACCATAGAACGCGCTCTGATCACCGAAAAGATTGGAACTTTGAAGTCGCCAGCAATAGAGATTGAGGGGGGAATCCTTTCCCTAACAATCGGTGAAGCTCGGCGGTGTGGCATGCGCGCACGTGGGGGAAGCAGAGGCGGCGCTAGTCGTCGGTGAGCGGTGACGGCAATTGGCGGCGGTGGCGCTGGAGCTCTGGTGCGCAGCGGCTGTGGCTGGCAAGGCAGCGGCGCTATTGCGCGAGGGCGTGTGTGTCTGCGTGCGATGGTGAGCGGGGCCAAGCGATGGCGTTGGCAGCCGGCAGCAAGCTCAGGTGCGGGCATGGCCGCGGTGGCTTGGTCGGTGATGGCGGCGACAAAGAAGGGTGTCGAGGGCGTGGACGTGCTCTCGGCGGTGAGTCGAACAAGGAAGAAACCAATTTAGCTCTGACCAATTTTGACGTAGGTCAAAACTCGAATGGACGGCCGAGATTCAATCAAGGAAGGATCAACGGTTCAGATCTAAAAGAGCTTAGCATGATCAACCGTAGTGATTGGACCGTCTGCTCACTAGACCGGACCGTCCGGTCACTTCGGGGTTCCGAAAAATCAGGATTCTGCCAATCCAGAAATTATGTAGACCAGACCATACGGTCTTTAGACAAGTTCTGTCTGGTCTCCATTTTTCTTCTCCCCGAAGTACTGTGCATTGCTGCACAGACCAGACTGTATGATCATAGGACCAGACTGATGGTCACCACCAGGATTTCACTAAACAAGGAATTTCTCCATTTTGCAAGTGCCCTCACTAAACACACAAATAAACATTGCACTTGGAACATACAGGGAACTCTCAAACACTCTTTTTTAAATAGTGGCACTCTATGGCCTTAGAATTTTCGCAAATGCCAAATAAAGGATCAACCAAATAAGAACCAAGACAAATAAGATCCAAAGGGTATGTATGATCCTTAGTCCATGAACCGCGCGAGTAGATTTAACCTCAGAGTTCATAAGAGCATGCTCAATGGGCATGAAGCACAATCCTTTCCTTTGGTCACACTTATGGAGATGTAATCTTATATAGAGTATGAGGCACAAATATCTCCAAGTGGGACAAGCCTCCTTTGTGTTTCCTATATGATGCATGCAACAAGCATTTTACATATGCAATGAAAGTAAACATGCCATGTGAATGCAAGCAATATTAAAAACATGACACAAAGGAAACCTAACAATGCCAAGTTGAACCCCTCCCAAGCTTACTCACTATAAGCCATGCCCTTGCCTTAAGAGAAGTCAAACCACCATCTAAAGCACTCCCCCTTGCTTATAGCTATCTTGGATGGGTTGGACATTGACTAATTTTTATGTGTTTTTCTTTTAGTTATTTACACATGCATGGATGCAAAGCATACTAGTCACAAAGGAGTCCTAATTACCATGTAATGCAAGAGAACGAAAAACACACTACAACTGCCAAGAAGCAACACGGTTACCTCCCTCATGAGTAGATAGGTCATTGAGGTCCATGTCACTTGTGGTGGACTTCACATGATCTTCATGAAGGCGCTCGGTCCACCACCACCACCATCTAGGTCTTGTTCTTAGGCACTCACTTGTACGTAGCCGATCTCTCAAGATCAACAATGCACTTAGGCACCCATATTGTCTTGACCTTTCTCTTCTTGTTTGGTGGTCCCAAGGCCTTAGCTTTCACCTTGCCATCCTTGTTCCTAAAAAGCTTAAAATATGTGTTCTCATGGAACAAGTTAGCATTAGGCAAAACAATGGAACTTGTCACCATGGGACAATCCTTAGTGGCGTGGCCATCCTTGCAACACCTCTCACAATAGTAGTCGTCGGCGAGAAGGGGTTTGATCCATGCGGGGATGGAATCACTCATCCATATGATGTCGATGGTGGCGGGATATGAGCCAAGTCCCTGGTGGGAGACATTGTTCACAAGGTTCCTCCCAAGAATCTCCTTGTGGATGGCTCTACCACGTGTGAGCCTCTCAAAGCTGCCCATCACCATCTTCCTCTCTTCCTTGAGCTTGTGATATTCCTCCAAAACAAATGGCTCAAGAGAAGAAACCTCGACCGAGGTGGTTAGTTCATCACACATAGTAGAAGCATCACTCTTAGATGAACTAGAGGAGGGAGAGGCAAGGTTCTCAACATTGATAGCCTTGTAAGTGATCTCAAGGGCCTTGTACTTCTCATGAAGCTCTACATGATCACCCTTAAGTTTGTCATAACTCTTGTTTAGGGCCTCATGAGATGTGACAAGGTCCTTGAGCTCACTCTCAAGCTCCAACACAGTCCTTAGCCAAGTTACAATCTTTTCTTACCCTATCCAACATTTTGGATTTCTTGATGGCGATGCTGCGGACTTGCTCAAGCATACTCCACAACTCGCCACACGTGTGCTCCTCATCATCGCTATCATCACTTCTCTTATCCTCACTCTCCCCAAGTTGGCTCGTGGCCATGAGGCACATGGGAGGTGGAGGAAGAGCTTGTGGAGATGTGGTCTTGATCATGGCTAGACCGGCCACTTCTTCATCACTTGAGAAAGAGGACTCATCACTTGAGTTATCACTTGTCCACTCTCCAACAAGGGCCTTGCGAGAGAACTTCTTCTTGTAGTCTTGAGCTTTGCCTTTGCCTTTGCTCTTGTCCTTATTGAAGTATATTTTCTTCTTTTGCTTGACCTTGGGAACTCCTCTTCTTCTTCTTCACTTGAATCTTGTGACTTGAATGCTTGTTTCTTGGGCTTTGGGCACTCTCGAACAAAGTGATTCTTTGAGCCACAATTGAAGCACTTGACCCTTGACTTCTAAGCAAACTTGTTCTTGAAGTTCTTCATCTTCTTCATGAGAAGAGCCAAGTCCTCAGTCAAGTCACCTTCATCATCATCTTCTTCATCATTATCCTCAATGATCACCTTCTTCTTGTTCTCCTTGCTCTTGCTAGATTCTTGCTTGTCAGCCGATAGAGTAAGGTTGGATGGCTGAGGATCATCCATCCCCAATTGGTAGCACTCAAAGGCGGTGATCTTGCCAAGCACATCCTTCATAGTCTTGGTCTTGCGGTCACCTTGCAAGATGAAGGTGATGATGGACTCATACTTGGAGTCCTTGAATAGCCTCAAGAATCTTCTTATCACCTCAACGGGCTTCATCTTCAACTCATCCCCAAGTGCATTGATCTCCTCCACTAGTACATGAAAACGAGAATAAATAGTGTTAGCTCTCACATGTGGCAATCTAGTGAAGTTATCATACTTGTTCTTCAGCACATAGTACCTTTCCTCTTTGACATCACTGGTGCCCTCATGGAGCCCCTGAGTCTCAGTCCAGATACCATGTGCTGTGGAACTAGCATCTAGCTGAGAAAAAACATCCTTAGAGATGCAAGCAAACAGAGCATTCTTAGCCTTAGCATTACACTTACTATAATCAGGCTCAAGTAGGTTCACATCCGCATCGGACTCGTGAGTGACCGTCCATATCTCTGGATAAAGGGACTTCAGGTAGGCTTGCATGCGAGCCGTCTAATAAGCATAGTCCTCCCCATTGAATATGGGAACATTCCCCGCCTATCTCGGAATCCTTACTCAAGGCGGTGAAGCCTCAAAGATGAGCACTTGGCTCTGATACCACTTGTAAGGACCAAAGGTGTACCGAGAGGGGGTGAATCGGTAAGCCGCTCACGAATCCAATTACTTCAATTTCCACTACTTGAGACTAACAAGACAAGCAACCTAAACAATTCTAGTAAGCCAACGCCCTACACATGCTAGTGTTCATAATAAGATAAAGAGTGGAAGCTAATCACACTAGCTTATGCAAGCCACAATTCACCATAATCACTAGAGCACACAATTGCGGAATAGTAAAGAGAGGGTCAAGGAATGCTCATGATTTTTCTTGAGGTCTCGGATGGATGGCATCTTCCCCTAATCCTCAATGGACCACTCCCGCCGGAGTCCCGGTCCCTCCCGCCACCAAGTGGAGTTCTCGCCCACGAGCCCGCAATCACTCCTAGAGTGAAGACACGGTGTGCGTCACCGCTGCACAAAGCACAAGCTTGCCTCCCTCAAGAACTTGTCACACCCTCAAGGACACCCTAGCCTTAGATGTGCAAGATGCTCAAGTTACTCTCCACTAGCACTCTCAAGATATGCAATATCTCCTCCTAGTGCTCTCCTCTTTTCCTCTTGGACCTTACCAAATGCGCTCAGGTATTCCACTGGCCAAGAGAGGTCCCAAAGACTCCAGCAACGAAGTTATATAGGCTCCCAACCTCAAACAAGCCATTGCTCCATGAATTCACCTTTCTGGACGTACTGATCGTACAGTCCGGTCTCTCCAGACCGGATGGTCCGGTCACTCTGGTAATGGCTCTCCTAGCCCTTGGCTCAGCTGTGTCCAAGCAAATTCCTCATATTGACTAGACTGTCCAGTCAGTAGATCGGACCATCCAGTCTATACAACTGTCGGACATGTCCGACACATCGGACATCGTCGTCAGACTCCAGAACGTTGGCTTCCTCTCTGCACTGTTTCTCAGCTGAACTGGTCGTACGGTCCGGTCACCTAAGTGTACCATCCGGTCTTTATTGCTCCTACACAGTTAGATTCCTCGCTCCTTGCTGGAAGTCCCAGACAGCTCCACATAGTGACCGTATAGTCCGGTCACCACTGACCCCTGTGTCCGGTCTCTATGTCCAGAAGCTAAAACTTGTCGTCCTCACTTGACTTCGTTTCCCGTCTTCTCCGATCAGCTCCTTGGCTTCTCCACTGTCACCTAGTGCCTGTGATTTCACCGACCAACCATGCACATCACCGACTAGACATGACCTAAGAGAATGACCTAGACCCCCTTGATAGTCTGATTTTTCCTATGGACTCAAAGCCCAAACAACTAGTCAAGTGTTCCAAACACTTGCACCATAGCTTGTTCTCCGCTTTGATCCATCTCCATCAACCCTTGGACCCCATCAAGTTTGTTGTGGTTACAAGTCTAGAACAAACACGTAATGGTCTAGTCGGGGGCTAGACAGGCCGAAGGCCCTTCAGACAAGCTATGACGGGAGTGAACAAGACTGAATAATGGCACTATGCTGAAGGGCCCAAATGGGCACTGTCCAGCTAATGGATTTTGTATTATCTGGTCAGAGTAGTACAAGAAGGTTCTAGTGGTAGAGGCATGACCCCTCAACATTCAGAGGTGCAGGTGAGCATTTATAGACCCATGCTCACCTACCCTCCGGGTGTGTTTATAGATTTGCCCCGGATCTTACATTACACATTTTACTACTTGACCTAAGGGTATTCTACTACTTCAATCTACATCCGATACATGCCCCCGGCTGTCGCTCTCTAACGTCTGTGCATGGGGCCACCTTGCAGTACGGCCTTCGGCTGTACCAGCCTTCAGACGCCTGCTGGACCGAAGGTCCTTTGGGCCGTTGGCCCAGCTGGGCCTTGCTTCTTGTTGCTGGGCTTTCTTCTGGCCTTGGGGAGAGTAAGGGGTGGGCTTTCCCCCAACAGTAGCCCCTCATGGGTGAGATCCGCCTTCGGCAGGACCGAAACCGTGATCATGCGAAATGGCCACCCCTAGTCTCCCCCCCCCCCCCCTTTTCGGGCCTGTCCGGAGGCCATCCTTTAGTCCGGTTACCTGAAACTGCCAAACATAACTATATTCGACGAAATTAGTAAATCCACAAAACCAAGGCATGCTAACCTTAGTCACCACATCATTTTGCCCTCGGCCCAAACGGCCTTCGAACTCCCTGTCCCTAGCAGCCGCACCGTGCGACATCCTTTAACACACGACAAGCATGTTGCCATAAATGCATTCCATGCGCCGACCCACTATAAATGCACCCGATGCGGTTACCTGGCGCACTCCCCGAGCGGGCGCGCAGTCATAAATTCGGCCCCCGCACCACGCGTCAGCCATCGGATCAGTGAGTGCACGATCGAACGTGAGAGATCGCCGCGCGGCCCACGCTCCGCCGGCTATATAATCCAGCCGTTCACCCCCTCTCTTTTCACTTTCACTTCAATTTTATGACCACTCGTGAAACCATAGCACCTCTGCTACCAACCCTTTCTTGTGCACTACTTAGCGCGCACTCGCTCGCACCGAAGGCTGCTCGGCATCCTTTCTTCAATCTACTCAAACACGCCCTTCGACGGATAATGGGCCCTGAGAAATCTAAGCCTGCGCCCGGGTCTGAGCCGAAATGGGTCAACAACAAGAAGGCCAGAAGTGCATATCTGGGGCTAAGCTCAGTCACCCAAGAGCTGCTAGACACATGGGCTTCCAAACCAAAGCTATGGTTCGAGAGGTCCCGAACGTCGATGCCGAAGGACGGCGAAACCGTGCCCCAACCTCAGCCTGGCATGATAGTAGTCTTCGAGTGGTTTTTCAAAGCAGGGCACCGATTCCCTTGCTCCCAGTTCGCCGGAGATGTTCTGGCCCTCTACGGGCTTGAGATACAGCAGGTTCTGCCGAATAGCATCACTCGACTGGCCTGCTTCGAGTGGGCATTCAGGATGGAGGGCACCGAGCCGCATGCTGGTGCCTTCGCTGCTACACATTTGGCTTCCCAACGAGAACATCCTTGTCCCGGGGACCCCCACCATGATGTCTAACTATCTTACCATCACCCTTCGGCCGTGTTGTGAATGCGACGTGCCCGCGAAGGGGTCAAGGCAACACTGGGGGAAACAGATCTCCGCCGACTGGTTCTATTACAACATGGGCACTGGAAGCAACCTTCATAGCTGGAATGTGGAAATCATGTACATACCGAAGGACAACAGACTCAGGACCAGCATCCACTTACTGTCCCGAATTGCCGGGCCGCTAAGCATGCGCGACTTGGTGGAGGAGTTCTGCGCGGCGGGCATCGACCCTCTTCAGGCCGACTGGCATGTGCAGTTCATCACCCGGGACCCCATAAGCGGGAATCTGTAGCTTGCCCGAGAGCTGCTTCTGAAGATTGACTTCATCGAGATAGAGCAATAGACGAACCACTACCTTGGCCCTCTAATCCAGAAGGAATGGGAGCTGTTAGGGGAAATGGAGCGCCGGAGCCGATCCAACCGTGTTGTGCAAATGTACAACACGGAGGCCGTGCTGCCACCGCGGGAGCCACATAACATCGAAGGCTGATAGCTCGGAGGCAGGGCGGACAAGGACATGGATGACGAGGAGGAGGAGGAGGAGGGGGAGGAACAAGAGGAGGTGGAGGAGATTGGCATGTCTACTATGCCGGAGAAGCGGCTGAAGGTTGTTATTAAGCGGCATGCGACTCTAGATAGGGACGCAGAAACCGCCATGCTGGCGCTGCGGCGATCAAAGCAAGTGGCGAGGCGGGCCCTAAGCAGGAAAGCTGGCGCTGAACCGGACGAGGGTACTTCTGGCCAAAGAAAGAAGAAGAGATGCTCTGAGGCAGCCTCGGCCGTACCTTCACTCACACCAAAACAGTTCAAGCGCCGATGCCTCCGGAAGCAATATAAGGAGACCCCTCAGAGGCCGGCGACCCCTAGTGAGGTGACAGCCGACCATGAGGTTATCGCCGCCACTCCAACCCGGATGCCACCAGCGACCCCGACTCCAAGCGCAACAGACACACCACTCCTGAATGTGCTGGTGGGCGTCATCCCAGAGAGGTCTGGCGGAAGACACAACGGTGGCTCCGGAGGCACAGCGTCACCTCTCCCCCGCTCGCCCGGCATCGAGATGCCAATACTGGACTTTGGCGCAGATAGTCCCTCGGTCGGTATAGGTGCATAGATTCTTCTAACTATTTGCTGCGCTACCGTGCGCCTGTTCTAGAGTTCTGATGATTTGTTTTCTTGATTTTAGAAGGTCAACACGAGGGTGGCACCGAAGATGCCCCCGAATAGCAGCGGACGAAGGAGGCTGCCCCGAGTGCATGCTCCGAGTTGGAATCCGGAGGCCAAGGCTCTACATCGAGCGGCTGGGGTAGCAGCCCAACCGAAGGCAGCAAAGCCTTTGAAGGGGAGGAGGGTCTGTAGATTGAAGACATTAGCAGCAGCGAGGAAGAGGAGTCTGCGGCCATGCTCTTGGCGCGCCTGCGACGACCTGGCCGCGGGAAAGGCTTCATGGGTGTGCTCCCCTCAAGCGTGCAACCGGAAGATGTCGGGGCTAACCTGCGTGCGGTGGACTTTGCCGACCGCCCTGAGGCCTCGACTGCCCTCGGGTATGCCTCCCGAATGCTGGATCTCTGCAACGGCGAAAAGGCCCTAGAAGGTGTGGATGTGGCCACTGCCATCCTTACCTCGTAGGTATGCTACTTCCTTAGCCCCATTGCTTTCGTTAAAAATGCGACCACCCGCTTCTAACTTCCGTTGCACTTGTGTAGACCGCCCTGCTATCCCGGCACCTCGAGGCCAAGTTGTCCCCGGAGGATGCCCTTGCGGAGCTGAAGGAGTAGCTAGCCGAGAGCCAGGCGCAAGTCCAGTCGTCTGTTGCTATTCTAAAGAAAGCACAAGATGCAGTCTTGGAGGCTGAGAAGAGAATCCAGTAGCTGACCGAAGATGCGAAGAAATCTATCGAGGACCTGGGAAAGCAACTGGAAAAGCTGCGTGAAGATAATCAGACACTGGGGGCCGACAACCTGACCCTCCACAGCGAACAACCAAAAACTAAAAAAGGCTCTAGAAGAGGCCTCCGTCTATATCGAAGAATCTGAGATAATGAGCTGGGGCCTGTTCGGTCTGATAGGGCAGCTGTGGTACTTCTTCGCTGGGATGGGACTAGCGTCCCGGGAGCCTGCACATGCCAAGGGGGAGGCCATGAAGAGCATCAGCTGGCTGTGCAAAGGCCTCGACCGAGCCAAAGACAGTCTTCGTTCTTTCGGCACTATCTACGCTCGGACGGGCTGGACGATGGCGTACGCTACGCTTGAGTCACTGGCTACTCCCAGGCGTTCGGAGATCCGAGAAACTACGCGACAACTGGTGTCTCGATGTCGGGGTAACCCGGCCAAATACAGCCAGCTGCAAGAACAACTGAGTCCGATCCGTAACGTGTTACGGCGGGAATATTGGCAGCCCCTTGGCAACGAGCTTGCCGGAATTCTTGCTCGTGACACAGCTGCTCGCCTGGCTATGTCTGTCCCCAACACTGGTAACACTCCTGTTTCCGATGGGCTGAGGGAGCCTGGCTTAATGGCTCATGGCGCGGATGGCACCACCACCGGAGCCCCTGGTACTTTGGGCCCTAACGCCGGCCCTACTATTGGTGCCTCTGACCCTGCTGTCCTGGTCTCTGGCACTGAGAACCCCTACGGCCCCGAGATGCCCTCGGCAGACCCTCCGGAGACCCAGGTGTGAGTTCGCCCTTATCTAAGGACTCCGCCCCCTCTACACTAGCTAGCGTTAAGAAGGATAGTATTTTGTACGGCGGTCGTAAGCGTCTAGCGCTCCGACAGCCTTCACCCTGTAACTTAGGTGTTCATTTTGAATGGAACCCAGTTTGCTATCTATCTACTTGGCCCGTTTTATTTTACTTAAGATTTACCTCCCTGTCTTTGTCTAGAACACGCTCTCAAACGATGCAACTTCCATTCCACCGGACGCCACGATACTGGACATAGCTCCCGTATCTATCAAAGTGCCGGGGGTCAGGGAAGCCCCTGGCGACTACTTGATCCATGGCATGCAGTGGAGGTGTTGGAAGCACAAACACCCCAAAGGGGAGTTTGCAAAATTCCTGCCCTGCATTGATGAGGACAACGAACGCATCAAAGCGGCATGCCAGCTCATGTGCCCAAAAGAGCTACTCCAACGGCGCATCGCTCACGACGCCTGGAGGGCGAGCGGCATTATTGTGACTGAACCCCCTATCCTACCGCCTGCGCCGAAGGCAGAGCCTATCGAAATCTCTAGCAACAGTCCAAGCCCTTCTCGGGGTGATGCCTCATCAAGCAGCTCCTCTAGCATGGACCTTGAAGCCCTTCGGCAAGCCGCGCAGACACCCTTCGGTTGTTTGCAAATTATTGCTGACTTGGAGCAGCACCGGCAAAGCATAACGCGCGCCAACCGTCGAATACAACTATTGACGACCACGCTGGATGATTTAGCCGAACAACACCATGAGCTGTCAGACATGCTGAGCGAATTGAAATGCTTGCCATGAACGGACTTGCTTATTATAAAGGCCTTCAGGCCAATGTATGTTCCGTGCCTTCGGGCTATTGTAAATTTTTTGCCCTCGGGTTACCCCTATAAACAGTCCCTGCCTTTTTGTTGCTATATTCATAGATTTAGAGCTTGTTTGCAACTTAAACTATGCCAAAGTACATTGGAATGAAAAATTATTTGCCAAATGCTATTCTATGTGTCAAACACCTTGTCAGGCTTTGGCATGCTTCGGACCATAGTTGTCCGGCATCGGGCCTGTGTCGCACCCGCCTTTCCGGGTCTACTTCTCCGGAGCATTGAACCGTAGTTGTTCGGCACCAAACCGTAGTTGTTCGGACAAGGGTCATAATTGCCCATGATAAAAATTGGAATTGCTGAAAATAACATCAAAACTTATAGGGTTTTATAGGCATGTGTAGAAATGCACGATACATAGAACGCTGAACCACACGATAGGGGTTGCAGCCCTTTGGCATTGAAACATTGCCAATCCTCCTTGCCTCCACGCCGAAGATGGCGCCCAACCAACACATAAGCTAACTCGCGTTGGAACAAAAAGGGGATGGGACGCAGCCCGACCGCTTCCTCGGGACACAGCCTAGAACAATCTTGACAAACGCATCCCGAACGGCTCCTCGGGATGCAGCCTGGAACAACTTTTAAAGACGCAGCCCGAACGGCTCCACGGGACGCAGCCCGGGACAACTTTTAAAGACGCAGCCCGAATGGCTCCTCGGGACCCTGCCCGGGACAACACTAACTGGGCTAAGTACAGCACACGGGCTCAAGCCCAACTTTTGTTACACCAAAATAGACATCATTACCACCAGAGCGGCCTACGATGATTTACACGTAAAACCGCTTCAAGGCATCGGCATTGTAGGTGTGCCGCAGGGAGAACCATCCAACTCTAGCAAATGATATGCCCCCGGCCTGTTTGAGCGATCCACAATGAAGGGGCCCAGCCACTTACTACACAATTTGCCAACGTTGATTGGGTTAGGATTGCGCCGAAGGACTAGACCACCTGGTGTGAACTCTCTTGAGTGAACCTTGCGATTATATGTTTTCTCAAAGGACGTGATGTACTTATGCAGGTTGGTGACTGCTTGCATGCGCACTTCTTCCAACATGTCCTTTGCCACAACATCTTCATTGACATGAGGCCTGAGTGTACGCAATGATCCAGCATGGATCTCCTCCGGTGTGACCACCTCAGCCCCATACAATAGCTGAAAGAGTGAAAAATCAGTGGACCTTGTAGCAGTTGTTCTGATAGACCAGAGAATATTCGGCAGCACCTCAACCTATTTGCCCTTCGGCAAGCCGATCAACGAACGAGAAATCCCAGAGAACAGCATACCATTCATTCGTTCCACAACCCCATTGGCTCTCGGGTTAATGACAGAGACCTCACACTTCTTAACCCCCTGGCTAAGGCAATATTCTTTGAACTCAAGCCCCTCGAACTGTTTACCATTGTCCATAGTGAGCTCTAGTGGAACCCCGAAGTGACAGACCACATTTTTCCAGAAAATTTTCCTGACGTTTCCAGCTGTTACTTGAACCAGTGGTTCGGCCTCCACCCATTTAGAAAAATAATCTTTGGCTACCACAACAAACCGATAGCCCCCCGGAGCAGTAGGCAACGGCCTCACAATGTTGATCCCCCAGCGGGCGAGCAGCCAAATCGGAGGGATTGGCTGCAGGGCTGTAGCATGTTGGTGAGATTGGCGGCCCATCCACTGACATCCAGCACACACCCGGACCAGGACTTTAGCATGAACGGTAGTAGGCCAATAAACCCTTGGCGAAATGATTTGGCGACCAACGCCCTCGGAGCCAAGTGTGACAAACACAGCCCCTTATGGATTTCTCGTAACAACTTCTGCCCCTCGGGCCGGCTGAGACAGCGAAGCAGAGGAGCACAGACACCCCCCTTGTACAATACATCATCAATAATAGTGTTGTGGGATACTTGCCTTACGGGTATCCTCATACAAGACTAAGTAGGTAGCCGACCGGGTACTTCATCAACAAGGAAGCCGACTGACTTGACTTGGAGCACACGACATGTAGAGGTAGACTTTCTATGTAAATCCTTGTGGATTACGACTAGGACTCTTCAAGTACCCCCTAGCCGACCGGATATATAAGGCGGTAGGGTATACCTCATTGGGGAGAGGCTTTTTTCACAACATCAATACAATACACAGAACACAGGACATAGGGTTTTTACTCTCATCGAGAGGGCCCAAACCTGTATAACTCGGTGTCTTGTGTTACCATCGTAGTTCTTAGTCTCGACGTAGCCCTATACATTTTACTGCTGATCTCAAGCTTCAAAAGTTGGCACGCCAGGTAGGGGACAAGGCTCGTCGGGATTCTCCATCGACTATGATGGCCGAAATTCTGATCATTCAGTACTCACCGGACTTCAAGATCTCCTTTGGATCACTCGACTTCACAGTCGGTGACAACGGAGCCCAAGGTCTGGAGAACCACAGATCCGACTCGGCCACAGCCGTTTCCATGGTGCGATCACCGAGTTCATCTGGCATTATCCCCACATTGGTTCCACTCGGTCTGAGGAAGAAGATCCTTCCTTCGGGAACGATTCAAAAATGGATCGGTCTTTTGATGAGGACTCGGTCGGATCCGCTTATCCATATCCCCATACTGTGAACATGGTGGATATAGCAGATCCCGCGGATGGAGACCAGGATGGTGACCAAGACGGTGAACAAGAAGGTAACCACGTTGATGGCCACTCGAATCAACTAGCCAAAGGAGGTCAACAGGAGGAGGACCCTCTAGTTGATGACTTATCAGTCGGACACCGCCGTTGACCAAGAGAGTCACGCGGTTCATGCAATGCACGCCGACTGGATCTCGATCCAAAACTCGAAGTGGATGGCATCAAGGTCTACCACACTCCTCAGAATAACATCAAAGGGACCAAAACTTTGCTCAACACTCTAATGGTCAACGCGAATTATCAGACCCCTGCGATGCAGAAGGCGGTGGCTATGCTTAAGGCCGCTGTGGCTCAAGAGGCCGCAAGATCTCAATCGGTCACAAGCTCTAGTCACGCATCTTCACAAGGTCGGCATAGGCGTGAAGATCTAAGAAATTCCCTCTGTATCTGTGATGGACGAGATACCATCAACTCTCACTATGAAGAACGCGCTCGGGATAACCGATGCTATGAGGAAGAACGCCGTGATTGGAGAACGGACGACCGACGGGACAACCGACAAGAGGACCAGCAAGATCCTCCTCCAAGGCATAACCGTGATGACCATCGTCGACGTGACGATCGGGATCGGCGTGATAACGATGATAACGACCATTAGTGTCGTTGTCATGATGATGATGTTGGTCCGTGACACGGCTGCTGTGCAACTCCGTCCCTAGACTGGCATAGGCGGTCGATGACGCTAACCGACGATGAGATCGATGGCATCAAAGCTTACATCCCTAGGCTTTGTATAGCTCGATGGCCAAAAGGATTCAAGCTGGTCCCCATCGAAAAATACAATGGTCAGACCAATCCCCGAGAGTGGCTGCAGCTTTATAGAACGGTGATTCGGTCGGCTGGAGGTGATTCCTATGTAATGGCTGATTACCTTCCAGTCTGCCTGGATCCAGCCATTCGGATATGGCTCACGTCTCTTCCAGAGGAGTCAATCACATCTTGAGGAGACCTCAACAGGAAGCACATAGAAAGTTTCCAAGCTACCTGCAATCAACCGGGCAACCACTTTGACCTCACTCGGATCAAGCAGAAGACCGACGGACCTCTACGTGACTACATCAAGCGATTTTGTGCTAAGAAGACTGAGATCCCCAATGTCCTCGACCAACAAATCATTGCCGCCTTCCAAGGAGGGATCCGTAGCGATGATTTGGTTCGTGAGATCGATCGGAGGAATCATGACCTCAAGCTGACCGCTCAAGAGTGCTTCGAGATCGTTGACAAGTACGTGTCTTGTGAGTCGGCATTGGATGACATCCATGGAAAAGGCAAAGAGAAGCGGTCGGACAAGCCCGAGTCCTCCAAGAAGGACAAGAAGAGGAAGCCTGATAACGTGGTTCACACGGTGGACCGGCTTCAGAAGAACCCTCGAACAAACCAACCGTCCACAGACGAGCTGCTGAGTGGCTCATGCCTTTGGCACCTAATGGGAAACCACAAAGCAAAGGATTGCTATCGACTAAAGGGTTTTGCAATGGTTGTGCTCAAGGTGGCTAAACATCCCCCGAGGCTCAATAGCAAAGACAAGACCAATGACGATGGCGACAAGGATGACTCAGGAGAGTTCTAGGAGCCCCGCAAGGAAGTCAACTTCATCTTCGGCGGCCCGGATGCCTACATGTACAAGCGCAAGCTGAAGCTGGAACTTCGGGAGATCAACTTGGTGGAACCGGCTGCGCCTCAATTCATGAGGTGGTCTGAGATGCCAATCACCTTTGATCGATCGGATCATCCCGATGACTCAGCACATCGGCGATCACCGCGACTCGGTCACTCGGTGATATCGCCTCGACTTGGTCACTCGGCAACATTGCCTCGACTCGATCATTCGGTGACATCTCCTCGACTCGGTCACTTGGCGACATCGCTGCAACACTATGAATCGATGGCTACTCAGCTACTCAGCAACGCCGTCAATGACTTGGCGCATTGGGTTTTCACCCACTCAGCTACTCAACAACGCCTGTGATGACATGGTGCTTCAGTGTTTCGGTCACTCAACCACTCAGCCACTTGGCCACACCTTCGATGATTCGGTGTCTTCGTCACCACTCCAAGCTTCGATGTTCCGGTGACAAGATGGCTCGACTTCGACGTTCGACCACGCGCCAACAACATCAGCATGCTCGGGGGCTCATCTTCAACTCGCTGAATATCAAAGCTAAGTATCTTTATACTTTCTCGATTTATTTTCGAGGTTTTGGGCTCATGTCCTCCATTCTTTTTCCCTACAATTGTTTATCTCTGTTTTCTAAGCAGAAGGTCATAGATTCTTTATGAGTAATGTCGGGCTTTTAAATCAGTGCTCTTTTTTATGGCTTTATTCATCTTTATATTGCCTCGGTTCTTTAATTCTTTACATTAAATAATCGAGCCAGGGGGCTATTTGTGTATCTATACACGTTTTCTCCCACTTTTTTGTGTATCTAGCAGTACACATGTCAGTCGGTGACCTTTCAGTTGTGCCTTGGCCCTGACACCATATGACCCATGTCAGTCGGTGACCTTTCAGTAGTGCTTCAGCCTTGACACCATATGACCCATATCGTCCGTTTTGACACCATATGACCCATGTCGTCCATTTTAGTTTCACCGCTGTCAGGGCTGAAGCACTACTGAAAGGTCACCGACCGACATGGGTCATATGGTTTCCGGGCCAAGGCACTACTGAAAGGTCACCGACTGACATGTGTACTACTAGATTCACAAAAAAGTGGGAGAACACGTGTATAGATACACAAATAGCCCCCTGGCTTGATTGTTTAATACAAAGAATTAAAGAACCGAGGCAATATAAAGATGAATAAAGCCATAAAAAAGAGCACTGATTTAAAAGCCTGACTTTACTTATAAAAAATCTAGGACCTTCTACTTAGAAAACAAAGATAAACAATTGTAGGGAACAAGAATGAAGGACATGAGCCCAAAACCTCAAAAATAAATTGAGAAAGTATAAAGATACTTAGCTTTGATATTCAGCAAGTTGAAGATGAGCCCCCGAGCATGTTGATGTTGTCGGCAAGTAGTCGAATATCAAAGTCGAGCCATCATGTCGCCGGATCATCAAAGCTTGGAGTGGTTGACCGAGACACCGAATCATTGAAGGTGTGGCCGAGTGGTCGAGTGACCGAAGCGCCATGTCATTGTTGGTGTCGTCGAGTAGCCGAGTGCGTGAAAACCCAATATGCCAAGTCATTGACGGTGTTGCTGAGTAGCTGAGTAGCCGTCGAGTCGTAGTGCTGCAGCGATGTCGCCAAGTGACTGAGTCGAGGAGATGTCATCGAATGATCGAGTCGAGGCAATGTCACCGAGTGACCGAGTCGAGGCGATATCACCGAGTGACCGAGTCACGGTGATTGCCAATGCGCTGAGTCGTCAAAGACGTCTTCGAGCGACCGAGTAGCCGAGTGGCCAGGTGAAGATGGAGTAGCCCCCAAGCATGTACATGTGGCCGTGAGCAGTCGAACTGTTGAGTCGCGGCGATGTTGCCAAGTCGTCGGAATCCACCGAAGTATGGAGTTGTCGGAAGCATCGACATAATGGATGATGTCGCCGAATAGCGGTCGTCCTCGCTGAAGGTGTCGTCTTTATGAAGACATGATGATTTGTGCGATGACACGATGCTTCAACATCGGTCTACTCACGATTAGATCTTGAAGAAGAAATCTTTCAAAAACGCGGCAACTCGTGCGCTTCAACGCCGGTCTGCTCGCAATGAAATCTTGAAGTAGTAGATTGAGACCACCGATCTCGACAAGCCGATCGCCGCACTGGCCCCTTCCTGGCACGCCAACTGTCGAGACTTAATCTCAGCAATAGACATAAGGTAGTTTATCTATGCGGATTTATACGTAGGACTGGGGTATGCGCGAGATCGAGAGACGATGGTAACACAAGACGTCGATTTATACAGGTTCGGGCCTCCCGGAGGATAATAACCCTACATCCTATGTTCTGTGGTATTTGTATTGATATATCTAGATCTAAAGATCTAGACAAGAAGGGTAGACCTAGACGATGATGTCTAGTTGTGCGTAATCTATGTCCCGTGTGGGATCTATCTAATTGAACTTGTCTAATTGTCGACTTGTCCAATGTTATGGCTTGTCTACTTGTGGACTTGTCCCTTGAAGAAGACCCTGCCCCTCCTTATATATCCGGGGGGACAGGGTTACATGTTGGAGTCCTAGTCAGTCTACTGATCTTATCCTAGTAGGAGTCTACCTCCACTTTCCTTATCTATGAGGTACCCCGATGGTAAGTATCATCGACAATTGGTCGACCGGCTATGGCTAAATTCATGGCTATCCCGCATTATCCATATCTCACCCGCAAGATGCCAGGTCCGAGCGGAATAATCTCCCTCCACTCTGATCTTCAGACTTCTTTCGATTGTGATGTACAGAGTTGTGAGATGGCCAATAAACAATTGATGTTGTCCGACCAGAAGGAGATCTAGCAGGCAGTCAGCATGGAGGAGCAGACTGGAGTGGCGGTTCCAACAAAGAAGCCTACCAAAGACAAGATTCAGACCGATGACATCCAAACCAAGGAAATCATGCTCGATCCTGAGGACCCTGATAAGGTAACTTATGCTAGGGCCAACCTCGACAAGAAATAGGAACTCGCGCTCACTCTTTTCCTCCCGGAAAATAGAGACATATTTGCATGGAAACCATCTGACATGCCAGGAGTTCCTAGGGAAAAGATTGAGCATGAGTTAAGGGTACCCCCTAGGGCTACCCCCGTTCGGCAGAGGCTTAGAAGATTCACACAAGATCGCAAGGACGCCATGAAAAAGGAGATAGTTAGACTGTTAGATGCTAAGTTTATAAAGGAGGTGTATCATCCCGACTGGTTAGCAAATCCAGTCCTTGTACCCAAGAAGAATAAAGAATAGAGGATGTGTGTTGATTATACTGATCTCAACAAGGTCTGTCCTAAAGACCCCTTCGCTCTTCCTCGTATTGATCAGATTGTAGACTCGACAGCCAGGTGTGAGCTCTTGAGTTTTCTAGATGCCTATTCAGGCTATCACCAGATCCCACTGAAGGTTGAAGATCAGATTAAAACTTCCTTTATAACACCCTTCGGCGCCTATTGCTATATCCCACTGAAGAACGCTGGCGTAACTTACCAACGAGGTATTCAACGCTTCCTTGCTACTTAGATCGGTCGGAACACAGAAGCGTATGTCGATGACATTGTCATCAAGACCCGGAACATCGAAGGGCTTATTTCTGACCTGGCAGAAACATTTGACAATATGAGGCATTATTCAATGAAGCTGAATCCTAAGAAGTGTGTTTTTAGGGTTCCTTCGGGAAATCTACTCGGTTACTTTGTTTTGAAACGAGGTATACAGGCCAACACGGATAAAATCAAGGCGATCCTTGCTATGGGGCCACCTAATTCTCAAAGAGATGTACAGAAGCTGACCGGATGCATGGTGTCCTTGAGTCGCTTTATTTCCCGAATGGGGGTTAGAGGGTTACCACTTTTTCGACTGCTTAAAAAGCAGGAGGACTTCGTTTGGACTGAAGAGGCACAGTTGAAATTGGACAAGTTGAAGGTTTACCTCAGCAGCATTCCAGTATTGGTGCCTCCGGAGCCAGGAGAAAAACTTCAACTTTATATATTAGCCACAACTCAGGTTGTGAGTACTGTTTTAACAGTTAACTGAGAAGAAGAGGGACATATACAAAAAGTGCAACACCCAGTCTATTTTGTGAGTGAGGTCCTTGGCGCCTCTAAGGTAAAATATCACCAGATCTTGAAGTTGTTGTATGCATTGTTGATCACCTCCAGGAAGTTGAAACATTATTTTCAAGCTCATCCAATCGAAGTCCAGACCTCCTTCGCACTCGGCATAGTGTTGCACAATCGAGAAGCCAAAGGAAAAATCGCCAAGTGGGCAGTCGAACTTGGTCAATATACCATTACGTTCGCACCTCGGTCAGCTATAAAGTGGCAAGCGTTAGCTGCTTTCGTTGCCGAGTGGACAGATATTCAAAACACACATGCTGCACAAGACATCGAGTATTCGAAAATGTACTTTGATGGATCTCTTCAATTACAAGAAGCTGGTGCGGGAGTCGTGTTTATCTCACCCACTGGAGAGAAGCTTTGATATGTTCTTCAGGTGATGATTCACGCGTCCAACAATGTTGTAGAGTATGAAGCCCTTCTACACGGTCTGCGCATTGCTGCGTCACTCGGCATCAAGCGCCTTGATGTCTTTGGTGACTCGGCTTTGGTTATTAATCAGGTCACTAAGGATTGGAACTATGTGGATGACAATATGAGTGCTTACTGTCAAGAAGCAAGGAAGCTCGAAGACAAATTCGATGGATTGAAGTTCACGCATGTTCTTCAAGACAATAACCAAGCAGCTGATGAATTGGCCAAGATGGGATCATCCCGGTCTGTGGTCCCGCCAGGTGTTTTCTTACACACTCTGGATTCCCCCATGATTTCTCCTTGGTCGGATGTATTAATGAGTGTTGTTACTGATCTCGTTGGTGATGACAACATGGAGACCAATTGGCGCGACCCGCTCATCCAATATTTGGACAAGGGAACGCTGCCTTCGGATCCTAATGAGCAACGGAGGTTGGAGACCCGATGCCGAGGATATTTGTTGGTGGGAGACCAACTCTATAAAAGAGGAGGTTCAAACATCTTGATGAGATGCATCTCGATACCAGAAGGCCAGAAGTTGGTAGAAGAAATTCATTCTGGGATATGCGGCAATCATGCAGCTTCCAAGACTTTGGTCGGCAAAGCTTTCCGGCAAGGGTTTTATTGGCCCACAGCAGTTGAAGATGCACACCGGGTCGTTTGGATGTGTGAAGGTTGTCAATTCTTCGCTCAACAAACGCATGTGCCTTCACAGCAACTTCAGATGATACCTTTGACTTGGCCCTTTGTAGTCTGGGGGCTCGATATTGTCGGTCCTTTCAAGAAGGCACCAGGCGGGTTCACTTATATGTTTGTTGCTATTGATAAATTCACCAAGTGGATTAAAGCAAAGCCGGTCGACAAGATTACATCGAAGATGGCAATCGAGTTTGTCAAGGATGTCTTCACTCAATTCAGGGTTCCTCATGATATCATCACCGATAATGGCACTCAATTCACATCAGTGGAGTTCCATGACTTTGCCGATGAGATGGGAATAAAAATCCACTTTGCATTAGTGGCTCATCCAAAGCAATGGGCAGGTCGAATGGGCCAATGGTATGAATCTTCAAGGATTAAAACCGCGGATATTCGACAAGCTTAAGCCTTATGTCGATCGGTGGGTCAAAGAATTGCCTTTAGTTCTTTGGGGGCTTCGCACAAACACCAGTCGGGCAACTGGTCAGTCACCTTTCTCATTGGTCTACAGCTCAGAGGCTATGCTGTCAACTGAAGTCAGCCTTGTTTTGGCATGGTTTCAGGTGTATGATGAACAGCTTTCTGAGGAGAATTGAGAGATTGATTTGATTGCAGTAGAGGAGTTGTGTGATCACGCTCTGTTTCGATCGGCACTTTACCAGCAAGGCTTTCGTCGATATTATGATAAAAACGTATGTAATCGCCACTTCCAAGTTGGAGATTTAGTGCTTCACCGAGTTCAGTCAATGAAGAACCAGCATAAACTTTCTCCAAAGTGGAAAGGACCATATGTTGTGAAGGAAGTCACTCGCCCGGGGGCTTACCGACTGATGTATGAAGACGGCGATGATATACCAAATTCCTAGAACATAAATCAGCTACGTTATTTCTATACTTAATTATTCTTTTGTATACTTATACATTATTCATGAATGAAACTTCGGTCTTTTTGATGAAAGATTTTTTTGATGATTTTCATTCTTTATTGTCTCGATTCCTTAATTTATTTTATTAAACAATCGAGCCAGGGGGCTAGTACTAATGTCCCACCTCAGTCTAACCGTATTTTGGTTTTGGACTACTCTCTAACCGATTTCTTCTCTTTGAATACGGTCTTCATTTTCTTGGTGTAACGTCTATACATTATGGTTATATACTTTATACTGCACATCAGACTACCACTACACTAAACCCAGAGCCAAAGTGCGATAGGTCATGTGTCGATTGGTTGACTCTGCTTGTTACGCGGTTACGAGTCACAACCTAAAATGTTAAGGCAGACCGCTACAATTTGAGTTTCTCAATGACAGACAGACACATACTTATGATATTTTTATCAATCTTTTAAAATATGATAAGCATGAAATGAATTTACATACAGGTAATATTGTTTCATTACATAAATATTACTAAAGTCCTCTAGCATTGCAGGATTTATAGCTCCTTTGAAGGAGAGGAAGATTCAGCTAGGAGCTCAACTTCAGGAGTCGCTGGAGGAGTAGGCATGGTCGGATTGATCTCTATATTGTCGACCAAGGCATAGGAAGTTTCCAGCATGGAATCCAAAAGCAGCTCGCATTGGTCGTCGGTCAAGTCTGGGTTGAAGCCCTCCTTGATCCTGTCCAATGGTAGAGCGGGAGACCAAGATTGGTAAATCGCTAGAACCTGACTCCCGGCCTTGGTCGCCACTCGTCGAGTGTTATGAGCAATATCTTCTGATACATGCTCCATCAAGTACTCCAAGGAATGGCTAGACTGCTCCACTCGACCGGCATGGACATAGTCCATTGCCTTTCGAGCGGCGTAAGATAGAGCTGCGAGTGATGATTTTTTGTCAGTATGATCAAAAAAAGGAATCAAGCAGATGTGAGAAATAATGAAGGGCTTACTGGCAAGTTTACATTTGAAGGATTTGGAGGTGCTCTTAGCTTCCTCTATCTTGGCGTCAACTTCCTTCAGCTCCTTCTGCAGCCGAGTGATCTCGGCCTTCTGGTCCTCGACCGATTTGGAGTGGTTTTCCTTCTCAGCATTCAAGGCGTTGACAAACCTTTGCTGATTGGAAGTTAACTTCTCTAGATCGGTGATCTTCTGATCATGAGCTAAAGACAAACATTTGAACTCTTAGCGCTAGAGGATTAGTTGATTAATTAAACATGGGTGGTGAGTAATCTTACCAGCTAAATCTGCACAGCCTTGGTCTAAGGCCTTGGTCGTCTCTCTTCGGTCATTCCGCAGCTTTTCAATTTCCTTTTGTGCTTTGGTAAGCTGCTGACCGGTGACTAGCAAAACACCAGCAAAGTGTCAGTCTTACTTAAAGACTTAAAGACCAAAGAGTTTAGACCATACCAAAAGTTTCAGCTTCAAGGTATTCCACCCTAGCTTGTTTGCTCTCTACGAGAGCATACATTTTCTATATACAAAAAGGGGTTAAGCTTAAAGGAAAGATTAAGACAAAGCAAAAGCAGAGTATTGAAGTACCTTGCTAGCTTCTCGATGTTGGTGCATAATTTCCATGTCCTCCACTTTAGGCCGACCGAGTAAATCTACATATAATGTCGCCTTACCTTTGTCAAGAGGTGAGGGGACGATGGCAGGAGCAGGTTGGGGTGCAGGCGCCAGAATGGAGGCAGGAATTGCCTTGTCAGTTGGCTTATCCACCTCGATCAGCATGTTTGATGACTTGCCGACCAACTTGGGTAGATCAGTCGGATGAGGAGGAGGTCCAGACTGAGTGGCTTCAGACTCTTGGGCACTCTGAGAATCACTCGTCCGACTGCTGTCAAAACAAAGATGGAAGAGATTAAAATGTGTTATGTATGGCAATAAGAGAAAAGGAGTATAAGGTTAAAGGATTAACCTGGGAACCTTCTTGAGCTTGATTCGGCACAACCTCTTCTTTGAAGAAGTCGACTGAGAATCAGTCTCCTTCCTCTTCTGGGTAGAATTTCCTACCTTGTCGGTCTGATCCACCACCCCAGCGTCACTCTGAGTTTGGCTCGGGGGCTCCGACTGGCTTGAAGGTCGGTCGGGGGGAGTAGGGGTCGGATGACCAGCATCAGCAGATGGCAATTCTTCATCATCACCCTGATCCCCTATATATTGCTGTCAGCGCCCAATGGTCTGCTTCACTAGTTGACTGGGGGAGGCAGGGTGGTGACCGGATCAGCATGAGCGCCTGCAGAAGAGCTCGAGTCTCCAGTGCCGGTCTGTTGCGGCTTCTCGATATAATCTAGTCCGTCGGTATCGGTCGGAGGGAGTGGAGGATGGGATATATAAGTATCCAAAACTTGCACAAGAATCAAAATATCAAGTAGGGCATCAAGACAAGAAAATAAAGGATTGCTCAAAGCAGACTGAGGCTTACTCGGGCTCGCATAGTGCCCTTGTTATACGCCTTCTTGATCAGCGAGTCATCCTGAAGGATATCCCCTTCAAACATTTTTGACAGGCGTTTCTTACGGAGTTCACCATTCGACAGGTCAGGCACCTCCCTGGTTTCGTCATTATTGACATAGTTCCACGCTGGGTGACTCTGCAGCTTCAGGGGCTGCACTCTGCGTACAAGGAAGCTTTTGGTGACAGTAATTCCGTCAATGCCTTCAGCCTTCAAGTCGGCTATCTTCTTCAACAGAGTGACCACCTGAGGGTCAGTCGGATTGGGCTTCTCCGTCCATCGCGCCAGAGGAATTGCCTTGGCACCAGTGAAGTCGGCAAGAACAGGGGGAGGGTTGTCACAGTAGAACCACTCATCCTTCCAGTTCTAAATCCCGGTCTTCAATGGCACATTGATGTAGGCCTCCTTCTTACGCAACTGGAAGCCAATGCCGCCTATAGCTACTTGATTATCCTTGGTCGGCTGTGGACAGAGGACAAATAGATGGCGGAATAAATTGAAGTGGGGAAGGATGCCCAGAAATGCTTCGCACATGTGCATGAAGATGGTGATGTGAAGAATGGAATTGGGATTTAGGTTGACAAGCTCAATCCCATAAAAGAAAAGGAGCCCGCGCAAGAAGTTGCAGTAGGGGACTCCAAAGCCATGCTCGAAGAATGAACGGAACACAACTATTTGTTTATGAATAGGGACGGGGCAAGATTCACGGGGTACCTTCCAGTCGATCCGCACTTGCTCTGGAAGGATGCCGTCAACCACCATCTGGTTCATATCGGCTTGGGAGAGGTTGCTCTTCGAGAACTCCCAAAGCTGCTCCAGGATATTGATCTCCGACGAGGAGGACGCGGTGGCGGCGGTGGAAGTGGCAGGAATCAAGGTGGAAACCTTCTTGCGACCCATGGCGATGATTGTTTTGGGCGTGGTGGATCAAATGCTGAACCCTAGCGGAGGCTTGGGGGCAAAGCGCGGCGAGATCTGTGGCGGCTGGAAGCAAAGATGCTAACCCTAGCTGGAAAGTTGAGGAGTCGCTGAGAACAGAGGAGGCGCGAGGAAGACGAAGAGTACGTGCGCGAATGCGGCATGGACTGAGAGTCAACTCGACACTGCCTTTTTTACTCCCGCTTTTTGACCTAAGGGTCCCATGGGCCGGGGTGGGCCGTATAATGATGACGATTTTTTGCTTAAGGACCTTAAAACATGATTAGGGTCTAAAACCTTGAGAAATAAAGCTCGGCGGCTTCTTTGATGAGAAGCATTTGAAAAATATTTAACCATATCTATATGATTTGATGATCATGTAGCAAAGGACTTGATGGCCGTATGGGTATAGGTTCAAAGGTTATGGTATTGATTGAAGTCAATAACCAAATTGCCAAAATTGAATTTATGAATAGATAGAGTGGCTAATTATTAGGGAAAGGCTATACTATGATTGATGTCATTTAGCTTAATACCATTATATGATTAATGTCATATTGGTTCATATGAATTGAATAAGACTGATGTCATAAAGTTCAGACCGACCAGTCACTCGGACATAGTGTATATCACTCGGACCTTTTGATAATCGGTCGGCAAGGCTGAAGCTTTGCAAGTTGGCTTATGTTGACACTTCTTAGCGTCACACCAGAAATATTACTATCCCCGTCAACGGCGCCAGAAATGCTTGTTGGTATTTCCTACATTCACATATAAATCCGCAAGTGCACGGATACCAATGTAGCACTTCACCTAGGAGTATTCCAGATTATCGAATCACAGGGAACGTGTGTGTACTATTCTTCTGAACTAATCCATCCAAGGACAACAAGAATATGGTAGGCAGAGGGTTCCTATGGTCAAGGATCTTATAATAAGATAGGTTCGGTCTTTTACTACTTACTTCGGGCACCGGCTTACCCCTGCATCCACAGGCGACTCCGGCCAACAGCTCTATGACGTACCCGAACATGGAGGATTACAAAGGCCAGATAGGGTTGTCACCACCTACCGACTACCTCTACAAACCGTAGGGCACGCGGCAAACAAAGGTAACCTCTAGCCTAGACACCACATACACGCTATTAATTACTACCCTAGTCTCGGTACCACGCTTATAGAAGACTAAGATACTCTAACTAAATAGAGCGATGATCTCGTAAGTAATAAAAGAAAGAACTTACTTAAATAGGAAACTTAAATACCATAGAGAAATCACGAACACTTACTTGACAAGGAAAGCATCCACCGAGGTACAAGTGTGGGGAAGATCGCCGACAAGCCCGGTGCTTCCCCGAACTCTCCCTCACTCTCTCCCTATTTTCTAAGCACTTTGGTAGTGCTAAAGCCTTTGAAATGGAGGTCTAAACTCTCTTCTTATGTGTTGTCCTCTTTTCTGCCGATTTATAGGTGGCGAATACTTGGCGGGTACTTCAAAGTGGAGGAGAGTCGGTGGGCAAAAGTTCCCCCACCGGGTGGCGGGACACACCGGGCGGTCACGTGTGCCGGGCGGCATGCACCACCAGGCGGCAGGCCAGGCCGGGCGGCCATTGGATGGAGTCGGTTTCCAACCGCCTTTGCTTCGGATGGCTCAGATTTGGTCCGGATGGCGGTTCCTTGGTCGGTTTTCACCGAAATCTCCATTTTGGGGTCGGTAGAAGTCATGGGCTGGCAACCCTGGGTGGCCAACCCAGGCCGGACGGCAAGCCAGGCCAGGTGGCGGCCGGTGCCGGGCGGCGGCCCATGTTTGGTGCCGACCCCCCCCCCCTCCCCCTCCTCGGATCACGTCTAGACTTGTCCATGTTGTGCCATGTGAATTCCTCCTTTATTTCTCCACTTTTTACCCTCCTTAGTCCGGGAATGGAAAATGGCCTTATTTTGGAGTGTTTTGCATGGTCGGCCGGGTCGGGAGATTAGCCTCATGACGACTCTGTTTTGACCCGCCGGGTGGCTGATTTCAGTCTGATATGACCCTGTCAGCTGGGTTCTGATTTCAGCCATCACGATCCTGCCGGGCCCTTATTTCAGCCTCATACGGCCCTGTCGGCCTGCTGTTTTAAGGCAGTATCGGCCGACGAGGCGTTTCTTCATGTTTTTACATGATTTTGGCCCTTTTGACCCTACAAACACATATTTCACCAAAACTCGTGGAAATGGTTAATAATAAACTGCTATCACTATTTTGTTTATTCCTTTTATGTTGTTTATGCAAGGATTTGATGGTCGGATTTAGCATTTAAGGACTGTCAACAACACCCCCACACTTAGTCTTTGCTCGTCCTCGAGTAAAGGAATAGAGACTAAGGTGAATCATAACTTCAATTGGTATGATGGTAGCATGCAAATTATTCCAAGTCATACTTGTACCTATGAACTTTTCAAGTATCTATCATGTCACCTTGGGTGGTGGAAAAATGGAATGGTCCTGACTCTAATCATCTGATGTGGACAAGGGTTCCCGATCTTCCGAAAGGTTCTGGATACGTTGATTTGGTCGGAGGCGACGCACAAATCGATCCGGCTTCAGAACAGCACGTTCTAAACCCCGCAATCGCAGGACGTTCAAAAATCTTATCAAAATTAGGTAATTGCAGCAATGGTGCATGTGTAAGTTTATCCTTCAAAGCATCAAAAGACTCATGATGTACCTTACCCCAATGGAAATCAAAGCCCTTCTTTGTCAACTCATGTAAAGGTGCAGCAATGGTGCTAAAATCTTTGACAAAGCGGCGGTAGAAACCTGCAAGACCAAGAAAACTCCTCACCTGTGTGATAGTTTTTGGTACAGGCCAGCTCTTTATGGCTTCAATCTTCGCCTCATCCACCTCAATTCCCTGTGGAGTCACAACATAGCCAAGAAAAGAGACTCGATCCGTGCAAAAGATGCACTTCTCAAGGTTACCAAATAAACGTGCATCTCGTAAAGCATCAAAAACAGCACGCAAATGATTCATATGTTCATCTATAGATTTGCTATCAATCAAGATATCATCAAAGTAAACTACCACAAATTTGCCAATGAAAGCTCTTAAAACCTCATTCATCAAGCGCATGAAAGTACTAGGTGCATTAGTTAACCCAAAAGGCATTACTAACCACTCATATAATCCAAATTTGGTTTTGAAAGCTGTTTTCCATTCGTCTCCATGTTTCATTCTAATTTGATGGTAGCCACTACGCAAATCAATTTTAGTGAAAATTATAGCACCACATAACTCATCAAGCATGTCGTCTAGCCTAGGAATAGGATGATGATACCTAATAGTAATATTATTAATGGCTCTACAATCTACACACAGATGCCAAGTACCATCTTTCTTAGGAACCAAAAGTACAGGAACAGCACAAGGACTAAGTGATTGACGAACATACCCACGATCCAAAAGGTCTTGAACTTGTCGTTGTATCTCCTTAGTCTCCTCAGGGTTGGTCTTATAAGCAGCACGGTTTGGCAAAGTAGCACCCGGAATCAAATCAATTTGATGCTCAATCCCTCTCAAAGGTGGCAATCCCGGGGGTATCTCAGCTGGAAAAACATCCTCATACTCCTGCAAAAGGTTAGTGACAGCAGGAGACACAGCACTAGAAGCAATATCATCAAGCGAAAACAAACCTTCTTTGCATATCAAAGCATAGCAAATATCATCATTATCAGAAATTTCAGCAAGCACAGATTTTGTTGCAAGACATGAACGACCTTGTAATTTAATTCCAGCACCCATAGAACTTGAAGAATCATTAATATTACTAGGTGTAGAATTAGAATTAACAGGTTGCTGAATTTCAGCACCTTTATTTTTCAAACTAGCAGCTCTTTCTAAATCAGCTTGTACAATTTCAGCAGGGGTCATTGGTAACAAAGTAATTTTAGTTCCTTTATACATAAAAGTGTACTTATTACTTCTACCATGGTGTACAGCATCATTATCAAATTCCCAAGGTCTACCCAATAAAAGTGAACATGCTTGCATGGGTACGACATCACAATCAACAGAATCCACATACGAACCAATGAAAAAAGGAACTCTACAAGTTTGTATTACCTTAGCTTTGCCAGAGTCGTTTAACCACTGAATGTAGTATGGATGTGGATGTGGACGTGTGTTCAAAGCAAGCTTGTTGACCACATCAGAACTCACCAAGTTATTGCAGCTCCCTCCATCAATGATGACACGTGCTCGGCGGTTCTTGATGACGAAGAAAATCTGGAACAAGTTGTGACGCTGCATTGTCTCGGGATGATGAACTTGTGTGCTAAGGACACGTTGAACAATAATGTTCATGTATCCTGTGGTGTCTCCGCCTCCAAGGACGAGGTCACTGCCGGTGGCAGTGATGTCCTCCTCCTCATCCTCCACATCGGAGGTGCTCATGTAACCGCCATCGTCCGTCGCCACATATGTCCGCCTACTTGGACAATCTTTCTGCACATGACCAAGTCCATGGCAGCGGTGGCACTGAATCCCTGTAGTGCGCCCTGTCGAAGCAACAGAGGAGGCACTACCAGCTGGTACCTGCACAGAAAGTTTACCTGAGCGCGTAGAAGGTGCAGGGGCTGATCTTGGGGCTGCAGAAACAACACTGGTTCCCTTGGTAGCTGCTGGTGGGGGCGGCCGGAAAGATGGCCTGGACAGCCCCGAAGTCCCCGTCGAGCGTGGGGGCTAGGACTTCCTTGACTTGATGTACTCCTCAAAAGCCTGGAAAAGTCCCTGTGATTCTTTCTCTGCAAGCATAGCATACTGGAAACACTGGGTGAGGGTATAATATTCTTTATAATCAAGGATGTCCTGAATTTCTTTTCTTAAACCAGAATAAAAGCGACAAATTTGATCCTCTACTTTTTCAACTATAGCACAACGAATCAAACCCTTCTGAAGCTCACTAAAATACTCCTGAACAGTTTTATCTCCTTGGTCTAAATGTTGCAATTTATTACGAATCTCTCTATAAAAAGAAGGGGGAACAAAACGATCACGCATTGCTACCTTAAGTTCTTCCCAAGTAGTAGGCAAATCAGTTTCAGCAGCTAGACCACTCCACCAAACAATAGCAAAGTCCTTAAACTCACTAGTAGCTTGTCTAACTCTATGTTGTTCAGGAACAATGTGGGCATTAAATTTTTGTTCTACAGTCATCTCCCAATCAAGATAAACATCACCATCATACTGACCCGAAAACGAAGGAATTGAAAACTTAATTTTAGCATACGGGTCATCTGGAGCATAGTTACCGTGTGGACGACGGTTGTAGTTATGGAAACCACCCATACCTTGAGTATTATGTTGCAAACGACGTCCTAATCGTGCGGTCCTTGTAGCTGACCTATCCACGGTGCCATCAGCCTTATACACCGTGTCTTCATCATGGACGTCTTCAACATCGTTGTTGTTGTTATTGGTGTTCGTATTATTGGGTTTAGGAGCGGTCTCCAACGCAACAACCTGATCGGTTAACTTAGAGACCCGCTTCTCTAACCGCTTGATGCTTTCTCCAATGTGAAGCTTGTTGACCGCATGAGTAACAGCTCTGGTGATCGTCTCTTCCAAATCACTCTGAGCAGCCTGCAAAGCCTTCTGGAGCTGCTCTTGGCACACGCACTCAGCAAATTGTGAGGGTGAAGCCATCTCTCCATCGTCACTTCCTGCCATCACAAACACCAAAACAGGAAATAAACAGTGAAGGTTATCCCTATAAAATAGCTAAGCAGTGGTGCCTCTCAACACAACAAAAGGAAACTCCTTACAAAGCTCTTACAAAGTTCTGAAAAGCAAAGCAAAGGATACCAGACAGATGTGTTCCACGATTGCAAGGGTCACAAAATAACATGTGTGTTGTCCAGAAGAAATATGTAGAGCTAGGAAGGCCAAATATATATATATATATATATATGTGAGTGGCACACAAATCAAAAACAGATAGTAAAGCTGAATAAGTGCCCAAGTAACTTGTCCCTAGTTGCTAGTCTAAGTATGTCCTAGAACAGTAGTGATAGCAAAGTAGAAACAAGGAGACAAAGGCACAACAGGCGATAACAGGGGGCTAAGTGCAAAATAGCCAAATCCAGAAATTTCAGGGGGCTAGATGTAGCACTAGTAGACATCCCAAATTTCTTTTTTTTTTTATTTTATTTTTTTTATATTTTTCTCCAACTCACTAACAATGGAGGAGAATCCACAAAAAATTTCAGCTCAAACAGAGGTAGGATGTGACCTACAGAAAATCTTGAAGTTGCAGGAAACGTTGGGTGTAAACTTAAATCAATTTTTTCTTTATCTTCCCGATTTTTTTTGAATTTTTTGACGAGGGCACACAGGGCAAAACCCAGTGCGGGTCACCTCAACTTTGAGTCAAGAATATCCTGTAAAAATTTCAGCCAAAACGGATAACCGAGCAAAAAGTTATGCCCGTTTTACCGAAGGGGGGTCGGAGTCGGTTTTCCAGAAACCCGAGTCGGTTAGGGGTCGAGTTTGGAATCGGGTAAGATTTTTTTTGGCGGCGTGGATGCAGCGGAAAGTGGAAATTGTGGGGATTGGTTCAGGGTGTTGATGGTGTGTTCAGGGTGGGATTAGGGTGGGACTAGGCTAGGTGTGTTGATCAATCAACCCTAGCACAAAAAGCCAACAAAGCAGAGGATGGTGAAGGGGATGGCGGCTAGGGTTGCAAGGGAAACACTACTGACGACAAAAACACAAACTAAACCAGCAACTAAACAAGAACTAGGGCACAAACTCAACACTACGGACTCTGAAATTGAAATATGCAAAGGCTAAACACGTGGTTATGGGCGGAGGGAAAAAAAATTTTGGGCTTTTCTGTGGATGATAGGATGAACACAAAACAAAATTAACTAAGGGTAGTATGAACCTGACGGTGCACCTGAAGCTCTGATACCACTTGATGTGGACACGGGTTCCCGATCTTCCGAAAGGTTCTGGATACGTTGATTTGGTCGGAGGCGACACACAAATCGATCCGGCTTCAGAACAGCACGTTCTAAACCCTGCAATCGCAGCACGACGTCTCCTCTGGTTATCAACTGTCCTAAAACGATTGACCTCGCCGAGAAGGCTAATCCCTGCCTGCGAATCAAGAACACAAGCAAGAACAAAGAAGAAAGCAACACAATTGCAGATGTATTATGAATCTCACGAAGTTGGGGTCTCACAAACCGTGATGACGGCGAAACTGTTATGAACAGAATAATCTAAGCAAAACCCAAACCCTAATGGTGCGACGGAGGCTGTATATGAATACCCTAGGGTCGTGCAAGACCCTCTGGACACACCCCTACTTGGGCTCAACTAGATACAAAGCCCAAAGGCCAAAAACAGGTGATACAGCACCAAAACAGATTCTGGACTCTCTCTTGTTTGGACAATTCCTGATGATTCCGGACGAATTTTGATATGAGACCAATGACATTGGAAAGGTCTTCTTCTTATCTTTCCGTGCATATGTAGAACGTCCAAATACGATTCCGTATGTATCTTGGGCATCCGTTTTAGTGCAGACTAGTCCTGAGCCCCGAAACAGACTCGAAGTCGGTTTTGGTTGGGCCTCCACCTTGGCTTCCACGTCCTTGTTGGTCCTCCACGTCTCCAAGTCCTTCTCTCATCATCTCCTGGTCCTCTCCATGGTTCCTAATTATAATATAATCATTAGGTAGCAAACCATTCTCAAAAGTGACATATAATGAAGAATGTAGGAACGAGCTCACCTCTAAATTTAGTCGTCGTGCACGAGCTCTAGTCATTGGACCTTGCAAGTCCAAAATTGGAGGAGTGTTGCATATATCCTTAGGATTGATGTCCTCATCATCATCTTCACTCATTCTACTATGTAGCTTGGGTTTTTGAAAAGATTTTCAAAACAAATAATAGCTGTACTCCTCAAACGATTCTCTCAAATCGCTCAATGTGTATGGTTCCTCACCTGGGCATTACCTCTTTTCATCCTACTTCTAAATATGGCTTCATGTGGAGCTCAAGGTTGGGGTAAAAGAGAGGCATACTTGTGTCTCATATATCACTAAGTCAAAAACTGGATCCATGGAGAACAATTCATGAACTTTTGATCAAGCATGTGCACATGTGGATATGTGGACTGAAAATGACTGAATGTGCATACTCCCTTTTCTTTTAAGATGCTCCCTCCCTTCTATTGGATAGGCATTTGAGAACGTGGGCTAATTCTTTCTCTATCTTTTTTTTCTCTTTTTACTCTCTTTTTTGTTTTATGAATAGCCCATGTCTCTTTTACAAGGATATTTGGAGAGGAAGTTCATCAGAATATGATGGAGTACTTTATTTAATGGATGGATGATGACATGGAAGTGCTATCTTCCAGTGCAGAAGATTTAGCACATGGATGATGGATATGGTGGTGTTAACTTCCAGTGAAGAAGTATTAGCAAAGTGGTGTGCACAAAATCTTGATCAAAAAGTCATAAATAGTAACTCACAAGGGTCACAACAATTTGACAAAGTTCAATGAAACAACAAGTAGCATATGCATAAGATTTTCAATGAGTTCATCATATGGCTTTGGTAGGAAGATATAATCATTGAGGAGTCAAGCTATTGATTTTAAATTTTTGATTTTTTTTATAAGAAAAATTCCCAAGCACATCAAGCATAAGAGAAAGATTCATTTTGTCAAACCATATCTCATGCATCAACTACATAGGTGACATGCTTTCCTAAAGATGTAGTTCATAAGCAACAAGTCTATGAACTAGGAATAAGGAGCATGCAAGCCAACTAAAAAGAAGCATGAAATAAATCAGGGCTTCCACAAGGTTCATTTTAGTTTTCTAGTTAAATTTTTATGATTGATTCAAGATAAGTTTGGTTTAACTTGGAAACTAGGGGGAAAGGGATAGAGTGTGCAAACCATCTCTATGGAAGGTGTGGAAGCTTAGGAACACTAGCCTTGTGTCGATTGTCCTTGTAGGTTGGTCGATGTTGCTTGGAGACCGGTCACCTCAACTTTTGACGTGTTGGCTTAAGTGACAATGTGCAATGTGTCGGTGGGAGGCCTTGCATTGTTTGTGCGTTGAAAATCTTGAAGGACTCCCCCACACTTGATCTTGTACCTGGCTGCTTTATTTTATGGTGTTAAAGTTGATGCAACTCCTATGTTGATAGGTCCAGAATAACCATCGTTCTTTTTTTGTCTCAACGTGAAATGGTTAGCGACCAAAAATACACGAAGGCAAACATAACCCTAAAACATATTCTTGCTTTTATTTAGGAAAAATAGAAATGATAATCCGGGCCATCTCCCAGTAGTACTTTGTTTACGGTCAGAAGCTTGACCACGGGGATTTTATATTGCAGCTATCATTGGAGATGTAGTTCCGAGCCCACCACCAATTCTTGATGTGGCATTGAAGCTCTAGCTGCAAGGTTAGTGCCAAAGTGCAATCTACAAGATTTGCAAAATTTATGGTAAACAAAAGCATCTACAACCATCCTAACAAATATTTTGCTAATGAGGCTCTTGAGGTGATTGTAGTTCTCGTAGGTGTGCTTGGCATAAAAGTTGATTGACTCTAGAGATTCATTAAATGAGCATGTATCATGTGTGTTTTCAAGAAAGAAGCTCTCATGCTCATCTATTGAATCTTCACCTTCTATTTCTAGAGTCAATGGCTCCACAAATCCAATGGCCCAAAGTTTCTCCTTCTCACGGAATCCATCGATAAGGGTCATAGTCGATTCTTGATCACCATTGAGAACATAGTAATGAGGGCAAGAGGAAAACGGCTTAGGCAAGTCAGTGACGGTTTAGTTTCAAAAGGATTTGGAGTTTTTTCCATATCGTCATCTTCTTGGGTGAAAAGCTTCGCACTCTCACAAAGAACAGGCTTCAATGATGCAAGTTGAGAAACAAGCATTACTTTCTCAAGCGGGGGATGCTCAAGATGAGGCCTCACCAATGTATTTTCTAAGCAAGAGGTCTTGGTGGCGAAAGCAATTTCTCTAAGCTTTTTAGTAAGGCTCCCTTGTGATGCTCCTAGTAGGTGGAGTTTTTCTAGTGGGTAACCAAGGAGGAGTTCAAAATCGATAATAGGAAAGTCATGAAAGTCTAGGTGAAGCTCAACTTTGCCTATCTCAATCGGTGTAGCCCTTGCAATCCCCCGACATGGAAAGGTTACTCCTGATGTGTCCTTGTAGATTAACTCAATCGGCTCTAGGTGTATATCATCCAGAAGTTGTAAAGCTATGTATTCGGCGATGATATTAACTCCTATGGTGAGATCATAAAGGGCCTCTATGGCATTTCATCTAATAAGACAAGGAATGGTTGTGGAAGGAAAATGGATTTGGATAGCTTTGAAATAGCGCTTTTCTTCCATCAACCACTACTTCTTCGTGACCTCCTTTGGAATTGCTTGTTGGAAAGGACTAGCAGGCAAAGCAGATATCGTAGGCTTGTTATGCCAGATATAACTCGAGGTTTTTCTATGATCATCAACTAAGTTTTCTTCAAATTCAACTAACAACCCTGGTGGTGGAATTTCTTCTTCCTTCCGAGAGGTATCAACAGCAAACTTTAGAGATAACAGAGCTGTGGGTTCGAATTTAGCTATTGAGGGACCCTCGTGGGTGGGATTTCCATCCTCTCGAGAACGAGGAGGACAGACAGGAACTGGTTGGTTCTTTTTGGAACAATAATTCGAGGCATTCCTAAAGTCTTTAAAAAGACCTTCCTCAAGTTCAAATAAGAACTCTGGAGGTTGAATTTCTTCTTCCTCTAGTGTTCGAGGTTCGGGGGATGGCTCAAAAGTCAAATCTGGGGATCAGCAAGGTATGGGCTTGGATTTGGCTATTGAGGGGTCCATGCGGCTCGACGTAGCTTCCTCCTATAGGGGCTCACTAAGGTTGGCTAAGAAGGATGTGTTTTCTAATATTCGCTCAAGGAGTTCCCTTCCTTCCATCGCAGTCCTATGCTCAAATGATCCTCCAGAGGCAATGTCGAGGAATTGGGTAGACTCTTTGTTTAGACCCGAGTAAAAGTGTTGAAACAACATTTCATCGGGTACCGACAAGTCTGGGCCAGATTGCAGTAGCAAACAGACCCTAGCCCAAGCTACTCTAATGGATTCCTTCTTATTCTGGCGAAAACCAAGGATTTCCATACGAAGGGAGACAATACAGGACGGAGGGAAGAAAGCAAGACAAAATTTATCTCGAAGTCCTTCCCAATCACTGTTTACACTCCCGACGGTACGAGTGTACCATTATTTTGCCCTCTTCTTGAGGGAGAAGGGAAACAATTTCCACTTTAATGTTTCATGTGTCATACCGTCAATGAACATACATGAACACAAATACTCAAATTCTCGCAAATGATGGTAAGGATTTTCAAAATCTAGACCAGAGAGGGATTGCTCCCGAACCATGGCTATAAAGCAAGGGCGGAGTTCATAGCCGGATGTGCGAATTGGGTCTGTAGATAGAGGTGGTTCAAAGAACTCGCCCTTCGAAGCAGAAAAAGATAGGATGGCGGGTTGCTCCATTGTGGAAAAAGGAAATAAATAAAAGAAAAATAAAAAAAGGAAAAGATACGAGGATGAAGAAGGTTCAAAGATGATACAACAACCGTTCCCCGGCAACGGCGCCAGAAATGCTTGTTGACACTTCTTAGCGTCGCACCAGAAATATTACTATCCCCGGCAACGGCGCCAGAAATGCTTGTTGGTATTTCCTACATTCATAGATAAATCCGCAAGCGCACGGATACCGATGTAGCACTTCACCTAGGAGTATACCAGGTTATCGAATCACATGGCACATGTGTGTACTATTCTTCTAAACTAATCCATCCAAGGACAACAAGAATATGGTAGGCAGAGGGTAGAGAGGATTCCTATGGTCAAGGATCCTATAATAAGATAGGTTCGGTCTTTTACTACTTACTTCGGACACCGGCTTACCCCTGCATCCACAGGCGACTCCGGCCAACAGCTCTACGACGTACCCGAACGTGGAGGATTACAAAGGCCGGATAGGGCTGTTACCACCTACCGACTACCTCTACAAACCGTGGGGCACGCGGCAAACAAAGGTAACCTCTAGCCTAGACACCACGTCTACGCTATTAATTACTACCCTAGTCTCGGTACCACGCTTATAGAAGACTAAGATACTCTAACTAAATAGAGCGATGATCCCGTAAGTAATAAAAGAAAGAACTTACTTAAATAGGAAACTTAAATACCACAGAGAAATCACGAACACTTACTTGAAAAGGAAAGCATCTGCCAAGGTACAAGTGTGGGGAAGATCGCCGACAAGCCCGGTGCTTCCCCGAACTCTCCCTCACTCTCTCCCTATTTTCTAAGCACTTTGGCAGTGCTAAAGCCTTTGAAATGGAGATCTAAACTCTCTTCTTGTGTGTTGTCCTCTTTTCTACCGAATTCCCCCTCTTTTTGTAGGTGGCGGATACTTGGCGGGTACTTCAAAGTGGAGGAGAGTCGGTGGGCAAAAGCTCCCCCGCCGGGCGACCACATGTGCCGAGCGGCCGGGCATGCCGGGCGGCATGCACCGCCGGGCGGCAGGCCAGGCCGGGCGGCCCTTGGATGGAGTCGGTTTCCCATCGCCTTTGCTTCGGATGGCTCAGATTTGGTCCAGATGGCGGTTCCTTGGTCGGTTTTCACCGAAATATCCGTTTTGGGGTCGGTAGAAGTCATGGGCTAGCAACCCTGGGTGGCCAACCCAGGCCGGGCGGCGGCCCATCTTTGGTGCCGACCCCCCCCCCCCCCCCCCCCGGGTCACGTCTTGACTTGTCCATGTTGTGCCACGTGAATTCCTCCTTTATTTCTCCACTTTTTACCCTCCTTAGTCTGGGAATGGAAAACGGCCTTATTTTGGAGTGTTTTGCATGGTCGGCCAGGTCGGGTGATTAGCCTTATGACGACTCTGTTTTGACCCGACGGGTGGCTGATTTCAGCCTGATATGACCCTGTTGGCTGGGTTCTGATTTCAGCCATCACGACCCTGCTGGGCCCTGATTTCAGCCTCATACGACCCTGTCGGCCTGCTGTTTTAAGGCAGTATCGGCCGACGGGGCGTTTCTTCATGTTTTTACATGATTTTGGCCCTTTTGACCCTGCAAACACATATTTCACCAAAACTCGTGGAAATAGTTAATAATAAACTGATATCACTATTTTGTTTATTCCTTTTATGTTGTTTATGCAAGGATTTGATGGTCGGATTTAGCATTTAAAGACCGTCAACAACTTACTGGTTTGATGATCAGAGGTCTGTTAAACTCAGGCTTGATGGTTTGAGTAAAATACATATGAAATAATAAGACCTAATATAATTAGACTCTTGCATTATTTGTTAGTCTCCAAATTATACAAGAGTCGGGGGCTACACCTGATCAGGTGCACCAGATCTATCAGGAACTTCGATAAAGAGGTCTTCCTAATTTATGATCTTCATTGAAGATCACTCTGAGAATTAAAGCTCAAAATCAGGAAACACTCGGGGGCTGTTGTGGGATACTTGCCTTACGGGTATCCTCATACAAGACTAAGTCGTTAGCCGACCGGGTACTTCATCAACAAGGAAGCCGACTGACTTGACTTGGAGCACACGGCATGTAGAGATAGACTTTCTATGTAAATCCTTGTGGATTACGACTAGGACTCTTCATGTACCCCCTAGCCGACCGGATATATAAGGCGGCAGGGTATCCCTCATCGGGGAGAGGCTTTTTCCACAACATCAATACAATACACAGAACATAGGACGTAGGTTTTTTACTCTCATCGAGAGGGCCCAAACCTGTATAACTCAGCATCTTGTGTTACCATCATAGTTCTTAGTCTCGACGTAGCCCTATACATTTTACTGCCGATCTCAAGCTTCGACAAGTGTATCCCCGACAACAATGTAGTATCCTCTGCCGCTCCTCTTTATCATCCGAGATATAGCGCCCTTCGAGACATGCCCGAATGGGAACCCGCCAATCCTCGGTCGTGATGGCCAGCACCTTTCGGCACTCATAACCTCATGAAGCACATCACCAGCAACCGGATGCTGTCCGGCCGCGGCCTTAGCCAATGCATCTGCTTCTCCATTTTCAGTGTGGCGAACGTTGCGAACTTCAAAACCCAAGAAGTACTTGTCCATCTCCCTCACCTTACTGATATACCAAGCCATGTCCGGATCCTTAGCTTGATATCCTTTTGCTAACTGAGCTGAGGCCAATTGAGAATCACAGTAAATAACCAGCCTCCTAGCCCTGAGGGCTCAAGCCTGCCGAAGGCCCAACAACATGCCTTCGTATTCCACAGCATTGTTTGTTGTTTGAAAAGCCAACGTGGCAGAGAATCGCATGGTTTGCCCTCCGGATGATGTAATAACTGTAGCACACCCTGCTCCGGAGGCCCCCCAAGAACCTTTAGTGTGAGCTGTCCAAACTGGGTCCTCTAGAACATCCTGAGCTAACTCTTCGGCTTTGCCATGAGGAGTCCATTCGGCCACAAACTCCACCAATACTCCAGACTTGATGGTCTTGCGAGCAACAAAGGTGATGTTATATTGAGCCAATTCAGCCGCCCATTTCAACACAGTACTGGAAGCCTTATTATTTGTCAATACGTCTCACAGTTGATATCTGGTAGGTATGGTGATAGGTTGATCATCGAAATACTGTCGCAACTTACGTGAGGCCATGACCACAGCATACAACATTTTGTCTACCACAGTGTAGTTACAACGTGATGCCGTCAATGTTTCCGACACATACTACACTGGCAACTACTGAAAAGCATCACTGCCCTTCGGTGCTTCATAGACCAAGACTGCACTTACTGCCTTCGGCGCCGCAGCAATGTATAACAGCAGAGGAGCCTTCGGTGGCGCTGGATTGAGAGTGGTAAGTTCAAAAAGATGCTTTTTAAGTGCCTCGAATGCTAACTGTTGCTCCTCACCCCATGTGAATGCCCGGGGACCATGAAGTGCCTCGAAGAAGGGTAAATTCTTTTCAGCCAATCTGGAGATAAACCTGCTCAGCGCTACAACGCGGCCAGTGAATTTCTGCAACTCCCGAATAGAGGCTAGGGGCTGCATATCCATGATTGCCTTGATTTTGACCGGATTTGGGTTAATTCCTTCCTTCGACACTAGATACCCCAGTAGCTTTCCCGAACGCACCCCAAACATGCACTTCGTCGGGTTCAATCGCATTCCTACCCTCCGCAGGTTAGCAAATGTTTCTGCCAAGTCTATCACATGGTCCCCCTCTTCAACACTTTTGACAACAACATCATCAATATAAGCTGCCGCATTGCGGCCCATCTGTGTACCCAATGTAGCTTTAACAGTACGAGAAAAAGTCGCCCTGGCATTCTTCAACCCGAAGGGCATTTGGTTGTAATAATAAGTCCCCCTGGTATCTGAAAGGCTGTCAAAGCCTGATCTTCTGTAGCCAACCAGACCTAATGAAATCCCGAGTAACAATCCAGAAAACTCATCAGCGCACATCCTGCCGTTTCATCCACCAACTGGTCTATACGAGCCAGCAGAAAATCATCCTTTGGGCAGTGCTTGTTCAAAGTTGTAAAATCAATGAACATACGCCAATGGCCATTTGGTTTTTTAACCAGCACAGGGTTTGCAAGCCAGGTGGTTCTGTCAATAGGCTGAATGATGTTCGAATCCAGCAATTTCTGTACTTCAGCTCTCAAGATGCTAGCCTTTTCCTCTGTCCAAACTCTAATTCGCTGCTTGACCGGACGCACCTTTGAATCAACATCCAACCGATGCTCAGCGATTGATCTGTCGATACCGGGGAGGTCTTTCGGCAACCACACGAAGACATTTGTATTGTTTCTCAAGAACTGCATCAACTACACCTCTACATCTTGTGATCATTCCCTGCCAATCAGCACTGTTTCATCCGGCCGATCGGCACACAGCACAACCTCTTTAGTGCCCTCAACCGATGTGACCTTTGGTACCCACTTGGGTGCTGCCGGTGGTTCCACCTCAAGACTCTTGGTCTGGCAATCTTTAGCTATAACATGGATATGATGTTGTCCCAGTGATGACCTGAACTCCATCCTTTGGGCCTCCACTTGATCCCCATACACTGTGATGACACCCTCTGGTCCGGGCATTTTCATGCATAGGTAGCCATGATGAAGCACAGCCAGAAATCTGTTGATAATCCTTCGGCCCAACAGAGCATTATAAGGGTAGTTCATCTCTACCACACCAAACCAAATATCCTCTGTTCGATGCCCCCCCCCCCCTAGTCCGGAGAATGACACTTTGAGCATGATACTATCTATCGCATGGATCGGCTCTCCTCCAAATCCTTGCAGCGGAACTGAAGAAGCCTGTACGACAAATCTGCTATAACCCATCTTCTCAATAGTACTCTAGAGAATAACATCGGCCGAACTCCCTCCATCAATCAAGACTTTTCATACATCAAAGCCATTGATGTTGACAGCCATCACAAAGGCATCATCATGCGGAAAAATCATTGGCCTCAAATCAGCCACTGAGAATAAAATCGGCACGTCCATCCAGCGAGTAACCCCAACCGGAGGATATGCAGCCACGTGATTTACCTGCCAAACGAGCTCTCGGTGCTGCCTCTTAGAGGGGAACTCATGACCCAATCCTCTAGTAATAGCAAAGATCATGCCACGGGATGCCCTCAGATTCTGAATGTGCTGTACAGATTGCGCCCTTTCTGGATGATCCTCCGGCTTCAGCTACGGTGGAGGTGGTAACTGCTCTGCCGGAGGGGCCGGAAGCGTGAGCTAAGCCGAAGGGGATGGAAGTGAGACTATTTGTGGCGGTGGGGCGGGATGGCGGTACTGCGGAAATGATGGTTGGTGAAAATGCAGGGGAGGGGGGTAGAAGGTAGCGGCATGTGTGTATTGAGTATGCAGCACCTGCCTAGTTTGCTCAGCCTCTCACCGCACTCTTGCTTTGGATAGTGCTTTGATATCAGGGCAATAATTGGAGTTGTGCATGCACCCCGGGCCATGAAACACGTAGTAGAAAAGTTGACACGGCCGAGGCTGCCTCGGTCCCGGACGTAGCAGAAGCGGCTGAGGACATCTAGGTGCTGATCTCGAGGTCCCCCCGTGCCGGACATTGAAAACCTCGCACCGAGTAAAGCCGCGGCCTGCTCCGGCCTGATTCGGATGCCAGCCTCCGGTGTTCATACTCTACCCTCGTCCCACCATCATTCCCGACTGCGCCTTTTGACGCTCTTCCTCTTCATCCTCTTCCACCCATACCTGCCCCTCCAAGATGCTCAACAGTTGATCTAGGGTCTGAGGTTGCTTCACCCGAATAGCACTCCTGGCCACCCCCATCCGGAGCCCCTTTGCGACAGACTCAATCACCATGGCCTCATGAATGTCGGACACTTGGCACTTCAAATGTATGAACCTCCGGGTATAGTTGGCCAATGTTTCACCTTCTCTCTACACACATGCAGCCAGATCCTGGGCTCCCACCGGCCTAGCATGATTTCCCCTGAAATGCACCGAGACTCCCTCCTTAAGTTGCGCCCATGACCGAATGCTCCTTGGCGCCAGCTTGGCATACCAGGTGCCTACTATTCCTTCCAATGCTAGCAGAAAAGCCTTGGCTTTTACTGCATCATTCCCTCCGGCCGACTCCACAGCCGTTTCATACCTCATGAAAAACTCCTTAGGGTCAGAGGTCCCTACAAACGTTGGAAGCTTGACCGAAGCTAACCTCACGGGCCACTGCACCGCCTGTAACTCGGCTGCCAGAGGAGAATTAGGATCCGCTGGCTGCACCGGGTGAAGGCTTCCAGTCGAATGTGCCCTTACCCCCTCTTCGCGAAATTCCTCATACACTGGAGCCTGCTCCTCGAGGATCCCACCTTTACGAAGGATCTCCAACTGTCTGCTTAGCTACTCCTGCCGCCTCTTAGCCGCTTCAATTCTCTGGTTGTAGCCAGCCTCTTGCTACGCTAGATTTTGTAGAGGCTGTGTCCATAGTATCTGCTCTTCGACTACGCTTCTCTACCTCTCGACTTCCTGTTCCATCAGCCTCACATTCTCCTCCTCCCGTAGTGCATCTTCTTGCTGCTTTCGGATACGCTCCTCTGCCACCCGACTCGCATATTCTGCTTCCTCTTGAGTCATCTGTCCTTCTACAGTTTCTCCCTCAGCCACAGCTTCTTGCCCACCTTCATTGACCTCATCGGATACCTCTTCGACAAGCCCCTCGGCCTCTTCCCAAAACGAGCGTGTCCTGGCCGCCGCCGATGTTTTCGGACGAGCAACTTCCACTACCGCCCTGCTTCGGGTTGTTGCCTGCTGTGACAGACCCAAAGCGGGTGGTCTCTTGCCTCCTGCCATGCCTACATGCTTTGATGTTCAACTCCCCATGGACGACACCAGTTGTTGTGGTTACAAGTCCAGAACAAACACGTAATGGGCTAGCCAGGGGCTGGATAGGCCGAAGGCCCCTCGAACAAGCTACGACAGGAGTGAACAAGACTGAGTAACGGCACTATGCCGAAGGGACCAAACGAGCACCCTCCGGCTAACGGATTTTGTATTATCTGGTCAGAGTAGTACAAGAAGGTTCTAGTGGCAGAGGCATGTCCCCTCAACGCTCAAAGGTCTAGGTGAGCATTTATAGACCCATGCTCACCTAACCTCCGGGTGTGTTTACAGATTTGTCCCGGACCTTACATTACATATTTTACTACTTGACCTAAGGATATTCTAGTACTTCAATCTGCATCTGGTACATGCCCTCGGCTGTCGCTCTCTAATGCCTGCGCCTAGGGCCCGCCTCGCCGTATGGCCTTTGGTCATACCAGCCTTCGGACGCCTGCTGGGCCAAAGGTCCTCTGGGCCGTTGGCCTAGCTGGGCCTTGCTTCTTGTTGCTGGGCTATCTTCTAGCCTTAGGGAGACTAAGGGGTGGGCTTTCCCCCAACAAAGTTCACAAGCCTCCATGCCTGTGGTCATTGTCATCCATCGCCAAGTACGTTGTTGCCAATCACCATAAGATAGATAATAGAGTTTAGAGATGATTCCTGCATAGACAACACTCATGTAGATGTTACCCATAATTTCATAGTTGTCATCTATCACCAAAACATTCATACCTTGGGGATCCAATCATCAATGGTCTTGAAGCTTACAACCTTCTTTGATGTTATCTTGCCGACCGGCTTTGCTTCAATCCACTTGGTGAATTTATCAATGACAACAAATAAATGAGTAAACCAGTCTGGCGCTTTCTTGAAGGGACCAAAAATATCAAGCCCTCATATGGCGAAAGGCCAAGTCAAAGGTATCATTTGAAGTTGCTGCAAAGGCACATGTGTTTGTTCAGCAAAAAATTGACAACCTTCACACTTACGAATGACCTGGTGTGCATCTTCGACTGCCATAGGCCAATAAAACCCTTGCTGGAAAGCCGTGCCAACCAAAGTCTTAGAAGCTGCATGATTGTCACATATACCAGAATGGATTTCTTTCATCAACATTTTGCCTTCTGGAATCGAAATACGTGGCATCAGGATGTTCGATCCTCCTCTCCTATAAAGCAAATTGTCCAACATCAAATATCCTTGGCATCTAACTTTCAACCACTGTTGCTCATTGGGATCCGTAGGCAGCGTGCCCTTGTCCAAAAATTGGATAATTGGGTCGCGCCAGTCGGTCTCTGTATTGTCATTGTCAACAGGATCGGCAACATCGGTTAGCAAAACATCCGATCAAGGAGAGACAGTGGGGGAATCAATGGTGTGTAAGAAAACACCAGGTGGGACTACAGACCAAGATGATCCCATCTTGGCCAACTCATCAGCTGCCTGGTTGTTATCCTGAAGAACATGCGTGAACTTCAATCCATCAAACTTGTCTTTGAGCTTCCTTACTTCCTAGCAATAAGCACTCATGTTGTCATCTACACAGTTCCAATCCTTAGTGACTTGATTAATGACCAAGGCCGAGTCACCAAAGATGTCAAGATGCATAATGCCGAGTGAAACAGCAATGCGCAAACCGTGTAGGAGGGCTTCATATTCCGCAACATTATTAGACGCGTGAAACATAACATGAAGGACGTATCATAGCTTTTCTCTCGTGGGTGAGATGAACACCACTCCCGCCCCGGCTCCAGGTAATTGGAGGGATCCATCGAAGTACATTTTCTAGTATTCAACATCTTGTGACGTGGGAGGCACTTGAATCTCTATCCACTCGGAAACAAAGTCGACCAACGCATGTCCTTTAATTGCCGACCAAGCAGTGAACGTAATGGTGTATTGACCAAGTTCGACCGCCCACTTGGCAATCTTTCCTTCGGCCTCTTGGTTGTGTAGCACCGTGCCGAGTGCAAAGGATGTTTGGACTCGATGGGATGAGCTTGAAAATAATGCTTCAACTTCCTTGAGGTGATCAGAAGCGCATATAGCAGCTTCAAGATCTAATGGTATTTTTTTTTAGAGGCACTGAGAACCTCACTAACAAAATAGACTGGGTGTTGTACTTTTTGTATATGACCCTCTTCCTCTCGATCGACCGTTAGAATAGTACTCACAACTTGAGTTGTGGCTGATATGTAAAGTTGAAGCTTCTCTCCTGGCTCGGGAGGCACCAAGACTGGAATATTGCTGAGGTGGACCTTCAACTCATCCAATGCCGACTGCGCCTCTTCTGTCCAAACAAAGTCATCCTGCTTTTTAAGAAGTCTAAAAAGCGGCAACCTCCTGACCCCCAATCGAGAGATAAAGCGACTCAAGGATGCCATACATCCGGTCAGCTTCTGAACATCCCTTTGAGAATTAGGTGGCCGAATACTAAGGATTGCCTTGATCTTATCCGGGTTAGCCTCTATACCTCCCTTTGAAACGATGTAACCAAGTAGCTTTCCCGAAGGAACCCCAAAAAACACATTTTTTTATTCAATTTCATTGAGTAATGTCTCAAGTTGTCAAAGGTTTCTGCCAGGTCAGAAAGAAGTTCTTCGACATTCCGAGTCTTTACAACGATGTCATCAACATAAGCTTCTGCATTCCGACTGACCTGAGTATCAAGGTAGCGTTGAATACCTCGTTGGTAAGTCGCGCGAGCGTTTTTCAGACCGAAGGGCATAGTGATGTAACAATAGGCGCTGAAAGGTGTTATAAAGGAAGTTTTGATCTCATTTTTGACCTTCAATAGGATCTGGTGATAGCCTGAATAGGCATCCGAAAAGCTTAGAAGCTCACACCCGGCTGTTGAGTCTACAATATGGTTAATGTGAGGTAGAGCGAAAGGGTCTTTAGGATAGACCTTATTGAGATTGGTATAATCCACACACATCCTCCACTCTTCATTCTTCTTAGGTACAAGGACTGGATTTGCTAACCAGTCGGGATGATATAATTCCTTTATAAATTTAGCATCTAATGACCTAACTATCTCCTTCTTCATGGTGTCCTTGTGGTCTTGCGCAAATCTTCTAAGCCTCTATCGGACAGGGGTGGCCCCAGGAGGCACCCTTAGCTCATGCTCAATCTTCTCCCTAGGAACTCCCGGCATGTCAGATGGCTTCCATGCAAAGATGTCCCTATTTTCCTGGAGGAAAAGAGTGAGCGTGAGTTCTTATTTTTCATCGAGGTTAGCCCCTGCATAAGTGACCTTATTAGGGTCTTCTGGGTCGAGCACGATCTCCTTGGTCTGTATGTCGTCAGTCTGGATCTTGTCCTTGGTGGGCTTCTTCATGGGGACCGCCGCATCGGTCTGCTCCTCTTTGCCGACTACCTTCTGGATCTCCAGCTGGTCTGACAACATCAACTACTTATTGGCCATCTCACAACTCTGCTCATTGCAATCAAAGGAATTCCAAAGATCAGAGTGGAGAGAGATTATTCCATTAGGGCCTGGCATCTTGAGGGTAAGATATGGATAATACGGAACGGCCATGAATTTAGCCATCGCTGGTCGACCGATGATAGCATGATATGCTGAATCAAAATCGGCCACCTGGAAGAGAATGCGCTCGGTCCTGAAATTTTTGCGGGTCCCAAAAGTAACAGGCAGACTGATCTGCCCAATGGGAACTGATGTCTTGCCAGGCACAATCCCGTGGAAGGGTGAGGAACTCGGTTGAAGGTCATTGACTGACAAACTGAGCTCCAAGAGAGTCTTGGTGAAGATCAAATCCAGGCTACTTCCTCCATTGATGAGTACTTTGTTGAACTTGACCTCCTTTACCGTTGCAACAAGCACTAGCGGGTACCAACCTGGTTTTGGTAAATGCTTGGGGTGATCTGACCGATCAAAAGTAATCGGTATTTCATACCACCTCATGAATTTAGGCGCAGCCGGTTCTATGGAATTGATCTCTCGTAATTTCAGCTTTTGCTTGCGCTTGGACACATAGGCATCCGGGCCTCCGAAGATGACGTTGACTTCCTTGCGGGGCTCCTGGAACACTCCTGTGTCGTCCTTGTCACCACTGTCCTTAGCTTTGTCCTTGCCACTGCGCCTCGGTAGATCCTTGGCCACCTTGAGCGCAGCGGTCGTGAAGCCCTTCAGTTGGTAGCAATCTTTGGCCTTGTGGTTCCCCTTAGGATGCCAGAGGCACGGGCCACTCAGCAAGTCATCCATGGTTGGTTGGTTTGTCCGAGGATTCTTCTGAAATCGGTCTACTGCCGCAACCATGTTGTCAGACTTCCTCTTTTTGTCCTTCTTGCAGGACTCTGGCTTGTCTGACCGTATCTCCTTGCCTTTTCCTCGAATGTCGTCTAACACCAACTCGCCAGACACAAACTCATCAGTGATCTCGAAGCACTCCCGAGTGGTCAACTTGAGGTCATGATTCCTCCGACCGATTTCCCAGACCAAATCATCGATGCGGATGCCTCCTTGAAAGGCAGCAATGATCATCTGATCAGGGACATTGGGGATCTCAGTTTTCTTGGCGTAGAATCGCTTGATGTAGTCACAGAGAGGCTCGTCAGACTTCTGCTTGATTTGGGTAAGGTCGAAGTGATTTCTCAGTCGGTTGCAAGTAGCTTGGAAACTTTTAATAAGCCTTTTGTTGAGATCTCCCCAAGAGGTGATTGACTCCTCCAAAAGAGATGTAATATCCGAACGGCTGGGTCTAGACAGACTGGCAAGTAATTTGCCATTACATAGGTATCACCTCCGGCCGACTGAATCGCCATGCTGTAGAGTTGAAGCCACTCCCGGGGATTGGTCTGACCATCAAACTTTTCGATGGGGACAGGCTTAAGCCCCTTCGGCCATCGAACTATGCAAAGCCTTGGGACATAAGCCTTGATGCCATTGATTTCTTCATCATTAGGAGTTGGTGAACGCCTATGCCGGTCTGGAGATGGATTTGAGTGACGACGATGTCATGGATCCACATCATCATTATGGTGACGACAATGATTGTCATCATCATTATTATCGCGCCGATCCCGATCGTCTCGTTGACGTATGTTGTCACAGTTGTTTCTTGGAGGGGCATCTCATCGGTCTTCTCGCTGGTCGTCTCATCGGTCATCCTGTTGATCATCCATCGGTCATTAGTTCTCTGATCACGGCGTTCCTCCTCATAGCATCGGTTGTCCCGAGCCCGTTCCTCGTAGTGAGAGTTAATGGTATCTCGTCTATCGCGCATGCTAAGGGAGTTTCTCAGATCTTCACTTCTACGCCGACCACGGGAAGTCACATGGCTAGAACTTGTTGCCGATTGCGACCTGTCCTTGGCAGCGTCTTGAGCTGTTGCGGCTTTGAGCATAGCCACCACCTTCTGCATCGCGGGGGTCTGATAGGTCACATTGACCATTAAGGTCTCGAGTAGTGTTTTAGCCCCGGTGATATTGTTCTGAGGGGTGGCATAGACCTTGACGCCATCCACTTCAATGTCTGGCCCAAGATCCAGTCGGCGCGCGTGGCGTGATCCACGCAACCCTCTTGGTCTACGGTGGTGTCCGGCCGATAAGTCATTATCTGGAGGGTTATCCCTCAGTTGACCTTCTTTGGCTGGTTCTTCTGTGTGGCCATCATTTTCATGGCCATCTTCTGGGTCATCCTCCTCGTCATCGTCCCCTGACGGATTTTCTTCTAAGTCAACCATGTTGACAGTCAGGGGATATGAGTAAGCTGATCTGACCAAGCCCTCATCAAAGGACCGGACCAACTTTGAGTCGCTCCCAGAGGATGGATCAGCTTCATTGAATCCGAGTGGGACCAACGTGGGGATCCGATCGGATGAACTCGATGATCGCGCCATAGATACGGCTACGACCGAGTCAGATCAATGGTTTTCCAGACCTAAGGCCCCGTTGTCGCTAACCGCGAAGTCGAGCGATCCGAAGGAGATCTTGAAGTCCGGTGAGTACTGGATGATAGGAATTTCGGCCATCACAGTTGACAGAGTATCTCGGCGAGCCTTGTCCCCTACCTGGCACGCCAACTATCGAGACTTGATCTCAGCAATAAATATATAGGGCTACATCGAGACTAAGAACTACGATGGTTAACACAAGACGCCCACTTATATAGGTTTGGGCCCTCTCGATGAGAGAAAAAACCCTATGTCCTGTGCTCTATGGATTGTATTGCCTGTAATGTTGTCTTCTCGATGAGGGGGTCCCGGCCGCCTTATATATCCGATCGACAGGGGGTACATGAAGAGTCCTACTCATAGCCTACAAGGATTTATATAGAAAGTATATCTCTAATAGTCTTGCGCTCCAAGACAAGTCGGACGGCTTCCTTGTTGATGAAGTACCCAGTCAGCTACCGACTTAGGCATATCTACGGATACACATAAGGCAAGTATCCCACACCTGCCTCATTCCGTCCATTCTGTCTTGCAGGAGAAGGGAACTAGGTGCCCCTGCTCCACCGACTTGGTCGACGACCAGATCGAGATGGTCGACGACCAGATCGAGATCAACATCAACACCCTCCGCGTGCGCATCTGAGAAGCAGGACACTACGAGTGTGAGAGGAGGAGGCCCACTCACAGAGCAAGCCAAGATGAATCATTTTGAAAGCTGCAGCATCGAAGAGCAACTCGCCCAAGAGCATCCTGCCTAAAGCTGTTTCAAAGAGTATCCTGCCAAAACCTGCTACGAAAAGCATCCCACCAGGAGCTGCTACACCAGAGAGCATGAGCATCCCGCTGAGAGATGCGTCGATGAGCTCCCCGTCAAAATCTGCAACAAAGATCATAGGTCAGAGCAAGCCAAGGTGCATTCAATGAGAGCTGCTGCATCGAAGAGCAACACACTGAGTGCTGCGCTGAAGAGCATCCTGCCAAAAGCTGGTTCGAAGAGCTACGCCTACGAGCTACGCCTACGAGCATCCTGTTGAAAGATGAGTCGAAGAGCATCGCGCCGAGAGCTGCTGCACCAAAGAGTATCCCACCGGGACCTACACCAACAAGCAACCTGTCCAAAGCATCATCATCGAAGAGCATCCCAGTAACAAACTAACAACAGTTCCCTCAATCCTGGCACCACCCAAGCCATCGCAAAGCAGGAAGTCCTTGAGTGAGCTCGCCAGGACTGCCATTAGCCACAGCTTGCTGACGAGCATCCCATCAAAAGCTGCAACATTGAAGTGCATCTCAGGCTCGCTGCAAGTATCGTCCAATCCTTCGCATAGCAGGGAGACTGGGAGCCAGTTTGTCAAGACTGACATCAGCTAGTGAAAGCGTTGGATATGCGGAGGAATACACAATGCATTGATCGAAGGGCTGGTGTACACATATATGCACCGAGAGGAGTCGTATCAGGCTAGGTTTATAGAAACAATACCATAGCAGATAGACACCAAATCAGGCAAGAGATATAGACTACCATAACCGACTATTCCTGTCTAACACTCCCCCGCAGTCTAAGCATTGCTAGCCACAAGGAACAACGTCCAGACTGGACCTAAACTCAACAAAGATAGATGTCGGTAGACCCTTGGTGAAGATATCCGCATACTGGGAAGAAGTCGGAACATGCAACACACGAACTGCACCGGCAGCCACACACTCGCGAACAAAGTGAAGATCAATCTCGATGTGCTTGGTACGTTGATGTTGCATCGGATTCGTTAAGAGATACACAGCACTGATGTTGTCGCAGTATACTAGTGTAGCACGTTGAATAGGCACATGCAATTCAATAGCAGTTGACGAAGCCAGGTTGTCTCTGCAACCGCATTACCAACAACACGATATTGGGCCTCAGCACTGGAGCGAGAAACAGTAGGCTGGCATTTGGAAGACAAAGACACGAGATTGGCACCAAGAAAAACTCCATAGCCACAGGTAGATCGGTGGGTGTCAGGACAGCCGGTCCAATCTGCATCAGAGTATGCAACCAAGGTAGAGAGATCAGTGTGGCGGAGATGAAGGCCAAGGTCCAACGTGCCATGAAGATAGCGTAGAACACGCTTTATCAACGCGTAGTGTGGCTCCTATGGATCATGCATGTGAAGGCAAATTTGCTGAACTGCATAGGAGATATCAGGTTGAGTGAAGGTGAGATACTGCAAAGCACCAGCTAAGCCTCGATAGTGCGTCGGATCAGAAATAGTAGCACCATCAAGAGCAGAGCGCTTAGAGCTCAAATCAACAGGTGTGAAACAAGGTTTGAAATCCACCATTCCAGAACACTGAAAGTACCTCAAGAATGATCTAGCGCTAGGAAAGGTGAAAACCGTCATCCTGGCGAGTGACTAAGAGACCCAAAAAATGATGGAGAGGCCCAAGATCCTACATGGAGAATTCCTGCTGAAGTGCTGTAATGACCTTGCAAAGGAGTTGCTCGGAGGAAGCTACCAGTACAATATCATCAATATAAAGGAGCAAATAGGTTGTCTCATGTCCACGATGGAAGATAAACAGTGAGGTATCAAACTTAGCACCTTCAAAACCAAGAGATAATATATGGGAGGCAAAACGACTATACCAAGCACGAGGACTAGAGGGACTAAAGGGGAGCCGAACATGGCGACCCAGCTGACAAGCATGACACAGGGTTTCTAATTCACTTTTATTACAAGGAATGGCGGCAGACGAAACTAAGTGCAAAAGTGCATCATGACCATGGTGACCAAGACGTCGATGCCAAAGTGTAGAGGAGGTGGTTCCAGTAGCTAGAGCGAGTGGCCAAAATGCTGATGACAGAAGTGGGTAAAGCGACCTAGAACTATTATACCTGATGATCGTGTTCTTGGTTCGGAGATCCTTCATAGAAAAACCATATGGGTCAAACTCAACAGAACAATTATTTTCTATAGTGAATTGACGCACAGATATGAGATTTCTAAGCAAGTGAGGGGAAACAAGAACGTTATGAAGGTGAAAGGAGCCCTGAGGTGGGGTAAAGCAACAGAACCAATGCTAGCAACGGGTAAAATACAACCATCACCGACAATAATATTAGAGGGAGTGGAGGAAGTGGGTGCAGAGATAGTGGAAAGAGTGTCGGAGTTTGAAGTCATATGAGTTCCCGCACCTGTATCGAAGAGCCAGTCCTGTGTCGATGGTGGGGGCTGAAGCGTCATGGTGCTGAAGGAGGACGCCAGGGCATGTGGATCCCATGATAGGCCACCGGGAATTGAGGCCCATCCTGGTGAAGCGGTCGGGCCGGGAAGGCCGGTGGAAGCCTGCTGCGCAGCCGGACCGTAGAGGCCAGGGGAGGCCAGCGTCAATGGTGGGCCGGGCAGCTGGGCCAGTAGAGGCGGCCCTGGTAGAGGCGCAAGCGGAGGCGTCCCAGGCAGAGGCGCAAGCGGGGGAAACCTGGGCGGGCCAACATAGAAGGCCTGCGAAGGTCACGGAGTGTTGGGCCGTCCTTGCAGCGTGGCATGGCGTGGATCGGGACTGGACCATATCTAAAAGGTACCCGTGAAAGGGTTGTAGCTTGTGGGCCAAGTCAGAGCGCGTGGAGCGGGCCGTGAAGGAGGCCCAGGCCAGGAGGGCTTGCCTTGGAACGAGTCGCCATCGGCAGGAGGCTTCTTCGCACCACCGCTCCGCGTCCTGTTGCGGCCACCGTTGGAGCCTGACGGCGGTGGTTGTGGTGGGTGAGTCGGGGCAGGCGGGCGGTGTGCGCCGGTGGCGTAAGCTTACGTAGAGTCCTGCTTGGTCTTGGATGTCATATCGGAGAGTTGGAGGTCGGCAAGCACGTCGGCGTATGGCGGGAGAGGGCGCTGGCGCTGAATGAGGTTGGCGAGATGAGAGAACCAAGGGTTGAGACCTCGCAAGACATTGAGCACCAGCGTCGGTCACGCACAGGCTCGCCGAGGTCGGCCAACCGATCTACAATGGACTTGAGGCGTCGGCAATATTCGATGACGGGCAGATCCCCTTGAACGATGGTGCGAAACTCGACATCCAAGAGCATCGCTCGGGTTTCACGATTTCCAATGAACTGTTGTTCGAGTCCATGCCATACGAGACGAGCTGTTGGAGGGCCATCGTCACGGTTGAGAACGACCTCGAGGAGCTCTGGTGTGATGGTGCCGTAGAGCCAAGAGAGAACTGTGCAGTCGAGGCGCTTCCATGTGACATCGTCGGAGAAGTCGTCGTCGGTAAGGACATGATCGGCAAGAGCATAGCGCTCGAGCATGTTCATGAAAAGGCCGCGCCATCTGTTGTAGTGTGGCAAGGCGAGGTCAAGAACAAGGGGCACAAGGGGTTTAATGTTAAGGATTCCCATGGCCTCAGTATGGAGGGTGGTCGTGGCCGCAGCGATCTGGGAGGCATACGCTGCGGCGTGGGCTTCTTCGGCGCGGCGGGCGATCTCACGGCGAGCGGCGTCGGTGCGCTCAGCCTTGAGACGCTCAGCTTCTAGGCGCTCCGCCTCTTGGCGAGCTGCCTCGCAGTGCTCCTCGGGAGTGAGAGCAGCCACGCGTTGGCGAAGAGCTTCGTCTGCGTCAGGCTTTGACATGGCGCGACGGCGAGGAGGAAGGAGGAAGCAGCGGCGGCACGTAGTATGGTGGCGGTGGCGCATGCAGCTAGGAGCGGAAGTGATGGACCGAATCGATCCCTACTGATACCATGAAAGCGTTGGATATGCGGAGGAATACACAATGCATTGATCGAAGGGCTGGTGTACACATAAATGCACCGAGAGGAGTCGTATCAGGCTAGGTTTATAGAAACAATACCATAGCAGATAGACACCAAATCAGGCAAGAGATAGAACTACCATAACCGACTATTCCTGTCTAACAGCCAGAGCCCACCGATGAGCACCCCGCCGGCAGCTGCACCGTCGCTCAAGGAGCCGCCCAAGTCCATGAAGGAGCTTCTTGCTGATGCTAAAAAAGCCATGATGGAGATCGTCCGCCAACGGGAAATCCTGAAGCCCAGGGCAGCAGCGCGGTGGGAGGTGGAGCATATGGTGAGAACGGTGGAGTTCAACGATCCGTGCATCGATTACACAGATGCTTTCAAGTGATCCAGCAGCGGTATTCAGAAGTTCATTTGCTAGGCTCAGCAATTTCGGAACAGTGTCTTAGGACTCAGAGTTCAGCAATGTGTTTGGAGCTGACGAATGCAGTTATTAGCAGCCACAGGGAGAGAGCTATTAGTATCAGACAGCCTACCGCTGATAATCGATAATGTCTTTTAGATTCTAGTATACTTTGTTCTGAAGTCACTATTTAGCAGTAGGAAAGACTTGTGGGTAATGGATCAGTAATAACCTTTTGAATGGTGCCAGCGTGTTTTTGTGATTGCTGTTCATCATACATAAAAGGGAATTGTAAATTTGATGTGAAATTGACAGTTTAGCTAGTCTATGGAATTGATTTGGGGCACTCACTTTAACGAATCATGTTGCCACCTGATGCTGGTGCCTGATGTAAACAAAGTTAATAGTTCAGTAAACTATACTAGTAACATTTTTCACTGTGCTCTGTATCTGTCAAATTGGACTTGCTGAGTTAGTACTCTGTTCAGAATGGCCATGTTTCACAATCTGATAGCATTCTTATAGATGACACTTGCCAAGATGGAAATTTTGGAATTTCACATGATTTATATAAACTATACAGAAACATGCAAACAAGCTCTTTTCGAACAAAGCATTGACATGCGTTTTGGTTGATACAAATCAAAGCAAAGGCCTTGAACGTTTTCTGATGGCAACCTTCTGTGTTACACATGGACCTGTGGAGTCTATCTGTTCATGTAAGTATCCATTTTGTCATACCTTACACGTCCACTTGAAGATCATTCCTAACTCCATCTTTAAATCATATGCAGGAATACACAACCAATATGGAACGCGCAACTCTACCTATTTACTTCACTAAAAGTGAAGTTTGTCCTAAGTGGGAAGCTATTGGTAGGCCCAAAAACCAAGGTGGGTTGGGGATTATCAGTGGATTCGGAAAATTGTTTCAGGTTCAGACACATTTTTTTTTTCAAGTGAAAAGTCAGAGAGGATTTTATAATTTTGGCAAGGTTTACATAAAGCCAAACACTTGTTGAAATGGGGTGCCATCTATAAGGTCCACATTGGGAAGAAAGTAACTATGTGCTTTTCTCATGACATATAGAGAGGTTATACTCCTCTTAAAATTTATTTTGCAAAGCTATATAGAATCTTTGAAGACACTGAAGTGGCAGAATGCTATGATGAGGCATCATGGGAGATAAGTTTCAGAAGACAACTGAACAGAGAAGAGGTGGGTGAATGGGGTAATTTGATGGAAAGCTTTCATAATATACACCTGAATGATCAGGAGGTGTTGTTCTCTGGAGTTTGGAGAAAAGCAAGAAAAAAATACACACAACTAGGTCTCTATAGATTTCTCACATTTGAGTGTGTGTTTAGTAGTACCCTGACTAAGCTTTGGAGTTCCAAAATTCCACTGAAAGTCAAAATTTTTGCTTTGGAAAATGAGTCACAATAAACTACCTTCAGCTACCTGTCTAAAGAAAAGACATTGGAAAGGAAGTACCCATTTCAGCTTGTGTGGGGAAATTGAATCTACTAATTATATTTTCTTCCACTGCCGGCTGGTGCATTTTGTGTGGGTTGCCCTGAAAGAAATCTTTAATTGGGAAAGGGTGCCTTCTGGTGTTGATATGTGGGAAGTTCGAAAAGAAATTAGGCATCTTACATTTTGCAGGTCTAGCTAGTTGGGGCAAATTGGATAGCTTGTAACAAGATGGCTATTGAGAAGAAATTACCAAACAAGCCTATATATTGCTGTGATGCTATTTTGCATCACTTTTCTGCAGAGATAAAGACTCGTCCAGGGGGAGAGATGTCCCCCTGATTTTCGTCTTAATTAAGAAGGTGCCGTGATTCAAACCTGGATCGGACAGGAGTTCATGCTCCTGGAGCATGTTGCTCTAACTGGTCTTCGCCAGGAGAGTCTTGGCTGCAGAGATGGAACATTCTACTTAAGGAGGCAGACAAGAGGAAGGTGGAGGGGATAATCCAGAAGATCTTGACGTAGGTGCAAGATTTTCAGCCTAGTGCAATGCCATGTTCAGGTGTTTTTGTGCTGTAATAGGATAGTACTTTGGGCAACTCATATCTGCGTTTGAACTTTAGGTTTTCTTTCCATAACCTGTTAAGACGTTATATGTATGAACTATGTTATTTGGCCTTCAATAAAGGTCGAGCAATGTCTCTTTTCCAAAAAAAGGAGAGAGAGTGAAGTTTCTTGAATAACTCTGCCGCATCTTGTGCTCATTTTGCATCGAATAAACAGTTGAGCCAACATCTTAATGTACTAGGTGACTTGCCCCAGTTACATGGCCACTGTAGCTTGTCTGATAACTGACTAGAGTAAGCTGCCATACTTTTCGGTCAGGTTTTCAGAATCTATCTTTTCTTACTTTGTTCATTATTCAAAAGATTGTTCAAGTGGATGAGTTATGTATAGGTACCGAGCCTTGGAGGGTCTGCAAATGTTCCTTGGAATGACTCATATTAGACATGTCATGCCTGCATTTTTTCCTAGTCTGAAGTGGCAAGCACAAAGGGATGTCTTAGTTTGATAAGATCATATTTCTGTGTTGAGGTATTGTATCTGATGACTCTAGCTGTTGTAGTTCCTTTCTTCAAAGCTTAGTTCAACACAATTGGTTCTCATATTATTTGGAACAGATAGTTGGCATTGGCAATCTCCTGTGCAAAGGGGATTGCAGTGGAAAAGAGCCTGTTACTCCCTGTTTGCCTCGTACTAGTATTTGTTGTAACATGTATAAAATTAATGAATCAATTGAAACATAATGCAGGTCACCTGCAGCACACAAAAGAATCGATAAGAAAGAGTCTGCAGATTACAGATATAGTAGTTCGCTAAAAGCGATCATCATGTGCTTGTGAATCTGAAGTAACTGGAACTGTGAGTAATTAACAGAGGTGGTGGCGGTTCCTGAATGATTTTGACTTGAAGGAAATCCCGTCACTTGGTCGGAGATATACTTGGTCTAGTGAAAGAGAAGTGCCTACACTGGTCAAGCTCGACAGAGTGCTATGTACTTCGGATTGGGAGGCATTCTACCCTGATTGTATCCTCCAAAGTCAGGCTTTGGAAATATCAGATCACTGTCCGTTGGTGCTCGGGCTCAGCGAGGGAGTGCATGGAAAACGTAGGTTTCATTTTGAAAGTTTTTGACCAAAGATTGAGGGTTTTCGTGATGCCGTTGCACAGAGTTGGGAAGAGCCGGTCAGATCCTCATGCTCACTGGAAAGGATTTCCATCAAGCTCAAGCGCCTCACATGGTCTCTTCAATCATGGAGTCAGAAGCATGTGGGCCACATCAAAACTCAGCTCAGCATTGCAAGGGAGATACTTCATAGACTTGAGATTGCCCAGGACAATCGGTTGCTCACTCCTGATGAGGAGTGGTTGAGAGAAGAGGCTAAGAAAATGTGCCTTGTGCTAGCGTCCCTTGAATGCACAGTGGCACGCCTCCGGTCCCGTATTCGTTTCTTAAAAGATGGTGATGCCAACACGGAATTATTCCACAGAACAGCGGGGTTTCGCAAGAAGAAGAACTTTATTCCGAAGCTCGTACATGATGACAGAGTGGTCACCGGACAGCAGGAAAAGCAAGAAGTAATGTATGATTTTTTCAACAATCTGATTGGTACAGCTCTACCTCCCACAACCACTCTAGACCTTGTGTTTTTCCACTAAGAAGGTCGTGATCTCTCAGCACTGGACACACCGATCACTGAGGATGAGGTATGGGAAACAATCAAGTCTCTCCCCTCAGACCGTGCTCCAGGACCAGACGGGTACACAGGACGTTTCTATAAATCTTGTTGGTCAATTATTAAACCGGACTTTATGGCTGCTATCCTAACATTACAGCAAGGCGACTCTCGGAAACTTCGACTTCTCAATTCAGCATACCTTACCTTAATTCCCAAGAAAGAAGAAGCGCTTGCAGCCAAGGATTTTTCAGACCCATCAGTTTAATTCACAGTTTTGCAAAGCTTGTGACAAAAATCCTTGCGATTCGGCTACACCTCTTCTGCACACGATGATCTCTACAAATCAAAGTGCTTTTATCCGAGGTTGGTGTATTCATGAAAACTACATATTGGTACAACAAACCATCAAGCTCCTCCATCGGCAAAAGGTATCTAGTCTCTTTCTGAAGCTAGACATATCTAAAGCATTTGATTCCATTGCATGGCCTTTCCTGATGGAGATTCTGGAGCACCTGAGGTTCGGACCAGCATGGCGCAGTTTGATTGCGAACCTGTTGCACACAGCTTCGACACATATTTTGGTGAATGGACAACCGGGAGATGAGATCCGACACCAGCGAGGTCTCCGTCAAGGGTATCCTCTCTCTCCCATGTTATTCATTTTAGTTATGGATGTGTTGAATAGCCTCTTTAAGAAAGCATGTGAAATGGGCCTGCTGCAACCTCTCTCGCATCGTCAACAGGATCACCGTATTTCACTCTATGCTGTTGATGTAGCCCTGTTCATTTGGCCAACTCAGGAAGAGATGAACCTCACTATGGTTATTCTTGGTCAGTTGGAAGAAGCATCAGGATTGTTTATCAATCTTCAGAAAAGTTGCGTCATTCCAATTCGCTACGCAGAAAATCAAATGAAGTTGGTGGATCAGACTCTACCATGCACATCAGCCGAGTTCCCATGTACTTATCTCGTCCTTCCAATATCATATAAGAAATTTTGGAAATCTGAGCTACTAGTCTGGGTCGATAAAATAAGCAATAGGCTACCAGGATGGCAAGCCTCTCTTATGAATATGGCCGGAAGAACTGCATGGGTACGTTTTGTTCTGACTGCTATTCCCATCTATATTCTAGTGGCCAACAAGGTACCTAAGTGGTTCATTAAGACTATAAACAAACTACGGGGAGCATTTGTTTGGAAAGACCGTGATAAGGTTAATGGTGGCTCTTGCCTTGTGTCATAGGAAAAGGTACAATGTCCACTTGATCTAGGAGGACTTGGAATCTTGAATTTAGAAATTATGAGTTGGGCACTTTAGATTCGATGGCTTTGGTTTCAAAAAACAGATTCAGAGCGACCATGGAAGGGCCTTGATATTCCAGTTCACCCTAATGTAGCTGCCCTATTTGACATATCTGTGGCTTCTCACGTGGGTCAAGGTAATTCAGTTTTATTTTGGTCAGACAAGTGGTTGTTTGGGTGCAGACTGATGGACCTTGCTCCAGCGGTCATAACAGCAGTACCTCCCAAAGCCCGACAACAACGGACAGTGGAGCAAGCGCTCATGGGGCGGCAATGGTCGACTGACATTAAGGCGGGGCTCTCGTTGATTGGTATGAGTATTTCCATCTTTGGGACGCTCTCCAGGAAGTGGAATTAACAACTGAACAAGATCGACATACCTGACAATGGGATAGTTTAGGGACCTTCTCCACAAAATCTGCATATCAAGCCTTTCATAATGGAGCCATTACTTTTGAACCTTGGCGATGTCTATGGAAAGCCTGGGCGCCAGCCAAATGCAAAGTCTTCTTGTGGCTCACAATCCGCAATAGGTGTTAGACTACTGATCGCTTGGCAAGAAGAGGTTTGCCGCATCCTACCAGCTGTGTGTTTTGTGACCAAGCAAATGAGAACGTGCAACACATTCTCACTAATTGTGTATTTGCACGAGAGTTTTGGTTCAAAGTGCTAGAACCGGTGGGTCTAGTGAATAGCATACCGGGTCAGGACGACCACGTGTTTGCTGAATGGTGGAGGAAAGCAAAGAAGAGAGCTGAGAAAGCTAAAAGAAAAGGCTTCAATACTCTGATCATTCTAGGTGCATGATTTCTTTGAAAACACAGGAACACTTGTATCTTCAAGGGAGCCCAACCTAGCATCCAGGTTATTCTTAGGGAATTCAATAACGAGCAGCAACTATGGTCCCTTGCAGGAGCTCGCTCTCTGAGAGGATTGGGTCATGAAGAAGTACCGGGCTAATAGGTTAACTAGGTGTAGTCTTTCGGGTCAGGTCTCACCCTATCTTTTAAGCACAACAACATATATTGACAGCCCCTCACAGCTCGGTCCAGAGTGAGGTAACAGTGTTTGTAAGGGATCATTTTCTCTCTTCTTAATACAAAGATACGCAGCTCTCCTGCGCATTCGAGAAAAAAAAATATTTATACTGAGATAGCAATTTGGTAATGCATCAATGGAATGAACTACCGAATGTACATTCATATAAGTTATTTGCTTGGCTCTGCTTCCAAATTTTCAGATCACAACCTTCTTTGTCTTATTACGCAATTACTGGTAAATCCGAACCAACGACGTGCACCCAAGGTTTACATAACCGAATGAACTGGTAAAACCAGTTAGGACCGATTCACCGGTTAACCGGAAAACTAGAATAACCAACCGGTTACACCGGTTAATCGACCGGACAAAAATTGATTCAGAGAGTTGGCGATTGGTAACCGGTTACACCGGTTAATCGATCGGTTTTGGCAGTTAACCGGTCGGTTACACTGGTTCTTGTCATAGAATTTCAAAATAGATTTTTAAATTTATATTTAGCGGTTAACCGGCCAGTTACACTGGTTAACCTGCCGGTTTTCCAGTTAATCGGTTGGTTTCACCGGTTTCAATATATATAATTTTTTTGAATTTTAAAATATTTAAATCAAAACCGGCGAATAACCGGCCGATCGGAATAGCTAGCCCGGACCGGTTTTCTAGTTAATCGGATTTATCTGCCGGTTAACCACAGTTTTGTTAACCATGCGTGCACCATGGAGCCAAGATAAGAATTGGATGACTTGCCATAGTTTGATCTATAGCAGTTTTAAAAGTTACATGGTTGTTGTAGCTTATCTGATTAAGCCACCCTAACTTGGGACAAGTTTCAGAACCTATATTACTTTTTCATTATACACAAGATTATTCAAGTGGATGAGTTCACATCCAAGTGTTGTGTACAGGTATAGGTACCGTGCCTTGGAGCCTTCAAGGTCTACAAATATTAATTCCTTGGACTGACTCACGTTACACATGCCATATCTGAAATTTCAGTAGTCTGAAATGAGAAGCACAAAGAGATGTCTTGTAAAACTAATAAACTTGTATATATCTATCGAGCTATTGTATCAGTTGATACCTCTAGCTGCTGTAATTTCATTTGTAGAGGTTCAGCTTAACCTAATTGGTTCTCATATACTGTAATTTGGAACATGACACGTCTGAATGTTCTATCAAAAGCAGATTTCAGCTGAACTGTGAAAGATCATATGCTTTGCCTCTTGTATCTAAATTAATAAAGAACGAATAATAGGACTAGTTTTGTCACCACAGACAACCATCCACCTATCGATCTGAACCCTCCGTTTAACATGGGTCACCTATATCTAATCATAGAATTAGAATAGTCCCACTATATATAAATATTGTCTCACTCATTTCTTAACAAAAATCACTCATCTCTCCTCCTACGTCCTGTTTTTTCTCACCCGGGATAACTCCCCGTATGTACCCGTCCAGAAATTGTGCCGCAATGGCCTCCTTCATTCCCCGCTTTGCCGCTTCCCTCTCACCTCCTGCTCAACCGCAGAAGGCTAGGTAGCCCCGGTGCCTCTCTCTCTCTCATCGCTGCGGCATAGCCCATCCTCTGCCGCGATGCCAAAAAGAAATCCCGTCGTCATGTCGCCCGCAGAGTCCAGCTCGCCATCGCCTCCTCCCCATCTTGCCTCCTCGCGCTCCCCCACCTCGCGGCCATGATGCGTTGCATCCCTCCTCGACATTGCGTCCACGAGGACACGGAGTTGCCACTCTTCCCACTATTGAATAGCAGAGGAGTGCTCCATCGTCTCTCTCTCTCTCTCTCTCTCTCTCTCTCTCTCTCTCTCTCTCTCTTGCTCTCTCTCAGGACTCAGAGTGTGGAGGCAAAGGATCTTGGCCACGGCGAGGTGGTGGCGGCCGCCGTCAGGGTGACACGATGGTGGCTGCGGGCTGCAGGGGTGGCCACCGACGCGGGCTCACGAGACGTGGCTTCAGCTCCAGGCGGATCTGAGCTGGGGGCACGACAGCTTCTATGGCCTGGCCGGGCTTATGAGCGTCCGGGCACGAAGGCGATGGCCGCCGCCCGCCGGCGCCGACTGAGGCAGAGGTACGCCATCCCCTCCCCTGGCCCTTCAATCCTTCATCCTATTCTATCATCATCTCACATTCTCCAGTATTGTGATTTTTTATTTTCTTTTTTTAGGGCAGGAAACGGATTCTAGTGATTGGATCCGTTCTCTCCCTAAAACCAAGATCCAAAATTCTTCTGCTACAACAAACGGATTGGTCATGTCCAGATTGACCATGAGTTATTGCTGCAGGTTATTCATGCTGCCGTCCAAGGGATGAGGAGGGATGACCAGGTAAGACGTCTTGCCATTCTTCATTTCTTTGCTCGCTGAAATTTCTAGCTCCTGTAAAACATGCGACACTTTTAATCATTTGAATAATCTGGATGAAGGATTGAATTAGTATCTTTACATGCATCAAAAAGGGCCCTAATGTGTTCATAACCCCAAAGTAAACCTCATTTCCCCATTCAATCACATCTGAGATGCTTGTCCTGGTGTGTTATGTGTATTATATTTATCTGCAGATGTGCTTTTTAATGATACAAATGCGGACGCCATATCAATGATAGGAGATGGGCACTGTACTTCTCGAGTGTTTGCAACTAAACTTCTGTTTTTAGGTGCCTATGTGCTATTCTGGAATAGGTGCAAAGCTTTTCTTTTACTAATGTTGGCTTCTTTTGTTTCTTGGTATCATATCATGATAGTTGTGATTAATCAAACCTCTTGTGAGCTAATCGGATTGAAAGTCACACCTTTTTGGGCTGCCTTCAGGTTTCTATGGCTTTTACTTAAGTTGGATGCTTTTACAAAGGTGCTCTCCTTGGTCTGAGAAGAAGAGGTGAAGGATTTATCTGAAAAAGAATAGGTGAAGGCAAAAGTCTCAAGAATGTGGTAATTGTGATGGGTTTTTGAATCTTAACCTTGTTATACCAAGGTAATTATCTTACCATTTTACGGTTTAGAGAATATATTACTTGATATATACTCTGTATAGCTTTGTCAATATAAAACAAATATATATTTTTTTGTTCCTGATGTCCAAATTTAAACTGTCAGTTAGCCAGTACGTTGATCAGTCAGTATTATGTGATCACAGTAATGCAAGTTTCATCTCCTGAAGTTGTAAATCTGCATGAATAGCTAATCTTAACTTTGATCAGTATAACAAAGTAGCCTATGTTTTCCATGCAATTGACACAAGCCACAAATGTTAGATTCATGTATGAATCATAGGTTTTTGGCTCAAAGATTTTTTTTATAATATTGGTATCATCTTTATGACCTTACCCACAGTGTACTGGCCAGATGATGAATCTATGTTCGTTGCTGGCCTAGATTTTCATTTCATCTACTAATAGTTCATTTGAATCTCAACACTATTTATTCCCTTTATTACTTTAGATTTTAGCAGCAAAGATTTTGTAGTTTGATTTTTCGTCTGCATTTTTTTGCTGGCTGCACTTGCTCGTAAGCAATATTTTAGGTTACCCAAATATTTCTTGGCTCAAACTTTGTTATAGTTCTCCTGTAATTTTGCTAGGTAACCTTTCATATTGCTACCGATGGGCAAATTGCCACAATAGCACTCATAAGGGTTGACAATATCAAAATAGCATTAGTAAGTTAAGGAACTCCAAAACACCAGTTGTAGAGATATATATCGATTGATATTTGTTTCCTTCTACTGTTAGTTAGGCTACATGTATTCGGGAAAAATACTTCAAAGATCATTATATGTCAAGAAGGTAACAATTAGATCTCACGGTAATAGAACATATTGTGCAAATATGCACTATATATCATGATTCTAGTACCTTGTGTTTTCCAAATATAAGCTGAGGTAATCACTTCAATTTTGCATGGGGTTCAATTCTGCTTGTATAAAGCATATGAGACCTAACTTAGGTGAATTGAACCTGAATTTTGTAAGAAATAAATCTCAATTGCAAAATTATAATATTGTATTGTGTTTCATATTTAATTCCTTGGATTAATCACATTGGACTTAATGGTGGTTAATTAAATGGTGATGTGAAAGAGATATAAATCTCAGTTGCAAAATAAGAATGTTGTAAATATGGTTGTGTTTCAACTAAGAAACACATGTGTGATATCTCAATTGCAAGAAATTGTCATCTCTATTACAAGAGATATCGATAACTTGCCATAGTGAATGCACATTGTGCAAACACATGGGACGTAGTTATATTTCCACAAAATATGAGTAGCGGTAAACATATTGCAATTATTTTTATGTCATAAAAAATATTCATTGGACAAACCATTGGATATAAAATATTCAGAAACTAATATCCCTGGTTTTAAATTTGCACATTTAGGAATGCTTATGAGTAAACTAGGTGATAATTTATATTTATTAATTTCACAGAGTGCAAATTTCATCCGCCATTGACCGGGCGTACGCCGTTGCCATTGTTGGCGGTTCGCGTCGTTGTGTCATTTGCCACATAGACGACGTTGTTTGGTGATCAGGACGAGCGTCATGCGGGACGGGCTTACACCACATCCGTGTGAATGTTGCATCGTTGGCCATGTAGAGGCGCCGGTGGCACCACCGATAGAAGTCACCGTGGTCGGGATGAGCCGTCGCTGCAGCTGGCATCGTCGTTGCTTGCGGATGGGGCGCCAAGCAGACGCCGCCATGTGAGGACGGGCCATTGAGTGTGGAATTGTAGTCGCCCGATCCACATGATCGGGCGTTGTCCGTTACCGACGAGCAAAACGCCTTGTCAGACAGTTTTTTCCTCATCCCATGGGTGCGCAGTAACCGTGAGTACCCTGCAGGATAGGCCGGAGCCACGTCTGCGTGTGTTGCAGATGTCGTGGGGAGGTCTCGCCATCGTTCTGGCCGAGAGCGCCTCCAGGAAGAGGGTCGTTGTCATCGCCAGTCGTTCGATCGTCGATCCCATGCAGGCGTCGATGGGATGTTGCCAGCTTACCGCAGGCATCTTGAAAAGTTGCTGTGCAGGACGAACAGTGGCCGCGCCGCTTTGACGCTCAAGCAAGTTATTACGGTGTCGGCGAGTTGGCCTGTTGCCACGTGGATGGGCGCCATGCGGAACGGACAACCGTCGCGTCGGCGAGGGCGTTCTGGCGTGCCACCGTCGTGGAGCAGAGTCGTGCCACAAACGCCATCACTGACGGCCTTAGTGGCCGCGAAGCCGAGCGGCCCCAGTCGCCAGAGCCGTTCTGTTGCCGAGTGGAAGAACCAACTAATGTCGCGCGTGACAGTTTGCCACTAATGTCGCGCGGAGGAGCCATTGCGGTCGCCGTCGGCGAGGACTACATCGTGCAGGACAGGTTGCTGCCATGCCGTAGGAGCCCGTTGAGACAGTTTGTTCGTCCGATGTGGGCGTGTCGTGTAGGACGGGCGATTATCGCCTCGTTCGCTTGCACGTGTAATCAGGCACCGTGGGTGCCTCCGACGCAGGAGGGTCGTCGCCGGCCGCCGCTCAGTCGTCGAGCGCCATGCAGGACAGGCTTGTGCCGTATCCGCGTGGGCGCGTAACTGCCGGGTTGTGCGGGCACAACCATCCCTACGCCGTGCCTGCAAAGGTCGGTTTGTCCAAGCAACGTAAAAGAACTCAAAGGCCATCACGCTTCTGCCATGGTGGAATTGGTGCACGCAGCAGCAAAGTGAAGATTTTGATGGCGTAGAGGAAACATGGAGAAAATTAATTGGCACAGGGGCTAATCCATCGTTAAAGTAAGTAGTAAATCACTTTACTACCCGATGAATTTGGAGGCCTGCATGCCCACGCTTCTCTGATGTTGATGGCTCTTGTTTCGCGACGAGGAGCAGTTATTCCTCTTGTTCGATGTATTCTTGCTTTTCAGACTTCATCAGCGATTTCATATCTCGCTAACAAACGTCCATCTATGTGGTTGAAGATGAGAAGAACAGTGAAGTTCTTCTTGGCTGATGAAGATCGTGGCGTCTCCACTCTAGGCATGCATCTTTTTTGTGTTGAGAGTAGATTGCTATGTTCTTGCCGGTAGGTGCAGTGCAGAACGCCGCTTGGTTCAATGAGATCTTCTCATTGCAAACTCCAGTGGTTAGAACATGTAGCTGATAACGTGTAGAATGTAAAATGAGGCAAGGGAGACAATGAATTATGTTCTTTATTGATGATGATGAGTACAATTTACAGTAGGAGGAGTAGTAGAGGCCAAGTAATCTTTGTGTTCACACTAATAGTGTGTTCATACTATAATTCTAGTGGAGTGACGTAATTGGTCAATAATCCATCACAAGGATTCTTAACAATACCATCAAGAATAACAGTTTCACTGCATAATTCCAGTATTTCTGAGATACAATAAAGATGTGACCAACAGTTGGATTTGTCAACATATAAAACCACCAAATACATACGTAGTTCAGTACAAAATGGGAAAGCCAACTTTCAACGAATTGAAAAAGTTGCCTTCAAATGCATGTTGCATAATCATTAGTCTGTAACCAAAAAATGAGTTAGGATTTACAAAAACAGCAACCCCACTCATCCTTAAACAAGATGAAACGACGATCAAATAGGGAGGTCACCAGACGTGCTAATAATGCCTGATAACGCTCTCCTCTCCAGAACATCAGTGAGTATACTGCTGACTGCAAACCCAATATACTTCATTTCTTGGTTGGACTAATGTCACCAAATTTTGGTAGCGTCAATAGTGTGTTCAATCTGGTAAAGCTCTCCAAGGACCTCTCATCTCCACTTATATTGGAGTCACTTCCCTCATCTGCATCTTCTGGAATAACCTTTTTACTTTTGCGTTTGGGGTTCCTTGACCGAGCTGACATGCTTGGACTCGAACCAACTCCCTTTCTAGTAACAGATGATTCTGAAAACCCATCAGCATTGGCATAGTTGTCCAGGAAAAGACAGATTGCAGCGCAATCATCAGTTTTGGAGGTTGGATATTTGAACTTCCAAGACTGATTGGCTAAATCAACAACAGAACGAGCTGCAAAGGAACGATCTGAGCATGAACCAACAACATCCACCACTTCCTGGTTGGAAAGGACATCCCACACCTGTTGGCAGACAAGTAACACAGTACTTTCAGATCAAAAAATTCTATTGTGAACCAAGCAATAAACATTGGAGCAACTGTATGGTGATAAGTAGAAACTATCTCTTAAATAAATCATGTTAATCTCACATAAAAATAATGCTTTACATTTTTATTACCCCATCTGTAGCAAGGACAATGAATTCATCCTTCTCTGTGATTTGTCTATATGTAACCTCAGGCACAGAGGTTAGCCCAAAATCCTTCAGACAAAAATCACCAAAAGCTCGTGCCATTGCTAGCCCAGGTGAGTTGCAATTAGGAAGCCAAAGGCGAGCCACATCTGGTTCATCCTGATGAGCAAAAACTCTTCCATTACATCGCTTTATTCTCCTTGACTCCCCTGTCAAATAATGCAAGATACAACATTAAGGTTTCACTTTTATGTTTGCATTGTATTCATTAACACAACAGCAAAGAGATAGTAAAAAGGGACTCAACATCATCAAACAAATATTAAACAATTATTTTCAGCAGATGATGAGTCCAAACAAAACACTTGTGCCACTGTAATGAAATATCATAGAGCATACAAATAAATAAAAACAAGTGTCATAAAGTCCTAGCAGGTGCATATATTCAACGGGTATGCAACATCAAGATATGTCTATGCAAGGCGGAAATGCTGAGTTGCGATTAAAACTATATGTTGCATCTGCAGGTACGACCTAGTGGAAGCAATGCATCGAAAATAATGGAAGTGTAAAAGAGACATTGAAAAGAAAGACCATTCTTTTTTCTTCAATTTTAATAACATTAACCATCACTTAATGGGACATCATGCATTCTCAACTCCATCCAGTAGTTAAAAATATTAATGAAAATATGCTGAATCAAAGTGCAAAGTCTCACATGGCAAGTCAGGTGCTCCAGGAGGCTCAATCATGATTATAGAAAACATGTTAATTACAATAAACATATTACCTTTGTACATATTTATGATTGACATTTGAGGACAAAAAGGAAAGGAAAAAGGGTCGAAATATAACAAGCTTCTAAAGGCTAAACGTTTCTCATATTATGAAACATGTTATTATTGTGTATAATTATTGTAACAGAACAAAAAGACTCCACTTCAGAAGCAATACAAAAAGAAATGTTTTAGCATAATAGCATCACATTATCACTCGTGACACAAGGCCATGGATAAATAAAAGAAAAATTATGCTACACGAACCAAAGAAATGAAAGAGGGAGTTACTTGGATGATCAGGTTTGAGGTCAACTGTCAACTGATGAGCAACCAAGAGCCCATTTTGATTTTTGGTGCCCAATACAGCTCTCGAGTCACCTAGATTCCCAACAATAAGATCCTGACCCTGAATATGACAAGCATAGCTTTAAATTGTTGCACATAGAATTCAAAATAGTAATAGTAAATTCATATGCTACAAGGAAATGGATAACCATATAACTCACAGTACCTGCTTGATTAAAGTAACTGCAGTAGTTCCACTGCAAATGCTATCAATGTTTCGTTGTAACTTAAGTTCCTTATCCGTTACTCTAAAAGCCTTACGAAATGAATCCTTCATTGAGTTGAAGAATTCACGATGTTCTCCTTTCTGTCCAGCCATTAGAGACTTATCCTCCGCATCTGCGTACGGAGATGGAGTCTCTTCTAGAAGAGAGCCATCTGAATTGCTCATTGGGCTCTCCCCATAATCTTCATATATCAAATCACGCAGCTTTGAGGGGAGAGTATCTCTAACCTTCCTCGCAACAAGATGGCCATGTGGGCCATGGCCGTCAAAAACACCACAGAAAACTGTGTCTGGTCTTCCGTTAAAGTTCTGTACAAAATGATAACACACATAAGCGTTACCAAGGAGTTATGATTATAAATAAAGAGAAGACAAATATAAAATCATAATATTTGGAAGAGGCAAACATCGTTGTGCATTTAAAGGGGAGAGTGTTAAAGATGGGCAGGTATAAAAAAAGGAAAGAGGCAAATTTGCTATCTTCTGTTTTTTGTTTCTTGTGTGCAACTTTTCGGATATTCCACACAGGGATGTAATTTGATAGTGGTGCTGCATTGTCTGCAGGATTTCCATTATTATGTCTATATACTAAATGAAATACCTCAAAGGCCGAAAAGTATACTAAATAATGACTGTATGTCTGTATATGAGATAACTGTTAAACTAAGAGATATCAAATAATGAAATGGAGTAGGCTTATCACATCCAACAAATCAAAGCTGCAAAGCTCACTTAGCTAACAGTACTTGTTTTCTAGCCACAAAACTCAACCCACTGATCATGCAGTGTTCATCCTCTTGAAATATTGGTGGTCTATCAAAATCTCAACATTTCGTTCTAATCCAATAGAAAGCACCTCATTAAGAGTTCCTTTTTTGTTCCTAACACACATGGAAAATGATCAACCTAAAAAGAAAAAAGAAAGGTAAAAGCATTCGTAAAACGAAAGGGGGGGATCTCAGGGGAAGAGAGCAGGTATACATACTTCCCAGGCGACCATGGCGTCCTGGTTGGTGCCCTTCCTCCCCTGCCGCGTAAACAAGCAGGCCGCATTGCCCACCCCGCTACCGGCGATCCTCCCGAGCGCCTCCTCCTCCTTCCTCCTGCCCTCTCCGGCCTTCCCGCCGGGCCCCACCGCCGCCGCGGCGGCGGGCCGCTGCTCCGCCGTCAAGCACGACCCCATCGACAGGGCCCGCACCACATCCTGCAGGCATTCCAGGCATCCGCCCCCTCCCTGGGACGGAGCCGCCGCCGGCGTCGCCACCGCTGCCGCCGTCGTGCCGCGCCTGTCGATCACACAGGCCACCTCCGCCCCAATGCCGCCCAAGATCCCGCCTCCCCACGACGCCGGCGACGTCCAAAGATTCGATCGGTGGCGCCCTCCCGATCCTGATCGCGACACGGGCCGACCAGCGCGGGCGGAGACACGTCAGGGGCGGTGGGGAGGCAGGCAAAGAAAAAGGTAAAAGAGAGGAGGGTGGGGAGCCGGACAAGAATAGGGGGAATCCGACGGCGAAAGCGGGCTGGAAAATAGCGATGAAACAAGTGGCCGTGCGCGCTTTGGGCGGTGGCCGAACAAACGGCGGATCGATCCATCATCTCCCTTGGGCGGCGCGGCCGCAGCGCATGGGCATTCCGATCGTGTTTGGTCCCATCATCCGGCTGGCGTCTTTTCGACTGTGTTTATTAGTACTACTGTACTTTTTTTTTTTGAAACTTAGTACTACTGTACTTATTAGGTGCTGATGAATAACAGCACTGTTTTTTTTTCTTACGAACAGTGGCACTACTTGAGGTGTTATACTTGTTAGACGATATGTTCTATTGTATTTATCTCTAACTCTTATTTACATCTTTCCATGTATATCTGTTGTAATTCTTTACGTGCAAATTACGTTTGTAATCTCTAACCGATACTATATATATGAGATCCTGCGGCATCTTCAAGATGTGTGCTTAACCCCAATTCACATGGTATTAGAGCTAGCCTCCAAACACATCTAGCTTTGTTTTCATGGCGTCCAGCAGTGCCTGCCTTTCTGCCCTGTCCACCGCCACGATCTCTGCCCTCCTCTCTCACCCAGTTGCCGAGAAACTTTCTCGTGACAACTTTGCTCTCTGGCAGGTCCAAGTTCTTCCTGCTATTCATAGCGCCTAATTACATGATCTCCTTGAAGGTAAGGTCCCTCTTCCACCGATGACAGTTGCCAGCGAAGATCCTGTCAACAAGACGAAGACTGTTCAGGTCTTCAATCCAAGGTACTCTACCTGGATGGCTCAAGATCAACTTCTGCTGGGCTACCTCACCAACTCCATGGCGCGTGAGGTTTTGATCCAAGTTACCCGCTGCACCACCTTGGCGCAGGCCTGGGCTATAGTGCGAGATATGTTCTCCTCGCACTCTCGCTCGCAGATCGTACATCTGCGGAACAAGCTGGCCACCATGCGCAAAGGCGATTCTACGTGCGCGGCATACTTCCAGAAGATGACCAGTTTTGCCGATGATCTTGTGGCGGCTGGCAAGCATCTCGAAGATGAAGATATCATCTCCTACATCCTCACTGGTCTTGATGCGGAATTCAATCCGTTCATTGAGAACATCTGTGGTCGGTCAGATCCAGTTACTCTGGCCGATATGTACTCGCAGTTACTTACTGCTGAAGCTCGGCTGGAGGCGTAGAAGGAAGCCCAACACATCATGGTGGCAAACTCGGCTTCCCGTGGTCGCGGTCGCGGCAACGGCGTCAATTCTGGTGGTCGCAATGGTGGCTCTGGTGGTCGTGGTGGTGGGCGCTTCGATAGCGGTCGTGGACGCTCTTCTCGTGGCTTCAACAACTCCTCCACCAGGCCTGTCTGTCAGCTCTGCAAGAGGACTGGTCATTCAACTCTTCGCTGCTTCAAGCGCTTCGATGTCAACTACACCTATGAAGATGATCATGTTGCTGATGTTGCCTCCTACGGGTTTGACACCAACTGGTATGCAGATTCGGCGGCCACCAATCACATAATGGCGGACCTTGATAAGCTGACCACTCGTGATCGGTATCATGGTCAGGATCAAGTTCACACCGCTAATGGTGCAGGTATGGCTATTAGTCATATTGGTCATACTACATTCCGTACACCTTGTCGTAATCTTCATCTTAATAATGTTCTTCACGTTCCTACTGCCTCTAAGAATCTTCTTTCTATACATCAATTTACTTCCGACAATGATGTTTTTGTTGAACTTCGCCCTCATTTCTCTCTTGTTAAGGATCGGGAGTCGAAGACAACCCTCCTGCGCGGGCCGTGTAAGGGTGGCCTCTACCCCCTTCCCACTATCGATGGTGTCTACCCTTCCAAGCTAGCTTGTGGTGCCATAAAACCTTCCACCACTCGGTGGTATGGTCGTTTGGGTCACCCGTCCTTCGATGTCGTTAGACGAGTTCTTCGTTTTAATAGTTTTGCCTCACTCCACCGAGGCCTCTAGACAGTTTGTTTGTGATGCTTGCATGCAAGATAAGAGTCGTCAATTACCTTTTCCTAGGTCTTCTCATGTGTTGTCGTCTCCTTTGGAGCTTATCTATTCAGATGTATGGGGCCCTGCTCCCACCTCTGTTGGTCACAAAAACTACTATGTTTCTTTCATTGATGATTATAGCAAGTTTGTTTGGATCTATTTGCTTCAACATAAGTCTGAGGTTTTTCAATGCTTTCATAACTTTCAGCAACTTGTTGAACGTCAATTTGATCGTAAAATACTTACCGTGCAAACCGATTGGGGTGGGGAATATCATAAACTCAATTCTTTTTTTCAAAAGGTTGGTATAACCCATCATATCTCTTACCCACATACTCACCAACAGAATGGCTCCGCTGAGCGTAAACATAGACACATCGTTCAGGTTGGCCTCTCCCTTCTTGCTCATGCATTTATGCCCCTAAAATTTTGGTGTGAAACTTTTTCTACTATGGTTTATCTTATTAATCGCATTCCATCCAAAGTTATCAACCATACTACACCCTTGGAACGTATTTCTGGCGTTTGTCTTGATTATTCTTCCCTACGAGTCTTTGGTTGCGCCTGTTGGCCTAATCTGCGCCCATATAACTCTAGGAAACTTGCCTTTCGATCTAAGAAATGTGTCTTCCTAGGATATACTGATCATCATAAAGGCTACAAGTGTCTTGACATATCCACGGGTCGTGTTTACCTCTCTAGGGATGTTATTTTTGATGAATCTGCTTTCCCTTTTCCTGATCTCCATCCTAATACGGGTGCCCTTCTTCGAGCCGAGATATCTCTCCTTTATCCAACTTTGATCCCAACGGAATGTGGTTTTGATTCTATGATTAATCCTACTAACCATGGCGATGAATCTTGTTTTGTGTAGGGTTCTCCAGACTGTCTTGATGCTACCACTACAACTCCGTTGGTACTACCGCTCTCTCGTCGCATTCATGTTTTGCATCCTGGTGCTGGCGCAGAGGATCCCAGCCGGGATCCCAATGTTGATCCTGCTAACGTTGCTTCCTCGGACACTGTGGTTCCCATTGTTGATGCACCTCCACAAGTGACAACAGTGCCAGGGTCCTTAGCACCTGGTCGGCCGATATCCTCCTCGGTCTTGGCTGCTGGATCTTCTACGGAGTCGTCCTCAGCACTTGTGCCTCCATCGACGGTGCCTGCTCCATCACTTCCTGTTGTGTCGTCTCGCCCGCGCACTCGCTTGCAAGCTGGCATTCGGCAACCTCTGGTTCGAATGGATGGTACTATTCCTTATGGCATGTTGTGTACTTTTTAAGAGCCCAGCTCGGTCAAGGATGCTCTTCTTGACACCAAATGGAAAGCGGCTATGGATACCAAATACTCTGCTCTTATAAAAAATGGCACTTGGCATTTGGTTCCTCCTCCAAAGGGTAGTAATCTTATTGACTGCAAATGGGTTTATAAGATCAAACACAAGTCGGATGGAACAATTGATCGCTACAAAGCTCGTCTAGTTGCTAAGGGCTTTAAGCAATGATATGGCATTGATTATGAAGATACGTTCAGTCCAGTTGTTAAAGCTGCTACTATTTGCCTTGTCTTATCACTTGGGGTCTCTCGAGGGTGGCACCTTCGACAGCTAGATGTGCAGAACGCATTTATTCATGGTGTTCTGGAGGAAGATGTGTTCATGAGACAACCGCCTGGCTATGTTGATCCTCACAATCCTCATCTGGTATGCAAATTGGATAAAGCCCTCTATGGTTTGAAGCAAGCGCCTCGTGCATGGTACTCCAAGCTGAGTCTTAAGCTACTGGAACTTGGTTTTCTAGCTTCCAAGGCTGACACGTTCTTGTTCTTCTTCTCCAAGGGTGGCATCACTATTTTCTTGCTCATTTATGTTGATAATATTATAGTAGTCAGTTCATCTTCTGGTGTTGTTGATACTTTGCTCTGGTGTTGTTGATACTTTGCTCAATAATCTCCGTGCCGATTTTGCTCTTAAAGATCTGGGTCCTCTTAGCTATTTTCTTGGCATTGAAGTATAGAATGTGCCTGATGGTATCATTCTTTCTCAAATCAAATACACTTCGGATGTCCTTTCTCGTGTTGGCATGCTTCAGTGTAAACCGGTTGCCACTCCTTTACTGGTCTCGGAGAAGCTGTCTTTACATCAAGGCGATCCCCTTGGTCCTGCTGATGCTACGCGTTATCGAAGTATTGTTGGGGCCTTGCAATATCTCACATTGACCCGGCCAGATATCTCGTTTGCTGTTAACAAGGTTTGTCAGTATTTGCACTCTCCTACAAATGTTCATTAGTCTGCTGTCAAACGAATTCTTCGATATTTGAAGCATACTTTACATTTGGGTCTCAAGACTCGTTGGTTCTTGTTAGTGCCTTTTCGGATGCTGACTGGACTGGTTGCTCCGATGATCGATGGTCTACAGGTGGTTTTGTTGTTTTTCTTGGCCCCAATCTTATTTCTTGGTGTGCTTGCAAACAAGCAACGGTGTCTCAATCTAGCACTAAGGCGGAGTACAAGTCTTTGGCAAATGCTACAACTGAAGTTCTTTGGGTTCAGTCGGTTCTTGGTGAGCTTGGTGTGCCTCAATCATGTGTTGCTTGTCTTTGGTGCGACAACTTGGGTGCGACGTATCTATTTGCTAACCCCAAGTTTCATGCTCGTACTAAGCATATTGAAATCGATTTTCATTTTGTTCGTGAACGAGTTGCGGCCAAGGAACTGGACATACGATTTATTCCCTCCGATGATCAACTTGCTGATGGTTTCACAAAGGCAATCTCGTCGTGACGGATGCTGGATTTTTGGAACAATCTCAACCTGTGTTTTGTCGGTTGTGATTGAGGGGGGTGTTAGACGATATGTTCTATTGTATTTATCTCTAACTCTTGTTTAGATCTTTTCATGTATATCTGTTGTAATTCTTTACGTGCAAGTCACGTTTGTAATCTCTAACGGAGACTATATATATGAGATCCTGCGGCATCTTCAAGATGTGCGCTTAACCCCAATTCACAATACTAATCCATATCCTTATTTTTTCTAAATTAATTAAGAAAGTGCCTATATTAATTTAGTTGAAATGAAGTCAGGAGAGTATTATAATCTTCAAAACGAGTCATGAACTAACCACTTTTTAAACGAGTCACTGCAGAGAGATAACTCGATTGGCTTGTTGACCTAACTCCAACAAGGAAACAGAATTAATACATCAAAACTTTCAAAGATCACAAATAAACACAAAACATGAACATAGAGAACTTTCAATCTATAAAACAATATGGTTGCACACACAACCAAACAAATTTCTACCTCGATTATTTTAGAACACATCAATAAAAACAAGTGAAATTTCACCAAGTTTGTTCCTAGACTCAACTCGCACATTTAGGCCTGAGATCGGTTGCTGGTTAGTTTTCTTATAAAATTTTACATAAGATTGATACTATTATAACAAGATACCTGATCAACTAATCTTAAACAAGTTTTAAAAACAACAAATGGTTCCTACCTGTATTTTTTATATAATTAAGCCAAAAATGATTAAACATCACTAATATGAAACAAAGGATATTTACTCCTCAGTCAATTAAGGTTATCGATTGTTTTAGTTGACGTTCCCTTATCGGAGGCTGGGGGGAGGGGATTTATGCCTGCTGGGCTATATATGCTCCTTGGGCTCAGTGGTGAGAGGCAGCAAGAAACAACGGTGGGCCGTGGCGCTACAATATGACAACAAGACAAGGGGCTAAGAGCATCCATAGCATATGTGAAAAGTGAATTGTGTGAGAAAGTTACCGAACCATACACATTGGAGCTACCGAACCATATGTGTCAGAGTCTAAAATCGACTCTTCAACTTGGTCCAGTTTCAACCACGCATCATACCAACAAAATATTATTTTCTGTAATTGGCCATTGACCCTCCCGCATATGGCTGTTGGCCTCTCAGCCTCCCAGCTAGCCATTGTGTGGCTTGTTCATCTATATATGTTCATTCAAATACACATACATACAAAGAGGCATTTCGACCCAACTTTGAAAGGAAGTAAATATGGAAAACTCATATGCATCCAGTTTTACAAATCTTGTCAACTCTTCGATCCCAAGTTCAAGCCCCCAAAACCCAACCAGTCAGCGAAACCATGGTTTCCCACCTAGCTTTGCAATGACTTATCCACCCAACAATTCACCTTCAACTTTCAGTCTCACTTTCCATAAGATTTCTATCCATTTGGAAGTCAAGCAGGCTACCGGCAATTCCAATCTTCAAGGTATCACGGTTTTTCTTTTCATGGAAGTTTTGATGGTTTTCAATCGAAGTTACCCCATAATTTATAAAGTAATATTAAAATATTTTTTAGGGTAACTAGTCATGGTAGGTTTTAGGACAACACTTGGCTAAACATGAATTTTAATGTTGTTAGATTTTTATAAATAGCGTGGCCTGACTAACCAAATTTTTTTAAACACCTAGCTCCATTACTGATTTGAAAAGTAAAACACAACCACCGTCCACACATGTCCATGTATCATAGGGATTGAGCTAAAATTCATGTTTATTTAACATATAGTTAAGTTATATGTACCAAAAAAAATAGTTCAATCATTTTAAGTAAGATAACTCTGTATTATAAGAGTATGAGACATACATGATACCCGAATCTAAGTTTAGAGACCTAAATTTATATTTAGAGAGTATAGGGATCTAGATGGCATCCGAGTCTAAATTTAATAACTCAAAACTCCAATTTAAAAGTATATGGACATAAATGACACAGTGGAACAAGTTTAAAAACCGGTCATGCACTTTACTAAAAATAAAATATCCATCACTAAACCTTGAAACAATTACTCACTATTTCACTTTAATGAATACTATTCGTCACATAAGAAAAATCAACAAAATTTACAAATTTATGATAAAGGTGAATCATCTTTAGAAATTGGTCCTCTAAAGTTACTTTTTGTTTCCTTCTATATTCAAAATGGTAGTTGTTTAAAAGAGCATGAGACCAAATGAAATAGGTAACTTAGAATCACATACTCTTAATTAGAATGAAACTCGATACTATTCGAGTAGTGAATCTAGTTAGAGTTATCTATATATCTTTAGAAGATGCAACTCACTAAAAAACATTTAATGCCATTTCTCTCAAACCACAGCTAGCCACGTTATTCTTTTTCTTTGCACCATCCGATCATGGATCATGGTGTGAATCTGTCCATCCAAGCCCCTGCCTGTCTAACTGCCCACTTCTTACACTGTGCAATGTAAACCGGCGCAGCGCTGCAGGCCCTTTTATTTCTTCTTTTAGTGCTCCGTTTCCTAATTTGTTGCCAATGACGTTTCTGTTAATTACCTTTGATTCAAGTGACCAAGCGTCCATATATAAATACAAAATCAAATGCCTCTCGTGTACCTCATGGTAGGAGGCATAGCTCTCTCTCTCTCTCTCTCTCTCTCATGTTTGCTTCACGTCAGTTCACTACCATGTCTTTTTTCTGGATCCCAGCACATTAGCTCTGTCTATAAAAATTGCATAGTTGATTGGATAGTCTCATCTTTCCCCGATCTGTATTTGAAGTATTTGATAGGTGAAATTCCTATTGGTTTTGCTCTCATCTTCAGTTTAACTAATTGGTTGACCATTTTTCAGTGCAGAGGAAACTTGATTATAGTCTTACTCCCCTTCACTGTTTCATGAATTTATTACAATAAAAATTCTTGCATTTTTTGTATTTGAGTTATCTTTTCATATAGTTATAATTTCTACTTTTAGATCAGCATCACATATGGATTTCGCAAATCCCGCAGCATCACGCGGGGCTATCAACTAGTAGTCAGTCATAGATTTCATGATGTTTCTAATGCAGTGTTGTTATTTTCGAGTAAGATGTTTCTTTACATATTTACTAGGTGAGACGAGTGTCCATCAATGAGAGTAAAAAGTTGTTTGAAAACCTTACAAAAAAAAATTCTAACCTTATGCAGCACATCTGTCTACATAAATAAATTTAAATCCATCAATCATTATTATAAGTTTGCATGAGAAGATATTAAAACAAATTTTATTACTAAATCTCCAGCCATGATCTATTTATATATTTATGACTTAACTCATCAAGACTTGTGACAATACCCTTGGAGTCCCATTGCAACGTTGTAATCGTTGTGTAGAACTTTTACCTATAGAGCAAAAACAAGGACTGTACATCTTAAAAGGAAGAGTGACATAATGACCTCAAATTTGGTAGGTAACTCAACCTGTGGGGGTAAGATAGCATCTGGGTATTTTTTGTTAAGAAGAAGAACTTCTTATATAGGTTGAGAAAATGTCCAAACTCCTGTCCCACTCTTTATACAGCGGCACCGTGGCTCGTATAAGACGACCATGACTCGGACCGGACCTTAGACCTGTGTTTTGTATGATGACAAACGAGAGGATTTTTTTTATTCTAATCTATAAATTTGCTCTCACTGGAAGTTAAACCTGAAACGTTAAGGGTCTTATTAAGCTAACTAGTCCAATTGCCCGCGCAGTTCTGCGGGCTAGACATTAAAGTATACATATTTATATAAGAAATTTTCTGATTTCCACTTACCTGACCCCACAATTTACACATATTAAGCAGGCAAATAAGTATGCATTATCAACTCCTTTTATCACAATAAAGTTAATCCAAACTACAGTTTTAACTTGTCCAAAGCATACAGTTTGATTCATCCACTTTGCAAATTGTATGAAACCTCTCTAATCTTCACTTTTTAAATGAAACCTCTAGTAAATTTGCAACACTTTAAATAAAACTCTGTCGAATATGTCAACTGTCTGTTCCAATGGGATCTCATTCCCTAGTCATTTGTTGTCTGATTCTTTTTCTAACCACGTCTAATATATAAGATAACGGACAAGAGAGTGCAAAATCATAAATATTTGAACCCACGACTTCTAGTGTAATAGACCAGTACTTCAAGGTAGTTATTGTTTTATTAAGATATTTGATTACTAATTAAATATATGAGTTATATATCCGGTAAGATAAGCCAGTGACACAAATCTACATCATATCCAGTGACACAAATCTACATCATATATTTTCTATGCTGGGCAAAGGCTTGGTGTATAAACTCGACAATATTCTTCCCTTTTTCCTGAAGCATGTTAGAGGCTAAAAACCAACATAGTAGAGCCCTTGAACTTTTTTATAATGAATAAAATATTGAAAGAGATAACAGAAATTACGTGTCAGGCCAGAGTGCACAGTGCGCATACCTTGTCAAGCGGCTGCTCTGGCACCCTACGTGGCCTTGCCGCTGGCTGCGGCAACCTCACGGCCGTCATCTCACGACCCTTTGATGCATAGGATCATACAGGGCCACGATCCTTTCATGCAATATATGCACAGGACCGAAGAGCTAAACAGGTGTATGGAGTGCCGCACATTGGTATAGGTAGGATGATATTTTTAGGTAGGAACAATGTCAAATAATATGGTACAGTACCCTATAGTGCTAAATTAAGCTTGCTCACCAGAATATTGGGGTAATCCGAGGCCTATCTACTCCTGGCTCCGCCACTGGTGCCGCACACGATTGATTCTTTCGTATCATCACAGCAGCGTTATTCTTTTTCCGATCCCCATGCTTTTTTTTTTGTTTTCTTGTACATCTCGTCACCATTGTCATTCATGATCTCGCTAAAAGGATCTAGACACATTTGTAAAAGCTTGGTCCAATCGGTGGCGGTGAAGCCGCTAAAAATCCAGAAGTCAATTGCCTATAAAGCTGACATGGTGGACAGGATTTTTGGCTGTCAAGAATCTAACAGAAAAAACTCCATGATAAATGCCGGCCATGTTACATTATCATGGCAGCGGCTGTCGATCTTAATTAAATGTGGCCGAAGAGAGGAAAATCACGTTGCTGATGAAGAACAGGAGAACAACACACCTATTTGCCACATCGTCGAGCACACCAATGGCCATATTCTTGGCCAGCCAGACCAGGAGGATGCCTGCACAAAAGAACGTGGTTGGAATTTGTTATTGTAGATCCAATACACTCACCTGGTAGGGTTTCTTTTTCCTGTTTGTGCGTGAGGTTTAGTGTGAGTCGTGAGGAAAAGTACTTTAAGGAGGAGGAAAGAGACATGAGGATTACACAAACATGTAGATCAAGGGCTGGATATCTTTGGTATGTTATCTAGGTAAGGGATCAATGACTAGATGTTTTATTTTTTTTGAAAATTTTTAATCTACTTTTCTTTTTTTTTTCTAGACATTATAGTGAAAAAAGTTATCTTGTTTTATTATTAAATAGATTCAACACTGAAGTACCGTTCGCCGGTATGCAGCATATGTTATCGACAAGTACCATGGAAGTCATTGTAATATGCATCTTTTTACTTGACACGTCAACATGCGAGGGAGGATGAAGTGATTTTTCAACGACACAAAGAAAAGGCATCAGGCTATGTGGATCAGGCCTCTTTTGACCAACGCAGAGCATCACAGCACGTGGCGTGTAGAGTGGCGAGGGACTTGTGCACCGAACTGCCGAGAGCGTCACAGGACGTGGCAACGGCCATATGCAGCACCTACGATGTTGCCAGCAGTTGGGTCTCCGCGGACACGTATCACTTTCCAGAGTCACACGTGTGCAGCCGCATGAACCCAGCTCAGTCCCTTAATAGCAGCTCAACTTGCAACAGAGTCTCGTGCAGGTCATCAGAAGCAAATAAGCACCGGGAGGCAGAGGAAATAGAAACAGAGAGAACAAGCAAAAAGCCTCTCGAAACCCACCTACGAAAGGAAAGGAAAGCGAGAGATGGCGGCGTCGTGCCACAAGGTGGACGTCCCCGGGAAGCCGACGGAGACGGGTACGGCGCTGCTGGAGACGGCGACCGGCACGATCCAAGGGTTCGCGCCCATCAACCAGATCCACCAGCACCTGTGCGCGTTCCACTTCTACGCGGACGACATGACCCGGCAGGTGGAGGCGCACCACTTCTGCTCCCACCTCACCGAGGACGTGAGGCAGTGCCTCATCTTCGACGGGCCGGGCGCCGAGGCCCGGCTCATCGGCGTGGAGTACCTCGTCACGGAGAAGGTGTTTCTGACGCTGCCCGACGAGGAGAAGCCGCTGTGGCACTCGCACGAGTTCGAGGTGAGAGGCGGGGTGCTGTTCATGCCGGGCGTGCCCGGGGTCGTGGAGCGAAGGGACCTCGAGGAGGTGTGCAAGACGTACGGGAAGACCATCCATTTCTGGCAGGTGGACCGCGGGGACGCGCTGCCGCTCGGGTTGCCCCAGATCATGATGGCGCTCACGCGGGAGGGCCAGCTCCGGCAGGACTTGGCCGACTGTGCGTGTTTTTTTTTTTCCCTTCTGCTCCGCACTGACGATACGTCTGTCTCAGATTGTTGTTGTGACCTGGTTTTGCTATTATGCAGGTGTGGAGAAGAAGTTCGGCGTGTCGTTCCAGAAGGAGAGGGAGAACAGGGCGTACATGACAGGGCCGGAGCACGGCATCCACCCGCTGGCCAACGCGGCCGGGAAGGGCTTGAAGACGGAGATCCGGGAGGTCGACATCCCGGCTACCACCACCTCCGGTGCGGCAAGGATTTTCACTTGATCGCTCGACGGGGCCGCCGTGCCTTGTGCGCTCTCAGATGGTGTGTAGGATAGTAGTTCCCCCGGACCCGGAGTGTAACTTCTCGTAGGATGGAGTCTCTGTTTGCTCTCCGGGCTCCGGCCCCGTCCTCACCTGTGGAATCTGTAAATTTCGGAGGAATAAGAGTTGAGGAGCTGTTTTACTATACCAGGCAGCAACGCATTGTTGCCGTGCCCACCCACCGGGTGCGCACCAGCGACGCCCACGCGCTCCCATGTTTACAGCTGAGTTGGGTCTTTGTAGATTCATTCAAAACAGAGGGACTTTACAGACACAAACATCCACTCTCAAAATGAGTTCCACAACGCACCATAGTGCCCAAGTGCACACAACACCTCGTCATAATTTCATATGCGTGAATAATTGTGACTCGTGATTACAACATATGTTACCAACAAAATATCAAAGTACAAGAAGGCACCAGAACTGAGACAAACGCGTCCAAACAGAGTTCATATACACGCGTCCAAACAGAGGTCGTATTCATTCATCACGGTATTTGGACAGCTGAAATATATGAGCCGGGTACAAAACCACAAAACAAAACTCAGACGAACCCAGTTTCTTCCCATCTGCGCCCTTTACTCAATCCACTCCTATTATCGATTTCAAGAATCGAAGCTTCTTGTTCAGCTCCGTCAGGCTCGAGGCACCCCCGGAGCTGTGAGGGGGCTCCACGCCCACAAATATGTACAGGCCGGCAAGGTCACCTTCCAACGTCAATGATGGCACCGCGCGGTACCCAGTTATCGTTCGTAGTGTGTCAATCTCCTCCCTCAACTGTTCCTCCGTGTACATGTCCTGGTGGAAACAAATGATAACAGTGCCATTACAATATAGAAACATAAGAAAATGGTGAATCAGGCTATGCATGCTTTTTTTTATGGAGTAGCAGTAAGTGCTCAGAAATTGCAATAAGAAGATGAAAAATGGAAAATAATCGAAGTACCAGGTTGTCGGTGTACTAAGAATGGGGTCCCCAACACCGCCTACTACTACAGAGAAGATCTCAAAAAAATTTCAAGACAAGAAGAAAAAGGATAAAGCCTTTGCATGCATGCAAAAGCACCTACAGTTGCAAACACACAAAGTCAATAAGAGAAACATGCATAGTGGGACCCGCACCCACTTGCCATCTCTCTCTTGGCTGGCGCGCAAGGGGATACAAGGCCCGAGGCAAGAGCGGTAGCAGCAGCGCGCTGCAGAAGGCCTACACAATTAATATACTTTGTACTGCCCGATGTAGGATACTCCTTGGCTAATAAAAGAGAACGCCTACACAATTAATATACTTTGTACTGCCCGATGTAGGATGCTCCTTGGCTAATAAAAGAGAACACCCGGCGCAGGCAGGATCAGGGTCTTCTTCCTCCTCCATCTCCATGGCTTAAGAAAGAGCTCTTGTACTCAGATTTATACACTTTACAAATAATGACATAAGGCTATTAGCCTCCGGGCAGCTTAAACCTAGGTAAAAATCCCCGCGTGTCTTATTCATTCTTATTTGACTATTTATTTGGATATATGACATGTTTCATCCCCTAACCAAACCATCAAGGGGCAGTTTGGCTAACCCCCCATATGTGAGATGTTCACACATCCACACAAGTATACAGCTAGACTGCAATAGTGCCATGGTAAAGGGCCATGTGATTACCAAAAAGGGGACACAAATTTTAGCCAAGAACTTGGTCAGGAGATCCTACAGACTAGAGAAAGCGAAAGAATACCAAGAAGAGAAGCTGCTAACTAGCAAATGGATTGAGGCCCTGCTTTGTCTTTGTGAAGTACAGCTCTTATGACCTGCCTTCTCAATTCTCATCGCCACCTAGTAGCAGTTAATTTGCCTCTGGAAGATCTTTCTATTTCTTTCTTTCCATGCGTTCCACCTTGTGTTATGGATTATATTCAGTTATTCCTACTGTTGGTTCTTGTAAAACTGACAAAGTTAATTCTTTAGTTATCTCTCGTCCCCTGTCATCAGCATTTCTAAGCTTAGAATGAGGGTCCATAACGCATTTCTGACCACAACAATCTCATTTCTAAGTTTCTCTTTCGAAATTGTAGCATTTTCCCCCCTTTCTTTCCACACATACTTGATTCAATATGCATGTGACAAATCAGGTATGCGTATTGAACTTAGTAAGTTTTGTATCATGGCGCAAGATAATAAAAATGCTAAATGACTATCATCACTCTCCTGTTATCGTCAGTGCATTGATTTTTTCTACTAATTTAACAGATTTACAGTTCTGCACACACTTTCAGGCTGGGCATATTTCTCATCAATTCACAGCTAAACGTTTGTATCTATAAACAAGATCAAACAAATTCTATCATGCGTAGGAGGCATCTAGTAATTTCTAATCAGACATCATCATTAATTCATTATTAAAAGAATATTAACTGGAACCAATGGATTATCTGACTGGTGTAGAGAAACAGGAAAATAAAACAACTCACCTTGTCCTCAGCCAGCACCTGTGTCTCGAATTCCTTGCCCATCACCTTGTGTTCCACACCAGTTGTTTGATGATGGTGTTGAAGATCTGGCCTACCCTGGACGCTTGTCATGTCATCGCTGATGGCTGAGACATATGGTGTGCTCCTAATGGACATTAGATCCGCATCATCATCCACGGTCAGCACAGACGTCACTGTGACAAAACTCGAAGAACCTTCCCCACTTTGGTGTTCCATGTCCACTACTTTTGTATCAGTAATATTAATAGCCTTCACAATGTCTTCTATTTTATCATCGACCGTTCCAGCTTCGGTCACCACCTTCAAGTCCTGAGCCACAAGGTCACTCATTGGTAGTGTCTCACTTTCTCTAGCGATAATGTCCACTCGCACCTCAACCACCTCCCCTGTAATAGGATCAATGCTACTTGTCACTTCTTCCAGCACCATCTCCACTGTTGCTATATCTTCTCTGGTGCTTTGATAATCTGGCTCTAGCGATTTAGATGTATGATCGCCCTGTGCTGCCATGTCTGTGTCAGACACCTTGTCATCCATGGTTTTGCTCTTCTCGGTTTTCACACACTACCAAAATTTCATAAAAAGAAATCCAGATATGCTTTGTTAAAGGTGTCAAATATTTTTACGATTGACAAAACTGACCAACACATTTGATATATGGTTTGAGGAAAAAAACAATTTACAAAATTTATAGGTTTGAAGTGATTTATATTAATAAAACATACAAGGAAAAAAGACCATCTATCATACATAGGACGCACCTAGCAATATTGCATAAAAACCAATATAACCATTCTTGCTAAGAAACGTATTGATGATTTACGAAATGTGGTGAAGCAGGAACATGATGAAAAAAGGCAAGTGTGGCAACGATTCACCTTGTCCTCAGCCAGCTTTTCCTTCCCATGCTCCTTGTTGGCCACAAAAATTGTTTGATCAGGGCGTTCAGCATGTGGCTTGCTCCCAACACTTGTCATACCATCAATAATGGCTGAGACATTTGGTCTGCTCCTACTGTAATCTAGATCCTTGTCATCATTCACGGTCGCCATGGATGGCACACCTGTCTCACCATAGTGCTCCACACCTTCTATGGTTTTATCATCAACATCTTTGACAATGCCTTCTGTTACATTGCTTCCAAGAGAACCTTGGATCTTTGCAGATTCAGTTGTTGCCTGCAACTCAGGAGCCACTCGGAGTCTAGATTGCAACGAGTCGCTTTCAGCAGGTGTGGCTGTTGATGTGCCATCCAGTTGCACATCAGACCCTTCTGCAGTTGTAACAGGATTACTACGTCTCATTTCTTCTTGTGGTGCCATCTCCACTGCTAGTTCATCTTCTAAATTGATCGGAACCATGCTCTCATCCGGCGCTGATGATTCAGGAACATCAACCTCATGTGGCGGCATGACCTCTGTTTTATCCCCGGTATCTAAACCATGAAAATCTTGTCTTGATTTTCTGACCGGATCTTCACCTTTCAAATCTCCGAGAACCACAATATCATCGGTGGCTAACATTGGTGGAGCGAGGTCACTCGACTTGGCGGCGTCAAGGTCCCGCGACAGCACCTCCTCATTGCTAGACTCATTTTCCCCTGTAGTTGCAGACTTGCCATCCTCTGTTCTGTTATCATTGTCTGATACACGTAACTGTCGCACTGACTCCGTGGCTGGAACTGGCACATCTTCTTCCATTCTCCGGACGGTATCGTCTTCATCACGCAATATGGGAACTCCTGACACAGAGACATCACCCGGCGACGGCGCCTCCATGGTAATGTACTCGCTGTCCAACTCCGTGGCTGTGCCACTCTCGTTATCGTGTTTCCCGTCTCTTGGTACAAACAACTCGTGACCTGATTTTTGACTTGCAAACTCACCTTCCGCACTACCACCCTCCTCGTCGGCCAACAGAGGCACCAGCTCTTCAGAGATACGTTGTTCCTGCAACGAAGCGAACCCCTCCTCCTGCTCCACGACGGTGGCATCCTCCTCCTCTGTTTTGCTCCGGTAGCCAAGCACCGGAGCCTCTTCTTGGTCCTCAGGCGCCCCCGACGCGTCCACGAACTCCTGCGCTGATTCATCGTCCCCCAAGTCGTCGTAGGTGTAGTAGTAGCACGGCTGGGGCGGGGCCGCGGGCGGCAGGAGCGCGGCGGTGAGGCGGTCGGCGGCGGCGACGGTCGCGAGGCAGGCAGCGAAGGGGACGGACAGCGCGACGCCGGCGATGGACAGGATGAGTACGGGCGGGGCCACCACCGGCGCCGCCGTCGCCGCGACGCCCGCGATCGCCGCCTTCCGGGACAGGTCCCACCCGCGGCGGAGCAGCGCGCGCGCCCAGCTCTCCTTGCCGCCTGCGGACGTGGCCGCGTCGGCGACGTCGTCGGCCTGGTCAGAATCCATGCGTGTGCGTGGGGAATCGAGTGGGACGGTGCGGCGGCGTTGGGTCGGGTGGCGTAGGAGTGAGTTTGGTCGCGCTGAGGCTGCGGGCGTGGAGCGGAGGACGCGTGTGCACGAGGTGGCGCTGGAAAGGCGGGCAGGTGTGAGACATACACGAGGTTGGCTAACACGTGCTCCGTGCCTATCAGCTGCTTTTGTGCGGCGGCCGTATGGGGCGCAGGAATGCGGCGGGCGGTGCATAAAAGACCAAGCCGGTGCCTGTCATTCGAGCAACTCCGGGACATGAAAAAACAGGTTCCTCTTTTTCCGGCTAGCACGTGAATTTAGAATGTGTTGACAGCGTTTATATTTTAAATATTTATAGTATTAAAAATGTTTATTTTATTAAAATTGTTTATAACACTTATTATAACTAGCAAAGTATCCGTGCGTTATCACGAATTTAAAAAAATAAAACATTCTTTATAATTTATAAACATAAATTATTTACATAATATAATTATTGACATTTTTATATAAAAAATCATATTTATATTATTGTCGGTGCTTTTTAGTATACTATTTTATATGTCATAAGTAACAACTTTTCTACTATTTTTTACCATATTGTTATCATAACCTCTAATATTATCGATTTCCATATTTAGTATCGTTTGAGTGGTATATTATAAAATTAAGTGAAATAGTATTAAAAAAATATTTAAGTATGAGAAGTACTGATATGAAACCTAATTTGTCATGCAAAAAGGGATTCTCACAAGCTCTGATGTCTATAATATACCACTAGATCTCTATGAAGCCTAACATGTAAGGCCAATATCGTGACCCAATGGCTAAAAATTTCTAGAAGCTTTATCTAATAGAAAAAAAATCAATTCATGTATAATAGAGACAACACATATTACGACATGATTTTTCACTTGAAAACATGCTCTAATAAGAAAAGTTGACACACAAAAGTTGTAGATCTCGTCGAGACCTTTTTGAAACATATGTGAATCATATTATTTAGAGTTCGGAGGTAGAAGATATAGGCCCCGCACAGAGACCTACGCAGAGGAGTCCGAATCTGAACAAATATTTTTTACATCGTAAATTTGGAAACCAAAACGACAGAATCTTGACTTCCATTGAATATCAAAGTTGTAAAACGTTTTGAGGGCTACGAGATAGAGTCTGAGTTTGCCTCATTTGAACTCTGACGAGGGATTTATGATTTTTTAAATTTGGTGCTTGATGGAAGGTACGAAACCGATTTAGATTTAATCTCTAACTTTGTGAGAGTACGGCAGATTTGAACATGTTCACCTATTGTGGGCGTACGGTAGATTTGAACATGTTTTTTCACCTAAATTAATAGATTGTACTAGCAAAGTGTCCGTGCGTTGCTACGGACTTTAAAAAATAAAATATTCTTTATAATTTAAATATAAATTATTTACATAATATAATTATTAGATATATACAATATTATTGATATTTTTTTACATGAAAGATTATATTTGTATTACCGTTGGTGCTTCTTAGTATATCATTTTATATGTCAAAAGTAACAATTTTATCACATTTTTTGACCATATTCTAGAAGCTTTATCCGGAAGAAAAAATTAATTCACGGAGTCTAGAAATAGCATTGCATTACAACGCGATTTTGAAATTAAAAACTTGCTCTAATGGAAAAAGTTAAAACACAAAAGTTGTAAATCTTGTTGAGACCTTTTTGAAATATATATGGATCATATTATTTGGACTACGAAGCTATAAGATATAGGGTCTACACAGAGACCTGCGCAGAGGAGTCTAAATCAGAATAAATATTTTTGCATCATATATTTGGAAATCAAAACTGCGGAATCTGACTTCTATTGAATACCAAAGTTGTAGAACTTTTCGAGAGCTATGCGATAGAGTCCGAGTTTGACTCATTTGAGTTCCGAATGTGGGAGTTATGATTTTTGAAATTCGGTACATGATATAGAAGTTACGAACCGATTTGGATTCAATCTCTAACTTTGTGGACACGAAGTGGACGACCATACCTCAATTAATAGATTGTAGAGATATAAGCAGTCAACCCGTTTGATAAAATTACTTATGTTTATCTATCCAAACTGCTTATATTGAGAGAAAGAATTATCATAAACACTTAAAGCTATGTTTTTCTACTTTATTTAAAGTATTTATGATAGTATAAAATAATAAAGTGTTTATAGATACTTATATTTTATAAGCATTTATGTTATTTTATTGTATGATAGTCTAAACTACTTATTAACTATAAACACTTTTAATAAGCAGTAGTATAAACTCTGTCAGACATATTCTTTGAGATACTCTAGTAAAAGAAGAAGAGTAGACTTCTATTTTCAGTGAGTCTGTATGTCAGTGAAAACAAAATTAATAGCGTCTCTGCTCCTATGCTCCATACATGTTTGTTTCCGGCGTTGCTGCTCTGCCCCCAGTGTCGTCTTTCCTGCGCCTGCCATCGTGTCCATTCCTGTCGGCAGATTCAAATTTTGGCGAGGTCTATGGGGCGAGAGTAGGGCTTGTCGGAGACACGAATGAGGGCGACGATGGCGACCTCCCTCTAACGACGCTGGCAGGGAAGGATCCAGGCGGGGAAGAAGAGTTCATCGTACACCTCTTCTTCTTGTTGGTGGAGGCAGGTGAGGAAGGACCTCTTCTTCTTGTTGGTGGAGGCATGTGGGGAAGGACCTCTTCTTCTTGTCAGACCTCTAGCGGCTAGGTGAAGGCAGGTGGTCGTCGATGCCACGCCCACTCCCGCCCTCCGTCTGCCCCAAGTGCTGCCCGCACCCATGTCGGGAGCCACCCAACAACCGTGTCGAACACTAGACACTACAGGAAACCGACTTTTTATCGAGTGTCCGATGGTTTGTCGAATGCATCCTATCAGTCACTTAACTAACCGGCTCTTTGCCGAGTGTAAAAGAAAAATACTGGCAAATATTTTACTGAGTGTATTTTTTTTCTTAGCCATCGACAATGTTTGGCGTATTTTTTCTTTCACTAACACTCGGTAAAGTTTTTGTTTTCTTAGTGTTATTCTTTTTATACTCGGCAAAGATGAATTCAAATTATATTTTGATATTGTAAATTAATTTAAATAAAAAAAATTCAACTACAAAGTTGTATAACTTCCAAAAATCTACAAATTTTATAGTTAATAACTAAAATTGATCACTTTTCAATTTTAGTTAACCTTGTCAATAAAAAGTATGTTTGAATTTTTCAAACAAAGTCTTTGCCGAGTATTTATTTCCTGACACTCAGACAAACAATATCTTTGCTGAATGTTATTTTAAAAACACTCAGCAAAAAGATATAACATAAAAAGAATGGAAACAGAGTCTAGTCTCAGTGGTAGGGGACAATACGCGTAAGGGAGAGATTATGGGTTCGAATCCTGCCAGCCACGACACGGGCGGACCTAGTGGTGGTCCTTACCATATTTCATTTTTTTTGCTATTTTATTGATTTCTTTTTGTATTTTACATTTTGCCGAGTGCAATGTTTTGTCGAATATTTTCTGACACTCTGACAAAGTCTTTGTTGAGTGCGCAAGAAAAAAGACTCGACAAAGGTGGGTTTGCTGGCACCCGTTTTGCCGAGTGCTGTATACCAAGGGTGGCTCTCGACAAATAATTTGTCGCGTGCATTTGCGGCTTTGCCGAGTGCCCCAGCACTTGACAAAACAGCCATTTCCGGTAGTGACTAGGGAAGAAGAAAAACGAGAAATGAAAAAAAAAATATGTGAAGCCCACGGTTGTAAGAAAGGATTACATAACCGGGTTACCGGTAAATCAGTCGGCCGGTTAACACCAGACTCGTTTTTGAAAAATTCAAATTTTAAAAAATTTTGTATCTATTTAAAAAAAAACTAGAGAAGGAATGAAGATTTATGGTGAAAGAAAAATATGAATATGAGGTCAGTTGATATCGAGGAAAAATCTTTGAAGCAAAAAAGAAAAGAAAAAAAAGGAAATCATACCTTATTCTCTGGAATTCACTCTTCCCCCTAGCCCATGGACACAAGTCCTCATCCCCATGGCAGCTCTACTCCTTTGCAAGTTGACGTGCCATCCCGGACGCGATTTATAATCGAATCGCCGTCGGTGTTGAGTTATGTTCTAAATTTATTGTATATTGGAGACCGACTTATGTCGGAGCGAAACGGAGGTCCGTTGCCGAAGGCTTGGCCTGACCCAAGGACGGCTGAAGGGAGTGCGGGGGGCTGGCTCCCCACGGTATGGTATATAATCTCGTTTAGCGTTTTACCATGAGATCATTGTCTTTTTGTAAGTCATCGTTCTCTCTTCGGCTCTGTAACCCTAACTTTTGATAGTGAAGTTTTACTGGTTGGTGTTCGTGATTTTTTTTCTTCCACTTTGGGAGGGGTTTTCACATTAAATCTCGTGTCCTCTATGGTTGATTTCTTTCTTCTTCATTATTTTTGCGGCATCGATTTATAACAGTCGGCTGGAGGTAGGAATCGGATGGATGTAAGTGCAATTCATGCTTTTCTATGCATCATGTATGTTCAACATGAAAATTGTACAATTATTTATAGAAAACTATATGTCAGATAACTATATTTAGATGCTTTGAATTAAACAATGTTGTTGTACTATGTTTCTACACTTGACAAAGGCGGGTTTGCCAGCACCACTTTTGTGCAGTGTTATATGTCGAGGGTGGCTCTCAGCAAATACTTTGTCATGTGCATTTCGGGCTTTGGCGAGTGGCCCTCGACAAAGCAGCCATTTTGAGTAGTGACTAAGGAAGAAGGAGAAAGAAACAGAGGAAAAAAAGAGAAATGAAAAAACAATATGTGAGGACCATGATTGTAAGCAAGGATTACATAACCGGGTTACCGATAAACTGGTGCAGACCGGTTAACCCCCGGCCCGTTTTTGAAAAATTTAAATTTGAAAAAAAATTGTTAGAAAATTAGAGCAGGAACAAAGGTTTATGGTGAAAGAAAAATATGAATCTGAGATCATTTGATATTGGGGAAAACTCTTTGAAGCACAAAAGAAAAGAAAAAAAAAGAAATCATACCTTATCCTCTGGAATCAACTCTTCCCCCGGTCTCGTGGACACAAGTCCTCGTCATGGCAGCTCTGCTCCTCCGCAAGTCGCCGTGCTGCCCCGTGCGTGATTCAGCAATCGAATCGCCACCGACGGAAGGTAGGAACGGATGGATGTGAGTGCAATTCATGCTTTTCTATACATCATGTATCTTCAACATGGAAATTATATAATTATTTGTATAAAACTATGTGCCGGACAACTATATTTGAATGCTTTGTATTGAACAATGTAGTTGTACTTTGTTGTATAAACTCAACATATTATGTATTTATGTCTAATATTATGGTCAATATTTAGGAAATGCCATGCTGAATTTTTTCTATTTTTCTGATCAATTTTCTATTTTTGTTGCATTTGCGAGTATGTCATAGATTTAACTAGTTAATCGGACTAACCGACCGATTAGCCGAAAAAGCCGGTCGGCTAACCGTATACAAACCATCCTCCATTCAAATCGAATTTTATCTGGTTAACCGGCTGGTTTTACCGGTTATCTAGTTAACTGATGAACCAGGCTCGACCAGTTATACCGACCCGGTCGGTTATTATGTCAACCTTGGTTGTAAGTTCAAATACTGAGGCTCCAAACTGTAAGCTTTGGAGGAGAGAAATTGAGAGCACATGCAAAATAGAAGTCGAAGTAAGGGTTGCACTGATTTTTTTTCCTGTATAAGCATGAAAAAAATATAGTAAGGGACCAAGTAGTGGGGGTCTTCACTGGAGATACTCTTAGTGATCAAAGTTGCCTCTCAACTTAAAGTGCGGTTACTTTTACAAGATTAAGAGTGCAGTATCGATGATAGTATGAATAGAACTATTTTGAAAAAAATAGAGTGCTGTGAATTTTTGGGAACGAAATCGTCTGCGGTTCTACAGAAAAGGGACAGATGTGCCGTTTATACTACATGGTGTACGTAGACTCTAAAATGGTAAAAATAGCCCAAAATGTTGACGGCCTTTAATCACCCAGGCCCATAAAATATATTATTAATTATACGCTCGGTGGCGCTTAAGTCCATACTCCAGGAAAAAGGTGGCAAATAATAAATCACATGGCGCCAATTCCTAAACCATCTGGCGCCAAATCCTCCGGAGTGGTTCATAAACAGATTTTGTAAGATCTTCATTCCATAGAAATCTTTTGGATCTTGCGTCATCACCTCCGTCGGTGATTACCACGGAGAACTCGACAGGAACGTCATCAAAGGATTGTGATGGGCATCCAACTGCAACAACAGAGACTCTTAACAAGTAAGTCATGTATACATTATAATTGATTTCAGCGCCGTACAAATAGCAAATTTTAAATGACTTAATATACAATTGGTTTTCCTCATACTGTGCTACACAACATGATGACATCTTCTGCAGTATGCATAACGCACCTTGGATTCCTCAAATTGGCATGAAATTTTCTAGTTCTGAAGAAGCTTGGAGGTTTTGGATGTTTTATGGATCTCAAATAGGCTTCAATGTTAGGAAGAAGTATGAGAATAAAAGTGAACTCGACAAGGCAATTAGATCATGCAGGTTTGTCTGCTCCAATCAAGGCTATAGAACAAAGGACAAGAGAGATCATCTAACCAAATGTCCTCGATCTGAAACAAGAACAGGTTGTGATGTTCGAATAGGAATTATGCTAGATCGGGAATCTGAAAGCTATATATTACATGATCTGGTCACCGAACACAACCATTTGCGACAGTTGCCAGAGACAAGCCATCTGATGCCTTCACAACGAAAGATTTCTGAAGCACAAGCCATTGATATTGATATGGCTGATGATTCTGGTATTAAACCTAAAACAGCTCATGAACTGGCTGGTCGCTATGTTGGTGGAATATCCAATCTAAGTTACACCTGTCGTGATCATAGAAACTATCTGCGGACTAAGCGTCAAAGAGAGCTAAAATATGGTGAAGCGGCAAGCATATTGAGATACTTCCAGCAAAAAATTGCTGAAAATCCATCATTTGTGTATGCTTTGCAGTTGGACAACGAAGAACAAATAACAAACATATTCTGGGCAGACGCTAAGATGATTATTGACTATGCTCACTTCGGTGATGTAGTTACTTTTGATACTACTTTTGAGACTAATAAGGATTATAGGCCATTTGGTGTATTTGTTGGTTTTAATCAATTCAGAGAGATGACTATTTTTGGGGTTGCTCTCATGTATGATGAAACATCTGATTCTTTTGAGTGGCTTTTCAACACTTTCTTGTCTGCTCATAATCACAAGGAACCTAGAACTATCTTTACTGATCAAGATGTTGCCATGGCAAAAGCAATTGTAGAGGTCTTTCCTAATACATGGCATGGATTATGTACTTGGCACATAAGTCAAAATGCAGTCAAACATTTGAACAAATTGAAGATTGAGAGGAAAAAGAAAACTGAAGGCAAGCAAAAGGCTAAATGCAAAGATAAATTAGAAGAAACAAGTATTCTTGCTGACTTTAGTGCTTGCATGCACGAGCATGAGGATATATCAAAATTTGAAGAGGTCTTTCTTAGTATGCGGAGTAAGGTTCAAAAGGAGACTTGGTTAGATAGCATCTATAAGTTAAAAGAAAAGTGGGCTGAGTGCTACATGATTAATGTATTTACACTGGGTATCCGAAGCACACAACTAAGTGAAAGCTTCAACAGTGACATAAAATGCTATTTGAAAGTAGATTTGGATGTTTTTCGCTTTTTCAGGCATTTTGAGAGGGCAGTCCAAGAAAAGAGGGATAAAGAGTTGCATTCTGAATATGAATCAAGGAAGAAGGCACCTCGGCTCAAAGTGAGGACGCCAATGTCACTGCAAGCAAGTGAGATTTATACACCTCCAGTATTTGAAGCATTTCAAGGTGAATATGAAAGATCAATGGCTGCCTATGCAAGATCATCAGCCAATAATAATGAACACGTTGTTGGAGTTGAAATTGTTGGCAAAGAATCTTATTTTGAACAAGAGCATACTGTCACAAGTAATATTTCAGAACAGACAGTTTCATGCAGTTCCATGCTAGTGGATAATACACTCAACAAACTGTTCAGGGAAGTGGAGCAAAAAATGAAAGAATCACCTGTTGCTCCTATTGATAATGATGTTCAAGAGGTTTCTCCACCAGAGCATTTGCCACAAGTTGCTGGACTAAAGAAAAGAGATGCACATAAGAAGACTGCACAACGCAGCAGAGATTGGGTTGAAAAAATGTGCAAAACAAAGAAAAACAAAATGATTACGAATAACCAAAGGTACCATTAGTAATTACAAACATTAGTGTTTTTGTTTTGTCATTGGATTATACTTCTAACTTTTTCATAATGTTTATAGTTTCAAGATAAAGAGAAACTCATGGTGCAGAGTGAACCACTAGTTCAAACGGAACCACCAGAAAGCAACAGCCATGAGTTTCTAGGAAACGAATTCACTCAACCACTAGTTCAAACATGCTCTATCAGCAGCCAAGAGATTGAAACAAATGGTTTTGCTGGTTACATGCACCTCCTGATGGTAGATCCTTACGGCTAAAATAATATTTGACATGTTGTTTGCTACACATTTTCTTATTAGCAAATAAATTCCAATCAAATTTGTCTGTGTAGGGTAACTCTGATGGTAATGAGTTGTACTCTGAAGAAGGACAAGATGGAAATATGGATAACTGAAGGACAAAGTGCTCTCACTACTACGATTCAGACTTCTTGTTATATCTTCTAAAAAAAATATAATGTGATCTATCATATTTCAGCATTATTTTTTAAGAAATAATACAAATTTACTTTCATATACGTCATTCAATCTTATCAATTCATGTTCTGAACATTAAGCCGTGCAGTAATCTATATGAGATTTTTCCTAACTAGTAATCTGAAAGTATGCCCAATCGCAATATTTTTTAGCACAGAAATCACTAACTACAAATACTGAAGCACAAGCTCCTAATACCTGTTTCTGCCATGGAGCTAAAGGCTGCACGGATCGTTGATTGTACACAACCAATAAGACTCTGGTGCTCGAAGTCCAGATCCCTTTGCACTTTCAGCTTGAAGGTGTCCTGGGGAACAAAATTAGAGTGGAAGAAATTGACAGTAATCAACACCAGACTCAGCTAAAAGTGACCTCCAGCGGTAAGGCTCGTTATGTGCGGAGCACCGCCGTGGCGAATCAACCGATGTTGTCCTGCCGTGGCGAGCGCTTGCGGAGCAGCGACAAAGAGCACTACCACCGGGAGGTGCGACGACGCGGCATGCGAGTACAGCGCCGCGGCTGTGACAGCCAGCGACACCATGGGTCACGCTGTCCCGTAAGAACTCCATGGCCGTGGCTTGCTTCCCTACCTCGACTGCGGTGTGAGGATGTTGATTGAGCTCAGTTCACGATGTGTCAATGCAAGAAGCCAATCGAACTGACATCACTATGGGTGGGGAATGGAGTTTTTTGTTTTGTTTCTGAAACTGTGGTGAACGGAGTTAGAAGCGGTGAGATGACGACGGCAGGAATGACGATTCGTTGTCGGGCTTTTCGTGGGCCGGGAAGGCCTGACCCAATACGTTGGCAATGGGAAACTCTTCCAAAGATGCAAATCCTATCGTCGAAGCTGAGAGTAACGGTGCGGATAAGCAACGACACGCCTCTGCCGTTAGTACTAAGACGGCAGACGATTTCGTTCCAAATTTTTGGTATCAAAATAACAGAACAGATAAGCACGACGTGGAAACTGGAATAGTATACCATGTATGAACTATAATTTTGAAACTAGATACTCCTTACGGAAGTATCCCAGCAGGATAACTACTATAATTTTGAGAGCACTACTATAATTTTGAAATATACAAACCAAGTTCAGTCGATTGTTGATATAAGCTAAATATCCCAGCAGGATAACTTGTATAGATGCTATTGGTCAGAGAAAAAATGATTGTGATCCAATAAAATCTTGAAAAAAATTCTAATCAGCATCTCAACCTCGGAGAGACTTCAATTTTTGCAAATACTGGAGCTTGGCAAATGAGCTAACCTTGCACCAAATGAAAAATGCTTCGACGCCAGACTGGTTTATTGGATTGTTTAACTTCTCATATTGGGAGATAATCAAGGAGGATCTTATGCAAGCTTTCAATCAATTTAACAATATAAACAAACAGAACCTACATTTTTCTCAACCAACTTTAATTTGCGCTCTCAAAAGAACTCATGGAAAAAATATTCTATATTACATAAAAGATATAAAGAGTTTGTATTAAGTATATACATGAGGGTTGTTATGGGGCGACTTTGGTACGGTGTACATTTGAAAAAGAAATCATAGTAGGAGAGATTACATGTCACATGTCTATATCTGATTACACCATCACAACATAAAAACTATAGATCTTCTTACTTTTTGTAAGAGTGGTGAATTAGTGTGTGCTGTGGGTTGGGGGGGGGGGGGGGCGTTGCCCCCATGACCCATTGAATCCGCTAATATCGTTAATATAATTCATTAGATAAGAAGTAAAAAAATCTATGTCTCTCACTTAGATAAGAAGCACAATCTCATATCTCTTAATTAGATAATAAATACAAGCTCTATGTCTCAATATATAATCATAGGTTTGCTATAGGTCTAGGGATTGTTATTGCCTTAATTTTGTTATATACAATTAATGTGACCAAATTCTATAAATAGAGTAGTCGTATAAAAAACAACAATATATAGGAAATATATTTTAGAGAAATACTAAATAATATTAGATAAATATACATCTAATAAGAATAAGCTTTTCTCTTTAAAAGAGTTGGAGAAGGCTATTGATTTGTTTATCTGCATAAGAGTTTTTGGTACTGGTGGATTTGGGATGATATATTTATATATTATGCGACCAACATGTAGTAGCTATAAAAATCTCTAATGTAACTGAAACTTTCTTGTGGTCAAAGGGGACCATGGCCCCCCGGACAACACTTAATTACACAAATTAACAGTAAATTGCTACTTCCTCTACATCTTTAAAGGAACTAGCTTTCAACTTCATCTCTCATATCAATAGATGATTAATTAAAAATATATTAAATAAAACAAATAGTCATCAAACATAATGATTGAGATGACTTAGTAGCATCTTAATTAAGATCTCGGGTTCGTTTTCAAGTGGAAGCGAATTTACGGGATGAGATAAAGAATCTCCTTGCTTATCACTACATTAAAACACAGGTTTAAGACATGGCTCATGTCGTGGTCGTCTCACACGGACCATAGTGTCACTGTATAAGAGTGGATATGGGTTAAGATTTCTTAATCTGCATGAGATGACTTTTTCTGAACAAAATGCCCAGAGTTGTCTTACCCCCATATTAAGTGACGTATATTACTTCCTATCCAAGTCTATGAAGTTTATTTTAACCCAAAAAACTCTTCCGTTTATTATTCAAAAGAGTTACAATCTGCCTGCAAGCACGAGTGCAGGAAAATTGGACACTTTCCATGACCAGACCAAATACAGTCTACCCTATTATAAAATGCGACTTCTTCTTAGAGACATGGAGTGAGTATTTTTCTTTATCAAGGATTTGTGCTGAGTTAGCAAGAGAGCCTCGATTCTTAATTCAAGCTTTGTCCGTATATATATGATCTAGCTAGGTAAAATAATTGCTAAATGCCTTGATTTGTAGATAAATTTCTCTAAACCAACTAAAAATGATGAACATTTTGAAATTGGGTAGCTTTCTTATAAATGACAATGATCGTCTGGTGAGACAGGCCCATGGGAGACAGACCAACTTTAGTCAGAAGTATTAAAACTCACTCAGTTTGGTTGCATGAAATTTTTGAGCCTGGCCGGAGCTCACACACTGAACCAAACATACATAAAGTCAAAGATGTTGCATGTGTAAGAGTAGAAGGGGAATCTGGGCCCATAGATCAGTACTGCTTTGAGCTCCGCGGTGGGCTAGCCCAAGAGAAACAGATTCCTGTGTTTCCCTCTAGCCTAGCTGAAGGTGCTTTGGAGTATGTGCAGGCCAGACTGAAACGATTGGTGTAGCTAACCAAAGAAGCTAGAAAGTGAAAGATGCTGCATCATACGGGCCTGGTTCAGTCTCCTACACCCAACCAATCATGTCCTATGTGTGTACGCGATAAATTGATTGATCTAGCTTTGATGTTCATGCTATGAATTGCTTGATCTCATGGAAGAACTGACACCTGGTTGATCCAGCTTTGACATTGGATGGAAGTCATAGATCATTGGTTGGTTTGTCAATCAACTTATATGCGTGTGTTGTCTCATGAAGTCCGATTGTGAGTGTAATAAAAATTAGATTCTGATTGTGATTGTGTAATAATCTAAAAGAAATTAGAGTCCCTGGGATGATGCTTGATTGTTTTCCTATCAGTGGAATTAGGTTGTTTTTCCTGTCCATGAAAACAGATGGATGTGTTTTGTACTAGGCCTGTATTCTTTTTTATTGTGATTGTGATTTAAATTAGAATAAGCTAAGATTTTATAAAGATGATGGAATAGGCTAGTGCTTCCCCGCTGACGTTTGTATGGAGGATGAGTACATGCAGTATGTGTTTGATGACTTTGATGCCGACATTGGACTTGGACTCGAGTCAGAACTCGGTGCAAGTTTTTTTTAAAAGATTCAAAAATTAAGTGTGAACATATATTAATAATAAGAATGTTATAAACCGATGTCGCTAATACGATGAAGAACAAAGAAATCAAACCACAGAGGACACGAGATTTAACGTGGAAAACCCTCCCAAATCGAAAGGGGAAAAACCATGGACGCCAGCCAGTAAAACTTCACTATCAAGAGTTAGGGTTACAATGCAACGAGATGGTGGCGGCTTACAAGAAGACAATGATCACAGGGTAAAACCCTAAACGAGATTATGTACCGTACCACCGGGGAGGGGGGGGGGGGGGAGGGGGGGGGGGGCAGCCCCCCGCACCCCCTTCACTACGGCCCAAGCCTCCGGCGACGAGCCTCCACTTCGCTCCGTAAGAAGTCGGCCTCCATTTAACAATGAATTTGGAACATAACTCAATAAACTCCACCTTGAGACAAATTCTTCTTGTAACATAAATCAAAATCTTCATCCTGAACACATCAAAGAAAAGAAATACTTCTGGCACCAAATAGCCGCTTGGGCTAATCCATAATACCAACTAAGCTTAAGCATAGCTCAAACTAAGCAAAAGAAACTGGCTTTGTCAACATATCTGCAAGATTATCTTGACTACTAATCTTGCATACATTTAGCTTATCCCTTTCAATCTGATCACGAACAAAATAATACTTGATCTCAATATGCTTTGTTCTCTCATGAAACATCTGATCTTTAATGAGACATATAGCACTTTGACTGTCAGAGAATAGCTTGATGCAAGAATCAAATCCACAAAGCTCAGCAAACAACCCTTTTAGCCAAATCAACTCCTTACTCGCTTTAGCAATAGCAACATACTCAGCTTCAGTAGTGGATTGAGCAACAACAGACTGTAAAGTAGCCTTCCAACTCACAGCACAACTACCAATTATGAACACATAACCTATGAGCGATCGTCGCTTATCCAAATTAGCAGCATAACCTGAATCAACATAGCCAATAAGCCCTTTATCTGTTCTTCCAAACTTCAAACAATAATCTGTTGTTCCTCTGAGATACCTGAGAATCCACTGAACTGCCTTCCAATGCTCTTTACCAGGCTTAGACATGTATCTACTCACCAAACTCATAGCATAAGATAAATCCGGGCGAGAGCAAACTATAGCATACATCAAAGAACCAACAACATTAGAATAAGGAACTCTTGACATGTATTCAATTTCCTGAACTGTACTAGCACATTACTTAGCTGACAACTTAAAATGCAGTGCAATAGGAGTACTAACAGGATTACAATTATGCATGTTGAAACAATGAAGAATCTTCTCAATGTAGCCATGTTGACTAAGAAACAACAAACTAGCTCTACGGTCTCTAGTAATTTCTATATCTAGAATTTTCTTAGCAGCACCAAGATCCTTCATGTCAAACTCACTACTCAACAATTTCTTCAATGTAGTGATTTCTTTTACGCTCTTGGCAGCAATCAACATGTCATTAACATATAACAACAAGTATATAGGTGATCCATTAACAAACTTGATGTAAACACAGCTATCATAATTAGACCTTTTAAAGTCATGTGACAACATAAATGAATCAAACCTCTTATACCACTGACGAGGGGATTGCTTCAAACCATACAAGGATCTTTTCAGCTTGCAAACATAATTTTCCTTGCCAGGTACTATGAACCCTTCAGGCTGATCCATGTATATCTCCTCCTCAAGCTCACCATGCAAAAATGCAGTCTTCATATCTAACTGCTCAAGCTCAAGATCATGTGAAGCAACAATACTAAAGAATGTGTGAATTGAGCTATGCTTAACCACAGGAGAAAACACCTCATTGTAATCAACACCAGGAATTTGACTGTACCCTTTTGCTACTAACCTTGACTTGAACTTAGGAGGCTCGCTAGGAGATAAACCCTCTTTTCTCTTGTAAATCAATTTGCAGCAGACAATCTTCTTTCCCTTAGGCAAAGGCACAACCTCCCATGTACAATTCTTCTCGAGAGATTGCATCTCCTCTTGCACAGCTGAAATCCACTTCTCACGATCATCACAATCAATAACTTCAATATAAGTTGCAGGCTCATAAACGCTCTCCACCTGTTCAGCACAACTCAAAGCATAGTAAGTCATATTACATTCTTCAATAAGATGGGTTGGACGTCCACAACCCCTCTTTGATCTGCTATGAGCAATAGGCAAATTCTCCTCTGGCTGCAAAATAGGAGGTGAGTGCTGCTAAACATCATCTTCATGAGCATCATCATCAACAATATCATTTTCTTGGTCAAACACAGGCTCCACCTGCTCAACTTCATCATCAATCACATGCTCCACCTACACACTGATATGCTGCAGCTCCTTTACAGAACTATCTGGAACATGATCTGAAGTCAAACTGTCAGTAAACATTACAGATTCATTGAAAACAACACTCCTGCTCATGAAAGTCTTTTCAGTTTCGGGATTACACAACTTATATCCTTTAACTCCCGAATCATAACCAACAAAAAGACATTTAATGGCTCTAGGCTCTAATTTTCTATTATCAACATTAGCATAAGCAGTGCAGCCAAAAACTTTCAACTGTGAATAATCAGCAGGTGTACCCGACCATACCTCAATGGGAGTTTTCTTATTCAGTGGGATAGAGGGGGACCTGTTAATCAAGTAACATGCAGTGTTTGCAGCTTCTGCCCAAAAACGCTTGTTCATCTTTGCGTTGAACAACATGCATCGAGCCTTCGAGATGATGGTTCTGTTCATGCGCTCAGCCACAACGTTTTGCTGCGGAGTGTACGGTATGGTGTGATGCCTAACAATGCCTTCTTGCCTGCAATAATCATCAAAAGCATCCAAACAAAATTCTCCACCATTATCAGTACGAAGCACTTTTACCTTCTTTTCAGTTTGCCTCTTTATCATAACTTTCCATTCTTTAAAAGCAGCAAAAGTATCACTCTTGTGTTTCAGAAAATAAGGCCATACTTTTCTAGATTAATCATCAATAATAATAAGCATGTAACAAGCACCAGCAAGAGATGGCTTACGAGAGGGACCCCATAAGTCAGCATGTATATAATCAAGAGTACCTTTGGTGGTATGAACAACGGTGTTGAACTTAACCCTTTTATGCTTCCCGAAAATACAATGCTCACAAAACTTCTTGCTACTCAAAGTACAGCCTTTCAGTAGGTTCCTCTTCATCAATTCTGCCATATCAAGTTCACTCATATGTCCAAGACGCATATGCCAAAGGTTAGTCTTATTAGGTTCAGATTTAGAAACAGCAGCAGCGGAACCAGAATCATGTAAAGTACTACCTCTAAGAACATATAAATTTGTAGAATTCTGATCACCTACCAACCAAACAAGGGAACCTTTTGCGATCTTTAAAACTCCACCAGAACCGGAATACTTAAACCCTTCTGCATCAAGACTGCTAATCGAGATAAGATTTCTGGTCATATCTGGAATATACCTAACATTTGCCAGTGTGCGTATCATGCCATCATGTGCCTTGATCTGAACGGAGCCTATGTCCACAATCTCACGTGGGTTATCATCTCCCATACACACCACATGTCCCTTCTGCACAAGTTCATAAGAGCTAAACCAATCTCTGTTAGTGCAGATATGAAATGAACATGCGGAATTAAGTATCCATTCATCATGACCATAAACACAACCAACAAGAACAGCCAAACAATCTCCCGAATCTGAGTTACTTGCAGCAGCAACTGATGTCTTACCAGCGGAATTATTTTTTCTATTCTCCTTGTTCTTCAGTTTCCAACACTCCTCAATAAAATGAGTTTTCTTCTTGCAATACTTACAGAACTTCTTGGAGGGCGGTTTGGACTTCGAGCGGCCTCTACCGTCATGGCTCTTCTCATGCTCGTTGCCGTCATTGGACGATCTCTGCTCAGTTCTTCATCTAACATGTAGTGCATCGCCCTTGGAAGACGACGACCCATCAGAGTGCACCATGCCTTTCATCTTCTCCCTGGATTGGAGCGCCTCATAAACCTCCGTAACGGTTAGTTCATCACGGCTCAAAAGTATGGTATCACGAAAATTAGCAAATGAACTAGGAAGAGAACATAAAAGTAAGAGGCCTAGATCCTCATCATCACACACAACTTCCATCGACAACAGATCGGCAACGATCTCCTTGAAAACAGATATGTGGTTCAACACTGAACCACCCTCCTGCATCTTGAGCGTGAACAGCTTCATCTTCATATGCATCTTACTGGTTAGATCTTTGGACATACATATTAATTCCAGTTTCAGCCAAAGTTCTGTAGCACTTTTTTCCTGCAGTACTTCTTGCAAAATATCATTAGATAGATGAAGTTGAATTAGGGACAGAGCCTTACGATCCTTGCGCTTCTCCTCATCCGTCCACGCCTCCTTCTTCTTGCCAAAAACTTCCAATGCCTCATCGAGATCATGAGTTTGCGCCAGAACAGCCCGCATCTTGACTTGCCATAGCGAGAACCTCGTGCTGTAATCCAGCAGCGGTAGATCATACTTCATCGACGCCATCGAGAAACAACCTCAGCTCTGATACCACTTGTTATAAATCGATGCCGCTAATATGATGAAGAACAAAGAAATCAAACCACAGAGGACACGAGATTTAATATGGAAAACCCTCCCAAAGCGGAAGGGAAAAAATCATGGGCACCAGCCAGCAAAACTTCACTATCAACAGTTAGGGTTACAATGCCGACGAGATGGTGGCGGCTTACAAGAAGACAATGATCACAGGGTAAAACCCTAAATGAGATTATGTACCGTACCGCGGGGGGCTAGCCCCCCGCACCCCCGTTTGCTACAACCCAAGCCTCCGGTGACGGGCCTCCGTTTCACTCCGTAAAAAGTCGGCCTCCATTTAACAATGAATTTGGACACATAACTCAACAAAGAAGGTGCCTTATATTATGAAAAGAATGAGGCCAAACGGTACATCATTGTAACAGCTACACTATAACACCAACCACAACAAAACTTGGCTTATGGATTGCCAAACTCACCTACTTCAACTTGGCAAACAACAGCAGGCAACCTCATCTTCTCCACGTCTCAGCATCCCAGGAAAAGCACAACCAGAATAACTCACCAAATATTATCATTGTCAAGCTCAACACACATCGTGATACAAACAACTCTGACTTCATCTAAGTATGCCCTTCTCATAAACCTCGTGAGGCACAGTTCCAAAGTAAAGAGAGGTTCACCTTAAATAGCCACCATCATGGCAGAAACTCCAACTTCATCTTAAGTGTCATCGTCGCTGCTAATGTAGAACATGTCAACAGGCAACAAGCATGGCAAGAGTCCCCAAAGCAACACCTCCAAGGAGAAGTGACGTCGAGAACGTCACCATTGTCGATTTGCACAGAACCTATATTCCCACCCGAAAAACTTATAGTTGGGATAGAAATCTTGTTGGCAATGTGTCGTCATTACCGGCATTAGCAAAACGCTAAGCATGGCTTTCGCCTAGCCCCGCACGCCCAACCACACCTGCTGAACCTGCTACACAGATCAACATCTAAGGATCATGGTCTCCTCCGCCATGATGGTTGCTGCTATCCCAATCATGAACGTTCTGGCCTTCACACCACCACAATCACCCCAACTACGACACAACTAGCCTCCAGCTTCAACCTCCACTGTGACATGACGTCGGTAACATCATGGTAGGTTGCCTCAACCTAACGTCCGTCAGCAGCAGCCTTGCCACTAGCCCACACAGCAGAACACACTGGTGCCACCATTGCACAAGGCTTCCTCATCGACAATGTGTAGGCCATCGCATCGTCTTCGTCCTCCTCGCATGCAGCCTGTAGCGGCCTCATCGCACTGCAGCCCTACCATCTAGTCGGCGACCACCATTCCGCCTTTGACTTCCACTCACGTGGCCAGCAGCACACCCATGGCGCCGCAACCCCGTTGATTGATGAGGCCGCATCGCTGGCTCCGCCCTCAATTGCACGACCTCCACGGCAAATCCATGGTGCTCGGAACCTCCCACCACCAGATCTACTGACGTTGACACTGAATCTGGTTATGTGACCTTGGATTTGATGGATCCTGTCAAGAGATATTCTCGATAGTAGATCTAGGTATGCGTATGAGTATAAAAGATCGATGGACACAGGACACAAGGTTTATACAGGTTCGGGCCTACCGGAGGATAACAACCCTACGTCTTATTTGGTATTTCTGTATTGCTAGGGTTCGCACTGGAATTAGGGTTCCAATACGAATCTCTGTCCTGCCGAAGGCCCCCTACTCTCCTTATATATCTGAAGGGCAGCGTCTTACATGGTAATCTTTTATTCGGTTACAACAGATCCTATCTATCCAGCATATCTACTAACCTAGCTTGCTGCTTACTCAAACAAATATCTAAGTAAATATCTCCTGGGCCAAATACGCCATACCCGAGCCCACGGCCCACTCGGCAATACAGCCGAGTGGTTAGGTACCCCGGGTACATATGTCCCACAGATCCAACTATGGTGGTGGCAACACCTCCGTCAAAAGTTGTCGACGCCAACGCCATGCCCCCCTTGAACTTGTGGCCTGGGAGGCTTCGTTGGAAGAGGAACGTCTCGCCGCCGCCATCCTCATGCCCGCAACCATTGGCAGCAAAGCGCTCTGATGGCAGAGCGGCTGGGAAGAGATAGGGATGGTGGCGGCAGTGTTGGGCTAGGGTTCCTCCCGTGTCATTGCAAGTTAAGCGTTCGTTGACTCAGCCCACCCCTACCAGCGCCTCCCACTTCACCGCCGGATCCTCGATACAGGAGGCTCTAGAATAGTACTACTCTAGAGGTGTGTGAAATGGACGAGTATCATCTGCCTTCAAGTCAGAGGGCAGTAATCACTAACGTGTGGACTAGGTTTTACTGGACCCACACATCAATATAAACTGCACATGTGCAATTGAAGTCAGAGGATCCCTCTCCGTGTGAAACCACGTGAGAGGTGCAACACAAAGTGATTCATTGGACAATGTGTCAGATCCCTGCACGGAGATCAACGATGACTACCAGGAACACAACAATTTGGACAGAGGAAACATGAATGTTTAGGCTAGGGGCCGAATTTAGGATAGTATTAAGGAAAACAATATAGAATCGAAGCAGATGGAGATCGATAACTAGCGGTGACGGCTCAATGTCCTGCCAATGCAAAATGATTAGGCCTTATTAGGCCAGTCTCAATCCAAGTTTCATATGAGTTTCAAAGTCATTAAATATCATGCAACATAAGCAAAACCAGTGACGTGGTATGAAATTTATGATGAGAGAGAGGAGTTGGGTTTCATAGGGATGAAACCTTATTTACACGATTAGCTAAACTATGAAATTAGAATAAAACCTCCACTGAGAAGAATTTATTTTATCTCTACATATTTTATGGATTACTATTGGTCAATTAGATTTAGTATTTAAATGATATCTTAGCCTATAAAACCGTACTATGAAACTTTGCACTGAGAAAACTTGTTTCATTTACTATTTCAAATATCTTTATATGACATGGCACTTTTGAGAACCGTGCAATAAAATCTTGCACTGAGACTGGTCTTATAGCCTGATTAAAATAGGTTTTCTGGTTTTGTCCGCAAAGCACTCTGTCAAGTTAAAAAGTACATGATTCAATACAGTAATAACGGACACGCATTCTTAACCGTTGATCTTGATTCCACATTGGTACGAATTAATCTCCATCGTCCAGCTTGGGCTTCGGCCTGATCTCCTCCTTGGTCAGGTGTTCGGTCTTCAGCTTCGTCAGGTGCACACCTAAGCCTAAAGAACTTTTACTGAAATCCTGAAAAATATAGGATCTGACCTCCTAAAAATAGAGGCAACAGCACAAGCCAAGAGGAAACCATGGATGCGCTTCCGCCATTTCTTTCCCTTGGTGGCCAAAACAGAACGCCTCTCAAACTAAAAAATCGGCATGGCGGACCCCGACGATGGCGCCACCGCCGGCGAGGTGGGCCCTGCAGAGACTGCGTTGCCGGCGGTTGTGGAGGCGGACCCGTCGCCCCCGGCGCCGGCGACAGAGGGCGAGCTGGTGAAGGCGGGCGACGGCAGCACCGCGCAGGCTGGTGCTTCGTCTTCGTCGAACCCCGAGGGCCTCTCCCTCAATTACGAGGTCACAAATGTCGCGCCATCTTTCCTGTTTGTGTTTTGGATTGCCCAGACGAGTGAGGCGTTTCTCCTGTAGAATGTGACTTCGTTGATGCGAACTGTGACAAAAAAATTCTGTCGCAAATGTCGTAAATGTTGGGAGTATGTTCTATTTACAATCCTGGTTAAGTTTTAGAAATTAATTATATCATAGTAATTTTCTTCTTTCTAGTTATATGATTATATATTTGTTTCCATGATTATATTGTTAAAACTAAAATATTCGTTGTTTTTCCTCAACATCTAGCTATTGTAGGAGTTCTTCTTTATTATTAAATCTTATGTATTTACTAATTGACGGCATCTTTTGAGGCCTCCATATTAATCAGAGCAAAATCATAGAAATTCTCATAAAAAACAAAACATCTAGCCATCTATTTACGTGATTACAAATTATAACCGTTAGATATTGATAACATAACCCATAAAGTAGTTGACCGTATAAAGAAAAGTTTCCTGGATGCCTTCCTTCTCATGTTCTATATATTTCTTTAGATAATAATGTTGTCATGTTCTACATGTATACTATGGTCAATTTGGATTGAAATCTGATACAACACCTCCTGTGAAAACTTCTGCTAATAAAGAGTCCCAATAAGTTAGACCATGCCCGTCTTTAGATAGCTAATCCATTGAGAATCCTATGGGGAGAAATCAAGTGAATAGTCCGATTGTCTCATGTGCTCAGATAGAAAATGTAAGTATCTATTGGTAATTGTTGTGTGCACTATATATATGTTTGAAATAGCACACATTTAAATATTCAAAACCTTCTTGAAGAATGATTAGTCAGTACCATGCCAGCATTGTGATACAAGAATAATATCATTGTAGTTCTTAAAAAAGAAATGATTAATATCATTGTATTTTGCATTTGAAAATACTTCCACATTTTTTTAAAAACGCAGGAGAACTGCGCTTCATTGTATTAGAGAGAAATAGAAGAGTCCCCTACAAGTTCCTCACTAAAAACATATTGTGGTATAAGACAAAATGATGGTAAACTTTTTTTTTGAGACCATACCGAGTTAAAGCGTGCTTTTCACATTTTGAGATGAAGGGAGCGCATCTAATTTAAGAAAACAAATGTGGCCATTAGCCATAGACAAAGACAATTTATTAGGCATGTTGTATTTGGCCATGAAAACATGTTGAAGCTAGAACATTTGACAAAAGTGATTCCACATATGCAAGGACAGAAAAACAATTAAAGGCCAAGGAGTTATGCGAACTAATCATGGACTCAAGAAAGAATTCTAATGATTTGATGATGGATACACATAACAGAGTTGGTAAGGAGTAGGAGAAAACTAACTGTTGGGAAATCGGTGTCTCTAGGCTAACACCAACTTCCGAGAAGTGATACCAAACTGGTGTGATACCACTTCTTCTGTGGACCCAAACCCAACAATTCACACTATAACGAGGAGACCTTCACTATACTCTACTAACTTAAGAGACCAACTCTCTACACAAGAGCTCAACCTTTATTCAAACCACAAACTTCATACACGTACACTCTTTTGGATAGGTGGCTACCTATGACTTACCATGACACACCCACACACTAGCACCATGGCAACTTTGCCATGCTACCTAGGACTCAAATGACACACCAAGTCATGACACCTTAAGGGTGGGGAGGCACCCCTATTTATACTTGTACATGGTCACTAGGATGTTGCCACATGGCAACACTCCACACTCTTCTAACCTAAATATCCTAACTCTAGAATATTCTTATCCCTATCTAATATCTAGATATTTCTTACCATATACAAATATCTAGGTTCTATACCCTTCTATACTTTGCCATGAAAAAATAGTTCTAAACTCTTCCATGGCAAATATCTTCTCTCTTCTCTTGTGATCTCTCAAATATTCTAGAATATTCCAAATATGCATTGTAATAATTCAACACTCCCCCTCAATGCATACTTGCTTGGATCTTCTGCGCTCTGCCATTGCGAGCCTTCTTCTTCTCTTGTCTCTGCGTAGAAGACATCTTGTGTTCTTCATTCAGCTCACTATTTTGTGAGCCTTCTTTCTTCTTAGATCTTCTCCAAACTTGCCCTTTCGCAACTTCTTTATATGAAGGCAAAGTAACTTGAGCAGCATTTGTCACATACCTTTCACATGCTTTCTTTCTCATCCTCCAATTTTTGTCACTTGCTTCTTGAGCCTTCTTCACTGCGCAATGCACTTTTATATCTTCTTGCGTAGCTAGTGGTCCACCAATAACCTCAACATTCTCTTGCACCTCTTTATTCTCTTGATATAAAGGCTCTATCTCTTCATACTCAATATCCTCTTCGTCATTGGGTAGAGTCTCCCAGTCTTCATCTCTAGCATTCTCAAATACCATATCATTAGAAAGTTTTGGATCTCTTACCTCTATGGAGAAGCCTTCCTCCATGTCCCACTCTTCCTCTTCTTCTTCTACTTCATCTTCTTCATTAGATGATGGAGTGTCACTTGCAGTCAAGTCCTCCACAAAGTAAGCTTCATCATCCTCTATGGTGATGCCTGTGTTTGTATTCCATTCTTCTTCACTAAAATACCCACTTACTATCATATCCTTGGTAGTAGCTACATTTCCTTCTGAGTGCTTTCGTAGACTCTCACAGTCCCTAGCAACATGTCCCTTCTTGCCACAATTAAAGCACTCACCTCTCTTTCTTCTTCTCTCCATCAAATCTTATTGATCTTTGTCTTCACTCTCTTGTTGAGCTCCCTCTGAATAGCTGCTCTTCTTTGGGCAACGTCTACCACCTCTTGTCCACTCCTTAGCCTCTCCTCGCCCTCTTGGGGGACCCTTCTTCCTTATGAAGAGCGCCTCCTCTTCATCATTCTCCTTCAAGGTGATGCTGCCCATTTGCTTGGCTAATGCCTCTTGATTAGCCAACAAATTCTCCAACTCCACTAGGGTCGGCTGTGTTGGCCATCCCCTCACTGCAACAATAAACCCGTTGTACTCAGGTCTAAGGCCATGGATGATGATCCTCTTCATCCGAGCCTCACTAATCTTCTCCTCCGGGTCAAGCTGAGATATCTCACGACAAATATTCTTCACCTTCGTAAAGTATTGACTAATACTCAGAGTGCCTTGTGAGATACCTGCGAGCTCATTCTCTAGGAGCTGGAGCCGCGCCTCATGCTTCTTGCAGAACATCTTTGCTAGTGTCTCCCAAGCCTCCTTCGGCGTCTCTGTATCTCGGATATGCTCCACTAGGTCCTCCTCGATTGTCATCTTCAACACAAACATAGCCTTGCCTGCCTTAATTCGCCACTTTCGTAAGGAACTCTCCTTCATTGGAGGATTTGTCATGGTGCCAGCAACGACCTCCCATAGATCTTGCCCCTGCAGGTAAGACTCTATGCAGGTCCGCCAATAGCCATAGTTGTGGCTATTGAGTCTCTTCATGCCATTGCTTGCGCTCAAGAAATCTGCCATCTCCACTGACACCCAGCGTGAACTACACTTGGTCCCAGACCAGTGCTCTTCACAGTCCCAGACTGTGATCTCTAGCAGACTCTCCTTTAGCGCCTCTCAATGCCACACCAAGCAATGTAAGCGCCTTGCGCTTACCGACTGCACCGACCAACGTAAGTGCCCTGCACTTACTACAGACTCCTCCCTCTCTTGGCAGCCCTGGACCGCCCCTGCTCTGATACCACTTGTTGGGAAATCGGTGTCTCTAGGCTAACACCAACTTCCGAGAAGTGATACCAAACTGGTGTGATACCACTTCTTCTGTGGACCCAAACCCAACAATTTACACTATAACGAGGAGACCTTCACTATACTCTACTAACTTAAGAGACCAACTCTCTACACAAGAGCTCAACCTTTATTCAAACCACAAACTTGATACACGTACACTCTTTTGGATAGTTGACTACCTATGACTTACCATGACACACCCACACACTAGCACCATGGCAACTTTGTCATGCTACCTAGGACTCAAATGACACACCAAGTCATGACACCTTAAGGGTGGGGAGGCACCCCTATTTATACTTGTACATGGTCACTAGGATGTTGCCACATGGCAACACTCCACACTCTTCTAACCTAAATATCCTAATTCTAGAATATTCTTATCACTATCTAATATCTAGATATTTCTTACCATATACAAATATCTAGGTTCTATACCCTTCTATACTTTGCCATGAAAAAATAGTTCTAAACTCTTCCATGGCAAATATCTTCTCTCTTCTCTTGTAATCTCTCAAATATTCTAGAATATTCCAAATATGCATTGTAATAATTCAACACTAACGCTATCAAATTTCTTTCATGTCTACTTGGTGGATTGGATGAATGTGCTTGAACTTTTGATATTGAATACATTAGCTAGATAGGGATGATATGCATATGTCCTGGCTGACTTGCACCTTACAGTTTTAGAGAGACGAGCTGGACTAGTTGAGGGCTTGATTCTGATTTTCAAGTAACGGAATTGTGATTAATTTTAATAAGATCTGCAGAATTGTACTTCAATGCTTAAAGCCAATTAGTAAACTAATAGCAAATTCATGGAAACATAAATAATTTGCAGTGTAGCCCTGTATTTTGATCTTAGGTGCGAGTATGAAATTCCGTTGTGTACATAATACCAGTATATAAATACTATGGAGTTACTGATCTAAGGATAATTATTTTTGGACTTCGTATAAATACTTGCAGTATGAAATCACATTACTTTGTTCATTTCTGAAACTTCCAGTTATGATGCCTTTTCTGGACGATGAATCTAAGTTTTTTTTTGTTTATGTATTGATGACAGGAAGCAAGAGCTCTCCTCGGGAGACTAGAATTTCAGAAGGGCAATGTCGAAGCTGCCCTTCGTGTGTTTGACGGAATAGACCTTCAAGCTGCTATTCAACAGTTTCAGCCCTCTCTTTCTGATAAGACACCATCTGACACCAAGAAAGGGCGGACAAAATCAGAACTTCCAAGTTCTGTCCCGCAAAATCCGCAGAATCCTGCTTGCCTGGTCCTTGAAGCCATTTACTTGAAATCATTGTCCCTTCAAAAGCTGGGAAAATCTGCAGGTACAATTCGTTAGAAACCATTAGACAAATTCTTAGCTCTTTTCTGTGTTTACCTTAGACACTTCACTGACTGTTCGAACACTTGTCAAACAAGCAGAAGCTGCCCAGCAGTGCAAAAGCGTACTTGATTCTGTTGAAAGCATGTTCCAGAATGGTGCTCCTGATATCGAACCAAAGTTACAAGAAACTGTCAATAAATCTGTGGAGCTTCTCCCAGAAGCCTGGAAACAAGCTGGTTCCTACGGTGAAGCATTAGCATCTTACCGGTGCGCTCTTCTTGGCCAGTGGAATCTTGATGATGAGGGTTGCACCAGAATTCAGAAAAGATTTTCTGTTTTTCTGTTGTACGGCTGTGTAGAATGGAGTCCTCCCAGCTTGGCTTCACAAGCGGACGGTTCTTTTGTTCCAAAAAATAATGTGGAGGAGGCTATTCTACTTCTATTGATACTTTTGAGGAGGTGGTACCAGGGCAAGACCCACTGGGACCCTTCAGTTATGGAACACTTGACCTACGCCCTATCGCTTTGTGGCGAATCATTGGTTCTTGCAAGGCATCTTGAAGAGGTTTTGCCAGGAATATATCCTCGCACCGAGAGATGGTGCACGCTGGCACTTTGCTATTATGCAGCTCGTGAGAAAGATTCTGCACTGAATTTTGTGAGGAAATCTTTAAATAAGCTTGAGAATCCAAATGACATTCTTGCCTTGTTATTAGCTGCTAAAATATGCAGTACAAAGTCCCATCTTGCTTCTGAGGGTGTTGAGTATGCGAAAAGAGTAGTTTCAAATGCTGAACCATCAAATGCACATCTGAAGAGCGTTGGGCTCCATTTTTTGGGAAGTTGTCTTGGTAAGAAGTCCAAGACTGTTTCGTCAGATTACCAAAGATCTCTCTTGCAGGCAGAAACCATGAAGTCACTTACAGAGTCAATTGCTCTTAACCGCTATAATGCTGACCTGATATTTGACATGGGAGTTGAGTATGCTGAGCAACGGAACATGAATGCTGCCTTGAGATGCGCGAAGGAGTATATTGAAGCTACTGGTGGATCAGTTTCAAAAGGTTGGAGGTTGCTAGCATTGATTCTTTCTGCACAGCGGAGATATTCAGAAGCAGAAGTGGCAACAGATGCTGCCTTAGATGAGACTTCAATGGGATCAAGGTTCATTACTTAGGATTAAGGCAAAACTGAAGGTTGCTCAATCATCGCCCATGGAAGCAGTGGAAGCATACCGTGCTCTTCTTGCTCTTGTTCAGGCCCAAAAGAATTCGTCTGGACCTTCCAGTACTGCTGCAGAGGTTTGGCATATTGTTCCAAATTCGTTTACTCTGCTCACTTTGAAGCATGACGAGTTCTTTTAGAAAAAAAAAATACTGAACAGTCTGTTACTTATTAAATCAATTAGTTTCTTAAAAATGCTGCAACATTACCGAATTGCTGGTGTCCATAAAGTAGAAATTGGGAATTTCTTTCTTTGGAGCATAATTATTCTTTTTCTATAGCTTCACATTGGTGTAGCTTGGTGCTATGCAACATTCATCCAGGAGAATTAATTCTCTGAAGATTAAAATTACATATAGAATCAGCCTCTCAAGCTGATCAATTGTTTCATGATGCTCATTTAATTCTAGGCATTACGATAATTGGATCAGTACACTGTTTGGCAGTTTCTCCGTTCACCCTTCAATTATTGTCATTCAGGGAGATGATGGTATCAACGAGTTTGAAATCTGGCAAGGTCTAGCTAATTTGTACTCCAGTCTCTCTTACTGGAGGGATGCTGAGATATGTTTGCAGAAGGCTAGAGCCCTGAAGTTATACTCTGCCACAACACTCAACGCAGAAGGTAAGGAGAAATATCATTATCCGCATAATATTAACAATTTCTATTAAGCATGGAAACTCTGTAAATTTAAGCCATGCATATACTCGTTAATTACTTATGAATCTGTGATGCGGAGGTAGAAGATCATATCCAAACACGAAATAACCAATTTACCACATCCTCCATTGATTCTGTATGCGAAGTTCAGAGCTAATTCTGTATGATCGTCCAGGATACATGCATCAGGCGCGTGAACAAACCAAGGATGCACTGGCATCTTACATGAATGCATTATCAACTGATCTTGAACATGTGCCGTCCAAAGTGGCCGTTGGTGCATTCCTCTCCAATCAAGGGCCCAGGTATCTACCTGCAGCGAGGTGCTTCCTTTCTGATGCTCTAAGAGTCGAGCCTACGAACCGGATGGCATGGCTTTTCTTGGGAAAGGTGCACAAATCTGATGGGAGGATCTCCGATGCCGCTGACTGCTTCCAAGCAGCAGTGATGCTAGAGGAGTCGGATCCCGTGGAAAGTTTCAGCTCGCTCTCATGAGATGTTCAAGACATATAGCACCCTTCCATGTTGATTCCTTGCTAGTTTTCTCCTAGTTCATAGTTGAAGAAAACTTTGATAACAAATCTAGGCTATATTTAATATTTGCTATTCTTACACTTTCTACTCCTTGTTATTGACAGTCTTTACGTTGTTACAAAATAGTAATTGTTTATTCATGTTTATTATACGAATAAGTTCCTCTCTTTCTCTCTCTCTCTCACCCCACAAGTCACTTGGAGTTTGAGATTATCATTTATAAGTCATTTTGTTACAAATTGTCATTCACCTGCTTAGTTTTGTTGCCAAAATCACCTCAATTTGCATATATTTAACTAATTTAACTTGTTTTTATCCATTTAGAGCAACCAATAGCGTCCTTATCAATCATATAAATTAGGTTAAGTCCAACTCTGATCCGTTAACTATTATTGTGGCTCAATTTTCGTTCCTCATCTCTTATCTCAATCATACAGTCTTATCTTTTGAAACCACGCACGAGAAGTTCCTTTGTGGTTTCTACAGTGGTTTTCCACGTGGTTGCTGACTGGATCCATCATGGCTAATTGACGTGGTGCTCTATCATACCCACCCATTCTCTCCTGTTCTTGATGGAGGCGAAGATGAGTAAAGATCGTGCGAATGTCCTGAGGCGCCAACTAGGATTTCCCAATGGGGAGGTGGTTGGTGCTCAGGGTCAGGGAGGAGGCTTGGCTTTGTTCTGGAGAAGGGATGCTTTGGTGGCTCTTCAGAATAAGTCCAAGTCACACATCGATGTGGCGCTCTCAAGTGACTCACTTGGGGGACAACAGTGGAGGTTCACTGGTTTCTACGAGGAACCAAGAAGGGAGAGGAGGAAAGAAAGCTGGTACCTCTTGAGGTTCTTGCGGGCACAACTAGCGATTCCATGGCTGTGCGTGGGGGACTTCAATGAGGTATCGAAGCCGGAAGAGCACATGGGTGTGAATGCTCGGGAGCAATGGAAAATGGGGAACTTCAATGAAATGTTAGCAGACTGTGAACTCCATGACCTGGGCTTCCAAGGTCTCTTGTATACCTGGGATAACAGGCAGGAGGGTGATCGAAATGTTAAAGCAAGACTAGATCGTGCACTGGGGGATTCTAAATTCTTGGATTGATGGGGAGACTCAGTAGTGAGCCATATCCAGCTAACTGAGTCGGATCACTGCGCTCTGTTGATTGTGGTACGAGCGGGAGTGGCTGATGGAAATCGAGGGGCAGAACGGGGTTTTCGGCCTTTCCGGTATGAAAATATGTGGCAGCGGCACCGGGAGTATGATGCCTTTATTCAACAGGCATGGGATCCTGGTGAGGGTGCTTCAAGTCTGGGCAACCTGTCCTCCAAACTCAACTCTCTACAATCGGCATTGAGGTCTTGGGACAGGGACATCTTTGGGTCTGTGCGGCTGAAGCTTTCATCACCCCGCACGGAGCTGGAAAGGGAAAGAAGCCATACTTTGTACTGGGGTCCTACAAGTAAGGAGAAATCTCTCATGAAGCAACTGGCTGAGATGACGGCCAGAGAGGAGGAGATGGAGAAACAACGATCTCGAGTTGAATGGCTGCATTCTGGTGATCGTAACACGGAATACTTCCAGGCCAAAGCTAAAGCGCGAGCCCGAACGAATCATATCAAGGGTTTAAATCGTAGTGATGGCTTCTGGACCTATGAGCAGAAGGAGATGGAGCAGATGGCAGCAACGTTCTACAAAGAGTTATTTACGGCCCAGGGGGCTTTACAGCCGGACTTGATATGCCAATTTGTGCAGCGGAAGGTGACACAAGAGATGAATGATATGCTTGATAGGACGTTCACCCCACAGGAGGTCGAAGCAGCGTTGTTCAAAATGAAGCCTAATAAATCACCCGGAGTGGACGGGTTCACAACCGGTTTCTTCCAAAGGCACTAGGAGCTGGTGAAGGGGGATGTTACTGAGGCGGTGCTGGGCTTTCTTAATGGGAGCGAAATGTCGGGGGCCGTTAATAATACCTTGCTTGTGTTGATCCTGAAAGTGTCTAACCCGCAAGAGCTGACACAATTTCGGCCCATATCCTTTTGCACTGTCTTATATAAGATTTGCTCTAAAACAATGGCCAATCGGTTAAGGATGATCCTGGACGAGATAATTGAAGAGGAGCAAAGGGTTTGGTCCCGGGGCGCCTGATAACTGACAATGTGGTAATTGCTTACGAATGTATCCACTATCTAAGGAATTCGAAAGGGAAGCAAGGTGTGTGCGCTATGAAGCTAGACATGGCGAAAGCCTATAACAGAGTGGAATGGCAGTACCTGGAAGCAGCAATGCGGATTTTCTACCACAGAGGGGAGCTAACACCCCTTATCGTACGGCTGCAGAAGCAGCACCGGATGACAGGCTCGGAGATTCGGGATCCTGTCAGCGTGCTTGAAGATTGCGGTGATTAATCCATCCTACGTGGAACATTAACACTACTAGACGTGTGTATATGGTCAAACTTTAATTCTAATTGACACACTGCCATATGCAAGACATGCAGCCATGAAGTGCGTGCTGTTTGTTTAATTAGACAAAATAGGTCGATGCATGCTTAAGTTATTTGAGACAGAGCCGGATATAACAAAATTACTATTTTATTTTTGAAAATTAACTAAGGAACTTAGAATTTTTTTCAAAAATTTCAAATGAGATTCAGTTTGCTTGCAAAGAAGATGGACATATACCAAGACCGGAATCACACGCTGTAAACAAAGCAAACACAATAACCAAGAGTTTCCAAATAACATCGGCCATTTGCCTAAAATCAGATATAGCTTCTGCAATAACAGGATTAAGAGAAGTGCTATCTATGTATTCTACTTTTTTATTTTACAAATCATATTGCAAAATTTTTTATGCAAATTGAATTTCAAAATCCCTAGCCTAGAACTCAAAATAATTCGATTATTTAAAAATGCAATCATAATGACAAAGAAAAATCAAAAGATGCAAATAAAGGGAAAAAACAAATTTGGATAGTAATATTTTTGTAATCCTGGATTGTTTTTATTCGTATTTTGTGTCTCAAAAATATTATTTCTAAAATAATCAATAGCGGCTCGTTAATAAATAATAAATTTGATTTCCAAAAGCATGAATTATTAACCTCATTTAACCAGAATATTTCAATATGTATTAAAAACTACTACTATATTCATTCATTCCTCCCTTGATTACCTCTCAACTATACGAAGTAAATGCAATCAGAATAAAAAAATAGACTGCACTTACTGCAGATCAGCTTCCGTGCGTTGACTACTGAAGAGCCAAGCGCACATGCCAAACTGTTTTAAAGAACTAATGACTAGCTGACTAGATAATCACCTCCACATCAGCAGCAGTTATCCGAATCCTAAAGAGGCAGCAGCCGTACGATAAGGGGTGGTAGGTACCATCTGCGTTAGAAACTTATTTTCGCTGGAAGCAGTTATGCGATCGTTGGGTTTCTCGGAAAGATGGTGTCAGCTAGTCATGAGGTGCATGACATCGGTGAGTTTTTCTGTTCGGGTGAACGGAGCCCTCTCACCCCAGTTTGTGCCGACGAGAGGGATCAGGTAGGGGAACCCTATTTCCCCCTACCTATTTCTCTTATGTGCGGAGGGGCTTTCGAGCATGTTAAAAAGAAGTGGTCCGGCGTATATTTCTCGAGGTATCAGGGTGAGTCGCAATGCCCCCTGGATCTCCCATTTGCTATTTGCCGATGACTGCCTCATATTCATGGAAGCGACCACAAGGGGGGCAACCAGAATAGCGAACATATTGGAGGACAATAATCGAGGGTCTGGACAGCTGGTGAACAAGCGAAAGTCCGCCATCTTCTTCAGTTCCAATTGCTCGGCAGATTCGAGACGAACGATGCATGAAGCCCTGCAAATCGAAATTGAAGCCTTGGGTGAAAGATATTTGGGTTTGCCAACGAGTGTTGGCTTGCTGGCGGATGGAACTTTCGACTATGTGTATGGCAGGGTGCGCAGATTTGTAGCAGGATGGGGAGAGAATACACTAAGTTGTGCAGGGAGAGAAGTACTCATAAAGTCAAATGCCCAGGCTGTTCCAACCTATCCTATGAGTTGCTTCAAGGTTCCAGCAAAGGTGTGTGATAACATGAAGACCATCATTTCCAACTATTGGTGGGGAAGCTCTCTAGATAGCCATAAGATCCATTGGCAAAAATGGTCCAAACTAACGCTGCCTAAAGGACAGGGCAGAATGGGGTTCAGAGATCTCCAACTCTTCAACAAAGCCATGTTGGGCAAGCAGGGGTGGAGACTCATAACACGTCCGTCGGCTCTCTGTACCAAGGTGATCAAGGGAAAGTACTACCCGAACGGAGACTTCCTATCTGCTACGAGGAAGAGGAATAGCTCAGATACCTGGAAAGCGATGGTATACGGAAGAGAAGTTCTCAGGAAGGGTGTCATAAAAAGAGTTGGCCCGGGCACTTCTATTGATGGGTGGGAGGACAACTGGATTCAAGGCATCCCTGGTCTGAAGCCTCGTGTCCTGCTAGATGATGTACAACTTGGCAGAGTGAACGAACTCTTTATTCCAGATACTAGAGTATGGGATGACGTGCTAGTGAGAAACTCTTTTATCTCAATGGATGCCGAGGCGATATTGAAGATTAAACCAGGAAGACTCAGCGATGAAGATTTGTTAGCTTGGGCGTTTGAGAGGCATGGGAATTATTTAGTGCGCTCGGCATACTGACTCCTAAAGCAGGAACAAGAGCAACGTCGGGTTCAGAAGGAAGGCTGTGCGGGAACTTCAGATGAATCAAAGTGGTGGAAAGTCTTATCGAAGCTGCAAATTCCACCCAAAGTGAGGATATTCTGGTGGAGAGTGATCAACAATTTTCTGCCATCAAAAGCGGAACTGCATCGCAGGCATATAATCAAAGAAGGGCATTGCGAGGCGTGTGGAAACCCAGAGGAGAGCCTCTATCATGTTGCGATGGAATTTACATATGCGAGGAGATTCTGGGAGGCGGTGAAGGAGACCACAGGGTTGAAGACACCAGACTTGCACCCTGTGTCCTGGGGCTGGGCGAAAGATGTGATATCGGAAGGGCGTAGTCAGGAGGAAGCAAGAATAATGGTCTGTGGCATCTGGTCCCTCTGGTCTGGGAGGAATAGCCGAAACCATGGCGGCCGGAGTTGGGACTCCAGGGCGGTGGCCATCCATGTTTCCAAGATGTTGGAGGACATGGTCTGCATGGAGGCGAAAGAGAAGACGGGGGTGAAACTAAAGGAGGTATGGAAACCGCCTGAGCATGGTTGGGTCAAGGTAAATACAGATGGTGCCTTTGATCCACATACTTTTAGAGGAGCAGCTGGTGCGCTGATAAGAGACGAAAAAGGCCGACTAATTGTGGCAGAGAGCTGGATAGAATACCTCCAGATGCCCTGTTTTTAGCAGTGGCAAAAGGCTTTGACAAGGTCATCTTGGAAGTGGACTGCATCTCACTTCTCAATGCAGTGCGTGATGGAGATTCAGATAGATCTCACATATGCGGTCTTCGGAAGGAAATACAAGAGCTAGGAAAATCTTTGAGTGGTTTTTCCTTGTCGTTTGCAAGGAGGGAGGCTAATTCCGTGGCTCATCGATGTGCGAAGGAACCAACTGAGAGTGCTAGGTTGGCTTCAAGAGCTTGTAACAAAAGATTGTAACCCCCTGGAAATTAATATAGCTCTTGTGTTTTGTCTAAAAAAAAATCTGCTTTATCTCAATTAAATAGATTGCACCCGGGCGTGAGGGGTGCATAGCATGATTTATTATCCAATAAAAAAAAAGATACGAGGAACTAATTAAAAACAACCGGCTAAAGCATCTATTTAATAATAAAAGGAGATAACCTTTTTACTACGGTGCCTGAAAAACTAGAAAAATAGGCTAGAAATTCTCACAATAAAGCAAAACTTCTGACCCTTGATCAACCATTGATGGTGAAATCCAGCCCTTAATTACCTCTTCAGCCATTTCTCTTGTCTGTAATTAACCTGGTATATTATGGCCTAATTAACATATCCGCACAACAATCCTTGGCCAATGACGGCAGAGTCATCAATGACGGAGAAAGAAGAGGTGTTCATGATGGCGGCGACCACCTATTCATGGAGAGGTTGGAGGTGGACGATATCATAGAACAGTGATAACTGAACAGTCACACAGTGCACTACCACGAGCAATACAAGAAGCTGTTGAAAGTATACGATGACAATACCAGATACGGCATGGTGCTGGACAAACAAACGCAAGATTTACAGCTACTGGAAGCAAGGTACATGCAACAACGTCAAATTGTTTGTTTCTGATTGCATCTATTGTGGCGGAGGTCTTTATCTAGCCGTGTAATTTGTCGTTGATGTGAACTGAAGGCAAATTGATTGTTCTATCTACTATGCAATCCATCCGGGGAAGCAGTTTATGGTAAGCGGTGAACAATGGACAGATTTTTGTCCGTGCAAGCACTGGCAAAATGTCTTTCTGAACAGGCGAGAGCCAGAATCAGGTCAAGCTAAGGTAAGCTAGATCGCAGAGTTGCCTCCTAACCGAAGAAAGCCATGCAATTGCTAATTTGCAATTCTTAATTGCACGGGTTGAGCTTAATGACACCAAAATATTATATAATTATTGTAATCTCAATTAGTATAACGATGGCACAGAATATAACAAATAAGATAATGCCAGAAGCCACTAGCCACTTTTATGCTTTTGTTTATGGTATATATACTAGATAATTCAGCTCTTGGGATCAGTAATATAAATTTATTTGCAGATTAAACTAAATCATGCATTCTTGCAAAACTAGAATAATAAAGAAGAATGAACTTCACACATGTACGTGAATAGATTGTGCACATGAAAATAGAATAATTTTATCATAAAGAATATGGAAAAGCACATCATTTCATCACAAATATCCCTAGCTATTTCTCCAAGTATATTTGCTGTCCAGTAATACTAAAAAATATATCAGACAGCATTACTATGTCTTATAGGATTTAGGAGTTAAACTGCTTATCGTAATTGATGTACACTTAATATCTCCTACCTCATATGCAACGGCTAAGTTAGCCAGGAAATTGTTATCAAAATAATAAAATAGTATGGGACAATGACTAATAAAATTATAAGCATGTACTGGTGTATATTTTTTTATTATATTTTCAAGTAACACAACAGAAAACAACGGCATAAATACCCATTTTTATATATAGGTCTTGGATATCATAACTCTATAGCTGAATATGTTAATTGTTTAATCCAAGTACTCCATCATGCATTCAAAATTATATCAATGTTTGGCAAGAAGTATAGATTAATACCACCTAACAATATAGAGAAAAAGAGTAGTAACAAAATTACAACAACATATAGTGGGTTGTCTGTGAAACTGCTCAAGACATATAAATTATTGAAAAATGTGAAATTATCCGGAACACACTAACAAATTGTGGTTTCATCCTGAACACACCAACAAAATCGAATTTAGTTGCACCACACAACGATTGTGAAAATAAATCTTCTGTGTCATACTGTGACTATTTGATAATTATTTTCAACTTTTCTATCTCTATATACAAAATATGTTAAAAATTAAAACTTAGTATAAATATACATTATACATTCTTGAATTCTCTGTCAAAAAAATGGAGCTAGATTTTTTAGACTATTTCTATTGTTTGCCTATTATTTTAATATTTGATTTGTCCAGCCGAGCATGCAAATAATCGAGGAAAAAGAATCTAGCTCTATGTTTTTAATAATAGGAAATGTAACAATGTATATTTGTTCCAAGTTTGAAACTAATGAATATTTTATACATTGAAGTGGAAAACATGAAAAATAGTTGTTAGATGGTTATAGTGTGACAAAAACGATTTTTTTCAGAGTCATAGTGTGTTATAGCTTAATTCGATTTTGCTGGTATGTTGAGGACAAAACCGTAGTTGATTAGTGCTTTGGAGACAACTTGACAAAAATAGGCAATCTTTGACATGCTAACCTTATTCTATAGTGTCTTAGGGACGTGTAAGCTGTTGGGCTTACAATCTAGTTAACCAGAATAATCCATGAACGAAGCAGTAGTGTGTGGAAGAATTTGAGCTCTCCATGACGGCCACCATTCATCCCAGCAGTTCGAGATTGCCACTGCCAATATACGCGGAGCTCGCGCGTCGCGCCGTTGCTCCCCTATAGCTCGAGCTCACCGCGACGTCCACCAAGCACCCCTGTACCTCGAGCTCGCGCGTCGACCATGCACCCCTGCAGATCGAGCCTCCACTGTGCCATCGACCACGCACCCTTGCAGGTTGAAATCACCGTAGGAGCTGGGAGACGGTAGGCTGCTTCAGAGGTAGGGATTTAGATGCTAAAGGTTGGGGATAAAGGAGTGCAGTGACCTTCCATAGAATGAATGCCAGGAGAGGAGGTTAGGAACGGGGACCAGGAGAGAAGAGAAAAGGAGACCACGTTATAGTGCCTTGTTGGATCCTAGTCATCATGCCACTTATACAGAATCACTGTAAGAGCAACTTCAACAATTTCCCAATAATCTATCCCTAACATAGAGCTATTGAGAATAGACAAAAACTAGTTTTAAGTTACTGGGGATCTCTGCTCCACCAGTTCTCTAATATCTCATCCCCAATACGAAGGCATATTGTAGTAATTACATTTTCAAAACAGTAAAACATATTGAGAGGGTTATGTTTTCTTTTTCCTGTTCCCATGTTTCTTCTCTTCTCTCTGTTCCACTGTTCCACGCAACTCAATCGAGTTGTCGATCGACACAGGAGCCACCGAGGCAGAGGTCGTAGGAGGCCAAGACGCCTGACAAGGCTACAACACGCGATGGCGGGCCATGGCCTCGTGGCGACGAGCTCCTGTACCCGCGTGCCGCGTTGGCCGGAGCAGCTCCTGACTCAGGCAGGACGACGGGCTAGGAGCAGGGAAGCGTCGCGCGGCATGGCGGTGGGCAGGGAGCGGAGGAGCGGGTAGGTGTCGCACCGTGGCGGGAGCGGAGGAGCACGGAGGTGTCGCGCGGCATGGCGCTGAATCGGGAGCGGAGGAGCGGGGAGGTGTCGCGTGGCGTGGCGGTGGATAGTCGGACACGACTGAAGGTGCATCTAGGCCCCTAATTTTATTTTGATGATTGGCGCCAATACAATTAAGAATGGACTAATGTTTCGATGAGCATGTGTGTAGAAGATGGTTCAATTATTGATGACAAAATGCATAGAAGATCAAATACTCAAAGAAAAGGAGAAAATAAAGTGGCTAAGAAATTTCAAGATGATACTAAAAAATTAGCTCAAATATGAAGTTCATGGAGTTTTTACTTTATTGTTGAGTATAGAAAAAGTCGTACTATTAAGAGGGACACAAAAGTATGAAGCAATGATGAACTAAGAGCAAAATCCAAAATTCCACAGCCAAAACACTTTTCCAAGGCAAAATCATCGGACTTGTCCGACCCATCGGACAAGTCCATCGGACTCCAGAACCTTTGCCACTCTAGGTCGTCAGACTTGTTCGACATTCCGACCCATCGGACTTCTCTGTCGAACTCCAGTACTTGTCTCAAACCCTAGCCATCGGACTTGTCCGATGGTCAACCTGTCCGAGGCATCGGGCAAGTCCCTCGGACTCCAGAACCGGCGCCAACTTGTTCCATCGGACATGTCCGATGACCATCGGACTTGTCCGATGGAGATCTGAGAAATACCCATCCAAATGGCTCTTTTTCTTCTTGAGCTATAAATAGACCCTCACTTCGTCCCTTGTCTGGTTGGTCACTCATTCCACTCAAAAACACTCTCAAGCTCACTTTGCTCTCCAAATCTCTCCTCCCTTACTTTCAATCTTGATTTGTGAAGGGATTGATAGAAGATTCAAGAGCTCCATTGACTTCAAGCTTCCATTGTCTCAAGCTCTTGGTTCATCCTCACCGCCGACCACGTTTGTGTTTGTTACTCTTGGGGATTCATCCCCTAGACGGTTAGAGGTACCCGTAGAGCTCCCAACTTGTGTAGTGACGCCTCGGGAAGTTTGTATTGACCCCTCCTTCGTGGAGTTTGCTAGTGGAAAGCCAAGTTTGATCTTTGTGGTCACTTGGAGAGGTTAGGATTGAAAGAAACCCGGTCCTTTGTGGATCCCTCAACAGAGACGTAGGCTTTTTTGTGGAGCTGAACTTCGGTGAACAAATCTTGTGTCTCCCCTTGTCCTCTTTTGCATACTTGTTATTTACTAGCTCTTGCTCATAACTTGCTAGATAGGATTTGCCTCGTTTCTCTTAAATTAACTTGTGTAGGTTGCTTGCTAGTTGTTCCCCTCATTTCTACAACTTCCTCTAGCTTGTAATTACTAGATCCTAGCTTGCCTTCTATTAGTTTAAAGTTTTAATCGGCCGATCTACTTTTCTAACTCGTGCCATCGGACAAGTCCATCGGACTTTCCTCACTATCGTCGGACAAGTCCAACACTGCGTATTTGACTTTTATTATTAAGTGATTTTCAGGGACAATTGCCTATTCACCCCCCTCCTCTAGGCACTTTCAATTAGTATCAGAGCGATGATCTTCTAAAAATCTTAACCGTTTGAAGATTAAAGATGTCAAATCCGGGAGAAGAACCAACTACCGCTCTCCCAATTAAAGATGGTGCTAGTGGTACTCATGATGGAGATGATGTAGTTGGAAGACATGATGCTCAACCAAGAACCTACAACAATGTCATGTTTGATTATGAAGATATCAAAGAGGATCGTATTGGGCAAGGGTCCGGTAGGCTTCCGTACTTTGATGGACAATTTTATGACCATTGGAAATGCAAGATGATGACGTACTTAGAACCAATGAGTCCGCATGTTGCAAGCATTATCGAGAATGGTTTCTTGTGGGAAAATAGAGATAATCCAACTTGAAAGGATCAACTCAACATCCATCGCAATGCCGTGGCGGCTACTCCAATTGTTTCCACATTTAGTGCCACCGAATATGACAAAGTAGCCGGAATCAAGAATGCCAATTAATTATGGAGAAAGCTTGAGGTTATCTATGAGGGTATTGATTCCGTGAAAGATGCAAGGCTTGAAGAATTGCAAAATGAGTTCAACTTGTTCATCATGGGTCTGAGAGAAGGCCCAAAAGAAGTTCATGATAGACTCATGAGAATTGTGAATCAAAGAAGAGCACTTGGAGCTAGAATGTCCGACTTGAATATCAACAAGAGACTATTACAAGCATTGAGACCATGGGATTGCAACATTTGCTCAAACATTAGAGAGAAGGACAATTTCAAAACCTTCTCCACCGATGAGGTACTTGGGAAGCTTCTATCCCAAAAACAACAAAACAATCAAGCCAACAAGATAAATGCGTTGATCAAGCAAATTGCGGAAGCCAATGGTGATAAGAATGATGTGGCACTCAATGCCACAAGTGAAAAGAAGCAAGAGAAGAAGAAGAAGAAAGTAGTTGATTCTAGTAGTAAAAATAGTGACGATGAGATGACCTTGCTTGTAAGGAGGTTCAAGTCATTCCTCAAGAAGGATAGGTACAAGAGGAAAAGCTTCGACAAGGGCAAAGCAAGAAGGTCAAAAAGGACTTGCTATGAATGTGGTGATGAAGGACACTTTATTGCGGAATGTCCAAAGAAGAAGAACAAGGATGAAAGAAGAAAAGACAAGACATACAAGAAGCATAGGAAAGGTGAAGCTCATATTGGTCAAGAATGGAACTCTGATGATTCATCCTCCTCATCATCTTCCTCCTCCGAATCTGACTCGGATGATGGTGGCATTGCTTCACTTGCCATCGGCGTTACTCCCACCAACACCTCACTATTTGGGAGCTTGAGTGATGATGATGACAACACTCACAAGTGTCTAATGGCAAGAGGATTGAAGGTAACAAAATCTAAACACAAGCGTTCCTCTTATGCTAGTAGTAGTGATGATGATGATGTTGAAAATATTTCACTTCCTAAAATGCTTGAATTCATGCAATTGCTTGAGAAACAAAAGGAAGAAAATAATAGACAAGAGGAGCTTCTTGAAAAACAAGAAGACTTGCTTATTCTTGAAAAGAAAAGAAACATGGGAAGAATGTTGTTGACAATGAAAAGGCAAAGTATGCAAGAGGTGCATACACATACACTAGAATGCCCCATGTCATGGATGGCATTGGCTATGTTGAGGGTGCCAAGCACAATACACAGGAGAACAAGAATGGGAAGGAATTCCTTAAGTTCACCAAGGAAGGATCTTATCAAAAGAAGCAAGCTAACAACATGAACACTAACCATACTTCTTTTGCCAATGATTCTCATGTTAATGTGCCTAACTCTACATGTGCACTATTTCATGATTTTGATGCTTCATATGTGCTTATGAGAAACATGCATGGTCGTGTATATGCCAAATATGTTGGTCCACACAACAAGAGACCAAAGGCTTGTGTGTGGGTGCCCAAAGTACTTGTGACTAATGTGAAAAGACCTAAGCAAATTTGGGTATCTAAAAACAAAGCTTAACTTATTTTGTAGGACTATGTCTCCGGAGGGTCAAGTTGAGTAATTGATAGTGGATGCACTAATCATATGACCGGAGACAAAAAGATGTTCAAGTCATTTGAGCCAAGCCACAACAACAATGAATATATTACATTTGGTGACAATGGAACGGGACAAGTCCTAGGTTATGGTAAAGTCCCTCTCACTCCCTCGTATTCTCTTTCCAAGGTTATGCTCGTTGATCATGTTGACTTCAATCTTTTGTCCATCTCACAATTTTGTAAAATAGGCTATGATTGCTTGTTCAACGAATATGGTGTGACCGTCTATAAGAGGAGTGATGGCTCGGTTGCTTTTAAGGGTGTGCTCAAAGGAAAGCTTTATGTTATGGATTTCTCCACGGATGAAGCTAGACTTGGTACATGCTTATTAGCAAAGTCCAACATGGGGTGGTTATGGAATATAAGACTTGCCCATGTTGATATGAGAAATCTTCACAAACTCCAAAAGGGCGGCCACATCATATGACTAACCGATGTTTGCTTTGAGAAAGATAGAATATGTAGTGCGTGTCAAGCGAGAAAGCAAGTTGGAGCATCACACCCCGCAAAGAATGTGATGACCACTATAAGGCCATTGGAGATGTTGCACAAGGACCTCTTTGGACCCGTCTCCTACATAAGCATTGGTGGTAACAAATATGGTCTTGTTATTGTTGATGATTTTTCTCGCTTCACGTGGGTGTTCTTTTTACATGATAAAGGTGAAGTGAAAGATGTGCTCAAGACGATCATGAGAAGAGCACAAAATGAATATGAAGTGAAGATCAAGAAAATAAGAAGTGACAACGGCACCGAGTTCAAGAACACTCAAGTTGAAGAGTACCTTGATGAAGAAGGCATCAAGCATGAATTTTCAGCACCCTACTCCCCTCAACAAAATGGGGTGGCCAAAAGAAAGAACCGTACACTCATTGAGATGGCAAGAACAATGCTTGATGAATACAAGACGTCCAACCGTTTTTGGGCCGAAGCCGTCAACACCGCATGCCATGCCTCCAACCGGTTGTATCTCCACCGAATCTTGAAGAAAACCCCATATGAGCTACTAACCGGTAACAAGCCTAATATTTCGTACTTTCATATTTTTGGGAGCAAATGTTTTATGCTAAACAAGAAACCCAAGACTTTAAAGTTTGCTCCAAAAGTTGATGAAGGTTTCTTGCTTGATTATGGATCGAATGTTCATGCCTATCGTGTGTTCAACAAAACCACCGGTTGTGTTGAAATTTCACATGACGTGACATTTGATGAATCTAATGGCTCTCAAGAGGAGCAAGTTGCTATTGATGATATAGATAATGAAGCTCCTAGAAATGCAATAAAAAGGATGGCCATTGGTGATGTGAGACCACAAGAAACATCAAGTGTTGAAAGTCAACCCTCTCCCTCAAGACAAAATCAACATTATGAAAATGAAGGAATTAATCATACAAGTGGTCAAGATCAAGATGTTGGGGATCATGAGCAAGTATCAAGTGATGATTCTCAAAGACATGATCAAGAGGTTGATAAAGATAGTGGTCAAGAAAGCTTACATCCACCACATCCAAGAGTACATCAAAGTGTACAACATGATCACCCAGTCGAGCAAATTCTTGAAGATATTGATAAGGGGGTAATCACTAGATCTCAAGTTAGTAATTTTTGTGAACATTACTCTTTTGTCTCTTCTATGGAGCCATTTAAGGTAGAACAAGCACTTGAGGATTCGGATTGGGTGATGGCCATGCAAGAAGAATTGAACAACTTCACAAGAAATGAAGTATGGACATTGGAGGAAAGGCCAAAGAATAAGAATGTTGTGGGCACCAAGTGGGTGTTTTGCAACAAACAAAATGAATATGGTGTTGTGACAATAAATAAGGCAAGGCTTGTGGCAAAGGGGTACTCACAAGTGGAAGGTTTGGACTTTGATGAAACCTATGCCCCCGTAGCAAGGCTTGAATCTATTAGAATATTACTTGATTTTGCTACTCACCATGATTTTAAGTTGTACCAAATGGACGTGAAAAGTGCATTCCTCAATGGGCCAATCAACGAAGAAGTGTATGTGGAGCAACCACCGGGCTTTGAAGACCCAAAGTATCCTAACCATGTTTTCAAGCTCAATAAGTCGCTCTATTGGCTTAAGCAAGCTCCAAGAGCATGGTATGAATGCCTTAGGGATTTTCTTATTAAAAAATGTTTTGTCATTGGCAAGGCCGATGCAACCCTCTTCACCAAGCATTTTGGCAATGATATCTTTGTGTGCCAAATATATGTCGATGACATTATATTTGGTTCTACTAACTAAAACTTTTGTGATGAGTTTAGCAAGATAATGACCAAGAGGTTTGAGATGTCCATGATGGGAGAATTAACATACTTTCTAGGCTTCCAAGTGAAGCAACTCAAGGAGGGCACCTTCATATGTCAAGCCAAGTATACTCAAGACTTATTGAAGAAGTTTGACATGGACAAGGCCAAGCCCATCAAAACACCCATGCCAACAAATAGACACATCGACCTCAACAAAAAGGACAAGCCCGTTGATCAAAAGGTATACCGCTCCATGATAGGATCTTTGCTTTATCTTTGTGCATCTAGGCCCGATATCATGCTTAGTGTGTGTATGTGTGCATGTTTTCAAGCCGCTCCTATGGAGTGTCACATGATGGCCGTTAAAAGAATCTTGAGATATTTGGTTCACACACCCAACCTAGGGCTTTGGTACCCCAAGGGTTCAAAGTTCAACCTTTTAGGCTATTCCGATACGGATTATGCCGGAGATAAGGTAGATAGAAAAAGCACCTCCGGGATATGCCAATTCTTGGGTAGGTCCCTAGTGTCATGGTCATCCAAGAAACAAAATTCCGTTGCACTTTCCACCACCGAAGCGGAGTATGTTGCAGCCGGTAGTTGTTGTGCACAACTATTTGGATGAGACAAACTCTAAGGGACTACGGTTACAAGTTGAACCGTGTTCCACTCCTATGTGACAATGTGAGTGCCATAAAGCTTGCTTATAACCCCGTTGAGCATTCGCGCACAAAGCATATAGATATCCGCCATCACTTTTTGTGAGATCATTCTATCAAGGGGGATATAGAAGTGAGTCATGTGCGAACAGAAGATCAATTAGCCGATATATTCACCAAGCCACTAGATGAGAAAAGATTTTGCTATCTTAGGAGTGAACTAAATATTCTTGACTCTAGCAATGTGATGTAGAGGATGTGCACATCTGAGTGTTGAGTGCTCAATTATTGCAAAAACCATGGTTTTATGTCAAAACTTGTTTGTTTTTGCTTGTTCCTTGATTCTTGATCTCTTGATCAATCTTATCAAAATATGGTCATAGTTCTGAATGGTTGGTTGATTGACTGACCATAGGCTGGTAAGAATCCTTTTTGTCCATCCTCATTTACACTTATTTGCTTCAAACTATCCCCAACCCTGCCTGCCTCCTTCTATTGACACGGTTCATCGGACAAGTCCCAATGCCAGTCGGACAAGTCTGACATCCATCGGACAAGTCCGACGGTCCAGTTTTCACCCCTTTAACCCAGCCCGACTTACCCCTTCGGTCAACACCCCCTCATTCACATCTCTCACATTCTCTCTCCTGAAGAACTCCCCCAAAGGCGGCCCCAAGGCGATCTCCCTCTCCCACCATCCATTGGAGCAAGTTTGGAGGCCAAGAGGTCCTCCTCCATCGGCAAAGTCGGATCCCCCATCACTTTTGCAAGGTTTCCCCTCTTTCCCTCTCTCTCTCTTAGGGTTAGGGTTCTAGGGCAATGCTAGTTTCCAATCCTTTTTCCCTTCCACTTTTGATCCATGGAGATAGCTTCTAGCATGTTGTGGTAGGAGTAGACAAAGTTTGGTCGCTAGTGGTAGGTGGATTTGTGGAGGATCTAGGTTTTTGGAGAAACTGCGAGTCATCGGACAAGTCCAATGGGCATCGGACAAGTCCGACGCGTCGGACAAGTCCGATGATTATCGGACATGTCTGACGGCATGTAGTTCCTCCAAAAGTCTAAGTCCCTCACTGATTCTCCTCACCCCTTTTTCCTCTCTTTTGTCTATCTTCTGATTTGTGCTATTCCTGTTGTCAGCATGTCGGATGTGGAAGCATCCCCTTTGAGGGAGAAGAGGGCCAAAGCTAGTGATGATCAAGGTCAAAGCCAACCAAAGAGAAAGAAAGTCACCGCCAAGCGCGTTCGGCGCACCTATCTCCAACAACCAACTGAAAGGGAGGAGCCAGCTGAGTTCGAAGAGCTGAATAGAGTCATGCATCCTCCCTCCGAAATGCTCAACTCCAACCGAGAGAGGGTGGACTTCTTTCACGCGTCCCTTGAGAAATGCACTGAAGCAAGGTTGGTCAACTATTATACTCGTGATAAGGAGGCTGTTGATTCTCGCTTTCATGCTCATTTCCATGCGGATTGGTACCGCTCCACCTACCTCCGCATGAAGAACCCTGTAGTTGAGAGCAAGTGGCTAGATTGGAATTATATGAAGTCCAAGAAGCACCCTCTGTTCAACCAAGTTCTAGCTGCTTTTGAGCATCATGGTCTTAAGATCTTCTTGACTCTCAACTACTCATAGAACAAGGAAATCATCTCTCAGTTCTTTTCAACTGTGTTCTTTGAGAATGACAAGTCTATGGTATGGATGACAAATGGCACTAAGTACAGCTGCACCTTGAATCAATTTGCTTCCATGATAGGACTCAAGAGCTCACGTAAGGAGAAGCATAAGATTCACTCGGGCAGCTACATGAGCGATGAGGCCATGAGGCATATGTACATGGATCCGGAGAACAGTGTCCCTCCCAACTCAAATGGCTTGCTACCCTTTTTCTCAGTCTTGTTCAGGATCTGTAGGAGCACTTTGGCTCTAAGGGGTGGCAACTCTGACCGTATTCCTGCATATCAGAGGGATATCTTGCACTGGGTTCATGGGAATCAGAAATTTGATGTATTTGACTATGTCTATCAGGAGATATGGGACATCTTCATCTCTTCCAAGCGTGGCTGTGGATATGCCCCGCACATCATGTATATGATCGAGAAGGTCTCAGGCTTGACTTTCAAAAAGGACATGAAGCATCTAATTCTCAAACCTCAGATTCCTTCTAATTGGACTCCTGACACCTCCTCTGGTCAGTTCTTTGGTGCAGCTCAGCCACCATCCTCTGCTCCGCCTCCTCAGGTTCCTAGAGCTCCTTCTAGGGCTACCGGTTCTTCTTGTGCTGCCCCACCTTCTCGTGGCAAGAGGAGTGGGGTTATGAAGATGTTCAAATCCCTCCTTGGTATGTGCAGGAGCATTAACCAAAGGATGGATGTGATTGAGAGGAACCAGAAGATCATCATGGAGAAGATGCAATGTGAAGTTCCTCCTCCTCCATCACCTCTGGCAGAAGATTCCTACCCACCTGCTTTTCAGGACCCCACTCCCAACTTCTCTACAGAGGAGTTGAACTATTTTGGGTACTATCCTCCACCTTCTCAGTTTCACACAGGAGCCGGCTCTAGTGGACAACATGTCCGCTTTGATGAGGAAGAAGAGGAAGTAGAAGAGCAAGAAGAAGATCCCGCTGCCTATGATCTTCGCCAGTGCAAGGGAAAAGCTCCCGCTCAAGATGACGAAGACGACGAAGAAGAAGGTGATGAGGATGATGAAGACTATGAAGACTATGAGGAGTAGAGATCTCATCACCATCCACCCGCATTTTTCTCCTTTTTGGTGTCTTGATGCCAAAGGGGGAGAAGTGTAATCTATCTTTCATTTGCTTAGTTTGTGAGTTGTGAGTGTGATGAAGTTGGACAATTTGGTTCTTTTTGGCTTGGTTTGTAAAACTACTTATTTGTGTCGTTTGTGTTTTGTAAGACTATTTGCTTGTGGTACTTATATCTCTTTATTTGTGTCCTCTGTGCATGCCTCTTTGTGATGATATATTGTTCTATCTCCTTCTACTAGATGCATTTGTGAGATAATATTTGTCATATGCAATGTCTTATATTCATATGCTTAACTATTTCAAATCATCATGTATGCATAGTGTTAGGGGGAGCTCTCACTCTCTCTCTTTAAATATGTGCATTTGTTATACTATCTCTAATCTTTTAGTTATGCACACATTTAGGGGGAGCTTCTCACAAATTGTTCCGTTTCTACATCACTTTATGATAAATTAGTTGTATTGTCATCAATCACCAAAAAGGGGGAGATTGAAGGTGCATCTAGGCCCCTAATTTTATTTTGGTGATTGGCGCCAATACAATTAAGAATGGACTAATGTTTCAATGAGCATGTGTGTAGAAGATGGTTCAGTTATTGATGACAAAATGCATAGAAGCTCAAATACTCAAAGAAAAGGAGAAAACAAAGTGGCTAAGAAATTTCAAGATGATACTCAAAAATTAGCTCAAATATGAAGCTCATGGAGTTTTTACTTTATTTTTGAGTATAGGAAAAGCCGTACTATTAAGAGGGACACAAAAGTGTGAAGCAATGATGAACTAAGAGCAAAATCCAAAATTCTACAACCAAAACACTTTTGTAGGGCAAAATCATCGGACAAGTCCATCGGACTCCAGAACCTTTGCCACTTCTGGTCGTCGGACTTGTCCGACGGTCATCGGACATGTCCGATGACCAGCAAGTCCAAACCATCGGACTTCACCGTCGGACTCCAGTACCTATGTCAAACCCTAGCCATCGGACTTGTCCGATGGTCAACCTGTCCGAGGCATCGGGCAAGTCCCTCGGACTCCAGAACCGGTGCCAACTTGTTCCATCAGACATGTCCGATGACCATCGGACTTGTCCGATGGAGATCTGAGAAATACCCATCCAAACGGCTCTTTTTCTTCTTGAGCTATAAATAGACCCCCACTTCGTCCCTTGTCTGGTTGGTCACTCATTCCACTCAAAAACACTCTCAAGCTCACTTTGCTCTCCAAATCTCTCCTCCCTTACTTCCAATCTTGATTTGTGAAGGGATTGAGAGAAGATTCAAGAGCTCCATCGACTTCAACCTTCCATTGTCTCAAGCTCTTGGTTCATTCTCACCGCCGACCACGTTTGTGTTTATTACTCTTGGGGATTCATCTCCTAGATGGTTAGAGGTACCCGTAGAGCTCCCAACATGTGCGGTGACGCCTCGGGAAGTTTGTATTGACCCCTCCTTCATGGAGTTTGCTAGTGGAAAGCCAAGTTTGATCTTTGTGGTCACTTGGAGAGGCTAGGGTTGAAAGAAACCCGGTCCTTTGTGGATCCCTCAACGGAGACGTAGGCTTCTTTGTGGAGCTGAATTTTGGTGACCAAATCTTGTGTCTCCCCTTGTCCTCTTTTGCATACTTGTTATTTACTTGCTCTTGCTCATAACTTGCTAGATAGGGTTTGCCTTTGTTCTCTTAAATTAACTTATGTAGGTTGCTTGCTAGTTGTTTTCCTCATTTGTACAACTTCCTCTAGCTTGTAATTAGTAGATCCTAGCTTGCCTTCTATTAGTTTAAAGTTTTAATCGGCCGATCTACTTTTCTAACTCGTGCCATCGGACAAGTCCATCGGACTTTCCTCACTATCGTCGGACAAGTCCGACACTACGTATTTGACTTTTATTATTAAGTGATTTTCAGGGACAATTGCCTATTCACCCCCCCCCCTCTAGCCACTTTCAACGACAGACGGCGCGCAACCGAGCTCCCTCCACGATGGCGAAGGACGGCATCAACGTTGGTAGGCGGCGGACCCAATTTAGACGCGCCTCCATGGATTCGTCTGCCTTGCGCCGCCGTGGCATGCTACGCCGGAATTCATGGCCTCGACCTTGATTTGGGCATGCCCAAATCGATGCACCATGGCGCGATTGTTGCTTTGGGTGGCCGGGAATGGCGGGCGGAGGCTGGATTTGGCGGGCGGCGGCGGCAGCAGCACAGAGAGAGAGAGACGGGGGATAAAGGCGAGCGGGAGAGAGGAAAATTACTCGCGCCAGAAAAAATGACGGTTGGGAGGGGGAAATGGGTGGGACCCAGCTAATAGGGATGGATGGGAGATCCCCACTATAGTGGGGATGGAGGGGTGTTTTTTGGGGATAGAGAATTATTGGGATGGGATTGAGAAACTGTTGGAGCAGTTTTTTTGCCCACCCATCCCTAATATGATACTTTTTTTGCTATTAGGGATGAGATTAGAAAACTGTTAGAGTTGCTCTAAAAACCATCCAAGAATTTGAGATGCATGATTTTCAGGAGATAAGGGACTAAGTATGGTTGAGATAAGAGATGAGGGATAAAAATTGAACCAGAGCAATAGTGAAGGGACTAAAATTGGACTTAATCCTATAAAATTTTACAAGTATAATCTTTATATTTTTTAAAAGTTAATATGTAGCAGAGATTATCAATTAGAGTTTAAACAATGTGCCACAAAGTTTGAGATTTAGATAACTATTCATAAAAATAAGATAAATTAGACTTATTAAAAATATTTAATAATGTTAAACTTATTTAACTTAGTATTTTTAATCTATATTGGTGAAAACATATGAAATCAATTCAACATGAACTAGCAAAGTACCCATAGGTTGCTACAGGCTTTGTATAGAACAAATTATAGAAAATCATATATTTGATAAATATGATATGATAGATAATATTTTTTATGTTAAAAGATAATCTACATATTTTTCTTAACTATTTGGTGCATGAACATATCAGGTTAACACTAAGCCATATATATAAAGCAAACTGCGCATAAAACACACACAACCGGACTAGACCCACTAAACTTTGCATTAAGACAAACGAAATATTGTAACGCATAGCCTGGACATGAAGCCATAAACAAATCATTGATAAAAGAACGAAGTATTGTAACGCATAGCTGATGAACTCACAGGAAAGCACCCATAACGAAACTATAACTCATGTGATGACTGTATTGCACAAGGACGCTCATCAACTCACATGAAAAGGACCCATTTTGCAAAATTCGAACTAATTAATTCAAATGGAGACTAGGAGTTAACCCAATTCGAAGATCAACAATCCAATGGACTTCAGAAGTACTCCGAGAGTCCGACAACAAATTAAATGTGCACGAGCATGACAGAGAGAACACGAAAGCTCATTGATGAAGAGACACTGAAGCCGATATTTAAACGAAGAGTTTGGGTGCACTTTCTTGGCGAAAGCACAGGAATGCTATGCTAGCAGGGGAGTCATTTTCGTTCCGGAAATGTGCATGAATCTTTAAATCTCTACGAGCTACATTCTTGCAGAAGCATTTCTTTTTTTTTTTCAGCTTAGCTTATCCCAGCTTTGTTGTTGGCCACATTCTTGCAAAAACATTTCTTTCCTGGTACGAGATATCGAAATGCCAGTCCTTTGGGAGTACATGCATGAGGTGGCCGTGCCGTGGTGGTCGCTGGTCATCAATCGGCACGTGAGTGACTCTCTGGTGAGGCCCTCTCCAGTCTGCGGCACCAGCCCCAGTTTCACTTGAGCGGCGTCCATTTGACGTGCTTGTCGCAATTCACCGACACTGCCGCCGTCGTCGTTGGTGACCATGACCATGTTGAATACTTGTTCCCCATGATGGTGTATCGGATGCTGCCATAACTCGCGCACCGTAGGAGACAGGCACGATCCCTAACTTCTCCTACAGTCCTACACGATCTTCAGGAAACTCCGGCCGGTACCTCAGGTCAAAGTGTACAACGCTGAGCTCGCCACCGCCGTCTACACGTGGTAGGCCGGCCTTCGCCACCGAGTCCTTGTACCCGCACGCGCCCACCACAATGCTGAAACCGGCTCACGCCGTCACGCGGCAGCAGTTTCGTATCGTAATTTCGGTGGTGTGCGATACGTTCCAAACTGCAACTGAACCATGTACGTGTGTTGTATTGGACATGACAGTTTTTGTACGGGCGTACGGCAGAAAATCTGATGGCATAAATGTTTTCACCATAAATAATAAGAAGTAGAGATAGAGATTAAGTAGGGTGGTTTTCACAACAAAATTAAGTAGGTGAAATTTGGATGATATATATATGTGAATCGGGAATTTCAATGGTATTTTGATAAGCGTGTGGGGTATTGATAATACACGCCTCCGAATCTGAGTTGAGAAAATTTATCGGACCGAGGACAATGTGCGTGCTCTAAGAGGACTTCCATTTGGCTCAAAGAAAAGAGAGCTCCCATTTATCGAAATAGGAGCCTAAAAAGAAAAGCTTCATTGGAAATGCGCTAACTGCGGTAGAACTTTGTCTACAGTTCGAGCGATCGGAAACAGTTGCAGCGCACTACTTCGAGCGAGAGGAATGGACAGATCATTCTCGCCCAGCATTAGTAAGAGCGATGTTAACACAGGACAAAAGATAAGTGTTAGATAGAGTTCGTTATACTAGCGCAACTAAGTCCAAGTCCAAGATAAATTCTTCCGACGCTACTTTTTTGCAAAATACGAAAACAGCGATGCCTGTCCATCTGAAGCAGCTTTTGAACCTTTTCCCTTCTTCATAGGCAGCAAGGGCGAACGACCCCTGTTCTCCATCTTTGTGTCTAGATTAACTTCAGTATTCTCAATCTTTCTCTTGGCACTCATGACATCAGCATCAGCCAAAATAACATCGTCATGCTTAACTCTCTGAGGTTTCTCGAGAACCTGGGGTTGCAAAGTGACAGGTTCATCCTTAACTGCGTTCCAAGTAGTATGCTTATCTCCAAGCTGTTGTTGCTTGATTTGCCCTGACTGATATTCTACTGATTCATCACATTCCACTTTCGCTGCTATGGGGGCATTTGTTTCTGTAAGCTCCTGAAACGTCTTCTCAGGCTTTGCTGGTTGATCATGGACGGTAGATTTCTTGGTGAAGAACTTTGAAATAGGCTTCTCACTAGGTCCTAGTGGTACCTGGTATTTGAAGGATGTCAATAAAAAAAGCACACTATGTATTGTTCATCAAAGATTAACTTAACACACTTAGGAGGGCAATTGGATAAACTTTATCCGGAATATATATGATGCAAGGATGTAAATGCGGTGACGCAGGCCAGGGACAGTCCGCAAGCAGTCTTTTTGCAGGCTGTGAGCGAGACATTTAAGTAGCATGCTGCATGCAACATTTGCCCCCTGGGCTCGGCAGCATAGCCTGCAAACCCATCACGACCTTGCACAGCCTGCAGCACAACTACACAAGAGCTAACCTCACCACCACTAACCTCAGTTGATCCACATCATCCATGGTGACCAGCAACACTAACCTCACCACCACATGATCTTACCCTGTCCCTCCACCATGTCCGTCTCCCCAATATAGAAGGAAGTATCAATTCTTCCCACTATTTAGGTTTCTATTGTTCAAAGTGTACTCTTATTATAATGTAAAAACATCATCTGTGGCAGAATTGCTTTACCTCTTTGATGCACTCTGGACCATCAAAAGATGTTTTGCCCATTGCAGATGTTACTGGGTACCAAACCTAAAGAAAGATCAACTAATAAAATTATATTGTTGAAATTGCAACATAAACATAAATGTGGTACTAGTTTGATGAAACTATATGTTAACAGAAATACTAGCTTCATTAATTGTGAAAACGTATCTTTATACAGGGTGAGAGAAAAAATCATGTATGCAGGGGCAAAGCTACAGGTAGTTGTCAGGGTTGGCTGAACCCGACCATATTTGGCAAACTCCATGTAAACCTTGCTTGCTGATAGGAGCTGACCCCAATCACGAGAGGCATTGTTGCTTGGATGACAGCGGTGCTTTGTTGTTCTGGTTTCGCCCCTGCGTGTATGTGTGAATCTGTCTGTGTCTGGGGCAGAGCCGGGGCATGTGAAGTGTGTGGGAATGAGAGTGTGTGTTCTTGAGAGGGGTGAATGAACAAAATAATAGTAACACAATTGAATTGCGATTTTCTGAAAAGATACTGATCATTACTAAGGAGGTAGCATAGGTAGTGACAACAAGATTCACAGCAAAGACTTACTAGATCATCTCCTTCATATGGTGTGGTTATTTCTTCAAGCTTTACGGACGCATCATTTAACCAAGCACTGACAGAGTCCTTATTGCCTAAGATTACAGGCATTCGATCTGCAACAACATACAAATCTCAGATGCTTGCTATAAAAAAAAGCCTATTAACCTAACATAAATGCAGCCTCGCTACCGATCTGTGAAAATTTATTGTTGAAAAGAGGGAAAATAAATATTTTTTTTTTGCCAATATCAATTTCAGTTCCTGAAGTACATACAAGGGCAGAAAAAAAAGATGAACTAAGCTGATAATATATTCATAGAAAACATATGATCAACACTAGGAAAATAAAACATGTGGCAGAACCATCGTTTATTATAAGCAGTTACATGCACAATACTTATTATTGACTAGAGAGCAGATTTGGTGCCCAGGTTGACGGGCGTCCCATAAACCAGAGCTGTTAGATTGAGATCGTACCATCCATAACAGTCATGCCACTTAACGGAGCAAATCGGTTCGTTAACGACAGTGAACCTAGGGAAAAAAGAAGCCGCCCAGCCCCTACGACCTGCTCAGCTGTTGACCATGGGCATGGATGGCATTGGCGAGAGCGGTGATGGAGAGGTGGATTTCGCCACGGGCGCAGGTGTTAGCGGCAAGGATGGCAGGGAATGGGACGGGGACTTGGTCGTCGGTGCGGGTGTCAGCGCCAACAGCAGCAACAGGGACGGGGATGGCGACTTGGCCGCGACCGACCCTTCCGACGGCGTCCGGACAAGTCCCATAGCCAGGAGAAGTTGCGGGCGGACGAGCTGAGAACAAGAGAGAGAAAGGTGGGTGAGGAGGAGCTCGTTGGCCTAGACTTCATCATGGATTTTCAGTGTGGAGGAGCAGGTTGGTGCTTCAATTTTTCTGTGGAGAACCAGTGGAGGAGATCGAGCAGGGAAGAGCGGTGCAGCGGCTTGCATGAGAGGATGAGGAGAGAACCTGTGGGAGAGGATAAGGGGAGAGAGAGAGATGCTAGCAGGTCTAACGGAGAGAGCACAGGGTCACACGGAGTCATAACCAGGATGCCCGCCCATATGGGCACCATTGTATTTCCGTTATTGACTATGTATATATTCATTTTAGCACCTATTGTTAATCAGTATATACTCACCAAAAACAATGATACTTGCAAGCCATTAAGAAGCAGTTTTATGAGGCAAGATACTAGAATCATCAATGAGATTTACTAGATATCTCTTTCTTTGTTCCTAACAATATTTTGCATACAGAACACAGAACTAACAAATATAAAACATTTGCAGACAACATTACAGTATCCCATGAATCAAGAGGATACAGCAGAAAATTATATAAATAAACAGGATAACTTGATACAATGTAAACATAACAACTACATCCTGAAACATGAGTAATCAATAAAATTCGAAGGAAGTAGACCACTGACCATGAAGCCACTTTAGAGAAGTTGAGGCACAGGTAGTCAAAATAGTAAATGTATAGATAGTCTCTCCTGAGGCAAAGTATAGGTCACATTAATATTGCAGTAATGAATTATGAGTAATAAGGAGACTGATATTATTCAATTGTTAAAACTTTCCACCCTGATAATTACTGTGGATAAAAAACACACAGAAAAAGTGAGTTATGTCAAAAAAAAGAGGGGGGACTACAGTATTGATAGTTCTGTCGTTTGCTATTATTGCTACTGCCTTGATATAGATATTGCACTGTTCAGAAATATTTTGCATTGGAGAAGAATTACTCCCTCCATCCCCATTTATTTGACGTTGGGACAGGTTGTGTAGTTCGATTTTGAATTAAATATTTGAGAATAGAGGACTATTATTGTGTGAAAAGTAAGAATGTAAGGATTGTTGCACAAACTGAAAGGTAAGCACCCCCAACCTTCTGAATTTTTCCACGAGTCATAGAGGGCAGCAAAAACAAGAGGCCTATGGTCTTGAAAATGTATGTAGTATGGCTGCTTTTTTGATCCATCCTTTTTCCACTCATAGAACCTAAACATAATAACAAGATGTTAATGCATGATCCATATAACAATGTGCTCAAAGGCTATTTTTTTCTCTTACAGAAATTTAGGGATATACATGTGCAAACTGCACCAAGAAGCATAAACAGGGCAAACCCATGATCTGTTTACAAGTCAAAGGTCATGGTATAAAACCTAATAAACCACAAAGTTACAGAGAATTAAATTTTCCCTCCAGGCTCCAGGAAATGTGATATGAAACAATTGGAAATACAAGATCGATCACCGAATATTTAAAACATAAGACAACACCTAAGGTTTTTTCTATGAACCCCAGAATCAAGGGCTGAGGCAAAAATGGGCTGAACCCAGGACTGGTAATACAGGCCTATACTACATTGTGCTTATACAATGGAATTTTTGTACATTTTTTAAGTGACTTTATATTAATTTTCAGCCCAGTCCAGGCTTGAGTACAAGCAAGCCCAAGTGTGCCTGTACCACTGCTTTGAATTGAAGTTCACCAGATTAATATAAATTATTTATAAAGATTCCATGCAATCATTTTTGGACAGTAGTAATACAACAAGACATTTTGCGGATAGGCACAGGAAAATCAGGAAAATGGCAATCTTGAGGACGGTACAAAGGTTGCAGCAAGATGTTAGCACAAATGTAACAGAATCTATCCAAAGAGGGCTGCCAACTTGGAGATTTTGGTAAATATGTTCATGTCTTATTTGTTACAATGTGTTGCAAATGTAGAAGAGCAGTGTAAAAATATATCCGCAGTGAGTTATAATTTGGCTTATTAATTATATGCATAAGGAAATGAACAAAAAACTATACAAATTCCAAGAACTTCACAGTTTTCATCCTGATTAAAATTAACGTTACATATAGTGTAGGAGGAAAAGGAGGAGGATACAGATTCTGAAGGAATCTAGGACTGCATATGAAGTTGCAAATCTAATAGTGACAATGTTTCCATACCCTTCTATTGCAACCAGGCACCTATTCTTTGGGATTAGTCGCCGGAATGAAGCCTTTTCTTTTACAGATTCCGATCTGGCATTGAACTGCACAGAAATTTGATTAACTTGAAAGAGAAAATGAATTGTGGGTACAAAGATAGCTCAGTACTCATCTGTTGGAATCAGATAAATATTGCACAAAATCCCATGTAGAAAGACAATAATTACAGTTTCTATAAGGCAGTTTCTACACAAACAAGTTTATGTCTACTTACTAGTCAATGGTACCTAACATCAGATTTCTATGAGTTACAATCTCAAGATTTTTATCTGGCAGATGATTTGTTTAGTGCAATTCTATCTTCATACCTAAAAAGCATCATATCAACCAATTTTTGACAGCTAGTATCACCTTATTGCTCCCACAACCGGCAGATTTCAGCAGAAAATGCCACGAGGTTTGCTATGCCTATGCATAGTCTGTCTACTAGAGCTGGTTCAGCAATCCCATATCCTCTATGGTGGTTCCTATGTACTCCGTATTATGCTTACTTGCGCAGAATTAATAGACTGGGGATGGCAAAAAAAAAAAAAAAAAAAAAAAATTAATGGACTGGGAACCTGCCTCAGATCCAGTCAACATTTGAAATAAGAAAGGGAAGAACAAAAATACCCAATCAAGTAGGAAGAGTAGAAAGAGGAAATGACGACTCCTAGGTGCACCCAGAAAAATTACAATTTTAAAATACAGTGATTACAATTTACTCTTCATTGTCTACAAACTTAATAGATGTACTTCTTGCAAAATTTTGCAAGGAAATTCAGTACTTCACATAATCTTTTGAAACAATAAAGCCTTAACAAATCTTCTGTGATACGTAGAACTTGCTCCATCCCTTTGTCTTTATTGTTACCAACTTTTAAGAAAAGAAACAGTTGACACATGGCAATCAAATAATGTCTAAGAAAATACCCCCCCACCCCCCTGTTGCACAAGATCAAAAGAATCGATCAACAACGTAATAGGCCCCACTTGACCGTCTGTGACGTTGCATCAGCCTAAATTGGGGTTCAATTTGCGCGAGCCCATAAATGTAACCCACTGACACAGACACTCATCTCCATTTTGCTACTCCTATCAATATATCTATATAACAAAGCTCTTCTTAAAGTGTTATTCAGACGCTGCAACAAAAGACGTCGCGAGTCGCGGCTGAAACAGATACATACCATCCTGAAATGGTCGGGCTTCTCCGTCTTGCCGGTGAAGCTGGGCACGAGCCCCCACTTCATACACTGAATCACCGGCCCCACCTCTTCCGCCCCTCCTCCTCCGTCGCCTCCGCCCGCCGGCTGCGCCCGCACCGCGCCCACCGGCAGGTACGCCCCCGGGGACACGTTGTACGACGGCCGGAACCTGCGCCACGTCACAACCAAAGCGGAGCAGGCTTCATAAGCACGCACTACTCAATCGCCCCCAGGTGAAGACTCCCTGTGTCAGAAGGTTCATCCTACCGGTCCATGTGGAGCGTCGGCACGGCGGGGGCGTCTCCGCCGCCGCCGCCAGCGGCGGAGGTGGTGGGGAAGCCGAAGGCCCTAGCGGCCTGGGCCGCGCTGAGGGTGCATCGGGCCCTGCCGCACATCGGGGACTTCGAGCAGCGGCGGGTTGTGCTTCTCAGCGAAGGGAGGGACGAGGGAGGGCGGCGAGCTGGCCGGAGTTAGGGCGCGGGAAGGGGAAAACAGTAGTTTATTCGGCGCGGGGAACCGAGCCGACCACTTCGTCGGTGTGCTGAGCGCCTGAGCCTGTGCTGCGTGCGACCTCGATATGTGAGTTGGGTCGAACTGAATGGGCTGAATGTGCTGTGCAACACATGGGTCGAATTCAATGGGCTGAATGTGCTGTGCCAGCGCATGGGTCGAATTCAATGGGCTGAATGTGCTGTGCCAACGCATGGGTCGGGTTGAATGGGCTGTACATTTCCACAGAGAAAGCCGTTTTCGACAGCCTCTCTAGACAAATAAAAGGGTCTCCTAAAAAGACAAATAAAAGGGATCTTTCCCTCAAAAAATAAAAGAGACTTTACAAAAATAGTCTTTTGTTTTTGAAATGCTTTTAGAAAAAAAATATGTTTTCAAATCTATACTGTAAAGGCTAAAACTATGATGTTGTCATCATTTACGTGCTATAAATATTTTTGAAAAAATATGTTTTTATATTTTTAAAATGTACTACTTTCGAATTGTACTTTCATTACAACTCGTGCTATAAATGTTATAACTTATAATGTTGTCATCTTTTGAGAATATTATTATGTTTTGCCATGTGAGAGATGAGCTCGAGAATTTGCTATGACAGAGAAATTACTTATCATTATTTCACATGGTGTATCAATAGCAGAAACTCCAATAGCAAATGTCAAATGTTGTTGCTTCGGAAAAGGAGAGGGGTATCATATTTGAGTACCATGTCATGTCTTGCTAATCAAAAGATAATCTTGTAGTTTCTTCAATGTTTTGGACCATAGTAATTATGTGAGTATAACAACACGAGGAAGGAGAAACAAGAGAGAAAATAGCAAAGAGTATAAAAAATCATGGGATATTTTTTTTCTTGAATACGCAGGAGAGTTGCATATCATTTCATTAAGAAGAAAAAAATCATGAGGTGCTATACGTGCAGGTACTACTTAAGGGCTTGTTCATTTATTCCACTCTCCCTATGCAACCGAATACTCCCAAATAAGTTGGTAAATAGACAATTTCAAGAAAAAAAATATAGAGACTTTCAAGAGCAAAATATAACAACTCTAAGATCTCCTCCCCTTTGTCATGCATTCTAATAGCAAATACGTTCTCTCTTTTGGAAATGATCATGTACCATCTCTATACTTTTCTGATGACGCTCGTTAGATCAAATTCAACTGACCAGCATCACTGAAACAAATCATCATTAGATTCTCAAAATGTTTTAAATTTGGCGATATTTCTTCTTCCAGAAAAGGCACTTCTAGGTGATCCAGATTCCTTGGCTCCCAACCCAGGTTAGTTAAATTAAGAGAGAGTTGTCTTGGTGTATATGAGCCAATGTGTTCTATGAAGTGGTTATAGATCATCTCATGTTTGGCAGTGTGTGATGTAACAGGACCAATGCTACTCTACAACGAGTGGATGAAGTTTTTCTTTTTTCTTGAGTTAGCTATGCTTTGGAAATACTTGGTATTAGCATCACCCTTTTTTAACCAAGTCAACCGTGACTGTTGCCTAGCTCTTGATTTCTCAATGGCAGTAAGTCCGACTAGTCTAGTTTTCAGAGTTTTCTTCAGGTCTCTTTCTTGTTGCGTCAAATTTCTGACCTCCTGAGCTGCATCTAGTTGGAATATTACCTCTCGACATATTGCCATGGCTAACTTGCCCTATGGGACTAACGTTTTGGACCACTTCCGCAGCGCTTTTGCTGCGCGGCTTAGCTTGATGTGCAGTCTCATCATTGCATTGTGATGCTGAGGCATTGGTTTATCCCACACTGTAGACACACATTCGTGGTACCCTGGCATGGAAGCCAGAAAGACTCAAATCTGAATCTGGTGTCACGAGGCATGGGCGACAAAGAAGTCAGTGATAGTGGGCAGTGATCTGAGAGCGAAGATGACAGGGGATGAATCACTGGTTGCCTGTACATTTCTTCCCAGATTGGCGTGCAGAACACCCGATCAATTCAGGTCAACGTCGGATTTTGTTGTTCATTTGACCTTAACTTCAATGTGATTTAGCACCCGACGAAAGCGAAGCATCATGCGACAATTAAGGCGATCATTGTTTTTGTTGTCATCATCATAGATTAGATTGAAGTCTCTGAGGACTAACCATGCTGGTTTGGCTAGATTCTTGAGCTGTTTCAGTTCACGCAAGAATAGCCTTTTTCTCAAAATCAGTTTGGGGCCCATAACTCCAGTGATCGTCCAAGGTTCTTGATTTTTGGTGTCAATGACCGAAGCTGAAATGGTGTATTCAGTGGTATGAACATCCTGCAGCTGGAAAAAATCATTCTTGCATGCCAAAAGAATTCCTCCTTTAACACCATCAGCGGGTAGAAAACAGAAATTATCTTTTGAGAAACCATGTGGATATGTGCCATGGTTTACAATATATGTGATGAGTAATTGACTTGAGCGGATTTGGTGTTTGAGTTGAAATACGGAAATCTGGGGATTGCATGAGTTTGTGCATGTCATCGTTTTGACTAACCGGATTTGGTGGAAGTATTGGTGATGTTGCAGGAGTTAAGAAATGTGTTTACTTATCTCATGATGTGTAGGTCAATGGAGTCAACTTGACGGTCAACGACGAGAGGATCAGGCACAAGTAGGGGACTTGGGGCCAGACGATCGGGATGCCGGGTGAAGTCAAGGATGATCCACACCGTACACGTAGAGAGGCGAGAAGAATGGACAGTTTCGCAGTTGAGTCTCAAAACCGTGGTGTGATGAAGACGGCGTGTTGACCAAGTCAAGGCGAGCGGGATGCCGATGCAAGTGACAAGGGGGCCCGATAGACAGGGACCGGGAGAGACTTGCCGGTGGTCAGGATCACGGAACAAGGTGACACGTGTCGACATTGAGGAGTCATGCTTTGAGAAGCATGCAAGGTGGTTTTCTGGTTTGGGCCTCAAAACCAATGGCGGTGGTTGGTGATGCACGTGGCACCATTACGGAGCTTGCTTTGAGACAAAGTAAAGATGTGAAGCGTTCGATGGCATTCGGACGATGATATGAAAGATGGACGATTACGCCCCCGGTGGTAGGTGGGTGTGTTATGTAGGTCAAGGATAGAGTGGTCATGTGGACAATAGACCCTAAGCCTATATAAGGAGAGGTAAGGCTAGTGGAAGAGGTGTCTCTCTTCCCATTAGCCTTGTGTTAGGATTTCATTCAAAATTCTTGTATCTATGGATCTTGTAAGCATGTTTCCATGACATGAGATTTATTTTCGGGCTCAAGATTTTCCTCTCTCTCTAAATCCCAAATTTCTCTTTTTTCCTATTTTCGGAGCTATTTTCGTGAGAATTTTCGATCTCCTTTTTGGATGAGTTTTTGGGACGAATTTCTTGAGGAACTTGTTGCTATGATGAGCTAGAACAATCCTTCATAGGTCCTTGGTCGAATCCATAGCTCTAGCACCTTCAATTTGAAGGATTTCTCAAGTTTCTCCTTTTTGGTGTTCTTGGCACAAGATCTAAAATTTGTGATGATTTCTTGAGCCAATTGAGTTGATCTTCTAGGATTAGGGTTGTGATGTGCTAAGGATTCACTAGTCCAAAAATCAAATCATTTGGAGTTTATTTGATTAGGTTTTGGAGAAGATTTGCCAAAATCCCAAAAGTTTTTCTTGTTCTGTTGAGGTCGATCGGCACTGCCGACGACCAGGACCGGCACTGCCGGTGGGTTGCAAAACCCTGCACCGGCACTGCCAATGGTTCTCACCAGCACTGCCAATGGGGCCAATCGGCATTGCCGATGACCCTGAGAGAGAGGCCCCCAGCCACATTCAGCGTCAACATCCACCTCAACAAATGATCGGTAATCTCTATGAGAGGACAACAAGGTCAAGGTCTGCACATCTCGCCTGCTTTACCAATTCTCTCTTTGTTGTAACGTTTGAATCCCGGGATGTTGGACACGCACTATCTGATGAACATTGGGCTAATGCCATGAATAAGGAGTTGGAGAACTTTGAGAGAAACAAAGTATGGACCCTAGTAGAGCCTCCTGTTGGTGTCAATGTCATAGGAACCAAATGGGTGTTTAGAAGCAAGCATGAGGAAGATGGTGAGGTTGTTAGAAACAAGGCTAAGCTTGTTGCCTAGGGTTTCAGTCAAGTGGAGGGCTTAGACTATGGGGAAATCTTTGCTCCTGTTGCACGCATAGAAGCCATTAGGATCTTACTTGTATTTGCTGCCTCTAAGGGCATTAGACTCTATCAAATGGATGTCAAGAGTGCTTTCCTAAATAGTTTCATAGAGGAAGAGCTTTATGTAAAACAACCACCTGGCTTTGAGCACCACAAATACCGAAACCGTGTGTACAAGCTTCAGAAGGCTTTGTATGGGCTAAAGCAAGCACCTAGGGCATGATATGCTAGGCTTAAGACTTTCTTGCTAGAGCGCAGGTATGTCATGGGGTGTGTTGACAAAACCTTGTTCACTCTCAGGCATGGTAATGACTTTCTAATGATTCAGATTTACGTGGATGATATCATCTTTGGTGGTTCCTCTCATGTTCTTGTGTCCAGTTTTTAGGAAGCCATGGAAAGTGGATTTCAGATGTCGATGATGGGAGAGCTCACCTTCTTTCTTGGGCTTTAAATCAAGCAGTGCAAGCAAGGCACTTTCATATATCAAGCCAAGTACACGAAGGATCTCGTGAAGAAGTTCGACATGGTCAATGTGAAGTCGTTGTCTACACCAATGTCCAGTACAACGGCACTTGACCCTGATGAAGACTGTGAAGCGGTAGACCAAAGGGAGTACAAGAGCATGATTGGCTCCCTCTTGTACCTGACAGCAACAAGACCCGACATACACTTTGCGGTGTGTCTTTGTGCTCGCTTTCAAGCTTCTCCAAGGGTGACTCATCGCAAGGCTGTCAAGTGCATGTTTAGTTATCTTAAATACACCCTTGAGTTTGGTCTTTGGTACTCTGCATCTTCATCTCTTGATCTCATTGGGTATTCAGATGCGGACTTTGCTGGGTGTAGAATTGATAGGAAGAGCACTTCTGATACTTGCCATTTCTTGGGTACTTCTTTGATCTGTTGGTCTTCTCATAAGCAGTCGAGTGTAGCCCAATCCATCATAGAGGCTGAATATGTAGCTGTTGCTCACAAATTCTATGGGTTGTATCCACCATGAGGGACTATGGGTTAACCTTTAAGAGTGTTCCACTCATGTGTGATAACTCTAGTGCCATATGCTTAGCCAAAAACCCAATCCAACATGGTAAGATCAAACACATCAATGTGCGATTCCACTTCCTGAGAGAGAATGTTGAGAAGGGGGATGTTGAGCTCAAATACATCGACACCAGAAACCAACTAGCTGATATCCTCACCAAGCCCCTAGATGCTACTAGACATGCTTTTTCTTCGAGGGGAACTTGGTGTGTGTCATCCTTATGGCATCATTTGAGGGGGAGTTGGTGTTCACTTGTATATATGTATCTTACCTTTTATGCATTGCATCTCATATATAATATATGCATTGGTAGATGAGCTTTGATTCTTATACTGTCTTGCATTTCTCTTTGCTATGATTGAGCTTGAGCTAAGTTGTGTGGATGTGATGGTAATCTCTTATGCTTAGATTTTCTAGATGGCCTTTTATAGACTCATGTGAGCAACTTGCTAATCTTAAAGGTAAACTTAGCTTCTTGTGAACTTTATGAACTAATCTTGCTAAAACTTGCTCACCATGTGTATAACAACTTTTATCCTTGTTGAAACTTGCATTAAGGCTAGTCTAGAGGATGTCTTGGCTTTGGCACCTTGTGTTTGTGAAATGGAAGGCTTTGCAAATGTTTAGCTCATGATGGGACATTGTGGGAACATGTGTTCCTTTTACCGCAAAGGCATGCTCTTTTGTCTTGTGCATAAACTTGAATAATCTGCTAAGTGCTTTGATCAAGAATAATTCTGAAATGCTAATCCAAACACTGTGACTTGAAGCCTCGGGGTGTTTGCCGTACCCAGTCGTGTGATCCTCCGCATGGATAAGAGGACACATGAGGATAAACAATAATCACTTGATCAATTGAGTCTCTGTTGCATATGTGAGCGTTTGTAGAGCTTATTTTCTGCGAATGCTTGTTGCCCTAGTTGAGATTGAAACTGGCTAGATTCTTATGATTCACTTGATGCTTGTTTTGCCTTGGATGGGAGTACTTACACATATGGTGGTAGATTTTCTCATGATAAGCAAATTTGATTCTATCTAAGCTAGTCGATCTTTCTGCTTAACTTGTGTAGCTCTTGGTGTTTATGCCTTGCTATCTATTTTTGGTCTTTGCATGTTTGTGAGCTATTGCTTTTACACTTCATGGCTCTATGTTTATGGGTAGCAAAGTTAAATGCTTGTTTGCATAATTGTTGAAGCTCCTTAGGTTTGCATTTTCATGTTTTGCATGTTTGCTTGTTCTTTTGCTTCTTTGATGAGTTCATTGCCAAAGGGAGAGAAAATATTGGGTCATGCACAAATTAAGCTAAGAAACTTAAAATGATCATTCTTGCACATATCATGATCTTGAGCGTTTTCTTGCGCTTTTAGCATTCTTTGCGTCTCAAGTCGCTTTCTTTGCCAACTCTTGGTTTTGTGATCCCTACTTTGCTAGATGGCTTGTTTTCACCTTATCTTTGGGTTTGGCCATTTGGATGTGTCTATTCGATTTCGCATTTCAAATCTTAATCCTTGTGTATTTGGTGTTGTCAATGTACTCATCAAGGGGGAGATTGAGAAATCATGTGGATATGTGCCATGGTTTGCAATATATGTGATGAGTAATTGACTTGAGTGGATTGGGTGTTTGAGTAGAAATGCGGGAATCTGGGAATTGCACGAGTTTGTGCATGTCATGGTTTTGACTAACCGGAGTTGGTGGAAGTATTGGTGATGTTGTAGGAGTTAGGAAATATGTTTGCTTGTCTCATGATGTGTAGGTCAATGGAATAAACTTGGCGGTCAACAGCGAGAGGATCGGGCACAAGTAGGGGACTTGGGGCCGGACGATCGGGATGCCGAGTGAAGTCAAGGGTGATCCACACCGTACACGTGGAGAGGCGAGAGGCACGGACGGTTTCGCGGTTGAGCCTCAAAACCGTGGTGTGATGAAGACGGCGTGTTGACCAAGTCAAGGTGAGCGGGATGCCGGTGCAAGTGACAAGGGGGCCCGATGGACAGGGACCGGGATAGACTTGCTGGTGGTCAGGATTGCGGAACAAGGTGACACGCATCAACATCGAGAAGTCATGCTTTGAGAAGCGTGCAAGGTGGTTTCCCGATTTGGGCCTCAAAACCGGTGGCGGTGGTTGGTGGTGCACGTGGCACCATCACGAAGCTTGCTTCGAGACGAAGCAAAGACATGAAGCGTCCGATGGTATTTGGGTGATGAGGCAAAAGATGGACGATTACGCCCCCGGTGGTAGGTGGGTGTGTTATGTAGGTCATGGGTAGAGTGGTCATGTGGACAATAGACCCTAGGCCTATATAAGGAGAGGTAAGGCTAGTGGAAGAGGTGCCTCTCTTCCCATTAGCCTTGTGTTAGGACTTCATTCAAAATTCTTGTATCTATGGATCTTGTAAGCATGTTTCCATGACATGAGATTTATTTCCGGGCTGAAGATTTTCCTCTCTCTCTAAATCCCAAATATCTCTTTTTCCCTATTTTCAGAGCTATTTTCGTGGGAATTTTCGATCTCCTTTTTGGATGAGTTTTTGGGGCAAATTTCTTGAGGAACTTGTTGCTATGATGAGCTAGAACAATTCTTCATAGGTCCTTGACCGAATCCATAGCTCTAGCACCTTCAATTTGAAGGATTTCTCAAGTTTCCCCTTTTTGGTGTTCTTGGCACAAGATCTGAAATTTGTGATGATTTCTTGAGCCAATTGAGTTAATCTTCTAGGATTAGGGTCGTGATGTGCTAAGGATTCACTGGTCCAAAAATCGTATCATTTGGAGTTTGTTTGATTAGGTTTTAGAGAAGATTTGCTAAAATCCCGATAGTTTTTCCCGTTCTGTCGAGGTACAGGACCGGCACCGCTTGTGGGTTGCAAAACCCTGCACCAGCACTGCCGATGGCCCTGATCGGCACTGCCGGTGGTGATCCAGAAGGTATAGTTTTGTGAGGTTTTCGACTATCTCGAGTCTCTGCTATTTCTTGTTGTTTCCGCTATGTTTGTTTGCTGTGATTGATCACTCCTAGGGCTAGTACACCATGAGTTGGTGTGTGTAGTCTTGGTGATCGGTTCGAAGGTTGGCTTGGGTTGTTTTTGGGATATAGGCCAAGTTCTCTTGGAGAATTTTGATTGGCTCCCATTCACCCCCCCTCTGGTCGCCTTCTCGGTCCTTCATATTCATATTCTCTTCCAAGAGAATTTCTACTGATAGAAGATGTAAAGACTACAACTTAGTTTCCTACAAATAGACAATCATAGGCCTTTGTATTTGAACCACCTGCCTAACTTCCTCCTGGCAAGCTAGGTTGTTTAGTCCCCTCACATTCCAAGACAAAAAATTGTAATTTTGCTCAGGATCCATGGGAATCACAAATAACACAACTAGTCAGTGGGATTGAACAAGCTGCAACATGTAGAGGTAGCATAAGTCTTAGTAGCCCCACAGTGCATGGGCATATCACAGTACCAGTCTTTGAATGAGAGTAGCAGGAAGGCATGCTCTTTGTGATAATGGTAGAGCAAAATAGAGTAAAAAGCTTAACAGTTGAGTGGATCATGAGATGCATTAGCGACTGAAGTTGCAACATGTTGGCCAAAGCAATCAACACTCTTCCTGCACTGGCTAAGCTAGCTTTCCCTTCTTCATCTTCACCTTTTGTTCTTTAATGGCATCAATCTTCTTTCTATCCATCTTCTTTCTTTTCTTCTTTTGAGCCACCTCTGTTAGTTTGCAAATGGCCTGTAATGCATCGACAGAGAGTGATTTCTTGTAGAGATCTAGGTATTTCTTCAGGGTGAGATCATCAAACTCCTTGAAATCTATTAGAATCCCCCACTTCTTTGCAATCACCTCTTGTGCTAGCTTCAGCATCAACTTGTTTTGATTGTTTTTCTTCTTCAGCCTTGGGCTACTTCTTATCTTCACCGGTTCAGTCTTGCTTCGATCATCTTCTGTTCCTATGGCTTTCTTCTTGGTCATGTCATTAGTAGCAGGTTTATTAGAATTCGAGGCTTGTGATTGTGGCTGGAGATCATTGCGTGCATCTTCAATGTTCATGGGGTTAGAAATTGAGCTCGACGTAGCCTTACTCGGTAAATTGGCCCCATCCTCAGGTAATTGGGGCTCCAAATCAGTTTTTTTCCTGTTTAGCACCAAGACTTGCAGTTGGTGAGAAACGACCTGCTGGAATCGAGGAAGCTGCTCCATATTGCCAGTTGTTGTACGCTGAACAGGTATGTTTTCAACATTTGGGCTTGGGACTTTGTTGGTCGTAATTACACATCCACTTATATACCGCAAGAGAACGGTGTACGGTTGTAGCACTTTTTCACCTGAATTGAGTATTCCAAGGTTTATTGAATCCATAGGGACATTAGGGGTAATTAAACAAAGTTAACAATAAAGGATCTAATCAAAGCTACTATCAAATTTAGGTTGCATGAGGGGAGACTGGCCAGCGCAAAGGTGCGCCAGATAGTAAATCTATTGTTGCGCCGATCGGCGTAGGGGTTGAGCTGGTCAGCACACTGGTGAATCTATCGTCACGCCGATCGGCGCCGGTGTTGAGTCGATCGGCACACTGGTGAATCTAAGCCAAAGTGCGCCAGATACCTTATAAGCCTAAGCTGTTAAATGAGTAGCCAATTATCTACTAGTGAGATCGTAACTAGAAAATCTAATCAAATAGCATGATAATGGGTAATTACATGGATCAGTGAAAACCTATAATGAATAAGACCACCCTGCTTTTCGAGCGGCTCCCAATTTATCGCTGCCAAGAGGAAACCCTTAATTGCGCGAGTATCTTACCCTACTCAACTATCCAATAGTGATGCACAGGTTTAGTGCTATCATCGCTAAACCACACTACTAGCATCATCAAGCAACCATAACCAATACAATGTCTGAATACTATCCTAATCACCACGATCAAGATAATATCTACTTACTTAGCCTAGAACTAAGCAATTGGAATAAGCACATGCATGATTATAGAATCAAGATAGACAAATCACCAAAACCATCATCAACATATTCAATCATCCTTGAGATACATAGAGTAAGATTCATCCCCGTCGAGATGGCCTACCTTGACGGGTCAACTCTTAACACCTATGGTTCTTGAAACTCAACTAGAGATCTATTCTAATGGGGCAAGCCCCGATGGCTCTAACTCACGAATTTGTTGTCCTTTTGTCGCCTCTTCTCTCTCTGCCGCAACCAGGGTGTACAAGTATTTATAAAGGTTCTACTCGTAAAGGACTCGGTTTCTAGCAAATTAGGCGATTGCACTGATTGGCGCATGATTGCACTGATCGATGCAAGCCGTGTCTTCTCTGGTTTCTTCTCCGAGTTGGTTCCTCTGAAGTGATCGGACGGTAGGTACTGACCGGACTGTACGGTCAGTAGGCCCAGAAAGCTGATTTCGTGGAGCAACGGCTAGTTTGAGGTTGAGAGCCTATATAACTTTGTTGTTGGGGTCTTTGTGACCTCTCTTGGCTAGTGGAATACCTGAGAGCATTTGATAAGGTCCAAGAGGAAAAGAGGAGAGCACTAGGAGAGGATATTGGATATCTTGAGAGTGCTAGTAAGAGTAACGAGGAGCTACCTTGCACATCTAAGGCTAGGGTGTCCTTGAGGGTGTGATCTAGGTTGTTACTCTTGGTCTATGGTGAGACCTAGACCAGTTAGGTGTCGGTGATCGAGCCTATCATGATTGGTTGTGAAGGCCGTCACAAGTTTGTACATGGTTTGAGCCCACCGTTGGAAGGGGCATCAATAGTGAGCACCCGTGTCGGCTCGGGGAGTCCGGCAAGTTCTCGAGGGAGGCGAGCTTGTGCTTTGTGCAGCGGTGACGCACACCATGTCTTCACTCGAGGAGTGATTGCGGGCTTGTGGGCGAGAACTCCACTTGATGGTGGGAGGGACCAGAACTCTGGCGGGAGTGGTCCAACGAGGAGTAGGGGAAGGCGCCATCCTTCCGAGACCTCGGGAAAAAATCATGAGCATTTCTTGACCCTCTCTTTACTATTCTGCAATTGTGTGCTCTAGTGATAGGGTAACTTGTGGCTTGCATAGGCTAGTGTGAATAGCTTCCGCGCATTGCTTTTCATCATGAACACTAGAATGTGTAGGGTCTTGGCCTACTAGAATTGTTTAGGTTGCAATGATTCGTTAGGTTTGAGAAGCGTGAAACTGAAGTTTTTGGATTCATGGTCGGCTACCGATTCACCCCCCCTCCCTCTCGGTAGGCCTTCGGTCCTTACACATGGCACTGGTGCTGTTTGTGGGACGTTGTTTTAGGTGTAGTGAGTCTTCTCTTAGAAGCCTTGCACGGGCACCTAAGCGAGGTATGGTCACTGCCCAAGCATCTCCAGTAGTTTGGAGGGTCTCTGCATTACGCCTTGTGATGATCTTTGGATAGACAGTTGTAGCATATCCCTTTACATTTCTCTTTGAATTGTTGGAGTTGCAGCTGCTCCTTTGGTAGTTGGCCTTCACTCACGCACTTCATGCCATGGGGCTTGACAAGGCTCATCTTATGCGCGCCCTCTATTGACTTCCCATAGCCAAGGATGCGAAGAGCACCTCTGTTGGTTCTTAAAAGCTCCCACCCATTCCTCTTTCACGTGTTTTCTTCGGGTAGGCATACTCTTCATAATCAAAGTGGTTGATATGAGGGACTGTTTAGCCCAGTACCTGATGGGCTGGTCCAAAAAGAGTGTCGGTGGTTCCTCTTTGGTGAATAGAGCATAGTCAAACTTCTCAGAGAAACGAACATGGCGGCGGTGGCACACCGAAGGGCTGGTGCCCACCTCCTTGGTTGAGTAATATCTAGTCCGCTCTTGCTCTTCTCTCTATAAAGACTTGACAACCTCTGCATAAGAGCGATTTGACGCACCTCTGTAGTTGGAGCTTAGATCGTCGGTGGAGGGCAGCAACTTGAGCGAGATTGAGTTCCGAAACTCATCCCCCGTTGAGGATCCTACTCTGTCCATTCTGATTCACCAGCACTGGAATGGATCAACTACAGAGATCCCATTGGCGCCTTTGTCTTTTGGCTCCCTTCACTCCAGGGGCACCTTCGCCTTCGCTCCTCCCTCTAGATACCTTTTGTGGCCTGATTCCTAGATTGTGGGTTTGGTGATGTGTGGTGATTCAAGTAGGCGTGGGTTTGAACTAGTTTGGGTGGATTTTTTGGCTGGAAATCAAAGTGAAAGGAGTTGAAGTGGTAGTCGCCTGTGTCGCCACTTCGAGTAGACCGTTGGAGCCCCCTTATTAGTGGTTATTCCCTCAACTATATGAAGATAATCTTGTTGTTTCTTCAATGTTTTGGACCATAGTAATGCTGGGACATAGTGAAATCAGACTTGATGGCGGCAATACAACACTTCTATAATATGAATAACCAGAATCTCCATTTCCTAAATCAGGCATACGTTGTGCCATACCCAAAAAGGACAAACCGATCATGGTGAGTGACTACATACCAATAAGCCTGGTCCATAGCTTTGCTAAGATCATTTCCAAAATCTTTGCTAATAGGTAGGCACCGGAACTTAAACACTTGATCTCGGTAAACCAAAGTGCATTTGTCAAAAAACATTGTATCCACGATAACTTCATCTATGTGCAAGAGGTTATTCGAAAGCTGCATCAAAAGAAAATCCCCTCCTTGTTCATCAAACTAGATATCTCCAAAGCCTTTGACAGTGTCAGTTGGCCCTTCATGTTGGAGGTTATGACCTTTTTAGTTTTGGACAAAGGTGGAGAAACTGGATTGCAAACCTATGGGGTACAACATCCTCTTGTTTCCTACTTAATGGTGAGCCAAGCCAAAGAATAATTCATGCAAGGGGGGTGAGATAGGGTGATCCACTATCGCCAATGTTGTTCTTACTTGCTATGGAGCCTCTTCATTGAATGTTCAAGCATGCTCAGGAAATGGAATTAATCAAGAACCTCCATAATTGTTGTGACAATTTTAGAATGTCTTTGTATGCAGATGCTACTGCTATTTTCATACAACCTTCAGTAGAGGAGCTGAATGCCACTAAAATGGTTCTACATATATTTGGGCAAGCCAACGGTTTACACACAAATATGGACAAAACGGAAATCTATCCAATCAGATGTGAGGGTCTAGACCTCAATGCAGAACTGCAACAAGCTATTACTACATTTCAGTTCCCTTGCAAGTATTTGGACTGCCACTTCACACGAGGAAATTATTGTGAACTTCAATACAGCCACTGGTGCAAAAAATTGCTAAACGGCTGCCAGGATGGAATAGAAGATTCCTCACCTACCCAGGAAGAGAACTGCTTGTTAAAACTATTCCGAGTGTGATGCCTACCTACTTCCTTATTACTTTCAAAATTTTGGCTTGGGCCATTCATCGGATTGATAGACGTAGCTTCACGTGGAAGAGAGACGACCCGGAAAGGGTGCGAGGAGGACATTGTTTAGTCAAATGGGCAATTTGCACAAGACAAGAAAAATTTGGGGGGCTAGGAAGCAAAGATTTAGAAAAGTTCAACAGGGCTTTAAGATTGCGGTGGATGTGGCATGCATGCTATCAAGTTGACAGACCATGGAAAGGCTTGCTGAAATTCAATAACCATGTGGACAGGCAACTTTTCTTTGCCTCAACTGAAATTATGATTGGCACTGGCAACCGAACTCCCTTTTGGGAAGCAAACTGGTTAAATGGAGCTTCCCCCAAAAAATTAGCTCCTAACCTTTGCAATCAAGCACAGTTCAAATTCAGAGTGGTCAGCAAGGAGCTTCATAATGATAATTGGATTCACAACCTACAAGAGCGGGATACCCAGGATCGGATCCAAGAATTTGTCCTGCTTTATTCGATGTTGCACGATATTTTGTTAAATGATGAGCCTAACAGGATCATTTAGAAATGGACTGCTCATGGTTCCTACACTACAAAATCAGCATATGAGATCCAGTTCAGGGGGGTCAATACTAAACTCCACAAGCCAAGCAATCTGGACTTCAAAAACTGAGTCGAAGTGCCGCTTCCTTGCGTGGCTGCTCATGCATGGCAAGGTCCCAACTGTAGATAACTAAGCCAAGAAAAACTGGCCTTGTGACATCCCATGTCACAAAATGGAACTTAACTAAACCCAATGTCAATTAAGGGCTAATTAAAAATATAAATAATCAAGGTGCCAAAGAATAAAGAGAGAAAGTTAATTAATTAAATCCAGAATATCCAAATGAGGGCCTTTCTCAAACATCACAAAAACGCATGGAAGTACCTCAATGTTTTTGCATATTCTGAATGGCCACATTAAGAGAGAAGTTTGAAAATTTTACCAGAATTTTTGGTAACTATTTAGTACCCTTACAAATTCCTCTAAAGTCAGCAAAGAGCATTTATGTCCTGGAATTTTTAAAATTAATCTAAGCCGATTCAGCTCATGCACCCAAAAGAAAAGTTGGAGAAAATGTTTGCCTGGGCATACACAAAAATCGGTGTCAAGTTTGGAGCAATGGAGCTTGGTGAAGTTTGGCCAAACCCGAGCACCATTCCAAGTCAAGAGTCAATTTCCTTCTCTTCTCCCCCTGGCCAACCCCAGTTCGACACCGAGGTGTACCGCCAGCCCTATGCGCCATCGCTGGTCACTGCCGCTCCCCCATGCCGGCCACTGCTCTGCCGTTTCTCCCTATGCCACCGGCCTGCATTGAAGGGAACCGTTGGCAAAGCCACTCCCCAGCCGCCACCTCCTCTCCTCTCTTCCCCCCTGCTCTCTCTCTGCCGTCGGTGTTAAAGGGGCAGCAGCTGCCAGTAGCCAACCCCCCTTTCTCCCTTTCTGCTCACACACTCACCGCGCACGTCCGGGGCCTCTCCGCGAAGCCAAGTGGCCCTGCCCTCACCTCCTCCCTCCTCCACCGCATAAATCGAGCTCTGCTCCCTGTTCTTCACTGCCAGAGCCGCCGCTGTGCCGAGCTCCGTCCAGGCGACACCTCCTCCCCCACTTCTTCGTCAATCGGGTGTGCAACTACCTCGATCCGGCTCCCTCTGACGCTTTTCTCCTGTCGTGCAATGACGACGGTGAATTTGGGAAGAGAATCCACGCCGCCGTCGGAAATTGCCACCACCCCGCTGACGAGAACCCCCCTCCGGCCGCTCCCCTCGGAGTCTTCCTGGATGCCATCCATCACCGCACCAAGGTGATGCTCCCCACCCAACTTCCAGCCCCTCTCGCCCTCTGCATGCACCACGCGATGTCGCCGTAGTTGACCCCTGCTCTGCCGCTCGCCGCCGGCCACCCTCCGGTACCCCCGTCGGTCGCCGACTGGTGCCACGGGATCGCCGTGCGACGCCACGTGACCCTGGGTAGGAAGCCGTCCAAACCGCGCCGTCGATCGGCCGCTGGCCCGTGCTCGCCGATGCCGGCCGCCGCACGCCGCCACGCACGCGCGCGCATGTGCGTAGTTCAAATTTCTGCTGATGGCATTCTTGTAAATAATAGTGAACTTTGGTAAAACTTTAAAATTCAATAACTCGAGAAATAAAAGTCCAAAAATGATGAAACCAATTTTGTTCAACTCCTAAAATCCTCTTCTACCAGAAAAACAAGTTGAGGTCCAAAGTTACTCTGTCAATTAATTTATTTAATTCCCTAATTTTACAACCCTAATTTGCTTAATAAATTCATAAGTAAATAAACATAAATGGTAAATTCATGAACTTGCTCAGTGATCATTTCATGGCATCCTTAAACATTCTGCAAAAGCACATTTCCAATTATATACATATTTTTAGTATTATTGCATAATCTTCATTTTCAGTAATTGAAGTTATGTAAATTATTGGCTAGGAATTTAATTATGAAATTTGGTATTCCTGTCCCTTATGCACTTGTACACTCCTGTAAAATTCCATGAAAAAGTTGAAGCAACCTAAGTATACTTTTGTTGTCAAGTTGATCATTTGATAGTTAAATTAGGGATTTTCCATATGAATCTTGCTTTTTGTGTGCATTTTAGTAAAAGTAAGAATAAAATTCATCCCTAGAATATTCATGAAGAATAATTCATCTTAACCTCATAGTAGAAATTCTTATCTCCATTTATATGCTATTGGTTCCTAATTAACTATATGTACCTAGAGCTAATTATGTGATTAAGTTTGTCATTGCATGTATAGTGCTAGCCTTTACATGGCCACTTTAGCTAAGTTACTTAAAATAAACTTTCTGAAATTTAGGCCTTAGTACTATGTTTTCATGTCATCATCATCATGTAGTGCCATGTAATCTTATCTATGCCATGCTCATGTTTAGAGTAGACATACACTAAGTTTGTGATGATTGAAAACTACATTCTTTAATTAGAAGTTTGTCCCCTTCAAATTCAGTGGCTGCCATGTCATACTTAGGTATGCACACATATTCATGAATGAGCATTAGTTCAGTAATTTTATTTGCTGAGGAAGTGCCATGAATCATCATGCCATCCATCTCATCTTTAGTTAAGGAACTCCATGAAACCTTGTGTATTCCTTTGTATTTATGCATGCTCATTTCATGTAGGGATCAAGACCGAGGAGATCACACCGGATCAGCAGGGATCTGAAGTGAGTTTTGGTGAAGACACTAACTACAATCACACTCAAGGCAAGCCCCGGTGTATACCTAATTAATTTTTGAGTCCTTTTTACTTTGTCACAAGCTAGGAATATTGTATTGTGCATTAAGTGTAGGACTTGGATGAAACCCACTTGCATACTCCAGCAATGACCTATAAGTAGTTTATGTTAGTAAGCCTTTCCGTTAGTAATCGCTATGCTTAAACTAGTGGAGTCAATGGTAGTTGTAGATTCAACTATGGTTCACTTGATTAATGAACTTGATAAAATAGAGCACCTATCATTGCAACTCCGCGGACAAGTATTGAATAGTACCAAGTACATACCTTTAATATGGGAATTGCTAAACCTAGTAACTTGGGTGCCGTATTGTTGGACGGCCATACTCATCGATCTAGAGGTGATGTGAACAGCACGGTGGTTGCACAGGTTTGAGGACCGCTCGAGAGTGCATGGGTTAAGCCTCGAATACGAAGTACTGTATCATGGGGAGGACGTGTGCTCGGGATCGATGGCCCCAGATTGACTTTATAGCAATCTTGTGAACGGTGGCCATACGCATTCTTAAGTGATGCGTATGTCATGTATTTGGGTTTTTCTCCTGTAGGATGTAAATAAATTCAAATTGCCGTCCCTCACAGTTATGAGCACCTCTTGTTCGAGCAGCGGCAATGATATGTTAAGTAGTAAAGTGTGGTTATGTTTCCGAGATTTACTTATGCTATGGCTACATGTTGCTATGATGTATTGCTATTCAATTATGTTCGAGTCTTAGTAGCTAGCTAAACTCACCGTAGCTGTTTTATACAATAAGCAAAGTAAAATCTTGATTAAGGGAATGAAAGTGCAGCATAGAACTAATAGGAGCTTTTTATGCAACTGTCAAATAAACCCGGTCAGCCCTCTGCATTCTTACTTAATTTCTGTTGAAACATTTCATATTACTAAAATCTAGTGTGTGAATTATAATGTGGTACTGGTTCACAAACCTAACGAGTTAGCCCAAGCTAACTATCAAGCCAGAGTTTTAAGTTGGTTGTCTAACGAGTTGAGCATAATCAATTTTCTAGCTAGCTAATACAAACCAAGTCAAGTCGAACCAGCTCAACATCTAACTCCTACATGTCCGCATCAAACTTACGGTGCGTTTGATAGAGTTTTTGTTTATGCTTTAACTTATTTATCAAAAGTGCCTATACAACTTATCTGATTTATTGTAGCATAAGCAATCAATTTGTTTGATAAAATAGCTTATCATATAGCTCATTCTAAGAGATGACCCATAAGCTAAAAAGTAAGATTTTTCTTGCTTTTGACTTATAGTATAAAAAAGGTTTTGACTTATGAGTGCTTATAATAGTAAGTGCTTATGCTTTTAAACTGTTTAGTAGAGTTTATGATTTATGATAGCATAAGCTACTTTACATAAACGCTATCAAACACACCCTTAGGTAGCTATCTTGCCATTATAGACCTAGAATATGGCATCTACAATGCTCCTGTGTGACTGCTGAGGAATGTTACAATTATTTTGATAGTTTGGATATTAAATATTCTAAATTGTTATATCTGTCAGGGAAATATTCGAGCAAGCTCAATGGACAATGGGGACAAAATAGTTATTGGATGATTAGGACATCACGTTTGAGATAAGAAAGGGCGTAAGAGTTTTTAATATCATTATGCCAAAGAAAAGTTTGACATATTTTTAGCAATTTTGGTAGATGAAGAGGAAATTGTGAGAACAGACGTCCCTTCCACTACAAGGTTTCTGGTCTGTCACAAGGTCTTGAAAACGTTGCTATATGGGTGTTTTTGTTGCGATAATAAACAATCGTAATGATGTCGTGTTGTTGGGAGGCGTCGCAAGTAGTCGCGCTGCGATAGCACATTGCATTGATTTTTTGTATTGTTGCGATAGCTGTGGCTTGTTGCAATGACATGTGATGTTGTGTATAGGTGATATGACAACGACAACTATGTTGCAGTAGGACGGATTTGCAACTATGCACATCATTGCTACAATGACTATTGCATCAACATTGCCTAGTTACAAATACGTAATATTGTAGGACATATGCACCCGGGATACCTAACCACTCGGCTATATGACCGACTGGGCCGGGGGCTCAGTTATGATGTATTTGGCCCAGGAGATATTTACTTAGATATTTGTTTGAGTAAGCGGCAAGCTAGGTTAGTAGATATATTGATAGATAGGATCTGCTGTAAATGACTAAAAGATTACCATGTAAACCTCTGCCCTTCGGATATATAAGGAGGGCAGAGGGCCTTCGGCAAGGCAGAGACTCGTATTAGAACCCTAATTCCAGTGCGAATCCTAGCAATACGGAAACACCAAACATGACGTAGGGTTGTTATCCTTTGGGAGGCCTGAACCTGTATAAACCCTGTGTCTTGTGTCCATCGATCTTTCATACTTATACGCATACCTAGATCTACTATCGAGAATATCTCTCGACAGTTCGCGCACCAGGTAGGGGCAACATTGAGTCCTACTCCATTGAAATCGATGGCTTTCATCGACATCAAGTTCCGCCCGGGAGAAAAGATCCGCTTTGGCACCATCAGCTTCGTGGCTGATCAAAGCGGGGACCTCGTCAAGCAAGATCAGGCGACCCTCCCGGTGGTCGTCGTGCCTTCAGATCCAGGCGTCAGCAGAGCTTTGGCAACCAATCAAACCTATTCAGTCGATCGGTTCCCACTCGGCCTCAACAACGCGGCGATGACTCTCCAAAGGGAAACACTCCCGGGCCCTTGCTCAACGTTGCTCACAACAAACCGATCGGCAACCTTGGCCGACTCGGACCTCACTACGGTCGATCTCCCGGCTTTTCATACGAATCAGTTGGATGAAGATCCCAATTTTTTCTATGAATCAAGATTAGTAGCAACAATCGGCCTTGAAAATGAGTCAGTTCTGGACTTGATTGAAGGGTCGAGTGATTCAGAAAGTTCTCGGATTATCATGAGGTGTTCATGGTGGCACTAGCCGCCCAAGGAGGCACTAATGGAGAAACATCGGTGGTAGCCACCGCATGAGCAAATGCACAACCCCGTGATGGACAGGAAACTGATCCCAAGGACGATGACCCGGACGCTGCCACTCCCCCGCTCTGATGGCCGGACGCTCGGCAGGGCTCCCGGGTTGTGCAGAATTTGGACATGGGCAACATCACCTTAAAATTCGATGGCGAAGACGTCTTCAAAACTCCACAGCACAACATCATGGCTGCGGCGACCCTCTTGAGCTCCATAGAGCCCTTGCTCCAAGTCACTCCAGTATTGACACCTCAGGTCAACCAGTTAAAAGCACACATTAGGACCGCGGCAGTACTGGAGATGCATGTAGCGCAATCAACACCGAGCAAGACAATATCCGGGGCTGCCAGTTCGGTACCCAGCTAGGAAAGAAGGGACCGGTAGCGCACTAACCGGCAGGCAACTCCGCCGACCACATCAAGGCGAAGGTCCATTGCGGACTACCATGATCGGTATCCGGATGCCAACCTATGCAATGGTATACCGCTACGCGATGCGCGGGTTCGATTGGACAACAGATACCAAGAGAGGGACGATGTGGCCCACCGAGAATATGAGGATGAACGACGCCATCGTGGTTTTGTTGACGATCGGTACTACGAGCGCAACAATAGAAGAGAGATGCCTAGAGACGATCGGTACCACGATGGACGGGACACGGGTCACCGCGAGGACATATTCCGCCGAGAAGCTGGTCACGAGCGGGAGCGAACCCCCATCCTCGAAGACTACGATGATGAGGCTGGCATTCGACCCTTCACTCGGGAGCTTCAGACCGTCAGTTGGCTGGTCGGATTCAAACCAGTCGGCATCAAAACGTATGACGGCAAGACGGATCCGCGTGACTGGCTTCACGTCTACTCAACCACCATACGAGCACTCGGCGGTGGCAGTTTTGTCATGGCCAACTATTTGCATGTATGTCTGGCTCCAGCAGCCAGAACCTGGCTCACTAATCTGCCCGACAATTCGATAAGTTCTTGGGTAGAGCTTTGTCGGCAATTCACTGCCAACTTTGAAGCTACCTTCAACAGGCCGGGGAATCATTGGGAACTCGTCCGGATCAAGCAGCGGGACCGGGAGCCGTTACGAGAGTACATCCAATGCTTCTACTGAGTCAAGAATACTGATGTGGACAAGGGTTCCCGATCTTCCAAAAGGTTCTGGATACGTTGATTTGGTCGGAGGCGACACACAAATCGATCCGGCTTCAGAACAGCATGTTCTAAACCCCGCAATCGCAGCACGACGTCTCCTCTGGTTATCAACTGTCCTAAAACGATTGACCTCGCCGAGAAGGCTAATCCCTGCCTGTGAATCATGAACACAAGCAAGAACAAAGAAGAAGGCAACACAATTGCAGATGTATTATGAATCTCACAAAGTTGGGGTGCAGAGGAAGCTGTTATGAACAAACCGTGATGACGGCAAAACTGTTATGACGGCAAAACCGTGATGACGGCAAAACTGTTATGAACAGAATAATCTAAGCAAAACTCCAACCCTAATAGTGCAGAGGAAGCTGTATATGAAGACCCTAGGATCGTGCAAGACCCTCTGGATGCACCCCTAATTGGGCTCAACTAGATACAAAGCCCAAAGGCCAAAAACAGGCGACGCAGCACCGAAACAGATTCTAGACCCTCTCTTGTTTCGACGATTCCCGATGACTCCGGATGAATTTTGATATGAGACCGGCGGCATTGGAAAGGTATTCTTCTTATCTTTCCGTGCATATGTAGAACGTCCAAATCCGAGTCCGTATGCGTCTTGGGCATATGTTTTAGTGTAGACTGATCCTGAGCCCCGAAACAGACTCGAAGTCGGTTTTGGTTGGGCCTCCACCTTGGCTTCCACGTCCTTGCTGGTCCTCCACGTCTCCAAGTCCTTCTGCCATCATCTCCTGGTCCTCTCCATGGTTCCTGATTACAACATAATCATTAGGTAGCAAACCATTCTCAAAAGTGACATATAATAAAGAACGTAGGAACGAGCTCACCTCTAAATTTAATCGTCGTGCACGAGCTCTAGTCATTGGACCTTGCAAGTCCAGAATTGGAGGAGTGTTGCATGTATCCTTAGGAGTGATGTCCTCATCAAATACCATCCCCAACGTCTCAGACGCTCAAGTCATTGCCGCCTTTCAAAGTGGATTTCGTGATGACGACTTGATCAAGAAGATCGGTAGGTTGGATGCCGCTGGAGGGTTGTCGGCCAAGGAACTCTTCACCATAGCTGACAAATACGTGGCTGGCAACTCGGCTTTGTTCCAAGTTCGCCAATACAAATATGAGGCTCCCCGGAACCGTAATCAGTTGGGACCGTCCGACCAAAACAAGGTGAAGGTGCATCTAGGACCCTAATTTGATTTTGGTGATTGGCGCCAATACAATTAAGAATGGACTAACATTTTGATGAGCATGTGTGTAGAAAATAGTTCAAATATCAATGACAATGTACATTGGAACAAAAAGGGGAGAAAAGAAGATTGAAAAAGTGCTTCAACGATGAAATTCAAAAATATACTAAAAAAATGAAGTTCATGAAGTTTTTCTTTAATTTTTGAGTATAGGAAAAGCCGTACTATCAAGAGGGACACAAAAGTATGAAGGGATGATGAACTATGTGCAAAACCCAAATTTCATAGCCAAATAAACTTTTCCAGGGAAAATTCATCGGACTTGTCCGACCCATTGGACAAGTTCATCGGACTCCAGAACCTTTGCCACCCTGGGTCATCGGACATATCCGACGGTCATCAAACTTGTCTTATGACCCAAGGTCCGACCCATCAAATATCTTCATCGGACTCTAGTAACTGTGCCAAAACCCCAGCCATCGGACTTGTCCGATGGTCGACTTGTCCAAGGCATCGGGCAAGTCCATCGGACTCCAGTAGCTTCGCCACCTTGTTTCATCGGACATGTCCAATGACCATCGGACAAGTCCGATGGAGATCTGAGAAATGCCCATTCAAACAACTCTTTTTCTCCTTGGGCTATAAATAGACCTCCAAGCTTCCACTCTCTTGAGCTCTTGGTTCATCCTCACCGCCAACCACTCTTGTGTTTGTTACTCTTGGGGATTCATCCCCTAGACGGTTAGAGGTGCCCGTAGAGCTCCCAACTTGTGTGGTGACGCCTCGGGAAGTTTTTATTGACCCCTCCTTCGTGGAGATTACTAGTGGAAAGCCAAGTTCGATCTTTGTGGTCACTTGGAGAGGTTAGGATTGAAAGAAACCCGGTCCTTTGTGGATCCCTCAACGGAGACGTAGGCTCCTTTGTGGAGCTGAACTTTGGTGAACAAATCTTGTGTCTTTCTTGTCTTCTCTTACTTTCTTGCCATTTACTTGTTCTTGCTCATAACTTGCTAGTTAGGGTTTGCTTCTTATTCCTCTAATTAACTTGTGTAGGTTGCTTGCTAGTTGTTCTCTTTATTTCTACAACTTCCTCTAGCTTATAATTACTAGCTCCTAGCTTGCCTTGTACTAGTTTGAAGTTTTAATCGGCCGATCTATTTTTCAATCACGTGCCATCGGAAAAGTCCATCAGACTTTCCTCACAATCATCGGACAAGTCCGACACTGCGCATTTAACTTTTATTATTAAGTGGTTTTCAGGGATAATTGCCTATTCACCCCCCTATAGGCACTTTTAATTGGTATCAGAGCAAGGATCTTCGAAAAAGCTTAACCACTTGAAGATTAAAGATGTCAAATCCGGGAGAAGAACCAACTACCGCTCTCCCAATCAAAGATGGTGCTAGCGGTACTCATGATGGAGATGATGTAGTTGGAAGACATGATACTTAACCAAGAACCTACAATAATGTCATGTTTGATTATGAAGATCTCAAAGAGGATCGCATTGGGCAAGGGTCCAGTAGGCTTCCGTACTTTGATGGACAATTTTATGACCATTGGAAATGCAAGATGATGATGTACTTGGAATTTATGAGTCTGCATGTTGCAAGCATAACCGAGAATGGTTTCTTGTGGGAAAATAGAGATATTCCAACTTGAAAGGATCAACTCAACATCCATCGCAATGCCGTGGCGGCTAGTGCAATTGTTTCCGCACTTAGTGCCACCGAATATACAAAGTAGCCGGAATCAAGAATGCCAACCAATTGTGGAAAAAGCTTGAGGTTATCTATGATGGTATTGATTCCGTGAAAGATGCAAGGCTTGAAGAATTGCAAAATGAGTTCAACTTGTTCATCATGGGTCCGGGAGAAGGCGCAAAAGAAGTTCATGATAGACTCATGAGAATTGTGAATCAAAGAAGAGCACTTGGAGCTAGAATGTCCGACTTGGATATCAACAAGAGACTATTACAAGCATTGAGACCATGGGATTGTAACATTTGCTCAAACATTAGAGAGAAGGACAATTTCAAAACCTTCTCCACCGATGAGGTACTTGAGTAGCTTCTATCCCAAAAACAATAAAACAATCAAGCCGACAAGATAAATGCGTTGATCAAGCAAATTGTGGAAGCCAATGGTGACAAGAGTGATGTGGCACTCAATGCCACGAGTGAAAAGAGGCAAGAGAAGAAGAAGAAAAAAGTAGTTGATTCTAGTAGTGAAGATAGTGATAATGAGATGGCCTTGCTTGTAAGGAGATTCAAGTCATTTCTCAAGAAGGATAGTTACAAGAAGAAAAGTTTTGACAAGGGCAAAGTAAGAAGGTCAAAAAGGACTTGCTATGAATGTGGTGATGAAGGACATTTTATTGTGGAATGTCCAAAGAAGAAGAACAAGGATGAAAGAAGAAAAGACAAGCATCACAAGAAAGACAAAACATACAAGAAGCATAGAAGAGGTGAAGCTCATATTGGTCAAGAATGGAACTTCGATGATTCATCCTCCTCATCATCTTCCTCCTATGAATCCGACTCGGATGAGGGAGGCATTGCTTCACTTGCCATCGGCGTTACTCCCACCAACACCTCACTATTTGGGAGCTTGAGTGATGATGATGACAACACTCACACGTGTTTAATGGCAAGAGGATCGAAGGTAACAAAATGTAAACACAAACATTCCTCTTATGCTAGTAGTAGTGATGATGATGATGATGATGATGATGATGATGATGTTGCAAGTGCTTCACTTCCTAAAATGCTTGAATTCATGCAATTGCTTGAGAAACAAAAGGAAGAAAATGATAGACAAGAGGAGCTTCTTGAAAAACAAGAAGACTTGCTTATTCTTGAAAAGAAAAGAAACCTTGAACTAGAGAAGCTTCTAGAAGTTGAAAGAAATAAAAATGAAGAATTAACCTTGTCTATCACTAAAATTGAGAATACTTGTGAAAATATTAAAAGTACTAAAGATAAACTTCAAGAGAAATATGAGGATTTGGAAAAGACTCATAAGTCCCTTGAAGAACAATACAAATTCCTTTCAACCTTCACATCCACTTCCACCAACAACTCTCATGCTTCCACTAGCAAAGGATGTGATAGGTGCTATAACATTGATGTTGACGCTTGTGCTACTAATGTGAAATTGATTGATGATTTGAACAAGCAAGTGAGGGCTCTTGAAAGCAAGATACAACAAGGAAAGAATGTTGTTGACAATGAAAGGGCAAAGTATGCAAGAGGTGCATACGCATACACTAGAATGCCCCACGTCATGGACGACATTGGCTATGTTGTGCGAAGCACAATGCACGGGAGAACAAGGATGGGAAGAAATTCCTTAAGTTCACCAAGGAAGGATCTTATCAAAAGAAGCAAGCCAAGAACATGAACACTAACCATTCTTCTTTTGCTAATGATTCTCATGTTAATGTGCCTAATCCTACATGTGCACTCTTTCATGACTTTGATGCTTCATATGTGCTTATGAGAAATGTGCATGGTCATGTGTATGCCAAATATGTTGGGCCATGCAACAAGAGGCCAAAGGCTTGTGTGTGAGTTCCCAAAGAACTTGTGACTAATGTGAAAGGACCCAAGCAAATTTGGGTACCTAAAAACAAAGCTTAACTTGTTTTGTAGGACTATGTATCTAAAGGGTCAAGTTGGGTAATTGATAGTGGATACACTAATCATATGACCAGAGACAAAAAGATGTTCAAGTCATTTGAGCCAAGTCAAAACAACAATGAGTACATCACATTTGGTGACAATGGAACGGGACAAGTACCAGGGTATGGTAAAGTCCCTCTCACTCCCTCGTATTCTCTTTCTAAGGTTATGCTCGTTGATCACGTTGACTTCAATCTTTTGTCTATCTCACAATTTTGTAAAATGGGCTATGATTGCTTGTTCAACGAATGTGGTGTGACCATCTATAAGAGGAGTGATGGCTCGGTTGCTTTTAAGGGTGTGCTTAAAGGAAAGCTTTATGTTGTGGATTTCTCCATGGATGAAGCTAGACTTGGTACATGCTTATTAGCAAAGTCCAACATGGGGTGGTTGTGGCATAGAAGGCTTGCCTATGTTGGTATAAGAAATCTTCACAAACTCCAAAAGGGCGGCCACATCATAGGACTAACCGATGTTTGTTTTGAGAAAAATAGAATTTGTAGTGCATGTCAAGCGGGAAAGCAAGTTGGAGTATCACACCCCACGAAGAATGTGATGACCACCACGAGGCCATTGGAGATGTTGCACATGGACCTCTTCGGACCCGTCTCCTACATAAGCATTGGTGGTAACAAATATGGTCTTGTTATTGTTGATGATTTTTCTCGCTTTACGTGGGTGTTCTTTTTGCATGATAAAGGTGAAGTGAAAGATGTGCTCAAGACGTTCATGAGGAGAGCACAAAATGAATATGAAGTGAAGATCAAGAAGATAAGAAGTGACAATGGCACCGAGTTCAAGAACACTCAAGTTGAAGAGTACCTTGATGAAGATGGAATCAAGCATGAATTTTCGGCACCCTACTCCCCTCAACAAAATGGGGTGGCCAAAAGAAAGAACCGTACACTCATTGAGATGGCAAGAACAATACTTGATGAATACAACACATCCGACCATTTTTGGGCCAAAGCTGTCAATACCGCATGCCATGCCTCCAACCGGTTATATCTCCACCGACTCTTGAAGAAAACACCATATGAGCTACTAACCGGTAACAAGCCTAATATTTCCTACTTTCGTGTGTTTGGGAGCAAGTGTTTTATGCTAAATAAGAAACCCAAGACATCAAAGTTTGCTCCAAAAGTTGATGAAGGTTTCTTGCTTGGTTATGGATCAAATGTTCATGCCTATCGTGTGTTCAACAAAACCACTGGTTGTGTTGAAATTTCACGTGATATGACATTTGATGAATCTAATGGCTCTCAAGAGGAGCAAGTTGCTATTGATGATGTAGATAATGAAGCTCCTAGAAATGCAATAAAAAGGATGGCCATTGGTGATGTGAGACCACAAGAAACATCAAGTGTTGAAAGTCAACCCTCTCCCTCAAGACAAAATCAACATCATGAAAATGAAGAAATCAATCATGCAAGTGGTCAAGATCGAGATGTTGGGGATCATGAACAAACATCAAGTGATGATTCTCAAAGACATGATCAAGAGGTTGACAAAGATGGTGGTCGAGGAAGCTCACATCCACCACACCCAAGAGTGTATCAAAGTGTACAAGGTGATCACCCCGTCGAGCAAATTCTTGGAGATATTGACAAGGGGGTAATCACTAGATCTCGAGTTAGTAATTTTTGTGAACATTACTCTTTTGTCTCTTTTATGGAGCCATTTAGGGTAGAACAAGCACTTGAGGATTCAGATTGGGTGATGGCCATGCAAGAAGAATTAAACAACTTCACAAGAAATGAAGTGTGGACATTGGAGGAAAGGCCAAAGAACAAGAATGTTGTGGGCACCAAATGGGTGTTTCACAACAAACAAAACAAAGATGGTGTTGTGACAAGAAATAAGGCACGACTCGTGGCAAAGGGATATTCAGAAGTGGAAGGTTTGGATTTTGATGAAATCTATGCCCCCGTAGCAAGGCTTGAATCTATTAGAATATTACTTGCTTTTGCTACTCACCATGATTTTAAGTTGTACCAAATGGACGTGAAAAGTGCAATCCTCAATGGGCCAATCAAGGAAGAGGTGTATGTGGAACAACCACCAGGCTTTGAAGACCCAAAGTATCCTAATCATGTTTTCAAGCTCCATAAGGCGCTCTATGGGTTCAAGCAAGCTCCAAGTGCATGGTATGAATGCCTTAGAGATTTTCTTATTAAAAAGGGTTTTGTCATTGGCAAGGCCGATGCAACCCTCTTCACCAAGCATTTTGGCAATGATATCTTTGTGTGCCAAATATATGTCGATGACATTATATTTGGTTCTACTAACTAAAACTTTTGTGATGAGTTTAGCAAGATAATGACCAAGAGGTTTGAGATGTCCATGATGGGAGAATTAACATACTTTCTAGGCTTCCAAGTGAAGCAACTCAAGGAGGGCACCTTCATATGTCAAGCCAAGTATACTCAAGACTTATTGAAGAAGTTTGACATGGACAAGGCCAAGCCCATCAAAACTCCTATGCCAACAAATGGACACATTGACCTCAATAAAAAGGACAAACCCGTTGATCAAAAGGTATACCGCTCCATGATAGGCTCTTTGCTTTATCTTTATGCATCTAGGCCCGATATCATGCTTAGTGTGTGTATGTGTGCACGTTTTCAAGCCGCTCCTATGGAGTGTCACATGGTGACCGTTAAAAGAATCATGAGATATTTGGTTCATACACCCAACCTAGGGCTTTGGTACCCCAAGTGTTTAAAGTTCAACCTTTTAGGCTATTCCGATGCGGATTATGCCGGGGATAAGGTAGATAGAAAGAGCACCTCCGGGACATGCCAATTCTTGGGTAGGTCCCTAGTGTCATGGTCATCTAAGAAACAAAATTCCGTTGCACTTTCCACCGCTGAAGCAGAGTATGTTACAGCCAGTAGTTGTTGTGCACAACTACTTTCGATGAGACAAACTCTAAGGGACTACGGTTACAAGTTGAACTGTGTTCCACTTCTATGTGACAATGAGAGTGCCATAAAGCTTGCTTATAACCCCATTGAGCATTCACGCACAAAGCATATGTGGCATCCCACACCTCGAACCGAGGGGAATGACCGATCCAGGATCACTTTTGGGCAATGTCGGACGAAGCCGACATACACAATACATACACACGAACATGCCATCATTTGCAAAGTTACATAAAGAGTATTGTGCATTATTACAAACCGAGTGTCGATTAATCTTACAAACCAAGTTTTGAAATTTCAGATTTACATACACATGTCCGAGTGGGAATTACAATACATATGTTCTGAGTGCAGAGATTATTACATCACGTAGTGGAAGCGATAATTAAACACGACGGTAGATAAACCTAAGTAAACCATAACAGCCCTAGTCATGGTTCACCCCTCGGGTCTGTGATTCGTTGAGCAAGGAACCCACTCAAAGGTCCATTCGTTACTTGGTTCCTCGACCCACCCATCATGGTCACGGCTCAAATAGAAGCTAGAGGAAGACATGCCTGTAATAAAATTTAACAACAAACCCTGAGTATCTAATATACTCCGCAAGACTTACCCGTCAAAATAGCTTTCTAAAGCCGACTCCTAATATGCAGGGGGCCGACCAGGCTTGCTAAAATTTGATTTGCTAAAGCAGCCATTGGCTAGTTTCTAAATCCACTTTTTAGCCGTATTAATAGGGTTGTGACATGAATGTAAATTTAATTAGCTGTGAACCATCAAACAAATTTCAATACAGCAATTGAGTGATCAAAACAACAAGTATATCTTCATCGTTAGTTCTTACTACGCTGCAATCTGCTCGAGACAAGTGGTGCTCATATCCGTGAGGGACGGCGATATATATCGATTTACATCCTACAGGAGAAATCCAAATGCATGACATATGCATAATTTAATAACACGTATGGCCACCTATCACAAGATTATCATAAAGCTGAACCGGGTTCCCACTCCGGATATATGTCCCCCTTGCGACAGTTGTTCATCATCGGGTCCAAGGCTTAAACCATACATCCTCCAACTTTCCACAAACCCATGCAACCACCGTGACCGACACTTTGCACAAAGTGGGAAGTGAGCGGCCAACATTACGAGGCTCATGCTATTAAGTTTACCAACTCCCATATGAAGGTATGCACCTGGTACTGTTCAATACTTGCTCGCGGAGTCACAACGATCCATACGGGACACATACGGGCTACGGTAGTCAGGGAAGAACCCTGCCGCCGCTCTCTACACATGCAATTCCCGTACGGCCTTTATTTGCATAAGTATCATAATGTGAGGGATATCAGTATAAGAACCTATACTGAGCGGTCTCCGTACCACTCGATATCTCTATTGCTGACTCATTATTAAGCATAGCATTAGGCTACCGAAAAGGCTTATACCTAATCTAAACCAAACCATAGGTATTAGGGAATCAAATAATGCATCTATGGTTTCGATCAATTCCTACACTAAAATGCACAAGTCATGACACTTATACTTGTGTAGAACAAACAAAACATTAAATTCATAGGGGTGCACTGGGGCTTGCCTTGGGGCTGTTCGAAGTTAGTAGCTCCAACGGTGTTCAGTTCAACTCTGGGCTCCTCGGGGTTGCTTGCTTCGGTCTTGTGTCCGGTCTCGTTTCCTAAATGATGTGATGCAATGCAAAGTAAGATTTCGTATGATGATTCATGATACTTCCTCAACAAATAAAATTAATGAAATGATGCTCATGCATGAATTGTTGTGCAATACTATGTATGTTGGAACAATCAATTAATTGGAGGGGACAAACTTCTAATTAGAAGAAATACTACAGTTATCACTACAATCATAGCGTTTGTAGACTTTTAAATATGAGCATGGTACCATTGAATACTCTACTGCACTACATGATGAAGTTAAGCATAAAATGCAGTGCTAGGGCATAAATTTCAGAAAGATATTTTTAAACATATAAGCCAAAGTGACAATTATGCCATTGTTAAGAACAATATTGAGATTAGCAAGGTTGAATTAACTAAAATAGTCCTAGATGGAAATTAATTACATGGATTTTTCTAGTAACATATAAAAGCATAATAGACATGTATGAAATTTCTCAGAATAAATTTCTATGCCATTAAATAACACAATTTCATATACTAAAAATGCAAGAAATGCACTTAGCCATGAAATTATGTCTAAATTACTTATGGCCAGTTTTCAGTGGGTCATACATGCCATGTGGAGTGTGCATGTCAAATTTTGTGATTTAATCATTTTTATAGAATAAGTTATGATTTTATTTTCTTTACAAGTGTTGTTTGTTTTGAATTAAATTCTCCCAAATTTATCTCAAAATCCTAAACTTCATGCTAACCAGGACAAAGTACAGGTTAAAAGGATTCCAAAACAATTTAGCTTGCAATTTTAGGCCTTATATTTTTGGAGATATCGATTTTTCAATTTAATCAAAAGTTCACTGGTATTTACAAAAAATGCCATCGACAAATTTTCAAACAGAGCCGCGCGAGCGGCGGCGCTGCAGCACGGCTGGCCTGCTGGCGGCTATCGGCAGTGGCACTTGGGGCTTCGTGCTGCTCTACGCGACTAGGGGCTCACTAGGCTTCGGTGGGTGGTGGTGGCGAGTGCAGGGGGTCACCAGAGCATCGCCGGCGATGAGCGGCGGTGCTGCGCCACCATGGCCGACGGTGAGAACCTCACATGGAGCTTGACAAAGCAAGGAGAAGGGTCTGGAGGCATCACCTGAAGGCCGTGAAGCTGGGTGGAGGTGGTTTCAACGTCGGGCTGGCCGGAGCTAGGCTGTCGCCGTGAGCCCCCTCCGCGCGGTGGCGACGGCGGCTCGGCTGCTTCCGATTCCGGCGAGCAAACTGCACAGCACGGGTTAGGAGTGAGCAGTGAGCTCTGAGGTGGTCCTGTGCTTTCTCGGGTGCGAGGAATCGAGCAGCACTCACCTCAATTGACGGCAGCGGCCATGGCGAGCCCGACCGCCGAAAATAGGGGCTGCATCGAAATCGGGGTGCTCGCCGGAGAAGAAAGGTGCAGCAGGGCTCAACAGCGTGCAGTTCTTTGCTGGGGAGTGCACGGAGTGTGTAGCAGCTGCTGGAGAGGCACTTGTGTGCGAACTTGCGCTCGGGTTTCTGGATAAGGCCGGCGGTGATGAGAGAGTGGAGACCGAGAGAGAGGGAGGGCGAGGGAGAGAGAGCAATGGCGGCCTGACACGATCAAGCGCGAGGACGGCGGTGTAAATGGTGAAGGACGGGCCGGCCAGCTGCTCACCATCGGCGGTATGGGCACCGGACACCGCTGCCATTTCCCGGTGGCCCGCCGGCAGTGTAGATGTTTGACGAAATGTCAACTCGTTCTTCTCTCTTCCGAAGACTTACTGTTCGAGCCAATTGGGGGTCTTCGAGAGTTTTGATTGGCCTGCAACTTTTTGTGGAGTTGTGGAACAATATTTGGAGCAACTTTTGTATAGGACTATTCCTGGCATTCGTCCTCCAAAAATTTATAAAAAATACACACTGAACTCTGTATTTCTGCTTTCTCTGAATTTTTCCTGCTATTAAACCTTTACCAAAAATTCTGGTAAATTCCTTAAAATTCCCTTTTTATATGCCCATCATGATTATGTGAAAATAATGGTACACTTCTGTTGAAAATTCTTGGGTTTGTGATCTCCCTTGATTTCAATTATTTGGGCTCAATTATTCTTATCTTTGATCTTTTATTTAATCTTAAGTCCATTAATTTTTCTCTTGGGCATGTGGATTAAGTGAGATGACACACCATTAGGGCAAAGTGACACTGGGGTGTCACAGCCCTCCCCCCTTAGAGAAAATCTCGTCCCGAGATTACAATAAGGGTTGGCGGGGAAACGATAAGATGGAATCATTACCTTACTTGTGAATCCAAAAATGCGGGAAAGTTGGACTTTAAGAATTCCTCTTGTTCCCATGTAGCTTCATCCTCAGAGTGATTACTCCATTGCACTTTGTAGAAGGTGATAGTCCGACTGCGTGTCACCCGGTCCTTTTGATCAAGAATTCAGATGGGGTGTTCAGGATATGACAAATCTTCTTGTAATTGTGTCGTGTCATCAATGACAACATCAATAGGGGCCTTTAAGCACTTCTTGAGTTGGGAAACATGGAACACATTATGGACACGAGATAAATTCTCTGGTAATTGTAATCGGTAAGCGACCGAACTACATTTCTCCACGATCGGGTATGGACCAATATACCGGGGAGCCAATTTGCCTTTAACCCCGAATTAGGATATGCCTTTATTGGGAGAAACCCGAAGATATACATGGTCACTTTCTTCAAATTCCAGTGGACGTCTTCTCTTGTTGGCGTAGCTAGTTTGTCGGGATTGTACGACTTTCATGTTAGCTTGAATTTCTCGTACCTTTTCTTCGGCTTGTTTGACTAGATCTGGACCAAAGGTAATCCTTTCGCCTGATTCAGACCAATTTAATGGAATACGGCAAGAATGACCATACAAGGCTTCAAATGGTGACATTCTCAAACTTTCTTGATAACTATTGTTGTAAGAGAACTCGACAAACAACAAATAATCATCCCAACTGCCTTGATGATCTAGTGCACACGCTCTCAACATGTCTTCCAAATATTGAATTAACCGTTCAGTTTGCCCGTCGGTTTGCGGATGATATGCGGAGCTTCGCAATAAGGTAGTGTTGAGGCAAGAGTGCAATTGTTCCCAAAATTGAGAAACAAATTGGGGTCCTCGATCGGAGATGATGGTCTTTGGTATGCCATGTAAGCATAGCACTCAGAAAGTGTAGAGCTCGGCATATTTCTTGCTGGAATAGGTTGTATGGACTGGAATAAAGTGTGCTGATTTCATTAATCGATCCATGACGACCCATATGGAATCATGCTTCTTAGAAGTGAGTGGCAAACCAACCACAAAATCCATAGAGATGTCCTCCCATTTCCATGCCGGAATATTTAATGGATGTAGCAGTCCGGCCTTTTTCAAATGGTCGGGCTTCACACGTTGACAAGTGTCACACTCGGCCACATAACGGGCAATTTCCCGCTTCATCCGAGTCCACCAAAATTTTTCCTTTAGCCCTCGGTACATTTTATTGCTACCTAGGTGAATGGAATACTTGGAAAGGTGGGCTTCATCCAAGATCTTCTTTCGCAACGCCATATCCTTTGGTACAACAAGACGGTCCTTGAACCATAGAACACCATCGGCATCTTGCCGAAAACATTTGGCCTTTTCCTTACCCAAATTCTGTCGAATATGTTCCATTCCTTCATCTTTCTTTTGGGCTTCAATGATTTCCTCTCGGAGTGTGGGCACAAGAGCCAAATTATATAAAGCACCATATGGAAGAATTCGGAGGCTTGGCTCCACAAGATCAGATTTAGCACCCTCATCCCTATGGCAAAGTGTGAGGAAATTACATTGATTCTGACGACTTAATGCATCGGCCACGACATTAGCCTTGCCGGGGTGATAATGGATTTCCAATTCGTAGTCCTTAATTAATTCCAACCATCTTCGCTGCCTCATATTCAGTTCTTGTTGGGTGAAAATATACTTAAGGCTCTTATGGTCAGTGTAGAGGTGAACAAGATTCCCGAGAAGATAATGTCTCCAGGTCTTGAGAGCAAGAACTACCGAAGCTAATTCCAAATCATGTGTTGGTAAATTCTGCTCATGCTTGTGAAGTTGACGAGAGGTATAGGCAATTGGGCAGCCTTCTTGCATTAACACGCAGCCCATACCCGTGCCGGAAGCATCACAATACACGTCGAACGGCTTGGCAAGATCGGGCTGAGCCAAGACGGGAGCGGTAGTCAAAAGTCTCTTGAGGGTTTGGAAGGCTTCTTCGCATTTCTCGCTCCACTTAAATTTAGCGTCTTTCTCTAGTAATATAGTCATTGGTTTGGCAATGCTTGAAAAATTGGGAATAAACTTTCGATAATACCCGACAAGTCTGAGGAAACTACGGATGTGCTTCACTGTCTTTGGGGTCTTCCACTTGAGTACGTCTTCAACCTTACTTGGGTCAACCTCAATACCATCCGCAGAAATGATATGGCCCAAGAAAGGAACTCGCTTCAACCAAAATTTGCACTTGCTGAATTTGGCATAAAGCTCATGACCACGAAGTCGTTGGAGCACAGTTCGGAGATGATCAACATGCTCTTCTTCTGACTTGGAGTAAATGAAAATATCATCAATGAATACGACCACGAACTTGTCCAGCTCCAACATGAATACCGAGTTCATCAAATACATGAAATGAGCTGGAGCATTCGTTAGTCCAAATGACATGACTAGGTATTCGTAGAGACCATGCCTCGTAGAGAAAGCTGTCTTTGGAATGTCTTCTGGCCGAATTTTAATTTGGTGATAGCCAGAGCGAAGGTCAATCTTAGAGAAAACCTTAGCACCAACTTATTGATCAAATAAAATGTCAATACATGGTAGATGATACTTGTTCTTGATTGTCACCGCGTTTAATGGTCGATAGTCGACACATACACGCAGTGACTCGTCCTTTTTCTTCACAAATAGCGCGGGACAGCCCCACGGTGATGAGCTAGGACGAATGAATCCCTTGTCTGTAAGCTCCTTTTGCTGCTCTTTTAATTCCGCCAATTCCTTAGGAGCCATTTTATAAGGTCTTCGGGAGATCGGAGCGGTACCGGGTTGGAGTTCAATTTTAAATTCAACATCTCGGTCGGGAGGCATACCGGGTAAGTCATCCGGAAACACATCGGAAAACTCACATACCACAGGAATGTCCTTAAGATCTTTTCCTTCCAGTAGGTAGACTTTGGAAGTGGTAGGGTTTGGGTGGGGCAAAAATAAGGTTGCTGGACCATGCAGTGGGGAGTCCAAATGGATTTGCCGAGAATCGATATGTAAGACGGCTTTGTGGCATTTCATCCAACTCATGCCCAAAATAATATCTATGCCTTGTCCTACCAGCATGATGAAAGAGGAAGGATACACTTTCCCCCCTAGGTTGAGTTCCACTCGCCTTACTCTAAAATTTGCAACTAACTTTCCACCCGGGGAAGTAATGACATAAGGGTTTTCCAAGGTACATGGCGTGATCTGTAGCTGCTCTATGCGTGCTTGGCTAATAAAATCATGTGTTGCTCCCGATTCGAAGAGGACGATAACGGAGTGATCATTAATAGTGAACATACCCGAAAGTACCGGTTCACCGGCATGAATTTCCTCAGCTGAAGTGTAGTTGACACGACCGGTCTTCGGTGCTGGTGTAGAGGGTTGGGAGCGGTTGTTATTGTTGTTGTTGTGGTGGTTGTTGTTGCTGTTGTTGGGGTGCTGCTGGTTACCACCGCGTTGTGAACGTTTCGGAAAGGTGCATTCCTTCGCAAAATGCCCGGCCCGACCGCAATTGTAGCAAGGCTGCTGCGGTCCCGGCCTAGCATTTTGATACACTTGCTGTGGGGGGGCGTGGCGCTGGTGCACGCTGCTGGTATGAGCCCGGGAATGGTCTTTGCTGCTGCTGAGACGAAGAGTGGTATCCCCCCCTTGGTGGCATCACAGCCCGGAACCATTGTCCCGTGGGTGAAGTGATTGCCAGCTTGTACTTGTGGGGAGGGGTGCTGGATGAGCCTGCCATAGCGCGTTTCCTCTTCTTATCTTCTTGGTTGACACGCATGGCATTCTCTTGTACGATTGTGGCGTTCACCAATCCATGAAAAGTGCCGTTGGTGACTTGCGCTAAGCGATCTTGCAATTTCGGGCTAAGACCTGCCCGAAAGCAATCCTTGTTCTTCTCATCGGTGTCGACATGATGGGAAGCATATTGGGCAAGATGATTAAATTTCCGCACGCACTCTTATACAGTTTCGGAACCTTGCTTTAAGTTTAGAAACTCCTGTAACTTCCGCTTCACGAGACCAGCGGGAATGTGGTGGGCACGGAAAGCTTCGGTAAACTCATTCCACGTGACCTGGTGGTTAGCGGGGAACGAGTCTAGAAAGTTCGCCCACCACGTACTTGCCGACCCGTGAAGTTGCTGGGCCGCGAACAACAGCTTCTGGTGGTCAGTGCAGTTGATGAGAGCAAACTTGGACTTAATGATGCGGAGCCAAGTGTCAGCCTCCAGTGGGTCCTCGGCTTCCATGAAGTGCGGAGGTTTAGTCGCCCAAAAATCATTGTATGAGGGCTCTCGCGGTGGATGCGCTGGCTGACCCCCCGGGTTGTTTTCGCCTGCTAGAAACATTTGGAAGAGCTGATTTTGATTGTGGATTAGCTGCTCCATTGGACTCATCGGAGGAGGGTTCGCGGGTCGTGGTGCTCCTCCCCTGCGTTGAGACCCTTCGGGTGCGTCCCCGGAAGTTTCCGCCCCGCTACGAGTGTTCACCATCTGCCATATGAACAAACGCATCGTTAGTCCATGCAACATTTGAACACCATGGAACGATGACAACTCGTCTGACAGCAAGGAAAAAAAATAAATTCCAGAAGGGCACTGATAGAAATGACTAATCACTTGAATACTTGATATCGAAACACATATTTTATTACTTATAAACATGGCTTTGTACATGACGGTAGCGGTACACCTTTATACAAACCAAAAGTGCGGGTTGGAAAGGTACTACAACCCACGGGGTTACGTCCAAGTCGCTGACCTCGGAGAATTAGCTAGCTAGGAGGGTTAGGGACTTCCGTATCTACAACAAATTTTTACCGGTACTACACGTACACGGCGGTAAGCCCCACGTCCAAGTTCTACTACCACTAGGTTACATCACATCACCTAGATATCCACTACTACACCATCTGCTCCATCCGCCTATGGTGCATGGCTATCAGCATCGGAGAGCATGTCCACGTCGTTAGGCGATGCCGGGGCCTCGTAGTCGACGCCCGATGCACCGTGCTCCTGCTCCTGATCATCCACTTCCAGCGGCTGTGGTTGTGGATCCATGGGTTTGCTGATGCATGATGATTTGCTCAAGATCCTCCTGAGCTTGCTCCACCTGCTCCTAAAGCACTACTGCCGCATGGTTGGCTTCCTCCAAGTTGTGTTGGACAATCTCCAACTGGACTTCCAGAAAGTGGATAGTGCCTTGCAGATTTTGGTTGATGAGGCGAGTATGGTGAAGTTCACTCTCCGCCTCCAGCTTTTCTTGCTCAATGAAATCGGTTGTGGTCTTCACCTCCTCGAGCTCATCCTTCAACTCGGCCTTCTCTTCTCCTAGCTGGGCCACCTGATTTTTGAGGGAGAAATTTTCTGCCTCAAGATGGATAATGTGCACACGGTGGTTCTCATCTTCAGCCTGCAGCGCCCGGTACTTGTCATCGGTTTCCTCCAGCTGGGATTCCACCTCCCGCAGCCGGGCAGCCATAGCGGTTATCTCCGCCCGAAGTTTTGAGACAATGAGTCAAAACTTTATAACCAGATAGAAATACATATGCCAAAGGACCATATGCTCAATGGATGATAAGTAATTGCATAGGAAAAATATATGCAACCAGCTTCCCAAAACTCAAAGTTTGCAGCTCGGCGGACAGAATTGACTTAATCTTGAAGACTCAGAATTTCGACTTGGGTTGGTTGAAGATCAAAATTTTTACTAGTTAGGAAAGTTCTAGATAATTTTTCTAGCTTTCCAACGCCTACTAATACAGCTCCATCCGGCCAACACACCAAGAGTTATGATCGTCGGGAGTCAGCGGACAGAATCGGGGCACTTTCTGTAATCCCAGAAAACTTTTCTGTTTTTGCCATTTTCGACCTAGTTCCAAATTTTTCCTAGGGCAGGTCATTCTACCAAACTCGTAGAGAAACTTATTATCTTTCCAACGGGTACTCATACACCTTCATCGGACTAAAACTGAGGGAGTTACACTGGTTTTAGTCAAACTGACTTTCCTGGCAAAGTTCAGTTTCTTCCTGATTAAGTTCAAACCTTCGTTTTAGGTGCCATAGTGATCCAAAAATTTCCCGGAGTTTGATTATTTCACATGTTTGTAATATTTGTGACTTTTTACATGAGTTGGTAAGGATGAATGCATATGGTATGTATGAATGTCAATGCTCAATATGACGGTTCCCTACGTCCTTGCCAAATTAAAACAACGGCCGGTATATAACCAACCGATCGCACAACGGTGGCAACACACACACGATCTCATAACATTACTACTTGAACTACGACTCGTGGTTAGTGTACCTGCAAAAAAATTCCATTACAGAAACAATCATAATATTCAAAAGAAACAATCCAAAAGAATATCCGTGACCACCTCGCCTCGCACGGGAGCTCTCGAATAAGAGTGTATTCGAGTCACACCAATTTGAATAAATTCCTATCTAAGCACAACAAATCCATGACCACCTCGCCTCGCATGGGAGCTCTCGAATAAGAGTGTATTCGAGTCACACACATACCTTTGTTGAAGGATCCGTAGTTGCAAGTAATTTAAACAATCATAACCCAGGGTTAGCTTTGCTAACTTAACTACTACTAATCATCCCTAATTGGGATCTCTACTCGTACCTCACGGTAAAAACGCGGTTTTAAATTTAAGAATGTTCTTAAGTGTAGTACATTTCCCAAAATGGCTCTGATACCACCTGTGGCATCTCGCACCTCGAACCGAGGGGAATGACCGATCCAGGATCACTTTTGGGCGATGTCGGACGAAGCCGACATACACAATACATACACACAAACATGCCATCATTTGCAAAGTTACATAAAGAGTATTGTGCATTATTACAAACCGAGTGTGGATTAATCTTACAAACCAAGTTTTGAAATTTCAGATTTACATACACATGTCCGAGTGAGAATTACAATACATATGTTCTGAGTGCAGAGATTATTACATCATGTAGCAGAAGCGATAATTAAACATGACGGTAGATAGCCCTAAGTAAACCATAACAGCCCTAGTCATGGTTCACCCCTTGGGTCCGTGATTCGGTGAGCAAGGAACCCACTCAAAGGTCCATTCGTTACTTGGTTCCTCGACCCACCCATCATGCTCATGGCTCAAATAGAAGCTAGAGGAAGACATGCCTGCAATAAAATTTAACAACAAACCCTAAGTATCTAATATACTCCGCAAGACTTACCCGTCAAAATGGCTTTCTAAAGCCGACTCCTAATATGCAGGGGGGCCGACCGGGCTTGCTGAAATTTGATTTGCCAAAGCAGCCATTGGCTAGTTTCTAAATCCACTTTTTAGACATATTAATAGGGTTGTGACATGAATGTAAATTTAATTAGCTATGAATTATCAAACAAATTTCAATACAGCAATTGAGTGATCAAAACAACAAGTATATCTTCATCGTTAGTTCTTACTACGCTGCAATCTGCTCGAGACAAGTGGTGCTCATATCCGTGAGGGACGGCGATATATATCGATTTACATCCTGTAGGAGAAACCCAAATGCACGACATACACATAATTTAATAACACGTATGGCCACCTTTCATAAGATTATCATAAAGCTCAACCGGGTCCCCACTTCGGATGTATGTCCCCCTTGCGACCACTGTTCATCATCGGGTCCAAGGCTTAAACCATACATCCTCCAACTTTCCACAAACCCATGCAACCACCGTGACCGACACTTTGCACAAAGTGGGAAGTGAGCGGCCAACATTACGAGGCTCATGCTACTAAGTTTATCATCTCCCATATGAAGGTATGCACCTGGTACTGTTCAATACTTGCTCGCGGAGTCACAACAATCCATACGTGACACGTACGGGCTATGGCAGTCAGGGAAGAACCCTGCCGCCGCTCTCTACACATGCAATTCCCGTACGACCTTCATTTGCATAAGTATCATAATGTGAGGGATATCAGTATAAGAGCCTATACCGAGCGGTCTCCGTACCACTCGATATCTCTATCACTGACTCATTATTAAGCATAGCATTTGGCTACCAAAAAGGCTTATACCTAATCTGAACCAAACCATAGGTATTAGGGAATCAAATAATGCATCTATGGTTTCAATCAATTCCTACATGTAAATGCACAAGTCATGACACTTATACTTGTGTAGAACAAACAAAACATTAAAATCATAGGGGTGCACCAGGGCTTGCCTTGGGGCTGTTCGAAGTTAGTAGCTCCAACGGTGTTCAGTTCAACTCTAGGCTCCTCGGGGTTGCTTGCCTCGGTCTTGTGTCCGGTCTCGTTTCCTAAATGATGTGATGCAATGCAAAGTAAGATTTCGTATGATGATTCATGGCACTTCCTCAACAAATAAAATTAATGAAATGATGCTCATGTATGAAATGTTATGCAATACTATGTATGTTGGAACAATCAATTAATTGGACGGGACAAACTTCTAATTAGAAGAAATACTACAGTTATTACTACAATCATAGTGTTTGTAGACTTTTAAATATGAGCATGGTACCATTGAATACTCTACTGCACTACATGATGAAGTTAAGCATAAAATGCAGTGCTAGGGCATAAATTTCAGAAAGATATTTTTAAACATATAAGCCAAAGTGACAACTATGCCATTGTTAAGAACAATATTGAGATTAGCAAGGTTGAATTAACTAAAATAGTCCTAGATGGAAATTAATTACATGGATTTTCCCAGTAACATATAAAAGCATAATAGACATGTATGAAATTTCTCAGAATAAATTTCTATGCTATTAAATAACACAATTTCATATACTAAAAATGCAAGAAATGCACTTAGCCATGAAATTATGCCTAAATAACTTATGGCCACTTGTCAGTGGGTCATACATGCCATGAGGAGTGTGCATGCCAAATTTTGTGATTTAATCATTTTCATAGAATAAGTTATGATTTTATTTGCTTTACAAGTGTTGTTTGTTTTGAATTAAATTCTCCCAAATTTATCTCAAAATCCTAAACTTCATGTTAACCAGGACAAAGTACAGGTTACAAGGATTCCAAAACAATTTAGCTTGCAATTTTAGGCCTTATATTTTTGGAGATATCGATTTTTCAATTTAATCAAAAGTTCACTGGTATTTATGAAAAATGCCATCGACAAATTTTCAAACAGAGCCGCGCGCGCGGCGGTTCTACGACACGGCTGGCCTGCCGACGGTGATCGGCAGTGGGACTCGGGGCTTTGTGCTGCTCTACGCGACTAGGGGCTCACTAGGGTTCGGTGGGTGGTGGTGGCGAGTGCAGGGGGTCACCGGAGCATCGCTGGCGACGAGCGGCGGTGCTGCGCCACCATGGACGACGGCGAGCACCTCACACGGAGCTTAACAAAGCAAGGCGAAGGGTCTGGAGGCATCACCTGAAGGCTGTGAAGCTGGGTGGGGGTGGTTTCGATGTCGGGCTGGCCGGAGCTGGGCTGTTGCCGTGAGCCCCCTCCGCGCGGTGGCGACGGCAGCTCGACTGCTTCCGATTCCAGCGAGCACACTGCACAGCACGGGTTAGGAGTGAGCAGTGAGCTCCAAGGTGGTCCTGTGCTTGCTCGGGTGCGAGGAATCGAGCAGCGCTCACCTCAATCGATGGCAGAGGCCATGGTGAGCCCGACCGCCGAAAACAGGGGCTGCGTTGAAATTGGGGTGCTCGCCGAAGAAGAAAGGAGTAGCAGGGCTCAGCGGTGAACAGTGCTTTGCAGGGGAGTGCGCGGAGTGCGTAGCAGCTACTGGAGAGGCACTTGTGCGTGAACTTGCGCTCGGGTCTCTGGATAAGGCCGGCGGCGATGAGAGAGAGGAGATCGAGAGAGAGGGAGGGCGAGGGAGAGAGAGCAATGGCGGCCTGACACGATCAAGCGCGAGGACAGCGGTGTAAATGGTGAAGGACAGGCCGGCCAGCTGCTCACCTTGGCGGTCTGGGCACCGGACGCTGCTGCCACTGCCCGGTGGCCCGCCGGCGCTGTAAATGTTTGACGAAATGTCAACCCGTTCTTTTCTCTCCTGAAGACTTACTGTTCGAGTCAATTGGAGGTCTTTGAGAGATTTGATTGGCCTGCAACTTTTTGTGGAGATGTGGCATAATATTTGGAGCAACTTTTGTATAGGACTTTTCCTGGCATTCGTCCTCCAAAAATTTATAAAAAATCCACACTGAACTCTGTATTTCTGCTTTCTCTGAATTTTTCCAGCTATTAAACCTTTACCAAAAATTCTGGTAAATTGCTTAAAATTCCCTTTTTATATGCCCATCATGGTTATGTAAAAATATTGGTACACTTCAGTTGAAAATACTTGGGTTTGTGATCTCCCTTGATTTCAATTATTTGGGTTCAATTATTCTTATCTTTGATCTTTTATTTAATGTTTGACGAAATGTCAACCCGTTCTTTTCTCTCCTGAAGACTTACTGTTCGAGTCAATTGGAGGTCTTTGAGAGATTTGATTGGCCTGCAACTTTTTGTGGAGATGTGGCACAATATTTGGAGCAACTTTTGTATAGGACTTTTCCTGGCATTCGTCCTCCAAAAATTTATAAAAAATCCACACTGAACTCTGTATTTCTGCTTTCTCTGAATTTTTCCAGCTATTAAACCTTTACCAAAAACTCTGGTAAATTGCTTAAAATTCCCTTTTTATATGCCCATCATGGTTATGTAAAAATATTGGTACACTTCAGTTGAAAATACTTGGGTTTGTGATCTCCCTTGATTTCAATTATTTGGGTTCAATTATTCTTATCTTTGATCTTTTATTTAATCTTAAGTCCATTAATTTCTCTTGGGCATGTGGATTAAGTGAGATGACACATCATTAGGGCAAAGTGACACTGGGGTGTCACAGCATATAGATATCCGCCATCATTTTTTGAGAGATCATTCTATCAAGGGGGATATAGAAGTGAGTCATGTGAGAACCGAAGATCAACTAGCCGATATATTCACCAAACAACTAGATGAGAAAAGGTTTTGCTATCTTAGGAGTGAACTAAATATTCTTGACTCTAGCAATGTGATGTAGAGGATGTGCACATCTGAATGGTGATTGTTTTGGTAGTACAAAAACTATATCTTTATGTCAAAAACCTATTATTTGTGCTATTGTTATTGGTTTTTGATCGCTAGATCGAATCTTGTCAAAACATGGTCATTGTTATGAATTGTTGATTGTTGGCTGACCATGTTATGTCAAGATAGCTTGTTGTCCATCAAAACTATTTTTGAAAATCTCCAACTCCCTCCTCAGCTGAGATCTTCTTCTCTGTTCTCACTGGCGTCAGATAAGTCCGAGGATATCGGGCAAGTCCGACGGCGTCGGACAAGTCCGACAACCATCGGACTAGTCCGACGGGTCCGGAGAACAGTGTCCCTCCCAACTCAAATGGCTTGCTACCCTTTTTCTCAGTCTTGTTCAGGATCAGCAGGAGCACTTTGGCTCCAAGAGGTGGCAACTCTGACCTAATTCCTGCCTATCAGAGGGATATCTTGCACTGGATTCATGGGAATCAAAAGTTTGATGCCTTTGACTATGTTTATCAGGAGATATGGGACATCTCCATCTCTCCCAAGCGTGCTTGTGGATATGCCCCGCACATCATGTATATGATTGAGAAGGTCTCAGGATTGACTTTCAAAAAGGACATGAAGCATCTGAGTCTCAAACCTCAGATTCCTTCTAATTGGACTCCTGACACCTCCTCTGGTCAGTTCTTTGGTGCAGCTCAGCCACCGTCCTCTGCTCCGTCTCCTCAGGTTCCCAGAGCTCCTCCTAGGGCCACCGGTTCTTCTCGTGCTACCCCACCTTCTCGTGGCAAGAGGAGTGGGATTATGAAGATGTTCAAATCCCTCCTTGGCATGTGCAGGAGCATTAACCAAAGGATGGATGTGATTGAGAGGAACCAGAAGATCATCATGGAGAAGATGCAATGTGAAGTTCCTCCTCCTCCATCACCTCTGGTAGAAGATTCTTACCCACCTGCGTTTCAGGACCCCACTCCCAACTTCTCTACAGAGAAGTTCCTCCTCCTCCTCAGTTTCACACAGGAGCTGGCTCTAGTGGGCAACATGTCCGCTTTGATGAGGAAGAAGAGGAAGAAGAAGAGCAACAAGAAGATCCCGCCGCCTATGCTCTTCACCAGCGCAAGGGCAAAGCACTAGCTCAAGATGAGGAAGACGACAAGGAAGACGACGATGATGACAATGATGACTATCAGGATTCCAAGGAGTAGCGCTTCATCACCTCACTTTTCTCCTTTTTGGTGTCTTGATGCCAAAGGGGGAGAAGTAATCTATCTCATTTCCTAGTTTGTGTGCTTATTTTCTAGTTTGTGAGTTGTGAGAGTGATGGACAACTTCTATTTGCTTTCTTGTATCATGTGGGCTGCAAAACTTGTTTAATTCTCGTGCTTGTAAAACTCTCTATTTATGCTTAATGAGTTTGTGTGCTTTTCATATCTCTTGTTATGATGTGTTGTTCATTTTCATCTTTTTAGATGGATTTGTGTGAAAATACTTGTCATATGCACTATCTCTACCATTTGTATCTTTGTTTTGCAAATCAACACATAAGCATAGTGTAAGGGGGAGCTCTCACATTAATCTTTAAATATGTGCACTTGTTAATTTCCTATACCTTCTTTTTTCTCATGCACACATTTAGGGGGAGCTCCTCACAAATTGAATCGTTATTGCACATTCTTATGAATTTTTAGTTGTATTGTCATCAATCACCAAAAAGGGGGAGATTGAAGGTGCATCTAGGCCCCTAATTTGATTTTGGTGATTGGTGCCAATAGAATTAAGAATGGACTAACCTTTTGATGAGCATGTGTGTAGAAAATAGTTCAAATATCAATGACAATGTACATTGGAACAAAAAGGGGAGAAAAGAAGATTGAAAAAGTGCTTCAACGATGAAATTCAAAAATATACTCAAAAAATAAAGTTCATGAAGTTTTTCTTTAATTTTCGAGTATAGGAAAAGTCGTACTATCAAGAGGGACACAAAAGTGTGAAGTGATTATGAACTAAGTGTAAAACCCAAATTTCATAGCCAAATAAACTTTTCCAGGGCAAATTCATTGGACTTGTCCGACCCATCGGACAAGTCCATCGGACTCCAGAACCTTTGCCACCCTGGGTCGTCGGACATGTCCGACGGTCATCGGACTTGTCCGATGACCCAAGGTCCGACCCATCGGATATCTTTGTCTGACTCCAATAACTACATCAAAACCCCAGTCATCGGACTTGTCCGATGACCATCGGACTTGTCCGATGGTCGACTTGTCTGAGGCATCGGGAAAGTCCATTGGACTCCAGTAGCTTCGCCACCTTGTTTCATCGGACATGTCCGATGACCATCGGACAAGTCCGATGGAGATCTGAGAAATGCCCATCCAAATAGCTCTTTTTCTCCTTGGGCTATAAATAGACCTCCACTTCGTCCCTTGGCATGGGAGTCACTCATTCCACTCAAAAACACTCTCAAGCTCACTTTGCTCTCCCCAACTCTCCTCCCTTGCTTCCAATCTTGATTTGTGAAGGGATTGAGAGAATATTGAAGAGCTCCATCGACTCCAAGCTTCCACTCTCTTGAGCTCTTGGTTCATCCTCACCGCCGACGACTCTTGTGTTTGTTACTCTTGGGGATTCATCCCCTAGATGGTTAAAGGTGCCCATAGAGCTCCCAACTTGTGTGGTGATGCCTCGAAAAGTTTGTATTGACCCCTCCTTCATGGAGATTGCTAGTGGAAAGCCAAGTTCGATCTTTGTGGTCACTTGGAGAGGTTAGGGTTGAAAGAAACCCGGTCCTTTGTGGATCCCTCAATGGAGACGTAGGCTCCTTTGTGGAGCTGAACTTCGGTGAACAAATCTTGTGTCTTTCTTGTCTTCTCTTACTTTCTTGCCATTTACTTGTTCTTTCTCATAACTTGCTAGTTAGGGTTTGCTTCTTATTCCTCTAATTAACTTGTGTAGGTTGCTTGCTAGTTGTTCTCCTTATTTCTACAGCTTCCTCTAGCTTATAATTACTAGCTCCTAGCTTGCCTTGCACTAGTTTGAAGTTTTAATCGGCCGATCTATTTTCCAATCACGTGCCATCGGACAAGCCCATCAGATTTTCCTCACAATCGTCGAACAAGTCTGACACTACGCATTTAACTTTTATTATTAAGTGGTTTTCAGGGATAATTGCCTATTCACCCCCCCCCCCCTCTAGGCACTTTCACAAGGACGACGACAGGAAGCACAAGCAAGACCAGACGGTGGCCAACACGGAGCGCCCCACCAGGAAGAAACAAGTCACTCAGGATGACTTCGACAAAATGCTTGATGGTCCTTGTCTATTACATGACGGCGCTCACAAAGCCAGGGAATGCTTTAAGTTGAAGAACTTCGCACATCATGCCTTGAAAGTCTGCAAAGACCACCCCTGGATCCCCAAGGGCGGCAGAAAAGATTCGGATAAGGACAACCAAGATGAGGATAAGGAGGAATTTCAAGATCCTGAACGTGAGGTCAACTACATCTGTGGCAGGTCCACGGCAGATTCAAACCGCCAGCAAAAGATCCTATACAGAGAGATCCATTCGGTCTCACCAGCGGTCCCTCATTACTTACGCTGGTCTGAGGTTCTGATTACCTTTGATCGGTCAGACCACCCGGATTATATCCCTAGGCCTAGGAAATACCCCTTAGTACTGACGCTGACTGTCAACCGAGTTCAGCTGAATAGGGTCCTGGTGGACGGCGGCAGCAGTTTGGACATCCTCTTCGTGAAAACTTTCATGGAGTTCGGCATACCTTTGACTGACCTCAAGCCCAGCCGATCGCCATTCCACGGCGTGATCCCTGGCATGCAGACAGTTCCCTTGGGACAGATCACTCTGCCAGTGACTTTCGGCACTCGGGAGAATTACAGGACGGAGCGCATCACCTTTGAGGTTGCCGACCTTGATTCTACATACCACGCCATCATAGGGCGGCCAACCATCACCAAGTTCATGGCCATACCTCATTACCCATATATGATGATGAAGCTGCCAGGGCCGAATGGAGTCATTTCACTTCATTCGGATGTCCGGACATCATACGATTGCGACAACGGCAGTTGTGAGTTAACAGAGAAGAAGGTGGTGGTATCAGAGCTGGCCGAGTTGAAGGCAACAATTGCAGCAACGGAGGAGGCCATGCTCGACCCACCCCCCAAGAAGGCACTGAAGGCTACGGTGCAGACGGATGATGTGGATTCCAAGAAGATTGACCTAGATGATATTGATGTATCCAAGACCACCAATATTGGGGTCAATTTAGGTGACAAATAGGAAAGCGCGCTCATCCTTCTCCTTAGAGATAATAAAGACATATTTGCATGGAAACCCTCTGATATGCCCAGTGTTCCAAGGGAAAAGGCTGAGCACAAACTTCACGTTCGAGAAAATGCCAAGCCCATAAGGCAGCGACTTAGACGATTTTTGCAGGACCAAAAGGATGCGATTAGAAAATAAATCGGCCGACTGCTGGCAGCCGGTTTTATTAAGAAAGTCTTTCACCCTGACTGGTTAGCCAACCCAGTCCTGGTGCAAAAGAAGAATAAGGAGTGGCGGATGTGTGTGGATTACACTGGCCTTAACCAAGCCTGCCCGAAAGATCCGTTCACCCTCCCACGTATTAATCAGGTGGTTGATTCAACGGCTGGATGCGCTTTATTGTGTTTCTTAAATGCATATTCAGGGTACCATCAGATTCCCTTAAATCAGTCTGACCAGCTTAAAACTTTGTTTATCACATCATTCGGGGCTTTTTGTTACACAACAATGCCCTTTGGTCTAAAAAACGCTGGCGTCACCTACCAACGTACCATGCAGTGATGCCTGGACAGCCAAATAGGAAGAAACATCAAGGCCTACATGGACGACGTGGTGGTCAAAAGCCGACTCCCCTCCGACTTGATATCCGACTTGGATGAAACATTCAGGAACCTTCGCAAATACAACATGAAGCTTAATCTAGAAAAATGTGTCTTCGGCGTCCCGTCGGGAAAATTACTTGATTTTCTAGTGTCACATAGAGGGATTGAAGCAAATCCACAAAACGTAAATGCCATATTACGAATGGGACCCCGCATTCGCAAAAGGACATTCAAAAGCTAACCGGCTGCATGGCTGCACTCAGTCGGTTCGTGTCATGACTCGGCATTCAAGGACTACCTTTTTTCCGGCTACTCAAGAAACAAGAATCATTCGTTTGGAACAACGATGAACAGAAGGCTCTGGACAACTTTGAGGCCCACATCGGTGGTCCTTTGGTATTAACCCCCCGTGGTCAGCACCGTGCTGGCGGTGGAACGGGCGGAAGATGGCAAGGCTCAAAAGGTGCAACGACCGGTTTACTTTGTCAGCGAGGTCATATTGGAATCCAAGGTATGGTATTTTCAGCTTCAGAACTTAGTTTATGCATTACTGATCACATCTAGGAAGTTGAAGCACTACTTTGAGGACCATCCATTCGAGGTCCATACATCATTCGGTTTGGGTGAATTGCTCCACAACCGAGAAGCAACCGGAAAAATAGCCAAGTGGGCCATCGAGCTCGGATCATATGATATTACCTTCAAACCTCGCAACATGATCAAACGTCAGGCTCTGTCCGACTTTGTTGCTGAGTGGACAGAATGCAAATTACCACCCAACCCCGCAAGAACTAAGCTATTGGACAATGATGTTTGACGGTTCCTTACAACTGGAGGGCGTCGGAGCAGGGGTCATATTGACATCCCCAGACAGTGCTAAGTTGCGGTACATTCTCCGAATGCACTTCCGCGCGTCTAACAACGCTGCAGAGTATGAAGCCTTGTTACTCGAGCTTCAGACAGCTGTGTCACTCGGCATCCAAAGATTAAGCGTCTCTGGTGATTCGACATTAGTAATTAACCAAGTCACAAAGGATTGGTGTTGTTCCCATGAGAGCATGACAGCTTACTGCACGGAGGTTTGGAAGCTAGAAGATAAGTTTGATGGCATCGAGTATAAACATGTCCTCCGCAAGTATAATGAAGAGGCAGACGAATTGGCCAAGCTTGGGTCCAGCAGATCTAAAATACCTGATGGAGTATTCCTTGATGATTTACACAAGCCATATGTACTACCCCAGCAAACTATGATGCAGTCGGCACCAAAGCAAGGAGCAACATCTCAAGTAGCTGTCATCCAAGTAGATTGGCGCACTCCATTTACAGAATATCTAGACTGTGGTACATTACCGACCGATAAAGACGAAGCCCTCCGAGTTATTCGTAAGTCCCGGTCATACTACGTGGTCGACCACAACCTGTACAAGCAAATCCCACACGGGATATTGATGAAATGCCTATCACGAGATGAGGGCATAGCTATGCTAGGAGAAATTTATGCCGACATATGTGGGAATCACGCGAGCCCATCTACAATTGCGGCCAAAGCAATGAGGCAAAGATTTTATTGGCCAACCGCTTGTGCTGATGCCAAAGACATCGTCCAAAAGTGTGAGGGCTGCCAGTTCTTCGCCCGCCAGATGCACATACCCGCCTCTGAGCTTCAAAACATACCAATAACTTGGCCGTTTTTAGTATGGGGCTTGGATATTGTTGGATCTTTCATGAAGTCTCAAGGAGGTTTCACTCACCTATTCGTGGTGGTGGACAAATTTTCTAAATGGATTGAAGCAAAACCAGTCGGCAAAATTTCGGCGAAGAAGGCCATCGAATTTATGACTAAAATAGTCACTCGGTTCGGTGCCCCATACAAGATCATTACTGACAATGGTAGTCAATTCACCGCAGAAGAGTTTAAAGAGTTCACGGGCCGGGTGGGCTTCAAGGTCAACTACGCTTTGGCTGCCCATCCGCAGAGTAATGGCCAGGTTGAGAGGGCAAACGACCTCCTGTTGTCTAGAATTAAACCCCGTATATTTGATCGATTGGAAAAGTATGCTCGACGTTGGGTTCAGGAGTTACCATCGGTGCTGTGGGATCTTAGAACCAATGTAAGTCGCGCCACGGGACACTCCCCCTTCTCTTTGGTTTATGGTTCAGAAGCAATGTTACCAACTGAAGTGTTATTTGCCTCCTCACGCGTGGTAGCATATGAAGACCAAACCTCCAACAGCCATAGGCGTGATGACCTTCTATTGCTAGAAGAACAACGAGACGCCACTTTGGTTCAGTTGGTGAAATATCAACAAAGCCTGAGGCGTTATCATGACAAGAATGTTCGATTACGGGGTTTTTTGGTCGGCGATTTGGTTCTGAAACAAGTCTAGTCTATGGTTGGTAAGCACAAGTTGTCGGCTCCATGGGAAGGATCTTTTATTGTAAAAGAAGTCACTCAGCCAGGTGCATACCGATTGATGCGCGAGGATGGGTCGGACCTTTAGAGTTCGTGGAACATATCACAGCTACGTCGTTTCTATGCTTAGTTTTCATAGTTTATTGTAATCTGTTCATTTTATATCATTTACATATATATATATCATGGTCATGATGCTTTGAATTCATGATTTCTATGACATAATTGATGATATTGTATCAATCATGACTCCAATACTGACACTTGGTATCACCGCAACTCGTACATGTCAACCAAGCGGGTTACTTAGTCCCCAGGGTTCATGTCATCTGTTGCGGACCAAGGCAATTCTCCCGGTTCGTATATGCTTGACCGAGTGGGTTCTTAGTCCCTATGGTTCATATCGGTTATTGGGAGCATTGTTTAGAGGGCTGACATGAGTTGTGTATTGGTTGTGAGTGTTTAACACGAGTTCATACAATACATAAACAAAGCTGCGCGACCCAAGAATTCATTACAACACTGGTAATGAATCTAGGCCCTAGCGGTCTACTGAACTGAGTTATACTACAATATTATTAGTGCAACATAATATCCAGTGAAGTTTTACAAATCCTTACACCTTTGGTAAGGGATCTAACTCTATCTGGTTAGCTAATACGTGAGCAGTTTTCTGTGCCTCGGCCACAAGAGATTCGCATTTCTCATCAGAAAGGTCTTCATGGAAACCTTCTGCAACCACATCCAGATCTATGCTGGGGATGTGAGACTTCTCACTCGGTCCAGAGCCTCCGGCAATCGAGTCAGCAGATCTCGGCACCGAGGTGGTTTTTCATCGGGGAAGATGTACTGAGTGACCACTTCCGCATCTTTCTGCACAGCTGCAAGAGACCATCGATAAATTTCTTTTGGAAAAGCTCATAGGACCTTTTTGACCCTACAGAAATACTATAATCACATATGTCCAGGCACATATGAAATCAGCCATAAAGGTATTATGAGAACAATATTTACCTCTTAGATGTTTCTTCACATCTAATTTTTCAGCTTCGAGGGTAGCAACCTTTTCCTTGTAATCTTCTTTGAGCTTCTCAACTTCTTTCAAAGTATGTTGGAATTTGTTCAGCTCATCTACGACCTTTTTGAAAATCCCTTCGGCTTTGGATAGCTCGGCCTCTAGCTTTGTATTTTGCTCCCTCTGAGTCTTTATTGTCCCTTCAGCCTCTGTCATTTATAAACATGTCAGTTTATAGAATAATCCCCATGTGTATAGGTATATCAGTTTTTACCTTCTGCCCTCTTTTTCCAATGGGCTTGGGATTCTTGCATAGTTTTGAAGCCATCTTTAAGCTTTGCAAAGTTGTTTTTGACTTCTTCCAAGTCCTGGAGCTGCTTTTTTAAGCCTTGATTTTCGCTTTTTAAAGCCTCGATAGCCAAAGCTGATAACTCCAGCTCCTTTATGCGTTCCTGCAATTTCGCGATCTTCGTGGCCGAGTCGGTGTCTTCCGTACGCTTTTGCATCAGCGCCTGTGATACCTCTATAAGGGAGAGGTCAGATAATCGTGGCCGACAAATAGAATGTATGGTTCGGAATTTCCAGTTTTCGTACTAGGAAGCTTAAATTGAAGTTCATCTATCTGGGATGAACGGGTTTTCAGATCACCCAAGAGGCGACTCACTTCAAGCCTTTCCTTAGCAAGTTGGTCCTCTATATCCACAGCCTTTGCACAGTATCATTCGACAAGCTGCAAAAGCTTGCTCTTGCTAGCCATATGGGATTTCAAGGCCTGTAGCAACATTAGGATGAAGATGTGTTAAATGATAACATTGCTTAATTTTCTCCAAGAAGGAAAGCATACCTGGAACAAATGGTATACCGACCTGGCAAAGGTCTTCAACTCGGCTTGTTCCGCCGACTCATCAAATCCTGCAATTGCAAATTTACCGATATGGTATACCGACCTGGCAGGGGGGCTTCTTCTGGAACACCCTCTTTTACCACTCGGTGAATGGGAGTTGGCGTGATGTTTTCTTCCGGACCAATGGGATATTCGTATGCAGGTTCTGGCATCCTGTCAAAAATCAAAGATGGTTCTTTGGGTTTGGGGGAAGCATGAGTACCAGCAGCTGTGGACATTTCAGGAACATTTAAGTCCAGCACAGTTGAGGCTTTGGAATGGCTGGCCTCTTGCTGAGTAGGATTTGGGAGCATTATTTCGATCACTCGATTCCTTTGTTGAGTGACCTGGGACATCATTTCTGGATGTCTGGTCAGTCGGAGCAGCCTGGTCCTTTTTAGGATCTGAGCTTTGTGGTGGGGCATCCCGAGATGATGATGTCCCTAACGACCTATCACGCTAATAATATTTACACGAACTGCCATTACAAATTAGGAATCATGATTATTTTGATTTGGTTACCTTGAGTGGCACTTGAAATTCAAGCCTGACACCTTGGGTGGGGGGCTAGATGGTCTTGGATCATCTGTTGCGCCAGTGGTCTCTTCAGCTATACCTTCATTGCTTGTTTGTTCACTCGGACGGACTTGTTCTTTTACATGTTCTGCCTTATTGTCTTCTTCATGGTCCGTCGAGTGGTGGAAGTCTTTTCTGAAGCCTTTTTCTTTGCTTCTTCTTGAAGTCTAGCTGTCCTTTCAGCTAGAGACTCTTCTTCATCAGAATCTTCAATGTGTGCCTTGCGACGCTTGGGGGTTGATGGTCGTGTAGGTGATTTTCCTTGAGGCGTCGGAGGCAAGGGTGGATGGGACACATAAACATTAAGGTTCTAAAATACGTACAAAATATTAATCACCACTAAAGATAGAGGATATAGTATCTACTATCGAAGAGGTGAACAAATAACTTACTGGACTCGGGTCAGTTTCGGAATGATGTCCGCATTTGGCGTTTCCTGAAGTCCCACCAAGTAGCAAGGAAAATATGTTCTCTAAACCGCAAAGTCAATTATCTTTCTAATAATTTTTCTGGCACCTCCATCATTGGATCTGAACCCATTTGAAATTTCCACCCTGGAATATGTCTTTTCTTAATGGGTTGCACACGATGATATATGAAGCTTGCGGCAACATGTACTCTAGTATATCCTTTTGACTTCAGAAATGCAATATGCTCCAGTATGGCATCAACCTGGGCTTTTTTATTGGGATCTGCTTTTGCTGACCACTCGGGTTGTGATTTGGGGATTTCGGCTGTGGTCTCTGACAAAGGTGGAGCATGGTTTCCATGATAGGACCAATCAGCATGCCAACCTTTGTTTGTTAAGGGAAGTGGCACTTCAATGTATTTTGATTTATTCCTCAGTTGGAATCCAGCCCCTCCTATGACACTATTGCTATTTGATTTCAACACAAACAACTCTTTGAAAGTATCAAAATGGGGATAGATTCCCAAGAATACCTCGCACAGATGGATAAAAATGGCAATATGTAATATGGAGTTTGGGTTCAGATTGACGAGGTTTATGGCATAGAAAAAAAGCAGACCTCAAAAGAAGTCACAACAAGGGATCCCAAATCCATGGTAGAAAAAGGAGGAAAAAACAGTGATCTGGTCCACTAGAGGTTGGGGAAATCTCTGACCTATAGCTTCGATCCATCCCCCGGTTTGTTGATCCTACAACACTCCATCAAGCACTAGCCTGTTGATTTTCTCTGAGTCCATGGCCGAAGCAGGGAACTCCTTGATGGCGGCGGGGATGTCGAAGATTGCTTCTTCCTCGCCTTTTCCGGGAGAAGATTGCTTCTGGGATTGAGATTTGGTGCTTTGGCGGGTTCGTTTCAGGGCCATCGCTCTTGTTTTCAAGGAATGGAAAGCAGTCACGAAGAACTTTCGGGTGGAAGTGAAAACTCGAGATCTAGGGTTTGTATGTGCGAGACGGTGGTGGTTGCGAAATGAAGACGAAGGGATACGACTATTTCGGTGGTGGCTGTGAAATGAAGACAAAGGGATGCGACTGTTTCGGTGGAATCTTTATAAGGGAAGGATAACCTAACGGGTCATGGGTTCTCATAACCCGATAGTCCAGTCTCTTGAATTGGTAGGTGCATTTATTGTGTTATTGAGAATCATTTCAGCGTTAACCTTGGATGCTATGGGTCTCGATGTCAGTGATAAATCACTCGGATTGTTATGGATTCAACCTTGGAACTTGTACCTTTCGAGATTTCGTGACAAATCACTCAGATTGTTACAGTTTCATTCTTGGAAGTTGTACCTTTCGAGATTTCATGATAAATCACTCGGATTGTTACGGTTTCAACCTTGAAAGTTGTATCTTTTGAGATTTTGTGATAAATCACTCGGATTTTTAGGGTTTCAACCTTGAAAGTTGTATCCTTCGAGATTTCGTGATAAATCACTTGGATTATCTCCGCACCAATCTTGGGGGTTGTATTTTTTGTGTGTTAAAATACTCCAACAGATACATCACCGATCTTGGGGCTATCGAATTTGTATTTCGTTATAACTCACTCGGATGTAGGTAGCATCAATATTGGGATTATAGTTCGTAAATTGGTGATGCATCACTTGGCTTGTGATGGCAATTTATTTGAAGACTGTACAATTGAGCTTTGAGGATTATTATGAGGAGTGGAAGACTCACATATTGTTATGTTTCAGCTCGTAAGATATTTTCTTCAAAATGATCTTCTGAGCTAGGGGCTATGGTTGAATCTGGATGTTGGATATTTATTTTTTAAGAACTCGCAAGTTGCTTCGGTAAAGACTCAACACCTTCTGAGTTGGGGGCTGTACTCATAGAGTATGCCTTTTTCTTTCCAGGAGTCTATGAAGAAAAGTTATCAGCTACAATAAAGTGAGTACTTTCCAATTTCAAAAGATGTCGAGATAAATCCAGGCGACGTTTTCAAGTTGGAAAGTTTTTGGGGGCTACTGTAGGACATATGTACCCGGGATACCTAACCACTCGGCTATATGACCGAGTGGGCCGGGGGCTCAGTTATGATGTATTTGGCCCAGGAGATATTTACTTAAATATTTGTTTGAGTAAGCGGCAAGCTAGGTTAGCAGATATGTTGATAGATAGGATCTGTTGTAATCGACTAAAAGATTACCATGTAAACCTCTACCCTTCGGATATATAAGGAGGGCAGAGGGCCTTTGGCATGGCAGAGACTCGTATTGGAACCCTAATTCCAGTGCGAACCCTAGCAATACGGAAACACCAAATAGGACATAGGGTTGTTATCCTGCGGGAGGCTCGAATCTGTATAAACCCTGTGTCTTGTGTCCATTGATCTTTCATACTCATACGCATACCTAGATCTACTATCGAGAATATCTCTCGTGAAATATTGCAACACTCTTGAGGTGTAGCGAATGCCGCAATTACCACGTAGGTGCTCGTCACGATATCTGATCCAAACTATAACAACCTCCTCCACGTTGCTATACGTTGAGCAGCAATCGCAACACCGGTCGTGCCGTTGCTATAGGCTCACCTGCAATCACGACAAAAGGATGTGCCGTTGTTATACACCCAAACAAAATTGTGATGCCTGTTGTGCTGTTGCTATACGCCCACCTGCAATCGCAACAAAAGCACGTGCCGTTGCTATACACCCAAACAGAATCACGATGTTTGTCATGCCGTTGCCATACGCTCACCTACAATCGCAACGAAAGGACGTGCCATTGCTATACGCTGAATTGGAATCGCAACGACAAACGTGTCGTAGCTATTCGCTAAACTATAATCGCAACGACTAACATGCCGTTGCTAAATGCTCAAGTAGAGTCGCAACATCGAACGTATCATCGCTATACACTAAACTGAAATCGCAACAACGAACATATCATTGTTGTACCGCCAAAGGGAATCGCGATGACGTACCTGTCGTTGCTACAGGTTTAAAGGGTATCACATCGGAATAATAGTCGCTGCTATACAGATAGAGGGTATCGCATAAATATATCAGCCGTGGCAAACTTCATTTAGTGTATCGCAATGAAATGAATAGTGTACATTAATATAATATTATTGTTAGTTAAATCAATCAAGCACTCATACAACCCATTCAAATCCAGAACTGTAATTGTATCCACAGAAATTTCTGCATGCCAAAATGATAACAATGAAGAGAGAATTAAGGTTGCTTCGCACCTAGGTACTAAGCAATCCTGAACATTGTATATCGCCCCGCCAAATCTCAATGTTCTTACCCAAATAAGAGACATATAGGGTTTCTAGTGAAATGAGAATTACAGCTTGTGAAGCTAGCTTGTGAAGCCATATAGATGCATTGATAAAAATTAAGGAAATTATGAATGAAGGTCTATTTCCAATTCTTATATGGTGATTCCTTTTGCCTCCTCGCGTTCTACTTAGAACTATCAGCTCATTTCGAGAGATGAAACTTTTTGATGACTCATGATCACGATATTCCTTCGCCAAATTCTTTGACAACTTGGTAGGTTTTGGTTTGTGAGCCGGAACATGTTGGTGAATATCCCTGCTGGTGATTGCCACAGTCGTTTTAGGCACTATGACATGATCGATTTCACCTGACGTCATCGTTATTTCGAACCACCTCTGCAACTACAAGGCCCTCTGTTTATCCGCCCCTACCCATCTTTCAAGTAGCCACCCCCCCTATTGTTGTTAGTCTTTGATGTTTAGTTTAAGTTTATTGGGCGAATCACTGTGGAACACTTGCTTGTAAGTAATGATTATGCACTCAGATTGTATTTTAACTTGTGAATATTTTTCGTTGTTTTAATGATGTTCTCAATTATTATGAGTGAAGTAGGCCGAGTGATCGCGCTGTTCCTTGACTTTAACTTAATATATGTTTAGAGAGATCAAATACCCCGTTGGGCGACTTTAGTTTAATGTTTGTTGTGATACCATGATAATGAAACGATATACATTTTTGTTGCAATATGTAAGAAGCTGTCACAACCGCGTCGACATCTGTTGCTATATTTATACATTGATGCAACGACAGGCATCTTCGTTGCCATATGTAAGACGCATTCATAACAACAGTGATTTTCGTTGCTATATCCATGCATTCTTGCAACGCCAAAAGCTTGTGTTGCAATATGTAAGATGCACTCGCAACTGTATCGATTGTTGTTGCTATATCCATGCATGAATGTAATGACTAACAATTTCGTTGCAATATGTTAACACGCAGTCGTAACCACATTGATTTTTGTTGCTATACCTATGCATCTTATTGCAACACCTCATTCTTCTGTTGTGATATGATCTTATTGCAACAACTACAGAAAAGCGTTGTAAAAATATCGTGCTAATTACAATGCACATACATGTGTGGCGATATATCCAATCTATCGTAACCAAAATAACCTTTTGTGGCAATTACCCATATCTATTGCAACGAAAACGACATTGTTGCGAACCTAATCGTGGCATTAGCCCTGAAACCTTGTAGTGTTCGAAGAAGGGATGCATGTATTCTATTCTTTCTATAATATTGCTCCCTAAATTGTGTGAACCAAGTATTATGATTTTACTTGACTTAAACTTTTATGATTTTACCCCTGTGATTTTAAAACAAAGAGAAAGTTTACTCCTTTCAGAAGTAAAATCATATTGAATATTACAATTTTACCTCGAATTAAAATTATAAAGTCAAAGAAAAAAAAATAGAATCATATTTGAACTTCAAACTAAAACCTGTGAAACAACGTAGGCACGCATGACACAACTGTGCCATATTTGGACAGTGGATTGGTTGAACGTAGGCAACATACTAAGGGTCTATTTGACAGGGATTCTAAAACAACTTCTTATCCAGATTGTGTTCCTCCTATTAGAAAACTAGACAAAGTATTATAAGACAAATAGATTATGCTTCTCTTTTCTAGAAGAACTTTTTAAATTTATATTAGAATCTAAAAGCACAAAAAATATAGCTTCTTATGACTTCTCTATCTATTTTTATGCAATATATATAAGAGAATTCGTTTTGTCAAACAGTTTTGTTTAGAGAATCTATTCTTTTTTTTTTCCTGAGAATCCGTTTTCTAGAGAATCCCTTTTATAGAGAAGTCATACCAAAAGGACCCTAACAGTACAAGAGGATGTCAATAGAGTGCTTGGAGCATTTACCAAGCGGTCACAACTTGACATTAGTGTTTCTGTACTAACCAATGTCAACTAGTTCATGCTTCTGCATGCTCAACCAGGGTTCACATAACGGTGAGTCGACCAGTTATGAACCAGTGAAAAACTAGCCGTTTAACTGAACTGTTATAATACTAGTTTCGGTTTTCTCTGGCTAACCGATCGGTTAGTGAAACTGCCTAAATCAGTTATCTAGTTAACTTGGTTAACTAGCCGGTTTTCACTAGTTAGTGAACCCTATGCTCCACTCCATGCAAGGTTGGCCAATCTGAGTTTGCGCTAAGTTGGGAGCCGATCCATTGTCCATTTCATCCTGATTACACGGCGAACTGACCAGTGACTGCTTAAAACTAGTCGATGATGTCTTAGGGCATCTCCAAAGGTGGATGGATATAATTTTTCAAAGATACTACTAAAGATAGCTCTCAAAGGATTCAGCTACAGGCCTATCTTTTTCTGTTTACAACTCAATTGTGTGTGTGTGCAGGGAAGAGAATGATAGTCTATAAATCAACTTTGTGCCTCTATATGTGGAGGATATGAACAATCGAGCTCTGCAAGAATTATCATGTGTGTAGCTTATGTACAATCAGGTTGGAAAATCATAGAAAAAAATAGACACTAAGCAATAGATCCTAAACCTACCAGATCAATCGGTGATATGGGGAATAATCAAACAAACTTCAGATTGAGATGAGCAATGAATCAAACAAGCATCATCCATCCATGTCCATGTGCAACCAAGGTTCAAATAACTGAGATAACCGACCGGCTCGGTTTGATAGAAAACCGGCCGGTTAACTAGGATAACTGGCTGGTTAATCGATTTGCTACAGTAATAGAGTCAGTTATTAACGACTAACCGACCGGCCGAGGTGACCGGACCGGACCGATTATGTGGTTAACTAAGAAAATCGACCAGTTAACCGTGATTATTTAAATCATGTGTGCAACACTGACAACCCATGTAGCCTGTGGCGGCGATGTAGTCCAAAAAATTGCAGGAGGAGAAATTAATCTTTGATTCATCATAGTGTCCACAGGGCAGTAGGCCATCTCAAAGATCGACAAGAAGAGAAAAAATACCTGAAGGGATGAACATGCTTTCACCGACCGAGGGGGCTCCAGGGAAAGCAGCATTGCATGCCTCCGCCACAGAGCAACCAGAGATCTAGATCAAACCTTGGACGGTGGCGGGCAGACGAAGAAGATTGGGGCAGATTCGGAGCGTCGCGCGTCGCCAAAAGGAAGGATTTGAGATTGATTTGCCAGCCATGAACTAGTCAGTCAAGAGGAAGTAAAGTGGAGGCACATACTGCGGAGCACTGCATCTATCTAGGGTCCACAAAACATGTCAGATATAGTTATATCCATTTATATAGCAACGTTAGCATTGTCTATACACCACCGTTACAACCAGAGATAGCTATACTCTTTCTCCTATTTAATTTCATTCCACATCAGACTAGATGCCGATTTGGCTCTGCAAACATTACCTACATCACCACCATAGTGGACGCCCTTAGCTCCTCCACAGTGATTTGGGAGTAATGATGACCATGTCAGTAAGATAACCTCCACTCTGCGCGGCGTGTCTTTTACACCGTGCCAAACAACAGTTGCAAGGTCCCACATTTTAGAATTTATTTATCTCTCCAACTACTCGGTAGATAGCATGTGAGGGTGTTTAAAAAGGACATCTGTCACATATGCTTGTTTATATATTATCGCCACTGTCAGCGCTAGTTATATCTAACTCCGGTTTTGTCGAACTGAATATGCATACGTGGCACTGTAATTTGACAATGAATAGTCACCACTATGGAGGGCCTCCACATTGGTGCTTGTGCAGCCAGCGTTACGGTGCAAGGTGGCACTATCTGTTCTGTAAAACCAAACAGTGTCTAGAGTTAACTATGGCAGCAACGTATATCCATAACCAAGCTTGCAGGACCCACACACAGGTCTTCGCTCTCTTTTCCTCTCTCAGGGCGTCCACAGCAGTTTTTTGTGTAGACAAGGTTCAACAGTTCTAAAGGTAGGAAGTGAATACACAGCTTATCTTTTGTGGGTCCTATATATCTCTTTCTTTATTCTGATTCCTATCTTTTTTATTGTAGTCCATGGCAGCTCAGTTGGTTGTCCGACAGTGATAGCGTTCATGTCATCTATAAGATAGCTTTAGGCTTGACAATATCTAAACGTTGCTGCCGGAGGTAACTATATTTGCTGTTCTATTCTGCTGCACGGTGGCAGCAACTAAATCCTTTCTTTGCTTGACACGTTTCCAGTATAGACAACCTACAGTAACTATTGTGGACGCACTCATGAGCAAGCTGCCAACTAATAAACAAATTTAAAAGTTTGTCATGTAGTAAATTTGGAACAGTGTGTAGGAGATGAATTATAGATGAGTGTTATCTTTTTCTAGCGTCATCTGACAAGACTTATCTACTCTCACAACCATTGTGGAGGCCCTGCATACAAAACAACGGCACACGTGAATTGCATGAATTCTCTGAATGTACGAGACATTGCGGTGTCGTTAGCGGAAATAGTTCCATCCTCCACGATAACGGTAACGGCACCGCACTGACCAGTGGTAGGTTGCGCCAGTGATAGGTTGCGCTTGTTTTCTACTGTGTCCGGCAGCGCCGTAAGGGCGGCAGTGTCAAAGGCTGAGACGAACGCAGGCCAGCAGCGTGAGATAACTATTGGCTGCAACCTGTGTCGGGAGGCCAATAGGAATAACGCTGCCTACGTGCAGACCACGGTCTGGAACCACCACTCTCGTGGTCCTTCTTAGTTAATTCATGAAGCAATAAGTGAGCGATATATCCATTTCACACTTTTTGTTTGTGACCCAAATTAACTGCGTTTTGTACTTAAAAACTGCTGTAACTTATTGTTCAACAAACATGTTCCTTCCATCTTAATGAAAGGACAGTACTCCTGCCGATTGTTCAAAAAACAAAACCTGCCTTTTCCATGCGTGTTTGGTTCAAATTTGATTGATTTCAATATTGGCATACCAAGACAATTCAGCATCCCTCTTCGTTTTTTATGTCACCTTAGGCATCCCTCTTTTTTTTTTGTGTCTGTGTGTGTGTGTTTTGAGCTTGAAATGTGATATGTACTCCTATGTGAGAAGGGGCGCAATGTTGCAGTTTTTCTTAGCTGCCGGCACCAAGTCTCAAGAGCGTGCGGGGTTTATTCAAAGAAAATTCAGACACTGGCCAGTTCGCCGTCTAATCGGGATGAATGACATGCTAGAGTGCCACTGTCGGCCACGGATTTGTCGCACGCACGCACAAATTTTGAAGCAAGGCAGAGCACATCACGTCTTGCCGGCTGTCCATCGATCATAGTAAAACATGTAGTACTACAGTACCAAAAGTTTCAGACATTTGTACATGCATGGCAAGAAAGAAATGCTCCTAGCACGAAAGCGTGAGCCTGGATTCGCCTGGAGTACCCATGGGCAGAGTGATTCTCAATCATGACCGGGCGGTCGCTACGTCGTGCATGTCCCTCCTCGGCAGAAGCAGCCGGCCATCAGCAACATCCGCAGCCACCCGCCCCTCTGCATCGGGACAAACATATATAGCTTATGTTAAATCATAATTCGATTATACTATCATCAAATGGACATGAAGAACTGATGAAGCTTGTGCTACCTGCTATTTGTACTACAGCAGAAAGGTACTAATTTTCCATCGAAAACAAAAATTAACTGATAGTATATGCTTTTGAAGATTATCATACCCGTGCTTGCTTTTGGAAGAGCATGTCAGGAGGGACCCCGTACAGGTCGTCGTCGACGGCTTTGGCCACCACCGTGAAGCAGGACTTCCTCGCCGCGTAGTAGTCCCCAGAGTCAGCCACCTTGCTCAGCCTCCTCCCGTGTGCCTCCGCCGCGCGCCGCTTCGTCTCTGCGAAGCCATAGTCTCCGTCATTCTTCCTCTCCTGCAGATCATTCGGCACTCAACATCAAGCAACAAAAGGATTGTAAGCAAACACCTGGCCCGTTCCTGGGAACACGCGCGCGCGTACCGTGTTGGCTGGCTTGTGCGCGGCGGCGAGGTCGAAAAACGGGGTCGATGCAGCCGGCCAGCTGCCTTTCCCGTCGCTGCTGTAGTTCCACTCCCCGAACGCCGGGATGCGCTGGCGTCGCATGGTGTTTCCCGTCGCCCTGGCCCTCTGAATACACAAGAAACATCAGGGGATGACCATCACCGGCATCTAAAGTTTGCCCAAAAGAAATCGAAAACTAAGCAAAACAATGGGTTTGGACTTTGAATGGAGAAAGTGACGCCGGGAATGAAGAAGATATTGCAGAGCACAGCTAGTAAATATAAAGAACATGATTATGACACACCTGCATTCCTCTCGGCGGTGAGTGGAGATAGAGAGGAAAACGTATTTCACAAAACCAAGAAAGAAAGAGGGAGAGCTGTGAGTGGAGTGGGCTGTGTTTATGAAGAGGAGAAGAGCAGAGCAGGGTGGTGTCGTGGTGTGCTTCGTAAGCTAGGGGATGGCTGCGGGGCCCACCGTGACCGATGGGGTCAGCCCGTGTTGACTCACAGGCGCCCCCACACTGTGGCTGTATCGTGCAGGATGCAGCGCTGAGACCGCTGACTGTTCTGCCTCCAATATGTTTGTGCCGTGGCTATATTGTACTTTCACATTTTTCGCGCATCAGACACGTTACTAGTGCTTCACACAACAAAATTCTAAAACAAACCAGTACTACTATTTGACACGGAATTTCGGAGTGAGTATTGTAGAACATAAAAACTAGAGGACTATAAGAGATTCTATCGTGGTTTCTGACGCAAGGCTTGCATACTTTTGCACTGGAGGACTATAAACAAATTGATGATTTGCACTTTTGCAGGCTCATGTATATGCACGGAGAGGCTAACAAGGTTTCACAGAATCTTTTGACGAAGTTTCATCCAACAACACACTTATAACCATCATGCTGATATTCATCATAAAAGCACTATAGCAGTGTTAGTTGTTGCTATACCTTGGTGGGCTTGCGCACTGGAATTGCGTTGGTCATCCGCACGGCAACGACGTCGAAGCACGGTGTGAGGGGCGTGTACCCGTCGGCGCTGTAGTCGTACTGGCCGTAGTTCCACTCTCCAAACGCGGGTGTCCGCCAGTGTTGCTGCCACCCGGCCGCCTGCAATAGCATGACAAACATACAAGCATCACCGAATTGTCGTCGCAAGACTAACGAACAAAAGGAGAAATTTTATCTATGAATATTGCGAGGAGATAGACGTGCAGAATTCCTTATTGCTCACCTCCATTGCCCCTGGCTCTTGGCCGATGAGTTGGAAAGAAGAGACTGAGAGAATGGGAAGTGGAGGTGTATCTGTGGCTTCCGTGCGAAGCACACTGGTGAAGGGAGTAGGAAAGAACGGTTCGATATCGACAAGGGCGTCGGCTGCATACATAGAAGAAGAGTGTTGGCTCCGACTGCTGCAGCAGTACAGTACAGGCTTCTTCACGAAGGCAACAACAGTGGCTCCACTTCGCGAGAGGTAACTTGGGGAGGGGGCCAGTCCAAAGGCGGTTCGTTAAAATTGCTGCAGTACAGCATAAGCTGTTAGACGCCAGCATGCCAGCGTGGGTGATTATGTTGTTGGCAAATCGGCAGGATGTTCTAGCTTTATTGAAGTCACAGAATCATCATTAGGTGTAGAATCCATTTGATGGCTGTATCATTCTTCCCTCTGTTTAGAATAGGCATAGCTGATCAGATAGCCTTAGTAAAGACACCTAAAACCCATGTTTTTCTGATGAACCATTGTTCTCCTTTTATACCCATCCACAGAGGGGGAATCGAGACTGGGAAGGTCGGTTCTAGCCTACCGATCAGGGGTAAAAACCCATCAACTCTCAAATGATTTTGATTTCAGTCAGAACTACTAAAAACCATACCCATAGTTTTAATTTGGTTCAAAACCATGGTTTTTCATTTCAATTATGTGGATTTGCATTTTCTTGATTTTTGACATTTCTTTCTATTGTTTTATCCACAAATCATTTTCCAACATTCTCCCCCTTGATCATAAGGTTAAAACATTAAAAGTCCATTTGTCAATAAAAATGGTAAGCAAAAACAACAGGTTCACAACGGTCGTTTAATATACCGATGGAACACAATTACTATTGTATACCACCTCATATCAAAACAAACTTCTTTGACTTTTAGTACTCCATAACTTTAAACTTTAGGCAAAACATAATAGTTCGCTTTTTGAAGAATAGTACACCGAATCAATAAATTATAATAGTCAATTAAGTCCTATTAAATCAATTGACCACGGTTTCTATTGTATCAAAAGACAAACTATCTTAGTCATTATGGGGAGACGGTGTCATAACAGTTCCTTTTTATCGAAGATCGAAGACTTTTCTACAGCACCCATGATAGCAACTTTATTGGGTGGTAGGCCTTAGGGAATTTCTATCAACTTTATTAAACTTAATGTTTAATCTTGGAATCTATCTTTTGCAACTTGGTACAGGGTGTCAAAGTGTTTGGCAGAACCACTTGACTTGTTGTTACTCGATAGAAATATTGTGACTTGATTACCACAATATAAGATGAATAATATTCACCTTTCCTTATCCTGGGATAGGATTCAACTGCCATATTGCCTGTCCAATGGTCTGATATCATGCTATACATACCTTTTTGAGCTTTCTAACAAGGACTGCTCCTTATGTAAGTGCGTTACTTTATTTTGACGTCAATTCTTTAATAACAACGCAGCTCACAATAATATCTGAGTATCCGAAAACATTATGGATACCAGATCTTTTACACGTAAGCATGAAATTTACAAAGACTAATTGGCCCTTCAACAAATTCAAAATTGGATCATCATCTGCCAATTATCCTATTTATGACATTTAGTCAGGACAATTGCACACTTGTGCATCATTATATTTCCAAATGATAATGCATATGGAACATTTTGCGCAACTTTTACATTAACATTTTGGACATTGATATGTCCTAACTTCATTGCCCTTGACTCATTTGAACATGCAAGGCCAGTAAACATTATGCATATTGTACTTTCACCAATATCCTAGAATGTTGAAATATGCATTTTCATATAACCCCATATATCTTATTAGAGACATCTTGGTGAATAAGGAAATCTAAAACATTTGTCTTTCACCAAGGTTGCCTTTATTATAGTTTTGAGGAGAAAAATATCATTAATACAAACTTACTCCCCTTCAACATAGCATTCTATTGTCCAGCATATTCTTTTATGATGTTATAATATTGATGCTTGTCTTTAGATCATAAACATATATCTCAAAATTTGAGAAAATCATAATTCCTTAATATATTACAAGCATCATTATTATTCTTTTGAATGAGTCCCTTAAGAAAATAGACAAATGAAAAAGTCTATTTTCCAAGTGAAATCTTGTGCTATGAGTTTTATTTTAAAAACTTAAATATATTACCTATGGAGTCATTTACACCTTGTAGACCCTTTGGTAGTCTACTGTATTAGCTCCTTCGGTAATTTCTTAATACTCATAGTTTTTCATTTCTTCTTTCATGACATAAGTCACTAAGAAGTATATTTCATTTTTCATGACTTCCATAATGTTGGACTAACGTCCAAATATCAACTCATTGACATAGTTTATTGTGATTGCTCACAAAACTTTTGTATCAATAAATATGCATTTGGAAAATAAGTTCTTGAACAATAATCATTATGCTGGAACATAGTTCCACTTTATTCAAGATTTATTTTCCTTGATATAAAATCTGTTATCATAATTTCAACTTCCAAGGCTATAATTTGTCTTGTTCTCATGAGCATAATGCATCATTCTGGACAACACATTAGTTCATTAGAGTGGCCAAATTGACAACACATTAGTTCATTAGAGGGTCAAAACTGTGCATATTTGAATTGATACTTTATCCCAATTCTTAATTTACAAACACCAACTTATTGGGAGCTTTATATGACAAAGTTGTCATAAAAATTTCAATCCATGAACACATTATGAGAAGACTCAATATGATTGTACCAAAACATAAGAATGCAAAAAATTGCCATTGAGTCTCTCAATTTCATTATTGTAGAGTCTTAACTAGTTTTGCCACTGACCTGCAAGACTTTAGCATAAACACTTTTAGGAATATGGCCTTAAGAAAACTCTACATCATCACAAAATTATCAAGTCAAAAGTATGAGTACATTCATACAATAAATGGGGGCAAAAGTAAATGAGCATTGTAAATTAAAAACATTCTTTGTATTGCCTATTTTGTATTTTCTTAGAATAGTGATGAAACTCCTATTTCTCCCCCTCGAAATATGGCTTAAGAGGCCATAATTTTGATTTAGTCTCATAAAAAACTTTTGATGTATAGATGGCAAACTTGAAGGAAGTAAGATAAAATTGTCTTGTCATAAAACAAGAGCAACATTATTGATATTGTACATAATCATACTTCTCTTATTCCCAAAATTACTTAAAAGCCATTATAATTCATTCATGATATGAAATCGGTGTTTCTTTTCATGAATCAAATACATCATTTAAGTTGAAGCTCAAAAACATTTGTAAAGTGTTGATGTTAAAACATCGACTCATAAGGTTTAACTTCAACTTTATTAGTAACTTTACTTTTTCTTTGCTCTCTTTTTCATGTCCTCTTTTATAGTAATAACATTATTGCCTCTGTAATTAGAGAAAATCACAAAGGTAATAAAGACAAAATGAAGTGCATCATAAATCATTCTTGGAAATTATAATTTCCAATAGCATTAGTTTCATAACCATTGCACTTCTTTTATATTATGCTCTTTTAATTGTGTCTCTTAGATTTTCAATAAATGTGCTTTTATAATCATGAGACACACATAACTTAATTGCTCCCCCTAATTTACTCATAATTCTAATGAAATATATCTTAATTGCATGAACCTTTCGTGGTTCATTAGGAGCATCATTAAGAGCATAATCATAATTAATTAGAGCCAAAATCATTATCATTTCATTTTCCAAGAAATACAATTGCTCTCATTAAGAGTTGCTCAATGTCATAATTCTAAATTTGACAATAATGAGCAAGTACCAGGCACTTCTTTTATTGATCAAACCCAAATAAGATTTGGCCAGAATTGAACAGGATCAATAAAATTTTTGTGAAAAAATATCCTCTCATCAGCTTTGGCCAGAAGAGTGAATAAAATTCCCACTTTAAACACATGCCTCAAAAGTCATTCTTTTATTTATCCTACCCACATCAGCTTTGGCCAGAAATGGATTAGAAAAATAAAAAGTTTGTAAAAAATTATCCATCAATAAGCTTTGGCCAGAATAACAGATGAGTTTCACACTTTTTAATTATGTGCCTCAAAACTTCTTTTATTAATCTAATTCATATCAGCTATGGTCAGAAATGAACGAGAAAAATAAAATTTGTAAAAATTATCCATTTATCAGCTTTGGCCAGAAACATGAATAAATTTAATACTTTAAAAATGAGGCATAAAAATATTCTCAACAACATTATTAATTGCAGTGGAAACGTAAAACATTAGAAGAAGAACCAAATAATAATAAATAATAGCCCAACTATTTTCCCAATAATCATTAAAACATTATTATTCAAAATCAAACTTAAATGCTGAAATTTTCAGCTTTTAAACTTAACTGTTCATATGGGCTATCAAAAAATAAAAGTTGGCCCATTAAAATTGTAGCCTACATAATTTCGAAATTCAGAAAATCTTGGCCGATAGAAATTTGTCCCATTAGGTTTTGGTTCATAGAATATTTAGCCCATCATTAAATTGCAGGGAAAACAAAAGAAATTACTGTTCTTAATAGGCTGCAGCTAACCAATGTCGGCCTGCTTTAGTTTCAGCCCATATTTCTTTCCCTGCACCCCCACATGGGCCTTGAGCCCAGCTACCTGGGCCTAGGCTGGGGAAGCCATGCTCCCACACGGCCTGTCTGGCCCGACATTAGCATCGCCTCCCGTGAAACGTTGATGACGATCCGACAACCACGGTGGATTTGGAAGGGAACAAAACCGTTCCACTGCCTCCTCCCCTAACGAAACCCTACTTCCCTTTCTTTCTACCCTCCTCTCTCCACTCCCCAGCGGCGGCCGAGCAGAAGTGAGGAGCGAGAGAGATGCGGGAGGGTGGTGGCGCCGGAGAGCTCCCCTCGCTGGACCTCGTGCGCGGCTCCGAGCAGTGCTCGTCGGTGCCCTTTAACTTGCTTGGCCTGCGAGCCTGGCAGAGGAACACCGAGCGACGACGACAAGGCATGCGGCAGCTTCACACACAGAGGCATGGCTGCAACGGCGGCGACAGGTGCTCACGGCGAAGCGTCTATGGGTGGAGGCTGAGGCGCGTGCCCACGGGCTGGTGCTGCGGTTAGAGGCCAAAAGAAAGTCGTAGGGCCGACACCGACTACGGCGACGGCGACCGCGGCTTGGTTCTTCATTTGGTAAGCCCGCTGCCTTAATCTGGTTTTGATGAGAACATCACTCCTAAGGATACATGCAACACTCCTCCAATTCTAGACTTGCAAGGTCCAATGACTAGAGCTTGTGCATGATGACTAAATTTAGAGGTGAGCTCATTCCTACGTTCTTTATTATATGTCACTTTTGAGAATGGTTTGCTACCTAATAATTATATTGTAATTAGAAACCATAGAGAGGACCAGGAGATGATGGGAGAAGGACTTGGAGACGTGGAGGATCAGCAAGGACGTGGAAGCCAAGGTGGAGGCCCAACCAAAACCGACTTCGAGTCTGTTTTGGGGCTCAGGACCAGTCTGCACTAAAACGGATGCCTAGGATGCATACGGACTTGGATTTGGACGTCTACATATGCACGGAAAGATAAGAAGAAGACCTATCCAATGCTGCTGGTCGCATATCAAAATTCATCCGGAGTCATCAGGAATCGTCGAAATAAGTGAAGGTCCAGAATCTGTTTCGGTGCTGCGTCGTCTGTTTTTAGCCTTTGGGCTTTGTATCTAGTTGAGCCCAATTAGGGCACGTCCAGAGGGTCTTGCACGACACTAGGGTCTTTATATACAGCCACCACCGTACCATTAGGGTTTGGGTTTTGCTTAGATTATTCTGTTTATAACAGTTTTACCGTCATCACTATTTGTGAGATCCCAACTTCATGAGATTCATAATACATCTGCAATTGTATTGTATTCTTCTTTGTTCTTGTTTGTGTTCTTGATTCGCAGACAGGGATTAGCCTTCTTGGCAAGGTCAATCATTTTAGGACGGTTGATAACCAGAGGAGACGTCGTGCTGTGATTGCGGGGTTTAGAACATGCTGTTCTGAAGCCGGATCAATTTGTGTGTCGCCTCCGACCAAATCAACTTATCCAGAACCTTTCAGAAGATCGGGAACCCTGGTCCACATCCAGTGGTAATCAGAGCTTCAGGTGCACCGTCAGGTTTGCACTACCCTTAGTTAATTTTATTTTGTGTTCATCCTATCGTCCACAGAAAAGCCCAAAAAAATTTCCCCTTCGCCCATAACCACATGTATAGCTTTTGCATATTTTAATTTTAGAGTCCGTAGTGTTGAGTTTGTGCCATAGTTCTTGTTTAGTCACTGGTTTAGTTTGTGTTTTTGTCATCAGTAGTGTTTCCCTTGCAACCCTAGCCGCCATCCCCTTCACCATCCTCTGTTTTGTTGGCTTTTTGTGCTAGGATTGATTGATCGACACACCTAGCATAGTCCCACCCTAATCCTACCCTAAACACACCGTCAACACCCTGGACCAATCCCCATAAATTCCACTTTCCGCTGCCTCCACGCTGTCAAAAAAAAAATCCTACCCGATTTCAAACCCGACCCCAAACCCGACTCGGGTTTCGCCTCGGGTTTCTGGAAACCGACTCCGACCCAACTTCGGTAAAACGGGCATAACTTTTTGCTCGGTTGTCTATTTTAACTAAAATTTTTACAAGAGATTCTTGACTCAAAGTTGAGCATACCCACACTCGGCTATGCCGTGTGTGCCCTCGTCAAAAAATTCAAAACAAATCAGGAAGATAAAAAAAAAATTCATTCAAGTTGAAACCCGATGTTTTTTGAAACTTTAAGATTTTCTGTAGGCCACATCCTAACTCTGTTTGAGCTGAAATTTTCTATGAATTCTCTTCCATTGTTGATGAGTTGGAGAAAAATACCAAAAAAAATAAAAAAAAATTAGGATTTCTACTAGTGCTACATCTAGCCCCCTAAAATTTCTGGATTTGGCTGTTTTGCACTTAGCCCCCTGTTATCGCCTGTGTGCCTTTGTCTCCTTGTTTCTACTTTGCTATCACTACTGTTCTAGGACATACTTAGACCAACAACTAGGGACAAGTTACTTGGGCACTTATTCAGCTTTACTATCTGTTTTTGATTTGTGTGCCACTCACATATATATATTTGGCCTTTCCTAGCTCTACATATTTCTTCTGGACAGCACATAGGTTATTTTGTGACCCTTGCAATCGTGGAACACATCTCCCTGGTATCCTTTGTTTTGCTTTTTAGAACTTTGTAAGAGCTTTGTAAGGAGCTTCCTTTTGCTGTATTGAGAGGCACCACTACTTAGCTGTTTTGTAGGGATAACCTTCACTGTTTGTTTCCTGTTTTGGTGTTTGTGATGGCAGGAGGTGATGATGGAGAGATGGCTTCACCCTCACAATTTGCTGAGTGCATGAGCCAAGAGCAGCTCTCGAAGGCTTTGCAAGCTACTCAGAGTGATTTGGCAGAGACGATCACAAGAGCCGTTACTGATGCGGTCAGCAAGCTTCACATTGGAGAAAGCATCGAGCGGTTGGAGAAGCGGTCTATGTTAACCGATCAGGTTGTCACGTTGGAGATTGCTCCCAAGACCAATGATACAAACACCAATAACAATAATGTTGGAGACGTCCATGATGAAGACACGGTGTATAAGGCTGATGGCACCGTGGATAGGTCAGCTACAAGGACCGCAAGATTATGACGTCATTTGCACCGTAATACTCAAGGTATGGGTGGTTTTCATAACTACAATCATCGTCCACACGGTAACTATGCTCCAGATGACCCGTATGCTAAAATTAAGTTTTTAATTCCTTCATTTTTGGGTCAGTATGATGGTGATGTTTATCTTGATTGGGAGATGGCTGTAGAACAAAAATTTAATGCCCATCTAGTTCCTGAATAACATAGAGTTAGACAAGCTAGTAGTGAGTTTAAGGACTTTGCTATTGTTTGCTGGAGTGGTCTAGCTGCTGAAACTGATTTGCCTACTACTTGAGAAGAACTTAAGGTAGCAATGCATGATCGTTTTGTTCCTCCTTCTTTTTATAGAGAGATTCATAATAAACTGCAGCGTTTAGAACAAGGAGATAAAACTATTCAGGAGTACTTTAGTGAGCTTCAGAAGGGTTTGATTTGTTGTGCTGTAGTTGAAAAAGTAGAGGATCAGATTTGTCATTTTTATTCTGGTTTAAGAAAAGAAATTCAGGACATCCTTGATTATAAAGAATATTATACCCTTACCCAGTGTTTTTAGTATGCTATGCTTGCAGAGAAAGAATCACAGGGACTTTTCCAGGCTTTTGAGGAGTATAGCAAGTCAAGGAACTCCTACCCCCCACGCTCGACGGGGACTTCGGGGCTGCCCAGGCCATCTTTCTGGTCGCCCCCACCAGCAGCTACCAAGGGAACCAGTGTTATTTCTGCGGCCTCAAGATCAGCCCCTGCACCTTCTACGCGCTCAGGTAAAACTTCTGTGCAGGTACCAGCTAGTAGTGCCTCCTCTGTTGCTTCGACGGGGCGCACTATAGGGATTCAGTGCCACCACTACCATGGACTTGGTCATGCGTAGAAAGATTGTCCAAGTAGGCGAGCATATGTGGCGACAGACGATGGCGGTTACATGAGCACCTCCGATATGGAGGATGAGGAGGAGGACGTCGCTGCCACCAGCAGTGACCTCGTCCTTGGAGGCAAAGACACCACGGATACATGAACGTTATTGTTCAGCGTGCCCTTAGCACACAAGTTCATCAGCCCGAGACAATGCATCGCCACAACTTGTTCCAGATTTTCTTCGTCATCAAGAACCGCCGAGCACGTGTCATTATTGATGGAGGGAGCTGCAATAACTTGGTGAGTTCTGATATGGTCAACAAGCTTGCTTTGACCACACACCCACATCCACATCCGTACTATATTCAGTGGTTAAACGACTCTGGAAAAGCTAAGGTAATACAAACTTGTAGAGTTCCTTTTTCCATTGGTTCTTATGTGGATTCTGTTGATTGTGATGTCGTACCCATGCAAGCATGTTCACTTTTATTGGGTATACCTTAGGAATTTGATAATGATGTTGTACACCATGGTAGAAGTAATAAGTACACTTTTATGCATAAAGGAACTAAAATTACTTTGTTACCAATGACCCCTGCTGAAATTGTACAAGCTGATTTAGAAAGAGCTGCTAGTTTGAAAAATAAAGGTCTTGAAATTCAATAACCTATTAATTCTGATTCTACACCTAGTAATGTTAATGATTCTTCAAGTTCTAAGGGTGCTGGAATTAAATTACAAGGTCATTCATGTCTTGCAACAAAATATGAGCTTGCTGAAATTTCTGATAATAATGATATTTGCTATGCTTTGATATGCAAACAAGCTTTGTTTTTGCTTGATGATATTGCTTCTAGTGCTTTGCCTCCTGCTGTCACTAACCTTTTACAGGAGTATGAGGATGTTTTTCCAGCTGAGATACCCCCAGGATTGCCACCTTTGAGAGGGATTGAGCATCAAATTGATTTGATTCCGGATGCTACTTTGTCAAACCATGCTGCTTATAGGACCAACCCTGAGGAGACTAAGGAGATACAATGACAAGTTCAAGACCTTTTGGATCGTGGGTATGTTGGTCAATCACTTAGTCCTTATGCTGTTCCTGTACTTTTGGTTTCTAAGAAAGATGGTACTGGGCGTATGTGTGTAGATTGTAGAGCCATTGATAATATTAGTATTAGGTATCGTCATCCTATTCCTAGGCTAGACGACATGCATGATGAGTTATGTGGTGCTATAATTTTCACTAAAATTGATTTGCGTAGTGGTTATCATCAAATTAGAATCAAACTTGGAGATGAATGGAAAACAGCTTTCAAAACCAAATTCGGATTATATGAGTGGTTAGTAATGCCTTTCGGATTAACTAATGCACCTAGTACTTTCATGCGCTTGATGAATGAGGTTTTAAGAGCTTTCATTGGCAAATTTATGGTAGTTTACTTTGATGATATCTTGATTTATAGCAAATCCATGGATGAACATATGAATCATTTGTGTGCTGTTTTTGATGCTTAGCGAGATGCACGTTTATTTGGTAACCTTGAGAAGTGCACCTTTTGCACGGATCGAGTCTCTTTTTTAGGCTATGTTGTGACTCCATAGGGAATTGAGGTGGATGAGGCGAAGATTGAAGCCATAAAGAGCTGGCCTGTACCAAAAAACTATCACACAAGTGATGAGTTTTCTTGGTCTTGCAGGTTTCTACCGCTGCTTTATCAAAGATTTCAGCACCATTGCTGCACCTTTGCATGAGTTGACAAAGAAGGTAGTTGATTTCCATTGGTGTAAGTTACATCATGAGTCTTTTGATGCTTTGAAGGATAAACTTACACATGCACCATTGCTGCAATTACCTATTTTGATAAGATTTTTGAGCTTGAATGTGATGCTAGTGGTATAGGCATTGGTGGTATTTTGATGCAAGATAGTAAACCTGTTGCATACTTTAGTAAGAAAATTACTGGGCTTATTTTGAATTACTCCACGTATGATAAGGAATTGTATGCACTTGTACGTTGTTTAGAGACGTGGTGTCATTATTTGTTGCCCAAAGAATTTGTTATTCATTATGATCATGAATCACTTAAGTATATTCATTCTCAATGTAATTTAGACCGTAGACATGCTAAATGGATTGAGTTTATTGAGTCTTTTCCTTACATTATTAAACATAAGAAAGGGAAGGATAATGTGATTGCTGATGCTTTATCTAGGTGCTATACTTTATTGTCTCAACTTGATTGTAGAATTTTTGGACTTGAGGCAAGTAAAGAACAATATGCTGCTGATGTTGATTTTAAGGATGTATTGCTGCATTGTACAGAAGGTCGTGCATGGAACAAATTTGTGTTGACGGATGGATTCTTGTTTAGAGCTAACCGCCTATGCATTCCAGTTGGTTCTGTTCATCTTTTGTTGTTACAGGAGGCGCATAGAGGTGGATTGATGGGTCATTTTGGTGCCAAAAAGACAGAGGATATTTTGGTCACACACTTCTTTTGGCCAAGGATGAAAAAAGATGTTGAGCGCTTTGTTGCTCGCTGCATTACATGTCAAAAAGCTAAGTCTCGCTTGAATCCACATGGTTTATACATGCCACTTCCTGTTCCTTCTATTCCTTGGGCGGATATTTCTATGGACTTTGTTTTAGGACTGCCTAGGACTAAGAGGGGGAGTGATAGTATTTTTGTTATTGTGGATAGATTTTCTAAGATGGCACACTTTATACCATGTCATAAGACTGATGATGCTAGTTATATTGCTGATCTCTTGTTCAAATAATTTGTACGTTTGCATGGTATGCCTTCTACTATTGTTTAAGATCGTGATGCAAAATTCTTGAGTCACTTTTGGCGCACGCTTTGGAATAAGTTGAGTACAAAGTTGCTGTTTTCTACAACTTATCACCCACAAACGGATGGACAAACTGAGGTGGTGAACCGTACTTTGGGTACTATGTTGAGAGCTATTTTGAAGAAAAATTTGAAGCAATGGGAAGAATGTTTGCCTCATGTTGAGTTTACATATAATCGGGCAACACATTCTACTACCAAGGTAAGTCCCTTCAAGGTAGTGTATGGTTTTGATCTATGTACTCCACTTGATATACTTCCTCTACCTATTCATGAGAGAGTTCATGTTGATGCTAAGGAGTGTGCTGAATTTATTTTGCAAATGCATGAGACCACTAGACTTAGCATTGAAAAGATGAATGACAAGTATAAAATTGCTGGTAGTAAAGGTAGAAAAGAAGTAAACTTGATGTAGTAGATTTAGTATGGTTATACTTGAGAAAAGATAGATTTCCAGATTTGAGAAAGTCTAAATTAATGGCTAGAGCTGATGGTCCTTTCAAAATGATTGAGAAGATTAATGATAATGCATACAAACTTGAGTTGCCTCCCAAGGTCGGGGTTAGTCCTACTTTTAACATTTCAGATTTGAAACCGTACTTGGGGGAAGAGGATGAGCTTGAGTCAAGGACGACTCCACTTTGAGAGGGGGAGGATGATGAGGACATCACTCCTAAGGATACATACAACACTCCTCCAATTCTGGACTTGCAAGGTCCAATGACTAGAGCTCGTACACGACGACTAAATTTAGAGGTGAGCTCGTTCCTACGTTCTTCATTATATGTCACTTTTGAGAATGGTTTGCTACCTAATGATTTTATTATAATTAGGAACCATGGAGAGGACCAGGAGATGATGGGAGAAGGACTTGGAGACGTGGAGCACCAGCAAGGACGTGGAAGCCAAGGTGGAGGCCCAACCAAAATTGACTTCGAGTCTGTTTTGGGGCTCACGACCAGTCTACACTAAAATGGATGCCCAAGACGCATACGGACTCGGATTTGGACATTCTACATAAGCACGGAAAGATAATAAGAAGACCTTTCCAATGCCGCTGGTCTCATGTCAAAATTCATCTGGAGTCATCAGGAATCGTCGAAACAAGAGAGGGTCTTACACGATCCTAGGGTCTTCATATACAGCTGCCGCCGCACCATTAGGGTTCGGGTTTTGCTTAGATTATTCTATTCATAACAGTTTCACCATCATCACTGTTTGTGAGACCCCAACTTCATGAGATTTATAATATATCTGCAATTGTGTTACATTCTTCTTTGTTCTTGCTTGTGTTCTTGATTCGTTGGCAGGAATTAGCCTTCTCGGTGAGGTCAATCGTTTTAGGACGGTTGATAACCAGAGGAGACGTCATGCTGCAATTGCGGGATTTAGAACGTGCTGTTCTGAAGCCGAATTAATTTGTGTGTCGCCTCCGACCAAATCAACATATCCAGAACTTTCAGAAGATCAGGAACCCTTGTCCATATTAGGTTTGTTCTTGGGGATTTTGTGGGGGTTTGAACATCAGCTAGGGTTAGGGTTCTTCACTTGGGGAATTTCTTTAGGGTTTAAATCATAAGTTGTAATTCCCCTTCCTCTTTATGCACTGATAACATAAATCCAAAACCCTAGCATTATAGAGATGATTAATTAACATAAAACAATCATGCTAACATTCAATTAGCATCAACAGAAAGGTCATAAAGCAAAACATACATGAACCATAATTATTGGGCACATCAACAAGTAGTTGGGCATAAAATAGAATTCAAAATGAAAACTAGATGTGGTACAACTGTTGGCAAATCGGAGGATCTTCTAGCTTCATTTGAGTCACAAAATCATCATTAGGTGTAGAATGCATCAAAGAAATTTGATGGTTGTATCTGGTTCTTCCCTCTGTTAAGAATAGGCATAGCTGATTGGATAGGCTTAGTGGAGACACCTAAAATCCATGTTTTTCTAATGAACCATTGTTCTCCTTTTATACCCATCCACAGAGGGGAACCCACACTCGGAAGGTCGGTTCTTGCCCACCGACCAGAGGCAAAAACCCATCAACTCTCAAATGGTTTTGATTTCAGTCAAAACCACTAAAAAACCATACCCATAGTTTTAATTTGGTTCAACACCATGGTTTTTCATTTCAATTCTGTGGATTTGCATTTTCTTGATTTTTGACATTTCTTTTATTGTTTTATCCACAGATCATTTTCCAACATATGTGACGTGTAACGGAGTGAAGAAGGGGGCAAAGTTTCTTAAAAAAAAAAAGAGAGAAAAGAAGGGTGCAAAGAAGTGGCCTACGTCTACGTTAGCGTGTTTGCCGGTACACGGCGCGTCTAGTCTTTCTACATGTCATGACCCTACTTTATACATTTGCTGATGAAGTGGAAGCAAAAGGTTGAAGGCATAGCAGATGACACAATTTTTTTTATGATACAGAAATGCATTGGAGCAGTGAATGATTAATAATACCTGCCTCCATGTGAAAATTCTAGCTGCAAGTGCCACGCAAAATGATCAAGCGTCTATCTAGGTCTCCATTGAAAGAGGAATAAGTAATCTTTCTTTAATAGGCCAAAGAGGGATAAGTAATTGGTGCGGGCCGCTACTACGCGGCTTTGGAGTAGCGGTCGAAGCTCACCAAGGCCCAGGAACGACAGGCTACGGTTGAACATCTGAGGTTAATATTTTTTTATTTTCTTTTATTGTCTTGTTTATGAACTTTGTATAATCTGTAGTTTCTCCTTTTTAACTAACTAGTCCAATTGCCCGTGTAGTTCTGCGGGCTAGACATTAAAGTATACATATTTGTATAAGAAATTTTCTGATTTCCATTTAGCTGACCTGACAATTTACACATATTAAGCAGGCAAATAAGTATGCATTATCAACTCCTTTTATCACAATGAAGTTAATCCAAACTGCAGTTTTAACTTGTCCAAAGCATACAGTTTGATTCATCCACTTTGCAAATTGTGTGAAACCTCTCTAATCTTCACTTTTAAAATGAAACCTCTAGGAAATTTGCAACACTTTAAATAAAGCTCTGTCGGATGTGTCAACTGCCTGTTCCAATGGGATCTCATTCCCTAGTCATTTTGAACCACGTCCAATATATAAGATAACGGACAAGAGAGTGCAAAATTATAAATATTTGAACCAACAACTTCTAGTGTAATAGACCAGTACTCCAAGGTAATCATTGTTTTATTAAGATGTTTGATTACTAATTAAATATATGAGTTATATATCCGGTAAGATAAGCCAGTGACACAAATCTACATCATAAATTTTCTATGCTGGGCAAAGGCTTGATGTATAAACTCGATAATATTCTTCCCTTTCTCCTGAAGCATGTTAGAGGCCAAAAACCAACACAGTAGAGCCCTTGAATTTTCTTATAATGGATAAAATATTGAAAGAGATAACAGAAATTACATGTCAGGCCAGAGTGTGCAGTGCGCATACCTTGTCAAGCGGCTGCTCTGGCACCCTACGTAGCCTTGCCGCTGGCTGCGGCAGCCTCACCGCCGTCATCTCACGACCCTTTGATGCATAGGATCATACAGTGCCACGATCCTTTCATGCAATATATGCACAGGACCGAAGAACTAAACAGGTGTATGGAGTGCCGCACATTAGCGTAGCCAGGATGATATTTTTGGGTAGGCACACAATATAGGAACAATATCAAATAATATGGTACAGTATGCTACAGTGCTACATTAAACTTGCTCATCGGACTATTTGGGGTAGTCCGAGGCCTACCTGAACTACCCCTGGCTCCGCTCCGCCACTGGTGCCGCACACGATTGGTTCTTTCGTCTCATCACAACAGCGTCATTCTTTTTGTGATCCCCATGCTTTTTTTTTGTTTTCTTGTGCATCTCGTCACCATTGTCCTCCATGATCTCGCTAAAAGGATCTAGACACACTTGTAAAAGCTTGGTCTAATCGGTGGCAGTGAAGCTGCTAAAAATCCAGAAGCCAACTGCCTATAAAGCTGACATGGTGGACAGGATTTTTGGCTGTCAAGAATCTAATAGAAAAAACTCTATGATAAATGGTGCACTCGCTGCACACTTGATGCCGGCCATGTTACATTATCATGGCAGCGGCTGTCGATCTTAATTAAATGTGGCCAAAGAGAGGAAAATCACGTTGCTGATGAAGAACAGGAGAACAACACACCTATTTGCCACATCGTCGAGCACACCAATGGCCATATTCTTGGCCAGCCAGGTCAGGAGGATGCATGCACAAAAGAACGCGGTTGGAATTTGTCATCGTAGATCCAATATACTCGCCTGGTAGGGTTTCTTTTTTCTGTTTGTGCCTGAGGCTTATGTGTGAGTCGTGAGGAGAGGTACTTTAAGGAGGAGGAAAGAGACGTGAGGATTACACAAACATGTAGATCAAGGGCTGGATATCTTTGGTATGTTATGTAGGCAAGGGATCAGTGGCTAGATGTTTTGCTTGTTTGTGAAAATTTCTAGCCTATTTATCTTTTTTTCTAGACATCATAGTAAAAAGGTCATCTCCTTTTATTATTAAATAGATAAAAAGAGGAGTACTTTTTGTTATACACCAAACATTTTACATCGCTATATTGTACATATTTTTAAATATAACTAGCCAAATAGTCCTCACACTAGTCATGAGTATGTTTTTAGTACAACATTAAAACTTAACTTATCTACTTACAAGTAGACTGTAAGCTCTATGAGATTACTATTCATATAAGATGTATAATTGACAAAAATAATTGTAATAACAGATCATTAAATTAAATGTAAGTCAATGTCTACTATATTTTTATTTTTCCTTTATTATTTATTTGAGGATCACCTAGGTGTACTTCATCCGTACCTTATAAAACTTCCTGTTCTGCCAAGAATGTAATATTTTCTTCACACTACTACAAAATAGGCATTGAGACCCTGTTTGGATCCTATTCAGATTCTTAAAATCTGATTATTATCTTAAGATTTTAAAATCTGGATTCTAAATAAAATCTAGATGGTGGTGTTTGGATACCGATCAGATTATGAAATCTGACTCTAGCTGGCTATAACGAGATTATAAGATTCTTAAAATCTGAAGATTAGATTTTAGAATCCAAAATGAGAATCTATCCTGTTTGGAGGTCTGTTGACCTTTTTTAGCGTCGCACTAGAAATATCACTATCCCCAGCACGATGCCAGAAGTGTCTGTTGATATACTAGTATAATCCACAAGCGCACGGATAATATCATTGTAGTATTTCACTATTGAATTGCTCCAATACCTTGTCATTTATAGTTCTACTAAAGGAAGGCTATAGCATAAACATGTGATTGTTAATAGTAACATAGTCATAAAAATTGGTATGAATACATAAGGTTTATACAGGGGTAAGTATATAATAAGAATCGGGGTAGTATGACACATAGACCAATCATTCCTACAGATAAATAAAGGTCCTAAGTCACTAGGGTGTTTTAGTTAGGTGAGCTAAGCTGTATCTCTAATGTTAATCTACCTATATAGTTACTTAATCAAATAATTATATGCAAGATTATACTAGTCATAGTCTAATGCATTCAACACTTCGTGTACGAATTCATGCCCGGCATACACAAGGCAACTCTATTTTAGACACACGTCGTAACCGAACATGAAGGAGTACAATGGATAGATATGGCTGTCACCACCTACTGCCTACCTCTACAAACCATGGATTATGAGGTGATCAGTACTACCTAGCCATCTAAGCACAACAGTTATACATTTAAGTAGAATTCTAGCATTGATCAAACACTAGAATCACCAATTGAATTAACAATTACTAAAATACACAAAACTCTAACCCTACGGATTAACAAGTCATGATCTAAGCAATTGCAATCCTAATTAGACATTAAACCCATGTTGAAGCATAACAACTAGACTAAAGTACAACTAGCATTATAACATTTAGACTATAGTTAAGGTATATGACAATTATGACAATAAGGTAGCAAATCCATATCATCATGAAAGCATAAATTCCTATAACATGAATATCATATATAACCATACAAGAAATACATATCATAAGCATAACTACAAGGAAGAACTATATTAATGGAATAGATCAAAGTCATAATAATATAAAAGAATTAAGGTAAAGATACAAGGGCCATACCAATACTTCTATGACTTGGAGACTAGAGCAAGGCTCCTCCTACACTAAACTCCACTAGGACTAGGAAACTACTAATAAAAGAGGGAAATTATGGGACATATGTACCTGGGATACCTAACCACTCGGCTATATGGCCGAGTGGACCGGGGGCTCGGTTATGATGTATTTGGCCCAGAAGATATTTACTTAGATATTTGTTTAAGTAAGCAGCAAGTTAGGTTAGCAGATATGTCGATAGATAGAATCTGTTGTAACCGACTAAAAGATTACCATGTAAACCACTGCCCTTCAGATATATAAGGAGGGCAGAGGGTCATCGAAAAAGGGAAGACTCGTATTGGAACCCTAATTCTAGTGCGAACCCTAGCAATACAGAAACACCAAACAGGACGTAGGGTTGTTATCCTTTGGGAGACCCGAACCTGTATAAACCCTGTGTCTTGTGTCCATCGATCTTTCATACTCATACGCATACCTAGTTCTACTATTGAGAATATCTCTCAACAGTTGGCGCGCCAGGTAGGGGCAGCGTTGAGTTCCACTCCGTTGAAATCGATGGCTTTCGTCGACATCAAGTTCCGCCCGGGAGAAAAGATCCGCTTTGGCATCATCAGCTTCGTGGCCGATCAAAGCGGGGACCTCGTCAAGCAAGATCAGGCGACCCTCCCGACGGTCGTCGTACCTTCAGATCCAGGCGTCAGTAGAGCTTCGGTGTTCAATCGGACCTATTCGGCTGATCGGTTCCCACCCGGCCTCAACAACGCGGCGATGACTCTCCAAAGGGAAACCCTCCCGGGCCCTTGCTCAACGTTGCTCACAACAAACCGATCGACAACCATGGCCGACTCGGACCTCACTATGGTCGATCTCCCGCCTTTTCATACGAATCAGTCGGATGAAGATTCCAATTTTTTTCTATGAATCAAGATTAGTAGCAATAATCGGCCTTGAAAACGAGTCAGTTCTAGACTTGATCAAAAGGCCGAGTGATTCGGAAAGTTGCTCGTCAGATTATCACGAGGTGCTCATGGTGGCACCTGCCACCCAAGGAGGCACTAATGGAGAAACATTGGCGGCAGCCGCCGCACGAGCAAATGCACAGCCCCGCGACGGACAGGAAACTGATCCCGAGGATGATGACGCGGACGCCGCCACTCCCCCGCTCCGACGGCCGAACGCTCGGCAGGGCTCCCTGGTTGTGCAGAATCTGGACATGGGCAACATCACCTTAAAATTCGATGGCGAAGACGTCTTCAAAACTCCACAGCACAACATCAGGCTGTGGAGGCCCTCTTGAGCTCCATAGAGCCCTTGCTCCAAGTCACTCCAGAATTGACACCTCAGGTCAACCAGTTAAAAGCGCACATCAGGGCCGCGGCAGTACTGGAGATGCATGCAGTGCAATCAACACCGAGCAAGACAATATCTGGGGCTGCCAGTTCGGTACCCAGCCAGGAAAGAAGGGACCGGCAGCGCTCTAACCGGTAGGCAACTCCGCCGACCGCATCAAGGCGAAGGCCCATTGTGGACTACCATGATCAGCATCCGGACGCCGACCTACGCAATGGTATACCGCCACGCGATGCGCGGGTTCGATTGGACAGCAGATACCAAGAGAGGGACGATGCAGCCCACCGAGAATATAATGATGAACGACACCATCGCGGTTTCATTGACGATCGGTACTACGAGCGCAATAATAGAAGAGAGCTGCCCAGAGACGATCGGTACCATGATAGACGGGACGAGGGTCGCCACAAGGACAGATTCCGCCCAGAAGCTGGTCGCGAGTGGGAGCGAACCCCCATCCTCGAAGACTATGACGATAAGGCTGGCAATCGAGCCTTCACTCGGGAGCTTCGGACCGTCAGTTAGCCGGTCAGTTTCAAGCCAGTCGGCATCGAAAAGTATGACTGCAAGACAGAGCCGCGTGACTTGCTTCAAGTCTACTCAACCGCCATACGTGCACTCGGCGGCGACAGTTTTGTCATGGCCAACTATTTGCATGTATGTCTGGCTCCAGCAGCCAGAACCTGGCTCACTAATCTGCCCGACAATTCGATAAGTTCTTAGGCAGAGCTTTGTCGGCAGTTCACCGAACTTTCAAGCTACCTTCGACAGGCCGGGGAATCATTGGGAACTCACACGGATCAAGCAGCGGGACCGAGAGCCATTGCGAGAGTACATCTAACGCTTCTGCCGAGTCAAGAATACCATCCCCAATATCTCAGATGCTCAAGTCATTGCCGCCTTTCAAAGTGGACTTCGTGATGACGACTTGATCAAGAAGATCGGCAGGTTGGATGTCGCTGGAGGGTTGTCGGCCAAGGAACTCTTCACCATGGCTGACAGATATGCGGTTGACAACTCAGCTTTGTTCCAAGTCCGCCAATACAAAGACGAGGCACCCCGGAGCCGTAATCAGCCGGGACCGTCCGACCAAAACAAGAACGACGAGAGGAAGCGCAAGCAAGACCAGACGGTAGCCAGCACGGAGCGCCCCAAGCACCTGCCCATGCCAGGTCGCTACCCGCTGGTGGTTACAGCCACAGTGAAGGAAGTCAAGTTCAACAAAGTACTCATCGATGGAGGAAGTAACCTATACTTGATCTTCACAATGACCCTCATGGAGCTAGGATTGTCGGTCAATGACCTCCAACTGAGTTCCTCGCCCTTTCACGGGATCATACCCGGGAAGACTTTCGTTCCCATTGGACAAATCGTTCTGCCTATCACCTTTGGAACCCATGAGAATTTCAGGACCGAGCGCATTCCCTTCTAGGTGGCTGACTTCGAGTCAGCATACCATGCTATCATCGGTAGACCGGCGATGGCAAACTTCATGGCCGTTCCGCATTACCCATACCTCACCCTCAAGATGCTAGGCCCCAAAGGAATAATCTCCCTCCACTCTGATCTTTGGAACTCTTTTAATTGCGATGTGCAGAGTCACGAGATTGTCGAGAAACAGTTGATGGAGATCCAGAAGGCAGTCGACAATGTGGAGTAGACCGATGCGGAAGTCCCCATGAAGAAGCCCTCTAAGGACAAGATACAAATGGACAATATCCTAACTAAGGAAATTGCGCTCGACCCAGAAGACCCTGCTAAGGTCACTTATGCATGGGCCAACCTCGATGAGAAATAGGAACTCGCACTCACTCTTTTCCTCTAGGAAAACAGGGACATCTTTGCATTGAAACCATCTGACATGCCTGGAGTTCCTAGAGAAAAGATTGAGCACGAAATAAGGGTGCCTCCTGGGCCACCCCTGTTCGGCAAAGGCTTAGAAGATTCACAAAAGACTGCAAGGACGCCATGAAGAAGGAGATAGCTAGGTTATTAGATGCTAAGTTTATAAAGAAAGTGTATCATCCTGATTGGCTGGCAAACCCAGTCCTTGTACTCAAGAAGAGTAAAGAGTGGTGAATGTGCATGGACTATACCGACTTGAATAAGGTCTATCTTAAAGACCCTTTCGCTCTACCACGTATCGACCAGATCATAGACTCCTGTCACACCCCAAAATTTCAAATTTTGGTTTGTGACCCAACTCCACTAAACTTCAACATTTTTTTATAATAGATTAAAATTTTATTTTAAATTAATTAGATAATTAGAGCATTATAATTTATTTTAGGCAAAAGGGCTATTTTCTAAATTAAATAAATTAATTTAGGTTATTAATATTATGTATGTTGATTCCAAAACTTATTTCGGTCTGATCAAATCACCACCACGAAGGTCATCATCACGACAACAAGAGCAATAAGACAAGGCTCTAAAGACTTTCAATAAGAGAAGTGAAGTACTTCAGCCACAACAAGACACAAAGCAATGGATGTCAGCGTAGACTATTGTTTGTAGAGTAATGAGTGATTGTGTGTTATGATTGTTTTAGGTTGTTTGAGCCTATCCTTCTGTGGTCAAATTTTATCCTTGAACCCTATCTACAATCTTTGATGCATATAGTGTGGTCCTATTTCTAGGTTAATAATTCTTCACTTCTCATTCATTGTCTTTCCTATCAATTCCTTTTGATCCTCCCAAATTGTTATCTTCTATGTTCAAACTCTTAAATCCTAGCTTCTCTGAATCTCGGGACGAGATTCCTTTTAAGGGGGGTAGTTTGTCACATTTTGTATTTTCCAAATTCGAGGTGTGAGCCTTCTCAACACTAAAAACACATAATTCTCTAAATTTTATCATATTGTTGCCCTTGATTCATCATCAAATATAATTTTCTTTATAACCTTATCATTGCTCAATCCCGGACATCGTTCTCGATCTCTCTTCTTTGAACTTCCTTATAATTCCTATATTGTTCTTCATTCTCTAAAAAGTCATGAAGCAAAATCGTCTTTCCCTCTATTTGGCATGCAAATCTTTATGTCAACCCGCAACCATATTTTATTCTTGAAATACACCATTCATCTGATCTCATCTAATTACCTAGACTAATCTAACCTCCCTTCTCTCTGATAGATGGAGCAAGCCTAGCTTGCCAGCACACAAAAATTTGAGCCCAACATGCCCACAACCGATCAAACCTTTCCTCTTCCTAGTCATCCACTCCTCTCTCTCTTGTTTCCCTTTGATGGACGTCCCAAGCTCTGAATATAACACCATAAATCAGCACTTGCATGCCCATTAGCCATCTAAACTGAGTGGTCACTTGAGTCCCTTTAATTTTCATAAGTAGATACGACAAGACTACCATACCTTGATCATCATAAACCTGCACCCACATTGGTTTATCATCAAAACCATTTTATAACTATGTTCCCCATCAATTCTCACTTTCAGGGAAAAAATATCAACTATAGTGGCCATAACTCGAACCATTCATGGCTGGCAATTTTACTTGCCTCTTGGCCCCTCTCCTCCCTTCCCTACCCTTTCCTCTCCCCTCCCTAGGCCTCCTAAGTCACACCAGGACGCCCCTTTTGCTGGCTCACGAAATCCTTTGCCCTTTCCCCTTCATTCCCAACCATTAGTGTCAAGTTCATCTCTGTTCGTATCCCTGTTCAGCCATGATGCCTCTAATTTCCATCCACATTCCCGATGATCTACCCAACGAAATGCACCCAAGTTTCTACAGAGAGTGGTCCACTATGTATTCTACAACATATCCAAAATTCAACCCAATTGGAGCAGTGATGCAAGCAGGATCATGTTTTGAATGGCGACTGCTCTCTATTCTGGACGCCTCCAGCACGCGCATCGGTAATTCCACTCCATTCCGTCTCAATTCTGATCTGTCCTTGATACAAACTTCAAACAATTATGTGTTCGAGGAAACCAAGGACGTCTCCACAAGAGGGTTTGTGAAGATCTGTCCTAAAACCTCCAGGAACGTGTCTGGCGTTTGATCTGCCGCTGCACGACCTCATCACGATCCAGCCACTTGATCTCTCATTCAGGTGAGCTCTTGATGCAATCACCTTGTCCCTACCATTTTCCTGACAATAGCACATGTTTATGTTCAAGTATTTCCTTCAGATCACCAGCCTATCTACGGGAACAGGCACGTCTTTGTCATTGTATCTGCACATCAACACCGCTCTCTGTTCTGGTCGTGTTCAGCGCACACAACCGGAAGTCCCAAGAGATTGTATCCTATTCTCTGATCTTTCAGATGTAGGGACAATACTATGGCTTGTTCCCACAAGTCCTTTCAACATCCACCAAAGGATTCACCAAGATCATACACCATTCACCTAGGAATGCAGATGGTGTATCAACTATCGCTAAACAGGTTTACCATGGTCCAACCAATTGATACCTTTTTCAGTTCGATTTCTATCCAATTCATGATGTCAACATCGTGTTCCTGATGTTTGTCCATATGTTTGTTAACTTATTTCCTTGATTCCTACAGCCAATCTTTAGGAATGCACCTGTCTCTGAATGGATGTCTATTCTGCCACTCCTGAAATCTCGGCAGTAATTGTAATCGATTTACCGTCGCTTCATTTGAATCCATCTGAAACAAACCATACCCCTAAACTCACCACTACATGTTCTACAGGATGCCATGATCATATCATTGAGAAACCGTCGATGCCGACATCACCACTCGATGCCATGTTATTATCCACCTTGCACCATTACTTGTGGTATCGGGGCTTTCCACATTGCATAAACCTTGGTGAGCTCCTTGTGCCCCGCTTCATATCTCGTGATTAGCACCTGTTGTTGCATATTATCCTTAGCATGTTTGTTTGTTATTGATGTGTGTGAATAGGTGTGCGCTTGAAAACGGGAGAAGGAATCATGAAGACAAAGTCGGACAATCGGTAGTCATAGAGCAGCAACATATTTCACGGCAAGTGTCCTTGACGCATCTTGTACCTATTATAACATTTATTGTAGAAATGCGTGCTTGTGTCAATTGAATGGGTACCTATTGTTAGGGTTTCCCTAGTATTGCTTTATCTGTTTTCTTGTCGCCTTGAACTAGTTGGTTGGTTGTGGGTAGATAATGCTTAGGTTGCTTGTGGGATGTTGGGTTAATATTAACCTTGATTAATGAACTGTGTCACTTTATGGATGGAATGGTAATTTCTATTAGCAACATGGACTTAGGGATCTATGCAAGCCGGATGGAATGGATGTGGTGCCATGGGCACATGGTTGGTGGTGGTAGGCTTGTTGTAGATCCTAGGAACTGGTTCTTGGAGCGGTAACCCAAGACAACAGTGCCATCACAAGGCTGCTATGGAACAGCTTGGCTGATTAATTAGGAGTTCTCCCAGTGTCGGTGCAGCATTTTGGTGGAGCGGGGAATGGAAGTTAAAAGGACTATCCTTGTATCCGAATGGCTCAAGAGGGGTCTCCTAGGGTGATGAGCTGCTTGTTGAGGGGCTATCACTTTTGGACGGGAGTGGAACCTTAGTGGCTAGCATGTACTGGGAGACCCTTTATAAAAGCCTCGTAGTGATCTCCTGGCCGCATACCTAAGGAAGTGTGCTAGTGCTTGGCCGGCATGGCAACATGGAGACTCTAGTCCACCTGGCAATAGGGGACGAAATCATGACTTGTGGGTAAAGTGGTACAAACTCTGCAGAGTTTCAAACTATCATGACAGCCGTGCTCACGGTCAAGAGCGGCCTGGAATCCTCACAAGATTAGTTGGTTATGGGTTGGAATGGTTGGGATGGTTGGAATGGTTGGTGGATGATGTCGTACTTGGCTTGGATAGTACCTTGTGGATTGAGGGTTGGGATGACCCCACTTAGTAATTAGGATGCATAGGAAATTAAAAGCTCATGCAACAAACCCTTTTAAAGCCTTCCTTGTCTTAGCGTCATGTCATCTTTTCCCCCATTTGCTGAGTACGACACGTACTCACCCTTGCTATATACCACATTGTTGCTCAGCTACAGGAGAATGAAGGTAGAACTATGAAGACGATAGAGGAGTCTAGGCATGCGGTCTTCCGGCCGACTTCCTGTGGGAGCTGAAGGACGCCAACGCTTAGTTTATTCCGCTGCAATGTAATCTTTTTCTTTTTGACCTATGGGTCACTGTTGTAATAATATTATCATTTTAATAAAGATATTGTTCTTTTATCACAATAATTGTCCTGTGTGCGTGAAAACTTGATCCTGGGCACGCATACAAATGCATTCAGTTTCGGTCGTGAGCTTTTAAGCTTTCTGGATGCTTATTCAGGCTATCACCAGATCACACAAAAAGTCGAAGATCAAACCAAGACTTCCTTTATAACGCCCTTTGGCGCCTATTGCTATATTACTATGCCCTTCGGTTTGAAAAACGCTGGCGCAACCTACCAACGAGGTATTCAAACTGCCTTGCTGCTCAGATCGGTCGGAATACAGAAGCATACATTGACGACATCATTCTAAAAACTCGAAACATCGAAGAACTTCTTTCTGACCTAGCAGAAACTTTTGACAATCTGAGACATTACTCGATGAAACTGAATCCTAAAAAGTGCATTCTTGGGGTTCCTTCTGGAAAGCTACTTGGTTACATCATTTCAAAATGAGGTATAGAGGCTAACCCGGATAAAATCAAGACGATCCTTGATATAAGGCCACCTAATTGTCAAAGGGACGTTCAGAAGCTGATCGGATGTATGGCCTCCTTGAGTCGCTTTATTTCCTGATTAGGGGTCAGGGGGCTACCGCTCTTTAAATTGCTCAAGAAGCAAGACGACTTCGTATGGACAGATGAGGCAAAGTCGGTGTTGGATGAGTTAAAGGTCCACCTCAGTAATATTCCAGTCTTGGTGCCTCCGGAGCCGGGAGAAAAGCTTCAACTCTACATATCAGCCACAACTCAAGTTGTGAGTACTGTTTTAACGGTCGACCGAGAGGAAGAGGGTCACATACAGAAAGTACAACACCCGGTCTACTTCATCAGTGAGGTTCTCAGTGCCTCTAAAACACGATATCATTAGATCTTGAAGCTGCTATATGCGCTTCTAATCACCTCAAAGAAGTTGAAGCATTATTTTCAAGCTCATCCTATCAAAGTTCAAACATCCTTTGCACTCATGCAGTCCTTCACAACCGAGAAGTCGAAGGAAAAATTGCTAAGTGGGCGGTCGAGCTTGGTCAATATACCATCACATTTGCGCCTTGCTCGGCAATCAAAGGACATGCATTGGTCGACTTCATTTCTGAGTGGACAGAGATTCAAATACCTCGTGCATCATAAGATGTCGAGTACTGGAAAATGTATTTTGATAGATCCCTCCAGTTACCTGGAGCCGGTGTAGGAATTGTGTTCATCTCACCCATAGGATAGAAGCTACAATACGTCCTCCAGATCATGTTTTGCGCATGTAACAATGCTACGGAATACAAAGCCCTTCTGCCCGATTTGCGCATTGCTGTCGTGCTCGGCATTCGGTATCTCGACATCTTTGGTGACTCTGCATTGGTCATTAACCAGGTCACTAAGGATTGGAACTGTGTAGATGACAATATGGGTGCTTATTGCCAGGAAGTGAGGAAGCTTGAAGACAAGTTCGATGGATTGAAGTTCATGCATGTTCTTCAAGATAACTACCAAGCGGCTGATGAATCAGCCAAATTGGGATTGTCTCGATCGATTGTCCCACCTGGTGGTTTCTTACACACCCTGGATTCCCCTACTATTTCTCCTCGGTCTGATGTTCTGGTGATCGATGTTGCTGAACCCGTATGCGATGACAATGTAGAGACTGACTGGTGCGACCCGATTGTCCAATTCTTGAACAAGGGAACACTGCCTATGAATCCTAATGAGCAACAATGGTTGAAGGCTAAATGTCGAGGATACTTGATGGTGGACGATTTGCTTTATAGAAGAGGGGGATAGAACATTTTGATGGGATGCATCTCGATTCTAGAAGGCAAAGCATTGATGGAAGAAATCCATTCAGGGATATGTGACAATCATGCAGCTTCCAAGACTTTGGTTGGCAAGGCTTTCTGGCAAGGATTTTACTGGCCTACGGCGGTTGAAGATGCACACCAGGTCGTTCGGAAGTGAGAAGGTTGTCAATTTTTTGCCCAACAAACACATGTGCCTTCTCAGCAACTTCAGATGATACCTTTGACTTTACCTTTTGCAATCTGGGGGCTTGATATTGTCGGTCCCTTCAAGAAAGTGCCAGGCGGGTTCACCCATTTGTTTGTTGCTATTGACAAATTCACTAAGTGAATTGAAGCGAAGTCGGTCGGCAAGATAACGTTGAAGAAAGTGATTGAGTTTGTCAAAGATGTCTTTACTCGGTTCAGGGTCCCTCATGATATCATTACCGACAATGGTACTCAGTTCAAATATAAGGTGTTCCGTGACTTTGCCGATGAGATGGGAATAAAAATCCACTTTGCCTTAGTGGCTCATCCTCAAAGCAATGGGCAGGTCGAACGGGCCAATGGTATGATTCTTCAGGGATTGAAGCCCCGGATATTTGACAGGCTCAAACCCTATGTCAGTCGGTGGGTTCAAGAGTTGCTTTCAGTTCTCTGTGGGCTGCGTACTAATATCAGTTGGGCTACTTAGTCACCCTTCACATTGGTATATGGCTTAGAGGCTATGCTGCCGATCGAGGTCAACCTCGTATCCGCGCGAGTCAAAGGGTACGATGAGAAGCTTTTCGAGGAGAGCCGAGAAATTGATTTGATTGCGGCAGAGGAGTTGCGTGATCATGCTCTGTTTCAGTCGGTGCTATACTAGCAAGGCTTGCGACGTTATTATGATAAGAATGTACATAGTCGCCAATTTTAGGTTGGGGATTTAATGCTGCACTGAGTGCAATCAACTGTAAATTGGCACAAGCTTTCTCTTAAGTGGGAAGGACCTTATGTGGTCAAATAAGTCACTCCGCCAGGGGCTTACCGACTGATGTATAAAGATGGCAATGATATACCAAACTCCTAGAATATAAATCAACTACGTCATTTTTATGCTTAGTCTATATATTGTATTCTCATATATTATTAGTGAATGAAACTTCGGTCTTTTTGATAAAAGATTTATTGATGATTTTCATTCTTAATTGTCTCGATTCCTTAATCTATCATATTAAACAATTAAGCCAGGGGGCTAGTAATAATGCCCCACTACTCCTTAAGCTTAATAAATTCTGGTTTTCGATTTTGTCTAACCGATTTCTCATCTTTTGACACGGTCTTCAGATTTTTTGGTCTAATGTATAAACATCATGGTTATATAATTCATACTGCACAACAGACTGCCACTACACTAAACCCAGAGCCAAAGTGCGAGAGGTCTTGTGTCGACTGGTCGACTCTGCTTGTTATGCAGTTATGAGCTACAACCTAATGTGCTAAGGCAGACCATTGCAACTTCTATTTTTGAGTAATAGGAGTTTGCCTTATGATCTCTTTGTCAATCTTTTAAACTTAGCAAGCATCAGAATTATTATTTACATAGAGATAATATTATCTTCTTACATAAAAACTACTAATGTTTTCTGACACTACAGATATTACAGCTCCTTTGACGGAGAAGAGGTATCGTCTTGCAGTTCTACTTCTGGAGATGCTAGAGGAGTGGGCGTAGTTGGATCAAACTCTACATTATCTACCAAGGCTCGGGAGGTCTCTAGCATCGAGTCCATAAGCAGTTGACATTAGTCTATTGTCAAGTCTGGGTTTAAGCCCTCCTTGATTTTATCCAATGGCAATGCAGGAGATCATGATTGGCAAATAGCCAGCACTTGGCTCTTGGCCTCGGTCGCTACTCTCCGGGTGTTGTCCGCAATGACTTCAGACGTGTGCTCTAGTAGATATTCCAAGGAGTGGCCGGTCTGCTCTACTTGGTTAGCATGGATATAATCTAATGCTTTCCGAGCGTTGTAAGATAGAGCTACAAGAGATATTTTTGGTCATCAGGATCAAAAGTTGATTCAAAAATGATAAAGATATGACAGAGAGCTTACTGGTGAGATTACATTTGAGGGATTTAGAGATGCTTTTAGCCTCCTCTATCTTCACTTTAGCCTCTTCCAGTTTCTTGTGCAGCTGAGCGATCTCAGTGCTTTGCTCTCCAACCGACTTGGAGAGGTTATCCTTCTTAGCATTCCGAGCATCTAAGAACCTCTGCTAGTTGGAAGTTAGCTTCTCCAGGTCGGCGACTTTTTGGTCATGAGCTAAAGACATATAAAATCTTTAGTGATAGAGTGATTAAAAAGTATATAAAAGTTGTTATGTGATCTTACCGACAACATCAGCACGACTTTGCTCCAAAGCCTTGGTCATCTCCTTGTGGTTGGTCTGCAGCATGTAAATTTGTTTTTTGGCCAGGGAGAGCTACTCGTCGGTAACTAGCAAGACACCAACAACAAGTCAATATCTTAAAGAAAGGATTGAATACAAAAAGAATCTGAGACATACCAATGGTCTCGGCTTTAGGTACTCAATCCTGGCCTGCTTCCTCTTCATGAGAGAGTACATTTTCTAAATAAGGAGGGCATGGTTAGGCTAAGGATTAGGACCAAGAAAAGGAAAAAACTTGGTATTGATGTACCTTGTTGGCTTCTCAGTGTTGATGAATTATCTCCATGTCCTCAACTTCAAGCCGACCCATTGAGTCCTTGACCAATGCGGCCTTACCCTTGTTAAGAGGGGAAGAAGCACCGGTCGGGGAAGGTTTGACAACCTGAGGTATCAGCACTGGTGTTGGCGTGGGAGCAGAAGCTTCAAGAGACTTCCTGGACTCGGCGGAGTGCTTGATGGCATACTGATTGGTCGAGGCAAAACGGTCAAACGAGGAGTAGGGTTTGACCGAGCGTCTTCAGACCCTTGGGTACTTTGAGAATCACTCGACCGACCGCTATGATCATCAGAGAATATGACATTAAAGATTAACAAGTGGTTATTAACTATGGAGATGAAGAATCGAGAGTACAAAAAGGTTTACCTGGAAGCTTTCTTGACTTTGATTCGGCAGACTCTCTTCTTTGAAGAGGTGATCTGCGAGTCAGTCTCCTTCCTCTTCTGGGAAGACTAGCTGACTTTAACGGTCTTATTCGCCACTCCTGCATCACTCGATGTTTTGCTAGGGGGATCCAACTGGCTTGATGGTTGGTCAGAGTGTGTAGGAGTTGGCAGACTGGCGTCTTGGAGGAGCTCCTCCTCCTCATCATCCTTGTCTCCCACATATTGCTGATGATGGTGGGCGGTCTGCTTCACTCACCGGCTTAGAGAAGGCAAGTTGACAGGAGATGGGGTAGTAGTGCTAGCGACGACCCCTGATGGCCGAGTGGTTGCTAATGAACTTGAGCCTCCAGCACCAGTCTGCGGTGGTTGCTCGACATAATCCTGTCCCTTGGTATCGGTCGGAGGGAGCGGAGGGTGCGACACAAAGGTGTCCAAAACCTGTAGATAAAAGAAGATATCTTACGTTATAATCGGTCTGACTTAAAAGAACATTAGAAATTTGAGAAATGACCAAAGCTTACTCGGGCTCACAGCATGCCCACATTGTACGCCTTCGCTATCAAGAGATGGTCCTGAATAATCTCTCCTTCGAACCCTAGCAATATAGAAACACCAAACATGACGTAGGGTTATTATCCTTCGGGAGGCCCGAACCTGTATAAACCTTGTGTCTTGTGTCCATCGATCTTTCATACTCATATGCATACCTAGATCTACTATCGAGAATATCTCTCGATAGTTGGCGCGCCAGGTAGGGGCAGTATTGAGTGTAGCTTCGTTGAAATCGATGGCTTTCATCGATAACAAGTTTCACCCGGGAGACAAGATCTGCTTTGGCACCATCAGCCTCATCGCCGATCAGCACAAGAACCTTGTCAAGCAAGAATGCGTGGCCCACTCGGTCGCTGCCACGGACGATCAGAGCGATCCGGCTGGCCGATTCCCAATTGGCCTAGACAACGTGGCGACAACTTTCTAGGCGGAAACCCTCTCGGGCGGCAACTCAACGTTGCCCGCAACACCCCGATTGACAACCTTGGTCAACTTAGATTACACTATGGTTGATCTCCGGCTCATCACATGGATCAGTCGGACGAAGATCCCAAATTTTTCGATGAATCAAGATTTGTTGCAGCAATCGGCCTTGAAAGTTAGTCACTCCTAGACTTGATTGAAGGTCCGAGTGATTCAGAGAGTTGTTCCTCGGATTTCCACGAGGTATTTATGGTGGCACCTGCTGCCCAGGGGCAAGCAGACGGTGAAACATCGACGGATGCTGCCATGTGCGGTGCCGCGCCAGGCGTAGACGGACATGAAACCGACCTCGAAGACGGTGATCCAAATGCCGCCACTCCTCTGCTTCGAAGACCGGATGCTCAGTAGAGGCCCCGAGTCGTGCAAAACCTAGATATAGGAGACCTCACCTTAAAGCTTGATGGTGAAGACGTCTTCAAGACCCCACAACACAACATCACGGCCGCGGCGACCCTCCTGCAAACAATAGAGCCCCTACTCCAAGTCTCCCCAGAGTTGACACCTCAGGTCAACCAATTAAAAGCGCACATCAGGGCCACGACTGTACTGGAGAATGCATGCGGCATGATCAACGTCGAGTAAGTCAGTTTCTGGGGCCGCCAGTTCGGTACCCAGGGAGGATAGAAGAGACCGACATCGCTCCAACAGGGAGGCAACCCCGCCTACTGTCCCCAGGCGTAGGCCCATTGCAGAGTACCATGATTAGCATCCGAGCACCAACCTGTGTAATGGCATACCACCATGTGATGCGCGGGTCCGACTGGACAACAGATACTAGGAGCGTGACGACGCGGTCCGCTGAGAGTACGAAGATGAACGGCACCAGCGCGGATATGTTGACTATGAACATGACAACAGGCGGCAGCCACATAGAGACGATCATTACCGTGATCGACGGGACGAGGGCCGCCATGATGATAGATCTTGCCGAGAAGTTGGCCGTGAACGAGAACGGACCCCGGCCACCGACGATTATGACGGGGAGGCTGGCATCCGAGCCTTCACTCGGGAACTTCGAACCGTCAGCTGGCCGGTCAGCTTCAAGCCAGTCGGCATCGAGAAGTATGACGGCAAGACGGATCCGTTTGACTGGCTTCACTAATCTGCCCGACAACTCTATTAGCTCCTGGGCAAATCTCTATTGGTAGTTCGTGGGCAACTTTCAAGCCACCTTCGATAGGCCAGGGAATCACTGGGAACTCGGCCGGATTAAGCAGCGGGACCGGGAGCCACTTCGAGAGTACATCCAACGCTTCTGTCGAGTGAAGAATACCATCCCTAACATCTCAGATGCTCAAGTTGTCGCCGCCTTCCAAGGAGGACTCCGCGACGACGATCTGATAAAGAAGATTGGGAGGTTGGATGCTGCTGGCAGACTGTCAGCCAAAGAACTATTCACTATGGCCGACAAATATGCTGCTGGCAATTCGGCTCTATTCCAAGTTTGCTAGTACAAGGAGGTGACGCCAAGGAACCCGTCGGGTCTACCCGATTACAGCAAGGATGGTGATAGGAAGCGCAAGCAAGACCGAACGGTGGCCAACACCAAGCGCCCGACCAGGAGGAAACCAGTCACTTAGGATGACTTTGACAAGATGCTCGATGGCCCTTGCCTGCTACATGATGGAGCCCACAAAGCCAGGGAATGCTTCAAGCTGAAAAACTTCGCCCATCATGCCTTGAAGGTCTGCAAAGAACGTCCCTGGATCTCCAAGGGTGGCAGGAAGGACTCAGATAATGATAACCAAGACAAGGATAAGGAGGACTTCCAAGACCTGAAACGTGAGATCAATTACATCTGTGGCCGGTCTACGGCAGACTCGAAGCACCAGCAGAAGATCCTCTACAGAGAGGTCCTCTCTGTCTCACCAGCGGTACCTCAGTATCTATGATGGTCAGAGGTTCCAATTACTTTTGATCGGTCCGACCATCTGGATCACATCCCCAGGCCCAGGAAATATCCCTTAGTGCTAACGCCAACTGTTAACCGAGTCCGGCTAAATCGGGTACTGGTAGATGGTGGTAGCAGTTTCGACATCCTCTTTATGAAAACCTTCAAGCAGCTTGGCATACCCTTGACCGACCTCAAGCCAAGTCGATCACCGTTTTATGGTGTGATCACGGGCATGCAAACAGTCCCTCTGGGACAAATCACTCTGCCTGTGACTTTCGGCACTCGGGAGAACTACAGGACGGAGCGCATTACCTTCAAGGTCGCCGACCTCGACTCTACTTATCACGCCATTATAGGGCGGCCAGCCATCGCTAAATTCATGGTGGTACCTTATTATCCTTATATGATGATGAAGCTGCCAGGACCAAACGGAGTCATCTCACTCCACTCGGATGTGCGGACCTCATACGACTACGACAACGGCAGTTGTGAGTTGACCGAGAAGATAGTAGCAGCATCGGAGCTGGCAGAGTTGGAGGAAGCGATCGCAACGGCGGAGGAGGCCATGCTTGACCCTGCTCCTAGGAAGGCGCTGAAGGCTATGGTACAGGCGGACGCCGTGGAGTCCAAGAAGATTGGCCTAGATGATAGTGATGTATCCAATACCACCAATATCGGGGTCAATTTAGGTGACAAATAGGAAAGCGCGCTCATCCTTTTTATTAGAAATAATAAAGATATATTTGCATGGATACCTTCTGACATGCCAGGTGTTCCAAGGGAAAAGGCTGCGCACAAACTTCACGTCCGCGAAAACGCCAGACCGGTAAGGCAACGGCTTAGACGATTCTCGCAAGACCGAAAAGATGCGATAGGGAAAGAAATTGGCCGACTGCTGGCAGCCAGTTTTATTAAAGAAGTTTTCCACCCCGACTGGTTGGCCAACCCAGTTCTGGTGCAGAAGAAGAATAAGGAGTGGTGGATGTGCGTGGATTACACCGGCCTTAACCAAGCCTGTCCGAAAGATCCGTTCACCCTCCCACATATTGATCAAGTGGTCGATTCGACGGCTTGATGCGCTTTGTTGTGCTTCTTAGATGCCTATTCAGGGTACCATCAGATTCCCTTAAACCAATCCGACCAGCTCAAAACCTCATTCATCACGCCGTTCGGAGCCTTCTGTTACACAACAATGCCCTTTGGCCTGAAAAACGCTGGTGCCACCTACCAGCGGACTATGCAATGATGTTTGGACAACTAGATAGGAAGGAATGTTGAAGCTTACATAGATGACGTGGTAATCAAGACTTGACTCTCCACCGACTTGATATCCGACCTAGACGAAACATTTGGTAACCTTCGGAAGTACAATATGAAGCTAAATCCAGAAAAATGCATCTTTGGGGTCCCATCAGGAAAATTACTTGGTTTTCTGGTATCACACAGAGGGATTGAAGCTAATCCAGAAAAGGTAAATGCCATATTATGAATGGGACCTCCACATTCGCAAAAAGACATTCAAAAGCTCACTGGCTGTATGGCGGCGCTTAGTCGGTTTGTATCTGTGGTATATATATACCAGGGATACCTCACCACTCGGATATATTCCTGACTGGGCCGAGGTCCAATAAAGATAAAGACCCATGAAGATAACTATTCGAATTGTTACTTGGAATACACGACAAGTAAATACTAGAGATAGTAAGTTAGAGATAGAGTCCTAGTCAGAAATCATGTTGTAACCGACTAGGACACTTACCATGTAACCCTGCCCCCCGAATATATATAAGGAGGGGCAGAGGCTCTCTCATTGATACCCAGAATATACGCCACAGAACACAGGACGTAGGGTTGTTATCCTTCGGGAGGCCTGAACCGGTCTAAACCTTGCATCTCGTGTGTCCATCGATCTTTCATACTCATACGTCACGACTCAACGTTCGAGGGTTACACTTTTTTTGCTTACTCAAGAAGCAAGAATCATTCATCTGGAATGATGACGCATAGAAAGCCTTGGATGATTTTAAGGCTTACATTAGTGGTCCTCTGGTCTTAACTCCCCCAGAACCAAAGGAACCTTTGCAGCTGTACATTTCCATAACCAAACACATTGTCAGTACTGTGCTGGCGGTGGAACGGGCGGAAGATGCCAACGCTCAAAAGGTGCAACGACCAGTTTATTTCGTCAGTGAGGTCTTATCGGAATCCAAAGTACGATATTTCCAGCTTCAGAAATTAATTTATGCATTACTGATGACATCTCAGAATTTGAAGCATTACTTTGAGGATCATCCAATTGAGGTCCACACGTCGTTCGGCCTAGGCGAATTGCTGCACAACAGAGAGGCCACTAGGAAAATCGCCAAATGGGCCGTCGAGCTCGGATCATATGATATCACCTTTAAGTCACGCGACTTGATCAAAGGTCAAGCTTTATCGGACTTCATCGCCGAGTGGACAGAATGTGAGTTACCTCCCGACCCACAAGAATTATGCTATTGGAGAATGGCGTTTGACGGTTCCTTACAACTGGAAGGTGTCGGAGCAGGAGTCATATTGACATCTCCTGATAGAGCCAAGTTGCGGTACGTTCTTTGAATGCACTTCCGTGCCTCTAACAACGCCGCAGAGTATGAGATGCTATTACATGGATTTCGGACAGCTATCTCACTCGGTGTCCAAAGGATAAGTATTTCTGGTGACTCGGCGCTAGTTATAAATCAAGCAATGAAGGAGTGGTGTTGTTCCCACGAAAGCATGACAGCCTACTGCACCAAAGTTCGAAAGTTGAAGACATGTTTGATGGCATCGAGTATAAACATGTCCTGCGCAAGTATAACGAAGAGGCGGATGAACTGGCCAAACTTGGGTCTAGTATATCTAAAATACTTGATGGAGTATTCCTCAATGATCTGCATAAGCCGTCTGTACTGACCCAACGAACTATGGAGCTGTCGGCACTAAAGGCGGGGGCAGCACCGCATGTAGCTATCATTGAGGTAGATTGGTGCACTCCCTTCATTGAATTTTTGGATCGTGACACACTACCGACCGACAAAAACGAAGCCCTCTGAATTATTCACAAGTCGCGTTCATATTGTATAGGTGACCATCACCTGTACAACCAAAGCCCACATGGGGTATTGATGAAATGCTTATCTCAAGATGAAGGCAGAGCTATATTAGGAAACATCCACGCTGGCATTTGTGGGAATCATGTAGGACCATCCATAATTGCAGCCAAAGCAATGAGGCAAGGGTTTTATTGGCTGACTGTTGGTGCTGATGCCAAGGAAATTGTCCGAAAGTGTGAAGGTTGTCAGTTCTTCGCCCGCCAGATGCACGTACCTGCCACAGAGCTCCAAAATATCCCAATAACTTGGCTGTTTTCAGTATGGGGTTTAGACATTGTTGGACCATTCATGAAAGATCAAGGGGGCTTTACTCACCTTTTTGTGGCAGTGGACAAGTTCTCTAAATGGATCGAAGCAAAGCCAGTTGGTAAGATTTCGGCAAAGAAGGCCATCGAGTTTATAACCGAAATAGTCACTCGGTTCAGTGCCCCACACAAGATCATCACTGGCAATGGTACTCGATTCATAGCAGAGGAGTTTAAAGAGTTTGCGGGCTGAGTTGGCTTTAAGATTGGCTATGCCTCGGCCGCCCATCCACAGAGCAATGGTCAAGTTGAGAGGGCAAACGGCCTCCTACTTTCTAGAATTAAGCCTCGTATATTTGATCGGCTGGAAAAGTACGCTTGACGGTGGGTTCGGGAATTGCCATCTGTGTTGTGGGGTCTTAGAACCAATGTAAGTCGTGCCACCGGGCACTCCCCTTTTTCCTTGGTTTATGGCTCTGAAGCCATGTTGCCAACCGAGATTCTATTCGCCTCCCCACGGGTGGCAGCGTACGAAGAAAAAACCTCCAATGACCATAGGTGTGATGACTTGTTGTTGTTAGAAGAGCAGCGAGATGTCACCTTAATTCGGTCGGCAACGAACCAACAAAGCTTGCGACGTTATCATGACAAAAATGTTCGAACACGAGGTTTTTCTTTCGGTGACTTGGTTTTGAAGCAAGTTCAGTCTAAGGTCGGTAAGCACAAGCTGTCGGCTCCATGGGAAGGACCTTTTATTGTAAAGGAAATCACTCGGCCAGGCGCCTATCGATTGATGAATGAGGGCGGGTCGGACCTTCAAAGTTCCTGGAACGTTTCACAGCTACGTTGTTTTTATGTCTAGTATTTATAGTTTATTGTACTTCTATTATTGAATATATATACATAGTGGTCATGATATCTGATTTTGCAATTTATGATTTCTGTGAATAGTTGTTGTTATTGTTTAAGTCATGGCTCAAATTATGATACTTGGTATCACCCTAACTCGCGCATGTCGACCAAGCAGGTTACTTAGTCCCCAGGGTTCTTGCCGTCTGTTAGGGACCAAGGCAATTCTCCCAATTCGCATATGCTTGACCGAGTGAGTTCTTAGTCTCCATGGTTCATATCGGTTATTGGGAGCGTTGTTTAGAGGGCTGACATGAGTTGTGTATTGGTTGTGAGTGTTTAACACGAGTTCATACAATACATATACAAAGCAGCGCGACCCAAGAATTCATTACAATACTGGTAATGAATCTAGACCTTAGTGGTCTATTGAACCTTAGTTATATTATAGCAACAGAGCTGTAATACAGTATTTTAAGCTTTACAATTCCTTACACTTTGGGTAAGAGATCTAGCTCTATCTGGTCAGCTAATATATGCGCTATTTTTTGCGCCTCAGCCACGAGGGCTTCACATTGCTCGTCCGAGAGATCTTCATGGAAACCTTCGGCAACCACATCTAACTCTATGCTGGGGATGTGGGACTTTGTAATTGCCAGGACTTGTCTCGGCCAGCTCTGCAACATGTCGAACATGTTCTTTTAGTCGGTCGGGTGCCCTTTTAAGCCTAGTCATCAGGTCTCGACATCGAGGTGGTTTTTCTTCATGATATATGTATTGGGCGACCACCTCTACTTCCTTCTGAAGAACTGCAAGAGACCATCGAAGGTTTTCATCACCCTCTATAAATTTCTTCTACAATAGCTCATATGACCTCTTTGATCCTACAGGAGTACAATAATCACATATGTCCAGTATAATGAACTTGGATATAAAGGTATTAGATGAATAAACACTTACCTCTTAGGCGTTTCTCAGTTTCTATCTTTTCAGTTTCAAGGGTGGCAACCTTTTCCTTATACTCTTCTTTAAGCTTTTCAACTTCCTTGAATGCTTTCTAGAATTGGTTTAGGTCATCCACAGCCTTTTTGAAGATCTTTTCAGCCTTGGTTAATTCGGTTTCTAGCTTTGTGTTTCTCTCCCTTTGGCTTTTTATTGTTTCTTCGGAGCTTGTTAGTTACAAACATTTTAGTACACATATATATTTCTGTATGCATAAGTACATTCATTTTTACCTTCAACCCTTTTCTTCCACGAATTTTGAGATTCTTGCATTGTCTTGAAGTCGTCTTTTAGCTCTTCAAAATTTTTCTTGATCTCTTCCGAGTCCTAGAGCTGCCTTTTTAATCCTTGGTTCTTGGTTTTCAAAGCTTCAATAGCTTGGGCAGATGACTCCAATTCTTTTATACGGCCTTCGAGACTTGCAATTTGAGCGGCCGACTGGGCATCTCGTTTTTGCTTCAATTCCAGCGTCCGTGATGCCTCTGTATGGACAAGGTCAAATATTCATATTCTAAAGATAGCATGTGAGGTATAGGGTTTGTGGATCTCATACCTTGTAGCTCGAATTGAAGTTCATCAACTTGAGATGAACGGGCTTTTAGAGCGACTGATAAGCGCCCAACTTCCAGTCTCTCCTTGGCAAGCTGATCTTCTAAATCTATGGCTTTTGCACAATGCCTCTCGACAAGTTGCAGAAGCTTACTCTTGTTGGCCATATGGGTTTTCAGAGCCTGCAATGATGGCGAATTATATGGTTGAAACTTCACAGCCAAGAATGGTGATTGTTATTGTTGACATTATTTTTCAAGAAGGGAGGAATACCTGGAAGGAATGGTAGGCTTTTTCAGTATGTTCTTCAAAATTTTTCAACTCCGCTTGTTCTGCCGACTCATCAAATCCGGTGATGGCAAATCGGCCAATATGATATAATGACCTAGTCGGCGTTGGCTGTTCCGGAGCACCCTCTGTTACCACTCGGTGAATGGGAGTCGGTGTGACATTTTCCTCCGGACCGATGGGATACTCTTATGTGGGTTCTAGCATTGTTTCAAAAACCAGTGATGGCTCTTCGGGTTTGGTGGAGGCAGGAGTATTAGCACCCGTTGCCATCTCAGACGTATTTAGGTCTGGGATATTGGGTGATTTAGCCTGGTTAGCTTCTGGCCAAGTGGATTTGGGTGCATTCTTTAAATCACTCGGTTTCTCTGCCGAGTGGCCTGGGACATCATCTCTGGATGACCTGACATGTGGTGTATCTTGATCTTTTTTCAGGAACTGCTCTTTGCACCGGGACTTCTTCAAATGACGTTCGCCCGGATGACCTATCAATTAGATAGAGATTACATAATTATTCAAATGGAGAGTTGAGCTTCAAGTTATATTGTTCTGTTTACCTTGAGTGACATTTGAATTTTAGGCCTGACACTCTTGGTGGGGGGCTGGTTGGCTTTGGGGCAACTGTTGTGTCTGGTGTCGCCTCATGGGTGCCTGCCTTGCTTGGTTCTCTTGGATGACTTTGCTCTTTCTCGTTTTCATCCATGGTCCGCTGAGTGGTGGAGGTTTTCTCTGAAGTTTTCTTCTTTGCCTCTTCTTGAAGTCTAGCTACTCTTTCTGCTAGCGATTCTTCTTCATCAGAATCCTCAATATGCGCCTTGTGGCGCTTGGGAGCTGATGGTTGAGTGGGAGATTTCCTTTGCGGCGTCGGCGGTAGTGGGGGATTGGACACGTATACATCAAGGTTCTGCAATATATGTGACGTATTATTCATTACTGAACATAATGAATGAAGTATTGATTTTTTAAGTAGAGAAGTGGATAACTTACTGAACTCCTACCAGTCTCGGAATGATGTCCACTTTTCGCACTGCCTGGAGTCCAACCAAGAAGTGAAGAAAATATGTTTTCCAGCCGCAATGTTAATTCCCTTTCTGATAATATTTCCGGCACTTCCATTGTGGGGTTTGAACCCAATTGGAACTTCCATTTGGGAACATGATGTTTCGTAATAGGCTGCACGCGGTGATATATGAAGCTTGTGGCAAAATATACGTCAGTATAACCTTTGGACTTGAGATAGGCAATATGCTCTAATATGGAATCAACCTGAGACTTCTTGTTTGGATGAGCCTTTGCTGACCACTCGGGTCGTGGCTTGGGGGCTTCGGCCGTAGTCTCTGACAAAGGTGGAGCATGGTTTCCATGGTAAAACCAGTCCGCGTGCCAACCCTTGTTCATTGATGGAAGTGGCACATCAACGTATTTGGATTTATTCCTTAATTGGATTCTGGCCCCTCCTATAACATTATTGTTGTTTGATTTCAAAACAAACAGTTCTTTGAAGGTATCAAAATGGGGATGAATTCCCAAGAACACCTCACACAGGTGGATAAAGATAGCAATATGTAAGATGGAATTTGGATTCAGATTGACAAGATTGATGCCATAGAAGAAAAGAAGACCGTGAAAGAAGTCACAACAAGGGATCCCAAATCCACAATAGAAAAAAGAGGACAAAACTGTGATTTGGTCTATGGGAGTTTGGGGAAATCTCTGACCTATGGCCTCGATCCATCCTCCAGTTTGTTGATCCTGCAACACGCCGTCAATCACCAGTCTGTTGATTTTCTCTGAATCCATGGCTGACGCGGGGAACTCCTTGGTGGCGGCAGGGATGTCAAAAACTGTCTCTTCTTCCTCACCCTTCTCAGGAGAAGATTGTTTCTGGGATTGTGCCTTTGTGCTTTGGCGGGTGCGCTTCGGGGCCATCGCTCTTGTTTTAGCGTAGTGGAAAGCAGTTGCATGGAGTTTCGGGATGGAAATGGAACCCTGGGATCTAGGGTTTGTATGCGCAAGATGGCAGTGGCGGCGAAATGAAGATGAAGGGATGCGACTGTTTGGAGGCCCTTTTATAAGGGATAGATGTTAAATTTCAATCTCAAAGTGATTGATTTCAACATCTCAAAATCAATCAAAAGTTCATCAATCATATTATTAAGAGGTACAACATCTCAAAGTCCTTGTTTGCATGCAGGCTAGCTGAAAGCGGTTCTGTTAGTCCTCATGCAATCCGTGGGCTACATGACGGGACATCAAGGAGTTCATTTCCCACTACTTGTGCTACTTAGTAGAGTAGGTTAGTTAGTCGGGAGTTAGAGTCTAGTCGAGAGCATCGCTCGGGATTCCAGAATTGTCTTGGAGTCTTGGTATGAGCTCTCTTGTATCTTTTCTCTTTATGTAAGACTTATCCTTTGTCAATATAAATATCTTTTCTTTTATATCTTGTCAAGTATTTATCTTAATTTAGTCATTTTCCTTAAGTTATAATTATCGGGAAGAAACTTTATTGTGTAGTACACGGGTTTCCCGGGTAGGATTTAATTAAGTTTAGTTCTTCCCGAACTTAGACTTGGTTATTTCCTAGCTATTCTTCCGCTAGGCCAATGGAAGAATATCTAGTGAAGGCGTAGGCATGGTGCCTAAGTTAACACTAGCTGGATTAGCATTCGTCCCCATGGGATGTGTGGTAGGCGGCAGAAGGTGACAGCCCTGTCCGTGCCTTTAGTAATCCACCACGTTCGGGCCGCCTTAGTCAGGGTTGTCTAGCGCTAGCGTACCCACTAGTACAGAGGCTAGTTACCAGCCCATAATAGTGGATCGTTTTCGTGCCCTGAAGTGTGCTAACAGGTGAAAGACTTGAGGCTGTATCAAGAAATTGGTGTAAGTACTCAACCCGAGTAACTAGGATTTCACGCGTGGCTTAGATATATTAGAAAGATATATTTTGAGGAATCTTAGACTTAGACTCGTTGTCCTCCCGGCTAGCTTAACCGATCTCTTTATTTATTTATTCTAGTGTGGATTTCTCCTGTGTTGCTACCCCCCTATTTCTATTGAACATCCTTACCCCCGTATTTGGTTAGTGGGTAAATTCTTGTAGTTATGTCTATGTTAAACAAAGATAATATTATGCCTAGTTTCCCTGAGGAAAATAAATATAATACCTTGGAATAATCCCAGGTGAAATGCTACAATGGTGTTCCGTGTGCTTGTGGATTAATTCATTTTATTCTTAGATCATAACAAACGCCAACAATCATTTTTGGCGTGGTACCAAGAAATATCAATAATGCCCTAGTTTCCGTATTGAGCCTGCACTGGAGCTAAGCAGATCTCCCAAGTCACACGTGTGATTTTCATGTCAACAATCATGTAGTCCACGGATTGCTAGAGGCGGGCAGTAGGTGGTGATAACCCTATCTGTCCTTTGAAATCCTCCACATTTGGCTATGCAGTAGGCTCTTGGCCAGAATCGCACTGTGGATGCAGGGGAAAACCGAATGCCCAAGGCAAGCAACCTAGTAGTACTTTAACATTGATTAGGACCTTGTAACCATTAGGAATCCTCTCTACCCAAAGACACAATTATCTTGGTGTCCTTGGTCAAAGTAGAACAGAAGATTTGGCACACACGTTCCCTGTGGATTTGATACCATGGAATATTCCTGGGTGAAAGCTACTTTGGTATTCGTATGCTTGCGGATTTATTCTATGGTCGTTAAAATACCCAACAAGGTTTATGGCATCGTTGCCGAGAAATGGTTGTTGTTTGATCTTTGAACCTAGCTGAAGGACCAGGAAGGAGACCAGAGGGGGGGGGGGTGAATGGGAGCCAATTAAAATTCTTCTCAATAACTTGGCCTAAGTCCCAATTACAACCCGAGCCAACCTCTAAACTCATCACCAAGGCCACACACACCAACTTGTGATGTCTAACCCTAGGAGTGATGAACAACAATAGTGGAACACAGAGGAAACTAAGAGGAACTGCAAGGACTCGAAATAGTCAAGAAGCGCACACATGTAAAGCCTCACTGGACTATCATCGGCAGTGCCGGTGCGGGATTCTTAGGACTCAGGAAAGCAGCAGTCAGAGCGTATCGGCAATGCTGGTTATTGCCATCACTTTCCAGAACTGTGATTGAAACTTGGCAAGGAAATTATCAAAACCTATCCAAATGAACTCCAAAAATCATGAAACTTGGACAGCAGATGTCTCATTGTAGGACGTTCCTTCTCCAAGTGGAATCACTCAAAAAGCTCAAGAATTCATCATGAATTTGAGGATTTACCGAAAGCTCTAGGGTTGAATGTTCTTGAGGAAATCCACCAAATAAAATGTGCTCTTGCCTAGGATTCAACCAAGGATCCATATAGGAATGTTTAGGCATGTCCTATCACCAAGATCCCTCAAGAAATTCATACCAAAACCCACTCAAAAATGAGATAAAAAATCTCCATGAAAATAGCTTCAAAAATAGAGAAAAAGGGAAATTCAGGATTTAGGAAGAGAAGCAGATCTTGAGCACGAAAATAACTCTCATATCATGGGAACATGCTTACAAGATCCATAGGTACAAGGCTAGGAAGCCACCCTCTTCCTCCCACTATTTGGAAGAGAAAGAGATGTCTCTCACACACCCTCTCCTCTCCTCTATTACATGAAAACCTCTCCTAGCACTTCGCATGAAGACCTAAGGCAAGGCTAAGGGAAAGAGAAGCACCTCTTCCACCAGCCCTACCTCTCCTTATATAGGCCTAAGGGTTGTCCACAAGACCACTCTACCCTTGACCTACATAACACTGCCACCTACCACCTAGGGCAAACTTGTCCATCTTTCTCCTCATCACCGAAACGCCATCGAGACCTTCACAACTTTGCTTCGCCTCGACGCAAGCTCCACGATGGTGCCACGTGCACCTCCAATCGCCACCATTGGTTTTGAGGCCCAAACCGGGAAACCACCTTGCACGCTTCTCAAAGTGTGACTTCTCGATGTTGATGCGTGTCACCTTGTCCAGCGACCCTGACCACTGGCAAGTCTCCCCCGATCCCTGTCTATCGGGCCCCCTCGTCACTTGCACTGGCACCCCACTCGTTTTGACTTAGTCAACCCACCGTCTTCATCATCACCATGGTTTTGAGGCTCAACCATGAAACCGTTCGTGCTTCTTGCCTCTCCACATGTACGGTGTGGATTACCCTTGACTTCACCCAGCCTTTTGATCATCTGGCCCCAAGTCTCCTACTTGTGCCTGATCCTCTCACCGTTGATCGCCAAGTTGACTCCAGTGACCTACACATCATGAGACAAGCAACCATATTTCCCATATCCTGCAACTTCACCAACATCTCCACCAACTCTGGTTAGTCAAAATCATGACATGCATAAACTCATGCAATCCCTAGATTCCCGCATTTCAACTCAAACAACAAAACAACCAAACTCAATTACTCATCACATATTGCAAACCTTGGCACATATCCACATGGTTTCTCAATCTCCCCCTTGATGAGTACATTGACAACCTCAAATGCAGAAAGATGAGAGATTGAAATGCAAAACCAAATAAGCTCATCTAAATGGCCAAACCTAAAGAAAAGGTGAAAACAAGCCATCTAGCAAAGTAGGGATCACAAAACCAAGAGTTGGCAAAGAAAGCGACTTGAGACGCAAAGAAAACACTCAAGATCATGATATGCTCCCCCTCAAGTTGAGATAGGTGTCATGTAATGCAAAATGGATCATTTTAAGTTTCTTAGCATCTAGCAAAGTAGGGATCACAAAACCAAGAGTTGGCAAAGAAAGTGACTTGAGACGCAAAGAAAACACTCAAGATCATGATATGCTCCCCCTCAAGTTGAGATAGGTGTCATGTAATGCAAAATGGATCATTTTAAGTTTCTTAGCATTATTTGTGCATGATCCAATATTTTCTCCTCCTTTGGCAATGAACTCATCAAAGAGGCAAAAGAACAAGCAAACATGCAATGCATGAAAATGCAAACCTAAGTAGCTTCAACAATTATGCAAACAAGCATTTAACTGTGCTAATCACAAGCATAAACACCAAGAGCTATACAAGCTAAGCTGAAAGATTGACTAGATTAGATAGAATCAAATTTGCATATCCTGAGAAAAGCTGCCAACACATGTGTAAGTACTCCCATCCAAAGCAAAACACGTATCAAGTGAATCATAGGAATCTAGCCAGTTTCAATCTCAACTAGGGCAACAAGCATTCATAGAAAATGAGCTTTACAAACACTCACATATGCAACAGAGACTCAGTTGATCAGGTGACTATTATTTATCCTCATGTGTCCATGCGGAGGGTCGCACGACTGGGTATGACAAACACCCCGAGGCCTCAAGTCACGGTGTTTGGATTTAGCATTTTAGAATTATTCTTGATCAAATGCACTTAGCAGATTATCCAAGGTTTATTCACAAGAGAAAACAGCATGCCTGATGTGAACAAGGGTTCCCGGTCTTCTGAAAGGTTATGGATAAGTTGATTTGGTCGGAGGCGACACATAAATTGATCCAGCTTCAGAATAGCACGTTCTACACCCCGCAATCGCAGCACAACGTCTCCTCTGGTTATCAACCGTCCTAAAATTATTGACCTCGCCAAGAAGGCTAATCCCTGCCTGCGAATCAAGAACACAAGCAAGAACAAAGAAGAATGCAACACAATTGCGTATGTATTATGAATCTCACAAAGTTGGGGTCTCATAAACTGTTATGACGGTGAAACGGATATGAACAGAATAATCTAAGCAAAACCCAAACCCTAATGGTGCGGCAGCAGCTGTATATGAAGACTCTAGGGTCGTGCCAGACCTTCTGGACGTGCCCCTAATTGGGCTCAACTGGATACAAACTCCAAAGGCCAAAAACGGGCGATGCAGCACCGACACAGATTCTGGACCATCTCTTATTTCGACGATTTCCGATGACTCCAGACGCATTTTGACATGAGGTTGGTGGCATTCGAAAGGCTTTCTTCTAATATTTCCGTGCATATGTAGACGTCCAAATCCGAGTCAGTATGTGTCTTGGGCATCTGTTTTAGTGCAGACTGGTCCTGGGCCTCTAAACAAACTCAAAGTCGGTTTTGGTTGGACCTCCACCTTGGCTTCCATGTCCTTGCTGGTCCTCCACGTCTCCAAGCCTTTCTCCCGTCATCTCCTGGTCCTCTTCATGGTTCCTAATGACAATATAATCATTAGGTAGCAAAGCATTCTCAAAAGTGACATATAATAAAGAACGTAGGAACGAGCTCACCTCTAAATTTAGTCATCGTGCACGAGCTCTAGTCATTGGACCTTGGAAGTCCAAAATTGGAGGAGTGTTGTGTGTATCCATAGGAGTGATGTCCTCATCATCCTCCCCCTCTTGAAATAGAGTCGTCCTCGACTCAAGCTCATCTTCTTCTCCCAAGTATGGTTTGAAATCTGAAATGTTAAAAGTAGGACTCGGGAGGCAACTCAAGTTTGTATGCATTATCATTAATCTTCTCAATTATTTTTAATGGACCATCAGCTCTAGGCATTAATTTGGACTTCCTTTCTACCTTTACTACCCGCAATTTTATACTTTTCATTCATCTTTTCAATGCTAAGTCTAGTGGTCTCATGCATTTGCAAAATAAACTCAGCACGCACCTTAGCATCAACATGAACTCTCTCATTAATAGGTAGATGAAGTATATCAAGTGGAGTACGGGGATCAAAACCGTACACTACCTTGAAGGGACTTACCTTGGTAGTAGAATGTGTTGCCCGATTATAAGCAAACTCAACATGAGGCAAACATTCTTCCCATTGCTTCAATTTTTTCTTCAAAATAGCTCTCAACATAGTGCCCAAAGTGCGGTTCACAACCTCAGTCTGTCCATCAGTTTGTGGGTGACAAGTTATAGAAAATAGTAACTTTATGCCCAACTTATTCCAAAGTGTGCGCCAAAAGTGACTCAAGAATTTTGCATCACGATCTGAAACAATAGTAGAAGGCATACCATGCAAACGTACAATTTATTTGAAAAAGAGGTCAGCAATATAACTAGCATCATGATCTTTGAATAATGATCCACAACAACAAAAATGCTATCACTCCCCCTCTTAGTCCTAGGCAGTCCTAAAACAAAATCCATAGAAATATCCACCCAAGGAATAGAAGGAACAGGAAGTGGCATGTATAACTCATGTGGATTCAAGCGTAGCGAGCAACAAAACGCTCAACACCTTGACCAAAAGAAGTGTGTGGCCAAAATATCCTCCATCTTCTTCGCACCAAAATGACCCATCAATCCACCTCCATGCGCCTCCTGCAACAACAAAAGATGAACGGAACCAACTGAAATGCATAGGCGGTTAGCTCTAAACAAGAAACCATCATTCAACATAAATTTCTTCCAAGCATGACCTTCTTTTCAGTGCAGCAAGGCATCTTTAAAATCAACATCAGCAACATATTGTTCTTTAATTCCCTCAAGTTCAAAAATTCTACAATCAAGTTGAGACAACAAAGTATATCACCTAGATAAAGCATCAACAATAACATTATCCTTCCCTTTCTTATGTTTAATAATATAAGGAAAAGACTTAATAAACTCAACCCATTTAGCATGTCTACGATTCAAATTGCATTGAGAACGAATATACTTAAGTGATTCATGATCAGAATGAATAATAAATTCTTTGGGCAACAAATAATGATGCCATGTCTCTAAGAAACGTACAAGTGCATATAATTCCTTATCATACATGGAATAATTCAAAACAGGCCCAGTAATTTTCTCACTAAACTATGCAACAGGTTTACCATCTTGCATCAAAACACCTCCAATGCCTATACCACTAGCATCACATTCAAGCTAAAAAGTCTTATCAAAATTAGGTAATTGCAGCAATTGTGCATGTGTAAGTTTGTCCTTCAAAGCATGAAAAGACTCATGATGTACCTTGCCCCAACGAAAATTAACACCCTTCTTTGTCAACTCATGCAAAGGTGGAGCAATGGTGCTGAAATCTTTGACAAAGTGGCGGTAGAAACCTACAAGACCAAGAAAACTCCTCACCTATGTGATAGTTTTTGGTACAGGTCAGCTCTTTATGGCTTCAATCTTCGCCTCATCCACCTCAATTCCCTGTGGAGTCACAACATAGCCAAGAAAAGAGACTCGATCCATGCAGAAGGAGTGCGCTCAAGGTTACCAAATAAACATGCATCTCACAAAACATCAAAAACAGCATGCAAATGATTCATATGTTCATCTATGGATTTGCTATAAATCAAGATATCATCAAAGTAAACTACCACAAATTTGCCAATGAAAGCTCTTAAAACCTCATTCCACAAGCGCATGAAAGTACTAGGTGCATTAGTTAAACCGAAAGGCTTTACTATCACTCATATAACCCGAATTTGGTTTTGAAAACTGTTTTCCATGCATCTTCAAGTTTCATTCTAATTTGATGGTAGCCACTACGCAAATCAACTTTAGTGAAAATTATAGCACCACATAACCCATCAAGCATGTCGTCTAGCCTAGGAATAGGATGACGATACCTAATAGTAATGTTGTTAATGGCTCTACAATCTACACACATACGCCAACTACCATCTTTCTTCACAACCAAAAGTATAGGAACAACACAAGGACTAAGTGATTGACGAACATACCCACGATCCAAAAGGTCTTGGACTTGTCATTTTATCTCCTTAGTTTCCTCAGGTTTTCTTTTTATCTTTCCACGAATATGTAGAACATCCAAATCCGAGTCAGTATGCGTCCTAGGCTTCATTTTTGTGCAGAGTGGTCCTGGGCCGCGGAACAGACTCAAAGTTAGTTTTGGTTGGGCCTCCACCTTGGCTTTCATGTCCTTGCTGGTCCTCCACGTCTCCAAGTGTTTCTCCCATCATCTCCTAGTCCTCTCCATGGTTCCTAATTATAATATAATAATTAGGTAGCAAACCATTCTCAAAAGTGACACATAATGAAGAACGTAGGAACAAGCTCACCTCTAAATTTAGTCGTCATGCACGAGCTCTAGTCATTGGACCTTTGAAGTTCAGAATTGGAGGAGTGTTGTGTGTATCGATAGGAGTGTTGTGTGTATCCATAGGAGTGATGTCCTCATCAATTCCATTGCGGTAAAAAGAACACATGTTCCCACAATGTTCCATCATGAGCCAAACATTTGCAAAGCCTTCCATTTGGCAAACACAAGGTGCCAAAGCCAAGACATCCTCTAGACTAGCCTTAACACAAGTCTCAACAAGGATAAAAGTAATTATACACATGGTGAGCAAGTTTTTACAAGACTAGTTCATAAGGTTCACAAGAAGCTAAGTCTACCAAAGGGTCTATAACAAGCCATCTAGAAAATCTAAGCATGAGAGATTACTATCACATCCACACAACTTAGCTCGAGCTCAATCATTGCAAAGAGAAATGAAAGAAAGCATAAGAATCAAAGCTCATCTACCAATGCATATATTACATATGAGATGCAATGCATAAAAGGTAAGATACATATATACAAGAGAACACCAATTCCCCCTCAAATGATGCCATAACGATGACACACACCAAGCACCCCCCGAAGAAAAGCGAATCAAGATGCATCTAGGGGCTTGGTAAGGATATCAGCTAGTTGGTTTCTGATATCAATGTATTTGGGCTCAACATCCCCCCTTCTCAACATTGTCTCTCAAGAAGTGGAATCGCACATTAATGTGTTTGACCATACCATATTGGACTAGTTTCTTGGCTAAGCATATGGCACTGGAGTTATCACACATGAGTGAAACACTCTTAAAGCCATAGTCTCTCATGGTGGATACAATCCATAGGATTTGTGAGCAGTAGCTAGCGGCAGCAACATACTCAGCCTCTGTGGTGGATTGGGCTACACTCGACTGCTTACGAGAAGACCAATAGATTAAAGAAGTACCTAAGAAATGGCAAGTACCAGAAGTGCTCTTCCTATCAATTCTACACCCAGCAAAGTTCACATCCGAATACCCAATGACATCAAGAGATGAAGATGCAGATTACCAAAGACCAAACTCAAGGATGTATTTGAGATACCTGAAGATGCGCTTGACAACTTTGCGATGAGTCACCCTTGGGGAAGCTTGAAAGCAAGCACAAAGACACACTGCAAAGTGTATGTCGGGTCTTGTCGTCGTCAGAGTATAAGAGGGAGCCAATCATGCTCATGTACTCCCTTTGGTCCACCGCTTCATAGTCTTCATCTGGTTCAAGTGTCTTTGTACTGGACATTGGTGTTTACAACGGCTTCACATTGACCATGATGAACTTCTTCAGGAGATCCTTCGTGTACTTGGCTTGATGTATGAAGGTGCCTTGCTTCCACTGCTTGATTTGATGTCCAAGAAATAAGGTGAACTCGCCCATCATCGACATCTGAAATTCACTTTCAATGGCTTCCTAAAATCGGGACACAAGATCATGAGAGGAACCATCAAAGATGATATCATCCATGAATATCTGAACCATTGGAAAGTCATTGACATGATTTAGATTGAACAAGGTTTTGTCGACACACCCCATGACATAACCGCGCTCTAGCAAGAAGATCCTAAGCCTAGCATACCATGACCAAGGTGCTTTCTTTAGCCCGTACAAAGCCTTCTTAAGCATGTACATATGGTTTGGGTATTTGTGATGCTCAAAGCCAGGTGGTTGTTTTACATAAACCTCTTCCTCTATGAAACCATTTAGGAAAGCACTCTTGACATCCATTTGTTAGAGTCTAATGCCCTTAGAGGCAGCAAATGCAAGCAAGATCCTAATAGCTTCTATGCGTGCAACACGAGCAAAGGTTTCCCCATAGTCTAAGCCCTCCAATTGACTGATACCCTGGGCAATAAGCCTAGCCTTGTTTCTAATAACCTCACCATCTTCCCCATGCTTGTTTTTAAACACCCATTTGGTTCCTATGACATTGACACCAACAGGAGGCTCTCCTAGGGTCCAAACTTTGTTTCACTCAAAATTTTCCAACTCCTCATGCATGGCATTAACCCAATATTCATCAGATAGTGCATGTCCAACATCCCGAGGTTCAAAGGTGGAAACAAATAGAGAATTGATAAAGCAGGCGAGATGTGTAGACCTTGACCTTGTTGTCCTCTCATAGAGATTACCGATCGTCTGTTGAGGTGGATGTTGACGCTGAATGTGGTGAGGAGACTCTCTCTCAGAGCATATCTCCCCCTCAACCATAGCTGGAGCTCGCTCGACAGTTGATGTGGTCGATGTAGAAGCTTCTGGACCCTCTGCTAGAGTGGTGGAAGCAGCAAGGATAAGCTCAGATGTGGGATGGAATGACTCGTCATTGTCATCATCCAAGCCCTGTAGGTCCTCTTCTACAAAGATGCTCTCCTCCATCTCCTTCGTACCTGCAGTCTCAATCACATTGCTTGCATAAGAGTTTGATTCATCAAAGGTAACATCACAGGACTCTATGATGTTGTTAGTTTCCAAATTCAAAACTCTGTAGGAATGGCCATGAAGGATGTAGCCAAGAAAGATCCCATCAGAAGATCTCAACTCAAACTTATCAAGACTGCCACGCTTGAGAATGAAGCACTTGCAACCAAAGGCATGCAAATGAGAAACAAATGGCTTCCTCCCAAAACGTAGCTCATAGGAAGTCACATTAAGAATTGAGTGCAATAAAATCCATTGGAAATATAGCAAGTAGTGCTAATGGCCTCAGCCCAGAACCGCCTCAGAGTCCAATGCTCATCGAGCATCGTCCGGGCCATTTCGACCAAGATTCTGTTCTTTCTTTCTACCACACCATTCTGGTGGGGAACATGAGGTGCTGAAAACTGATGCTCAATACCCTGCTCAAGACAGAAAACATCAATGGAGGAGTTCTTGAACTCGATACCATTATCACTGCAGATTGCTCGTAATGTAACAGGGAGTTCCTTGAATAACCTCAAAGCTAAGCTCCGAAAGTGATGGAACACTTCATCCTTACTCTTAAGAAAGTAAACTCAAGAGTAGTGAGAGTAGTCGTCAACAATCACAAGAACATACCACTTCCTACCCGCCGAACGAACCCAAGAAGTACCAACAGTGTCTATATGAAGCAGCTCTCCAAGGCGTTTAGTCATCACCAAATTATTTGGTGGATGAGAAGCAGTAGTCATTTTCCCATGACGACAAGGAGCACAGACCAAATCCTTATCAAACGGGAGCTTAGGCAATCCTTGGATCAAGCCTAGGCCACTCAAGCAACATAATGATAGAGGAAAACCCGGGGGTTGGCCCAATCTTCACGGCAGTAGGTACGATGAAGGATAACTTGCTGAAATTGAGCGGGGATAACTAGCTTTATACCTGACAAAGGTTGGGTATGTGGCCAAGTGACATGAGAGAGGCACCGAATCCTTGGACTCGACTCAATCTCATGAACTCAGGAGCACAATCTAGGTGGTTTTAGACCTGACCAAGGTTGGTTGCAGCCAAACGAAGGGGAGAGAGGCACTGAAACCTTGCAGGACTTTGACTCGATCTCTGAACGACCGCAGAACCACAACCTGGAACTAATCCACACAAAACGGCACAGCCAAACTAGCAACCGTAGAGCACGAACTAGGGGGCTCCAGTGGAACCTTTGCATATACCGGCAAAACGGTCTCTCACAAGTCTATGTAGAACAAGCAAGAAATTTAGGGTAAATCACTCAGGTCTTAGCTAGAAAACCATGTGGTGGATTTCTTAATTCATAATAGTCTTAGTTTGGCTTAGATACAGCAGATATTTATACTAGGAACACCCCTCCTAGCTAGATGTGGACGAGAAGTAACTTATTCATGAAGTAAAGAAACTGAAAGGTGTGAAAACTGCCAATCTCGATAGGTCTCGCGTGACCTTCAGCCTGCCTGACAGTCTTCAGTAAAATGGTCATTACTCCTTAATGGGAAGTCGAAATGACGAGCCGTTTCTTGGAGGTGAAAGTAGACTTCAATATATTTCCACACATGTGCATCATGAATGGTGAAACTGAAACGTTTCATGCGTGTGGGATCTGGAAGTTGAGGCTTGTGTCAGTAGATTGGGTGTTGTTTCATCTTCGGTGTAACCCATCTCTTTGTTGGTGTAACACATCTCCTCTAGTCCAGCAATGTGTCCCTCATGTGCCAACCTAAACAGGACAAATGTAGAACATTTAGGTAGTATATAATTCTCATTTATGTTTGCTGCAAATTCAGTAAGGAGAGAGTTCACCTCTTGTTGTAGTTTCTTTGCACGATTTCGTGTGATCGGTCCTCGCAGTGGCGTAACCGATTCTTCTCTTGGTACAACAGCTCCTTGGATTAGACCATCGTTTACATCAGTAATTTCATAACCAAGTTCTTTGTTTATGTTATGTTGGTCACCGTTTGCATGTGTGGTCAGGATGTCCTCATCACATAACAAGTCAAAGTTCATGTGACCAAGTCTCCTATGCCATTTTCAGAGCTCAGAAGAAGATTGAGAAAATAAACACTTGTGAGAACTAGGAGAACCAGCAAAATCAGCCTGAAAAACTTTCCCAATGCTAGAAATCCCACAAACCAATGAGCCATTCGAATCAAGAACACAAGAAGCTTTTTTCTTAAAGCGTACTTCCAGACCAACATCAAGCAACTGAGAGACAGAGGGGAGATTGTACTTGAGATTTTCAACCAAACCAACATCCTTGAGAGTGAATTTTTCATTTACCTTCATTGCGCCTCTTGTCTTCACTCTCCCTCTCTTCTCGTCTCCAAATATCACATACTCCCGGTGCTTCAAGGGAGTGAGGCTGGAGAACCACTTTGCAACTCCGATCATGTGGCGCGAACACCCGGGGCCCATCAACCATTTGTTCTCCAAACCTCCACCTGCTGCCTACAAAAAACGAGAAGAAAAAGTCGATGGCTTAGTGCTGGGGTTAGTCAAAAAGCATTTGGGAATCCAGCACTTCACTATACGACCGGTAGTAGTCATCACAGTTCTTTGCACATTATCATTCGAACACATGGCACGAGAACCACGATGGGGAAAACGTGGTCTATCAAAGTGTCTCCACTCCAACCTGGGGTTGTGAGGGTAGAAATCATCTGTGGGAAAACCAAACCCACGCAAGTGACGCTCGCGACGATGGGGAAAACATGGGGTGCCAAAGAGCTACTGCGCAAAGCCTTTGTTTCATGTATCAAAGCTATATGAGGGATGACCCTGACCATGATAGGCATGAGAAAAAGAGTGAGGCTAAAAACCATCAAAATCATCATAATGCACATTCCTAGTTAACTCATCTTGCATCCTCTCAATCCTCTTACGCCTATAATAGTACTCATCCAAGTGACCCTTACGACCATAGAACATGCAAATGTAGACACTCTCATGTTTAGGCTTTGTATGCATAGAGGGTTTGGGTTTTGGCTTCTCTATTTGCTTTGGGTTGAAGGAAGGTTTTGGGTTTGGTGAATAGTATGTGTTAGTGGGTTTGATGGATTGTTCCTCATCCTTGTAGCTAGAGCTAGGCACAAACATACCCACATTTTCACTCTATTTGTCACACCTCTTAGATCCCAAGCCCAAGTTGTAGGTTGAACTACTAGCACTCTCTTTGACTCTTGCCAAGTCACTCTCAATCTTCTCTTCACTCACTAGAGTTCTTTAGAGCCTAGAAATAAGATAGTCATTTTCTTGGACTAGGACTTTGTTTTCCTCCCTAGTGATTCCAAGCTTGTCCTTAAGAGAGACACACACTTCACATGGTGGTGGAAGAACCTTAGAGTGAGTCTCATTTAGCAGCTAGGACTCGAGCTCTTTGACTTTGAGGGTTTGAGCTTCCAACTCACTAGTGAGCTTGGGGCACTTTTGACATGCACCCAAAAGAGTTGGTCTAGCCTTGAATTCATCAAGCTCTTTAAGGGCAGTCTCAAGCTGAATGGCAACTTGAGCATGCACACTTTTGCTCTGTGCAATATCATTCAACACAACTTGACAAGACTCACACTCAGCAACAATGTCATCTCTAGCAAGCTTGGACCTAAGCACTCTCCAATTTAGACTTAAGTTCTCTACTCTCATGTACAACATTGCGAAGCTTATCACCTTGCATGAGCAAAACATTGAGCAAATGATCAAGTTGAGAAAAGAGTTCATGAAGAGTGGGAGGTACCTCGCTTATGTCGGAGTCGGAGCCAGAGTCAGTGTCGTGGTCATTCTTTGCCATGAAGCAAAGCCAGGTGAAGTCGTCCTTCCTCTTGACTCGTGGCTTCTCAACCTCTTCCTTAGAGCTTGTAAGACCATTGCTTGATGTGAGGTTGACATCAATCAAGGCGGCAACGCAGGTGCGCAATGGCCTTGGCAAACTTCTTGGAGTTGTTGCCCTTCTTCTAGAAGTAGTTCTTCTTCTGCTTGAAGTCTTCGGTGTTGTTATCGCGATAACCGGTATTCTTCTTCTTCTTGGGACAGTGAGCAATGAAGTGTTCTGGGTCACCACACTCGAAGCAGGTTCATGAACCACCACCTCTTCTCTTCTTCTGGTTGTTGTAGGACTTTCTGAACTTCCTTGTGAGCAAGGTCAGCTCCTCGTCAGGAATGCACTCCATCTGTTCATCAGAAGCTGCAACAAGAGAAGAAAGAGCAAACTCCAAATAAGACTTGTCAAGTGAGGGGTTAGTTCCATAAGAAGCACCGTTGTGATCACCCTTTTGAGAGATAGAAATCTAAGCCATGCTAGAAGGAGGATTAACATGATTAGGTCGAGATTTCCTAGATAGTTCATAAGATTTGAGCTTGCTATACAGTTGCTCATAGTTCAGGTATTGAAGTCAGCAGTTTCTTCAAGAGCAGCAATTTTAACCCCCCACATATTTTCGTCAAGTGAATACATCAGTTTCTTAGCTCTATCATTATCATTGTACACAAGGTTACCACAAGCCCGCAAGTTGCACACAATAGCCTCAAACCTACGAAATGTGTCATCTAGTGACTCACCAGGTTTTTGTGCAAAGGTTTGGTACTGTCAATTGTAAGAATCCTTACGCATAGACTTGACTTGATTGGTACCCTCACGGTACGTGCAAAGCTTTTCCCAAATGGCATGTGTAGTATCAAGATGAGCAACACGGTCATGTTCATTCCTACCTAGAGTAGAAAGCAGGATATTGACAGCTTTAGAGTTGTTCTCATACCTATTTAACTCACCTACTGGCGTAGTGTTGAGGTTTGCCGGAATGGCATAGTCTTGCTCAACGATCTCCCAAATTGCATGTCCTTGGCACATGAGATAAGCCTTGATATGTGACTTCCAGTAGGGAAAGTCCTCTCCATCAAACATCCAAAGCTTGACCGCACGCTTCTCCATGTTTTCTTTGGATCACAAAGCCAGTGAAGGTCAACTAGTGATCACACCTGCTCTGATACCAATTGAAGGACTGAGAAGGTGACCAGAGGGAGGGTGAATGGGAGACAATTAAAATTCTTCTCAAGAACTTGGCCTATATCTCAATTACAACCCGAGCCAACCTCTAAACCGCATTGTCGATCACTACCATCGGCAGTGCTGATGCGGGATTCTCAGGACTTAGGAAAGAAGCAGTCAGAGCGCATCGGCAGTGCCGGTTATTGCCATCGGCAGTGCCGGTGTGGGGTTCAGACTTGAGTCACTAGAGTGTCGCTATGAGTTCAAACTCAGGCTACCGGCAGTGCCGGTCCGGCCATCAGCAGTGTCGATCGACACTTTCCAGAACCAAAATTATGCTTGAAACTTGGCAAGGTAATTATCAAAACCTATCCAAACAAACTCCAAAAATCACGAAACTTGGACAGCAGATGTCTCATAGTAGTACGTTCCTTCTCCAAGTGGAATCACACAAAAAGCTCAAGAATTCATCGTGAATTTGAGGATTTATCAAAAGCTCTAGGGTTTGAATGTTCCTGAGGAAATCCTCCAAATCGAAGGTGCTCTTGCCTAGGATTCAATCAAGGATCCATAGAGGAATGTTTAGTCATGTCCTAGCACAAAGATCCCTCAAGAAACTCATACCAAAACCCGCTCAAAAATAAGATAAAAAATCTCCATGAAAATAACTCCAAAAATAGAGAAAAAGAGAAATTTGGGATTTAGAAAGAGAAGGAGATCTTGAGCACAAAAATAACTCTCATATCATTCGAACAAGCTTACAAGATTCATAGGTACAAGGCTAGGAAGCCACCCTCTTCCTCCCTTTGGAAGAGAAAGAGATGTCTCGAATTTACCCTCTCCTCTCCTCTACTACATGAAGACCTCTCCTAGCACTTTGAATTAGGACCTAAGGCAAGGCCAAGGGAAAGAGAGGCAGATCTTCAACCAGACCTACCTCTCCTTATATAGGCCTAAGGGTTGTCCACATGACCACTATATCTTTGACCTACATAACACTGCCACCTACCACCTAGGGAAAACTTGTCCATCTTTCTCCTTATCGCCCGAACGCCATCGAGCCCTTCACAACTTTGCTTCGCCTCGATGCAAGCTCCGCGATGGTGCCACGTGCACCTCCAATCGTCGCCACAGTTTTGAGGCCCAAACCGGCAAACTGCCTTCCATGCTTCTCAAAGCGCGATATCTCGATTTTGACGCGTGTCACCTTGTCCCGCGATCCTGACCACTGGCTAGTCTCTCCTGGTCCCTGTCCATCGCGCCCCCTTGTCACTTGCACCGGCATCCCGCTTGCCTTGACTTGGTCAACCCGCCGTCTTCATCGTCACCACGGTTTTAAGGCTCAACCGTGAAACCGTTCGTGCTTCTTGCCGCTCCACATGTACGGTGTGGATCACCCTTGACTTCACCCAACCTCTCGATCGTCTAGCCCCAAGTCTCCTACTTGTGCCCGATCCTCTCGCCGTTGACCACCAAGTTGACTCCAGTGCATTACACATCATGAGACAAGCAAACACATTTCCCATCTCCTGCAACTTCACCAACATCTCCACCAACTCCGGTCAGTCAAAATCAAGACATGCACAAACTCATGCAATCCCTAGACTCCCGCATTTCAACTCAAACACCAAAACAAACAAAGTCAATTACTCATCACATATAGCAAGCCATGGCACATATCCACATGGTTTCTCACTAGTTCACCCTCATACCTTTTTATTTTATTTATTTATTTCTTATCTCTTTTCTCCAATGGAGCAACCTTTCTGCACCAAAGGGCGAGTTCTTTGAGCCGTCGCTTTCCGTAGACCCAATTCATTAATCTGGCTTTGAAGTCCATCTCAACTTTATAGCCATGGTTCAGGAACAATCCGTTTTGGGTTTAAATAGTGAAAACCCTTTCCATCATTTGCGAGAGTTGGAACATTTGTGTTCATGCTGTAAGTATCATGTCCATTGAGATCACCCTGAGGTATGAATGTTTTGGTAATGAATGACAAACATGAAATATAACTAATGTCTACACGAGTGTTGTTCGTGTAGGAAACCTTTTCTACTCTATGATGATTGTTGACGGCAGCTTTGGCAATGGATGATAATGACCACAAGCATGGAGGCTTGTAAGCTTGATGGAGTCCAAAGGTTAATGAAGATGGATCAAGGCTAAGGACAAGCTATGGAGCAAGTGTTGGGAACACTTGTCTAGTTATTAGGGTCTTGACTCCATAGGAAAAACTGGACTATCAAGGGGGTCTAGGTCGTTTCTCTTAGGTCATGTCTAGTCGTTGATGTGCATGGATGCTTAGTGAAATCACAGGCACTAGGTGACAGTGGAGAAGCCAAGGAGCTGGTCGGAGAAGCCGGGAAGCAAAGTCAAGCAAGGACGAGAACTTTCAGCTTCCTGGACATAGTGACCAGATAGAAGGGTCAGAGACCAGATTGTACGGCCACTAGAAGAATAGGAAATCCAGAGAAGAGACTCAGCAAGGAATCAATTTGTGCTGAAGTCTGAAGAGACCAGACAGTCCGGTCTATAGATCGGACGGTCCGGTTTGGGAACTTGCACAGGACAGTGAGGAAGCAACGCTCTAGAAATATTTATGTAGTGGAGTGAGAAATTGACCAGATGGTCTGGTTAGCTGACCGGATAGTCCGGTTAGTATGGAGATCAGTAGTGGGTAGAGCCGTTGGAGTAGGATTTACAGTGATTGGAATGTCTAGTCAGGCAGTGACCGGACAGTCCGGTCAGACACCCAGAAAGCTGATTTCATGGAGCAATGGCTAGTTTGAGGTTGGAAGCCTATATAACTTCGTTGATGGGGTCTTGGAGACCTCTCTTGGCTAGTGGAATTGCTTGGACCATGATGTGTACAAGGGTTCCCAATCTTCTGAAAGGTTCTGGATACGTTGATTTGGTCGGAGGCTACGCACAAATCGATACGGGTTCAGAACAGCATGTTCTAAACCCCGCAATCACAGCACGACGTCTCCTCTGGTTATCAACCATCCTAAAATGATTGACCTTGCTGAGAAGGCTAATCCCTGCCTACGAATCAAGAACACAAGCGAGAACAAAGAAGAATGCAACACAATTGCAGATGTATTATGAATCTCACAAAGTTGGGGTCTCACAAACCGTGATGACGGCAAAACTATTATGAACAGAATAATCTAAGCGAAACCCGAACCCTAATCGTGCAGCAGCGGCTGTATATGAAGACCCTAGGGTTGTGCAAGACCCTCTGGACGCGCCCCTAATTGGGCTGAACTAGATACAAAGTCCAACGGCCAAAAATAGGCGACGTAGCATCGAAATAGATTCTGGACCATCTCTTGTTTCGACGATTCCTGATGACTCCAGATGAATTTTGATATGCGACCAGTGGCATTGGAAAGGTCTTCTTCTTATCTTTCCGTGCATATGTAGAACGTCCCAATCCGAGTCCGTATGCGTCCTGGGCATCCGTTTTAGTGCAGACTGGTCCTGATCCATAAAACAGACTCGAAGTCGGTTTTGGTTGGGCCTCCACCTTGGCTTCCACGTCCTTGCTGGTCCTCCACGTCTCCAAGTCCTTCTCCCATCATCACCACTCATATAATCCAAATTTGATTTTGAAAGCTATTTTCCATTCATCTTCAAGTTTCATTCTAATTTGATGGTAGCCACTACGCAAATCAATTTTAGTGAAAATTATAGCACCACATAACTCATCAAGCATGTCGGCAAGCCTAGGAATTTAATGGCTCTACATAACGCAAGCCACTACCTAATAGTAATATTATTAATGGCTCTACAATCTACACACATATGCCAAGTACCATCTTTCTTAGGAACCAAAAGTACAGGAACAGCACAAGGACTAAGTGATTGACGAACATAGCCATGATCCAAAAGGTCATGAACTTGTCGTTGTATCTCCTTAGTCTCCTCAGGGTTGGTCCTATAAGCAGCATGGTTTGGCAAAGTAGCACCCAGAATCAAATCAATTTGATGCGCAATCCCTCTTAAAGGTGGCAATCCCGGGGGTATCTCAGCTAAAAAAACATCCTCATACTCCTGCAAAAGGTTAGTGACAGCAGGAGGCAAAGCACTAGAAGCAATATCATCAAGCGAAAACAAAGCTTCTTTGCATATCAAAGTATAGCAAATATCATCATTATCAGAAATTTCAGCAAGCTCAAATTTTGTTGCATGACATGAACGACCTTGTAATTTAATTCCTGCACCCTTAGAACTTGAAGAATCATTAACATTACTAGGTGTAGAATTAGAATTAACAGGTTGTTGAATTTCAAAACCTTTATTTTTCAAACTAGCAGCTCTTTCTAAATCAGCTTGTACAGTTTCAGCAGGGGTCATTGGTAACAAAGTAATTTTAGTTCCTTTATGCATAAAAGTGTACTTATTACTTCTACCATGGTGTACAACATCATTATCAAATTCCCAAGGTCTACCCAATAAAAGTGAACATGCTTGCATGGGTATGACATCACAATCAACAGAATCCACATAAGAACCAATAGAAAAAGGAACTCTGCAAGTTTGTATTATCTTAGCTTTGCCAGGGTCGTTTAACCACTGAATGTAGTACGGATGTGGATGTGGACGTGTGGTCAAAGCAAGTTTGTTGACCACATCAGAACTCACCAAGTTATTGCAGCTCCCTCCATCAATGATGACACGTGCTCGGCGGTTCTTGATGACGAAGAAAATCTGGAACAAGTTGTGGTGCTGCATCGTCTCGAGCTAATGAACTTGTGTGCTAAGGACACGTTGAACAATAATGTTCATGTATCTCATGGTGTCTCCGCCTCCAAGGATGAGGTCACTGCTGGTGGTAGCGACGTCCTCCTCCTTATCCTCCACATCGGAGGTGCTCATGTAACCGCCATCGTCTGTCGCCACATATGCCCGCTTACTTGGACAATCTTTCTGCACATGACCAAGTCCATGGCAGCGGTGGCACTGAATCCCTGTAGTGTGCCTCGTCGAAGCAACAGAGAAGGCACTACTAGCTGGTACCTGCACAGAAGTTTTACCTAAGCGCGTAGAAGGTGCAGGGGCTGGTCTTGGGGTTGTAGAAACAACACTGGTTCCCTTGGTAGCTGCTGGTGGGGGCGGCCGGAAAGATGGCCTGGGCAGCCCCAAAGTCCCCGTCGAGCGTGGAGAGTATGAGTTCTTCGACTTGCTGTACTCCTCAAAAGCTTGGAAAAGTCCCTATGATTCTTTCTCTGCAAGCATAGCATACTGGAAACACTGGGTGAGGGTATAATATTCTTTATAATCAAGGATGTACTGAATTTCTTTTCTTAAACCAGAATAAAAGCGACAAATCTGATCCTATGCTTTTTCAACTACAACACAATGAATCAAACCCTTCTAAAGCTCACTAAAGTACTCGTGAACAGTTTTATCTCCTTGTTCTAAATGCTGCAGTTTATTATGAATCTCTCTATAAAAAGAAGGAGGAACAAAACGATCACGCATTGCTACCTTAAGTTCTTCCCAAGTAGTAGGCAAATCAGTTTCAGCAGCTAGACCACTCCACCAAACAGTAGCAAAGTCCTTAAACTCACTAGTAGCTTGTCTAACTCTATGTTGTTCAGGAACAAGATGGGCATTAAATTCTTGTTCTACAGTCATCTCCCAATCAAGATAAACACACCATCATACTGACCCGAAAACGAAGGAATTGAAAACTGAATTTTAGCATACGGGTCATCTGGAGCATAGTTACCGTATGGACGACAATTGTAGTTATGGAAACCACCCATACCTTGAGTCTTATGTTGCAAACGACATCGTAATCATACGGTCCTTGTAGCTGACCTATCCACGGTGCCATCAGCCTTATACACCGTGTCTTCATCATGGACGTCTTCAACGTCGTTGTTGTTGTTATTGGTGTTCGTATCGTTGGTTTTGGGAGCGGTCTCCAACGCGACAACCTGATCAGTTAACTTAGAGTCCCGCTTTTTCAACCGCTCGATGCTTTCTCCAATGTGAAGCTTGCTGACCGCATCGGTAACGGCTCTGGTGATCGACTCTGCCAAATCACTCTGAGCAGCCTGCAAAGCCTTCTGGAGCTGCTCTTGGCTCACGCACTCAGCAAATTGTGAGGGTGAAGCCATCTCTCCATCGTCACTTCCTGCCATCACAAACACCAAAACAGGAAACAAACAGTGAAGGTTATCCCTACAAAACAGCTAAGCAGTAGTGCCTCTCAACACAGCAAAAGGAGACTCCTTACAAAGCTCTTACAAAGTTCTGAAAAGCAAAGCAAAGGATACCAGAGAGATGTGTTCCATAATTGCAAGGGTCACAAAATAACATGTGTGTTGTCTAGAAGAAATATGTAGAGCTAGGAAGGCCAAATATATATATGTGAGTGGCACACAAATCAAAAACAAATAGTAAAGCTAAATAAGTGCCCAAGTAACTTGTCCCTAGTTGGTCTAAGTATGTCCTAGAACAGTAGTGATAGCAAAGTAGAAACAAGGAGACAAAGGCACAACAGGCGATAACAGGGGGCTAAGTGCAAAATAGCCAAATCCAGAAATTTCAGGGAGCTAGATGTAGCACTAGTAGAAATCCTAAATTTCTTTTTTTTATTTTATTTTTTGATATTTTTCTCCAACTCACCAACAATGGGGAGAATCCACAGAAAATTTCAGCTCAAACAGAGATAGGATGTGGCCTACAGAAAATCTTGAAGTTGCAGAAAATGTCAGGTTTCAACTTGTATCATTTTTTTCTTTGTCTTCCCGATTTTTTTTGAATTTTTTGACGAGGGCACACAACGTGTAGCTGAGTATGGCTATGATTAACTTTCAGTCAAGAATCTCCTGTAAATATTTCAGCCAAAACGGACAACCGAGCGAAAAGTTATGCCCTTTTTACCGAATGGGGGTCAGAGTCGGTTTTCCGGAAACCCGAGTCGGGTTTGGGGTCGGGTTTGGAATCGGGTAGGATTTTTTTTTTGCGGCGTGGAGGCAGCGGAAAGTGGAATTTGTGGGGATTTGTCCGGGGTGTTGACGGTGTGTTTGGGGTGGGATTAGTGTGGGACTGGGCTAGGTGCATCGATCAATCAACCCTAGCACAAAAAGGCAACAAAACAGAGGATGGTGAAGGGGATGGCGGCTAGGGTTGCAAGGGAAACACTACTGACGACAAAAACACAAACTAAACCAGTGACTAAACAAGAACTAGGGCACAAACTCAACACTACGGACTCTGAAATTGAAATATGCAGAGGCTAAACACGTGGTTATGGGCGAAGGGAAAAACTTTTTTGGGCTTTTCCGTGGACGATAGGATGAACATAAAACAAAATTAACTAAGGGTAGTGCGAACCTGATGGTGCACCTGAAACTCTAATTACCACTTGATGTGAACAAGGGTTCCCGTTCTTCCGAAAGGTTCTAGATACGTTGATTTGGTCGGAGGCGACACACAAATCGATCCGGCTTCAGAACAGGACGTTCTAAACCCCGTAATCGCAGCACGACGTCTCCTCTGGTTATCAACCGTTCTAAAATGATTGACCTCATCGAGAAGGCTAATCCCTGCCTGCAAATCAAGAACACAAGCAAGAACAAAGAAGAATGCAACACAATTGCAGATGTATTATGAATCTCACAAAGTTGGGGTCTCACAAACCGTGATGATGGCGAAACTGTTATGAACAGAATAATCTAAGCAAAACCCGAACCCTAATGGTGCAGCGGCGGCTGTATATGAAGACCCTAGGGTTGTGCAAGACCCTCTGGACACGCCCCTAATTGGCCTCAACTAGATACAAAGCCCAAAGGCCAAAAATAGGCGACGTAGCACCAAAACAGATTCTGGACCCTCTCTTGTTTCGACGATTCCTGATGACTCCGGATGAATTTTGATATGAGACTGCCGGCATTGGAAAGGTATTCTTCTTATCTTTCTGTGCACATGTAGACCATCCAAATCCGAGTCCATATGCGTCCTGGGCATCCGTTTTAGTGCAGACTGGTCCTGAGCCCCGAAACAGACTCGACGTCGGTTTTGGTTGGGCCTCCACCTTGGCTTCCACATCCTTGCTGGTCCTCCACGTCTCCAAGTCCTTCTCCCATCATCTCCTGGTGCTTTCCATGGTTCCTAATTACAATATAATCATTAGGTAGCAAACCATTCTCAAAAGTGACATATAATAAAGAACGTAGGAACGAGCTCACCTCTAAATTTAGTCATCGTGCACGAGCTCTAGTCATTGGACCTTGTGATGTAGATATGACCCGATTTTCCAAGAGGTAAGGGGATAAACTTGAATTTGGAAACTTGGCATCGACGACCCGGTTTTAATCAGACACGATCCAACCCCGCAACTGTTACACCAAGTACAACTTGATTGTTCCTACAAGCGAAATCGAGAACACAAGCAAGAGAGGATAAACACACAATCTGAAATTGCAAATATGGATGAAGTGAATCACAAGAAGAGATTCAAGCTCTAAACACAAAAGGACTAATCGCCACAGTGGTGTAGAACAAGAACAGGGGCCCTGGATTACTGTAAAAGGACTTGTCGCCATAGTTACAATAATTCAATTAAGTTTCTCTCTGGAAAACTGAACTAAACAAAACCCAAAACTAAAAGACGGCGGCTACTGAGTTTATGTAGGAACCAGGGACGTCCTAGGGTTGGGGGCGACCAGGGGGGCGCCCACAATATGGGCTTAAGGCCCGACACGATACATGGCCAAGTTGGCCCAAAATAGGTGGCACAGCACCTTGTCATGGTCACACAGCATGACTCATGACCCTTCTGGGGCTAGGACCAGAAACAAAACGACGGCGTCGTCGTCCCCTTTCCATCACATTAAAGAATGCCTCGTTTGGACGTCGGATGTGGGAGATATCATCAAAACCATGAAGGGATGTCAGCTGAATCCGAGACGAATATGGCGACCGAGTTGGTGACGACTTGTAACTTGGGGAAGGCCATGATATGCGCGTATCTAGCATGGTGATGTCCTCATCACCTTGCAAGTCTGGAATTGGAGGAGTGTTGCATGTATCCTTATGAGTGATGTCCTCATCAGACCAATTTGTGAGAGCCAAGAGGAAAGAAGGAGAGCACTAGGAGGAGATATTGCATATCTTGAGAGTGCTAGTGAGAGTAACATGAGCATTGATGCACATCGAAGACTAGGGTGTCCTTGAGGGTGTTATCTAGGTTATTACTCTTGGTCCATGGTGATACCTAGACCGGTTAGGTGTCAGTGATTGAGCCTATCGTGATCAGTTGTGAAGACCGTCACATGTTTGTACGTGGTTTGAGCCCGCTGGTGAAAGGGGCGTCAATAGTGAGCGTCCGTGTCGGCTCGGGGAGTCCGGCAAGTTCTCAAGGGAGGCAAGATTGTATCTTGGTGGCAGCAGTGACGTGCACCGTGTCTTCACTCCAGGAGTGATTGCGGGCCCGTGGGCGAGAACTCCACAATGGTTGCGAGAGGGACTGGGACTCCGGCGGGAGTGGTCCAACGAGGAGTAAGGGAAGGTGCCATACTTCCGAGACCTCGAGGAAAAGAATCATGATCCATCTCTTAGTCTAATCCTTACTTTAATGCATTACTTTCTGCATTTTCATACTGTACTATTCATGCTTGTATTCTTACCTTGCTCTAGATGATTATCCATTAGAATTGCATGAATAGGCTTCTTGCTTGCTAGTTGTGCCTTAGCTTCCATATTTGACCACTAGCATGTGTAGGAGTTGCATTGGCTTATTTGATCACCCTAGTATGTATTGTGCTACTCATGCTTGTGTGCTTATCTAGTACTTGATGATCTACTAGCTTTGCATGAGTAGGCTCCTTTGCTAGCTTGTTGTGTGCTTCCGCTTGTCTTTGATTACTAGCTTGCACAGATTTGTATTGCCTTTGTGTGATCCACTAGTATGCTTAGGTTGTTGTTCCTTTCATATGTTCATTATCTTGTTAGTGTGATCACCACTAGAATTGCATAGGAGTTGTTTGGAGTGGTAGGTTTTAGGAATTGGCGAATTTGGTACATATAGCGAGTTCCTGATTCACCCCTCCCCCCCTCCGCCGTCTCGGTCACTCAGTCCTTTCAAGTGATATCAGAGCCATGTTCTGATCATAGGGCTTAATCGCCTTGAGTAGTGACCATATTGAGTTGGGATGTTATCCCATTCGGGGTCGTGTCGTGGCTCATGGAAGGATCGCTTGAAAAGCTACCTAACTGCCATGAATTCATATGAGTTGATGGACACACATGTGGACTTTGCCAATACCTTTACCGATGATCTTATGTATGATGATGATTGTGTGGATGTGTCTAGTTCTAGTGAGTGCCTAGATTCTACTAGTGATGATTTGATAGGTTGTTATACTAGTGTCCTTAATGTGTTGAGTGATGATGATGTTTCTCTTGATCTTGCTTGCTCCACTAGCATGATTAGTATTGATGATTGTGAGTCTTTTATTGATCATGCTAGTGCTTCACCTATTCAGGAGTTCTTTACTTTCCGTGGTAATGAGAATGAGGACTTACTTGACTCCCTTATTTGCTTGCGAGGTATTGTGGACAAGATTGGAGCAACTACTTTTGAGCTTCCCAAGATTGTGATAGTCGAGAAGTTCCTCACCTATCTCCCTCATAGCAAGCTCTTCTACATCACCCTTGATCTTATCATGGAGAAGGGTCTCTTTGTCGAGGATGTGATTGTGTTGCTATTTGAGGATAAGGAGATCACTGAAGCTAGACTGGGGAGAAGAATTCCAAGGCAAACAATGGAGCATCTTCAAGCAAAGAGAAAGTAGCCTCGAGCTCAAACTTCTTTGATCCCTCCACAAGATTGCCTTGCAGTATCTTCTACAACCCCTTCGGATCAAGGCCCACACCGAGCTCTTCATCAAGCGCTTCATCAAGCTCTACCTCAAGTGCCATTCCAAGTTCTACTCCAAGCACATCGGGTGGACCATGCATTGGCGTGAGAGGAGTCCGACCATAATGCTCACACGATCATTGGCGATGATCAATCTCATCACTACAGCTCCAACGCCTCCACCTCCTCCACCACAAGATTGATTTTGGCATCTTTGTCAAGCTCACCAACAGGATCTCATTTTTTGACTTGGTGAATTTGTGAGAAATCCGAATGATGACCTTTGTGATACTCTCTTATGCATCTATGATCTTATGTGTAGGATAAACTCCTGTAGAGGTCTTCGGAGGATTGCATCACATGAGGTGATTGACAAGCTCCTCCAACAAATCACAACTCCTGAGAGGAGTTTCTAACTACAAAAGGCATGAGCTCTCAATTGAGAGGGCAGTGGAGATGATACTCGTGCTCTACTCACAAGTGGGACATGTGCTTGAGCACGTCACTGGTCTCTATGATCCTCCCCATTATTATATCGACCTTGACAATGCGCAAATGGGGGATGGTCATGGACATTGGAGATATTGTCCTCCCCATTATCCCATTAGGAGGAGACTTTAGGAAGGGATTGCAAGAATCCCTATCTATGAGGATGGGCTTATCATTTGACATGATGAGGTTAGTGCTAGTCAATCAAGTAATGCTTTGGATACTAACCCTTCTTCCTCTAGTGCTTGTCTTGTGGCTACCACAAGGGTCAACTACAAGAGTGGAGGTATTCATTGTATACTTGACAGTGGGTGCACCCAACATATGACTTGGAAGCCAACCATGTTCACCAACATTGATGAAGACAAAGATGGTGAGAAGGTGACATTTGGGGATAACTCAAAGGGGAGAGTTAGAGGATCAGGCAAGGTGGCCATTACTGAGGACCTCATCTCTCCAAGGTCTTTCTTGTGGAAACCCTCAATTTCAACCACCTATCTATTGGTCTGCTTTGTGACATGGGATTCAAGTGCCCATTTGATGTGGATGATGCAATGATTGAAAAAGCAAAGAAAGGGCTAGTATTTCATGGAGTGAGGCATGGGAACTTGTATGTCACGGGCTTCAAATCAAGCAATATGGCACCAATTACTTGCCTATTCACCAAGGCAACAAAGGGATGGTTGTGGCATACAAGACTGGCACATGTTGGAATGATTCAACTCAGAAAAGTGTTCAAGTGAAATATAGTTGAAGGAATTAAAGATGTCACCTTTGTGAAGGACAGATTGTGTAGTGTTTGTGAGGCTGGGAAGCAAGTTCCATCATCTCACCCCACCAAATCATCCATGTCTACATCTCGTCCTCTAAAGCTCTTGCACATGGACTTGTTTGGGCCACCACATTACAAGAGTCTGGGAGGGAATCTATATTGCTTGGTGATTGTGGATGAATTCACATGATACACTTGGACATTCTTCCTTGAGGGCATGTCTCAAGCAAGTGACATCTTCAGAAAGTTCGCAAGGAGATCAAAGAATGAATTCAAGGCTAACATTGTAAAGACAAGGAGTGACAATGAGACTGAGTTCAAGAACACAACATTTGAGGAGTATTGTAACAAGAAGGGGATAAAGCATGAATTCTCTACTAAATATACTCCTAAGAAGAATGGAGTAGTAGAGAGGAAGAACAAGACACTCATCAAGCTTGCCCGTGCCATGTTAGATGAGTATGGAACTCGTGAGAGGTTTTGGGCTGAAGCAATCAACATGGCTTGCTACACCTCAAATTGTGTCTATCTCGTCCGATTGTTGAAGAAGACATCTTATGAGCTGTTATTGGGATGGAAACCCAATGTTTCCTATTTTGGGGTCTTTGGCTGAACTTATTACATTCTCAAGAAGAGGAGGAAGCCCGGGAAGTTTGAGAGTAGAACTGATGAAGGGATTCTTGTTGGGTACTCAGGGACTTCTAAGGCATGTAGGGTCTAGAACTCAGCCACAGGCTGTATGGAAGAATCCTATGATATGCAATTTGATGAGTCAAATGGTTCTCAGAAGGGGGATGAATTCGATGAAGTAAACATTGGAGATGAACCTATGAGGGAAGCTTTGAGAAACGTGCTCATGGGTGAGGTTTTACCCCACAAGGCCAATGACGATGATATTGGTGAACCCTGTACTCCACCACCTCAACCAACCTCCTCCTCTGAGGTGCAAGAACCAACCCAAGATGCCATTGAGACACACCCTAGCTCCTCCCAAGATTCATTGAGAGTACATCCACCTACTGAAGAGGAAACCCAATGAGAAGTGAGCCACAAGCCTCCCCACATTCATCACCTCAAGCCACTTCTCTAAGCTCTTCAGATGACACTTCCACATCCACTCCAAGCTCTAATTCCAAGACAAGAAAGCATATGAGTGATACCCCCACCTCGTTAAGAATCTAAGACACTCATATCTCAAGAAAGCAAGCAATCTCAAGATACTTCACCTAGAGCCCCTCCCACTCAAGAAGAACATCATCCTAGACCCAAAGGCATCAACAAGGATCATTCACATGACTTGATCATTGGGAGTCCATCTCAAGGAGTTAGAACAAGGAGAAATCAATACAAGCCCAACTATGTGAGTGAAGGAAATGATGAGGCAAATATTGCAGTTGAGAACTTCTCTTTCGTCTCTATGATTGAGCCTACAACTAATGATGAAGCTATGGATGATCACAAATGGGTTATTGCTATGCAAGAAGTTGAAGAACTTCAAGAGATGCAAAGTATGGAAATAGGTTGAGAGGTCCAAGAATCATAATATGGTTGGCACCAAGTTGGTGTTCAAGAACAAGCAAGATGAAAAAGGGGAAATTGTCAAGAACAAGGCTCATCTAGTGGCCAAGGGGTATTCACATGTGGCAGGAATTGACTTTGAAGAAACATTTGCTCATGTGGCCTATCTTGAAGCGATTTGGATCTTACTTGCATATGCATAAAACAATGGCTTCAATCGCTATAAAATGGATGCCAAAAGTGCCTTGTTGAATGGAGAGATTATTGAGAAAGTCTATGTTGAACAACCTCTGGGATTTGAGGATCCTAAACATCCAAGACATGTGTACAAATTGAAGGAAGCTCTCTATGGCCTCAAGCAAGAACCAAGGGCATGGTATGAACACTTAAGGAACATCCTTCTCAAGAATGGTTTCAAGATTGGAAGCATTGATAGGACCTTGTTCACAAGACATGTTGGAAAGCATCTCTTTGTGTGCCAAATCTATGTGGATGATATCATCTATGGGTCAACCGATAAAAAATTCAATGAGGAGTTCTGAGAAATAATGGCAAGGGAATTTCAAATGTCAATGATTGAAGAGGTGCATGTGTTCGTTGGGTTTTAAGTGATGCAATTGAGAGAAGGGAACTTGATCTACCAAGAGAAGTACACCAAGGACCCTCTCAAGAGATTCAATATGGAAAATTGCAAATCCTTGCACACACCTATGGCAACAAGCAAACCCTTGGATGATGATGCAAAGGGAAAACTGGTGAACCCCAAGCTCTATAGATCAATGATTGGTTCTTTGCTTTATCTCACCGCCTCAAGACCAGACATCATGTTTAGTGTGTGCTTGTGTGCATGCTATCAAGCAAATCCAAAGGAGTCTCATTTGAAGGCAGTGAAGAGAATTTGAGATACCTCAAGTACACACCTACCATGGGATTATGGTATCCTAGAGGAACAAGCTTTGAGTTACCTGGGTACTCGGATTCGGACTTCGCGGGTTGTAAGGTGAATAGGAAGAGTACATCAAAGGTTGTCAATTTCTAGGAAGATCTCTAGTATCCATGAGCTCAAAGAAGCAAAACTCGATGGATCTATCTACAACCGAAGCGGAGTACATGGCGGCGGGAGCGTGTTGTGCCCAACTTCTCTATATGAGGCAAACGCTCTCAGATTATGGCCTCAACTACACTCAAATTCCATTATATTGTGACAGTGAGGCGACAACCAAGATGGCTCTTAATACTAGAGATCATGGTCATGCAAAGCATATACAAGTGAGGCATCACTTCATAGGGACCATGTTGAGAAGAAGGGTATTGAGTTAGTGAGTGTGCGAACTCATGAACAATTTGTATATATCTTCACCAAGCTACTTGATGAGAAGACCTACAACAAGCTAAGGGGAGAACTCATTGTTCTTGACCTTTCAATCTTCACATGATTAACCCTAAAGCTTGTCTCTTGTATATATGTATAGTCTTGTTTGTTTGTTGTTTGTTCTTTATTTTCATGCTTGTTTCTCTTTGCTTGTAGGTCAACTTCGGACTGCCTTGAGATAGCAATGGACATGGGTTAAGCTTGGAAAGGTGGCTCATGGGATGCCCAAGGCATTGAAGAATGGTGCATTGTGAGTAAGCTCGAGAAGGGACTAACACGTCATTGGCACTTTGGTTTGTAGTTTTTTGTTTGTATACTTGTTGCATTTGCATTCATGCACTCTTGCATCGTGATACCATACATGCTCTCGAGCATGTTTCTACAGGGAGTTGCTTATTTACAATGTAAGTATATGACCCTCTAGATGATCACATAGTGATCTTTGTGCTTCATGCTCATTGAGTCACGTTCAAACGAGCTCCAAGGTTAAATCTACTTGCGTGGCTCAAAGACAAGTGGCTCATACATTCCCATCACACAAATGACTAACCTTTGCATATTTAGGAAAATATTTTGTTGAGTCATGTGTATAGGAGGAGCTTTGCTGGAACACCATCATGACGAAGGAGGAGCACCATGAAAGGGGGAGTTTTCCTAATTCTTGCCATGTATTATTTGCTCTTTTGTTATCTTGTGTTTTGTCTTTGGTTTGTGGTTTTTTGTGATAGGTGACAAAGGGGGGGGGGTGATGAGGACATCACTCCTAAGGATACATGCAACACTCCTCCAATTCTGGACTTGCAAGGTCCAATGACTAGAGCTCGTGCACGACGACTAAATTTAGAGGTGAGCTCATTCCTACGTTCTTCATTATATGTCACTTTTGAGAATGGTTTGCTACCTAATGATTATATTGTAATTAGAAACCATGGAGAGGACCAGGAGATGATGGGAGAAGGACTTGGAGACGTGGAGGACCAGCAAGGACGTGGAAGCCAAGGTGGAGGCCCAAACAAAATCGACTTCGAGTCCATTTCGGGGTTCAGGACCACTCTGCACTAAAACGGATGCCCAGGACGTATACGGACTCGGATTTGGACGTTCTATATATGCCCAAAAAGATAAGAAGAAGACCTTTCCAATGCCTCTGGTCTCATATCAAAATTCATCCGGAGTCATCGGGAGTCATCGAAACAAGAGAGGGTCCAGAATCTGTTTCGGTGCTGCGTCACCTGTTTTTGGCCTTTGGGCTTTGTATCTAGTTGAGCCCAATTAGGGGTGCGTCCATAGGGTCTTGCAAGACCCTAGGGTTCTTCATATACAGCCGCCGCCACACCATTAGGGTTTGGGTTTTGCTTAGATTATTCTGTTCATAACAGTTTCGCCGTCATCACGGTTTGTGAGACCCCAACTTCGTGAGATTCATAATACATCTGCAATTGTGTTGCCTTCTTCTTTGTTCTTGCTTGTGTTCTTGATTCGCAGGCAGGGATTAGCCTTCTCGGCGAGATCAATCATTTTAGGATAGTTGATAACCAGAGGAGACGTCGTGCTGCGATTGCGGGGTTTAGAACGTGCTGTTCTGAAGCCGGATCAATTTGTGTGTCGCCTCCGACCAAATCAACGTATCCAGAACCTTTCGGAAGATCGGGAACCCTTGTCCACATCAGGGGGGGGAGAACATGAAGATCCAAAAGTCAAGTCAAGGTTGAGGATAGCAAAAAGTGAGAGAAGTAGAAAGTGAAGACATGAAGATTCAAAAGTCAAGTCTAGTAGGAGAGAAGAAGAATAAGGAGAACATGAAGACCAAGTGGAGATGATCAAGACAACAGTGCATGTCCACATCAACAATGAACACCTACACCGACATGAACATCTACGTCTTTGGTGCGTGTCTACGTTAACAAGATCAACTACCACGACACCATGACGGATGCAAATTCAACTCAAGCTCAACTTCTAGTACGCTACAAGATTGGGTACTTATCCCTCAACACCTAGCACATTCCAAGGGGGAGACTACTTCCAAGGTAAGGACCAAGGTAATCTTTCAATCCTTTCTTTTCCTTTGGTTCCTTGTTGCTCGTCCGTTTTGGATCATCACAAGTAATGGTTGCCATCCATCACAAAAAAGGGAACCATTGTAAGGATCATGACCATTGAGGCCACCCCCGCTACAAGGTTTCAAGTCTCTCACAAGGCCCAGAAAACATTGCTATATGGGTATTTTCATTGCGATAATAAACTATCGCAACGATATCTTGTCGTTGGGAGGCATCGCAAGTAGTCGCACTGCGATAGCACATTGCATCAATTTTTTGTATCGTTGCGGTTGTTGTGGCTTGTTGCAATGACATGTCACGTTGTGTATAGGTGATATGGCAATGATGGCTGTGTTGCAGGAGGACGGATTCGCAACTACGCGCATCGTTGCTATAATGGCTAGTGCATCAACATAGCCTAGTTGCAAATACGCAATATTGCAATGCTCGTGAGGTGTAGCGAATGCCGCAATTGCCATGCAGGTGCTCATTGCGATATCTGACTCAAACTACAACAACCTCCTCCGTGTCGCTATACGTTGAGCTGCAATCACAACACCGGTCGTGTCGTTGCTATAGACTCACCTGTAATTGCGACGAAAGGATGTGCTGACTCTATACACCCAAACGGAATCACGACGCCTATCGTGCCATTGCTATAAGCTCACCTGCAATTGCGACGAAAGGACGTGCCATTGCTATACACCCAAACGGAATTGCGACACCTGTCATGCCATTGCTATACACTCACCTGCAATCATGATGGAAGGATGTGCCGTTGCTATACACTCAATTGGAATCACAACAACAAATGTGTCGTAGCTATTCGCTAAACTACAATCGCAACGACTAACATGTTGTTGCTAAATGCTCAAACGGAGTCACAGTGGCGAACGTATTGTTGCTATACGCTAAACTGGAATCACAATGGCGAACGTATTGGTTATATACCGCCAAAGGGAGTCGTGATGATGTACCTAACATTGCTACAGGTTTAAAGGGTATCACATCGGAATAATAGTCGTTGCTATATAGATAGAGGATATCGCAAGAAAATATCAGTCGTGGCAATCTGCGTTTAGTGTATCGTAACAAAATTAATAGTGTACATCAATCCAATATTATTGTTAGCTACATCAATCCAATATTACTCGGAAGAGCGGTACATGGTGGCAATCAATCAATATGGTTCCATGAAGCCCATTATTACTGAATCTCCTAAATGGGTCCAGGGTCCCCCTTATGCTCGTCCAGTGTACTCCATATGCGACCGTGAGGCCATGATGTTTCTTGCACTGTCAGATCATAACCAGCCTATAGTCATCCATCTATGGAGAGAATTTTGGGGACCACCAACCGATAGGCAACAACGGAGCCACCAGTCAACGTGCGGTATAGTGGATGGCGTGGCATTTTATGAGAGAGGAGAAGACGGTGGATGGACGGAGTTGAGAGGTTTGCAGGGTGAATGCTCTCTTTTTCTAGGAGCAAATTATCTATTTTGGTTTGTTGTACCATGTGGTTCCACCATATCTATATGTTTTAGACCATATGCTTGGAGAAATGATGAAGATCCATGCTAGTGATGGCCACGGTCGTGTCAGGCACTATGACATGATCGATTTCACCCGGCGTCATCATTATTCCGACCACCTCTGCAACTGCAAGCCCCTTTGTTTATCCGCCCCTACCCATGTTTCAAATAGACACCCCCTCCCCTGTCCCCCTCCTTTATTGTTATTAGTCTTTGATATTTAGTTTAAGTTTGTTGGGGGGATCACTGTGGAACACTTGCTTGTAAGTAATGATTATGAACTCAGATTGTATTTTTACTTGTGAATGTTTCATGTTTTTTGTTGTTATGAAGATGTTCTCAATTATTATGAGTGAAGTAGGCCAAGTGATCGCACTGCCCCTTGACTTTAACTTAATATATGTTCAGAGAGATTGAATACCTCATTGGGCGACTTTAGTATAATGTTTGTTTTGATACCATGATAATGCAACGACAGTCACTTTTGTTGCAATATGTAAGACACTGTCGCAACCGCAATGACATTCATTGCTATATTTATACATTGTTCCAATGACAGGCATCTTCGTTGCCATATGTATGATGCATTCGCAACCACAATGATTTCCGTTGCTATATCCATGCATTCTTGCAACACCAAAAGCTTGCATTGCAATATGTAAGATGTACTCGCAACCGCATCGATTGTCATTGCTATACCCATGCATGGCTGCAACGACTAACAATTTTGTTGCAATATGTTAACACGCAGCAACCACATTGATTTTTGTTGCTATACCTATGCGTCTTATTGCAACACCTTATTCTTATGTTGCGATATGATCTTATTGCACCAACTACTGAAAAGTGTTTCAAAAACGTCACGCTAATTACAACACACATGCATCCGTGGTGATATATCCAATCTATCACAACCAAAATCACCTTTCTTGGCAATTACCCATATCTATTGCAATGAAAACGACAATGTTGCAACCCTTGTCATGGCATTAGCCCTGAAACATTGTAGTGCCTGAGGTATGAATGTTTTGGTGATGAATGACAAACATGAAATGTAACTAATGTCTACATAAGTTTTGTTTTTGTTGGAAACCTTTTCAACTATATGATGATTGTTGACGGCAGCCTTGGTAATGGATGACAGTGACCACAAGCATGGAGGCTTGTAAGCTTGATGGAAACAAAGGGTTGATGAAGATGGATCAAGGCTAAGGACAAGCTTTGGAGCAAGTGTTGGGAACACTTGTCTAGTTGTTAGGGTTTTGAGTCCATAGAAAAAACCGGACTATCAAGGGGGTCTAGGTCATTTCTCTTAGGTCATGTCTAGTCATTGACGTGCATGGATGCTCAGTGAAATCACAGGCACTAGGTGACAGTGGAGAAGCCAAGGAGCTTGCCGAGAGATATTCTCGATAGTAGATCTAGGTGTGTGTATGAGTATGAAAGATCGATGGACATAGGACACAAGGGTTATACCGGTTCAGACCTCCCAAAGGATAATAACCCTACGTCCTGTTTGGTGTTTCTGTATTGCTAGGGTTCATATTGGAATTAGGGTTCCAACATAGATCTGTCCTTTTCCAAAGGCCCCCTGCCCTCCTTATATATCCGAAGGGCAGGGATTTACATGGTAATCTTTTAGTCGGTTACGATAGATTCTATCTATCCAACATATCTGCTAACCTAACTTGCCGCTTACTCAAACAAGTACCTCAATAAATATCTTCTGGGCCGAATACACCATATCCGAGCCCCCGGCCCACTCGGCCAATTAGCTGAGTGGTTAAGTATCCCGGGTACATATGTCCCACAGTAGCCCCCAAGCACATTCCATTTTGAATCGTCGTCTTGATTTGCCTCGACATCTTATGAAATTGGGAAGTGCTTTTTCTATTAACTCTTATTCATAAATCCCTGAAAAAGACATAGCCTATGCATATAGCCCCCAACTCGGAAGGTTGTTGAGTCTACACCGAAGCAACTTTTGAGTTATTGAAAAATATCCAATTAATCTTGTCCCTCCACAGAAAAGGGCATAATGAGATCTGAATCTTCCAATTTTGTTTTAACAAGCTCCATATTTAGCTGAATTTTCTCACTCGTCGAGTGATACATCACCAAATTAATATTTACATCCCTAATGCTGAAGTGCCCTTAATCCGAATGATTAACGACGAATTTCAATTGTCATGGCCCCCAAGATTAGTGATGTATCAATAGTAATAATATAACACGGAAACACAGCCCCCAAGATTGGTGCCGAGATAATCCGGGTGATTTATCACAAAATCTCGAAAGTTAAAAATTTCAAGGTAGAAACCACTACAATCCGAGTGATTTATCATAGAATTTCAAAAGACGTAATTTCCAAGGCTGAACTGCAATAATCTGAGTGATTTATCACAAAATCTCGAAAGGTACAATTTCTAAGGCTGAAACTGCAACAATCCGAGTGATTTATCACGGAATCTCGAAAGGTACAATTTCCAGGGCTGAAACCGCAACAATCCGAGTGATTTATCATGGAATCTCGAAAGGTACAATTTCCAAGGTTGAAACCGTAACAATCCAATTAATAAAACTGGACTTAACAGATTACGAGAAGCCTCGTCCCAGCAGGTCATCTAGCCCTTATAAAAAGGACCTCCAAATAGTCGCATCCCTTTGTCTTCATTTCGCCACCGCCACCATCTTGCGCACACAAACCCTAGATCTCAGGCTTCCATTTCCACCCCAAAGCTCCACGCAACTGCTTCCCACTGCACTCAAACAAGAGCAATGGCCCCGTAGCGCACCCGCCAAAGCTCTAAGGCACAATCCCAAAAGCAATCTTCTCCTGAGAAGGGCGAGGATTCAGAGAAAATCAACAGACTAGTGATTGATGGCGTGTTGCAGGATCAGCAGACCGGAGGATGGATCGAGGCCATAGGTCAAAAATTTCCCCAACCTCCCGTTGACCAAATCACGGTTTTCTCCTCCTTTTTCTATCATGGATTTGGGATCCCTTGTTACGACTTCTTTTGCAGTCTTCTTTTCTTCTATGGCATCAACCTTGTCAATCTGAATCTAAATTCCATCTTACATATTGCTATCTTTATCCACCTGTGTGAGGTGTTCTTGGGAATTCATCCCCATTTTGATACCTTCAAAGAACTGTTTGTTTTGAAATCAAACAGCAATAATGTTATAGGAGGGGCCGGATTCCAACTAAGGAATAAATCCAAATACGTTGATGTACCACTTCCATCAACGAACAAAGATTGGCACGCGGACTGGTTTTACCATGGAAACCATGCTCCACCTTTGTCAGAGACTACGGCCGAAGCCCCCAAGCCACGACCCGAGTGGTCAGCAAAGGCCCATCCAAACAAGAAGTCTCAAGTTGATGCCATATTAGAACACATTGCCTATCTCAAGTCCCAAGGTTAAACTGGCGTACATGTTGTCGCAAGCTTCATATATCACCACGTGCAGCCTATTAAGAAACATCATGTTCCTGGATGGAAGTTCCAATTGGGTTTAGACCCCACCATGGAAGTGCCAGAAACATTGTCAGAAAGGGAGTTAACATTGCGGCTGGAGAACATATTGTCTTCACTCCTTGGTTGGACTCCAGGGAGTGCAAAAAGTGGACATCATTCTGTGACTGGCAGGAGTTCAGTAAGTTATCCACTTCTATGCTTAAAAAATCAACACTTCATGCATTATGTTTAGCAATGTATAATACGTCCCATATATTGCAGAACCTTGATGTATATGTGTCCAACCCCCCACTGTCGCCAATGCCACAAAAGAAATCTCCCACTCAACCATCAGCTCCCAAGCGCCGCAAGACACATATTGAAGATTCTGATGAAGAAGAATCGCTTGCTGAAAGAGTAGCTAGACTTCAAGAAGAGGCAAAGAAAAAAACCCCAGAGAAAGCCTCCACCACTCAGTGGGCCATGGATGATAAAGGACAAAATCGTCCAAGTGAACCAAACAAGGCAGGCACCCATGGGGCGGCGCCAGACACGACAGGTGCCCCAAGGCCAACCAGCTCCCCACCAAGAGTGTCAGGCATAAAATTCAAACGCCGCTCAAGGTAAACAAATCAATGTAACTTGAAGCTTAACTATCCATTTGAATAAATATGTAATTCTTTATCTAATTGGCAGGTCGTCCGGGCGGTCGTCTTTTGAAGAAGTCCCGGCGCAAAGTCCAGTTCCTGAAAAAGACCAGGAGACACCACATGCCGGGTCATCCAGAGATGATGTCCCAGACCACTCGACAGAGAAACCGAGTGATTTAAAGAGTGCACCCGAATCCACTCAGCCAGAAGATAACCAAGCTAAATCACCCAATATCTCGGACCTAAATAAATCTGAGATGGCAACGGGTGCTGATACTCCTGCCTCCACCGAGCCCGAAGAGCCATCACTGGTTTTTGAATCTATGCCAGAACCAATATATGAATATCCAATCGTGTCGGAGGAAAATGTCACGCCGACTCCTATTCACCGAGTGGTAAGAGAAGGTGCCTCGGAACAGCCAATGCCGACTAGATCAGTATATCAAATTGATTTGCCATCACCGGATTTGATGAGTCGGCAGAGCCAGAGGAATTGAAAATTTTTGAAGAACATACTGAAAAAGCCTATCATTCCTTCCAGGTATTCCTTCCTTCTTGTCAATAATAATCACCGTTCCTGGTTGTGAAGTTTCAAACATATAATTCACCATCATTGCAGGCTCTGAAAACCCAAATGGCCAACAAGAGTAAGCTTCTGCAACTTGTCAAAAGGCATTGTGCTAAAGCCGTTGATTTAGAAGATCAGCTTGCCAAAGACAGACTGGAAGTCAGGCGCTTATCAGTTGTGCTAAAATCCCGTTCATCTCAAGTTGATGAACTTCAATTCGAGCTACAAGGTATGAGACCAATAAAGCCTATACCTTACATGCTATTTGTGTAATATGAACATTTAACCTCGTCCATACAGAGGCATCGCGGTCGCTGGAATTGAAACAAAAACAAGATGCCCAGGAGACCGCCCAAATTGCAAGTCTTGAAGGCCATATAAAAGAACTAGAGTCGTCTGCCCAAGCTTTTGAAACTTTGAAGTCCGAGAATCAAGGATTAAAGAAGCAGATCCAGGACTCGGTAGAGATCAATAAAAAGTTTGAAAAGCTAAAAGACGACATCAAGACAATGCAAGAAAAACATAATTCGTGGAAGAAAAGGGCTGAAGGTAAAAATGAATATACTTATACATACAAAAATATATATATGTACTAAAATGTTCGTAACTAACAGGTGCTGAGGAAATAATAAAAAGCAAAAAAGAAAGAAACATAAAGCTAGAAACCGAAGTAATCAAAGCTGAAAAGATCTTCAAAAAGGCTATGGATGAGCTAAACCAATTCCAAAAAGCATTCAAAGAAGTTGAAAAGCTAAAAGAAGAGTATAAGGAAAAAGTTGCCACCCTTGAGGCTGAGAAGGTAGAAGCCGAGAAACGCTTGAGAGGTAAGTGTTTATTCAACTAATACCTTGATATTGAAGTTCATTGTACTGGACATATATGATTATTGTACTCCTGTAGGATCAAAGAGGTCCTATGAGCTTTTGAAGAAGAAATTTATAAAGGGTGATGAAAACCTTCGATGGTCTCTTGCAGCTCTTCAGAAGGATGCAGAGGTGGTCTCCCAATACATATATCCTAAAGAAAAACCACCTCGATGTCAAGACCTGATGACGAGGCTACAAGGGGCACCCGGCCGAATGAAAGAACATGCTCAACATGTTGCAAAGCTAGTCGGCGCACAAGTCCTGGCAATTGCAAAGTCCCATATCCCCAGCATAGAGTTAGATGTGGTAGCCGAGGGTTTCCATAAAGATTTCTCTGATGAGCAATGTGAAGCTCTCGTGGCTGAGGCGCAAAAAACAGCGCATATATTAGCCAACCAGATAGAGCTAGATCCCTTACCTAAATTGTAAGGAATTATGGAGCTTAAAATACTGTGTTATGGCTCCGATACTATAATATAATCAATGTGCAATAGACCGCTAAGGTCTAGATTCATTACCAGTATTGTAATGAATTCTTAGGTCGCGCTGCTTCGTATATGTATTGTATGAACTCGTGTTAAACACTCACAACCAATACACAACTCATGTCAGCCCTCTAAACAACGCTCCCAATAACCGATATGAACCATGGAGACTAAGAACTCACTCGGTCAAGCATATGCGAATTAGGAGAATTGCCTTGGTCCCTAACAGACGGCAAGAATCCTGGGCACTAAGTAACCCGCTTGATCGACATGCGCGAGTTAGGGTGATACCAAGTATCAGAATTTGAGTCATGATGTAAACAATAACAACAATTATTCATAGAAGTCATAAATTGCGAAATCAAATATCATGACTATTATGTATATATATTTAATAATAGAAGTACAATAAACTATAATTACTAGGTATCGAAATGACGTAGCTGTGAAACATTCCAGGAACTTCGAAGGTCCGATCCGTCCTCATTCATCAATCGATAGATGCCTGGCCGAGTGATTTCCTTTATAATAAAAGGTCCTTCCCATGGAGCCGATAGCTTGTGCTTACCGACCTTAGACTGAACTTGCTTCAAAACCAGGTCACCGACGGAAAAAACCCATGTTTGAACGTTTTTATCATGGTAACGTTACAAACTTTGCTGGTACTTTGTCGACCGAATTACAGTGGCATCTCGCTGCTCCTCTAACAATAACAAGTCGTCACACCTATGGTCGTTGGAGGTTTTTTCTTCATACGCTGCCACACGAGGGGAAGCAAAAAGAATCTCGGTTGGTAACATGGCTTCCGAGCCATAAACCAAGGAAAAAGGGGAGTGCCCGGTGGCACGACTTACATTGGTTCTAAGACCCCACAACACAGATGGCAATTCTCGAACCCACCGTCAAGCGTACTTTTCCAGCCGATCAAATATACGAGGCTTAATTCTAGAAAGTAGGAGGCCGTTTGCCCTCTCAACTTGACCATTGCTCTGTGGATGGGCGGCCGAGGCATAGCCAATCTTAAAGCCAACTCAGCCCGCAAACTCTTTAAACTCCTCTGCTATGAATCGAGTACCATTGTCAGTGATGATCTTGTGTGGGGCACTGAACCGAGTGACTATTTTGGTCATAAACTCGATGGCCTTCTTTTTCGAAATCTTATCGACTGGCTTTGCTTTGATCCATTTAGAAAACTTGTCCACTGCTACGAAAAGGTGAGTAAAACCCCCTTGAGCTTCCATGAAAGGTCCGACAATGTCTAGACCCCATACTGAAAATGGCCAAATTATTGGTATATATTGGAGCTCTGTAGCTGGTACGTGCATCTGGCGGGCGAAGAACTGACAACCTTCACACTTTCAGACAATTTCCTTGGCATCAGCACTGCCGGTCGGCCAATAAAACCCTTGCCTCATTGCTTTGGCCGTGATTGTGGATGGGCCTACGTGATTCCCACAAATGCCAGCGTGGATGTTTTCTAATATAGCTATGCCTTCATCTTGAGACAAGCATTTCATCAGTACTCCATATGGGTTTTGCTTGTACAGGTGATGGTCAACTATATGATATCAACGTGACTTGCGAATAATCCGAAGGGCTTCGTCTTTGTTGGTCGGTAGTGTATCACGATCCAGATACTCAATGAAGGGAGTGCGCCAATCCACCTCAATGACAGCTACATACGGTGCTACCCCCGCCTTTAGTGCCGACTGCTCCATAGTTTGTTGGGTTAATATAGATGGCTTATGCAGATCATCAAGGAATACTCCTTCTGGTATTTTAGATGTGCTAGACCCAAGTTTGGCCAGCTCGTCTGCCTCTTCGTTATACTTGCGCAGGATGTGTTTATACTCAATGCCCTCAAACTTGTCTTCGAGCTTCCGAACTTCGGTGCAGTAGGCTGTCATGCTTTCATGGGAACAACACCACTCCATCGTTACTTGATTTATAACTAGTGCCGAGTCGCCAGAGATGCTTATCCTTTGGACGCCGAGTGAGATAGCTGTCCGAAGTGCATGTAGCAGCGCCTCATACTCTACAGCGTTGTTAGAGGCACAGAAGAGCATTCGAAGAATGTACCACAACTTGGCTCAGTCTGGAGATACCAGTATGACTCCTGCTCCGGCGCCTTCCAGTTGTAAGGAGCCGTCAAATGCCATCTTCCAATAGCATAATTCTTGTGAGTCGGGAGGTAACTCACATTCTGTCCACTCGGCAACGAAGTCTGACAAAGCTTGACCTTTGATCGAGTCGCATGACTTAAAGGTGATATCATATGATCCAAGCTCGATGGCCCATTTGGCGATTTTCCCAGTGGCCTCTCTATTGTGCAGCAATTCGCCTAGGCCGAACGACGTGTGGACCTCAATTGGATGATCCTCAAAGTAATGCTTCAACTTCCTAGATGTTATCAGTAATGCATAAATTAATTTCTGATGCTGGAAGTATCATACCTTGGATTCCGATAAGACCTCACTGATGAAATATATTGGTCGTTGCACCTTTTGAGCCTTGCCATCTTCTGCCCGTTCCACCGCCAGCATAGTACCAACAACGTGTTTGGTTACGGAAATGTACAGCTGCAAAGGTTCCTTTGACTATGGGGGAGTTAAGACTAAAGGACCACTAATGTAAGCTTTAAAATCTTCCAAGGCTTTTTGTGCGTCATCATTCCAGGTGAATGATTCTTGCTTCTTGAGTAATCGAAAAAAGGGTAACCTTCGGACGCCGACTCGTGATACAAACCGACTGAGCGTAGCCATACAACTAGTGAGCTTTTGAATGTCTTTCTGTGAATATGGAGGTCCCATTTGTAATTCGGCATTTACCTTTTCTAGATTAGCTTCAATCCCTCTGTGTGATACCAGCAAACCGAGTAGTTTTCCTGATGGGACCCCAAAGACGCATTTTTCCGGATTTAGCTTCATGTTGTATTTCCGAAGGTTGTCGAATGTTTTGTCCAGATCGGATATCAAGTCAGTGGGGAGCCGAGTCTTGACTACCACGTCATCGACGTAAGTCTCAACATTCCTGCCTATCTGGTTGTCCAAACATCGCTGCATAGTCCGCTGGTAGGTGGCACCAGCGTTTTTCAGACCAAAGAGCATTGTTGTGCAACAGAAGACTCCAAACGGCGTGATGAACGAGGTTTTGAGCTGGTTTGATTGGTTTAAGGGAATCTAATGGTACCCTGAATAGGCATCTAAGAAGCACAACAGAGTGCATCCAGCCATGGAATCAACCACTTGATCAATACGTGGGAGAGTGAACGGATCTTTCAGACAAGCTTGGTTAAGGCCAACGCACATTGCCACTCCTTATTCTTCTTCCGTACAAAAACTGGGTTGGCCAACCAGTCAGGGTGGAAAACTTCTTTAATAAAACTGGCTGCCAGCAGTAGGCCGATTTCTTTCCTAATCGCGTCCTTTCGGTCTTGCGAGAATCGTCTAAGCCTGTCTTACCGGCCTGGCATTTTCGCGAACGTGAAGTTTGTGCTCAGCCTTTTCCTTGGAACACCTGGCACGTTAGCAGGTTTCCATGCAAATATATCTTTATTATTTCTAAGAAAAAGGATGAGTGCGCTTTCCTATTTATCGCCTAAATTGACCCCAATATTGGTGGTCTTGGATACATCATTGTCATCTAGGCTAATTTTCTTGGACTCCATGGCGTCCACTTGTACCATAGTCTTCAGCACTTTCCTTGGAGCAGGGTCAAGCATGGCCTCCTCCGCCATTGCGAGCGCTTCCTTCAGCTTGGCCAGCTCCGATGCTGCTACTATCTTCTCAGTCAACTCACAACTGTCGTTGTCGCAGTCGTATAAGGTCCGCACATCCGAGTGGATTGAGATGACTCCATTTGGTCCTGGCAGCTTTCATCATCATATAAGGATAATGAGGTACCGCCATGAATTTAGCGATGGCTGGCCACCCTATAATGGCGTGGTACGTAGAATCGAGGTTGGCGACCTCGAAGGTAATGCGCTCCGTCCTATAGTTCTCCCGAGTGCCGAAAGTCACAGGCAAAGTGATTTGTCCCAGAGGAACTATTTGCATGCCCGGGATCACACCATGAAACAGCGATCGACTTGGCTTGAGGTCGGTCAAGGGTATGCCAAGCTCCTGGAAGGTTTTCACAAAAAGGATGTCCAAACTGTTACCACCATCTACCAGTACCCGATTTAGCCGGACTCGGTTAACAGTCGGCGTTAGCACTAAGAGATATTTCCTGGGCCTGGGGATGTGATTCGGATGGTCGGACCGATCAAAAGTAATTGGAACCTCTGACCATCATAGATACTGAGGTACCGCTGGTGAAACCGAGTGGGCCTCTCTGTAGAGGATGTTCTGCTGGCGCTTCGAGTCAGCCGTAGACCAGCCACAGATGTAATTGACCTCGCGTTCAGGGTCTTGGAAGTCCTCCTTATCCTCATCTTCGTTATCCTTGTCCAAGTCCTTTCTGCCACCCTTGGGGATCCAGGGGCGTTCTTTGCAGACCTACAAGGCGTGATGGGCAAAGTTTTTTAGCTTGAAGCATTCCCTGGCTTTGTGAGCTCCATCATGTAGCAGGAAAGGGCCATCGAGCATCTTGTCGAAGTCATCCTGAGTGACTGGTTTCCTCCTGGTCGGGCCCTCGGTGTTGGCCACCCTTCGGTCTTGCTTGCGCTTCCTATTGCCGTCTTTGCTGTAATCGGATGGACCCGACTGGTTCCTTGGGGTCGCTTCCTTGTACTGGCGAACTTGGAAGAGAGCCGAATTGCCGGCAGCATATTTGTCGGCCATAGTGAATAATTCTTTGGCTGACAGTCCGCCGGCAGCATCCAACCTCCCCATCTTCTTTATTAGGTTATCGTCGCGGAGTCCTCCCTGGAAGGCAGCGATGACTTGAGCATCCGAGATGTTATAGATGGTATTTTTCACTCGATAGAAGCATTGGATGTATTCTCGAAGTGGCTCTCGGTCCCGCTGCTTGATCCGGCCGAGTTCCCAGTGATTCCCTGGCCTGTCGAAGGTGGCTTGGAAATTGGCCGTGAACTGCCAACAAAGATCCGCCCAGGAGGTGATAGAGTTGTCAGGCAGATTAGTGAGCCAGGTTCTTGCTGCTGGGGCTAAGCAAACATGCAAGTAGTTGGCCATGACAAAACTATCGCCGCCGAGAGCCCGTATGGCTGTCGAGTAGACGTGAAGCCAGTCGCGCGGATCCTTCTTGCCGTCATACTTCTCAATGCTGACTGGCTTGAAGCCGACCAACCAGCTGATGGTTCGGAGTTCTTGAGTGAAGGCTCAGATGCCAGCCCCATCGTCATAAATGTCGGTGGCCGGAGTCTGTTCTTGTTCGCGGCCGGCTTCTCAGTGAGATCTATCATCGTGGCGGCCCTCATCCCATCGATCACGGTAATGATCGTCTCTATGTGGCTGCCGCCTGTTGTCATGCTCGTAGTCAACATAACCGCGCCAGCGCCGTTCATCTTCATACTCTCGGCAGGCCATATCGTCGCGGTCCTGGTATCTGTTGTCCAGTCGGACCCGCGCATCACGTGGTGGTATGCCGTTGCGTAGGTCGACACTTGGATACCGATCATGGGCCTGTGCCTGGGGATGGTAGGCGGGGTTGCCTCCTGGTTGGAGTGCTGTCGGTCTCTTCTATCCTCCCTGGGTACCGAACTAGTGGTCCCTCTAGGGAGACCTGGAGCAAGGGCTCTATTGTGTAACACCCATTTTAAGAAGAGAAATGGGTGCAGCCGTACGTGTGCCCAGGATCAAGTTACACACACATACGGTACATCATCAGTGGCAACAGAATAATTATCCATATCCTTTAATTATTACATCGTATATTTATTACAAAAGGACCCGTGGGTCTAGAAGAAAAGTACATCAATGCAGCGGGAAGTAGCTAGCGTAGACATCCCAAACTCCACAGGCATCGACTGGTGGATAATCGCCTAGTACTCGCTTCCTTCATCTTCGTAGTGCCTCCAATCTTCTCCTTGGGCTGAATGTCAATGGGGTATAGCAAGGGTGAGTACGTGTCGTACTCAGCAAGTGGGGAAAATATGACATGGGGCTATAGTCAAGAAAAAGGCTTTATAGAGTGGGAAGCATGATTTTTTAATTAACCTAAGCATCCTATTTACTACGTGGGGTCATCCCAACCATGATTTCAAGGTGCTATACTAACCAAGTTCCAACCCATTCCATCGTTCCAACCAACCCATCCCCACCCAACTAATCTTGTGAGGATTCCAAGCCGCTCTTGACCGTGAGCACGACTATCATGATAGTTTGATACTCTGCAGAGTTTGTACCACTTTACCCACAAGTCGTGATTCCCTTGGTGCCCGTGGACGCGACCCACATTACACACTTCCTTTGGTGTGTGGCAGGGTTTCACTACGAGGCTTTTCCAAAGGGTCTCCCAGTACATGCTAGCCACTAAGGTTCCACTCCCGTCCATAAGTGATAGCCCTTCAACAAGCAGCTCATCACCCCGGAAGCCCCCTCTTGAGCCATTCGGATACAAGGATAGTCCTCTCGACTTCCATTCCCCGCTCCACCAAATGCTGCACCGACACTGGGAGAACATCTAATTACTAGGCCAAGCCTTACCCATGTCGGTCTTGTGTTGGCACTGTTTTCCTGGGTTGTCACTCCAAGAACCGGTTCCTAGGATCTACAACAAGCCTACCACCACAAGCATGTGCCCACGACACCACATCCTTTCCACCTGGCTTGCATAGATCCCTAAGCCATGTTACTAAAAGATTTACCAAACATATTCCACGTGACATTGTTCATTAATCAAAATTAATATTAACCCACATCCCATAAGCCATCTTAAGCATTTTCTACCCACAATTCACCCATTGGTTCAAGGCGACAAGGAACAGGGTAAAAACAATTACTAAGGAAAACCCTAACAATAGGTTCCCAATAAATTGACATAAGCATGCAATTCTATAGTAACATTTCAATAGGTGTAATATGCATCAAGGACACTTGCCTTCGTCCTGCGCAGAAGGCTGCTCTAACCCTTCAAATTCCTGCTCTTGAAAATCCTCGTAGGGTGGTCCTTGTGTATGCTCGCCTTTATGTAACGACATACCAATACAAGCAAAACATACAAAATCAATACACTATATGCAACAGAGGAAAAACAGTATGTAGATGCAAGGGATGCAAAGGTTATGCTCCTACGAGAATTTTGGCGCAAGAATCACCTAAATTGGAGTTATGAGTAAAAAGTTATGCTAGTTTGAAGTTTTAGGGGCAAAAGGGTAAAAACAGAGGCTTTTAAGGACCTATGTGTAATTTTATAAAATTACAGGGACTAAAGTGTAAATTATTAGGGCTGAAAAGTAGTTATTAAAAGTATAAGGTTGTTTTTGCAAAAATTCTAGGACTCAAACATAATTAATACTAAGTGCAGGGGTTTAAGTGTAAAAAGACAGGGCCAAAATCTAATTAAAATTAAGTACAGGGATGTTCCTGTAAAAATTTAAGGCTAAAATAATATTTATACAATTAATAAGGATTAAGGTATAATTTTAAAATAATTCTGGGGACTAAAACATAATTAAAATCAGTCCAGGGGTGTTTTTATAAAATTACAAGGTCAAATAATAATTTAAATAATGCATAGGGGTGTTTCTGTAAATTTTTAGGGCTAAAATAATATTTATACCATTAATAATATAAAAAGACTGGATTAAAATATAATTTAAAACAATTCCAGGGGTTTTCTACAATTTATAGGGCAAAAATATAATTTCTTAAAGGTATAGGGGCTTTTTGTAAAAATGTAGTGCTAAAAATAATTATTATAAAGTTCAGGGGCCTAAAAACAAATTTTTATTTGTTCTGCACAAAAACAGGGACCTAAACCTAATTTAAACTAAGCACATGGGCTAAAATGCAAAACTGCCACAATATCCAGGAATTAATTGAATTAAATTTAAACTAGAAATGCGTGGACCGGGTCTATAGGTTCTGTGGACCATTGGTCCACTAGTTCACGGTGGACCGATTACATAACCCGAAGGGGTATGTAATCTGGACAGTTGGATCAAGATCCAACGGCCAGAATTAAAGGGCGGGGGAAGGTCGTCGCCGACGGCCGGTTAGGCGGCGGCGCGCGGCGGGGCTCACCGGAGACCGGCCGGAATGGCGCTCCGATCAGCCATTCCTCGCCGCGAGAGTCCCGAGAGAGAGAGGGGAGGGAGGGGAGTCTCACCGGCAGGTCGCGCGGGTGCGGGAAGGCCGGGAGGGGGTCGGCGGCGCGGCTCGGTGGCGGCGGTGGTCGGAGCTCGGTGGGGGAGGTCGTCCGATGGTCGCGAGCGAGCAGGAGAGAGCGGAGGAGCGGCGGCGGAGTAGGGCGGTGCCGAGGGGGTGCTTTATAGGCGCGGAGACTGGCGAATTGAGCCGGCGCGAGGTCTCCGGCCATCAATGGCTGGCGGCGGCCGTTTGGGTTCGGTAACGCACGCCAGTGCGTGATTAAGGCACGGTGAGTGGGGGAGAGGAAGCGGAGGGGGGTCGCGTGCGTTGGGCTTCGGTTATAGGAGCCGGGGAGGTCGGGGGAGGGAGATCGACGGCGGCGGCGGCGACGGTTTCCGGCGACGGGAGAGAGAGAGGCGGAGGAGGGGATGATAGGCGGGGCCCGCGTGTCAGTGAGAGAGAGAGAGAGAGCGGGAGGAGCGGGCCGCGCGCGCTGGGCCGGCCGGGAAGGTGGGCCGCAGGGGAGAGAATGAAGGGAGGGGAGGCGGCCTGGCCGGCTAGGCCGAAAGGAGGAGGTGGGGAGAGGGGAGGGGTGGGCTGAATGGTGGGTTTCGGCCCAGTGTTCTAGTTCCTCCTTTTCTTTTCTTTTTCTTTCTCAATTCTTTTCCTTGTCTAATTTCTATTCTAATTCTATTCCTAATATTCCTGGTAAATAAATAATAATTAAACTAAATGCATAATGCAATGAAAATCTATATGAATATGACATGTTATGCTAATGCAATAATTTAATTTAATTTATTATAAAAACAATTTGTCCTAGGTTATTTAATTAAACTCCTAAATGCTAATAGTTGGCATTTTTAGAATTTGCAAAAGTAGGGTGTTACAAACCTACCCCCCCCCCCCCCCCTTAAAATAAATCTCGCCCTCGAGATTCGGAAATATTGATGAAGAGGTGGGGAAACTCGGCTTTTAATTCTTCTTCACGCTCCCAGGTGGCTTCTTCTTCCGTGTGATGATTCCAGAGCACCTTGCACATCCGGATCACCTTATTTCTGGTAACTCTCTCAACAACTTCTAGGATCTTGACTGGTTGTTCCGTATATGTGAGGTCTTTCCGAAGGTCTATTTCCTCAACAGGGAGTTGTTCTTCAGGCACTCTTAAGCACTTCTTTAACTGGGACACATGGAACACGTCATGCACATCCATGAGATGTGAGGGTAGCTCCAACTGATATGCGACTTCTCCTCTTCTATCAAGAATCTTGAAAGGGCCAATGTAACGTGGTGCTAACTTTCCTTTTACTTTGAAGCGTCTAACACCCCTCATGGGTGATACCTTGAGATATACGAAGTCTCCAATCTCGAAGGATAGGTCTCTTCGCCTACGATCGGCGTAGCTTTTCTGCCTTGACTGTGCAACCTTTAGGTTCTCACGTACAATCTTAACTTGTCTTTCTGCTTCTTGTAGTATCTCAGGTCCGAAGACTTGGTTCTCTCCTGTCTCATTCCAGAACAGAGGTGTCCTACACTTTCTTCCATATAAGAACTCAAAAGGCGCCATCCCTATACTTGCTTGATAACTGTTGCTATAGGAAAATTCTGCGTAGGGTAGACTCTTGTCCCAACTCTTGCCATATTTCAAAGCACAAGCTCTCAACATGTCTTCTAGTATTTGGTTCGTCCTCTCGGTCTGTCCATCAGTCTGAGGGTGATACGCAGAGCTGAAGTTCAACTTGGTGCCAAGAGATTCATGTACCTTCTCCCAAAACCTCGAGGTGAACTGAGAGCCTCTGTCAGATACTATCTTCTTAGGGACTCCATGTAAACACACTATCCTTGACATGTATAGTTCTGCCAGCTTCGCACCACTATAAGTTGTCTTGACGGGAATAAAGTGTGCCACCTTGGTTAAACGATCAATTATAACCCATATAGAATCATATCCCGACTGTGTACGGGGTAATCCAATGATGAAGTCCATACCGACTTGTTCCCACTTCCACTCAGGAATCTTTAGAGGTTGAAGTAGTCCGGCGGGTCGTTGGTGTTCTGCCTTGACACGTTGACATGTGTCACACACCGCAACATACTCTGCGACATCACGCTTCATGCCATGCCACCAATAACGAGTCTTCAAGTCTTGATACATCTTGGTACTTCCTGGATGAATGGAGTATGCAGAATCGTGTGCTTCCCGTAGTATTATGTCACGAAGGGGCTTTTTGTCTGGCACACATATTCTTTTACCTATCCATATAATACCCTTCTCATCTTCTGTGAAGTCGGTAGCTTTTCCTTCCTTAATGAGCTTTTTGATCTCACTTAACTTCTCATCTTCTAGCTGTCCTTTGCGAATTTCTTCATTGAGAGTTGGTTCTACTTCCATTGCGACGGCCTCCAACTCATTCACAAACCCAAGGTTTAGTCGTTCAAACTCCTTGCAGAGTGCTGGTGGTAGCCTTTCCACGATTAACTGACTGCAATAGGCCTTTCTACTCAGGGCATCTGCAACAACATTCGCCTTCCCTGGATGATAGTTAATACCCACATCATAGTCCTTAATCAACTCTAACCAACGTCGTTGTCTTAGGTTCAACTCCGTCTGAGTGAATATGTACTTGAGACTCTTGTGATCCGTATAGATCTCACAACGATGACCAAGAATGTAGTGCCTCCAAATTTTCAGAGCATGTACTACTGCCGCTAATTCCAAATCGTGTGTTGGGTACTTCTCTTCATGCTTCCGTAATTGCCTAGATGCATATGCCACAACATGACCTTCCTGCATGAGCACACATCCTAGTCCTTGCCTCGATGCGTCACAGTATATGTCAAAACTCTTATTGATGTCAGGTAAGATTAAGACAGGGGCTGACGTTAATCTCTTCTTCAATTCTTCAAAGCTGGTTTGACAACGCGGAGTCCATTCGAAAATCTTGTCCTTCCCTAACAGTGTCGTCATTGGCTTTGCTATTTTGGAGAAGTCCTTTATGAATCGCCGATAGTATCCGGCTAATCCAAGAAAACTTCTAATCTCCCTTACTGTCTGTGGTGGTTTCCAATCTAGGACGTCCTTTACCTTGCCTGGATCGACTGACACTCCTCCAGCAGAGATCACATGACCAAGAAATGCTACCTCCTTCAGCCAGAATTCGCACTTACTTAATTTAGCATACAGCTGGTGTTCACGTAGCTTCTCTAGAACTAGCCTGAGGTGTACCTCATGCTCTTCTTCATTCTTTGAAAACACTAAGATGTCGTCAATGAAAACCACAACAAACTTATCCAAGTATTCCATGAACACCTTGTTCATAAGGTACATGAAGTAAGCCGGTGCATTGGTTAACCCAAATGACATTACCGTATACTCATATAACCCATATCTTGTTCGGAAAGCCGTCTTGGGTATGTCTGATGGTCTGATTTTTAACTGGTGATACCCGGATTGTAGATCAATCTTGGAGAATACACAAGCTCCTTTCATCTGATCGAACAAGTCTTCAATCTGTGGTAGTGGATACTTATTCTTGATGGTTACATCATTAAGAGAACGATAGTCCACACACATCCTCTGAGTCTTATCCTTCTTCTTGACAAAGAGTACTGGAGCTCCCCAAGGTGAGGAACTAGGGCGAATGAAACCTTTCTCTAGCATCTCATGTAATTGCTTCTTTAGTTCTACCAACTCATTAACTGGCATCCTATAGGGCCTCTTAGATATAGGAGCAGTTCCTGGTATTAAGTCGATAACAAACTCTATGTCACGGTCTGGTGGCATACCTGAAAGTTCTTCAGGAAAGACATTAGGGAATTCACATACCACTCGTATCTCTTCTATGGGTGTGCCGGTGGTTTGGTTTAGTATGACTTCCTTGGTAGTAGAGTTGGCTGCTATGAATTCAACCTTGGTACCCTCTCCACTGGTCAGTTGTACTGACTGCTTGGCGCACTGTATCACTCCATCATACTTGCGTAACCAATCCATTCCAAGTATTATATCTATCCCCTTGGAGTCTAGGATTATGAGATTAGCTGAGAAGTCCACCCCCCTTATTTTAAGAGCGACCTTTGGGCATATTTGATTGGTTCTCATTTCTCCACCAGGAGAGCTAACTAGCATGGTACGCTTCATAAGAGCAATCGGTAAGTTGTGCTTTGCCACATATGTGTATGTTATGAATGAATGCAATGCTCCCGAATCAAACAAAATGGTTGCAGGTTGAGAGTTAGCTAAGAACATACCGAGCACCACATCTGTAGCTTGCTCAGCTTCTTCCGTAGTGACATGATTGACGCGCCCTCGAGCGTAATTCTGTTGTCCTCGATTGCCTGAAGGCAGGTTAGTTGAAGCTTGCCTTGGTGCATTGTTCCGTTGAGGACACGGTCCCATGAAGTGACCTTCCTGTCCACAGTGATAACATCCGCGCTTCACACCATTAGTGTTTCCAGCGGTGGGGCGGTTCTGGTTTTGTGGAGCAGTTGGGGCTGTGAGGCGGGGTGCTTGCTGATAGGTGGGACGAGGTGCCTGCTGCTGGCTAGGGCGGGGTTCCTGGTAGTTGGAACGTTGCATTGGAAAGTTTGGGCGTGGAGCTTGCATGGGTGGCCTGACAGTGCTGGGAGCACGGTAGTATGAGTTAGAAGATGGCATCATGCGGGGGCAAGTGTTGCTACCATATGATTGTCCTTGGAATGGCATCTTCCTCTTGCCTTCCCTCTCAATCTCATTGCGCTTATTCTCCACAACAATGGCCTTGTCCACCAGTTTCTGGAAGTTGACATAGTCATTGTTTATCAACTGAAACTAGATGTCATTCTGCAGTCCCCTCATGAACATGTATTGCTTCTTCCCATCGGTGTTCACATCCTCGGGAGCATACCTGGACAGTTGGATGAACCTATTCAAGTATTCACTTACTGAATGTCCCCCTGTCTCAGGTCCTGAAATTCCTGTCTTTTCAGCAATTTGATGCCCGTAGGAATTTAGTGGGAGCGGAAATTATCCTTAAACTCAATCCAAGTGATGCTTTCCACATCAGCATTAGCATTGCAATAAGCTTCCCACCAGTCTGCGGCTACACCATACAGTTGATGAGCTGCAAAGAGAACCTTCTCTCGATCATTGCATTGAGCGATTATCAACTTCTTTTCGATTGCCTTGAGCCAATCGTCAGCTTCCATCGGATCCTTAGATTGGGAAAAGGTAGGTGGCTTAGTCCTTAGGAACTCCCCCAATCTATTCTGGGGTGGAGGTGGAGGTGCATTGTGGTTCTGCTGGTTGTTGTGGTTCTGCTGTATAGCGCCCAAAGTTTGGATCATTGTTTGCATGAGCTGAGTCTGTACGGCCAAGAATTGCTCAAGGTTCGAAGCATTATTGCCCTCCTCGTTGTTCTGATTGCTACCTCCAGCGTGGCCTCTAGTGCGAACCATCTGATTAGAGTAGGTGGTGGAAGTAGTGTGAGACAAGGTGTGGTAATAACGAAAAGAAAGATCCCCATCTAAATGTATCAAGGAGTGATAAGTAACATATAGTTTATTTTAATAAGCAAACAAACGATGAGATTGTGGACAAGGTGCCGAGGCATTATACAACCCACATCAAGCACACTTATTAAGCAAGCCAACGAGTTCATTACATCACACCATGAAAGTAAATCGATGTAAGCGTTTGATTATTACAATCTTTATTCATGGGTAAGGGAATCTCCTAGGCATGGGAGTTCACTTCGTCGAAGATCGAAGGTATGGAACTTGCACGCTTCGGGGAGTTTGCAGTCCAAGTGCGGATACACGATGAGTAGAGGTCACTCTGCTCGCCCATCTTGACTCGCTGGTCACGCTTTATGTAATCCTCAGTATCACGCAGCCTCTTCCGAAGGGTGTGGTTCTCCCTCTGTAGTGCCTCCATAGTGCGGCTTAAGTCCACCGCTATTCCCTGAGTTTCGTCCATCTCCCTGGTGCTCACATACCATTCTGTAGGAGCGACGGTGTGCTTCTCTGTGCCTGGCTTCCAACGGGGAATGTGTGCAAAACTTGTCCTTGCTATTCCATGGCGGTGAGTGTAGCAGAGGCTAGTGAGAGCCCTCCAAGCAGCGTTGTCTATTGCAGCCCCACGAGTAGCCCTAGGGGTGCGGCCACGGTGCATAGATATGACGCGGTCGCCGTCGTAGATGTTGACCTCCGCTGTCCATTCCTCACGAGAAGGACGATCCACTCTCTTGATGAAGTACTGAGGCTTGTTGGTGATGCCAATCTTCTCAAGTAGCTTTCGTAGAGTCTTGGAGAAGGTCTCACCCTCTAGTCCAAAAGAGCGGTACTTCTCGGCCATACGGACGGCTAGGTCTTCGTCCTCATCCGAGTTATTACCATTCTTAGGCTCTTCGAGGTCCTATGGCTCTTCTGGGTCTTCTTCCTCTTGTGGTTCTTCAGGGTCCTCTTCTTGCTCATACTCTTCTGGTTCTTCTTCTTCTTCAGGTTCCTCAGGGTCCTCTTCTTGCTCATACTCTTCTGGTTCTTCTTCTTCTTCAGGTTCCTCAGGGTCCTCTTGTGGTTCCTCTGGAAACGTCTCATCCCTTACTGGGGTCTTCTCGCGTTCAGGTTGATTTGCTTCTTCACTTTCTTCCCTTTGAACACGCCTAGGGGCAAGGAGTCCATAGTGGCGTCTAGTCGTACTCTTACGAGAGCTTTGCTTGGTGAGGGCCATCTATATTTTAAAATCACAAGGCATGAATAAGCAATGGTTAAGGAAATCTGAAAAACAAAAGCAACAAAATAAGAAACGACAAGGATTAATATTTTGTTAAAATAGTTTTTATTGATGTAAGACAAAGTAGGGTCCCTAAATACGTTCATGGCTATCTAGGCTGTCATCCTACAGTCGATATGGCTCTGATACCACTTCTGTAACACCCATTTTAAGAAGAGAAATGGGTGCAGCCGTACGTGTGCCCAGGATCAAGTTACACACACATACGGTACATCATCAGTGGCAACAGAATAATTATCCATATCCTTTAATTATTACATCATATATTTATTACAAAAGGACCCGTGGGTCTAGAAGAAAAGTACATCAATGCAGCGGGAAGTAGCTAGCGTAGACATCCCAAACTCCACAGGCATCGACTGGTGGATAATCGCCTAGTACTCGCTTCCTTCATCTTCGTAGTGACTCCAATCTTCTCCTTGGGCTGAATGTCAACGGGGTATAGCAAGGGTGAGTACGTGTCGTACTCAGCAAGTGGGGAAAATATGACATGGGGCTATAGTCAAGAAAAAGGCTTTATAGAGTGGGAAGCATGAGTTTTTAATTAACCTAAGCATCCTATTTACTATGTGGGGTCATCCCAACCATGATTTCAAGGTGCTATACTAACCAAGTTCCAACCCATTCCATCGTTCCAACCAACCCATCCCCACCCAACTAATCTTGTGAGGATTCCAAGCCGCTCTTGACCGTGAGCACGACTATCATGATAGTTTGATACTCTGCAGAGTTTGTACCACTTTACCCACAAGTCGTGATTCCCTTGGTGCCCGTGGACGCGACCCACATTACACACTTCCTTTGGTGTGTGGCAGGGTTTCACTACGAGGCTTTTCCAAAGGGTCTCCCAGTACATGCTAGCCACTAAGGTTCCACTCCCGTCCATAAGTGATAGCCCTTCAACAAGCAGCTCATCACCCCGGAAGCCCCCTCTTGAGCCATTCGGATACAAGGATAGTCCTCTCGACTTCCATTCCCCGCTCCACCAAATGCTGCACCGACACTGGGAGAACATCTAATTACTAGGCCAAGCCTTACCCATGTCGGTCTTGTGTTGGCACTGTTTTCCTGGGTTGTCACTCCAAGAACCGGTTCCTAGGATCTACAACAAGCCTACCACCACAAGCATGTGCCCACGGCACCACATCCTTTCCACCTGGCTTGCATAGATCCCTAAGCCATGTTACTAAAAGATTTACCAAACATATCCCACGTGACATTGTTCATTAATCAAAATTAATATTAACCCACATCCCATAAGCCATCTTAAGCATTTTCTACCCACAATTCACCCATTGGTTCAAGGCGACAAGGAACAGGGTAAAAACAATTACTAAGGAAAACCCTAACAATAGGTTCCCAATAAATTGACATAAGCTGTAATATGCATCAAGGACACTTGCCTTCGTCCTGCGCAGAAGGCTGCTCTAACCCTTCAAATTCCTGCTCTTGAAAATCCTCGTAGGGTGGTCCTTGTGTATGCTCGCCTTTATGTAACGACATACCAATACAAGCAAAACATACAAAATCAATACACTATATGCAACAGAGGAAAAACAGTATGTAGATGCAAGGGATGCAAAGGTTATGCTCCTACGAGAATTTTGGCGCAAGAATCACCTAAATTGGAGTTATGAGTAAAAAGTTGTGCTAGTTTGAAGTTTTAGGGGCAAAAGGGTAAAAACAGAGGCTTTTAAGGACCTATGTGTAATTTTATAAAATTACAGGGACTAAAGTGTAAATTATTAGGGCTGAAAAGTAGTTATTAAAAGTATAAGGTTGTTTTTGCAAAAATTCTAGGACTCAAACATAATTAATACTAAGTGCAGGGGTTTAAGTGTAAAAAGACAGGGCCAAAATCTAATTAAAATTAAGTACAGGGATGTTCCTGTAAAAATTTAAGGCTAAAATAATATTTATACAATTAATAAGGATTAAGGTATAATTTTAAAATAATTCTGGGGACTAAAACATAATTAAAATCAGTCCAGGGGTGTTTTTATAAAATTACAAGGTCAAATAATAATTTAAATAATGCATAGGGGTGTTTCTATAAATTTTTAGGGCTAAAATAATATTTATACCATTAATAATATAAAAAGACTGGATTAAAATATAATTTAAAACAATTCTAGGGGTTTTCTACAATTTATAGGGCAAAAATATAATTTCTTAAAGGTATAGGGGCTTTTTGTAAAAATGTAGTGCTAAAAATAATTATTATAAAGTTCAGGGGCCTAAAAACAAATTTTTATTTGTTCTGCACAAAAACAGGGACCTAAACCTAATTTAAACTAAGCATAGGGGCTAAAATGCAAAACTGCCACAATATCCAGGAATTAATTGAATTAAATTTAAACTAGAAATGCGTGGACCGGGTCTATAGGTTCTGTGGACCATTGGTCCACTGGTTCACGGTGGACCGATTACATAACCCGAAGGGGTATGTAATCTGGACGGTTGGATCAAGATCCAACGGCCAGAATTAAAGGGCGGGGGAAGGTCGTCGCCGACGGCCGGTTAGGCGGCGGCGCGCGGCGGGGCTCACCGGAGACCGGCCGGAATGGCGCTCCGGTCAGCCATTCCTCGCCGCGAGAGTCCCGAGAGAGAGAGGGGAGGGAGGGGAGTCTCACCGGCAGGTCGCGCGGGTGCGGGAAGGCCGGGAGGGGGTCGGCGGCGCGGCTCGATGGCGGCGGTGGTCGGAGCTCGGTGGGGGAGGTCGTCCGATGGTCGCGAGCGAGCAGGAGAGAGCGGAGGAGCGGCGGCGGAGTAGGGCGGTGCCGAGGGGGTGCTTTATAGGCGCGGAGGCGGGCGAATTGAGCCGGCGCGAGGTCTCCGGCCATCAATGGCCGGTGGCGGCCATTTGGGTTCGGTAACGCACGCCAGTGTGTGATTAAGGCACGGTGAGTGGGGGAGAGGAGGCGGAGGGGGGTCGCGTGCGTTGGGCTTCGGTTACAGGAGCCGGGGAGGTCGGGGGAGGGAGATCGACGGCGGCGGCGGCGGCGGTTTCTGACGACGGGAGAGAGAGAGGCGGAGGAGGGGATGACAGGCGAGGCCCACGTGTCAGTGAGAGAGAAAGAGAGAGAGAGCTGCCGTGATGTTGTGCTGTGGGGTCTTGAAGACGTCTTCACCATCAAGCTTTAAGGTGAGGTCTCCCATATCTAGGTTTTGCACGACTCAGGGTCTCTGCTGAACATCCGCTCTTTGAAGCGGAGGAGTGGTCGCATCTGGATCACCGTCTTCGAGGTCAGTTTCATGCCCATCTACACGCGGTGCGGTACCACGCGTGGCAGCATCCGCCAATGTTTCGCCGTCTGCTTGCCCCTGGGCAGCAGGTGCCATCATGAATACCTCGTGGAAATCCGAGGAACAACTCTCTGAATCACTCGGCTCTTCAATCAAGTCCAGGAGTGACTCGCTTTCAAGGTCGATTGCTGCAACGAATCTTGATTCGTCGAAAAATTTGGAATCTTTGTCCGACTGATCCATGTGATGAGCCAGGAGATCAACCGTAGTGTAGCCCGAATCGACCAAGGTTGTCAATCGGGACGTTGCGGACAATGTTGAGTTGCGAGGCCAAGCGGGAATCGGGCGGCCGGATTGCTCTGATCGGCCGTGGCAGTGTCCGAGTGGGCCGCGCATTCATGCTTGACGAGGTTCCCGTGCTGATCGGTGACGAGGCTGACGGTGCCAAAGCAGATCTTGTCTCCCGGGCGAAACTTGATGTCGATGAGAGCCATCGATTTCGATGAAGCTACACTCAACGCTGCCCCTTCCTGGCACGCCAACTGTTGAGAGATATTCTCGATAGTAGATCTAGGTGTGCGTATGAGTATGAAAGATCGATGGACACAGGACACAAGGGTTATACAGGTTCAGGTCTCCCGAAAAATAATAACCCTACATCCTGTTTGGTGTTTTTGTATTGCTAGGGTTTGTACTAGAATTAGGGTTCTAATACAGGTCTGTCCTTTTCCAAAGGCCCCTTGCCCTCCTTATATATCTGAAGGGCAGGGATTTACATGGTAATCTTTTAGTCGGTTACAACAGATTCTATCTATCCAACATATCTGCTAACCTAACTTGCCGCTTACTCAAACAAGTACCTCAATAAATATCTTCTGGGCCGAATACACCATATCCGAGCCCCCGGCCCACTTAGCCAATTAGCCGAGTGGTTAAGTATCCCGGGTACATATGTCCCACAGAGATGTTCGGAGATGCCGAGAAACAAAGTCAAGTGACAGACTGTATGATTACAAGAAGAACAGGAAATCTAGAGAAGAGACTCGGCGAGGAATCTATTTGTGCTGAAGTCTGAAGAGACGGGACGGTCCGGTCTAGGGACTTGCACAGGACAGAGAGGAAGCAGCACTCTGGAAATGTTTCTATAGTGGAGAGAGAAACTAATCAGATGGTCCGGTCAGCTATCCGGATAGTCTGGTCAATATGGAGATCAGTAGTGGGTAGAGTCGTTGGAGCAGGATCTGCAGTGATCGGACGGTCCGATTAGGTAGTGACTGGATAGTCCGGTCAGTTGGCCCAGAAAGCTGATTTCGAGGAGCAACGGCTAGTTTGAGGTTGGAAGCCTATATAACTTTGTTGCTGGGGTCTTGGAGACCCCTCTTAGCCAAGGCAATTATTTGGAGCATTTGGTTAGAGCCAAGAGAAAAAGAGGAGAGCAATAGGATATTGCATATCTTGAGAGTGCTAATGAGAGTAACTTGAGTATTGATGCACATGTAAGGTTAGGGTGTACTTGAGGGTACGATCTAGGTTAGTACTCTTAGTCTATGGTGAGACCTATTGTGATCGGTTGTGAAGACCATCACACGTTTGTACGTGATTTGAGCCCGTCGGTGAAATACGCATCAATACACTACAACAATTGTGGGATTCTATGATGTTTTTCTTGTGACAACACACCGTTTCGTCATAAAGCGTGTTGGGTTTATGACGTTTTTGAGAAAATCGGGTGTTTTATGATGGAAACCGAAATCCGTCGTTAAATTTGCCACAAAATCATCATAAATCAAAATACCATTATATTATGACAAAGAAAAATATCAAAATTGGTAAAAATAAATGTCATAATAGTTAAGACAAATATGAATCGTTATTAATGATTTTTTATTATACACCAAAACTTGTGCCAAATATGAATCGTCATAATATGGCCCACTTGTCAACCACCTGTCATGTGGGACCCACATATAATTTTTATTTGAAAAATAAAAGCAAAATGTAATTGATAAAATGTAAGATTTTGTTAAATATTTTTTGTTAAAATGCTAGAGATTTAGTCGAAGAGCACTAGAAGGACAGCAACCCTTAAGCACAAATTATAATTTACGATGAATGAGAATTGTTATTAAATACTTTTTATATCATACATGTCAAGTGAGATGCACATGTTATATTTTAAATACAATATAAGAACAAATTATACTCGAGATTAATAATAATTTTTTACACCACGGCTCACATGTCGTCATTGGTCTCACACAACATTTAGATATGAGACCCATATTTTAATTTTTTTAAAAATATATAAAAATATTTAATTTGTGCTTTTTTTGTTTGGAATGGCACGCAGCAGCCGAGATGGTCATTAGACCCCAACAGGCCGCAATTGCTTAAGCCGCAACAGACCCAAGTCTGTCTTGTTTTTTTTAAGGAGTTCTCTTTTACCTAAATCCAAACATACTATCCCGGTAATAAATAGTATGTGTTTAACTCACTGGTAACAATTCTGGATCCTTTACCTCTGATCTTGTATTCGATTCGATTCTCTACAGCCACGCGCCTGCGGCACATTTTTTACATTTGTCAGCCCACGATAGAAAACAAAATAAAATGCCGTGACGTACAATTCAGGATTCAAACCTGCATCCTCATGATCTCAAAGGAACAGACCAACCACATAGCTGAGTAGTCGTTCCTGTTTGTTGTTGGAAATAGAAACAATTTATTGTCTAGGTCTCATCCTTCGCCCAAGGGGTTGGGCAGGCCGCATGGGCCTCAAAGTTTCGGCCCAAGCAGAGGATGAGAGTTATGTCTCAGTGACATGTGGGCTCAGAGTCACGTGTCGGAGTTCTTCTTTAGTTCTTGGCCCTCAATCCTTTTTCTCAAGTTGATTTATTGTTGAATTTTGAAAGTTGTATATATTTCACATACAAAGTGCAAATGAGCTCTTTTTTTCCTCCACGTGGATAAAAATATTATTTATCTATTTGTATAATATATGGAACTACTTTATATGATATAACTATGCCGTATCCCCAAATAACTGTTGCCCATTTTTATCAAAGTTTTGTTGTTTTTGTAAATCTTGAAAAAAAATGTAGCTGGACATGAGTTTCTGTGGAGATGGACAACTGAAGCACATCTTCGCCTGAGAATTATGTTACAAAATTTTTGAAATTTTTGTTAAGGACATTGTTCACTTATAGGTAAAATTGGGTGATAGTTTCACTAGATGTTTTTAGAGTTGTCCACTTTAAACACACTTTGATGGATATTTTCCCAAAAAAAAATACCATTGGATTGGGTTGACATGGAATAGCCAAAAAACAAAAATCAGCTCAAAATTTATTATATTTCTCGAGATAAAATTTGACAAAACAATTGAAAAATGCACTCATTTCTTCTGTTTTTTATATCTCGCGAAGTTTGTTGCAAATTCGGGTGGAATTGGTAAGAATGTGTATCTAGTCGATCCAAATGAACACACATTTTGATAGAATTTTTTTAAATCATTTTTATATGTATCATTTCAAAAAATATTTTTTTGTGTACTTTCAAAATATCAATGCAGTATATAGAAGAATAATATTGATAGATATGAATTTTTAAAAAGTTTTAAAAAAATCAACTCATTTGGATCACGTATGACAAATCTATACAAGTTTGATTTTGTATATATGAATCAAAATATAATAACAGCCTGTAGTATATGAACTCAGTCACGAACTGGAGGAGTCACCGACTAATGGGGCCCATGATTCAGTGTCACATAACTTTTGTCTCACCGATATGTGGGTCCGAGATTGGTGTTATATAACCACAGGTAACTTAACCCTAACCTCCGCTCCTCTACGTCCCCGCACCCTTCTCTGCTGCCGCAATACGATGCCTCCGCCTCCCACGGCGACACCTCCCTCGCTCCCCCACGACGCTACCTCCTCCACCTGCAGATTACTCAGCGGCAAGGAGGGCATGAACGGGGAGCTTCTGGTCATCTTCCCCATGCCACCGCCTCCCGCACTCCCCCACAGACGGGGAGCCCGTCGGCAGGCAGCTCGACGGCCGCAACCCCACGGGCGAGGTCAACTGCGGGGAGGTCCCCCACCTCCCCCACGGCGATGCCTCCACCTGCAGGGTGCTGGGAGGCAGGGATCCCGGCAGCGGTGAGTTCAGCCCCAACACCGCCGCCTCCCCCAACCTGCTGACTCCATGTTTTATGACTCCAGTGACTCCCCCAACACGGATCCGGCAGCAATGGAGCTCCAGCACCATCTCCCCATTGCCATCCCCAACTCCTTGCTTCAGGTAAATCTCTCTCTCTCTCTCTCTCTCTCTCTCTCTCTCTCTCTCTCTGCTTCAAACTGACAGCACATGCACGAAATCTTGCTCTAGTGGCTGTCACTACTCGAGGAAATTATGCCCCCTTTAGTTCATGGCTCTAATCGTGTGGGTTTTGTCATGTCCACTAGCTGTTTGTTGTAATGCCAAGGAGGAAATTGAAAGATACAACTATATTCTTTTGTTTGCCTGTATGACTCCGAGTCATGAGTACACCTACTGTAACTTATTTTGTTAGCTAATGATCCATATCAAATTTTGTTTGTTGGTCAGGTTAATAATAGTCTTCTTATATGTGTGGGGATGATGTTATAGTTTAAGAATCCTGCATGAGCAAGTGCTACTTGTGGGGTTGCAAGCTTGCACTGTGGTACATATCCTGCTCCTCAACCATAGGACCACAGTCTGCCTGGTAGCTTTAATTGCAGATTATCTGTCACTAGCATTATCTGCTTACAGGTTACAGGTAACTATGCGTGTCCTTTGCATAACACTATGGTCTTCTGAATTGAATGATGCTAAATAGTAGGATATGTTTTGTTACATATGTTTTTGCTGTCAGGATAGGGGGGAAAACTATGATAGTGATTGATAGTCCTGTGCCAACAGCTAAACCTGACCTATTTATATTAATGGAACAACGGTATTAGGCTGTATAACAGATAATTGTTCCAAGCTCAAGGCTACAGTGTAAAAAAAAATATATCTGTGGTTCTGGTTGTAATTCATTAAATTAAAGTATGAAAGCTTTATTTGAGCATTGTATTACACTAATGCAGAATGAACTTGAGAATGTTGAAATGTAGAAATATAAAATACTAAAGCTATACTAAAGCCACTGGGTCCTTAATTATGTTTTAAATATTTAGTTATGGATTGTGTATGCTTTAAATATTAGTGTGTTGCAACTGGGCCATAATGAATTGTGCATGTGTGCTTGTGTATGCTGAAATTATTCTGTTCTTTACCCTCAATGATGACGCCATTTTTTTTGTTTCAAACTAACACTCTAGTAACATGTTTTAAACCATATCCTCATCTGTTAATAGCCATCTATGTTCATTTGCATCGCATAACCTTAAATCATCCAAAGTAATTGTTTCTATTGTTTGTATGCATGTGAAGAGGCGCCACTATGTGAATACGAGGTGATAAGGTAGCTGCTGCACTGCTAAAGAGTACTATGCCAAAGACAAGCAAAAAGAAGACATGCTTGTGAGGACTCTGGATCATTCTATGAACCTAAAGAGAGTGAAGACATTGATCAGGATGTAGTTGATATGGTATTTGTAACTATTTGATGTACTAACTCATTTGGGCATAGTATTGAACTGTGTTGAGTTACCTATATTTCATCTTATGTTATTTACATGTGGTCATGCAGGTCAATGAATGGTGGCTCTCCTGTTGAGGTAACAAGACTGTCAAAGATAGTTATGGCACCACATGAGCAAGAGGAGCAACCCACTAGAAGGACTAGGCAGAGAACAAGAGAGCTTTCTATGTCAGAGAACCATTAGGATATCCATATTCTATATATGTTGTTGTGATGTCCGTCCATGTGATGTGAGAAGTATAGTTTGTGTATGGTTAATTCTGTGAAATTGGATTTTTCTGTAATCATCTTTAGTGTTGTTCTGAGCTTTAAATGATGGGCTAGATAAAATAGGCCGATATTAATGGGCCACACAAAACGGAAACTGCTTTGAATCTTAAAAAATGAAAGGACCAGAGAAAATAAAAAGACTGCAAGAATTAATGGACTGAAAAAAATTAAAGGATTAAAACAATAATGGGAACAACAATAATGAAGATCGGCAAAATAATAGGACAAAAGAATAGAAAGCCTGCGATATTAATGGCCCTGAAAAAAGGACCTGTGAAATTATTGGGCCAAAATATAAAAGGCCTGCGAAATTATTGGCCAGTAAAATAAAAGGCTTATGAGTTTAGTGGGCCAAAAAAGTAACAGGCCTGTGAAATTAATGGGCCTGAAGTTAGTGGGCACAAAATAAAACAAGTCAGCCACGTTGGCGCTACATCAGCATCGGGCAAATGGTTTATGACAAAAGTTCAAGCGTCATAAATATTTTATTACGATTATAAAAGTGTCATAGATATGTATGACGTTTTGTAGCATCGTCATAGCTTTGTGACAAAAATACAGAATTCATCATAGAAGGTAATTAGCTACGCACAATCCATGACAAATTGATTTTTTTCATAAGTTTGTCATAAATGCATTTGCATGATGAATTTCTTAAGTTTTATGATGTAATCAACTCGTCATAGAAGACCACAATTGTTGTAGTTATATAGTGGGCACCCATGTCGACTCGAGGAGTCCGGCAAGTTCTCGAGGGAGGCAAGCTTGTGCTTTGGTGGCAGTGGTGACATGCACAGTGTCTTCACTCTAGGCGTGATTGCGGGCTCGTGGACGAGAACTTCACATTGGTGGCAGGAGGGATCGGGACTCCGGCGGTAGTGGTCCAACAAGGAGTAGGGGAAGGCGCCATCCTTCTGAGACCTCGAGGAAAAAAATCATGAGCCATCTCCTTACATTGATGCATTATTTTTCACATTTACATACCATGCTATTCATGCTTGTATTCTTACCCCTCGATTATCTTGTAGAATTGCATGAATACGCTTCTTGCTTGCTAGTTGTGCTTTAGCTTCATATTTGATCACTAGCATGTGTAGGAGTTGCATTGGCTTGTTTGATCACCCTAGTATGTATTGTGCTACTCATGCTTATGTGCTTATCTTGTACTTGATGATCTAGCAGCTTTGCATGAGTAGACTCCTTTGCTAGCTTGTTGTGTGCTTCCGCTTGTCTTTAATTACTAGCTTACATAGGATTTGTATTGCCTTTGTGTGATCCAATAGTATGCTTAGGTTGTTGTTCTTTTCATAGGTTTATTATCTTGTTAGTGTGATCACCATTAGAATTGTATAGGAGTTGTTTGTGATGCCCCTTCCCAGAGGATCGAGGTTCCAATGGTGCTGATAACACAGATACTTCATAATACAATAGTGATTCAAATTTAAGGCAAATTATTACATCATTGGGTAGTTAAAGTGCAGCGGAATATTACAAGTTCATAAGAGTTCGAAAACATCGGAAGCAAATAAGAATACTACAATGATCTCATGATGATACAACAATGGTAATGACTCATGCCTAAGAATTATCACCCTAGCAGCACACAACATCACTGCGGCAATAGCTTAGACTCCCGGTGGGCGGTCCAGCCTTCAGGGACTTGCATGTCCCACGATAGTACATCAACAGGAAGTTCTATCTCTGGATTACCTAAAAACAACACTGGCACAAAAGCCTGAGTACTAATTACTCAGCAAGGCCTACCCGTCAAGATCTAGACATGCATTGGCTCTAATAGGATGGCTATTTTAAAAGACTTGCACTAAGCAACCTATTAGTTCTTCCAAATTTTATTCAACCAATTTAATTGGATGGAGGTAAAATATAACTTTAGTGCAACAGTCCAACAATATAACATAACATGAGGTAAATACAATATAACAACAACAACAAAAATAATCATCAATAATGAACATAAGCCAAAACCCTATTCTTAATTTCATGCGAGCTTCGTGATGACTCAGTGAACAAGCGTACTCATTTCTACAAACGACAATAATTACAATTGATTTACACCAGCTTGAAAAACCCAAAGTTCATGACGTATATACACCAATTAAGGTCGTACACGGCAGCCTTTCATAATAAAAGAACATACACCACAGACCGGATGTGGTGACACCGAGTGGGCATGTCGTTCTACCAACAGTACTTTATGGTATGAACCGCCCACTCCAGCAGCAGAAGGGTCAATGACCGATGCACCTTAACCGATCCTATTGCAAGTAGTTTTAGTGCTACATCTGTTGGAGATATGCCTAAGAGACATTACGGATTTGATTCGTATGTGAGGGTCATACGGATATTGATCCGTGAGGGATTAGTCCACTAATAGGCCAACTTGTTGAGGCCTATTAGAAGGGTCTATATAAGTGGAGGCGGGGTAAGGGGTGTTGCAACCCACCAGTCCATAACCCTAGCCGCCGCGCTCCTCTCTTTCTCGCCCACAACCCTAACCGTGTTGCCGGTGCTAGAACGCCGCGCACGGCGTTCCAACCCCGTACGTGTGGATACCGCGTGGAGGCGCTGCTGTTGCTGCGGTGCCGAACGGCTGGACTAGGAGGAGACATTTGACGTGATCGACTACTTCCTCTACATCGACGCGTGACTACGTTGTACGAGCTGCTCCAACATTCACTTCCGCTCTGCCTGCGTGTCTAGTGGTAATGATCCATGATCCCCTCTTACAAGGTTTCCTGGTTGAACGGTAGAAATTTTATATGCTATCGTAGCCTACCCGTTCCCTAACAGCGGTATCAGAGCCGACCTTGTGTAGTTTGTGATCTGGATCTTGTGCATATAGTTGGTATGCTGATGTATTAGATTAGATCTATTACATGTTTTTATGTACAGGTTGATTAGATCAATGGTGATAGGGAGGTTCACAAGGTAATGGGCGGATAGCGATACATGCATCATTGATTTATTTGTGTTTCTTCTCCGTGCGCGCGCGACTTGTCCCTACCGGCTGGAATCACCATCGGGACTAACTGCGTGCGTCAGTAGAGGAGCCAATAGTATCATGATTATATACGGTAGTCTACTCATAAAAACCTAATGGAAAACTGAGGCATTTTGAATGACTTAAAATCGGGCAAATATGATTTTCCCGATAGGATTTCCTTTGCGATTTCATAGATACGATCTATGAAATCCGGTGAGGTTTTTGGCCACGCCTAGATTGTTATACCCCTTTTTGGCCACACGTTAGCATTCGCTTCTTGCCTAACTTGTTTTTGCAGAGAATATTATGAATGGTATGGTCCAAGATATGCATGTGATGTATGTATGTGATTTGCATGGCCTGCGTGTCATGATTAATTATAGCTGAGTTGAGGCTGTCATATTATTGTATAACGGCCTACGTGTCGACCTGTGATGCTTGATATTCTCATATAATTTATTACTAGCTATAAGTTGTAGTAGCTAAATGTTAAATCATGGAGGTCTCAAGCATGATGGTTGAAGTGACGGGAGACATGACGATGGCAATGGAGATGGAGATCACCAATTGAAAGGGCCATACTATTTCATAGTTAATATGATTGCCTGTGATGATGTTCCTCTCATCCTATTCTTTCATGTGTTATTTATATTGGATATGATTAACATGTTAGAATAGGTTCCCTCAAAAAAAAAATTAAATTAAATTATATGCCCTTCCAATAGCTGCACCTATTAAAATTATGATCGTTGTATGGTATGTCTGCCAAAGTAGAGTATCTCAACTATCTTAATTATTAGGGTAAATGTCAGATATTTACATGCATAGTATTGGTTTAATTAACAAAGCTATCAAAACGGTTTTGGACTTTGGGGCATGATGTTGGCGCCGGGGCATGTGATGCTAGCCAACAAACAAGGGTCACATAGGGATGTGATTAGCAAAGTGTTGCTTACCTATGTCACTAGATTTCTAGCGGTGATGCCAAAGCTCACTAGGATCTAAGTTGAATATGGATCTTGAACCACTATATGTCGTTTTGAGGGAAAACGTTCCAAGCATATAGTGGAATAATGAATTTTTATTAAAATGTTTAATAAGAGTTCTACATTTACATAGTGCTTATATTCGCATAATTTTTATTAAAACACTTTCAATTTGCACTCGATTCTTGAAAAAGAGAAGCTTGGTGGAACAAACTTTATTGATTGGTATTGCAACTTGAGAATTGTTCTCAAGCAAGAGAAAAAGGAATATGTTCTAGAGCTTCCTTATCCTGATGATCTGCCAGATAAAGCTACTGTCACTCAGAAAAGGGAGTATGAGAAGAATACCAATGATGCAATTGATGTTAGTTGTCTCATGCTTGCCACTATGTCCTCTGAGCTTCAGAAGCAATATGAGAACGTGGATGCCCACAATATGATTGAGGGACTTTGTGGTATGTTTAAGAACCAAGCAAGGTCTGAGAGGTACAACATCTCAAAGTCCTTGTGTGTATGCAGGCTAGCTAAAAATGGGTCTATCAGTCCTCATGTGATCAAGATGATTGGTTACATTGAAAATCTGGAGAAACTTGGTGCTGCTCTACACCCTGATTTGGCCACAGATGTGATTGTCCAGTCGCTTCCGGCGACCTATGAGCCTTTCATTTTGAACTTTCAAATGAATAGCATGGAGAAGACATTGGCTGAGTTGCATAGGATGCTTAAGACAGCTGAGGCAAGCATCAAGAAATCTGGTCCAAGTCAAGTTAACTTGGTTCAAAAGGATAGCAAGAAGCGAAAGAGAAAGGCTAAGGCTAAGGCTACTGATGAGATCTCTGGCACTAAGCCTAAACCTGCAGCAGCTCCTAATCCTAAACCGGCGGCTGGTGATCCTTGTTTTCACTGCAAGAAAACCGGTCATTGGAAGAAGAATTGCAAGCTTTATCTGGAAGAGCTGAAGAAGAAGCGCGAAGACACTTCTAATTCAGGTATCAATGTTATTGAAATTAAATAATGTTGCTACACATCCTTATGATTCATGGGTATTTGATACCGGATCAATGATTCATACTTGCAAATCGTTGCAGGGGCTTAAAGAAGCAAGGAAGTGTGCAAAGGGCGAGGTGGATGCTCGCGTCGGCAATGGTGCAAAGGTTGCTACGTTGGCCGTCGGAACTTATCCACTTTCATTACCATCAGGATTAGTTTTGGAGTTAAATAATTGTTACTATATTCCCGCCTTAGGCAAAAACATTATTTCTTTAAAGTGTTTGGAGGAACATGATGGTTATGAGGTCATAATAAGGAACAAGTGTTGTTCCATTTATTTGAATGATATTCTCTATGGTAATTGCCTAGTGGTGAATGGATTATATTACTTAGATCTTGAGAATAAGCCCATTTATAACATTGATGCGAAAAGGCTCAAACCTAATGATTTGAATCCCACATATACTTGGCATTGTCGTTTAGGTCATATAAACGAGAAGCGCATAAAGAAGCTCCATATAGATGGTCTTCTAAGTTCTTTTGATTTTGAATCAATTGACACATGTGAGTCTTGTTTACTTGGCAAAATGACTAAGTCGCCTTTCACAGGAAATAATGAGAGGGCGAGTGAACTATTGGGACTTGTACATACGGATGTATGTGGACCAATGAGTTGCACTGCCAGAGGTGGTTTTTAGTACTTCATAACTTTTACCGACGACTTTAGTAGATATGGTTACATCTACTTAATGAGGCATAAGTCTGAATCCTTTGAAAAGTTCAAAGAATTTCAAAATGAAGTACAAAATCAATTGGGCAAGACTATTAAACTCCTATGATCTGATCGTGGTGGTGAATATTTGAGCCATGAATTTGGTGAACATCTAAAGCAATGTGGAATTGTTCCACAATGGACTCCGCCAGGAACGCCCCGATGGAATGGAGTATCCGAATGGAGGAACCGAACCTTGTTAGACATGGTTAGGTCTATGATGAGCCAAAGTGATCTTCCATTATCTTCTGGGGATACGCTCTAGAAACTGCCGCTTTCACACTTAATAGGGTTCCATCTAAATCCGTGGAAAGGACACCATATGAGATATGGACTGGGAAGCATCCCGGGTTGTCTTTTCTTAAGATTTAGGGATGTGAGGCTTATGTAAAATGTATGACATCTGATAAGCTTTCTTCCAAGTCTGATAAATGCTTCTTTGTAGGATACCCTAGGGAAACCAAAGGTTATTATTTCTACAACCGGGAAGAGGGCAAAGTGTTTGTCGCTCATAATAGTGTTTTTCTAGAGAAAGAGTTTCTCTCTAAAAGGGTAAGTGGGAGAACGGTGCAACTTGAAGAAATCCAAGAAGCTCTAGAAAATGTTTCTTCTTCCACTATACCACAATTGGATGAACAAGTTGTTGTTGAACCAATTGTTGAAACACCAGCCCCGCGTAGATCAGAAAGGGCACGTCGCGCTCCTGAAAAGTTCACGCTCCTAACCACGGGGCAACGCGACATATTGTTGTTAGACAATGATGAGCCTAAGACTTACAGTGAAGCAATGATGGGACTGGACTCTGAGAAATGGCTTGGAGCCATGAGATCTGAATTAGAATCCATGAGAGAAAATCAAGTTTGGAACTTGATAGATCCACCTGATGGTGTAAAAACCATTGAGTGTAAATGGGTTTGTAAGAAAAAGATAGACATGGATGGAAATGTTCACATCTATAAGGCATGATTGGTGGCGAAAGGTTTTAAGCAAATTCAAGGGGTTGATTATGATGAGACCTTCTCGCCCGTCGCCATGCTAAAGTCTATACGGATCCTTCTAGCAATTGCCATATTTTATGATTATGAGATATGGCAAATGGATGTCAAAACGGCTTTCCTTAATGGAAACCTAAGTGAGGATGTGTACATGACACAACCTAAAGGTTTTGTCGATCCACAAAATGCTAGGAAGATATGCAAGCTTCAAAAGTCCATTTATGGACTAAAGCAAGCATCTCGGAGTTGGAATCTTCGCTTTGATGAGGTAGTCAAAGGGTTTGGCTTCATTAAAAATGAAGAAGAGCCTTGTGTTTACAAAAAGGCTAGTGGGAGCGCGCTTGTCTTTCTGGTCCTTTATGTGGATGACATATTGCTGATCGATAATGATATTTCAATGCTTGAAACTGTTAAGACTTCTTTGAGAAATAGGTTTTCTATGAAGGACTTAGGAGAGGCAGCTTACATTTTGGGCATTAAGATCTATAGAGATAGATCAAAAAGGCTAATTGGATTATGCCAAGACACGTACATCGACAAGGTATTGAAATGGTTCAATATGCAAGATTCCAAGAAAGGTTTCTTGCCCATGTCATATGGCATTACTCTAAGCAAGACTCAGTGTCCTTCGACACCTGATGAGATAGAGAAGATGAGAGTGATCCCATATGCTTCGGCTATCGGATCCATCATGTATGCCTTGATATGTACAAACCCAGATGTAGCTTTTGCTCTAAGCACTGCAAGCAGATTCCAATCAAACCTAGGAGAAGCTCACTGGGTGGCTAATAAGAATATCCTAAAGTACTTGAGAAGAACTATGGATATGTTCCTAGTCTATGGAGGTGAGGAAGAGCTCATTGTAAATGGTTACACTGATGCTAGCTTCCAAACCGACAAAGACGATTCGAGATCGCAATCTGGATATGTGTTTTGCCTCAATGGAGGCGGTGAGCTGGAAGAGTTCCAAGCAAGATACGGTCGCTAACTCAACAACGGAGGCCGAGTACCTTGCCGCTTCAGAAGCTGCAAAGGAAGCTGTTTGAATCAGAAAATTTGTTTCTGAGTTAGGTGTGGTTCCTAGTGCGTCCAGTCCAGTGGATCTCTGTTGTGACAATAGTGGTGCCATTGCGCAAGCCAAGGAGCCTAGAGCGCATCAAAAGAACAAACACATACTACGGCGTTATCACCTCATGAGGGACATTGTCGTTCGAGGTGATGTAAAGATATGCAAGGTGCACACGGATTGAAACATCGCTGATCCATTGACAAAACCTCTCTCTCAGTCCAAGCATGAGGCACATATGAGATCCATGGATATTAGATATCTGTATGATTAATGTATGAGAGATTGTGTAATATCTATGTTTATGTATGATTAATAAAGTGTTATTCTATTCTATGGATAATAATTATTACATTGATTGACAAGTATGTGACTTGTTTGTGAAACTCATTATTTTTCATAATATTATCCTAAATGATCCCTAGTTCCTAATCATTATGTGGGACAATAATGATTCATGGGCTAGCACATGTATATGTTGATGATCATGTTTCATAGATCATTGATATGGAGATATCAAATCAATAATGTGGACACAAGTTGGAGAACATGGTGTTGGATTGACCCACTAAAAGACTCTGCCAAGATGTTATATTTATGCCATCAGTCGTTGTCTTGAATGATGTACCTTCGGGATCCTTAGACCTGAGATCGTCATTGATTTCCAGAATGCATAGTAGCATACTTAGGGGTTACCAAACGCTACTCCGTAACTGGGTAGTCATAAAGGTAGTTTTTGGGTATGTTATGAAACATGTCATGGGATGTGAGCGGTCAAGACGGAATTTGCCCCTCCTAATAACAGGAGAGATATCTCTGGGCCCCTCGAGTTAGATGGATTTAGAAGTGCATGGCCATGCCAAAGTGATTAAAAGTTAATCATGATGACTAAAAGTTAGTCATGATAAATCCACTAGACGTTCGAGTGAATGGTCGAGCTATCACAGGGATGGCACGTATCTCGCCTTGAGCTTGACTGATATCATGAGGCAAAGGGATCATTGAATGCATATGTCAAAGGTTCAACCAATATGATCTTTATGTATACATGAGAATCAGTATGTGCTGCTAGGTGCCACTATTGATTTATGATTTGAAAAGAGGTTTTCACATCATTGTCGTGTACATATGAACCTAACGGGTCACACACTTAACGGGTTGGAACATCGCTTGCCTATGTGATTGTCTCTAGTACAAGTGGGAGATTGTTGGAGATATGCCCAAGAGACATTACGGATTTGATTCGTATGTGAGGGTCATACGGATATTGATCTGTGAGGGATTAGTCCACTAATGGGCTAACTTGTTGAGACCCATTAGAAGGGTCTATATAAGTGGAGGCAGGGCAAGGGGTGTTGCAACCCACCAGTCCATAACCCTAGCCGTCGCGCTCCTCTCTTTCTCGCCCACAACCCTAACCATGTTGCCGGTGCTAGCACGCCGCGCACGGCGTTCCAACCCCGTACGTGTGGATACCGCAAGGAGGCGCTGCTGTTGCTGCGGTGCCGAACGGCTAGACTAGGAGGAGACGTTTGACGTGATCGACTACTTCCTCTACATCGACGCGCGACTACGTTGGACGAGCTGCTCCAACATTCGTTTTCGCTCCGCCTGCGCGTCTAGTGGTAACGATCCAGGATCCCCTCTTGCAAGGTTTCCTGGTTGAACGGTAGAAATTTTATATGCTATCATAGCCTACCCGTTCCCTAACAACATCAGTTTACTAGTGCCCATAAAACTAGCATGTATTCGGTACTATTCAATGCTTGATGAAGGGGCCAACGACGAACGGGTCCTAGGTTCGACTAGGCAGGACTACCGCAGTCAAGACCCATGTGTTGCTGCAAACATACACATGCATCATCCTTACCCGGTCATAATATAAAAGTAAATTTATTCCATTAAATTCATCTTTAGTAATCAAATTATTCTCTTAGTAACAGTAACATGACTACCGAAAATATTCTATTACTAAGCATAGCATTTTAGTACCGAATCATACCATGACTCCTATAACATTAACATGGGACATTTGGATAATGTGCAAGTGAATTTCTAACCAACTCCTATTAACTTAATGCAACATTCAATATAGACACTAGCAGTGATATATTAAAACGAGCAGAACTTCATAAAATGCCATATGCAAACCAGGGCTTGCCTTGATTAGCACAAGTGTTAGCAACTACAATCTCTTGCTCCTTAGTATTATGGTCCTACTGAAAATCCGGTTCTAGCTCCTGATTTTCGGTACCTAAAATGAACAAGGTGTTAACGGTACCGAAATAATACCGTACATGCAATAATATGGCAAATGCACAGTGCAGTGGTGTTAAGGTGTCAACATTATTATTAACATGTTCTGGAAGTCATATGCTTCAAAGAAACTAGTTCTGATCTTATCATTGTATGCGCATAAGGCATTTTAATAGGGTTAATATAGCTTGAGAACAATTAATCCATTTAATATAGAAAAAATGTTTCTAGACATGGGTGATTTATCATGTACAGGGGTATGTATAAACATCATTTTCACCAAGTGGCAACACTTGGATTTTATTATCTTATTTACTAGCATTTTTATAAGCAAAAGTGCTAAATAAATCCTAGAGCATAAAACAATGAATATTTTGCCTAACCCAAATCCATTGTGGCATATAATATCATGAAATAACAGTGCATGTCAATAATTAGATTTAAATTGCATTCCTGGAATTTCTAGTTATTTAATTAGTGTTTTGGCAAGATAATTAATTATTAATAATGCATGGATAGAGGCATCATTTTATAATTTTTATTAAATAGAGCAGATTACAAGGAAACTAACAAAGTTTGTTTCACCTCCATTAGATTTATATTGTATTTACTATAGTTTTCCAAACTTTGTCAGCATTTTCTGATTATTTCCTTAGTTTTCTGGTTTTATCCTAATAATGGTCAGCTGAGCCAGCACACACGTAGGTGCCACGCGGCGGCACATCAGCAACACGTTGGCTGCCGGTCAGCGTGACAGTCAGCCCCGCCGGAGCCACGGCAGGACTTGCTGGAGGGCTTGCCGCGGTGACTGGGAGCAACAGAACCTCGCCATGAGGGTACAGGGGTGTTGCGCGTGTCGAGGCACATCGGTTGGTGGTGTTCGCGAAGTCGGAGGCTCACCGGAAAATCGTCGATGTTCAGCGGTGGCGGAAGGTAGAGCTCGCAACGTCGTGCAAACAGCTCGGGGCAGCAAATCAGTTTCCGTCCCTTCGTACAGTTTCATGGCAGCAGCGAGGAGACCGGCATAACGTTTGCTTGTGGCTAGGAGGGCTGGGGATATGGGCTCATCATCGCGGCGGCGATTGCCGGGGGTCGACGTGGAAGAAAAAAAAAGGAACTGCTCTCCACGCATGCATATAAAAGACTGGGAATTCGATTAAAACAGGTTCGTCCATTAGTGAACCATACGTGCGTGTGATCAAATTTTGATTGGCTCACCGGTGGGAGGGAATTTGGGGCTTGCGCCGATGGAGCTCGCCGGAAGGGATTTCTCTGCCCTTGCCCAAATTGGACCAATGCAGCCCGGATTTCCACCAAACAAGGGTGCAGGGGGCAGCGGAGAGTGTGTGCGCGCGGGTTTGTTACTCTGGATTTTGCTTAGAGGACAGCAGAGCAGCGGTGTGACAAGCTTCCAAAGCCCTTGACCATGGCGGGTGCAGGGGAGGAGAAAGGGACGAGGCAACGGGTTGTGCTTTATGGTCGAGAGCAGCCGAGGCGGTCTGGGTCGTAACCGGGCGTGCGTGCACTATTTTGGCTCGTTAAGGGCTTGTTCGTTCCTAGCTGATTGGATTAGGTCCACTGATTGGATTAGGTCCAAGAATCATTCTGGGTTAGAAATAAATGATCTAGTTGTTTTTATTCTGGACTTCTTGAGATGAAGAATTAATCCGGCTCATAAACTATAAGAAATAATTAAAACAAAGCATATTTCATTCTGGTCGAATATAACTGAACATGTTTTTTTCAACACGAGCAATTTGATTCTGGGTAAATTCATTCCGCACGGAATAGGCCTTGTTCCGGCCCATTTCGGCAAAACCAAACAAGGCCTAAACGGGGGCCTAGGCGGTTTGGCGCGAGGTGGCAGCGAGCAGCTACGCTGCTGCTATGGTGGCAGCAGGGAGGCGAAACAGCGAGGTGGTCAGCAAGGTGATGAAGCGAAACGGGCGTGAAGCAGAGAAGCGGCGGGATAGGCCACACGCGCGAGTGGGTTCTTGCTGGTGGTTGGTGGTCGGGGTCAGCTGAGCACGAGGGATGCCGTGAGGGCTCGCTTCAGCCATGGCAGGGTAGAACGTCGGTGGAGGACAGGGCAAGGCTACTGGCGCGTGGCAGCAGGGAAGCAAGGCCGCGGCAGCGAGGCAGCGCGGTGCAGCGGCGCGGCGCACGGGAAGCGAGGCAGAGAGAGCAGCGACGGGAAAATTGGCACGTGCGCAGGGGAAATTGATCGAGCGTCTCTCAGCAGGATGAAGAAGACAAGACGACTTTGCATTTAAGTCCTCTGAGAATTTAAATGTTTTGCAAAATGGTCCCTTGTTCTCTTTTTAATTAGTTAAAATACTTTCCTAGGTCCGAATGACCCGAGAGTTTTAACATAGGTCCTTAGAGATATTTATAGGGCTCTAGTAGGGTCTACTTAGCCAGAATAAATAAAACTATTTTATAATAAAAGTCTTATTGAAAATGGTTTTCTAGAATTTAATAATTATTTGGGGCATTTCCAAAAGTTACAAAATTCCCAAATTTGGTCCAAAAATATATTTTATTATTCCCAACATGCTCACCTATTTATTTGGCATAAGTTGGGTTGAAAATATTGAGTTGCTTCACAACCATGTTCTGAGGGTTTTATTTTAGCCTTAAATTAAATTGATTAGGGTTTCATTATTTCATGTGAGTCTTTAGTCACACCTTGGCTTAATCTTACTTTCTAATTATTGTTTGGCATTAATTAAATGATGATTGTCTATGGGGTGTCACATTGTTTTGAGTGATCAGTTATGGGAAATGGTGAACTTGGTACATATAGCGAGTTCCAAATTCACCCCCCCCGGTCAATCGGTCCTTTCACATGCCTATCGATCAAAGGCATGACTCAAGGTACTCTCATGTAAAAATTGTTTCCTTTTTCCCTCAAGGAGAATGCAAAGCAATGGTACACTAATTTCGTTAAGAGTACGGATGGTGATTGGAAAGTGCTGCAACATAAGTTTTATTTCGCATTCTATCCTACATCATGTATCGTCTCTCTACGAAGGGAGATTCTCGACTTCCATCAAAGCGAGGAGGAAACTATAGGTGCAGCCTTGGCTAGGTTTTCCCTGTTAACCACTTCTGGCCCTGACTAGTCTTTGCCCGACCACGTGTTGTTGCAACACTTTTGTGTGGGTTTAAGCAAGGAGACTGCCCTCTATCTTGATGTGACCACTGGAGGTTTGTTCATCCACAAGACGCCTATAGAAGGAAGAGCTATACTTGACCTTATCCAAGAAAACTCTTCTTTCCTTGCCGACTATAGAGAGCCTCCTCAGGAGGACGCTTCCTCAAGCATTGAGGCCACCCCACTAGTTGAACCTAAACCAAATTCTCTCCTATCCATTGATTCATATAGTGAGACCTCAACCGAACCACGAGCAATGGAGGACGAAGAACTTCAACCTTCAAAGCTCCCTTTCCAATTCGAGGAAAATCTTATAAAAGATCATGGGAAATCCTTGAATTGTCGCTGTCAACAGAAATCACCAACTCCTGTATCTTCTCCCAATCCTCTTTAGGAGCCTTTGCTCCAAGAGACGGTGAAGGAGACAACTTCAAGCGTGAGCAATGAGTGGTCGAGCGAGGTTGATTTTTCTCCAAACCTAATTCAGATTGCCTCCCCTCCTCTTCCATTCAATGCTTCATAAGAGGAGAAAAGGTGAATCTTCTTTATAATCCCACTATCGGTGCCAACGTCATTTCTGATGCTTGCGCTTTTTCTATTTTTGGTGAAGAAGACTTGGCATCGACATGCAAATTTCTTCAATGTCCTGCTGGACCCATTTTAGAGGGATATGGGATTTTGCAAAATGCGTCTTTAAGGCACAAAGATGTCAAAACTCTCCTTGATTTCCATGTGATCAAAGTCCATGTCTTTGATATTTTAATCGGGCATACCATGGAGAGACTTTTCTCTGATGCATAAACCAAGGAGACGCTAGACATTGAACTCAGGGGAAGACATTTTTCTTTCCCTATGTCTCAATTAGAAAATTCTCCTAAGTTCTTATTAAATTAAAGGATGGTCTTTCAAAAGACCATAGGGACACCTTGAATCAATTTTGCAAAAGGAACCCACCAGTTCTTGTCTCTCCTCCCGATCCTCTAGAGGACAATTTCCTCCACATGAATAAGAGTGAAAGCTCTGCCATGCTGAGCGGTGAATGATTGGATGAGGGTGCACACTCTCCTGATATAATTTGGGTAAGACCCCCTAACTCAACCATTCAGTGCCATATAAGAGGGATAAAGGTTAATGTTCTTTTCAGTCCCATAATCGGTGCAAATTTAATATCCAAATCAATTGCCACCGTCTTCATAGAAGGTGAGCCCCATGCACCAATTAGCAAATCCTTCTTGAGCTCCTTAGGACATCATTTAGAAGAATTTGGGACCTTGCAAAACATGCCCATAAAGCACGAAAATGTTGAGACAATCCTAGACTTCCGTATAGTTGAGGTCTATGACTTCCAAATCTTGACCGGACATCCGTTGGATGAGCTATACCCGGATGGAGCCAAGCTAGGAAGTCTCAACATAAGACTTGGGAGAGGCATATCTTCTGTCTTAATCAATCAATCAGAAAATCTTTTGACATAATCTCTCCCAAGGGGTGAGCCATTCAATGAGGTGATGGCAACATTCCCTTTCGAGCCTCCTGGATCTATCCTCAAGGAACAAGATCGGCAAACCAACCCACAAGGGTCTCTCAACAACTACATTCGAGCCTATTGCTATCTCATCTTTCAATTCTACTGTTGAGACCACTCGAAAGGTAGGAGAATATTTACCTTCAGGGTTGCCAGTCGAGTTCGAGGAAGGGCTATCTGATAAAAATTTAAACACCTCCAATCACTTCTAGCAAAAAAAGCCTATGACATCTCTTTTACTTCCTAAGCCTTTCCAAGAAGAAATCCTAGGGGTCGTTACCAAGGAGTTGTTGAAGGAAGAAAGATATTCTTCAAGAGAAATCCAAATCTCTTCTCCTTCTATCATTCCCTATTACATAAAGGGAAATGCCGTAGATGCCCTTCATGATCCCATGACACGAGCCAATATCACCCCCGAATATAATTTGGAAACTTTTAGATGATATACCTCTTGAGCCAAATAGCACACTCTTCAAAGATGCCTTGGAAGTAGCCTTTCCATGTCAGGGGATCGTGAGGGCAGTACCAGTTGACTTGGACAAAGTCAAAGTTCGCCTAGACCCCATTTCTTTCCCACCATCAACTTTGAACTTCTCATAGGCTTCCCACTAGAAAGCATTTACCATAAGGATGCATCTCAAGGGAGCCTAAATAAAATGCTTAGGAAAACCGCTTTCTCCACCAAAGAAAATTGCTTAGAAAATCCTATGGTGATGCCTCATCTCAAGCACTCCCCGCTTGAGGAGGTGATGTTTGTTTCCCAGCATGCATCACCGAGGTTTGTTCCTTAAGAGGATGTGAAGCATTGCATCCAAGGAGGAGGCGATTTTGGAGAAACTCTTAATCCTTTTAAAACCAAATCATCATCCTTCTTGCCTAAGAATTTTTCTTTCGGTCCTCAATACTCCATTCTCTGTGGTGATCAAGAATCAACCATGAGCATTATCGATGAAATTCTTAAGAAGGAGAAACTTTGGACCATTGGATTGCTTGAGGAGTTGACTCTAGAAGAAAATAATCCCACTAATGAGCATGAGAGTTTCTTCCTTGAACAATCACAGGATACATGCTCATCCAACAAAACTCTAGAGTTCATCTCTCCTTCTGCTAAAAGCACCTACGAGGACTACAACCACCTTAAGGCCCTCATTAGTAACCTGTTTAGAAGGATGGTTGTAGATGTTTTTGTCTATCATAAGTATTGCATATCTTGTATTTGCTTTTTGGCACTAACCATGCAGCTAAGACATCATTTGATACATCAACAATTGGAGGTGCCATGGGAACTATATCGCCAATGATGGCTGCAACGTAAAGTCCCCGTAGTCGAGCTGCTGACTACAAACAAAGCATAGCCGGGAGATGGCTCAGATTATAATTTCCCTTTTTCCTTTATTGAATAGTTGCAAGCACATGTTTTTAGGATATATTTGCCTTTGGGTAGTTTTGGTCACTAACCCTTTCAGGTGGAGATTAAAAAGAATGATGGTCACACTATGCCTAAGAACATGGGAGCTGCATCAACTTGACATTTTGGTACTTTTGGCTATGGTACTTTTGGCTATGGAACATTCTACGAGAAGGCTGCAACACTACACACTTGATTTATTATGTCTAAGTGACACAAAAATCTAAGTTGTTATTAGTTATTGCATTCTTGCCTTGCTTAAAAAAAAGAAAAAAAAGAATGGCACTTTAATTCATTTCCTTTTATTTCCTTTCAATTCATTTATGTAGTGTTCCTTGAAAAAAAAGAGATAACTAAAATAAATAACTTAATTCATTTGGCTTTTGACCCTTTTGTTGGTTTTTTTTGTGTCAAATAAAAGTGCAGGCAAGCAAACAAGTATGGGGGAGATCCTCAGGATTCTCGACGCGCAACAAAGGTCCTCATCGGCCAACATATATTAAACAACTCCGCATAGAGCACCATGCCGTACGGTGACCAAGCTTGATGCCAGGATGATTCAACTGAACCCTCAAAGTCGACTGAACCCACCTTGGCCCTGCTCGACCTCATAAAATACTAGTGCAACAGTTTGCGCATCTTATCCCTCCATCTCCCTTTTTTGTGCATTGATTTAACTTTCCGAGTACAAATTAATAAAATCTAAACTTAGAAATTAAAATCAACCTTGATGACCTCCCAATTACTCAAAGTTTTCCATGGTTGGCCTGCACGCTCATTATTCTTTGCTCTTATGCCAATACTAGTGGACTATATTTATAGGGACCACATGCTACCTAGTGATGTGAATATGGCCCGATCTTCCGAGAGGTAAGGGGATAAACTCGAATTTAGGGAACTCGGCGTCGACGACCCGGCTTGAATCAGACATGATCCAACCCCTCAACCGTTACACCAAGCACAACTTGATTGTTCCTGCAAGCGAAATCGAGAACACAAGCAAGAGAGGATAAACATACAATCTGAAATTGCAAATATGGATGAAGCGAATCACAAGAAAAGGTTCAAGCTCTGAACACAAAAGGACTAATCGCCACAGTGGTGTAGAACAAGAACAGGGGCCCTGGATTACTGTAAAAGGACTTGTTGCCACAGTTACAATAATTCGATCAAGTTTCTCTCTAGAAAACTGAACTAAAAGAAACCCGAAACTAAAAGACAGTGGCTATTAAGTTTATGTAGGAACCAGGGACGTCCTAGGATTGGGGGCGACCAGGGGGGCACCCACAACATGGGCTTAAGGTCCGACACGATACATGGCCAAGTTGGCCCAAAATAGGTGGTGCAGCACCTTGTCATGGTCACATATTATGACTCACGACCCTTCTCGATCTAGGACCAGAAACAAAACGATGGCGTCGTCATCTCCTTTCCAACGCATCAAAGAACGCCTCGTTTGGACATCGGATGTGGGAGATATCATCAAAACTGTAAAGGGGTGTCGTCTGAATCCGAGACGAACGCGGCGACCGTGTTGGTGACGACTTGTAACTTGGGGAAGGCCATGATATGCGCGTATCTAGCATGGTGATGTCCTCATCATTCTCCCCTTCTTGAATTGGAGTCGCCCTCGACTCCATCTCATCAGCAATCTCCTGCAAAAGGTTAGTACTAGCAAAATGCAAAGTACAAAGCATAGTATAGCAAGGTGCATCATGATTATCACAAAGTTCAGTAACAGTAGATATCATAGCAAGAAAAGCACCTCCCTTGAACTGAATCGTCTTATGTTTAACATCAGAAAGTTGTTTGTTATCATGTTTATTCTTAGTATTTTCAGCAAGCAGTGTAAAATGATTTCTAATATCAGCAGGCAATAACGGACGCAAAGTAATATTCCTATCCTTATGCACGAATGTATATGTATTAGTTCTACCATAGTGGGCAACATCCGTATCATATTCCCATGGACAGCCAAATAAAAGCGAACATGCTTGCATAGGTACAACATAAAAATCAGCAGAGTCTTGATAAGAACCTACTGAAAAGTGTATGTGTGCTGATCGAGTTACCTGTGCCGTACCACTATTGTTGAACCATTTGATGTGGTAGGGCTGATGTAGTGCATGCGTGGTCAAGCCAAGTTTGCTTACCAAATCACAAGTTACCAAGTTGTTACAGCTCCCAGTATCAATGATGGTGAGAACACGACGGTCCGCGACAATGAGCTACATGTAGAATAAATTGTTGCGTTGTTGTTCTTCCTCTTGTCCCACCTGAGTGGTCAACACACGCTATACAATGAGACTAGGAAAACCCGCGGTGGCAGCAATAGAATCAATGGCGGTAGTCTCTTGCTCCTCCGTCGAATCTGCAACAAGGTTAGGCATACGAGCAAATTCATCTTCAACATCACTACAACTTTCATACCCATTAGCAGTAGTGATGAAAGCACGACGACTAGGGCAATCCTTCATGACATGTCTCATGCCCTTGCAGTGGTGGCAAATAATGGTGGTGGAGGAGCCACTCCTAGTACCGGAAGTAGTAACCTTCTTCTGGTGTTGGTGCTGCACACTAGATGATTGCGCTTCAGAAGTAGCCGCAAGTGGAAGAATTGTTGCTGGTGGCTTAGCAACCTGACTCTTCAAGTTCTCTACTCTAGTGTGTTGCTGGAGAGATTGCTCAGTGTTGGACCTGCAAAATTGTTGTGGAAGGCGTCCCTGTACTTCTCATTCAGCCTTTAGAGCAATATGACATAATTGGCTGAAGGTGGTATGTTAAATTTGTGCTTAATAAAAATATTAGTATTACCATGATTGTTATTACCTCCCATACCGTGTCAATTACAGTGAAGACGGTCTGCATCACGGTCAAAATCATCATCATCAGCAGCTCGTTGAGGTGGAGGTCGTCGTTCAACATCCTCAATGCGGTGGGCAACAGTGTTGATGTGACCCATCAACTCGGCAAACTTCGTTTCCATGAATGTACGCTGGTCCGCAAGAAGCTTTGTGAGTTTGGCCTTGGACACGCAATCGTTGAAGTCTGTAGGGGACTCCAACTCTCCAGGTGTCCCTTTCCCTTTCTCTGACATGGTTAAAAGCAAAAGACAAGACTAAACAAAAAGATTAGCCCTATCAACTAGCAGGCAGCAGAGGGTGTAGAAAGTGGAAAACAATATCAGAAGCAATGTATCACAATCTTGCAAGTGTTCTTACCAAAGTCAAACAAGTCGACACAATCTATAGTTGAGCTTGGGTGTAACAGTTGCAAGGAAGAAACCTGTGCTGCAATATGTATAGCTTGGAAGGCTAATATGTATGTCAATGGAACACAATTCAATAACAGATAGTAGCACTGAATAAATGTCCAAAGCAGTGTCCTAATTGCTGGCAAAAGAATCGTGTTCAAAAATAGTTGTGACAACAAGAACAATGACAAAGAACAATGGCAAAGGCAGCAAGGATCAAAACAGACTTCACAGACTTAGAATTTTCAGGGCGGGGGGGGGGGGGGGGTGCAAATCAAAATCTTGATTTTTTGTATGATTTTTCCACTATTTTTCTGTGATAGAGGAACACAAAGGAAGGAACCACAAGAAGTTTCAACTCAAATAGAGGGAAAACAAAAAATAGGCAAAATTACAAAGTTTCACCGAAAGCGCTATTTTTGACTTCACAATTGTTTTTCTATTTTTCTCCATTTTTTTTGAATTTTATGACAAGGGCACACAGGGCGGAGCAACGATCGAAAAGTTATGCCTGTTTTACCGAAGGTATGTCAAGATAGGGTTTGAGGGGTGAGGGGGAAACAGAATCGGGTAGGTTTTTTTTGTTGGCAATGGATTGTGGGTATGGTGGGTGGGTGACACGATGGTGAATCCAATAGAAAACCGATGGTGATGGTGGTGTGCAGCAGAGATCAAAACACAAACCGAATCAAAACACAAATTCAAACCAGCAACTGAACTCGACTAGGACACAAACTCAACACTACGGACTCTGAAATTAAATTATGCAATGGCTAAACAATGTCTGGGATGGTGGGGAAGTATTTTTTTTGTAGGCTTTTTCGTGGACAAAGGGTGATGAACACAAACGAATCTAAAGGGAAGAACACGATAATACCTCATGGGGAACCTAGGAATCTGATACCACTTGATGTGAATATGGCCCGATCTTCCGAGAGGTAAGGGGATAAACTCGAATTTGGAGAACTCGGCATTGACGACCCGGCTTGAAATAGACACGATCCAACCCCGCAACCGTTACACCAAGCACAACTTGATTGTTCCTGCAAGCGAAATCGAGAACACAAGCAAGAGAGGATAAACACGCATTATGAAATTGCAAATATGGATCAAGCGAATCACAAGAAAAGGTTCAAGCTCTGAACACAAAAGGACTAATCGCCACAGTGGTGTAGAACAAGAACAGGGGCCCTGGATTACTGTAAAAGGACTTGTCGCCACAGTTACAATAATTCGATCAAGTTTCTCTCTAGAAAACTGAACTAAACAAAACCCAAAACTAAAAGACGGTGGCTACTGAGTTTATGTAGGAACCAGGGACGTTCTAGGGTTGGGGGCGACTAGGGGGGCACCCACAACATGGGCTTAAAGCCCGACACGATACATGGCCAAGTTGGCCCAAAATAGGTGGCACAATACCTTGTCATGGTCACATATTATGACTCACGACCCTTCTGAAGCTAGGACCAGAAGCAAAACGACGGCGTCATCGTCCCCTTTCTAACGCATCAAAGAACGCATCGTTTGGACGTCGGATGTGGGAGATATCATCAAAACCGTGAAGGGGTATCGTCTGAATCCGAGACGAACGCGGTGACCGTGTTGGTGACGACTTGTAACTTGGGGAAGGCCATGATATGCGTGTATCCAGCATGGTGATGTCCTCATCACCTAGGTTATTGACTAGTGTGATATGGTTTGATGAAGTGATTCTTGCTCTCTATTGCATGAAGTACTTGGGAATTCTTTTTGAAAATTAAAAACCTATAAGCTTACTCCTTAATGATTAGAATTATCCGACCAGAGCCATATGATAGATTGATTTGATAAACCTTATGCATATACTACTTGTGCCTTCATTGAACCTTGTCAAATTGGTGTGACCCTAGTGAAATGCTTGTTATGTATTTTTGATCAAGTTCATGTGCACATCCTGCTAACATGTTAATCTCCTACATTGGAAGTTAGCATAACCATCATTATCATCATCCATTCATCCACCAAAAAAATTACTCCATGATTATCTTGTTATGACTCTCTCTCAATTATTCCCATAGAAGGCATGGCTATAAAAAAATGCTCTCAATCCTTGAGCATGAAAAAAAGAGAGACAAGAAATAGCCATGCCTAATATCATTCAAGGAAAGAGAGAGTCTACACATAAAGGAGTATTCATCCACCTCCATCATCTATCTCCTTCCATATGCTGCTCTTCCACTCCAGAAGATAGCATCACACATATCCATCAACCACTGACAAAATAAAGTGCTCCACTACTTTGAAAAAACTCCTCCAATTATCCTTGCAAAAAGAACATGGGCTGTCAAGTATTCAACAAAAAAAAAGAAGTAGAAAAGAGATAGCCCATGTTCTCAAATAGAAGAGAGGGAGGATATCAAAAGGAGTACCCATTATCCACCACTCCATCCATTCTATCCATATATGTGCACATACTTGATTAATGATTCATGACTTGTTTACTCCTTTGATCTGGTTTTTGACTTGGTAATATATGAAGCAAAGGTATGCCTTCTTTTTATTTCCTACCCTGAGCTCCACATAAGCCTATCTTTCAGAGTAGGAACAAAAAGAGGCAACAATAAAAGCCTTGGTGAGGATCCACATACAAATATAAGTGACATGAGAGAATCATTTGAGGAGTACAACTTTATTTTAATTTTGTAAAAATTCTTGATGAACCCAAGTTACTTAGCACAAGGAGCAGAGATGACCATAATGTATACAATTCCACGATTCAACTACCCAAGGTGGCATGGTAGACACTTCAAAGTACATTGGTACAGGTATGGTTTGGAATAACTTGCATGCTAGCACAATACCATTCGGAGTATTTGGTCCACCTTAGTCCTTTTCCTTTACTCGAGGATGAGCAAAGGCTAAGTGTGGGGGAGTTTGTTGACGGTCACTAAATACCGAATCCGACCATCAAATACCTGCATATAACAATAAAAGTGAAGAACCAACATAGTGGTAGGAGTTTATTACTGAAGAATTCCATAAGTGTTGGTGAATATTTGCTTGCAGGTGATTTATCCATGTAATTGAGGCAAAATCCATGTCATCATAGGAGTAAGCACACTTCCGGCCAATCAGAGCACTACACAAGGATCCACGGGCACATAAATAGAGCAAACCGGCGTTCCATGGGGCCTAACAGGGATAACCTACAAAGGGACTGTTGGTCGTAGTTACGCACCCACTTATATACCGCAAGAGGATGGTATACAGTTGTAGCTCTTTTTCCCTTAGAGTATTCCAAGGTTATCGAATCCACAGGGAACGAGCGGGACTATTACTATTAAAGGCTTACTAACAGATTGCAATGGTTGGGTTGGTGTGAACGATGACGGTGACAGAGTGGTGGATGAATGTTATTAGAGATGTAACAGGATAATGAAGGATTCTCTCCTTAGGATTGGTTCACTAGCATGCAACCTTATTCTTATTAACTTGGATGATGATTCCAATATTCTACAATACATGGTGGTTTTGTTCGCCCCGTTGTCACTACAGAGGTTATTAATTCCCCACTGGTTTCTTGCACTATACAGTGGGCAGAAGTGTACCGGCCGATACACTAATGAAATAGTAGCACAATTGAGTTCACTACATAGATTGAATTCATCAAGAGAGTATCAATAAGTATGAGAGTTACATGACCAGATCCCCGCACCAGAGAAGAGAATATGAGACTACTCGCTCATCCTCCTGCTAAGCATAGTAGAAGGGTGAGAAATAGCACTGGAACATGCACGAGCCGATCGGCGTGACCGTCACGCCGATGGCGCGACCACCCTTCTGGTGGTTCTCATCGGTGTTGACCAACCGTCGCCGCCAATATCCTAAAACCCTAGTTCTAACAACTGGATATCACGATTGCTGTCTCTCTCTTTTCTTCCCTTGGCTCTTGATAGATGTATTCCTTTTATATCCGGTGAGATTAGGTCAACTTCCATCGACTTCGATTTGTATTGGGCTGGGCCTCTGTCCTTGGACTGAATTATGCTTTTCATTGTCTTTTACCCTCCTGCACCGATCGGCGCGGCGTCCTTTAGTGAATGCAATGCAAGACAAGAATTAATATAACGAAGACATGGAACTTCGTTATTGCGATGCATGCAATGACATGATGAACATGAGAATGATATTCTCACAGCTAGGGTTACAAATTTTTCATGCATGAATACATTTTGAAAAAGAAAAGATCAGCATAATTAATCTAGGGCAATATACATAGTTAATCTATAGCTTTTATACTTCAAAATTTGTTAACATGATTCTAGAAGGAATTAATTTATTTGAATTTACCAGGACCTATATAATGTTGAAAAGTTAATTTACACTAAGTTTGAGATTTAAATCATGTATAAATAAATAATGAAAAATCATATACATAGAACACTAAATCTGTTATAAATGCACAAAATATGCATAAATAAAATATGAGACTTGGTGGACAGTTCCTAAATGTCATTAGATGTATGCATGCCAATTTTCATGATTTTACAATGAATAAAACTAGAGATATTAATTTATGTAGCTTTATCTTCTCTAAATTATGCACAATAAAATTTATGTAAAACCTGATCCACTTCATGACCAGTGGATAGATATCATCACTAGGAAATATAAAAAATTGGTTTCATGATTTTATCACTTTTATTTAGAGTTATGAATTTTGAAGTTGCTAACTTTTTTTTTCCATTTTCTGATTTTTGCGTGAACAGTAAAAAAACAGAACAAAGGAGTAGCAGGAAATTTGATTTCTAATGATTTTGGCAATGGGATTGCATGGGAGATGAAACAAGTGGATGCTAAGTGATGCGAGGAAGATTCACGGAGGACTAATCGAGTGGAAGCTCACCGAGGAGGAAGAATCGGCGATGAAACGGCGACGTGTCGGTTCACCGGTGTTGGAGAAGAACGTCAACTCGCATGACTTGGAGGGCGTGATGAAGCTTTAGGGAATTCCTTGCGCTGCTCCTCGCTGGCTGGTTGGTCGGAGTGACATGCTAATGGCGGTGGAGAGCTCGAGCAATTGCTTGCCATGGTTGATCGGCTCTAAGGGAGAGAGCAAAGGAAGAGAATGAAAGAAAGAAAAAATAGAGGAAGACTTGACCAAGAGCAGAGGGTCACGGTGGAAAAATCTAGGCTTGCCCAAGCATGCTGGTTGCTCAGCTCCCTCACGTGGTGCAATGGATTTGGAGAGTGAGAGAGTGAATGGAGTGGGTCCCACTAATGTTGGAAAAAATCTGCCTCTCTACTGTTGCAGTCAACCCGAAGTCTTTCCAAATTTTTTTGGTCGTGCCTATTTTTGTGGACGTGTGGCATGATATGTGGAGAAACTTTTGTATAGAAAGTTTTCTGAGATTATGCATCTAAAAATTATGAAAAATCCTGGACTAAACACTATTTTTCTGCATTTTTGCAATTTTTTGGGGTCATTTAACCTTTTCCAAAAATTCTGGTAAATTCCTTCAAGTTCTATTTTTACATGACCAACATTATTATGTAAAAACATGGACACACTTCTGTTGAAATATTTTGAGATATATGCAACCCCTAGATTTCCAATTATTTGGGTTTAATTCTTTCCTTTTGCTATTTTATTTAAGTTTTTTTCTGCAAATTGAGCTTTTGCACAGAGGAGTTCCTGATAATTCTCTTCTATAGCTACCCTTTTTTGTGTATTCACAAGAATTCCATATCGAGACCTGTTATTCTTGAAGAATATTTAAAGTTCCTTCAGAAGTTTCATTTTTCACATTTATAAAAAAACATTTGATTAAAAGGAATTGAATTTTTATTCTTGTTAAATTTTTCAAAGTTAACTTTAATTAATTGAAATACTGATGATTAGGCTTTTGTGACATCAAGATGTCACAGGGTCGGCCCATATGAATTTTCTCATTTCACTCTTAACTCTTCTCCTTGTATTCTTGTTTAGCATATCAGTTTGTCCCTTGAAACCTTTGATAATATCCATCATCCAACTCTCTCTACGATCAAATGCGGCGAACAACTGCTCTTGTTGCATTTCATCTTTTGTTGGCTCAGTCGATAATGACTCAAGACGAGACAAATGATCTGCTACAGAATTTTCCACTCCTTTCTTATCTCTTATTTCCAAATAAAATTCTTGCAGCATCAATACCCACCGCATTAACCGAGTCTTAGATTCCTTTTTTGAAACCAAATATCTTATAGCAGCATGATCAGTACAATCACTTTAGAATTTAGAATGTAAAATCTAAACTTCTCAAAAGCAAATATAACAGCTAACATCTCCTTCTTAGTTGTTGTATAATTGATCTGCGCCTCATTCAATGTCTTGCTAGCATAATAAATAGCATACACTTTACCTTCTTTCTGTTGTCCAAGAACAACTCCAACTGCATAATCACTTGCATCACATATAATTTCAAAAGGTAAACTCCAATCAGGAGGCTTCATGATGGGTGCAGAGCATAGAGCTTCCTTTAATTTTCTGAAGGCAAAGAGTCTTTCATTGTCCATAATTAATTTTGTATCTTGCTTCAACAATTCTGTCAAGGGTTTAGCAATCCTCGAATAATCCTTAACAAATCTATGATAGAAGTTGACATATCCAAGAAAACTCCTCAAAGTTGTAAGATTAGTAGGGGGAGGCAATTTCTCAACTGTAGATACCTTTGCCTTATCAACCTCTATCCCCCTATTCGATATGACATGACCAAGTACTATTCCTTCTATTACCATGAAGTGACACTTCTCCCAATTAAGAACCAAGTCACATTCAACACACCTTTTCAAAACCTTCTCTAAATTCTCCAACCAACTATCAAAATCAGCACCATGTACAGAGAAGTCATCCATGAATACCTCCATAATATCTTCTATGAATTCAGCAAATATTGCATTCATGCATCATTGAAATGTGGCAGGTGCATTGCAAAGAACAAAAGGCATCCTTCTATATACATATGTCCCAAAAGGGCAAGTAAAAGTAGTTTTCTGCTGATCTTCTGGTCTTATCGGTATCTGAAAGAAACCACTATATCCATCCAAATAACAAAAGTATGTATTCTTTGCTAACCTTTCAAGCATCTCATCAATGAACGGAAGAGGATAATGATCTTTCTTCATCACCTTGTTCAAACTTCTGTAATCTATGCACATTCTCCATCCAGTTATAGTCCTTTGAAGAATCAACTCATTATTCTCATTAGGCACTACTGTCAACCCTCCTTTCTTGGGCACACAATGTACTGGACTAACCCATTCACTATCAGCAACAGGGTAGATCATACCTGCATTAAGCAGCTTCAAAATCTCCTTTTTGACCACTGGCTTCATTAATTCTTTTAACCTTCGCATTCCTTCAACCACTGGTTTAGTATTCTCTGCCAAGTTAATCTTGTGGGTGCAAAATACGGGGCTGATTCCCTTGATGTCATCCAATGTGTAACCAATGGCCTTCTTATACCTTTTGAGCATAGCAAGCAGCTTTTCTGTTTCTTCTTTCGTTAGGGCGTTATTCACAATAACTGGATATGTTTTATTTTTCCCTAGATATTCATAGCGTAGCTCTTTTGGAAGTTCCTTCTGTTCTACTTCTGGTGCTTCATCTGTATCTAGCTCACTCAGAGGTTCAAAATAAGAATTTTCCTGGTTGAGTCGATTGGCGCAAGCATCACGCCGATCGGCGCTGGCAGTATCCTTGTTAGCTCCGTGCATGAGGTGGTCTAGTGGGTCACCCATATCCATCCCTATCTTCTCATCATCCTCTAGGTAGAATTCTTGATAGCAAGAAGGGTCTTGATGAGACGGATCATTAAATTGAAATTGCACTTCTTCACCTCCCAGGTGTAGCGTAATTTGACCTTTCCCATCATCCAGAACAGCTTGTACTAATCTCAAAAATGGCCTCCCTAGATTGATGTCTTCAGCTCTAGTTTCCTCATTATTTAGAACAAAGATGTCCACTGGTATTGTTTTTGAGCTAATCTCTACCTCAACATTCTTGATCACTCACAGTGGCTTGGTCTTCCTTCCATCTGCCATGACGAGCTCAAGTTCAGTCCCTATCAGCCGCTGTTGAGTTTCATAAGGCATGCTCATGAATGCATCGTGAGTTATCAAGCTAACATGGGAACCAAAGTCACACAAGGCTTTCAGAAATTTCTTCCCCGATATCTCACATGGTATGTACGGCTCCTCTTCTTGCTCTTCAGTGAGACCTATAGCATACACACTACATAATCCTTCGTAGGGAGATGGCTCAAAGCAACTGTCCAGTAATCTCTTTGCTTGTTTCACCTCTGTTCCATCAAGCTCTATATCATCCTTGTAAAGCTTCCTTAAGACTCATCCAATAATTTCTTGATCGAAAACTTCTGACTTGAGGTGATTACTTAGGAAATTATACTCAATTCCGGCTTCTGAGGCGTCTTGCGGACCGAAGGATCTCCTCATATTGAGCAATTCTTATGAAAAATCAATAGGAATCCAGTCTCTCAAATTCATCAATTTGTTTAGCATTCGCCAATGTCCTATCCCCCCTTGGTTTAGCAAAGTTACCTTCAAATTCCTTCAGGTGGTTGTCCAGAATCATAGCTTCTATCTTGGTAAATTCCTTGCAGCTTGATGGAGTTGTCAGGGCGATCAGTTCCCCTGTTGCTGCAACTACGCCGATCGGCGCGCACGTCAGATCTATGGAAGTGGGTCTGACGGGCCCTATCTCTTCAAATTCATGCTCTGGAGTACTCATTACCCTACTCTCGGACATACAGATTTGTTCAGCCGGTGATTCTTCCTTCTACATAACTTCTGGGCATTGCTGATTTGGTTCTAGATATTCTTCCCAGTGCTTATGCAAAGCTTCATTCTTAGCGATTTTGCCTATCAATTCGATCCCCACCTTGGCTGTCAACCTCAGAAAACTTCCTCTGGCCGATCCATCCAAATGCATCCTCGACGCCTTATTTATGGCCATGTAGAAGGTTTGAGCGCACATATTCTCATCAATGCCGAGGTCAGGTCCTTGTTTCAACAATGTTTTAAAACGCGTCCACGCTTTCATGAGAGATTCTTCATCTTTTTGTAAGAAGTTCACCAGTTCTCTTCTCAATTTCTGCACCTTTGGCAAAGGAAAATAGTGGAGACAAAAAAAATTCCAACTAATTCACTCCACTTACCTTTCGCATCTTGAGATGCTGCCTTGTGTGATGTAGATATGGCCCGATCTTCCGAGAGGTAAGGGGATAAACTCGAATTTGGGGAACTCGGTGTCGACGACCCGGCTTGAATCAATCATGATCCAACCCAGCAACCGTTACACCAAGCACAAATTGATTGTTATTGCAAGCGAAATCGAGAACACAAGCAAGAGAGGATAAACACGCAATCTAAAATTGCAAATATGGATGAAGCAAATCACAAGAAAAGGTTCAAGCTCTGAACACAAAAAGACTAATCACCACAGTGGTGTAGAACAAGAACAGGGGTCCTAGATTACTGTCAAAGGACTTGTCACCACAGTTACAATAATGGGATCAAGTTTCTCTCTGGAAAACTGAACTAAACAAAACCCGAAACTAAAAGACGGCGGCTACTGACTTTATGTAGGAAACAGGGACGTCCTTGGGTTGGGGTGACCAGGGGGGCACCGACAACATGGGCTTAAGGCCCGACACGATGCATTGCCAAGTTGCCCCAAAATAGGTGGCACAGCACCTTGCCAAGTTGAGCTTGGGTGTAACAGTTGCAAGGAAGAAACCTGTGCTGCAAAATGTATAGCTTGGAAGGCTAATATGTATGTCAATGGAACACAATTCAATAACAGATAGTAGCACTGAATAAATATCCAAAGTTGTGTCCTAATTGCTAGTAAAAGAATCGTGTTCAAAAATAGTTGTGACAGCAAGAACAATGGCAAAGGCAGCAAGGATCAAAACAGACTTCACAGACTTAGAATTTTCAGGGGGGGGGGGGGGGGGGGGTGCAAATCAAAATTTTGATTTTTTTGTATGATTTTTCCACTATTTTTTCTGTGATAGAGGAACACAAAGGAAGGAACCACAAGAAGTTTCAACTCAAACAGAGGGAAAACAAAGGGTAGGCAAAATCACAAAGTTTCACCAAAAGCGCTATTTTTGACTTCATAATTGTTTTTCTATTTTTTCCTGATTTGTTTTGAATTTTTTGACGAGGGCACACAGGTTGGAGCCATGTGTGGGTCACCTCAACTTTGAGTCAAGAATCCTCTATAAAAATTTCAGCCCAATCGGAGCAACGGGCGAAAAGTTATGCCTGTTTTACCGAAGGTATATCAAGATAGGGTTTGAGGGGTGAGGGGGGGGGGGGGGGGGGGGGGGAGAGAACAGAATCGGGTAGGGTTTTTTTGTTGGCAACAGATTGTGGGTGTGGAGGGTGGGTGACACGATGGTGAATCCAATGGAAAACACGATGGTTTTGGTGGTGTACAGTGGAGATCAAAACACAAACCGAATCGAAACACAAATTCAATCCAGCAACTGAACTCGACTAGGACACAAACTCAACACTACGGACTCTGAAATTAAATTATGCAAAGGCTAAACAATGTCTGGGATGGTGGGGAAATATTTTTTTGTACGCTTTTTCGTGGACAAAAGGTGATGAACACAAACGAATCTAAAGGGATGAACACGATAATACCTCACAGGGAACCTAGAATCTGATACCACTTGATGTAGATATGTCCCAATCTTCTGAGAGGTAAGGGGATAAACTCAAATTTGAGGAACTCAGCGTCGACGACCTAGCTTGAATCAGTCACGATCCAACCCCGCAACCGTTACACCAAGCACAACTTGATTGTTCCTGCAAGCGAAATCGAGAACACAAGCAAGAGAGGATAAACACGCAATCTAAAATTGCAAATATGGATGAAGCAAATCACAAGAAAAGGTTCAAGCTCTGAACACAAAAGGACTAATCGCCACAGTGGTGTAGAACAAGAACAGGGGCCCTGGATTACGTAAAAGGACTTGTCACCACAGTTACAATAATTCGATCAAGTTTCTCTCTGGAAAAAAAAACTAAAAAAACCCCGAAACTAAAAGACGGTGGCTACTAAGTTTATGTAGGAAACAGGAATGTCCTAGGGTTGGGGCGACCAGGGGGGGCACCCACAACATGGGCTTAAGGCCCGACACGATACATGGCCAAGTTGGCCCAAAATAGGTGGCGCAGCACCTTGTCATGGTCACATATTATGACTCACGACCCTTCTGGAGCTAGGACCAGAAGCAAAACGACGGCGTTGTCGTCCCCTTTTCAACGCATCAAAGAACGCCTCGTTTGGACGTCGGATGTGGGAGATATCATCAAAACCGTGAAGGGGTGTCGTCTGAATCCGAGACGAACATGGCGACCGTGTTGGTGACGACTTGTAACTTGGGGACGGCCATGATATGCGTGTATCCAGCATGGTGATGTCCTCATCATCCTCCCCTTCTTGAATTGGAGTCGCCCTCGACTCCATCTCATCAGCAATCTCCTGCAAAAGGTTAGTACTAGCAGAATGGAAAGTACAAGATATATGATCATCGATAGAAGATATATCACGACAAAGCATAGTATAGCAAGGTGCATCATGATTATCACAAAGTTCAGTAACAGTAGATGTCATAGCAAGAAAAGCACCTCCCTTTAATTGAATAGCCTTATGTTTAACATCAGAAAGTTGTTTGTTATCATGTTTATTCTCAGTATTTTCAGCAAGCAGTTTAAAATGATTTCTAATATCAGTAGGCAATAACGAACGCAAAGTAATATTCCTGTCCTTATGCACAAATGTATATGTATTAGTTCTACCATGGTGGGCAACATCCGTATCATATTTCCATGGACGGCCTAATAAAAGAGAACATGCTTGCAAAGGCACAACATAAAAATCAGCAGAGTCTTGATAAGAACCTACTGAAAAGTGTATGCGTGCTGATCGAGTTACCTGTGTCGTACCACTATTGTTGAACCATTTGATGTGGTAGGGCTGATGTAGTGCATGCATGGTCAAGCCAAGTTTGCTTACCAAATCAGAACTTACCAAGTTGTTACAGCTCCCAGTATCAATGATGGTGAGAACACGGCAGTCCGCGATAATGAGGTACATGTAGAATAAATTGTTGCATTGTTGTTCTTCTTCTTGTCCCACCTGAGTGGTCAACACACGCTGTACAATGAGACTAGGAAAACCCCCGGTGGCAGCAATGGAATCAATGGCGGTAGTCTCCTGCTCCTCCGTCGAATCTGCAACAAGGTTAGGCATACGAGCAAATTCATCTTCAACATCACTACAACTTTCATACCCATTAGCAGTAGCGATGAAATCACGACTACTAGGGCAATCCTTCATGACATGTCCCATGCCCTTGCAGCGGTGGCAAATAATGGTCGTGGAGGAGCCACTCCTAGTACCGGAAGTAGTAACCTTCTTCTGGTGTTGGTGCTGCACACTAGACGATTGCGCTTCAGAAGTAGGCGCAAGTGGAAGAATTGTTTCTGGTGGCTTAGCAACCTAACTCTTCAAGTTCTCTATTCCAGTGCGTTGCTGGAGAGATTGCTCAGTGTTGGACCTGCAAAATTGTTGTGGAAGGCGTCCCTGTACTTCTCATTCAGCCTTAAGAGCAATATGATATAATTGGCTGAACCTATTCCACTCTTTATAGTCAACAATATTCTGGATATCACGGTTCAAACCACCAAAAAATCTAGCACTAGTTTCAACATCATCTTCATGTATGTAACAACGTGCTAAACCAATAAGCAACTCCTGATAATATTCCTCTACTGTTTTACTACCTTGTGTCAAAGATTGTAATTTCTAACGTAAATCACGTTGGTAATAAGGAGGAACAAAATGAGATTTCATGCGCTGTTTCAAAATAGGCCAAGTGGCAGGTATAGCAGCATTAGTATTGCAAATATCATTCCACCAAAAGAGAGCGAAACCTGTAAACTCACTAGTAGCAAGTCTAACTCTATGCTCAACAGGAACTAAATGAGAATTAAATTTCTATTCAACAGCAAGTTCCCAATCTATGTATGCTTCAGGATCAGCACTACCAGCAAAAGGTGGTATCTTAAATTTGGGCTTAACAAAAGTATTAGTATTACCATGATTGTTATTACCTCCCATACCGTGTCGATTACGGTGAAGACGGTCTCCATCACGGTCAAAATGATCATCATCAGCAGCTCGTTGAGGTGGAGGTCGTCGTTCAACATCCTCAATGCGGTGGGCAACAGTGTTGATGTGACCCATCAACTCGGCAAACTTCGTTTCCATGAATGTACGCTTGTCCGCAAGAAGCTTCATGAGCTCGGCCTTGGACACGCAATCATTGAAGTCTATAGGGGACTCCAACTCTCCAGGTGTCCCTTTCCCTTTCTCTGACATGGTTAAAAGAAAAAGACAAGACTAAATAAAAAGATTAGCCCTATCAACTAGCAGGCAACAGAGGGTGTAGAAAGTGGAAAACAATATCAGAAGCAATGTATCACAATCTTGCAAGTGTTCTTACCAAAGCCAAATAGGTCGACACAATCTGTAGTTGAGCTTGGGTGTAACAGTTGCAAGGAAGAAACCTGTGCTGCAAAATGTATAGCTTGGAAGGCTAATATGTATGTCAATGGAACACAATTCAATAACAGATAGTAGCACTGAATAAATATCCAAAGCTGTGTCCTAATTGCTAGTAAAAGAATCGTGTTCAAAAATAGTTGTGACAGCAAGAACAATGGCAAAGGCAGCAAGGATCAAAACAGACTTCACAGACTTAGAATTTTCAGGGGGGGGGGGGGTTGCAAATCAAAATTTTGATTTTTTTGTATGATTTTTCCACTATTTTTTCTGTGATAGAGGAACACAAAGGAAGGAACCACAAGAAGTTTCAACTCAAACAGAGGGAAAACAAAGGGTAGGCAAAATCACAAAGTTTCACCGAAAGCGCTATTTTTGACTTCATAATTGTTTTTCTATTTTTTCCTGATTTGTTTTGAATTTTTTGACGAGGGCACACAGGTTGGAGCCAAGTGTGGGTCACCTCAACTTTGAGTCAAGAATCTTCTATAAAAATTTCAGCCCAATCGGAGCAACGGGCGAAAAGTTATGCCTGTTTTACCGAAGGTATGTCAAGATAGGGTTTGAGGGGTGAGGGGGGGGGGGGGGAGAGAACAGAATCGGGTAGGGTTTTTTTGTTGGCAACAGATTGTGGATGTGGAGGGTGGGTGACACGATGGTGAATCCAATGGAAAACACGATGGTGATGGTGGTGTACAGTGGAGATCAAAACACAAACCGAATCGAAACACAAATTCAATCCAGCAACTGAACTCGACTAGGACACAAACTCAACACTACGGACTCTGAAATTAAATTATGCAAAGGCTAAACAATGTCTGGGATGGTGGGGAAATATTTTTTTTGTACACTTTTTCGTGGACAAAAGGTGATGAACACAAACGAATCTAAAGGGATGAACACGATAATACCTCACAGGGAACCTAGAATCTGATACCACTTGATGTAGATATGTCCCAATCTTCTGAGAGGTAAGGGGATAAACTCAAATTTGAGGAACTCAGCGTCGACGACCCGGCTTGAATCATTCACGATCCAACCCCGCAACCGTTACACCAAGCACAACTTGATTGTTCCTGCAAGCGAAATCGAGAACACAAGCAAGAGAGGATAAACACGCAATCTGAAATTGCAAATATAGATGAAGCAAATCATAAGAAAAGGTTCAAGCTCTGAACACAAAAAGACTAATCACCACAGTGGTGCAGAACAAGAACAGGGGCCCTAGATTACTGTCAAAGGACTTGTCACCACAGTTACAATAATGGGATCAAGTTTCTCTCTGGAAAACTGAACTAAACAAAACCCGAAACTAAAAGACGGCGGCTACTGACTTTATGTAGGAAACAGGGACGTCCTTGGGTTGGGGTGACCAGGGGGGCACCGACAACATGGGCTTAAGGCCCGACACGATGCATTGCCAAGTTGCCCCAAAATAGGTGGCACAGCACCTTGTCATGGTCACATATTATGACTCACGACCCTTCTGGAGCTAGGACCAGAAACAAAACGATGGTGTCGTTGTCCCCTTTCTAATTCATCAAAGAACGCCTCGTTTGGACGTCAGATGTGGGAGATATCATCAAAACCGTGAAGGGGTGTCGTCTGAATCCGAGACGAACGCGGCGACCGTGTTGGTGACGACTTGTAACATGGGGAAGGCTATGATATGCGTGTATCCAGCATGGTGATGTCCTCATCATCCTCCCCTTCTTGAATTGGAGTCGCCCTCGACTCCATCTCATCAGCAATCTCCTGCAAAAGGTTAGTACTAGTAGAATGCAAAGTATAAGATACATGATCATCGATAAAAGATATATCATGAGAAAGCATAGTATAGCAAGGTGCATCATGATTATCACAAAGTTCAGTAACAGTAGATGTCATAGCAAGAAAAGCACCTCCCTTTAACTGAATAGCCTTATGTTTAACATCAGAAAGTTGTTTGTTATCATGTTTATTCTCAGTATTTTTAGCAAGCAGTTTAAAATGATTTCTAATATCAGCAGGCAATAACGGACGCAAAGTAATATTCCTGTCCTTATGCACAAATGTATATGTATTAGTTCTACCATGGTGGGAAGCATCCGTATCATATTCCCATGGACGGCCTAATAAAAGAGAACATGCTTGCATAGGTACAACATAAAAATCAGCAGAGTCTTGATAAGAACCTACTGAAAAGTGTATGCGTGCTGATCGAGTTACCTGTGTCGTACCACTATTGTTGAACCATTTGATGTGGTAGGGCTGATGTAGTGCATGCATGGTCAAGCCAAGTTTGCTTACCAAATCAGAACTTACCAAGTTGTTACAGCTCCCAGTATCAATGATGGTGAGAACACGGCAGTCCGCGATAATGAGGTACATGTAGAATAAATTGTTGCATTGTTGTTCTTCTTCTTGTCCCACCTGAGTGGTCAACACACGCTGTACAATGAGACTAGGAAAACCCCCGGTGGCAGCAATGGAATCAATGGCGGTAGTCTCCTGCTCCTCCGTCGAATCTGCAACAAGGTTAGGCATACGAGCAAATTCATCTTCAACATCACTACAACTTTCATACCCATTAGCAGTAGCGATGAAATCACGACTACTAGGGCAATCCTTCATGACATGTCCCATGCCCTTGCAGCGGTGGCAAATAATGGTGGTGGAGGAGCCACTCCTAGTACCGGAAGTAGTATCCTTCTTCTGGTGTTGGTGTTGCACACTAGACGATTGCACTTCAGAAGTAGGCGTAAGTGGAAGAATTGTTGCTGGTGGCTTAGCAACCTGACTCTTCAAGTTCTCTATTCCAGTGCGTTGCTGGAGAGATTGCTCAGTGTTGGACCTGCAAAATTGTTGTGGAAGGCGTCCCTGTACTTCTCGTTCAGCCTTAAGAGCAATATGATATAATTGGTTCAACCTATTCCACTCTTTATAGTCAACAATATTCTGGATATCACGGTTCAAACAACCAAAAAATCTAGCACTAGTTTCAACATCATCTTCATGTATGTCACAACGTGCTAAACTAATAAGCAACTCCTGATAATATTCCTCTACTGTTTTACTACCTTGTGTCAAAGATTGTGAGTTTTAACGTAAATCACGTTGGTAATAAGGAGGAACAAAACAAGATTTTATGCGTTGTTTCAAAACAAGCCAAGTGGCAGGTATAGCAGCATTAGTATTGCAAATATCATTCCACCAAAAGAGAGCAAAACCTGTAAACTCACTAGTAGCAAGTCTAACTCTATGCTCAGTAGGAACTAAATGAGAATTAAATTTCTGTTCAACAGCAAGTTCCCAATCTAAGTATGCTTCAGGATCAACACCACCAGCAAAAGGTGGTATGTTAAATTTGGGCTTAACAAAAGTATAAGTATTACCACGATTGTTATTACCTCCCATACCGTGTCGATTACGGTGAAGACGGTCTGCATCACGGTCAAAATCATCATCAACAGCAGCTCGTTGAGGTGGAGGTCGTCGTTCAACATCCTCAATGCGGTAGGCAACAGTGTTGATGTGACCCATCAACTCGGCAAACTTTGTTTCCATGAATGTACGCTGGTCTACAAGAAGCTTCGTGAGCTCGGCCTTGGACACGCAATCATTGAAGTCTGTAGGGGACTCCAACTCTCCAGGTGTCCCTTTCCCTTTCTCTGACATGGTTAGAAGCAAAAGACAAGACTAAACAAAAAGATTAGCCCTATCAACTAGTAGGCAGCAGAGGGTGTAGAAAGTGGAAAACAATATCAGAAGCAATGTACCACAATCTTGCAAATAGGTTGACACAATCTGTAGTTGAGCTTGGGTGTAACAGTTGCAAGGAAGAAACCTGTGCTGCAATATGTATTGCTTGGAAGGCTAATATGTATGTCAATGGAACACAATTCAATAACAGATAGTAGCACTGAATAAATGTCCAAAGCAGTGTCCTAATTGCTAGAAAAAGAATCGTGTTTAAAAACAGTTGTGACAGCAAGAACAATGGCAAAGAACAATGGCAAAGGCAGCAAGGATCAAAACAGACTTCACAAACTTAGAATTTTCAGGGCGGGGAGGGGGGGGGGGGTGCAAATCAAAATCTTGATTTTTTTTGTATGATTTTTCCACTATTTTTTCTGTGATAGAGGAACACAAAGGAAGGAACCACAAGAAGTTTCAACTCAAACAGAGGGAAAACAAAGTATAAGCAAAATCAGAAAGTTTCACCGAAAGCGCTATTTTTCACTTCATAATTGTTTTTCTATTTTTTCCCGATTATTTTTGAATTTTTTGATGAGGGCACACATGGTGGAGCCTAGTGTGGGCCACCTCAACTTTGAGTCAAGAATCTGCTGTAAAAAGTTCAGCCCAATCGGAGCAACGGGTGAAAAGTTATGCCTGTCTTACCGAAGGTATGTCAAGATAGGGTTTGAGGGGTGAGGGAGGGGGGGGGGGGAGCGAACAGAATCGGGTAGGGTTTTTTTGTTGGCAACAGATTGTGGGTGTGGAGGGTGGGTGACACGATGGTGAATCCAATGGAAAACACGATGGTGATGGTGGTGTATAGTGGAGATCAAAACACAAACCGAATCGAAACACAAATTCAATCCAGCAACTGAACTCGACTAGGACACAAACTCAACACTACGGACTCTGAAATTAAATTATGCAAAGGCTAAACAATGTCTGGGATGGTGGGGAAATATTTTTTTGTACGCTTTTTCGTGGACAAAAGGTGATGAACACAAACGAATCTAAAGGGATGAACACGATAATACCTCACGGGGAACCTAGAATCTGATACCACATGATGTAGATATGGCCCAATCTTCCGAGAGGTAAGGGGATAAACTCGAATTTGGGGAACTCGGCGTCGACGACCCGGCTTGAATCAGTCACAATCCAACCCCGCAACCGTTACACCAAGCACAACTTGATTGTTCCTACAAGCGAAATCGAGAACACAAGCAAGAGAGGATAAACATGCAATCTGAAATTGCAAATATAGATGAAGCAAATCACAAGAAAAGGTTCAAGCTCTGAACACAAAAGGACTAATCGCCATAGTGGTGTAGAACAAGAACAGGGGCCCTAGATTACTGTAAAAGGACTTGTCACCACAGTTATAATAATTCGATCAAGTTTCTCTCTGGAAAACTGAATTAAACAAAATCCGAAACTAAAAGACGGCGGCTACTGAGTTTATGTAGGAAACATGGATGTCCTAGGGTTGGGACGACCAGGGGGCGGCACCCACAACATGGGCTTAAGGCCCGACATGATACATGGCCAAGTTGGCCCAAAATAGGTGGCGCAGCACCTTGTCATGGTCACATATTATGACTCACGACCCTTCTGGAGCTAGGACTAGAAACAAAATTACGGCGTCGTTGTCCCCTTTCCAACGCATCAAAGAACGCCTCATTTGGCCGTCGGATGTGGGAGATATCATCAAAACCGTGAAGGGGTGTCGTCTGAATCCGAGACGAACACGGCGACCGTGTTGGTGACGACTTGTAACTTGGGAAGGCCATGATATGCGTGTATCCCGCATGGTGATGTCCTCATCATTGTGCCATTCTTTGGCTTTTCCTCCCAAAGAGAATGGGAAAAGCAGCCATCTGTAAAGATCCTGAGGCACTCCTTTATGATGGAATGTTTGGCAAAGTGCCTCCAAATCTTGTAGGTGAGTATATGAATTGTCCTCCTTCGCTCCAAAGAATTTGTTTGCTTCAGCCATGCTAATGATAATGGGGCTCAACACATACGAGGAGGCCGTGGCCTTCTCGTCTGAGGATTGAGGCACCAGCACGTCTGGAGATGGCAAAGAAAGCTCCCTGAGCGTCAGAGAAGGTTCCGTCATACTCATCCTGAAAATTCACACAAAACACAAAACAAAAACAATTAGAAAAGAAAAGGACTAGACATTAGTAAAATATTAATAGTAAAATAACAAGCTTGTTCCCCAGCAACGGCGCCAGAAAATGATGCTTGTTGGTCGTAGTTACGCACCCACTTATATACCGCAAGAGGACGGTGTACAGTTGTAGCTCTTTTTCCCTCAGAGTATTCCAAGGTTATCGAATCCACAGGGAACGAGTGAGACTATTACTATTAAAGGCTTACTAGCAGATTGCAATGGTTGAGTTGGTGTGAATGATGACGGTGACAGAGTGGTGGATGAATGTTATTAGAGATGTAACAGGATAATGAAGGATTCTCTCCTTAGGATTGGTTCACTAGCATGCAACCTTATTCTTATTAACTCGGATGATGATTCCAATATTCTACAAGACATGGTGGTTTCATTCGCCCCGATTGTCACTATAGAGGTTATTAGCTCCCCACTGGTTTCTTGCACTATGCAATGGGTAGAAGTGTACCGGCCGATACACTAATGAAATATATGCACAATTGAGTTCACTACATAGACTGAATTTATCAAGAGAGCATCAATAAGTATGAGAGTTACATGACCAGATCCCCGCACCAGAGAAGAGAATATGAGACTACTCACTCATCCTCCTGCTAAGCATACCAAAAGGGTGAGGAATAGCGCTGGAACATGCACGAGACGATCGGCGCAACCGTCGCGCCAATCGGCGCGACCTCCCTTCTGGTGGTTCTCGTTGGTGTTGACCAACCGTCGCCGCCAATATCCTGAAACCCTAGTTCTAACAACTAGATATCGCGATTGCTGTCTCTCTCTTTTCTTCCCTTGGCTCTTGATAGATGTCTTGCTTTTTTATCCGGCGAGATTAGGTCAACTTCCACCGACTTCGATTTGTATTGGGCTGGGCCTCTGTCCTTGGACCAAATTATGGTTTTCATTGTCTTTTATGCTCCTGCGCCGATCAGCGCAGGCCCGCTCCGATCGGCGCGGCTTTGTATCTGGCCCATCCTTGTTTCTCTTTGATTCCTTATCCATAAATGCCCAATTTTATACCTGTTTTCTGCAATTACATCCAAAACAAAACAACTACAAACATATGCAAATATGGACTGAATTGTTAGTCAATACCACCAAATTAAGATGTAAAACATCCCTTTTTGGTAGATAAAATGGGTAGCTAGAAACCACCAACAGGGACCCACCTATCAGTGCCCTATGGGAAGAGGGGTATGAAAGGAGCTGACTCATGTTTGGCCAAACACCCCTGTTCGACCGAATAGAGGATGGGCTCCTTCGTCCCCCGCTTGCACGTGTCAGTCGTTACCACCTTTCCAAGGTCAGTTGGCCCAGTTAGGGCAGCAGTTACCACCTTAGGAACTGCCTTTAGGCCCTATATAAGAAGGGGAGTGGCTCCACTTCATAAACACTTCAAGATTAGATTAGTACTTCATTTCTCAAAGGCTTTAGCACTGCCAAAGTGCTTAGAAAATAGGGAGAGAGTGTGGGGAAGTCCGGAGGAGGAGTGGGCCTATCCACCTCTTCTCCACGCTTGTACCTCGACGGATGCCTGTCATATTTTTTAAGTCTTCTTGATTCCTTTCTTGGTATTTAAGTTTCCTTCTTAAGTAAGTTTTATACTTAGTTGCTTTGCTCGCTCAACGCTCTATTTAGTTAGAGACCTCAGTCTTATGTCATCGTAGCTAAAGATTAAGGGAGTAATTTAAAGCGTACACGTGGTGTCTAGGCCATAGGTTACCTTTGTTTATCACGTTGTCTATGGATTGCTAGAGGTAGGCAGTAGGTGGTGATAGCCCTATCTGTCCTTTCAAATCCTCCACATTCGGCTACGTAGTAGGCTCTTGGCTGGAATCGCATTGTGGATGTAAGGGAAAACTGGATGCCCAATACAACAACCTAGTAGTACTCTTACCTTTATTAGGAACTTATAACCATTAGGAATCCTCTCTATCCAAAGCCATAATTATCTTGGTGTCCTTGGTTGAGCTAAAAGGCAGACATGTTCCTCGTGGATTCGATACCTTGGAATACACCTGGGTGAAAGCTACTTCAGTATCTGTATGGTTGCGAATTTATTCTGTTGTCGTTAAAATACCCCACTAGGTCAGCTGACCAAGGAGCAATGGCTCTGTGGCCCAACTTACCTCAGTTGATAGCTGGCAACTGTCATGTCCTAATATGATTGTTGTTACTCTTTCCCATTTAAGGGAAGCCTCGGGAAATGGAGCTCATAACTCTATTTGCTTTTTCCCCCTCCCTACTTTGGTGTGGCCATTTGCTCTCATGTTCTCCGAGACCGTTCAACATTTTCAAACTCTGAAATTCTACCAAAAACATTTGCTTTGAGTTTCATTTGCATTCACAAGTTGGTCTCTCATTTGCAAGAGCTTCTGACGGGCCTTTCGATTGGTTTTCAACTAACCTTAACTTCCATTAGACTTGCTCTTGTGTTTGTTTGCTAACATGTGCAACAATGAAATACAAGTTGGTGGGAGGTTTGAGCAATGCATCTATTGAAGCAAGTCCTGCACTCTCAATAGTGTACGATACCCACACAAACCCCCAATGTTTGATTGAGGATGCACAAGTGGAAAATTGTCAGTGGAGTAAGAAGCCATAGCCCTGGCAGATGCAAGAAACGTCAAGCTCAAGCTTGCCTCCAACAACATTATCCACTTGGTTGGAAAGAAAGAATGTGGTATCCTCCGGGGTATCACCGACCGGTCTTACGTCCCTACGTGACCATATGATCTGGACTTTCTTTCCATAAAAGTTATGGACAAAAGCTTTGCTTCTATTTTCTATGCTATAGGGTGAAATTCTTTATTGATGGTAATTGAGCCTTGCTCATGCTTGCTCATAATCCAGTCTTTATGCACCCTTTGTTTGGATGATTAGAGGATTTTATTTTGGTTGACCAGAATTGAATTATCTCTGACTTGGAGACAGTTTAGTGACATGTTAGGCTTTTCTTCCTTATGCACTTTAAACTTAATTGTTCTGAGGGTTTTGTTAAAAGCATGTTTCGGGAGGATCTCAGCAATCATTTTGCCCTTAGCCTGGAACAAATTATGTCCATAATCCTATCTTGCATTCTTTGCAACACTGGATGACTATGACTCTGTTTCCTAAAGGAATGGTCTTAGGACCATGCCTAATAATAAAATTAAAATTTTATTCTGCATGGTTAGTAAGATTAAAATTTTACTAGTCCCAGCCACGGTTAAACAATGGATGAAGAGCCTTACACAAATATATAAATTTGAATGAACTTCTTTGATCTCTCGCCTTGCAGATAACTATGGGCTGCTCAATCAAGCTCCATCTGATGATCCCACCAATGCCCATGTTTATCAAGGCGAGAGATATATTTGGTAGGGACATACTCTCAAGCATGCTCTTGATGGATTTTTGATCTATTTGTCTTCCCTTGGTATGTGAATGAAATTCAGTTAACTAACCCGGATTATCATTCATATAACCATGGGAAATACCCATTCCACTGCAGATGACCACCGCTGTTCAAGTGAGCACAAGCCAGCTTGGGGGGAGTTCCTCCTCCCCTCCCCCCCCCCCCCCACTAAATGTGAGGTAACTTGTATCATTTCCCTTCCATCATCACATGCATGATAAAACTGAAAACAACCAAAAAGATTTATTTCCCTTTTCACATGCATGGTAAAAAGAGAAACTAAAATAAATAAATAAATTCATGCGTGGTATGAATGCATAAGGCTTCCTATGTTGAGATGATGAATAGTTGCTCTGTCTTTTATATCTTTTATATGCCCGCTTTACAACCTAGCATTCGATCTAGTTTTGGTTTGTTGGCATGATTTCACCACAAACACACTAGTGGGTAGCATAAGCATTATCCTTCTAGGTTGTTGGGAGATATGATATGGTTAGTTATGGCTTCTATGATCTTGCTCAATTTGTGAAACTTGAGACCCGGAGAATTAATTTTATAAAAATGACAAGTTCCTCAATGTTATATAAATTCCTACCACAACCATATATTGTATACATTGCAAAACCTTCTACGTATGCTACATGTGTTTTCATTGAGCCTTGTCAAACTTTTGTGACCCTAGTGAGAAATATTTTCTGCATTCATGATCATGTATGCACACATTACACAAAGTTTCCACACCAAAAATTAGCAATCATCCATGTCACACCATCCATCCACAAAATAAAGACTCTGTAAGGACCGAAGGCGTACAGAGAGGGGGGGGGGGGTGAATCAGTATGCCGCTCATGATTCCAATTACTTCAATTTCAACTACTTGAGTCTAACAAGATAAGCAACCTAAACAATTCCAATAGGCCAAGACCCTACACATGCTAGTGTTCATGATAATATAAAGTGCGGAAGCCAAGCACACTAGCCTATGCAAGCCACAATTCACCCTAGTCACTAGAGCACACAATTACGGAATAGTAAAGAGAGGGTCAAGAAATGCTCACGATTTTTTCCTAAGGTCTCAGAAGGATGGCGCCTTCCCCTAATCCTCATTGGACCACTACTGCCGGAGTCCCGGACCCTCCCACCACCAAGTGGAGTTCTCGCCCATGAGCCTACAATCACTCCTAGAGTGAAGACATGGTGTGCATCAGCGCTGCACAATGCACAAGCTCGCCTCCCTCGAGAACTTGTCGGACTTCGCGAGCCGACACGGGCGCTCACTAGTGATGCCCCTTTCACCGGCGGGCTCAAACCATGTACAAACGTGTGATGGCCTTCACAACCGATCACGATAGGCTCGATCACCTAACCGGTCTAGGTCTCACCATAGACCAAGAGTAACAATCTAGATCACACCCTCAATGACACCCTAGCCTTAGATGTGCAAGATGCTCAAGTTACTCTCCACTAGCACTCTCAAGATATCCAATATCCTCTCCTAGTGCTCTCCTCTTTTCCGCTTGGAGCTTACCAAATGCTCTTAGGTATTCCACTGGCCAAGAGAGGTCTCCAAGACCCCAACAACGAAGTTATATAGGCTCCCAACCTCAAACTAGTCGTTGCCTCATGAAATCAACTTTCTGGGCTTATTGACTGGACAGTCCGGTCTCTACAGCACAGTGCACCAACGGCTCTGACCCCTGCTGATTCTCCTACTGATCGGATCGTACGATCACCTGACCGGACCTTCTGGTCCATTTCTCTCTCCAGTCCAGGAGCCTTCTCGCAATTGCTTCCTCTCTGCCCTGTGCAAGTCCTACTGATCGGACCGTACGGTCAGTAGACCAGACCGTCCGGTCTATACAAACTCTGGCACAGACAAATTCCTCGCTTCTCACTGAAAGTCCCAGACAACTCCACATAGTGACCGTACAGTCTGATCACCACTGACCCCTCTGTCCGATCTCTATGTCCAGAAGCTAAAACTTGTCGTCCTCACTTGACTTCTTTTCCCGACTTCTCCGAACAGCTCCTTGGCTTCTCCACTGTCACCTAGTGCCTGTGATTTCACCGAGCAACCTTGCACATCACCGACTAGACATGACCTAAGAGAATGACCTAGACCCCCTTGATAGTCTAGTTTTTCCTATGGACTCAAAGCCCTAACAACTAGTCAAGTGTTCCAAACAATTGCACCATAGCTTGTTCCCCACTTTAATCCATCTCCATTAACCCTTGGACTCCATCAAGTTCACAAGCCTCTATGCTTGTGGTCACCTTGGGGATCCAATCACCAATGGTCATGAAGCTTACAATCTCCCCCTTTTTGGTGATTGATGACAACCACTACTTAATCAAAAACTTGATCAATACATAACTGGGCTAAAGGAACTACACAAAGATCGAGAGGAACCATAACACCATATGAGAGAAATGCATAAGGTCCTACTCAATCAAGCATCATCTAGAGATACAAGGAAAAGAGTGAAAGGCATACTCTAGATGAAAATGCATGCATGTCATGGCAATATATTAAAGGAAAGCATAAGGACATGCAATGCAAGACATAAATGATGAGATGCAACAACTTAGCATGGCAATGCATAAGAATTAAGAACAATTATCCATCATCATGATATCATACACATGCATACAAGATAATTAATGAATACAAGTCACTACATATGATAAGGGAATAAACCAAGTGAGATTAAAATGAGTTAAACACAAGCAAAACAAAACCATGACTCACCAAAATCCACGAACATCGAATAAATCCACTAAAATAAGATCCAAATGTATCTATCTCCCAAAAACCTCATAGCTTCCCCTTAGATACAAGCTACACTCGATCGCACAGGATCACACTCCCACTCCCCCTAGACCTAGGATCTTCTCCCCTTTTGGCAACAAGCACCAAAACATGGAAAAGATGAACATCTATGCGCTCGTGGTCAAAGGAAGTGGTGTAGCAACGTCCTTTGTAGGCTTTGCTATGGGCTGCTCCTGAGGTGGATCCTGCTGTGCTCCCTGAGCCTGTGCCACCTGAGCATCCAGCTGCTCAAAGAAACTAAGGTCTACAGGCGACTCAGACCTACTATCCTGTGCTGCTGGAGTGACTGTGGCAGTCTCCTGAGCTGAAGTCTGGAGAAGTATGAGATCTGCCATGTCCTGCTGAGTGAAACCTCCACAGACTAGATCCTCTGCTACCTGAGGAGTAAGCGTGCTGACTGTAGCAGTAGGAAGGGAAGCTGTAGTTGTCTCTGGGACTGGCTGGGATTCTGCACGAGTAGTGTGCACAATGTCTAAGAACAGACTCCTGACAGGTAAGTGCTGGGTCGAAGAGTGAGAAGGAGAGACAAACAGCGCAGACATAGAGAACGCTGACACGGGGGAGAACTGAGCTCAAGGAAGTGTCTGTCCTGCTCCCCCTGTCGGTAGAACCCCTGAGATAGACAACCCACTGGACTGAGCTATTATCAAGGCTGTGAAGGGTCCTGGCTGAGTCGGAAGCTGTTGTTACTGAGGGAACACTGAAGGTCCTAGCTGCTGACCGGCCTGCCTCTGGGTCAACTTCATCATCTGAGTCATCAGGGCTATAAGTAGTGTAGTCTACTGCCTCTGAATCTCTGCCTGGCTCCTGATGACATCCATCATTTGATTTCTGTCCTCTGACACACTTTGGATAAATTCTCTGAGCCGTCCTGCTAGTGTTGCCACAGTGACAGCGTCCTCAGACTGTGAACCTCTCGGCTGGGGAGGTGCTCCTGTACTGGCTGACGCAGGAACCACCGTCTCTAGCTGAGTTGCCTGCTCGTGTGGTACTGGCAGTGACTCGTGCTCCTTCTCTCCTATCTGCTAGCGGGAGGTAGACTGCGATCCCCTGGGGACACGAGGTGCGTAGCTGGTGGTCAGCTCAGGGAATGCCTCGTACTGCTCCTTCGTCACTAGACTCATCCTCGTCAAGAGATAGTAGATGTACGGACCATAGACCAAGTGACGTCTTCCAACCCTCTCTGAGATGGCCTCCTCCATTTCTCCTATGAGCAAATCTGCCAAGTCAAAAGTCTGCCTCCATAGTATAGTTGCTACAACCCACTGGTGTAAGAGTGTGAACTCCTCTCTGTAGCCAGATCTAGGGATGATAGTCGTGGTGACTATCACTCTCACCACCTTGGCCTCTGCGATGAGTCTTGCAGGGCCTCTCTCAAAGCCCATGGTGTGTGGTGGTGGAAAGGCAATCGACATCATCTCATCACTAGGTAGTCTCCCTCCCAGTGGTCTACGTGGTGGCTCCAGTGTACCGTAGGCACTCCTGTAAAGTTGCAAGTCTGAAGCCAGGAGTCCTAGATTAGCTATCAAATCCTGCCTGGTCACATGATGTGGGTGCCCTCTAAATAGGAACTAGAACTCTGAGCGGTCTCTGGCAACCAACAGTGTGGCGTAGAAGTCTGGCACCACATCCTCTCTGAACCTGTGTGGAGCAGTAACTAGATCTACTAGCCCAGGTAGGTACATGAAGTACTGCTCCAACTCTGTGCGGCTGGCCCTCCTCATTGCCTCGTACATCGTGTACTGCTATGATACAAAGACTTTGTCCTTGCCCCTCAGGCTAAGATAGCGTCTTAGACCCTCTCTAATCCTCCTCTGGAGGGGTGTCCAGTGCCTCTCTCCAGTAGTGGGGTCTCAAGGGACTAGAACCTACTACTCGAAAGGCACCAAGCGAAGTACTTTAAGCTCCTTTGCAGGAACCTTAAGTATATCCGGCTCTCCGACTGCCTGTGCCAGTCTCTGTAGCCTCCTAGTGCACACTGCATAGGTGCACCTCGGGTTTCCTGCCCGGTGAGCTGTCCTCAGGCGAACAGTCTGCTCAGCCTCCTCTATCTCCTCAGTCTACTCCTTCTCTAGCTTCTCAGACTCTGAGGTCTCCTCCTCTGACTCCTCCTCCTCAGACTCCTCCTACTGCCTAGAGGATCCCTGCTCCACTGTTCTCGATGACCTCTCCTGACGAGAAGCTAGAGTACGCTGCAGCAACGGCGGTGGAACAACTCCGACTGCAAGAGGTGCAGTCATGTGTCTGGTGCTCCTCCTCAGACCCTGTGTGTCACGAGGCTGCTCTAGAATCAGCCGTGTCCCTAGAGTCCTCCGTGACTCCTCCATGGCATCTATGTGCCTAACAACCCTCCTGGTTCTCTCAGACTCTGGGTCCAGCCTCTGTCTCTTCTTGCTCTTGGGCTTATCACGCATCTTTCCCTTGCCCTTGTTCTGTCCTGACCCTGCCATCTCTGCTGACTTCTCTACCGTCAGTGCACACACATAGGTGTAGATAGGATAGCATAGAATCCTATATAAAACTACAAGCAAAGCACCGCTAGGAAAGAATGCGCAATAGAAACCCTAGCACTGGATGAAGGACAAGATCACTAGTCAAATATGCAAAGTAACAACAGTGATCATCGACTATATGTGGCTGGTGCGAGTCATTTAGTGTACAATCAAATAATGGCAATAAGATCTTACTATAGACTAGACTGGAGACAAACCCTAGACATGCAACTAACAAATAATCAATTTATTAATTGCATCTAGGTTGAGCCAATTAATTAATTAATGCAACTAAAGATCAGATATTTATCTAATTGCATTAATGATCGATGAACAGAAGATTGAGCACAATAACGTGGAGAAGTGTCGAAGTCAAACGCTGAAGGGCTCCTAGCCGATCACCTCAAAGATGGCAATTTTGAGGTTGCATGTAATGGAGGTGGAGGAGCAAGACTTGCCCTAGCAATTGGAGGGGGTGGAGCTCAGCTCTGTGGTCTGTAGGTAGCGTGCGCGCGCGAGGGGAAGCAGCGGCACTGCGACAGCCGACGGCTATACTGGCAGTGAGCAGCGGCGGTGCTGTGCGTCAGTAGCAGGTGGCGTGGTGGCAGCTCAGTCGCGGGCGCGGCTGCGCGAAGGCAGCGGAGGCGGCGCTGCTGCAGGCTTGAGCGGGGGCGAGGCGACGGCGTGGCAGCTCGGGTCGGCGACAGCGAAGGCAGCGTTGGTGAGGTCGCAGGCTCTCGACGTTGGGAGACAAACGAAGGAGACAATCATCTCTGACGAGTTTGACTTAGGTCAAGATGACGAAAGGTCGAGATCCTATCAAGGATGAATCAACGGCTCAGATCTGGAGCTGCATCGCGTGATCACCCATAGTGACCGGACGACACGGTCTCTAGACCGGACAGTCCGATTAGTTCAAGGTCTGCTTATCTTGAGTAGACTGGATGGTACGGTCTCTAGGACCCGACTGTCCGGTCTCCATTTTTGATGTGCCGTCACTAAACACACAAACAAACACTGCACTTGGAATATAGAGGAAACTCTCAAACACTCCTTTTCAAATAGTGGCACTCTATGGCCTTAGAATTTTCGCAAATGCCAAATGAAGGATCGAGCAAATAAGAACCAAGGCAAATAAGAACCAAAAGGGTATGTATGAGCCTTAGCCCATGAACCACGCGAGTAGATTTAACCTTGGAGTTCAGAAGAGCTTGCTCAATGGGCATGAAAAGCTCAATCCTTTCCTTTGGTCACACTTATGGAGATGTAATCTCATATAGAGCATGAGGCACAAATATGTCCAAGTGGGACAAGCCTCCTTTGTGTTTCCTATATGATGCATGCAACAAGCATTTTACATATGCAATAAAAGTAAACAGGCCAAGTGAATGCAAGCAATATTAAAAACAAGACACAAAGGAAACCTAACAATGTCAAGTTTGAACCCCTCCCAAGCTTACTCACTATAAGCCACACCCTTGCCTTGAGAGAAGTCAAACCACCATCTCAAGCACTCCCCCTTGCTTATAGCTATCTTGGATGGGTTAGACATTAACTACTTTTTACGTGTTTTTCTCTTAGTTATTTACACATGCATGGATGCAAAGCATACTAGTCACAAAGGAGTCCTAATTACCATGCAATGCAAAAGAGGAAAAACAACACTACAACTACCACGAACAACCACGGTTACCTCCCTCATGAGTAGATAGGGCATTGAGGTCCATGTAACTTGTGGTGGACTTCACATGATCTTCATGAAAACACTCGGTCCACCACCACCACCATCTAGGTCTTCTTCTTGGGCACCCACTTGTACGTAGCCGATCTCTCAAGATCAACAATGCACTTAGGCACCCATATGCTCTTGACCTTCCTCTTCTTATTTGGTGGTCCCAAAGCCTTAGCTTTCACCTTGCCATCCTTGTTCCTAAAAAGCTTGAAATGTGTATTTCATGGAACAAGTTAGCATTAGGCAAAACAATGGAACTTCTCACCATGGGACAATCCTTGGTGGTGTGGCCATCCTTGCAACACCTCTCGTAATAGTAGTCATCGATGATAAGGGGTTTGATCCATGCGGGGATGGAATCACTTGTCCCTATGATGGCGATGGCGGTGGATATGAGCCAAGTCCCCAGTGGGAGACATTGTTCGCAAGGTTCCTCCCAAGAATCTCCTTGTGGATGGCTCCACCACGTGTGAGCCTCTCAAAGCCATCCATCACTATCTTCCTCTCCTCCTTGAGCTTGTAATATTCCTCCAAAACAAATGGCTCAAGAGAAGAAACCTTGACCAAGATGGTTAGTTCATCACACATAGTAGAAGTGATGTGGACAAGGGTTCTCGATCTTTCAAAAGGTTCTAGATACGTTGATTTGGTCGGAGGCGACACACAAATCGATCCGGCTTCAGAACAGCACGTTCTAAACCCCGCAATCACAGCACGACGTATTCTCTGGTTATCAACCGTCCTAAAATGATTGACCTCAGCAAGAAGGCTAATCCCTACCTGCGAATCAAGAACACAAGCAAGAACAGAGAAGAATACAACACAATTGCAGATGTATTATGAATCTCACGAAGTTGGGGTCTCACAAACCATGATGACGGTGAAACTATTATGAACAGAATAATCTAAGCAAAACCCAAACCCTAACAAAGAGGCGGCGGCTGTATGTGAGGACCATAGGGTCATGCACCACCCCCTGGATGCAGCCCTAAGTGGGCTCAACTCGATACATGGTCCAAAGACCGATTACGGTGTTGCAGCACTAGGACAGATTCTGGACGTTGACTTGTTTTTGTTGATTGCCGATGGCTCGCGATGAATTTTGACATGGGACCAGTTGGATTGGAAAGCTCTTTTCATTTTCTTTCCAGGCATATGTAGAACGTTCAAATCCAAGTCGGTGTACATCCTGGGCGTCCGTTTTAGTGCAGACTGGTCCTGGGTCCCAAAACAGACTCGAAGTCGGTTTTGATTGGGCCTCCACCTTGGATTGGATGTATTTTCTGGCCCATCACGCCTCCAATCACCTCCCCAGCTATCTCATCATCATCTCTATGGTTCCAAATAATAATTAATTCATTAGATAGGCATATGTTCTCAAAATCACATAATGAAATCATTAGGAACGAGCTCACCCATAAATTCAGTTGTCGCGCATGAACTTGCATTTTGGTTGGCAGAGTGCTGGATGTATCCATAAGGGTGATATCCTCATCATTCTCCCTCTTTTGAATTAGAATCGTCCTCGACTCGAGCTTATCTCTTTCTCCCATGTATGGTCTCAAATCTGAAATATTAATTGTAGAACTATTCCCAAACTTGGGATGCAACTCATATTTATATGCAATATGAAATTTGTCATCACAATGAGAATCTACAGTAGAAGGCATTCCATGCAAATTAATAATATCTTTGAAAACATGGTCAGCAATATGAGCATCATTCTCACTCTTATGACAAGGTAGACAATGTGTGATCTTAGAAATATTAGAAAGAGATGACATGACATGGTGATTGTTATTGCAGTTTTCTAGTTTGTCATTTGGTTGTACAACATAAGGAGGATTCATGTTTGAGCAAATATAAACTTTGTGAACCATAAACACACCTCTATGATCATAGTTTCCTATAGCATGAAAATTGTTTCTTGTCAATAAAGACAATTCAGTTTGAGAAAAGATTTGCTTCTCCAAAGTACTCAGATTACAAAGAACATCAAATTCAATATAACCCAAAGTATTTAGAGAAGACAACAATTTTTTCTCATCCTTTTGACATGTAACTAAAGTCAAATGTTTAATTTCAGCACTAGTGGGTGAATCGTAAGCAAAAGCATCAAGCTCATTCATTTGTTGTGGCAAAGGTATAAGTGAAGCATTGGCACACAACTCCTCTTTATCATGAGGAACACTAGGTAAATCAACTTGTGACAAAATAACGTGATCATAAGGTTCCAATACAGCAAGACTATTCGAATAATTCATCACATTAGGAAAGCTCTTACCTGAAGCAACAACCTGTTCTTTATCTTTCCCACTATCATCTTCTTTGTGTATATGCTGAAATGTATTAGTTGCAACAAGAGGTAAAGAAATATGTTCATCCTCTAGTAATTCAGATTTTGATGTAAGTGTTGCAACATTTGAAACAGTCCACTCTTTCCTATATGGTTCATTCTTTCTCCTCTCTAACCTTTGTTGATCCTCTTCTAAAATTTCAGCAGCAGTCATAGGTATAAGAGTAACTCTTCTACCTTTATATTTAAATGAGTAGCTATTTGTAATGGTATTGTGTGAAGCATTATTTGTAATAATCCATGATTTACTCAATAACAAATGACATGCTTGCATAGGTACTATATCAAATTCTGCACTATCCTTATAAGAACCAATAAAAAATTCAAGGCATGAAATTTTATGTACCTTTATCTTACCAAAAGAATTACCCACTGGATGTAGTATGGACATGGGTGTGGTTGTGTTGTCAATCCAAGCTTCTCAACTAATTCCAAACTTACAATGTTGTGGCTACTCTCTCCATTAATGATAACACGACAACGTCGATCCTTGACAACAAAGTGAGTCTGGAATAAATTGTTCAATTGATTTTGCTCTACCTTCTTCATTTGAGAACTGAGCACTTGCTGTGCTACAACTCTCTTATCATCATGAGATGCCATCGACTCATTACCATGCGTATTGTAACCTGTCATTATTAGTAGCAAACAAAAAATACACAAGAGTATATTTTCCTATCACTACTATGTAATCATGGTGGAAACTCTCAACAAGCAAATGGAAGCGTCATACCAAGCTCTTACAAAGTTCTTAATTATAGCAAGCAAATGATACCTTAGAGAGTGTGAACTGACGATTGCGAGAGTAAAAAATTTGTGCCTGTTCAGAAGGATATATATGGAGCTTGGATAGGCAATATTAGGTAGCAAGGATTAGCAAAATTTCAATTCAAAAATTGCAAAACCGAATAATAGTCCCAAACTAGTCTATGTCACGGGCCTAAACTTGTCTCGGACCTAGTTCAAGCAAGCAAGCAAATGACTTAACAAAGGACGCAAAGGCTGCAAGCAATTCTGAATTTTTATCTTTTCCTTTTTCTATTTCCTTTTTTTTATGCGGCTTTTTCTCTTGTGCACTTTGCCTATTTCTTTTCTTTTCTTTTCCTATGAATCAAAACTGCAACAAGATCTTAGTGCTAGAAAGCGAAAGGAAAAAATTATAGCACAAGGGAAAATTATGATCTCAATATGATGGACACAAAGATAGATAATATATTGTTCCAAAACTCTCAACGTGTCACATGAACAAGCACTTTTCTCTCTTTCTTTTGACACAAAAAGTTGAAGGCTAAATGTTAAATAAGTATTTGGTGCACACAATTCTAGCAATACTATTCTCTCAACGTGTGCAACAAACTGATTTTTTTTCTCTTGATTGTCTATGAAAAGGACATGCACGACTCAAACAAGACCAAAGAACAAGCACTAGACCAGCAACACAATGATGTTGTAGGGAACTAAATTCAGAGAAGCAAACTAAACTGAAAATTGTAGGGCACAAGGGGGATATAGGACAGCGGAAACACGTTGAACAAATATTTTTGTAGGTCAATTTTCTAGACCCTAGGATTGAACAAAATAACAAGGATAAGGACAAACCTAACAGTGCACCTAAAGATTTGATTACCACTTGATGTGGACAAGGGTTCCCGATCTTCCGAAAGGTTCTGGATACAATGATTTGGTCGGAGGCGACACACAAATCGATCCGGCTTCAGAACAGCACGTTCTAAACCCAACAATCGCAGCACGACGTCTCCTCTGGTTATCAACCATTCGAAAATGATTGACCTCACCAAGAAGGCTAATACCTGCCTGTGAATCAAGAACACAAGCAAGAACAAAGAAGAATGCAACACAATTCTAGATGTATTATGAATCTCACAAAGTTGGGGTCTCACAAACCATGATGACGGCGAAACTGTTATGAACAGAATAATCTAAGCAAAACCCAAACCCTAACATAGAGGCGGAAGCTGTATATGAGGACCCTAGGGTCGTGCACCACCTCCTGGATGTAGCCCTAAGTGGGCTCAACTCGATACATGGCCCAAAGACCGATTACGGTGTCGCAGCACCAGGACAGATTCTAGACATCGACTTGTTTTGTTGATTGCTGATGGCTAGCGATGAATTTTGACATGGGACCGGTTGGGTTGGAAAGATCCTTTTGTTTTCTTTCTAGGCATATATAGAACATCCAAATCTGAGTTCGTATGCATCCTGGGCGTCCGTTTTAGTGCAGACTGGTCCTGAGTCCCGAAACAGACTCGAAGTCGGTTTTGATTGGGCCTCCACCTTGGATTGGATGTCTTTTCTGTCCCATCACGTCTCCAATCACCTCCCCATCTATCTCATCATCATCTCTATGGTTCCTACTAATAATTAATTCATTAGGTAGCCATATGTTCTCAAAATCACATAATGAAATCATTAGGAACGAGCTCACCCATAAATTTAGTTGTCGCGCTTGAACTTGCATTTTGGTTGGCGGAGTGCTGGATATATCCATAAGGGTGATGTCCTCATCAAGAAGGATTACTCTTAGATGAACTAGAGGAGGGAGAGGCAAGGTTCTCAACATTGATGGCCTCGTAAGTGATCTCAAGGGCCTTGTACTTCTCATGAAGCTCTACATGATCACCCTTGAATTTGTCATAACTCTTGTTTAGGGCCTCATGAGATGTGACAAGGTCCTTGAGCTCACTCTCAAGCTCACCAACACAGGCGAGGGATTGGCCGGAAGACCGTCGGCAGCGAGGAATGGTGGCGTTGATCTTCGGAGATCGGCGATGATGGGGCTCCGGGGGTCGGGGGGACGAGGGGGAATGAGAGGAGGTAGCGGTGAGAAAGGGTGTCGGCTGGGGCCAATTTATAGGTGGGTAGTGGGGGTGCGAGGCGATCGGGGCGAGCTCCTCTGCCATCAATGGCGAAGAGGCGCCATTGATGCGCGGTAACGCTCGTGAGTGCGTGGTTAACTCCTGGGAATGGGGAAGGGGAAGCTGAGGGTTTCTCGGGAGCTTCCAGGGTCAAATTCGGGAGCCGAGGAGGCGGGGGTCGGGCGGGTGGCTGTCGTGGGTTTTGATCGGTGGCGGGGGAGGGAGAGGGCCTGGAGGAAGGAGATGATAGGGTGGGACCGAGCTATCAGCCTCAGCGGGGCGGGTCAGGCTGTAGACTACGGGGACGAGATGGGCCGGGACTGGCTGGGCCACATGCATGCACGGGCTATGCTGCTGGCTGGCTGGTGGACCGAGCACGTGAGCTGGGCTACGTGCTGCATGCTCTAGCTGGGCCGAGCCGCGCTAGGCTGGCTGAAAGGAAGAGAGGGGGAAAAAGAGATGGGCTGCGGGAGGGAGAAAGAAATGGATGGAGGGAGGTGGGCTTCGGCTGGGGACTCGGCCCAGGCGGCTAGGTGTTGAGGGTAAATATCGGGGTGCCATGTGGTGCTCTCTGATAACTAAGAGGGACCCAAGTGGGCCCCACCTAATAAAACACCTACACGATAAATCCCACTTTAAGCTGCAGAAGTTGCATCGCGCTCCCGACTCACCTGACCCATGGGTAGACAGGAACCGGCCGTGGTCCGTACAACCCCTCGGCAGGAGTCAAGCAACCCGCCATGCCCGACCCCCTCGGCAGGGGTCGGGAGCCCTATCGCGCCTCGCCTCGCTCCACCCCGCAGAAGGGGTCGGAGCCTCCCATCATGGGCCCCACACCATCATCAGATAGGTTTTGCCACCTCCGACCCTCGAACTAGGAGCTCAAGCTCTAACGAGGCAAGGCCGGAAATGGCAGAGTGGAGAAATTCGACTACCCTGGCAGACGTGACTGATCCCAACCCCTAGTGGGTCCGGGAAGGTTTGACCTAGTGTCCTAACCCCAACTGAGGGTGAGTGATCGAGCCAGAAACTCTTAACGGCCAACTGCTCGATCTTAAATATCGTACCCACTACACATGCACAATATCAGGGGGTCAAATCCCCCTATACGCCTCGCTGCCCTCGACGCCGCCCATGCCTGCTGACGCAAGTGGGCATGGCAGGGCACTCGATGATGCCATCACCCGATGACACGCTCAACAGTGACAGTATAGGACGATCGATGGATAGGAATGATGATCACCCAGCCGCATAACATGACAGTGCCCATGATGCACCATGCCACATCCCATGAAGCACGCCATCAACAGTGGCCGAGAGGACGCGACCCGACAATGGAAGATGGGGGCAAGCCCTTAGCGTAGCGTCACCCCTAGTCACCGAGATTGTGTGACGGGATGATCAAGACTTGAAGACCACGACCATCAATCGGGAGCTTCGCCTTCTCCAACACGACTTCAACAACTATGCACATGTAGGTCTCTTTCTCTCTCCCTCTCTCTCTGTAAGTGGGCCTGCCCCTCATAATATAAAGGGGAGTGTTTCTTCTTCTTCAGGACAAGATAGATGCAACTCAGCACACACTCACTCGCATCCGAGACTTGGAGAACCCCATCCTCTCTCACCACCATTGTACTGAACCCCGGAGCAAGTAACATGAGCAGGCCCGAGAATTGGACGTAGGGGTTCACCCCAAACTAGTATAACCCCCCGTGTCCTCTTGCTAAGCCATTACCGAATCCAAAGCGCGTGCCCCCGGAGGAAATTCTACTAGTCGATGATCAAAACACCGATAGTTGGCGTGCCAGGTAGGGGGATGTGTGCCCTTTGCTTCATCACTTTTCGGTTCGGATGGCAACTCCCTCTCTAATATGGGCTTCCCGTAGCAGCATCTTCTTCGGGAGCCTCAAATTCATCGCCACCACCGACCGAAAGCTGTTGTGCATCAGCATTCCGGCGCCCCTGCCGCCTGCGGACCCAACGCCCACCAACAAGGTGGCGCGCTCATGGTGGCTGGAGGACTATGACGGCACACCTGCCTTCAGGGTTATGAAATATGTGGTGGCATCAGGGCACGTCGACGGGCCAGTCTCGAATCCCATCGCAATGGCCATCGCCATCGCCACCGAGGCGATGCACGCGGTTCAACTTGAGCCTGCCGGGCTGCACGACACGGACCACCGTGCGGCATCGCCCGGTCGCGCTGACCAGCTATGGCTCCACCTGGAGCGTACCTGGGCCCTACTTCCAGCCATCATGACCTTCGCCATTTTACGTTCGCCTTGGCAAACATCCATGGGCAGCTCCTCGGTGGAGAGCCCCTTCATCCGGGCCGCCTCACCGGACCCCCCTCAGAGGGTTACCCGAGCGGCCTTCGGAACCCCGTAGGGTGTTTTCGGGATTTAGCTCTTGGACCCGCGGCCTCTGCCTACACTGACCAGGGCTTCGTTGGGGTGATCGACCACCTCGACGACTCCCTCTTCGACCTCCTCAACGTCGGGTCGTTGGAGGACTGTGACTTCAGCTCTGAGAGCTCTGAGGGGAGCTACGACCTCCCGCGCGGATGCCACATGGTGCAGCTTGCATCCGCGGCTACAGAAGGGGACCCCGGCACCTTGGCCTCTAGAGCCCTGGTAAACCCCGGGACGCCCGCAACCTCGAACCCTGCAATGGGTGCAGCAGTGGGGGAGGAGCTCATCAACATACCCGTCACTGATGCCACCGGACCCCAGTCGCACACCACCACGAGGATATCTAGCAACGGTTGAAGGCCCGGTGAGCAGAGCTCGAAGAAACCTTGCGCCAATTGGAACATGAGAAAGGAGAAATCGACCATGAGCTAGCCCGCGCCGCCACCAGTGGGCATGCCCACGCCATGGCCCACGACATCTAGCAGCGCATCGTCGCTGATGACCAAGGATCCCCGCAGTTCACCCGCGTAGGGCAGAACATAGCGGCAGCAGCCACGCTGTTCAAAACTCTCCCGAAGCCCGCTACAACTGAGGCCTAGCGAGCCTAGTGCATGGTGGCCGCACTCCTGGCTAAGGCCACCGAGCTTCAAGCGGAGAGCTCATTAAGGTGAGCTGCTTAGTCCAGCCAATAGATCTCCACCTCCAGACGCGCGAGGGGAGACGACGCCGCCGGTTCATAGCAGAACTCAGTCCGCCAACCGGCCCCCGCAGGAGGCACACCCAAGAAAGCCTCGGTCCACGACCGAATTGGAGCAAAATGCGATGCATGCCACACCCTCTAGGCGCACGAGCGGGAAAAGGAATGACTCCACAAAGGAAGGGGTCGCCAGCTACGCCGTGGAGGCCAGTACGACGACACTGACGAGGAGCAGAGCCGAAGCCCGAGCCCTCCTGAGCCGCGGGTCTTTAGTCGGCGCATTCATAGCGCCGAGTTCCCCCAGCGCTGCCGCGCCCCCGCGACTATCAACAAATACACGGGGGAGATGGATCCCGTCCTCCATCTTGAGGACTATCGCCTCACATTCCAGACAGGAGGAGCCATCGACGACCTAGCCATCATCCACAACCTTCCCCTATACCTCACGGACTCGGCCCGCGCCTGGCTCGAGCACCTCCATGAAGGTCAGATTTACGACTGGGGCGACTTGAGGGATGTTTTCATCGGCAACTTCCAGGGGACGTATGTCAAGAATTGTCGATAGAAGGTTGGCGAGTCCCTCAGGGACAACATCCGGGGCTTTAGCAAGAAGTGCAACGAGCTACCCAACGTGGGTGACGCGGAAATTGTCAGAGCCTTCATCTCCGGCACAACTTTGGAGCATTTTATCCATGAGTTGGGTCGAAAGGGCCTACGCAAGGCGCACGAGCTCCTGGACATCACCACGAGCTTTGCCTTTGGTGAGGAGTGCATCAGGGTGGTCCTCCAGCAAGCACCAGAGAGCAAAGGCAAAGGCAAACGAGAGGAAGAGGCCGATGACGGCGCCTCCGACCACCCGAGGATGAAGAAGAACAAGTCTCGGGGCTCACGTGACCCCGTTGTGGCCGCCACCGACCACAAATCGCTGAGACCCACGACAGGGGAGGCTCCAAACCACTTTGAGAAGAAGTGGAATGGCCCATGCCCGAACTATGGGTTCCCCGTCAAGCACCTCCTCAAGGACTGCTCCACGATGAAGAAATTCCTCCGAGAGGAAGCCAAGAAAGGAGACGCGGGGAAGGCGCCGAGGCCTGATGCACCGGACCCCATAGATGACAATGACAACGATGAGCAAGGAGGGCCGGTCTTCCCTAATCCTAAGGCCTGCCACATGATCTTTACGGGACCCGAGTCCCGGGGAAGCCGCCGCACCTTGAAGATCGAGCGGCACGAGGTCTTCGCAGCTCAGCCCGCCACCCTAGCCTTCCTCAAGTGGTCGGACTCACCAATCATTTTTGATCGGTCGGACCACCCTCAACACATCCCGCAGCCGGGTCGGTACCCACTCGTGGTCGACCCTATCACCACGGAAGTTCGACTCTCCAAGATGATGATGGATGGCAGGAGCTGCATCAATATTCTGTATGGTGACACGCTTGATTTGCTCGGCATCAACCGGTCACGCCTCCAGCCGCTGGGCGCGCCCTTCCACATGATTGTCCCAGGACGGCAGGCCATGCCTCTTGGGCGGATTAGCCTCCCTATCACCTTTGAGACCCGGCCAACTTCCGGACTGAGACCCTCACATTCGAGATCATCGACTTCCCAGGAGTGTATCACGCTCTCTTGGCACACTCGTGCTACGCCAAGTTCATGCCGGGACCCAAAGGGGTCATCATCGTCAATGCGTCCCTCCAGCGAGCCTTCCAGTGCGAAACAGAGAACGACGATCTTGCCACGGTGGCGGTGGCCTTTATGGAGCTCGAGGCCATGCGAACTCTCCTTGACGTGGGGACCCCTAACGCCAGCAACAAGAACGCCTCCTTCAAGCCCGCGGAAGACACCAAAGAGGTGTGGATCAACCCTAGCAGTGACGCGAGTAAGACGGTGAAGGTGGGGGCCTCCCTCACTCCAAAATAGGAAAGTGCGCTCATCAACTTCCTCCACGCCAATGCCATCGTTTTCACGTGGAGGCCCTCGGATATGCCCGACATATCGAGGGAGGTCGCCGAGCACTCCTTGAACATCAGGCTAGGTTCCAGACTGGTGAAGCAGCGACTACGCCGCTTCGATGAGGAGAAGCGCAGAGCAATTGGCGAGGAGATCACAATGTTAAAGGCGGTCGGTTTCATCAAGGTGGTATATCACCCCGAATGGTTAGCTAATCTTGTCCTTGTAAAAAGGAAGAATGGGAAATAGAGAATGTGTGTTGACTATACAAGCCTGAACAAGGCATGTCCGAAGGATCCTTTTCCTTTGCCATGCATAGACCAGATAGTTGACTCCACGGTGGGGTGTGAAACCCTCTATTTTCTGGCGCTTACTCTAGATCGCGATGAAAGAATCCGACCAGCTCGTGACATCTTTCATCACCCCGTTTGGTTCTTACTGCTACGTATCGATGCCTTTCGGGCTCAAGAATGCCGGCGCGACCTTCCAACCCGGCCACACGGTCAAGGCCTACGTGGACGACATAGTAGTCAAAACACAAAAGGCAGATACCCTCGTGTCTGATCTCGAGCGAGTCTTTGCCAAGCTTCACGCGAATGAGGTCAAGCTAAACCCCGAGAAGTGCATCTTTGGGGTCTCGAGAGGGATGCTCCTCGGCTTCATCGTCTCTGAACAGGGCATCGAGGCCAATCCAGAAAAGATCTCTGCGATCGAGCGGATGGACCTGGTTCAAAACCTTAAGGGGTTACGACGTCTCACAGGTTGGCTAGCGGCACTCAGCCGTTTTATCTCCCGCCTTAGCGAGAGAGTGCTTTCGCTGTACAGGCTCCTGAAGAAGTTTGACCACTTCAAATGGACGCCCGAGGCGCAGTCAGCTCTTGACGATGTCAAGCGCATACTGAGCAACACTCTAGTACTAACACCCCCGACTCCGGGTCAGGCTTTGTTATTATACATAGCAGCAATGACACAAGTCATGAGCTCGGAGCTTGTGGTCGAGCGGGAAAGAGAAGGCCACGCCCTAAAAGTTCAGCACCCCATCTACTACATCAGCAAAGTCCTATCAAATTCGAAGACTCGTTACCCCCAGATCCTCAAGATTCTCTACGCGGTCGTGGTGGCTAGACGCAAGCTCCGCCACTACTTCAACTCCTATCCGATAGACATTGTGAGTTCCTTTCCCCTCCGAGAAATCAAATAGAACAGGGATTCAATGGGTAAGGTCGCCAAGTGGGCGCTCGAGCTGATGGGGCATGACGTCACGTGCCAACCTCAAGCGGCCATCAAGTCCAAGGTGCTCGTAGACTTTATAGCAGAGTGGACCGAAGCGTAACTCCTACTAACTCTCGTCGACCAAGAGTACTGGGTTATGTACATCAACGGGTCACTCATGCATGCAGAAGCAGGGGTTGGCCTCGTCTCCATCTCTCCACTCGGGATACGTGCAATATGCTATTCGTTTACATTTCCCCGCTTTAATCAACATCACCGAGTACGAAGCACTCGTCAACGAGCTCAAGTTTGCCGCCGAGCTGGGCATCAATCCGCTAGAAATACGGGGCGACTGCCAGCTTGTAGTTGACCAAATTATGAAGCAGTCTGTTGGTGGCCCTTAAAACCCAATATCGGCCACCAACCGGTCGGGAAATGCAAGGTAAAGACCAAAGTTTCATGAATATTTGTTTAAACTAATAAAGTTCCACGTGTTTGCAGGTTCAAAAGGGCCAAAATTAGGTAAAAACATGAAGAAATGCCCCATCGGCCGATCCTGCCGTAAAACAGCCAGACGACAGGGTCGTATGGGGCTGAAATCAAGGCCCGGGCAGGCTCATGACGGCTGAAATCAGAACTCGGCCGATAGGGTCATATCAGGCTGAAATCAGCCACCCGGCTGGTTAAAACAGAGTCTCATCAGGCTGAACCATCCGACCCAGCCGACCTTGCAAAACACTCCACCATGAGGCCGTTTTCCATCCCCGGACTAAGGAGGGTAAAAAGTGGAGAAGTAAAAGAGGCATCCATGTAGCATAACTTGGACAAGTGAAGACATGACCCGGAGGGGGTCAGCACCAAAAATGGGCCGCTGGCCGGCCTACCAGGCCGCCCGGCCTGGGACTTTTCCTCTCGAGGTGTCCAGCCCACTTGGCCCATCATGCCAACCAACGCCAAGTGGATAATGCGGTTGAAAACCGACCCAACAACCGTCATCCGGACCAAATCTGAGCTGTCCGAGGGAAGGCGATCGGAAACCGACTCAATTGTGTGGCCGCCCGGCCTGGGTTGCCGCCCGGTGGTGCATGCCGCCCGGCATGCCCGGCCGTCCGGCGTGGCCCACCGCCCGGCGGGGGAACTTTTGCCCACCGACTCTCCCTCACATACAAGTACCCGCCAAGTCTTCGCCACCTATAAGTAGAGGGGGAATTCGGCAGAAGTGAGGAAAATAGAGAAGAAATAAGCATTAGTCCCAAGTTTTACCAAAGTAGAAGAGTAGAGGTGTAGGAGGAGGAGTTCATAATGCTGGCTCCTTCAACTTGTGCCTCGGGGATTGAAGCTCCTGCGTGAGTAATCTCCCTCATCTTCGGGCCGGGTAACATGTAGTAGAATTCTTGCCCAAGTAATAAAGTGAGTATTTCTATCCTTTTATTCTACGGGATCCTCATGCATAACTTTTTATTTCTCCGTAGCATTATCTCGTTATGCTTACCAATTCTAGAACTGGTATGAAAGTCTATGTTTAGATGTGGTGTTTAGACTTAGCTTTCCTGGGATTGCATTCGTCCCCACGGGTTGTGTGGTAGGCGGCAGGTGGTGACAGCCCTGTCCGTCCAATATTGAATTCCACCATGTTTGGGAAGTCTCAAGCAGGGTTGTCTAGCGTTAACGTGGCCACTAGTACATGAGGTTAGTTACCGACCCTTACCCGTGGATCGTTATCGTGCCCTGAAGCAGATATTTGGAAATAGAATTCTCACTAAGTTACTTGGAGAAGGTTCACTACATTAGATTGCCTGGCCCGGGGACTTCTTCTCCCTATAGAGTACACTTTATTCTGCCCCCTTCATCACTAGGACTTGATAGAATAGGAGTGACACATTACTCGTTCCCTGTGGAAATCGATACTCTGGAATACTCACAGGTGAAAGCTACATCAGCATCAGTACGCTTGCAGATATTCCCTGTGAGGCTTAAGAACCGCCAATAGAGTCCAGCTGCCGGATGGACACCATGGCACTCTACTGCCAGGAAGTTCACAAGATCGAGGGCTGGTTCGACGGGTTACAGTTGAAGCACATCCCGTGACGCCTCAATGAGGTGGCCGACACGCTGGCCAAGATGGCGTCTTCACGAACGACCAGCACCACACCTCATTCCGCCCTAAGGAGTCCCTGAGACCCCTAGTGGAGCCGATCAGCCCCGACGAGCTCCGGCGGACGGCCAAAGAGATCGATGGGCCCGATGACTCGCGTGAGTCAACCCAGGGGTCGAGCGGACCGACCCCCAGTTCGAGCGAGACGCGCCTCCTCGCGACTGGTGAATTCCAGACATTGTGTTCTTGACTCACGGCATGCTGCCTGCCGATGGGACCGTAGCTAAGCGACTCTATCGTCGTCCAAGTCATTCACTTTGATCAACGGGGAGCTTTACAAGCACAATATCACAAAGGTCATACAGCAATGCATTCCCATCAACGAGGGCATTTAGCTTTTCGTCGACATCCACGAGGGGGTGTGCGGACATCACGCGGCACCCTGAACCCTCGTGGGCAACGCCTTCCTCCAGGGCTTCTACTGGCCGACTGCTGTGGGCAACACAACCCCATAGTCAAAACCTGCAAGGGTTGCCAGAATTACGCCCGCCAAACACACCTCCCGACCCAAGCCCTTCAGACAATCCCCTCGCATGGCCCTTCGCGGTCTGGGGCTTGGACCTACTCGGACCGCTCAAGAAAGCGTCCGGGGGCTACACCTACTTGCTTGTCACAATCGACAAGTTCACCAAGTGGATCAAAGCACACCCATTAGTGAAGATCCGGTCAGACGAGGCGGTAGAGTTTTTCCTCGACATCAACCATAGATTTGGGGTTCCAAACTCCATAATCACTGAAAATGGGATGCAATTCACCGGGAAGAAATTCCTAAAGTTTTGCGACGACTACCACATCCGCGTTGACTGGGCCACAGTCGCCCATCCTGAGACAAATGGCCATGTCGAACGGGCGAATGGCATGATACTCCAGGGGTTGAAGCCGTGAATCTTTGACCCCACCATCATCTTCAACCGCCTGAAGCAGTTCAACGGATAGTGGGCAGCTGAGCTGCACACCGTGCTCTGGAGCCTACGCACAACCAAGAGCTGCGCGATGGGCTTCACGTCTTTCTTCATGGTCTATGGGTCGGAGGCAATCCTACCTACCGATTTGGACTATGGAGCGCTGCGAGTGCGCGCATATACCAAGCAAGGCAACCAGGCGGCGCTCCAAGACGTGCTGGACCAGATAGACGAGGCGCGAGATGTCACGCTCCTCCACTCGGCCAAGTACCAACAAGCACTCCGGCGCTACCACAACCACGACATGAGGGACAGAGGCCTGCTTGTGGATGACCTTGTTTTGTGCAGGGTTCAAGAGAACAGGGGTTGGCACAAGCTCTCTTCTCCTTGGAAAGGACCGTACGTCGTCTCCTGAGTCCTTCGGCCTGGCACCTACAAGCTAAAGACCATGGACAGCGGCGAGCTCAAGAATGCATGGAACATCTCACAGCTACATAAATTCTATCCCTAGCTTTCCATTTCGTGCACCCTCGTGTGCCTCGCTCGCTTTTAACTGACGCTCGACCCCCCCCCCCCAAAAGGTGCCGGGCGTCACTCGGGGGCTACAACAGGGCACATGGCACTTCATTTTTAAGTCTACAACAGGGCACATGACACTTCATTTTTTCTTCTTTTTAAGCAAAAGTCGTAGCCACGTAGCTGCGTTGGACGTTGAAACTCACTATGGCGATAAGCGAAGTAAGCTGCGGGCCTTGCAGGTTCACGGTCGACTCGGTCGGATGGCGCAACGTCATCCTAGCCCCAGCGGCCACGACAATGGCGATCACCAATGAAACCAAACTACGAAGGGCTCGGGGGTTCAAGCTTCGTGGATCAAAACAGTAGAGGCGAAGGCCCAACACTTCAATCAAACCAAATACGAATTAAAATTTTTTAAGGCCACCACGGGCCAACGAAACTAAGTAACCACCAGTTCAAACTCAAATTATTACATGGGCACGATGGCCCACCAAACTGACCAAAAACAACTAAAAACGATTAATGACTAATTCTCCTCTCCTCTAGGAAGCACCTCCTTCTCGTACGCGTGGGGCAGGGTGTGGCCTTCAACGTGGCCTGAGCTCAGGGCCTCGAACTCAGCCTCGACCAGCTCGAAGTGAGTTGCAAGGACGCTAAAGGCAAGGTGCACACCGAAACGCACACCCTGCTGGATCCAGTTGTGTCCCGCCTCCATCAGCCCCCGACCAACTCGAGAGGTGCAGCATCAAGGGGAAGACCAACTTGAAGCTCTCATGCGGCCCGACCCATCAGAGCATGAAGCGCGCCTCCCGCCTCGACCTCCTGACAGAAGTGAGCCCTCGACCGCCGCCAGCCTGTACCCGAGGTATGCACGAATCCACTGAGATCAACAAAACAAACAAAAATGGAATAGGGGAAGGTAACAAAACATGAGAAAGTCTTACCATCCTCCTTCTTACGAGAGTTCTACAGCTGCGACAGATGGTCAGCCGAGACCGCAGCAGAATCCTTAGCCTCCACAGCCCATTGTTCTCCTTGGTGCTAGATGCAGCCCGTGCCACCGCCTCATCCCACTCCCTTCGAGGGAGGGCGAGGTCATCGGACGCCTTGCTAGCCTCTTCCAGAGAAGCTTCCAGCTCATACACTTGCGTCCCGAGATCCTCCCCGAGGTCTCACGCTCGAGCCGCAATGCCCAACAGGCGGCAAGGATGTGGAGTTCAGCAGGGCTGCACAGGTCCTCCAATGATCGGAACTCGCCCTCGAGCAATGCACGCTCCTCGGCCAAAAGGGGCGGGACCCCGTGACCAAGAGCATTGGCGGCGAGCCCTACACCAACCTCCTCGCTACAGCCTGTTGTCGCGCCCACTGCAGTCGCGCGTTGGGCAATCACTGTCGCCGCAGCTGCGGCAGCGTCATGAGCATGCGCCTCCTCAGCGGCGGCCACGACGTCACACGCCCGCGCCTCCTCGGTGGCACGGGTAGCCGCATCACGCATCCACGCTCCCTTCACGGCACCCACTTCAAATGCTTCATGACGGTCAGCTTCAGACGTCGAGGGCCCTGGACTAGGGCCCAGCGCTTCTCGATGGGCGTGTCGCCACCCCCCTGCTCCTCATGAGGGCGCTTCTCCGCGGCTGTGGCGTGGGACACGGTCTCGGCCATGACAACCGAGACTGGCTTCTCAACCCACGCTTACCCGACCACCCCCTAGATGGGAGAGCCGGCCGTCGGAGCTGACGTGCTGGGCACCCCCAAGCCGGCCGACCCCGACAAGACCAGGGATGAACCCATCCCCAAGGTCGGCCGTGCGAAAGGCACATAGCTGAGGCCGGCCGCTAGGCTGGCATCACCGCCGAGTAGGTCGTCGTCATCATCATCGTCATCACTGCTGCCATCGGCACCATCTCCGACGTACTCCTCATCATCGGCCCCATAGTTCCCGGTGGAGTCCTCGAATCCACTCAGATGCGAGCGACGAGGTGTCCGGGTTCTCACCCCGCCGCTCCCTCTCCTCCCGTAGTGCCTGGCGCCGCCGTGACCTCTCCTCCTTCTCGAGCTTGGTGCAAATGTCAGCATCCTTCTTCCGCCTCGCCTCCTTCTTCGTCTCCCGTTGTGCCACGTCCCTGAAATGGTTGGCGGTCCGCGCCGCCACCCCCTCCGGTAGTTGGAGGGCGGAGGTCCGGATCAAGCACACCCATTGGGAGTAAACACAAAGAGATAAGAAGAGGGATCAGACTCACCCACTTAGACGAAACGCAAGCCATAACAGGGACAAACAGAGGAAAAGAGATTATGGGTCCTTACCACATCAACTGCTTGCGGATCGGGGCACATTGGCGGAGCGCCCAGAATAGGCCAAGCCGACACGAACGAGCCCAGGGCCGCCCTCATCCGCTTCCCCACCTCAGCGTCGGGCAGTAACTCCTTCGCCATCATGTTGCCCGGCACCATGCGGCTGCCAAAATCAACATGGAACATCATGAGACTACGATGGCACAACGGCGCGAACCGCTTCCGGTGATACCACCCGATGACTGCAGTGCCGTTGAGCCCCAACTCCTTCAGGTGGGCGATGGCGGCGAGCGCGCTCCCAATCCACTTCCTTGCGTCCTTCCCCATCCCCCACTTCTAGCGAGTTGGGGCCTCAGCGATGTCGCGCGCGGTGTAGTCGGGGAGGGGGTGTGACTCCTCGTTGCGCAGATAGAACCACCTCTTGTGCCACCCTGAATGGGTGGTCATAGTGGGCATCTGGATGTACCGGCTCGCGTACTCGTTGCGGAGGCGAATCCCCACGCACCCAATGGTGCAGGGGAGTAAGGCGGCTCTGGCGGCCATGCGCCTGATGCAGACAGCAAGAAAAAAGTAACACCACAAGTCGAAGTTGTGGGTGATGCCGAGGAACCCCTCACATAAGGCTACGAAGGCCCAGATGTGCTGGATCCCATTGGGATTCAGATGTTGTAGCTCTTCCCCATAGTGGTAGAGTAGGGCCCTGAGGAAGTCATGCGCGGACCTTCCCAACCCCCGCTCGTGGAAGGGCATGAACGAGATCATGTAACTGCTCGGGGGCTCCGGTCGCAACTCATTCCTCGGCATGATCCAGTCCATCGCCGCAGTGAGGGGAGCAAGGAGCCCGTCTTGGACTAGCCCCTCGAGCTCCTTCTTCATCATCGTGGATCACGAGAAGACCGACATGGTGGCAGTGAAACGATGGCAGAGGAGAGCGAAAGGGAGAAGACGCGGGGAAGGCAAAAGTGTAAGGACGACGCAAGTGGAAGGAAGAGCAGAGAACTCAGCATTAGAGCGTTTAAATAGGAGATCCACACCCTGTGCATGATCAAAATGGACTATGAGAAGTCTGCCCGTCGCCCACCAGGTAAAGAGACTCTTAACTCCCCACTCCGCGCCACGCGCGGGCGCTGCATCCCACACATTTCCTTAACTCCATCCACCTACCGAAAACCCCTCGATCCCCACGAACGGCTCCGTACATCACGGGTCCCACCACTGCTTCCATGGTGGCAGAAAAAAGCGCCCCCTCGACTGCTACGACCTAGGAGATGGAACGGCTGCACGATTCACCCAGGACCACCACGACGCAAGGGCCAGGTAAATTGCTTTCATCCAATCACTTCCTATCACCATGCGGAGTGGGGCTGGCCGCGTAAGGCCCGGTTAAGCCCTACGCCGTGCTCCGGGTTCTGAAACAGGCACGTCGTGTAGGCCCCACCGGCTAGGCCACATCGAGTTAATTTCCCCGGCAAGCGAGGACAAAGGAGGTGCGAGGTAATTCGCACGACCCTGCTGCAGGGCGAGCGGTGCAGGTAAGGCGGGATAAGGGGCTGAAAACTGCCTCAACGGCCTGATGGCATTACAGATCTAAGGCTGGTCCCGCAAAGGGATTCGACAGCCGCTGAGAACGCTAGACAGAGCGAGGGGCACGAGCGATGGGCACACCTAGCGGCCAGTACCCTGACCCCCGAGGGTCATGGGCATCGCGAAATAGCGTTTGAGTACCATTCCGACTCGTCTCTTTGCATCTCCCCGAAGAGAGGCAGCTAGCCATCGTGACCTATTGAATAGTCATGACAACCAGCTGAGTCAGAAAGATAGATTTATGAGATCGACCACCAGCTGGTCCACTGAAACTCTGTTGATCGGGAACCGGGGGTCTCACTTGAATGAACCCAATAGCAACTCACCGAGCAACCATGTTTCAACCAACGAGGCAATAGCATGGCCCAACTCTATCCTCCATCCCACGAACGAGATGCGAAAGGAGAAAACGAAGAAGTCGAAACGACCCCTCAACCAATCCTTCCGCATCGAGCAGGGATGCGAGGGTCGGCATCGCCAAACGAGACCCAACAACGGGGTCACAATTCTTTATTCCTTAAAGAAAGGCCAAGTCATACAAAACGATCTTCCTTTCTCCCCTCTTTACAAGGGCGAGCCCGACGGCTCGAAAACAAAAAGAACAAAGAAAAAGAGTCGCCCCTAGAGGCCTGCTACAAGGAAAAAAGAGTCACCCCTCGACGGGTACATACGAGGTGAAGCACCTGTGATTCTTCATCATTGGGGAATGATGCCCTCATATGAGGCCAACCATTTTCGCCTACAAGGAAGCCGAGCAGCTCGGCCACACCGTACGGCTCTTGCTGGAGCTGCTTCTTGGGACTAAGGACCACCCCACTGGTGGGGAGTCCGGTCCAGCGCCTCTTCTTGACCCTGCTCCTACAGATGTCGCCAAGAACGAACGCGGCAGGACCTAATAACCAATAGAAATCCACCATGCGGGGCCCCCATTAACTCCACCTCTCCCGAGCAAGGGGGGAACGTAACTGAGGTTCAGCCAGCCTCCTCACAGCCGATGAGACGGTCGTGTCAGGACGGTCGAGTACTTATTGCGAGCAAATCCTCATCCCCGTCCTCACTGCCAGATGCATCATCACACTCGAAAGCCATAAAGACAACAGTCAACTAAGCAGGAGCTACTCATAACTCGAGAGTCCAGGAGCATAGCGTGTGGATCTTAGGCATGAGGATGGAGCGATACAAAACCCAGCCGCGCCCTTAAATCGCCGAACTAGGCCGCATCCTTGGATACCCTACCCGGGCAATGAGCCCGAGGCAGCTTGCTGGAGGCACCAGCACGCCTCTAAAAGACACGGACCTGGCCCTACTGACAGCATCATGCAGAGCAACCTGCATGATGGAGAGCCTGCCTCGGGCCGGGCCAACGAACAAAGGCCTCCCGGGCGACCCACGCGTCTAATTAGGGACCCACCAGAAGATGCCTCTACGCGGCGCACACCAAAAGAAAACAAGAGCCTGCCCCTCAGGCAACGCCAGGTCGCGCCTTTTGTGACAAGTGCAGCATGACATGACGCCTCACAATAGCTCTATAGGATGGGGCCACCCCTCTCTGCGGACGCATCACGCCCCTCGCTATGATCGAGGCCTGAGCCACCGATGCCTCAGCAGCCTTGCAAACCACGTTCGATAAATAAAGCCAAAAAATGAGTCCATATGAACTCCTGCTCTGGCTCGGGGGCTACACCCGACGGGTGCGCTTACGTGCACCCCCTGTCGTAACCAAAAAACCTACTGCCACCGTGTCCAGCCGAGGCACGAGTTTCACAAAAACTCACCCCCCCGGCTCGGGGGCTACACCCGTCGCGTGCGATCGCGTGCACCCTGAACGGATCAAGAACTCGCAAATCGACCCCACCTACTGTGGCTTGTGTCCACAAAAATCCCCTGAACAACTCTCCGACTCGATCGGGGGCTCAGGGGCTACTGTCGAGGGTAAATATCGGGGTGCCACATGGCGCTCTCTAATAACTAAGAGGGACCCAACTGGGCCCCACCTGAAAAAACACCTACACGATAAATCCCACTTTAAGTTGTAGAAATCACATCGTGCTCTTAACTTGCCCGACCCATGGGTAGACAGGAACCGACCATGGTCCATTCGACCCCTCAGAAGGAGTTGAGCGATCCACCATGCTCGACCCCCTCGGCAGGGGTCAGGAGCCCTGTCGCGCCTTGCCTCGCTCCACCCCACAAAAGGGGTGGGGGCTCTCATCATGGGCCCCACACTGTCATCAGATAGGCTTCGCCACCTCCGACCCTCGGACTGGGAGCTCAAGCTCTGACGAGGCGAGGCTGGAAATGGCGGAGTGGAGAAACTCGACTACCCTGACAGACATGACTGATCCCAACCCCATGTGGGTCTGGGAAGGTATGACCTAGTGTCCTAACCCTAACTGAGGGTGAGTGATCGAGCCAGTAACTGTCAATGGCCAACTGCTCGGTCTTAAATGTTGTACCCGCTATGCATGCACAATATCAGGGGGTCAAATCCCCCTGTACGCCTCGCTGCCCTTGTCACCGCCCACACCTACTGACGCAAGTGGGCATGGCAGGGCACTCAATGATGCCATCACCCGATGACACGCTCAACAGTGACGGTATAGGACGACCGATGGATAGGAATGATGATCACCTGGCCGCATAACATGACAGCGCCCATGATGCACCGTGCCATTTCCCATGAAGCACACCATCAATACGAGAGGACGCGACCCAACAATGGAAGATAGGGGCAAGCCCGTAGCATAGCGTCACCCCTGGTCACTGAGATTGTGTGACGGGATGGTCAAGACTTGAAGACCATGGCCATCGATCAGGAGCTTCGCCTTCTCCAACAGGACTTCAACCACTACGCATGTGTAGATCTCTTTCTCTCTCTCTCCCACTCTCTCTCTCTCTGTAAATGGGCCTGCCCCCTCAGAATATTAAGCGGGGCCTGTCGAAGCTTGAGATCGGTAGTAAAATGTATAGGGATACATCAAGACTATGAACTACGATGGTAACACAAGACGTCGAGTTATACAGGTTCGGGCCCTCTCGATGAGAGTAAAAATCCTACATCATGTCTTCTGTGTGATGAGGACATCACTCCTAAGGATACATGCAACACTCCTCCAATTCTGGACTTGCAAGGTCCAATGACTAGAGCTCGTGCACGACGACTAAATTTAGAGGTGAGCTCGTTCCTACATTCTTCATTATATATCACTTTTGAGAATGGTTTGCTACATAATGATTATATTGTAATTAGGAACCATGGAGAGGACCAGGAGATGATGGGAGAAGGACTTGGAGACGTGGAGGACCAACAAGGACGTGGAAGCCAAGGTGGAGGCCCAACCAAAACTGACTTCGAGTCTGTTTTGGGGCTCAGGACCAGTCTGCACTAAAACGGATGCCCAAGACGCATACAAACTCGGATTTGGACGTTCTATATATGCACGGAAATATAAGAAGAAGACCTTTCCAATGCCGTCGGTCTCATATCAAAATTCGTCCGGAGTCCAGAATCTATTTCGGTGCTATGTCGCCTGTTTTTGGCCTTTGGGCTTTGTATCTAGTTGAGCCCAAGTAGAGGTGCGTCCAGAGGGTCTTGCATGACCCTAGGGTCTTCATATACAGCCGCTGTCGCACCATTACGGTTTTGGGTTTTGCTTAGATTATTCTGTTCATAACAGTTTTGCCGTCATCACGGTTTGTGAGACCCCAACTTCGTGAGATTCATAATACATCTAAAATTGTGTTGCTTTCTTCTTTGTTCTTGCTTGTGTTCTCAATTCGCAGGCAGGGATTAGTCTTCTCGGCAAGGTCAATCGTTTTAGGACGGTTGATAACCAGAGGAGACGTCATGCTGTGATTGCGGGGTTTAGAACGTGCTGTTCTGAAGCCGGATCGATTTGTGTGTCGCCTCCGACCAAATCAACGTATCCAGAACCTTTCGGAAGATCGGGAATCCTTGTCCACATCAAGTGGTAATCAGAGCTTCAGGTGCACCGTCAGGTTCATACTACCCTTAGTTAATTTCGTTTTGTGTTCATCCTATCGTCCACAGAAAACCCTTAGTTAATTTCGTTTTGCTTCCTAATTTTGAGCTTCAACTCTCCAAACGATCTTCAATGTAGATCATAAATTAGGAAGACCTCTTTATCGAAGTTCCTGATAGATCTGGTGCACCGGTTAGGTGCACCTGATCAGGTGTAGCCCCCGACTCTTGTATAATTTGGAGACTTAACAAATAACGCAAGAGTCCAATTATATTAGCTCTAATTATTTTGTATATATTTTACTCAAACCATCAAGCTTGAGTCTAACAGACCTCTGTTCATCAAACCAGTAGGTTAACTTGCAAAGCTTCAGCCTTGCCGACCGATTATTACATAGGCCGAGTGACATTCATCATGTCCGAGTGACTGGTCGGTCTGAAGTTTATGATTTCAATCATATTCAATTCAAGTGGACTAATATGACATCAATCATATAATGGTACTAAGCTACATGACATCAATCATAATATAGCATGTCCTTGATAATTAGTCACTCTAATTATCCATAAGCCCAATTTTGACAATTTGGTTATTGACTTCAATCAATACCATAACCTTTGAACTTATATCCATATGACCATCAAGTCCTTTGCTACATGATCATCAAATCATATAGATATGGAAAAATAATTTTCCAATGCTTCTCATTTAAGAAGCCCCCGAGTGTTATTTCGTAAGGGATTAGACCCTAATCGTACTTAAGGTCCTTAACCAATCTTTGCATAAGCAAAAATTTTCATCAATGTACGGCCCACCCCGACCCAAAAAGCGAGAGTATAAAAGGCAGCGTCAAGTTAACTCTCAGTCCACGCCGCATTCGCGCACAAACCTTTCATCTTCCTTGCACCTCCTCTGTTCTCAGCGACTCCTGAGCTTTCCAGCTAGGGTTAGCACCACCACTTCCGACCGTCGTAGATCTTGCAGTGCTTAGCCCCGAAGCCGTTGCTAGGGTTCAGCATTTGATCCGCCACGCCCAAATCCATTACCGCCATGGGTCGCAAGAAGGTTTCAATCTCAATCCCTGCCACTCCCACTGCCACTGCCGCGTCCTTCTCATCGGAGATCGATATCCCGAAGCAGCTTCGGGAGTTCTCAAAGAGCAACCTCTCCCAGGCCGACATGAATCAGATGGTGGTCGACGGCATCCTTCCAGAGCAAGTGCGGATCGACTGGAAGGTACCCCGTGAATCTTGACCCATCCCTATTCATAAATAGATAGTTGTATTCCGCTCGTTCTTCGAGCATGGCTTTGGAGTCCCCTGCTGCAGCTTCTTGCGTGGGCTCCTTTTCTTTTATGGGATTGAGCTTGTCAACCTCAATCCCAATTCCATCCTTCACATCACCATCTTCGTGCACATCTGTGAAGCATTTCTGGGAATCCTCCCCCATTTCAATTTATTCCGCCATCTATTTGTCCTCCGTTCGCTGTCGACCAAGGACAATCAAGTAGCTATAGGCGGCGTTGGCTTCCAGTTGTGCAAGAAGGAGGCGTACATCAACGTGCCATTGAAGACCGGGAACAAGAACTAGAAGGATGAGTGGTTTTATTGTGACAACCCTCCCCTTGTTCTTGCCGATTTCACCGGTGCCAAGGCGATTCCTCTGGCGCAATGGACAGAGAAGCCCGATCCGACCGATCCTCAGGTGGTCACTCTTTTGAAGAAGATAGCTGACTTGAAGGCTGAAGGTATTGATGGAATTACCGTTGCCAAGAGCTTCATAGTTCGCAGAGTGCAGCCCCTAAAGCTACAGAGTCACCTGGCGTGGAATTACGTCAATAATGACAAAACCAGAGAGGTGCCTGACCCGCCAAATGGTGAACTCCGTAAGAAAAGCCTGTCAAAAATGTTTGAATGAAATCTCCTTCAATATGACTCGCTAATCAAGAAGGCGTATAACAAGGGCACTATGCGGGCTCGAGTAAGCCTCAGTCTACTTTGAGCAATCCTTTATATTCTTGTCTTGATACCCTGCTTGATATTTTGATTCCTTTGCAGGTTTTGGATACTTATATTTCTCATCCTCTGCTCCCTCCAACCGATTCCGAGGGACCGGACTATGTTGAGAAGACGCAGCAGACCGGCACCGGAGGCTCGAGCTCTTCTGTAGGCGCTCGCCCTGACCCGGTCTCCACCCTGCCTCCCCCCGATCGACGAGTAAAGCAGATCGTTGGGCACCGACTGCAATATATAGGAGATCAGGATGATGATGAAGAGTTGCCATCTGCTAACGCTGGTCATCACACCCCCACTACCTCCGACCTGACCTTCAAGCCAGTCGGAGCCCCCGAGCCAAACTCAGAGTGATACAGGGAAGGTGGATCAGATCGACAAGGCAGAAAAATATGCCTAGAAGAAGAAGGAGACTGATTTTTAGTCGACTTCTTCAAAGAAAAGGTTGTGCCGAATCAAACTCTAGAAGGCTTCTAGGTTAATTCTTTAACCTTATGCTCCTTGTCTCTTATTGCCATCCGTAACACATCTTAATCTCTTCGATATTCATTCTGACAGTGGTCGTACGAGTGATTCTCAGAGTGCCCATGAGTCTGGAGACACTCGGTCTGGACCTCCTCCTCACCCGACTGATTTGCCAAAGTCAGTCGGCAAGTCATCAAACATGCCGACCGAGGTGGATAAGCCAGTTGACAAGGCCATTCCTGTCCCTAATCCGGCACCTGTACCCCATCCTGCTCCTGTCGTCGTCCCTTCACCTCTTGACAAAGGTAAGGCGACGTTATCTACAGATTTACTCAGTCGGCCCGAGGTGGAGGACGTGAAAATCATGCATCAACATCGAGAAGCTAGCAAGGTACTTCAATACTCTGCTTTTGCTTTGCCTTAATCTTGTCTTTAAGCTTAACCCCTTTCTGTATACAAAACATGTATGCTCTCATAGGTAGAAAACAAGCTAGGGTGGAATACCTTGAAGCCGAGACTTTTGGTATGTCCTAAACTCTTTAATCTTCGAGTCTTTCAATAAGACTAACACTTTGCTGGTGTTTTGCTACTCACCGGTCAGCAGCTTGCCAAGGCACAGAAGGAGATTGAAAAGCTGTAGACCGACCAAAGAGAAATGACCAAGGGTTTAAACCAAGGCCGAGAAGATTTAGCTGGTAAGATCACTCACCACCTATTGTTTAAATAACCAACCAATCACTCTAGCGCTAAAGATTCAAATATTTGTCTTTTAGCTCGTGATCAGAAGGATGCCAACCTAGAGAAGTTGACTTCTTATCAGCAAAGGTTTGTCAATGCCTTAAATACTGAGAAGGAAAACCTCTCCAAGTCGGTTGAGGATCAGAAGGCCGAAATCACTCAGCTGTAGAAGGAGCTGAAGGAGGCTGACACCAAGATAGAGAAAGCTAAGAGCACCTCCAAATCTTTCAAATGTAAACTTGCCAGTAAGCCCTTCATTATTTCTCATATCTGCTCAATTCCTCTTTTAATCATACTGACCAACAAATTATCATTTGCAGCTCTATCTTACGCCGCTTGAAAGGCAATGGACTATGTTCATGCCGACCGAGTGGAGCAGTCTGGCCATTCCTTGGAGTACGTGCTAGAGCATGCATCAGAAGATATTGCTCATAACACTTGACGAGTGGCGACCGAAGCCAGGAGTCAGGTTCTGGCTATTTGCCAATCTTGGTCTCCTGCTCTACCATTGGACAAGATCAAGGAGGGCTTCAACCTATACTTGACTGACGACCAATGCCAGTTGCTTTTGGATTCCATGCTAGAAACTTCCCGAGCTTTGTTCGACAATATAGAGATCAATCCGATTGTGCCTACTCCCCCAGCAACTCCTGAGGTTGAGCGACGAGCTGAATCTTCCTCTCCATCAAAGGAGTTGTAAATCCTGTAACAATAAAGATCATTAGCAGTATCTATGCAATGAAACAATGTTACCTGTATGTAATCTACTTTCATGCTTATCAACTTTAAAAGATTGTTAAAATGTCATAAGTATGTTTCTGTCATTGAGAAACTCAAATTGTATCGGTCTGCCTTAACATTTTAGGTTGTGACTCATAACCGCGTAACAAGCAGAGTCAACCAATCAACACATGACCTCTCGCACTTTGGCTCTGGGTTTAGTGTAGTGGTAGTCTGATGTGCAGTATAAAGTATATAACCATAATGTATAGGCGTTAGACCAAGAAAATGAAGACCGTAATCAAAGAGAAGAAATCGGTCAGAAAGTAATCCAAAACCAAAATACGGTTAGACTAAAGTGGGACATTATTACTAGCCCCCTGGCTCGATTGTTTAATAAAATAAATTAAGGAATCGAGACAATATAGAATGAAAATCATCAAGAAATCTTTCATCAAAAAGACAGAAGTTTCATTCATGAATAATGTATAAGTATACAAAGGAATAATTAAGTATAGAAACGATATAGCTGATTTATGTTCCAAGAATTTGGTATATCATCGCCGTCTTCATACATCAGTCGGTAAGCCCCCGGGCAAGTGACTTCCTTCACAACATATGGTCCTTCCCACTTTGGTGAAAGCTTATGCTGGTTCTTCATTGACTGCACTCGGCGAAGCACTAAATATCCAACTTGGAAGTGGCGATTACGTATGTTTTTATCATAATAACGACGTAAGCCTTGTTGGTAAAGTGCCAACCAAAACAGAGCGCGATCACGCAACTCCTCTGCTGCAATCAAATCAATCTCTCGATTCTCCTCAGAAAGTTGTTCATCATACGCCAAAACCCGTGCCGAAACAAGGCTGACTTCAATCAGTAGCATAGCCTCTGAGCCATAGACCAATGAGAAAGGTGACTGACCAGTTGCCCGACTGGTGTTTGTGAGACGCCCCCAAAGAACTGAAGGCAATTCTTTGACCCACCGACTGGCATATGGCTTAAGCCTGTCGAATATCCGAGGCTTCAATCCCTGGAGAATCATACCATCGGCCCGTTCGACCTGCCCATTGCTTTGAGGATGAGCCACTAATGCAAAGCGGATTTTTATTCCCAACTCATCGGCAAAGTCACGGAACTCCACCGAAGTGAATTGAGTGCCATTATCGGTAATGATATCATGAGGAACCCCGAACCGAGTGAAGACATCCTTGACAAACTCAATAGCCTTCTTTGATGTAATCTTACCGATCGGCTTTGTTTCAATCCACTTGGTGAATTTGTCAATAGCAACAAACAGATAAGTAAACCCGCCTAGCGCCTTTTTGAAAGGACCAACAATATCAAGCCCCCAAACAGCAAAGGGCCAAGTCAAAGGTATCATCTGAAGTTGATGTGAAGGCACATGTGTTTGTTGAGCGAAGAATTGACAACATTCACACGTCCGAACGACCCGGTGTGCATCTTCAACCGCCGTGGGCCAATAAAACCCTTGCTGAAAAGCTTTACCGACCAAAGTCTTGGAAGCTGTATTATTGCCACATATCTAGGAATGAATTTCTTCTACCAAGTTTTGGCCTTCTGGTATTAAGATGCATCTCATCAGGATGTTTGAACCTCCTCTTTTATAGAGTTGGTCTCCCACTAACAAATACCCTCGCCATCGGGACTCCAATCTCTGTTGCTCATCAGGATCCGAAGGCAGCGTTCCCTTATCCAAATATTGGATGAGCGGGTCGCGCCAATCAGTCTCCATGTTGTCATCACCAACAAGGTCAGTAACATCACTCATTAATACATCCGACCGAGGAGAAATCATGGGGGAATCCAGAGTGTGTAAGAAAACACCTGGCGGGATCGCAGACCGGGATGATCCCATCCTGGCCAATTCGTCAGCCGCTTGGTTATTATCTCGAAGAACATGCGTGAACTTCAATCCATCAAATTTGTCTTCGAGCTTCCTTACTTCTTGACAGTAAGCACTCATATTGTCATCCACACAGTTCCAATCCTTAGTGACCTGATTAATAACCAAAGCCGAGTCACCAAAGACGTCAAGGCTCTTGATGCCGAGTGACACGGCAATGCGTAGACCGTGTAGATGGGCTTCATATTCTGCTGCGTTGTTAGACACGCGAAACATCAACTGAAGGACATATCAAAGCCTCTCCCCAGTGGGTGAGATAAACACGTCTCCCGCACCCGCTCCTTGTAATTGAAGAGACCCATCGAAGTACATTTTCCAATACTCGATGTCTTGTGCAGTAGGTGGGTTTTGAATCTCTGTCCACTCAGTAACGAAATCAGCTAGCACTTGTCCCTTTATAGCCGACTGAGGCGCGAACATGATGGTATATTGACCAAGTTTGACTGCCCACTTGGCGATTTTGCCTTCGGTTGCTCGATTGTGTAGCATTGTGCCGAGTGCGAAGGAGGTCTAGACTTCGATCGGATGAGCTTGAAAGTAATGCTTGAACTTCCTGGAGGTGACCAATAATGCATACAACAACTTCAAGATCTGTTGGTATTTTACCTTAGAGGCGCCAAGGACCTCACTCACAAAGTAGACCGGGTGTTGTACTTTTTGTATATGCCCCTCTTCTTCTCGGTCGACCGTTAAAACAGTACTCATAAACTGAGTTTTGGCTGATATGTAAAACAGTACTCATAATCAATATACGCTTTTGCGTTCCGACCGATCTGAGCAACAAGGCAGCGTTGAATACCTCGTTGGTAAGTCGTGCCAGCGTTCTTCAGACTGAAAGGTATTGTGATATAACAATAGGCGCTGAAGGGTGTTATAAAGGTAGTTTTAATCTGATCTTTGACCTTCAGTGGGATCTGGTGATAGCCTAAATAGGCATCCAGAAAGCTCAAGAGCTCACACCCGACTGTCGAGTCTACAATCTAATCAATACAAGGAAGGGCGAAAGGGTCTTTAGGACAGACCTTGTTGAGATCGGTATAATCAACACACATCCTCCATTCTTTATTCTTCTTGGGTACAAGGACTAGATTTGCTAACCAGTCAGGATGATACACCTCCTTTATAAACTTAGCATCTAATAGTCTAACTATCTCCTTCTTTATGGCGTCCTTGCGATCTTGCTCAAATCTTCTAAGCCTCTGCCGAACGGGGGTAGCCCCTGGGGGTACCCTTAACTTGTGCTCAATCTTTTCCCTAGGAACTCCCAGCATGTCAGATGGTTTCCATGCAAAGATGTCCATATTTTCCTAGAGGAAAAGAGTGAGCGCAAGTTCCTATTTCTCATCGAGGTTGGCCCCAGCATAAGTTACCTTATCGGGGTCCTCAGGATGAAGCAGGATTTCCCTTGTTTGGATGTCACCGGTCTGAATCTTGTCTTTGGTAGGCTTCTTTGTTGGAACCTCTGCTCTGGTCTGCTCCTCCGTGCCAACTGCCTGTTGGATCTCCTTCTGGTCGGACAGCATCAACTGTTTATTGGCCATCTCACAATGTTGTACATCACAATTGAAAGAATTCCGAAGATTAGAGTGGAGGGAGATTATTTTGTTCGAGCCTAGCATCTTGAGGGTGAGATATGGATAATATGGGATAGCCATGAATTTAGCCATAGCCGGTCGACCGATGATAGCATGGTATGCTGAATCAAAATCCACCACCTAGAAGAGAATATGCTCGGTCCTGAAATTCTCACGAGTCCCGAAGGTGACCAGCAGACTGATCTGTCCAATTGGAACTGAAGTTTATCTAGGTACAATCCCGTGGAAAGGTGAAGAACTCGGCTGAAGATCATTGATTGACAGACCGAGCTCTTTGAGAGTCCTGGTGAAGATTAAGTCCAAACTGCTTCCTCCATCAATGAGTACTTTGTTGAACTTCACCTCCTTCATTGTAGCAGCAAGCACCAACGGGTATCGACCCGGCTTCGGGATGTGCTTGGGGTGATCTGACCGATCAAAGGTGATTGGCATCTCAGACCACTTCATGAATTGAGGTGCAGCCGGTTCCACCGAGTTGATCTCCTGAAGCTCCAACTTTTGCTTGCGCTTGGACACATAGACATTCGGGCCACCGAAGATGAAGTTGACTTCCTTGCGGGGCTCCTAGAACTCTCCTGAGTCGTCCTTGTCGTCATCGTCATTGGTCTTGTCCTTGCTATTGCGCCTCGGGGGATCTTTGGCCACCTTGAGTGCAGCTGTTGCAAATCCCTTCAGTCGATAGAAATCCTTTGCTTTGTGGTTTCCCATTGGGTGCAAAAGGCATGGACCACTCAGCAGCTCGTCCGTGGACGGTTGGCTCGTTCGAGGGTTCTTCTGAAGTCGGTCCACCGTGTGAACCACATTATCAGGCTTCCTATTCTTGTCCTTCTTGGAGGACTCGGGCTTGTCCGACCGCTTCTCCTTGCCTTTTCTCTGGATGTCATCTGACGCCGACTCACCAGACGTGAACTTGTCAGTGATCTCGAAGCACTCTTGGGCGGTTAGCTTGAGGTCATGATTCCTTTGACCAATCTCACTAACTAAATCATCGCTACGGATCCCTCCTTGGAAGGCGGCAATGATTTGTTGGTCCGGGACATTGGAGATCTCAGTCTTCTTAGCGCAGAATTTCTTGATGTAATCACGAAGAGGTTCATCGGTCTTCTACTTGATCCGAGTGAAGTCGAAGTGGTTGCCCGATCGATTGCATGTAGCTTGGAAACTTTCTATAAGCTTCCTGTTGAGGTCTCCCCAAGATGTGATTGACTCCTCTGGAAGAGATGTGAGCCATATCCGAACAGCTCGATCCAGGCAGACCGGGAGGTAATTAGCCATTACATAGGAATCACCTCTAGCCGACTGAATCGTCGTGCTGTAAAGCTGCAGCCACTCTCGGGGATTGGTCTGACCATCGTATTTCTCGATGGGGACCGACTTGAATTATTTTAGCCATCGAGCTATGCGAAGCCTAGGGATGTACACCTTGATTCCATCGATCTCATCGTCGGTCGGCGTCATCGATCGCCTATGCCAGTCTGGAGACGGGGTTGCACGGCAGCCATGTCGTGGTCCAACTCGGTGATCGCGCCATAGTGACGGCTGCGGCCGAGTCGGATCTGTGGTTTTCCAGACCCAGGGCTCCATTGTCATCGACTACAAAGTCGAGCGATCCAAAGGAGATCTCGAAGTCCGGTGAGTACTGGATGGTGGGAATTTTGGCCATCGTAGTCGACGGAGAATCTCGGCGAGCCTTGTCCCCTACCTGGCATGCCAACTGTCAAAGTTTGAGATCGGTAGTAAAATGTATAGGGCTACGTCGAGACTAAGAACTACGATGGTAACACAAGACGCCGAGTTATACAGGTTCGGGCCCTCTCGATGAGAGTAAAAACCCTACGTCCTGTGTTCTATGGTATTGTATTGATGTTCTAAGACTTGTGAACTTCTGTCTACTTGTCCCTCGATGAGGGGTACCCTGCCGCCTTACATATCCGGTCGGCAGGGGGGTACATGAAGAGTCCTAGTCGTAACCCCTTAAGGTTTACATAGAAAGTCTATCTCTACAAGCCTTGCGCTCCAAGTTGAGTCGGTCGGCTTCCTTGTTGATGTAGTACCCGGTCGGCTACCGACTTAGTCTTGTATGAGGATATCCATAAGGCAAGTATCCCACAGGGCCTTTCTTCTTCTTCAGGACAAGATAGACGCAACTCAGCACAACACATTCACTCGCACCCTCCTCGCTCACCACCATTGTACTGAACCCCAGAGCAAGTAACACGAGTAGACCTGAGAACTGGACATAGGGGTTCACCCTGAACCAGTATAACCCCCCGTGTCCTCTTGCTAAGCCATTACCGAATTCAAAGCGCGCGCCCCCAGTACAAATTCTACTAGCCGGAGATCAAAATACCGATACCAGGTGAAAATTCTTTCTCTTTTTCTTTTCTATATTCTTTTCTATTTCTGTTTTTAACTTCTAAAATAAATCCAAATCGTTTTCTACTCGATTTATAAAACAAATATACACCCAATTAAAAATACCTAATGCATTTCTACTCTAGCATGTATGCACAATACAAATTTATTTTCTTAATTCAATAAATCAGAATTAATCTTTTTAGTTAAAGAGAAAAAAATATTAACACCCTAATTAAAATAGGAAAATTAATAATTTGCAAAATATGATAAAATAGGGTGTCACAACTTCCCTCTTGACTTGGAAGCAATCTTGTTCTTGAAGTTCTTCATCTTCTTCATGAAAAGAGTCAAGTCCTCGATCAAGTCACCTTCATCATCTTCTTCTTCATCATCATCCTCAATGATCACCTTCTTCTTGTTCTTCTTGCTCTTGCTAGATTCTTGCTTGTTTGCCGGTAGAGAAAGGTTGGATGGTTGAGAATCATCCAACCCCAATTGGTAGCTCTCGAAGGTGGTGATCTTGCCAAGTACATCCTTCATGGTCTTGGTCTTGAGGTCACCTTGCAAGACGAAGGTGATGATAGACTCATACTTGGGGTCCTTGAATAGCCTCAAGAATCTTCTTATCACCTCAACGGGCTTCATATTGAAATCATCCCCAAGTGCATTGATCTCCTTTACTAGAACATGAAAACGAGAATGAACAGTGTTAGCTCTCTCATGTGGCAATCTAGTGGAGTTATCATACTTGTTCTTCAGCACATAGTATCTCTCCTCTTTGACATCACTGGTGCCCTCATAGATCCCCTGAATCTCAGTCTAGAGACCATGTGCTGAGGAACTAGCATATAGCTGAGAAAAAACATCCTTAGAGATATAAGCAAACAGAGCATTCTTGGCATTATCATTACACTTAACATAATCAGGTTCAAGTAGGTTCACATCCGCATTGGACTCGTGAGTGACCATCCATATCTCTGGATTAAGGGACTGAAGGTAGGCTTGCATGCGAGCCTTCCAATAAGCATAGCCCTCACCTTTGAATATAGGAACCTTCCCTGCCTGTCACGGCATCCTTACTCAAGGCGGTGAAACCTCAAAGATGAGCACTTGGCTCTGATACCACTGGTAAGGACCAAAGGTGTACCAAGAGGAGGGTGTGAATCAGTAAGCTGCTCACGATTCCAATTACTTCAATTTCCACTGTTTGAGTCTAACAAGATAAGCAACCTAAACAATTCTAGTAGGCCAAGACCCTACGCATGCTAGTGTTCATGATAAGATAAAGCGCGGAAGCCAAACACACTAGCCTATGCAAGCCACAATTCACCCTAGTCACTAGAGCACACAATTACGGAATAATAAAGTGAGGGTCAAGAAATGCTCTTAATTATTTCCCAAGGTCTCAGAAGGATGGCGCCTTCCCCTAATCCTTGTTGGACCACTCCCGCCGGAGTACTGGTCCCTCCCGCCACCAAGTGGAGTTCTCGCCCACGAGCCTACAATCACTCCTAGAGTGAAGACACACTGTGTGTCACCGCTGCACAAAGCACAAGCTCGCCTCCCTCGAGAACTTGCCGGACTCCCCGAGTCGACATGGGCGCTCACTAGCGATGCCCCTTTCACTGGAAGGCTCAAACCGTGTACAAACGTGTGATGGCCTTCACAACTGATCATGATAGGCTCGATCACCGACACCTAACCGGTCTAGTTCTCATCATAGACCAAGAGTAACAATCTAGATCACACCCTCAAGGACACCCTAGACTTAGATGTGCAAGATGCTCAAGTTTCTCTCCACTAGCACTCTCAAGATATCCAATATCCTCTCCTAGTGCTCTCCTCTTTTCTTCTTGGACATTACCAAATGATCTTAGGTATTCCACAAGCCAAGAGAGATCTCCAAGACCCAAGCAACGAAGTTGTATAGGCTTCCAACCTCAAACTAGCTGTTGCCTCACAAAATCAGCTTTCTGGGCCTACTGACCGGACAATGCGGTCACTGCCTGACTTAACAATCCAGTCTCTGCATCATAGTGCACCAACGGCTCTGACCCCTGCTGATTCTCCTGCTGACCGAACTGTATGGTCACCCGACCGGGCCCTCCGGTCCGTTTCTCTCTCCAGTCCAGAAGCCTTCGCGCAATTGCTTCCTCTCTGCCCTGTGCAAGTCCTACTGTCCAGACCGTATGGTCAGTAGACCAGACCGTTCGGTCTGTACAGACTCTAGCACAGTCAGATTCCTCGCTTCTTGCTGAAAGTCCCACACAACTCCACATAGTGACCGTATAGTCCGATCACTACTGACCCCTCTGTCCGGTCTCTATGTCCAGAACCTGAAACTTGTTGTCCTCACTTGACTTTGTTTCCCGGCTTCTCCGAACATCTCCTTGGCTTCTCCACTGTCACCTAGTGCCTGTGATTTCACCGAGCAACCTTGCACTTCACCGACTAGACATGACCTAAGAGAATGACCTAGACCCCCTTGATAGTTCGGTTTTTCCTATGGACTCAAAGCCTTAACAACTAGTCAAGTGTTCCAAACACTTGCACCCTAGCTTGTTCTCCACTTTGATCCATCTCTATCAACCCTTGGACTCCATCAAGTTCACAATCCTCCATGCTTGTGGTCATTGTGATCAATCGCCAAGGCAACCATCATCCATATGATTTGTAATAGAGTTAAGAGATGATTCCTACATAGACAACACTCATGTAGATATTATCCCACAAATTCATAGTTGTCATCTATCACCAAAACATCCATATCTTGGGGATCCAATCACCAATGGTCATGAAGCTTATAGACTCTGTCTTCATGATTGATCTCTCCCCAAGGCAATCATGGTTATGTCTATTGAAAAAAAGAGATTCTCGCTCCATGAAGAGCTTGTTACAAAAAAAGCTCCTGCTCCATGAAGAGCCTAGGAGAAAAAGAAAGAAAGAAAAGATAGCCAATACTGCCAAATAAAGGGAGAGACAAATAAAATGAGTCTCCATTACACTCCACCATATTCACCACGCATGCACATCTTGATCATGCTTGTAGGAAATGCTTTCTCTATGGATCTACTCTTTTTACTTGGCGTCAAATGAAATACAGTTATGCCGGATTTATCCGTACCCTGAGTTCCACATATCAGCATTTAGAGGTAGTATTTTTGAGGCATCACAAACCTTGGTGAGGGATGCATGCACTTTGAGCAATCTAGTGAATCATTTAAGGAACTTAGATTTGTCACTAAAATTAATAACCTTTAGGTTAAATTCGATCAGAGAGAGTGGGTCAAATAGGAGTCCTACAGATTGTTCAGTCTTCTAACAGCTCAAGAATTAGGGAAGCAACAATGCCTCACATGTAAATCAAAGGTGAAGTACTCATGCCATCTTATTCAATCTTATGTAGAGTGTCTTAGTTGTGCACTTGGGTATATATTAAGAGTAAGACATTGTAAAAACTCCTGATCAACAAAACCTAAGTTTAGCTTTGCTCAGGATGAGCAAAGTTCAGCTTGGGGGTCTTGTTGATGGTCGTTAAATACCAATTCCGACCGTCAATATAGCCATAAAAAAGGGAAGACTTATCATTTCATACACGCATGTTAGCTAGGATTAATAAAATTCCACTTGTCCATGGGGATTTATGTGAATATAGAGAATATATATAAAAGGAGTAGAAAAATGGAAGAAGATCTATGAAATAACATTCTAACCAATGGGAGAGCGCCAACAGGACTACCCACAGATCAATGACATGGCTACATAGGATTGCACGGGAGAACACCAACTTAATAGAGGATGGGACCCACCAACCAGCCACCCCGATGAAGCATACGCTGAGGGGGGGCCACCTACAGGTCGGTCGAAATACAGGCTTGGTGGACTGATCGGGTCTTGAGGTGGTTCTCCTGCCCCTTCCACGTGTCGCTTCGTCAGCCCTTTGCCAACGTGAGTGCACCAAAGTTCTGTAGCTGTTACTCCTAGAAACTGACCTTCAGACACTATAAAAGGAGGAGAGTGCCTCCCACTTCAATACACACCAAGAAGAATCCATTCTCTAACATTGTACATAGTCCTTAGTCCCTAGTTGAGCTTAGGATAGAGGAGAGCTGACAAGAGGTCCTTGGCATAGTCTTGGAGTCTTGGGTATAGTTCCACATTATCCCTCTCTAGTATGACTTGTTCCTTTTAATAATAGAATTATCATCATTACTCCTTGTGCTTTATTTATTTATACTAGTGTGATAGTCATGTGCCTTTTATTTGGTTGCTCTATGCTTCACATACTCATACTACAATGTTTATGCTTTTGCACTCGTTCAATGCTTATTGTGGTTAGACATGGTTTAGCTCATAGCTTCTTAATCCGTAGAGTTAATGTTATGTGTGATATAGTCTTTAGCTTGATGATCCGTTGGGTCAAACTTATGCATGTCTTAGCCCTTGACTTGTTGATCCATAGGGTCGAAGTTATGCATTATCTAGTACTTGACTCATTGATTGGTCGGGTTAGAGTTAAGTGTACTCTTGCTCTCGACTTGTTGGTCCGAAGGGCCAAAGTCCCATGGGAATCGAGAGTATAATTTAGCAATGTAAGGATGGTACTTAGGTTGGTAAATATCTTTGATTGCTTGGTTGCCCCACGAATAGGAATAGATGTGGTGGTAAGTACTTAATTACCTTTTGTGACGTGTCCTAGTAAAGGATTGCCAGCAGGTGGTGACAGCGCTGTTGTGCTTATTAATCCTCCCTGTCTTGGCTTGACATAGGACTTAGGCTTGTATGTGTTGCATGTATCTAACCTATAGATAGGAGTATAAAAGTACATAGGGACCAAGCCTAACTCTTCCTAACCCACTTAACCTATACTTTGGACTATCTTTAGATTGGATTGTTCTGTGTGTCACTACCCACTATCATTTATTATCCTTACCCCGATCTATGAATTTTTTATGTTATTATATATAGGGTTATGAACATGCTATCTCTTCACCATCGCCTTCTCTTGGGAGAACTATAAATGACAACCATTGGAATAATCCAGTGATGAAATGCTACAACGGGATGTCCGTGCGCTTGTGGATTTAACTTGCCCACACTAACCATTTGTTGAGTTCTACCAACAAGTAATTCTGGCACCTTGCCCAATCTATTTTATTTGGTGTGACTTAGTAGATGTCAACACTCTCCTAATTTTTTGAGTTTGTTGGCTAAACATACTTGCCTAGAACTTGAATACTTGTGGGTTGCAAAGAGCATGATCTATGTCTAGGTCGTTGTGAGATATGATATGGTTAGAATAGGGCTGCTATGATATTTGTCCCAAAGTGAAGCTCAACATCTGCTGATTTTATTTTTCAAAATGATAAAATTGAAAAATTCCTCAATGTTAAAAATTCCTACCACAACCATATATTGCACTTCAATGCAAAACCTTCTACATATGTTGCTTGTTTTCACATTGAGCTTTATCAAAATGCTTGCAACCTTTCTGAGATCCATTTCACTCCATTGCATCCACCACCATATGCTCAACTTCTATACCGGAAGTTGGCAAAATAAATACTCAATGATTATCATGTTATTACTCTCTCAATTGGTTGCATGGAAGGCATGGCTATCAAAAATAGAATAAATACCTGCCCCTAATCATTAGCATGATGAAAAAAAGAAAAGAAATACCCATTCTTAATTGTTTGTTCAAGAAAGACAGACCATACACACAAAAAAGGAGTATCCACCATCATTCCATCACATTCCACAGACATGCACATCTTGATCAGATTGTATGATTTGTTTCTCCGTGGATTCTGTCTTTTGGTTTAGCAACAAATGTGTTACGAGTATGCCTCAATTGTTTCCTACCCAGAGCTTCACGTAAGCCTTATTTAGAGGTAGAAAAAAAAGAGGTAACTTCAAAATGCATTGGTAAGGATTTATACACATTGAGTGATCGAGAGAATCATTGGAGGAACTTAGTTTTATTTGCAAAAATCATTTAAAAACCTTCGGATGGAAAGTGGAACACAGGGATGAGAGAACGGTGTCCTACAAAAGACCATTCTGTCTTTCAACTGCCCAAGATAAAGAGAAGCCAAAAGCCCCAAAGGGACTAAGTTAAAAAGGGTGAGTTACCAATTGCCAACTTATTCAATCAAAGGTAGAGAATTTTGTTGTGCACTTGGTACTGTGGAGGGAATATGAAACATTGTAGCAACTCCTAATCAACAACCTAAAGTTTAATCTGTGCATTGGGACGAGCAAAGGCCAGGTTGAGGGAGTTTGTTGATGGTCGTTAACTACTGTTTCCGACCATCAATATTACTCAAAATAATGGAGGATTCAACATTCCCACCATGCATGATAGTTAGAAATAATAAATATCCACTTGTACTTGGAGAAATGTTCACATGCAGGGAATATGCACAAAAGGAGTGAAGAAATGCCTCATGATACATGGAAAAGTACATCAAGCTGAAAGGATCTTAGTGACCGAGGGGGGGGGGGGGTGAATCGGGAACTACCACCATGTACCAAATTTACAAAATACTAAACATCGATCACTCAAAACAACTCATACACAACCCTAGTGGTGATCACACTAGCAAGATAATGATCCTATGGAAGGAACAACAAGGGGAATACAACTCCTATGCAAGTTAGTTACCAAAGATATGCGGAAGCAAACAACTGCTAGCAAGGAGTTCTACTCAAGCAAAGCTACTAGGTCAACAAGCATATAGAAAGCATACAAGCATGAGTAGCACAATACATACTAGGGTGATCAATCAAGCCAAAGCAACTTCTATACATGCTAGTGATCAAGTATGAAGGCTAAGCACTACTAACAAATAAAGGAGCCTATTCATGCAAGTCTACAAGGTAGTCAACTAGAGCAAGGTAAGCACACAAGCATGAATAGCATGGTATGTAAATGCGGAAAGTAAAGCATCATAGTAAGGAGTAGAGTAAGGGATGGCTCATGATTTTTTCCCGAGGTCTCGAAAGGATGGCGCCTTCCCCTACTCCTCGTTGGACCACTCCCACTAGAGTCCCAGTCCCTCCCGCCACCAAGTGGAGTTCTTGCCCACGAGCCCGCAATCATTCCTAGAGTGAAGACACGGTGTGCGTCACCGCTGCACAAAGCACAAGCTCACCTCCCTTGAGAACTTGCCGGACTCCCTGAGCCGACACGGGCGCTCACTAGCGTTGCCCCTTTCAGCGGCGGGCTCAAACCATGTACAAACGTGTGACGACATTCACAACCGATTATGATAGGCTTGATCACGGACACCTAACCGGTCTAGGTCTCACCATAGACCAAGAGTAACAATCTAGATCACACCCTCAAGGACACCCTAGCCTTAGATGTGCAAGATGTTCAAGCTACTCTTCTCTAGCACTCTCAAGATATGCAATATCTCCTCCTAGTGCTCTCCTCTTTTCCTCTTGGACCTTACCAAATGCTCTCAGGTATTCCACTGGCCAAGAAGGTCTCCTAACCTCAAACTAGTCGTTGCTCCACGAAATTGCTTTTTTGGACATCCAGACCGGACTATCCGGTCACTGCCTGACTAGACTGTCCAGTCACTCTGGTAACGGTTCCTTTAACCATTGGCTTCTCTGTCTAGGCAATTTCTCTAAACTGACTGGACCATTCGGTCAGCAGACCAGGCCATCTGGTCCACTTTCTATCTCCATTCCAGGAGCCTTCGCAAAATGCACCCTCTCTGCTGTTCCTGCACTCCTACTGACCGGACCGTCCGGTCTATACAGATTCTCCTGCTGATAGATTTTTTGCTCCTCGCGCTAAGTCCTGGACAACTCCACATAGTGACCGTACAGTCCGGTCTCCATGGACCTCTGTATCTAGTCTCTATGTCCAGAGGCTAAAACTAGTCGTCCTCGCTTGACTTTGTATCCCAGCTTCTACGAACAGCTCCTGGGTTTCTCCACTGTTACCTAGTGCATGTGATTTCACCAAGCAACCTACAGATCACCGATTAGACAAGACCGAAGAGAATGATCTAGACCCCCTTGATAGTCTGGTTTTTCCTATGGACTCAAAGCCCTAACAACTACTCAAGTGTTCCAAACACTTGCACCATAGCTTGTTCCCTGCTTTGATCCATCTCCATCAACCCTTGGACTCCATCAAGTTCACAAGCCTCCATGCTTGTCATTCATCACCGAAACACCATACCTTGGGGTGACCTCAATGGTCATGAACCTTACAATCTCCCCCTTTTTGGTGATGGATGACAACCACTACTTATGATGATCCAAAACGGACAAGCAAGAAAAAACCAAAGGAAAAGAGAAGATTGAAAGGCATACCTTGGTCCTTGCCTTGGACGTAGTCTCCCCCCTTGGAAGAACTACCCAAATATGTAACACACTTGATATTGGGCTTTAGTTGAGTATACGCCCGCCTTGGTGTCGTGGTAGTCGATTTTGTTGATGTAAACACACACCAAGGTCGTAGATGCTCATGTCGGTGAAGGTGTTCCTTTTCAATGTAGACATGCATCATCATTGTTCTTCTCCATGTTGGTGTGATCTTCATGTTCCATCTCTATCAAATCTTCATGTTTCTTCTTCATGTTCTCCTCTCCATTAAATCTTTACATTTTTGCTCCCTCCTTGGTCTAGGGTTGGCTTTAAGATCTTCTTGTTCTTCTCCCCCTTTTTTGATCTAGACTTGGCTTTTGGATCTCCATGTTTCTTCTCCCCCTTTGTCACCTATCACCAAAAACCACACAAAAACATAACAAAACAAGGAGGCATAAAATAGTTGGCAATAGTTAGAATAACTCCCCCTTTCACGGTGCTCCTCCTTGGTCGAGTTGGCATTTCGCCGTAGCTCCCCCTACACTTATGACTTAACAAAATATTTTCTCAAATGTGCAAGGGTTAGTCATTATAGAGGTGAGAATGTATGAGCCACTTGTCTTTGAGCCGTGCGAGTAAATTTAACCTCGGAGCTCGGTCGAACATGGCTCAATGGGCATGAAGCACAAATATCACTATTTGACTATCTAGAGAGTCATGTACTCACATTGTGAATGAGTAACTCCCCCTAGACACATGCTTGGAGGCATCCATGGTATCATAATGCAAGGATGCATAAATGCAAAGAATGCAAATGCAACAAGTATACAATGCATGATGCGATGCTAAAGAAAAGAGAGCGAACCGCTACAAACCGAAGTGTCAACAACTAGTTGTCCCCTTCTCAAGCTTGCTCACAATAGACCATATTTCAAAGCCTTGGGTACACCATGAACTACCTTCCCAAGGTTAACTCGTGTCCATTGCTATCTCAAGAAGGTCCGAAGTCAACCTACAAAAGAAAAGAAACAAGCACAAACAAAACACAAACAAGAACAACCAAAACACTATACATATGTACAAAAGACAAGCTCAAGGTTTACTCATGTGAAGCTGGAGAGGTCGAGAACAATGAGTTCTCCCCTTAGCTTGTTGAAGGTCTTCTCATCAAGTGGCTTGGTAAAGATGCACGCTCACGAACTCGATGTCCTTCTTCTCAACATGGTCTCTTATGAAGTGATGCCTCACTTGCATATGCTTTGCATGACCATGATCTCCCGTCTTGAGGGCCATCTTGATTTCCGCCTCACTATCACAATATAGTGGCATTTGAGTATAGTTGAGGCCATAGTCCAAGAGTGTTTGCCTCATGTATAGAAGTTGTGCACAACATGCTCCCGCCGCCATATATTCCACTTTGGCGGTGGATAGAGCCACTGAGTTTTGCTTCTTTGAGCTCCAAGATACTAGAGATCATCCAAGAAATTGGTGCCCTCCCGATGTACTATTTCTATTCACTTTGCACCCCGCAAAGTCCGAATCCGAATACCCAAGCAACTCAAAGTTTGTTCCTCTAGGATACCATAAGCCCATTGTAGGTGTGTACTTGAGGTATCTCATAATTCTCTTCACGGCCTTCAAGTGTGACTACTTTGGATTTGCTTGATAGCGTGCACACAAGCACACACTAAACATGATGTCCGGTCTCGAAGTGGTGAGATAGAGCAAAGTCCCAATGATTGACCTATATAGCTTGGGGTTCACCGGTTTTCCTTTCACATCATCATCCAAGGGTTTGCTAGTAGCCATAGGTGTGTGCAAAGGCTTGCAATTCTCCATGTTGAATCTTTTGAGAAGGTCTTTAGTATATTTCTCTTGATAGATGAAGTTTCCCTCTCTCAATTGCTTGACTTGAAATCCAAGGAACATACGCAACTCTCCAATCATTGACATTTGGAATTCCCTAGCCATCATCTCCTGAAACTCTTCATTGAACTTCTCATTGGTTGATCTATAGATGATATCATCCACATAGATTTGGCAAACAAAGAGATCCATCCTAACATGCCTCGTGAACAAGGTTCTATCAAAGCTTCCATTGGTGAATCCATTTTTGAGTAGGAAGTTCCTCAAATGTTCATACCGTGCCCTAGGTGCTTGCTTGAGGCCATAGAGAGCTTTCATCAATTTGTACACATGTCTTGGATGTTTTGGGTCCTCAAACCGCAGAGGTTGTTCCACATAGAGTTTCTCATTGATCTCTCCATTCAAGAAGGCACTCTTGACATCCATTTGAAAGAACTTGAAGCCATTGTGTGATGCATAGGCAAGTAAGATCCGAATAGCTTCAAGACGGGCCACGGGAGCAAAGGTCTCCTCAAAGTCAATTCCCACCACTTGAGAATATCCCTTAGCCACTAGGCGGGCCTTGTTCCTGACAATTGCTCCTTTCTCATCTTGCTTGTTCTTGAAGACCCACTTGGTGCCAACCATATTATGATGCTTGGGCCTCTCAACCAACTTCCATACTTTGCACCTCTTGAAGTTGTTCAACTCTTCTTGCATGGCAATAACCATCTTGTGATCATCCATAGCCTCATCAATGGTAGTGGGCTCAATCATAGAGACGAAGGAGAAGTTCTCAATCTCAACATTTGCCTCATCATCATCCTCTTCACTCACATAGTTGGGTTTATATTGATTCCTCCGTGTTTTTATCCCTTGAGATGGACTCCCAATGATCAAGTCTTGTGAGTGATCTTTGTTGATGGCTTTGGGTCTAGGATGGTATTTTCTTTGAGTGGGAGAAGCTCTAGGTGAAATATCTTGTGCATCATGGATTGTTTGCTCTCTTGATATATGAGTGTCTTGGATCCTAAGAGAGGTGGAAGAGTCACTCTTATGCTTTCTTGTTTTGGACTTTGAGCTTGAGGTGGATGGGAGAGTATCTTGTGAAGAGCTAGGAGAAGTGGCTTGTGGTGAATTATATGGGGAGGTTTGTGGCTCACTTCTCACTTGGATTTCCTCATCATTTGGTGAGTGTACTCTCAATGAATCTAGAGAGGAACTTGTGGGAGTATTTGTGGCATCTTGGGTTGTTTGTTGTATCTCGAAAGAGGGGGTTGGTGGAGGTGGTGGAGTGGAGGGCTCATCAATATCACCATCATTGACCTTGTGGGGTAAAACCTCGCCCACGGGCATTCTTCTCAAGGCCTCCCTCATAGGCTCATCTCCAATGTTCACTTCATGAAATTCATCCTCCTTTTGGGACCCATTTGACTCATCAAATTGCACATCATAGGATTCTTCCACACATCTTGTGGCTGAGTTGTAGACCCTATAGGCTTTAGAAGTCCCAGAGTACCCAACAAGAATGCCATCATAAGTTCTGCTTTGAAACATCCCGGGCTTTCTCCTCTTCTTGAGAATGTAACACTTGCATCCAAAGATCAGGAAAGATTGGGTTTCCGTCCCACCAATAGCTCATATGGTGTCTTTTTCAACAACCGGTTGAGATAGACATGGTTGGAAGTGTAGCATGTCGTGTTGATTGCCTCCGCCCAAAACCTCTCATGAGATCCATACTCATCCAACATGGCACGAGCAAGAGTGATGAGTGTCTTGTTCTTCCTCTCCACTACTCCATTTTTCTCGGGAGTATATGTAGCGGAGAATTCATGTTTGATCCCTTTCTTGTCACAGTATTCCTCCACTGTGGTATTTTTGAACTCTGTCCCATTGTCACTCCTTATCTTCACAATGCTATCATTGAACTCATTCTTTGCTCTCTTGGCACACTTTCTGAAGATATCACTGGCTTGATATTTGTCCACAAGAAAAAAGGTCCAAGTGTATCTCGTGAAATCATCAACAATCACCAAACAATATAGATTGTCTCCTAGACTCTTGTAGTTTGTTGGCCCAAACAAATCCATGTGCAAGAGCTATAGAGGATGAGATGTAGACATGAATGACTTGGTGGGATGTGAAGATGCAACTTGTTTTCCTGCCTGACAAGCACTACACAGTCTATCCTTTTCAAAGGCCACATCCTTGATTCCTTCAACTAGATTCCTCTTGACAATCTTCTTGAGCTGATTCATTCCGACATGTGCCAGTCTTCTATGCCACAACCATCCCTTGGATGCCTTAGTGAATAGGCAAGTGCTTGGTGGCATGTTGCTTGACTTGAAGTCCGTGACATACAAGTTCCCATGCCTTACTCCATGAAATACTAGCCCTCTCTTTTCATTCTCAATCTTTGCACCGTCCTCATCAAATGTGCACTTGAAACCCATGTCACATAGTTGACCAATGGACAAAAGGTTGAAGTTGAGGGTTTCCACAGGAAAGACCTTGGAGAGATGGAGGTCATTTGTGATGGCCACCTTGCCCGAGCCTCAAACTCTCCCCTTTGAGTTATCCTCAAAAGTCACCTTCTCACTATCTTCGTCTTCATCAATGGTGGTGAACATGGTTGGCTTCCCGGTCATATGTTAAGTGCACCCACTATCAAGAATCCAATGATTGCCTCTACTCTTGTAGTTGATCCTGGTGGTAGCCATAAGAAAAGCACTAGAGGAAGAGGGGTTAGTATCCAAAGCATTACTTGATTAACTAGCACTAACCTCATCATGTCGAGTAATAAGACCATCCTCATACATAGGGACTCTTGCAATCCCATCTAGTAATCTCCTCCTAATGTGGTAGTGAGGAGCAAGGTACCTCCAATGTCCATGACCATCCCCCATGTGCACATTGTCAAGGTTGATGTAGTAATGGGGAGGGTCATAGAGTCCAGTGATGTGCTCAAGCACATGCCCCACTTGTGAATGGAGCACGAGTATCATCTCCATTGCTCTCTCAATTGAGAGCTCATGTCTTCTGTTGACTACCTCCTTAAGTAAGAAACCCCTCTTTGGAGTTGTGATTTGTTGGAGGAGCATGTCAATCACTTCATGTGGTGCAATCCTCCGAAGTCCCCTGAAAGAGTTTATCCTACACACAAGGTCATAGATACTCAATAGATTTTCACAAAGATCAACATTCGGATTTCTCACAAATTTACCAAGTTCAAAGAAGAGATCCTGTTGGTGAGCTCGACAAAGATGCCAAAGGTGATCTTGTGGTAGAGGGGGTGGAGGAGGTGGAGGCGCTGGAGCCGAAGCCGCAAGATTGATCATCTCAAACGATCGAGCGAGCATTGTTGTTGATGCTCCCCCTACGCTAATGCTCGGTCCACTCAAGGTGCTTGTAGTAGAACTTGGAATGGCACTTGACATAGAGCTTGACAAAGCGCCTGAAGAATGTCTTGCCATGAAGGGATTGTAGAGGTTGTTGCAAGACAATCTTGTGGAGGGATCAAAGAAGTTTGAACTTGAAGCTACTTCTTTCCCTTTTCTTGAGGATGCTTCAAGGTTTGTCCTGGATGTCTTCGTCCACTCCATGCTCACGGTGATGTCCTCATCCTTGAAGAGCAGCCCAATCACGTCCTCGACAGAGAGACTCTTTTCCATGAGAAGGTCAAGGGTGATGTAGAAGACCTTGCTACTCGGAAGCAAGGAAAGGATCTTCTCAACTATCACAATCTTGGGAAGCTCAAAAGAAGTCACCTCAATCTTGTCCACAATACCTCGCAAGCGAATAAGAGAGTCAAGTAAGTCCTTGTTATCATTAGCAAGAAAAGCAAAGAACTTCTCAACAAGAGAACTACTAGCATGATCAATAGAAGGTTCACAAACATCATCTATGCTAGTAGAGAAAGCAAGATCAAGAGACACATCATTATTGAAGGACCAAGAAGGCGACCAGAGGGGGGTGAATGGGAGCCAATTCAAATTCTTTTCAAGAACTTGGCCTATGTCCCAACTACAACCCAAACCAACCTCTAGCCGAGTCACCAAGATTACACACACTAACTTGTAATGTGTTAACCCTAGGAATGACTCAAACTAAAAGGACACATAGCGGAAGCACAAAAGAAACAAAAACCAAAACAAGGAAGGTCCAAAAGGTCACAGAACAGAGCCTGACGGAAGTTCCATGGTACCCGACGGAAGTTCCGTGGTGCCCGATGGAAGTTCCGTCAATTACGGAAGTTCCGGGCGACGGGTACATTATCACTCACGGAAGTTCCGTGGTTCTTGACAGAAGTTCCGTCATGGTCAAAACAGCAGCTCCATTCGGAAAAGAAAATTACCAAAACCCTCTCAAACGAACTCCAAAAATCACGAAATTTGGACCAGATGATCCTCAATACATCATGGCCCTCCTCTAAAGAGATCCACTCCAGAAACACAAAGAATCATCATGAATTTCAGATCTTGTGCCAAGAACACCAAAAAGGGGAAACTTGAGAAATCCTTCAAATCGAAGGTGCTAGAGCTATTGATTCGGTCAAGGATCCATAGAGGATTGTTCTAGCTCATCCTAGCAACAAGTTTCTCAAGAAATCCGAAAAAAAACTCATCCAAAAGTGAGATAAAAAATCACCACGAAAATGGCTCCAAAAATAAGAAAAAGGGAATTTTGGGATTCAAGTGAAGAGGGAAATCTTGAGCACAAAAATACTTCTCATATCATAGAAAGGTGCTTATAAGATCCATAGGTATAAGGCTAGGAAGCCACCCTCTTCCTCCTACTATTTGGAAGAGCAAGAGATGTCTCTCACACACCCTTTCCTCTCCTCTAAAACATGAAGCCCTCTCCTAGCACTTTTAATAGAGTCATAACACAAGACTAATGGGAAGAGAGGCACCTCTCCCACTAGCCACACCTCTCCTTATATAGGCCTAGGGTCTATTGTCCACATGACCACTCTACCCTTGATCTACAAAACAAACCCACCTACCACCAGGGGCATAATCGTCCATCTTTTTCCTCATCGCCCGAATGCCATCGGATGCGACGTCTTTCCTTCGTCTCGAAGCAAGCTCCGTGATGGTGCCACGAGCACCACCAACCACCGCCACCGGTTTTAAGGCCCAAACCGGGAAACTGCCTTGCACGCTTCTCAAAGTGTGACTTCTCGATGTTGAGGCATATCACCTTGTCCCGCGATCCTGACCACCAGCAAGTCTCTCCCAGTCCGTGTCCATCAGGCCCCCTTGTCACTTGCACCGGCAGCCCGTTCACCTTGACTTGGTCAACACGCCGTCTTCATCACCATCACGGTTTTGAGGCTCAACCGCGAAACCGTCCGTGCCTCTTGCCTCTCCACGTGTACGGTGTGGATCACCCTTGACTTCACCAGGCATCCCGATCGTCTGGCCCCAAGTCTCCTACTTGTGCCCGATCCTCTCGCCGTTGACCGCCAAGTCGACTCCAGTGACCTACACATCATGAGACAAGCAAGCACATTTCCCATCTCCTGCAATAGCACCAATATCTCCACCAACTCCTGTTAGTCATAACCATGATATGCAAACCCATGCAATCCCTGGATTCCCGCATTTCAACTCAAACACCAAATCCGCTCAAGTCAATTACTCATCACAAATATAGCAAACCATGGCACATATCCACATGGTTTCTCAATCTCCCCCTTGATGATTACATTGACAACACCAAATGCACAAATATTAGAGATTGAAATGCGAAGCCGAATAAGCACATCCAAATGGCCAAACCCAAGAAAAGGTGAAAACAAGCCATCTAGCAAGTAGGGATCACAAAACCAAGAGTTGGCAAAGAAAGCGACTTGAGACGGAAAGAATGTGAAAAGTGCAGGAAAACGCTCAAGATCATGATATGCTCTCCCTCAAGTTGTGGTAGGTCTCATGTAGTGCAAAATGGTCATATGAGTTTCTTAGCATTATTTGTGTATGACCCCCAAAATTTTCTCCCCCTTTGGCAATGAACTCATCAAAGAAGCAAAAGAACAAGCAAACATGCAATGCATGAAAATGCAAACCTAAGGAGCTTCAACAATTATGCAAACAAGCATTTAACTTTGCTAACCATAACTATAGTGCTATGAAGTGCAAAATCAATAGTTCCCAATCATGTAAAGATCAAAAATATATAGCAAGGCATAAACACCATGAGCTATACAAGCTAAGCAGAAAGATTGACTAGCTTAGATAGAATCAAAGTTGCTTATCACGAGCAAAACTGCCACCACATGTGTAAGTACTCCCATCCAAGGCAAAACAAGCATCAAGTGAATCAAAAGATACTAGCCAGTCTCAATCTTAACTAGGGCAACAAGCATTCGCGAAAAATAAGCTCAACAAACGCTCACATATGCAACAGAGACTCAGTTGATCAAGTGATTATTGTTTATCCTCATGTGTCCTATTATCCATGCGGAGGGTCGCACAACTGGGTACGGCAAACACCCCGAGGCTTCAAGTCACAATGTTTGGATTTAGCATTATTGAGTAATTCTTGATCCAAGCACTTAGCAGATTTTTCAAGACTATGCACAAGACAAAAGAGCATGTCTTTGCGGCAAAAGGAACACATGTTCCCACAATGTTACATCATGAGCTAAACATTTGCAAAGCCTTCCATTTCGCAAACACAAGGTGCCAAAGCCAAGACATCCTCTAGACCAGCCTCAATGCAAGTTTCAACAAAGATAAGAGCAATTATACACATGGTGAGCAAGTTTTGACAAGATTAGATCATAAGGTTCACAAGAAGCTCAGTTTACCTATAAGATTAGCAAGTTGCTCACATGAGTCTATAACAGGCAATCTAGAAAATCTAAGCATGAGAGATTACCATCACATTCACACAACTTAGCTCAAGCTCAATCATAGCAAAGAGAAATGCAAGAAAGCATAAGAATCAAAGCTCATCTACCAATGCATATATTACATATGAGATGCAAAGGGAAAATGGTAAGATACATATATACAAGTGAACACCAACTCCCCCTCAAATGTTGCCATACGGATGACAAACACCAAGTTCCCCCCAAAGAAAAGCATGTCTCGAAGCATCTAGGGGCTTGATGAGGATATCAACTAGTTGGTTCTTGGTATCAATGTATATGAGCTCAACATCCCCCTTCTCAACATTGTCTCTCAGGAAGTGGAATCGCACATTGTTGTGTTTGACCTTACTATGTTGGACTAGGTTTTTGGCTAAGCATATGGCACTGGAGTTATCACACATGAGTGGAACACCCTTAAAAGTCAACCCATAGTCTCTCATGGTAGACATAATCCATAGGATTTGTGAGCAGTAGCTAGCAGCAGCTACATACTCAGCTTCTATGGTGGATTGGGCAACACTCGACTGCTTACGAGAAGACCAACATATCATAGAAGTACCCAAGAAATGGCAAGTACCAGAAGTGCTCTTCCTATCAATTCTACACCCAGCAAAGTCCGCATCCGAATACCCAATAAAATCAAGAGATGAAGATGCAGAGTACCAAAGACTGAACTCAAGGGTGTATTTGAGATACCTGAAGATGCGCTTGACAGCCTTGCGATGAGTCACCCTTGGGGAAGCTTGAAAGCATGCACAAAGACACACCGCAAAGTATATGTTAGGTCTTGTCGCCGTGAGGTACAAGAGGGAGACAATCATGCTCCTGTACTCCCTTTGATACACCGCTTCACAGTCTTCATCATGGTCAAGAGCTGTTGTTATGGACATTGGTGTAGACAACGGCTTCACATTGACCATGTTGAACTTCTTCAGGAGATCCTTCGTGTACTTGGCTTGATGTATGAAAGTGCCTTGCTTGCATTGTTTGATTTGAAGCCCAAGAAAGAAGGTGAGCTCTCCCATCATTGACATCTGAAATTCACTTTCCATAGCTTCCAGAAATCTGGACACAAGAGCATGAGAGGAACCACCAAAGATGATATCATCCATGTAAATCTGAACCATTAGAAAGTCATTGCCATGCTTTAGAGTGAACAAGGTTTTATCAACACACCCTATGACATAATCACGCTCTAGCAAGAAGGTCTTAAGCCTAGCATATCATGCCCTAAGTGCTTGCTTTAGCCCGTATAAAGCCTTCTGAAGCTTGTACACACGGTTTTGGTATTTGTGATGCTCAAAGCCAGGGGGTTGCCTCACATACACTTCTTCCTCTATGAAACCATTTAGGAAAGCACTCTTGACATCCATTTGGTAAAGTCTAATGCCCTTGGAGGCAGCAAATGCAAGCAAGATCCTAATGGCTTCTATGCGAGCAACAGGAGCAAAGGTTTCACCATAATCTAAGCCCTCCACTTGGCAAAAACCTTGAGCAACTAGCCTAGCCTTGTTTCTCACAACCTCACCATCCTCCCCATGTTTATTTTTGAACACCCACTTGGTTCCTATAACATTGACATTTTTAGGAGGCTCTACAAGGGTCCAGACTTTGTTTCTCTCAAAGTTTTCCAACTCCTCATGCATGGCATTAACCCAATGTTCATTAGATAGTGCGTGTCCAACATCTTGGGGTTCAAAGGTTGCAACAAAGAGAGAATTGGTAAAGCAAGCAAGATGTGCATACCTTGACCTTGTTGTCCTCTCATAGAGATTACCGCTCATCTGTTGGGGTAGATGTTGACGCTGAATGTGGTGAGGATCCTCTCTCTCAGAGTGTACCTCCCCCTCAACCACAGCTGGAGCTTGCTCAACAGCCGCTGAAGTAGATGTAGAAGCTTCTGGACCCTCTGCTGGAGTGGTGGTGGCAGTAGGAACAAGCTCAAATGAGAGATGAAGTGAATCATCATCATCATCAAAGCCCTGTAGGTCCTCTTCTACAAATATGCTCTCCTCAATCTCCTCGGTACCTGTAGTCTCAATCACATTGCTTGCACAAGAGTTTGATTCATCAAAGGTTACGTCAAAGGACTCTACGATGGTGTTAGTTTCCAAATTCAAAACTCTATAGGAATGACCATGAATAGAGTAACCAAGAAAGATGCCATTAGAAGATCTCGACTCAAACTTATCAAGATTGCCAGGCTTGAGAATAAAGCACTTGCAACCAAGGGCACGCAAATGAGAAACCGGGGGTTTTCTCCCAAAACGCAGCTCATAAGAAGTCACATTAAGAATTAAGCGCAATAAAATCTGATTTGAAACATAGCAAGCAATGCTAATGGCCTCAGCCAAGAACCGCCTCGGAGTCACATGCTCATCGAGCATCGTCTGGGCCATCTCCACCAGGGATCAGTTCTTTATTTCGACTACACCATTCTACTGAGGAATACGAGGTGTTGAAAACTGATGCTCAATACCATGCTCAAGACAGAAGGCGTCAAAGGAAGAGTTCTTGAACTTGGTGCTGTTATCACTGCGGATTGCTCATAATGCACCAGGGAGTTCCTTGAACAACCTCAAAGCTAAGCTCCAAAAGTGATGAAACACTTCATCCTTGCTCTCAAGAAAGTAGACCCAAGAGTAGTGAAAATAGTCATCAACAATCACAAGAACATACCACTTCCCACCCGTCGAACGAACCCGAGAAGGACCAATAGTGTCCATATGAAGCAACTCTCCAGAGTGTTCAGTCATCACCAAATTGATTGGTGGATGAAAAGCGGCAATCATTTTCCCATGACAACAAGGAGCACAAACCAAATCCTTATCAAATTTGAGCTTAGACAATCCTCGGATCAAACCTAGGCCACTCAAGCGACATAACAAGTCAAAGCTCATGTGACCTAGTCTCCTATGCCATTTCCAGAGCTCAGAAGAAGATTGAGCAAACAAGCACTTGTGAGAAACAGGAGAACCAGCAAAATCAGCCTGAAAAACTCTGCCAATACGAGAAATCCCACAAACCAAGGAACTACTCGAATCAAGAACACAAGAAGCATTCGACTTAAAGCGCACTTCCAAACCAACATCAAGAAGCTGAGAGACAGAGAGGAGATTATACTTGAGATACTCAACCAAACCAATATCCTTGAGAGTGAATTTTTAATTTACCTTTATCGCGCCTCTTGCCTTCACTCTCCATCTCCAAAGGTCACATGCTCCTGCTGCTTCAGGGGAGTGAGGCTGGAGAACCACTTTGCATCTCCGGTCATGGCACGAACACCTGGAGTCCATCAACCATTTGTTCTCCAAGCCTCCACCTGTTGCCTACAAAGAACGAGAAGGAAAAGTCGATGGCTCAGTGCTGGGGTTAGTCAAAAGAGATTTGGGAATCCAACACTTAACCATACGACAAGTAGTAGTCATCATAGTTCTTTGCACATTGTCATTTGAATGCATAGGACGAGAACCACGATAGGGAAAACATGGCCTGTCAAAGCGTCTCAACTCAAACCTTGGGTTGTGAGGATAGAAATCATCAATGTGAAAGCCAAATCCACGCGAATGATGCTCACCACAATAGGGAAAATGTGGGGCGCCAAAGCGCTGCTGTGTCAAGCCTCTATTTCGTGAATCAAAGCCATATGAGGAATGACCCTGTCCACGATAGGCACGAGAACAAGAGTGGGGCTGAAAGTCAACAAAATCATCATAAAAAGCATCCCTAGTCAACTCAGCTTGCTTCCTCTCAATCCTCTTATGCCTATAACAGAATTCATCCAACTAGCCCTTGCGACCACAAAACATGCAAATGTAGACACCCTTCGGATTAGGCTTGGTTTGCATTGTAGGTTTGGGTTTTGGCTTCTCTGTTTGCTTTGGGTTGAAGGAGGGTTTGGGATTGGGTGGATAGTATGTGTCAGTGGGTTTGATGGTGTTTTTCTCATCCTTGTAGCTGGAGCTAGGTACAAACTTATCCACATTCTCACTCTCCTTGTCACACCTCTCAAATCCCAATCCCAAGTTATAGGTTGACTTAGAAGCACTCTCCTTCACTCTTGCCAAATCACTCTCAATCTTTTCCTCACTCACTAGGGTTCTCTGGAGCCTAGAAACAAGATAGTCATTTTCATGAACTAGGACTTTGTTTTCCTCCCTAGTGATTACTAGCTTGTCCTAGAGGGTGACACACACTTCACACGGATGTGGAAGAACTTTCGAGCGAGTCTCATGAAGCAACATGGACTCAAGCTCTTTGACTTTGAGGGACTGAGCTTCCAACTCATCTGTGAGCTTGGGGCACTTCTGGCATGCACCCAAAAGAGTTAGTCTAGCTTTGAACTCATCAAGCTCCTTGAGGGCACTCTCAAGCTGACTGGCAACTTGAGCATGCACACTCTCCCTCTGTGCAAGATCACTCATCACAACTTGACAAGACTCACACTCTACAATCATGTCATCCTTAGCAAGCTTAGACCTAAGTGAAGCAATTTCAAAATCAGCACTCTCCAACTTAGACTTAAGCTCTCTGCTCTCACGAACAGCACTGCAAAGCTTATCATCTCGCAAAAGCAGAATATGGCGCAAATGATCAAGTTCAGAAGAGAGCTCATCAAGAGTAGGAGGTACCTCGCTTGTGTCGGAGTCGGATCCAGAGTAGGTGTCATGGTCGTTCTTTGCCATGAAGCAAAGCCCGGTGAAGTCATCCTTCCTCTTGACTCGTGGCTTTTCAACCTCCTCCTCCGAGCTTGTAAGGCCTTCGCTTGATGTGAGGTCGACATCGCTCATGGCGGCAATGCAGGCACGTGCAATGGCCTTGGCGAACTTCTTGGAGTTCTTTCCCTTCTTGTAGAAGCGGTTCTTCTTCTGCTTGAAGTCTTCAGTGTTGTTGTCGCGGTACCCGGCCTTCTTCTTCTTCTTGGGACAATCAACGATGAAGTGTCCTGGGTCACCGCACTCAAAGCAGGTTCTTCAACCACCTCCTCTTCTCTCCTTCCGGTTGTTGTAGAACCTCCTGAACTTCCTTGTGAGCAAGGACAGCTCCTCGTCAGGAATGCACTCCATCTGTTCATCGGAAGCTGCAACAAGAGAAGACAAAGCAAACTCCTAGGAAGACATGCCAAGTGAGGGGTTAGTTCCATAAGAAGCATAACTGTGATCATCCTTCTGAGAACTAGAAAGCAAAGCCATGCTAGAAGTAGGAATAGCAAGATTAGGATGAGATTTCCTAGACAGTTCATGAGATTTTAGCTTGCTTTACAATTGCTCACAGTTAAGGGTATTGAATTCAGCAGTTTCTTCTAGAGCAGAAATATCAATCATCATGTTAGGCACACTAGTAGAGGAACCTATCAAGTCATTGCTAGAAGAATCTAGGCACTCACTAGTACAAGGCACATCCACACCATCATCACAATCATCATACACATGATCATCGGTAAATGTATTGGCAAAGTCCACAAGAGTGTCCATCAACTCATCCCGAATCATGGCATTTAGGTAGCTTTTAAAGCGATCCTTCCATGAGCCATGACCCGGCCCAAATGGGATGACATCCCAACTCAATACAGTCACTACTCAAGGCGGTTAAGCCTTATAATGAGCACTTGGCTCTGATACCACTTGAAAGGATCGTAGTGACCGAGAGGGGGGGGGGGGGAGTGAATCGTGAACTACCACTATGTACCAAATTTACCAAATACTAAACACCGATCACTCAAAACAACTCCTACAAAATCCTAGTGGTGATCACACTAGCAATATAATGATCCCATAGAAGGAACAACAAGCTAAGCATACTTGTGGATCACACAAGGGGAATACAACTCCTATGCAAGTTAGTTACCAAAGATACACGGAAGCAAACAACTAGCTAGCAAGGAGTTCTACTCAAGCAAAGCTACTAGATCAACAAGCATATAGAAAGCATGCAAGCATCAGTAGCACAATACATACTAGGATGATCAATCAAGCCAAAGCAACTCCTATACATGCTAGTAATCAAGTATGAAGGCTAAGCACTACTAGCAAATAAAGGAGACTGTTTATGCAAGTCTACAAGGTAGTCAACTAGAGCAAGGTAAGCACACAAGCATGAATAGCATAGTATATAGATGCGGAAAGTAAAGCATCATAGTAAGGAGTAGACTAAGAGATGACTCAAGATTTTTTCCCGAGGTCTCGAAAGGATAGCGCCTTCCCCTACTCCTCATTGGACCACTCCCATCGGAGTCTTGGTCCCTCCCGCCATCAAGTGGAGTTCTCATCCACGAGCCCGCAATCACTTGTAGAGTAAAGACATGGTGTGCGTCATCGCTGCACAAAGCACAAGCTCGTCTCCCTCGAGAACTTGTCGGACTCTACGAGCCGACACAGGCGCTCACTAGCGATGCCCCTTTCACCGACGGGCTCAAACCGTATACAAACGTGTGATGGCCTTCACAACCGATCATGATACACTTGATCACCGACACCTAACTGGTCTAGGTCTCACCATAGACCAAGAGTAACAGTCTAGATCACACCCTCAAGGACACCCTAGCCTTAGATGTGCAAGATGCTCAAGCTACTCTTCTCTAGCACTCTCAAGATATGCAATATCTCCTCCTAGTGCTCTTCTCTTTTCCTCTTGGACCTTACCAAATGCTCTCAGGTATTCCACTGGCCAAGAGAGGTCTTCAAGACCCCAACAATAAAGTTATATAGGCTCCTAACCTCAAACTAGCCGTTGCTCCACGAAATTGCCTTTCTGGACATCCAGGCCGTACTGTCCGGTCACTCTGGTAACGGTTCCCAGAACCGTAGGCTTCTCTGTCCAGGCAATTTCTCTGACCTGACCGGACCGTCCAGTCAGTAGACTGGACCGTCCGGTTCACTTTCTCTCTCTATTCCAGGAGCCTCCGCGAAATGCACCCTCTCTGCCGTTCCTACACTCCTACTAACCGGACCATCCGGTTAGCAGACCGGACCATCTGGTCTGTACAGAGTCTCCTATTAATAGATTTCCTACTCCTCGCACTAAGTCCTGGACAACTCTACATAGTGACCGTACATTCCGGTCTCCACTGACCCCTCTGTCTGGTCTCTATGTCCAGAAGCTGAAACTTGTTGTCCTCGCTTGACTTTGTTTCCCGGCTTCTCCGAATAGCTCTTTGGCTTGTTCACTATCACCTAGTGCATGTGATTTCATCAAGAAACCTTGCACATCACCGACTAGACATGACCTAAGAGAATGACCTAGACCCTCTTGATAGTTCGATTTTTCCTATGGACTCAAAGCCCTAACAACTACTCAAGTGTTCCAAACACTTGCACCATAGCTTGTTCTCCGCTTTGATCCATCTCTATCAACCCTTGGACTCCATCAAGTTCATAAGCCTCCATGCTTGTGGTCATTGTCATCCATCGCCAAGGATACCGTCGACAATCATCATAAGATAGAAAAGGTTTCCTACACGGATAACACTCGTGTAGACATTAGTCTTATTTCATGTTTATTATTCATCATCAAAACACTATACCTTCGGGCGACCTCAATGGTCATGAACCTTACACAAGCCAATCACACCAAAGCACACGGATTGAATGTCCCACTTACAGAAGCAAACTGCTTCAACAACTGACCAAACAATGTCTCAACAGGCAGCTGAGCATGTGGGGAATCCCCTCCCCCTGTTCAGCTGAACACCCCTATTCATCTGAACAAGGAGGCACCCCCTCTTCATGGCCACCACGTGTTGGCTCCTAGTGCCTCCCCAATGGCGGTTATATGGGTCAGGCGGCGGTTACCGACTCGAGGAACTTGGGCCCTATAAATAAAGAGGAGAGGCTTCACTCCAAGAAAAACACTTTGAAGCATCACTCTCTTGTTATTTTGAGTTACTAGCGAGTTTTAGTTGAGTTAGTCTTAGAATAGAGTATTCTTCAGTTCCTAAGTCTTCTTTGGAGTTGTGGTATGGCTCTTGTATCTTTCTTCTATTATAAGACTTTCTTCTATTTAATATATTTAATCTTTCTATATAGTTGTGCTTGAGTCATGTGTTTCTTGTTTGATTATATGATCCATTTATGTATGTGGTTAGTATGTTTATATGTTTGTAGTATAGTTATACTATACTACCATGTTAGACATAGACCCTTACTATAGTCGTTATTTATATCATTATAGTGATGCATGACTAATGTTGGACTTAGATCATTTCCATGTGCCTAGTGTTCACTTTAATATGATTACTCCTTTTCTGATCCATTGCTAGGGGATTATGGGTATTATTCTAGCGATGTAAGCATGGTCCTTGGATCAATATAATGAATTATTTGTCGTCTAGCCCACGAATTGCTAGGGGTAGACAATAGGTGGTGACAACTCTATATGTCCTTTGAAATCCCCCACATTTGTCTATGCAACAGTGTGACCCCCCAGTGTCACTATACCTATTTTATCACATTATTGCACCCAATTCTAGTTTAGCAAGTCATAAATTAATTTTGACTACTTTTCAAATTATTCTGAATTTGAGTTCAAACCAAAATATGGTTAGGTTGTGAAGCAACTTACAATTTTGCTGTACAGCTAGGTGCTATAAAAAAGTTATTTGATAGGTTTTTTCATAAAATAATTTTATAAATTTTCTCAGAAATTTATTTCAAAGAGGAAATGCCCTAATTAATTCCTAGAAGTTTGAAATCTAACCATATTAAAAAAAATTATAATCTCAAGATGTTTCGAATTGAAGTATGAAACCTATCATATTGTATTCTACATAACTCAAACTTTCTGTACAAATTTTTTCTCAATTAATTCAAAACTGGTAACTATTTTTACTGTATTTTTAAACATAGAGAGAAGATAAGTCCAGAAAATGAAAAAAAAACCAGCTGCGGACCCACCTGTCAGTCTCTCGTTCCTCCATTCCTCTCTGTTTGTAGCTGGCATCGGCATTGCCATGCCTGGCGCCACGCGCCTGCGTACGTGTCCGTGTGCGAGGCCGTTTCTGGGCGAGCGACCAGCGCCCTGCGCCACCTCTCCTCCAGAAATTTCTAAAGTTGTCTCGTTCTTGCTTCTTGATGCACTCTCTCTCAACGCTCTTCCTCCTGCAATGACCGCTGATCATTGGGGCTCGAAGCTCCGTCGATTCCATTGATTCCCCAGCAAAACCGAGCCACCTAGAGGGGCACAAGGACTCGGTCTTCTTCCTTGTGGCGCCGAATCTTTTTCTCCTATTGTGAGCCTCGAGGAATCGAAGAGACTTTGCTTCAACGTTCTCACCGGACATCCTTGGCAAAAAACCTCAAATTCCTCCAGCTTGGTGAGTTATTCACCAATTTCTTGTTCTTACAAGAATCCAACTTAGCTACGTACTCAGATATAATGTTTTTGATTCACCATCTCCAGTGTGCTAGGCTAATTTTGAGTTTTTCTGGCCGTCATGCCTCTGGACGAAGGTTGAAGACAGTCGATGGCAATTTCGTAAATATCCTGGAAGTTTAAAATAAATTTCAGAAAATATCTAAATCTTCTAAAATTCATATGGAGTTCCAGAGCTCCTAAAATAGCAAAATATTTTTTTTTGGTTTTCTTGTGATAAGATCTATGCACTGAACATATTGTGGCACATGCTTTGCATGTAGTTTTGTCTCAAGAATTTATTTTTTGTGAAACCTAATAAATTCATATACTTAGTTATAAACATGAAAAAATTACAAATTAAATTATTTTAGACTTCTCATGACATTCTCTGTTTATCTCTAACTCTACAATTTATTAATTAAGGTACGATCGTCCACTTCGTGTCCACAAAGTTAAAAATTGAATCCAAATTGGTTTCGTAACTTCTATATCATGTACCGAATTTCAAAAATCATAATTCCCACATCCGAAACTCAAATGAGACAAACTCGGACGCTATCACATAGCTCTCGAAAACTTCTACAACTTTGGTATTCAATAGAAGTTCAGATCTCGTAGTTTTGATTTTCAAATATGCGATGTAAAAATATTTGTTTTGATTCAGACTCCTCTACGTAGGTCTTTGTACAGAGCCCATATCTCGTAGCTCTGTAGTCCAAATAATATGATCCATATTTGTTTTGAAAAGGTCTCAACGAGATTTACAATTTTTGTGTTTTATCTTTTTCTATTAGAGCAAGTCTTTAATTTCAAAATCGCGTTGTAATGTGATGCTATTTCTGAACTCCGTAAATTGATTTTTTCTTCCGGATAAAGCTTCTAGAATATAATAAAAAATGTGATAAAATTGTTACTTTTGACATATAAAATGATATTCTAAGAAGCACCAACGGTAATACAAATATAATTTTTCATGTAAAAAATATTAATAATATTATATATATCTAATAATTATATTGTGTAAATAATTTATATTTAAATTATAAAGAGTGTTTTGTTTTTCAAAGTCCGTAGCAACGCACGGAAACTTTGCTAGTAGTCTATTAATTAAGGTACGGTCGTCCACTTCATGTCCACAAAGATAGAGATTGAATCCAAATCGGTTTCGTACCTTCTATATCAAGTACCAAATTTTAAAAATCATAATTCCCTCGTTTGTAGCTCAAATTAAGCAAACTCGGACTCTATATCGTAGCTCTCGAAAAGTTCTATAACTTTGATATTGAATGGAAGTCCAGATCTCACCGTTTTAATTTTCAAATATGCGATGCGAAAATATTTGTTCTGATTCAGACTCTTCTGTATAGGTCTCTATGCAGGGCCCATATCTTCTAGCTCCGAAGTCCAAATAATATAATCCACATATGTTTTAAAAAGGTTTTAATAAGATCTACAACCTTCGTAGTTTTACTTTGTCCATTGAAGTACATTTTCAAGTTCAAAATCACATTACAATGTAGTGTTATTTTGGAAACTACGTGAATTGATTTTTTTTCTTTTGGATAAAACTTCTAGAATATGGTATGAAATAGTGAAAAAATGTTATTTTTCACATATAGAATGGTATACTAAGAAGCACCAATGATAATACAAATATTATTTTTTATGTAAAAATATCAATAATATTGTGTATATCTAATAATTATAGTGTTAATAATATATATATTTAAATTATAAAGAGTGTTTTGCTTTTTAAGTCCGTAGCAACGCACGGACACTTTGTTAGTTATGTATTTATTTGACCCTAGTTTCTAGATATATAATTATATATGAATTTATCTTTGAAATTCTTAGAATTACATTAAAGTAATATCTATATATTTTTAGGGTGCACAAAAATCATGATCAGTATGATGTATCACCATGAAGTTTTATAGGAATATATTCTTTGTTTATATTTTACTAGAATTATTTAGTTAGAAAACTTGCTAAATGCATTATTATTGTTTTGCTCATAATATATTAGTGAAACTTGGCAACTTTGCTGCTCATGCATATATCTATCATCATTAGAACACCCATCCATGTCCAGTAGCATGTTTTTTGTTTACTAAAGGAATTAATTACACTTCTTGCCCTAATAACCTTATTTAAATACAATAGGAAAGTTGCTTTATGAATTATTATTATTAAGATTGCTAACGCTGAAGCATATGTCAGCCATGCTAAGGGTTAAATTTGATTTGTTCTAGTTCACATGGCATGTGCATCACAATTTGTTACATATTTTATGCATTCTTCATATTGACATATTGGTATTGATATAGGAAACGTTAATTCTATCGAGGAGGATTTTTAGAAGGAATCTTTAGTTTTCTCAACACAAGAAGTATCTAACATCAGTGCTGACCTCGTAGTTGAACCTCAAGGCAAGCCCCGGAGCATTTCCCTTATACTTAATATGATTTAATTCTATTAATTAAATTGCTAGATGGGTATAGATGAATTGTACATTAAGTTTAGGAGCTGAATGAAACCCGCATGCATTTCCTGAATATGTCCTACTTTTATTTAGGCATGGTATACCGGTACATGTAGTTAATAGAGAAATTATTATGCTTAGTTGTAGGACCAATACTACTTATGGTATTTTGGAATAATTTATGAAATAATGATGTCACATGGTTAAGTAAGAATGCTAAAATTTGGACTAAACAGATCTATTTTGGAAAGGGCGAAGGCAAAGTACTTGTAAAGTTTTTATCTCATAAGGTGGCAGTCCATTTATATCAACAACTAAAATTTGAGACGTGGACAGACCCTGTAGGTGAAATGCAAAGATCATGTGCCTTTAAAGGACAGTCTTGCAAGGCTGTAGCCCTGTTTGTGTCGATCTAGAACCAGTTTGTTGTCGGCCCTGCTGAGCAAGTGTTGAACAGTACCGAATGCATGCTAGTATATGAGAACTAGTAAACTAATGTACCATTGTTATTTGCATGTTGGACGGTACCGAAATGCTTGGTTGTGTGATCTGGTAGGAGTGGATAGATTCCCGAAGTTACCGTGGAATGGCTGCCCACTCGGGCCTTTGGACCTGGATCGGCTTGTATTATGACTTTGTGAAAAGTTGTCATACGCGTTCTTGAATGATGTGTATGCCGTGTATTTCAGATTTCCCCAGCTGATGTAAAATGATTGTAATCGCTATCCCTTGCAGTAATGAGTATTACATGTTCACTGAGTCACATCGTAGTTTAAGAACCTCACTAATATTAATGAATGAAATATTTAAATGAAGAAAATTGTGTTTTAGTGAATCTAAACTTGTATGGTATACTTGATTTAAATTTCAGATTTGCTTGTTGTACTTTATATCTCTATATGCTAGATACCTTATACTATTAGAATTACTAAAATATTCACTAAACCTACTTTATCCATCTCTGAACCTATGCATGTCTAAATTTAATACTTGTCCGTTAAGACTTGCTGAGCTTAGTTACTCAGGCTTTAACATGTTGTTGTTTTATTATTTTAAGTAATAATGTTGATGCTTATGAGTTACCTATGAGTGTTCTTCCCTAGGATATTTCTATTCTAGAGGGATGGTCAGCCCATTGGAAGACTGAGTAGCTGCTGCTGTTCAGTGATGCTAGGTGATAATCCATATGGGCTTAGATTTATCACAACTGCTTCTATCGTCGAGTTGTATATTATAGACGCTTGATCACATCATCTTCCACTATTTTTAAAACTGATCTTTGTAATATTTCTGCTGCACTTAACACTTAAACTCTGATGTAAAATAAATAATACTCCTCTTTACGTAATTTGAACCTGGTTGATTGTTGTATTATCTTGTGTCTATTTAATCAGCATCTTGGGAACTTCGTTCTAAGGGGTTTGTGACAAACAGGCTCTTGGCCGAAATCATACTGTGGATATAGGGGAAAACTGGATGTCCATCGTGTGATGCTGATTGTCTTGTATTGCTTATGTATCTGTATAATAGTATATAATATAGACTATGCAACTATATAAAAGCAACATAGGAACTTAGCTCTTTCTTTTTTTCTCTACTAGACTAGTATTTATTTATCTTGAGCATGCTATTTGTGTGTCCACTGCCCATGATTATTTATCCTTACCCCTATGAGGACTTTGCCTTATAATCCATTGCGCATGTTTAGAACATGGTAATTATTTTGATCAATCCTTCACCTTCCATTGGGATAAAATAAATAGGATACCCTGAAGACTTCCGAGTAAAATGCTACAATGGTATTGTCCGTGCGCTTGCGGATTGCCTCTGATCATGCTGCCCTTCGGATTGATCTTGATCAACGAGGATCCACTCCTTGTGATGAGAGTTGATGATTTGACGGCCATCATGGTTTTTAAGGGAATCCCTCAAATCATGAGACCCTCATCGGCTTTGGTGTTTCGATCGCCAGGAAATTGCGACCGAATGAGCCGGCTAGTCTGTCGCAATGGCTTGGGCCTGGACTGATCTTGGATTACGGCTGCGTTGAGCATGGCACCACTTTCTTTAGCACGGGGATTTGGAATGCATGTTCGGCCATCAAGCCATCAAGGATTGTTCTAGCCCTAATAATTTTATTTTGCGGGGTGGTGTAGACATTCTCGTCGTCCATCTCGATCTCCAGATCTACAAGGTTTAGTTATCGCATGACACTATAGGATCCACAGGATCTTCTTGGTCGACGGTGGTCTGTGTTGCCTTGATAAAGCATCGTCGTTGCCTGCTTCTCCATCGTTCGTCATAGGCAGGGTGTGTTGTGGCTCTAATATGTACATAGCTTGGGGATATAAATAGGAAGAACCATCTGAATCCCTTTCTAAGGACTGGACCAAGTTTGAGTCGAACTCGATGTGTTGGTTAGTCTCGCTGAGGCCAAGTGGTACCAGTCCTGGAGGTAGATCGGATGAATTTGATGATCACACCATGGAATTGGCTCTAGTCAGATCAGATATCTTTTTCAGGCCCAGGGTTCAGGCAACGTCAACTACAAAATTGAGCTATCCGAATGAGATCTTAAAATCTAGCGAGTACTAGATGTTTGAGATCTTGGTTATGAATGTCGATGTAGCATCCCGGTGTGCTTTTCCCCTTCCCGTCATGATGCCCCAATGAGGGAGGGCGGGGTATCACAACCCCCTTGGACTGAAATTCCCGAGGTGCTGAGTAAGTAGACACAAGATAATACAATAACTGACCAAGTTCAAATTATATAAAAAGAAGTATTATATATTCGACATCAGAGTTTTAGTGTTAAGTGCAGCTGCAATATTACAAAGATCAGATTTAAAAACAGTGGAAGATAGCAAGATTTAAACATCTACAATATACAACTCGATGATAAAAGCAGTTGTGATAAATCCGAACCCATATAGATTATCATCTAGTATCACACAACAGCAGCATCTATTCAGTATCCTAATGGGCTGACCATCCCTCTGGAATAGACATATCCCAGGGAAGTACACCTAAAGATAACTCATAAGCATTATTATAATTAGCTAAAATAAATAAAACAATAACATGACAATGTCTGAGCTACTAAGTTCAACAAGTCGACAAGTATTAAGTCTAGACATGCATAGGCTCAGAGGAGTGAAAAAATAAATTTAGTGTCAATTGCAGCAACTAAGCAGCATAAAAATTAACTGTAGAGTCTATCCATGTAAACTAGCATATAGAAATATAAGGTGCAGAAAGCAATCTCAAATTTAAGTTAAGTACAATATGTAACAAGTTCAGATTTACTAAAACAACATCATTATTCATACAAACATTTTGTAATTATTATTATTAGTGAGGTTCTTAAGCTATGATGTGACTCAGTGAACAAGCATTACTCATTACTACGAGGGACACTGATTACAATCGTTCTACACCAGCTGGGAAAACCCAAAATACACGTCATACGCATCATTGAAGAACATGTATAACAACTTTTCACAAAATCATAATACATGTCCATCTTAACAACTCCTGAGTGGGCAGCCATTCCACACTACCTCGGAAATCTATCCACTCCTACTGGATCACATGATCAAGAGTTTTAAGTTATCATCCAACATGCATTTAACAATGCTACATTAGTTTACTAGTTCCCATATACTAGCATGTCTCGGTACTGTTCAATACTTGCTCAACAGGACAAACAACGAACGGGTCCTAGGTTGACACAGACAGGGCTATAGCCTTGCAAGACATGTCCTTTGAAGGCACATGATCTTTGTCTTTCATGTACGGGGCCTGTCCATGTCTCAAATTTTAGTTGTTGACATAAACGGACTGCCACCTTACAAGACAAAAACCTCACAGGTCCTTTTCCTTCGCCGTTTCCAAAACAGACATGTTTAGTCTAAATTTTAACCTTCTTACTTCACCATGTAACATCATCATTTCACAAATATTCCACATACCATAAACAATGTTGATCCTACAACTAAGCATAGTAGTTTATCTATTAAACTACCTATACATGTATACCATGTCTAAAATAAAATAGGATGTATCCAGGAAATGCAGGTGGGTTTCATTCAACTCCTAAACTTAATGCATAATTCAACTATACACATCTAGTAGTTTAATTACTAGAATTTAATCATATACATACACGGCATTGTTCCAGGGCTTGCCTTGGGCTTCAACTGCGTGGTCAATACTGATACTAGAAACTTCTTAAGTAGAGACACCCCAAAAATCATTCTAAAAATTCTCCTCGGAAGAGTGAACGTTCCCTATAATAACATTGACATGTCAATATAAAGAAATGCATAGAAAATGCAATAAAATGTAAAGCACATGATGGATGAGTACATTAATTAAAATTCGTTCCTCAACATTGTTCTTGAAGCCATTTGCTTCAGATCATAAATTGAAAGTAGTAGAATTTTCATGATAAAAATTTCTTTTTACATTAAAAAAAGATTATGCAAAAACAAAGGGCAATTAATTTATTTACTATACTAAAAACATGTTACTGGACATGATTGATCTACTGATGAAAAAATATAACTCTGATGATCACTTTTACCAAGTTTTATAGTTATATTATGAACAAATCAATTATAATGCATTTAACAAGATATCTTCCTAAACAAATTATAGTAACATATAAATAGAAGATAAACTCCTACAAAAATTTATGGTGACATAATGTGACAAGTATGATTTTTGTGCACAAGACCAACTCCTAGAAATTTACAGAATTTACTTTAATGCCATTATAAGCATTTTAAAGATAAAATCATATATAATTTTATGTGCAGAAACTAGGGTTATCAACTTATGTTATGAATTCAGCATGTCAAGCCAAGACCAAAACAATATAATTTACCATTTTATCAAGTCTATAACTTAGTATATGCATTTATTAAGCTTTACACTAAATAAATCATACATCAAAACTTTGTAGATAAAACATGTGTACTAATATACTCAATGCATAGATCTCATCACAAAGAGTCCAAAAAGGTTTAGTTTACTGTTTTAGGAGTTCTAAAACTCAAGATATGATTTTTACAAGATTAAACAATTTCCTGGAATTCATTTTTGAACTTCGGTTTATTTACAGCTCTGCCATCAGTTCATTTTGAAACCGAAACAGAGTGCACGCGCACTCATGCGGCGGCGCAACTGCCGGATGATGTGTTCACCGAAGCTGGACTTCGTGCTCACCAGGGCATAGAAGACACTAAGACGAGTCTATGGGAGGAGTTCGTGAGGTAAGGTGCTCACCGGAGCAGATTGGTGACGAGAGGCGGAGGAGCAGAGGAAGACGATGATGATGGGAGATCGATGTGGAGGCCGAGCGAAGTGGTCGGAGAGTATCCGGGGATCATGACATAGCTCGATCTGGTCACCGAGGAAGTAGAGAAGGGCTGGATGAAGTTGTCACCGTGGAGCTCCTATGGTGAATTGTGGCGGCGGGTGGAAGAACTTGATCTGTTCGTCGATTGTCGGAGGAATCAAAGCAAGAAGTAGACAGGGAGTTGCGAAAATGAGTCAAGATCATCGAAGAACAAGAGCTAGAGGTTGAAACTCACTGGAGACGACCAATTTCATCAATTCACTGGAAGCATTGCCAGAATGAGGTCATCAGAAAAAACTCGAAATTCTTGAGAATCGGAAGAGGAATCACAATTGGATTTGCCCGGATGTTTTGTTGAGTCACAATGCCTCCATCATGGTCCTGAACTCGAGCTTCAGTGGAGCAGTTGGTCGACGCAACGAGGTTTGGAGCAGAGCGGCAATGGCGGGTGGAGCGAAGCAAAGAACGAGGAGAGGAGAGGAATGAGCTGAGAGCACGGAAACACCAAGGAAATCATCGGAGGAGCCAAGGGAGAGGTAGGGGAGGGGTTCGAGGTCCAGTTTTGTTCGTTGAGACCGTCGGCTAGGCGACGACACGCGGCTGCTCTCGTGTCCGCGGGCATGCGAGTGAGTGCCAGTGGGAGAGAGAACAGAGAGAGACAAGAGACTGGCGGATGGGTCCGACCGATCAGGATTTAAACATTTTCCCAGTATTATCCCGGCCACCATTTAAAAATTGCAAATAAAATTGCTGTTGGCTCAAATTTAATTAGGGAAAATTTGTATAGAGACCCTAAGTTGCGTACATCATAATGTGATAGTTGACAGGGTTCAAAACCAAATAATTTGAGTTTGCCATTTATTTGAATGTGGATAAATTTCAAACTTCTATTAATTAATTAAAACATTTCCTTTTTGAATAAAATTATGAGAAAATTCCAAAAATTCTTTTATGGCAAACCCTATCATATAAATTTTTTATAGCACCTAGTTGCATGGTACAATTTGAATTTGCTTCTCAACCTGGCCATAATTTGGTTTGAATTCATATTCAAATAAATTTGAAATGCAACCAAAATTGAGTTATAACTTGCTAAACTAGAATTAGGTGCAATAATGTGATCAAAAGAATGTAGTGACTGGGCTGTGACAAGGCAGAGTGCAACAAGTCTATCTTTAACTTCCTTGCGCATCAAGCTGACTCGGACGGTTCCTCTTTGTGTGGCGTCCTATTGCCACTGACTTTAGCATAGCTGTGGATACTAGTAAGGTAAGTATTCTACGAGGAGCACGATGCAACTTGAAGAAATTCAAGAAACACTAGAAAATATTTCTCCTCTCATTGAACCTCAATTAGAATAGGTTGCATAAAATGTTGTAGAAGCTATTGTTGAGGCACCAACCCCACATAGATCTGAACTGGCATGTTGAGCACTCGAAAAGTTCATGTTCCTAACAATAGGGTAGCGCAACATATTATTGTTGGACAAAGATGAGCCCAAGACATATACAAAAGCATTGATGGGACCAGACTCTGAGATCCAACTAAAACTCCATGAGAGAATATCATGTTTGGAACTTGATTGATCCACCTGATGGTCATAAAAATATTGATTATAAATGGATTTTTAAGAAAACGATAGAGAAGGATGGAAATGTTCACATCTATAAAGCATGATTGATGGCGAGAGGTTTTAAACAAATTCAAGGAATTAATTATGACAAGACCTTCTCGTCCATCCCTATGCTAAAATCAATTTGGATCATCCTAGCAATTGTCGCATACTATTTTTTTAGATTTGGCAAATGGATGTCAAAATGGCTTTTCGTAGTGGAAAACTAAGTGATGATGTGTACATGACACAACCAAAAGGTTTTGATGATCCACAAAATGCTTGGAGGATATGCAATCTTCAAAAGTCCATTTATAGATTGAAGCATGCATCTCACAGTTGGAACCTTTATTTTGATGAGGTAGTCAAAGGGTCTGGCTTGATCAGGAATAAAGAAGAGCCTTGTGTTTATAAAAAGTCTTGTGGGAGTGCACTTGTATTTCTAGTCCTTTATGTGGATAACATATTGTTGATCAGAAATGATATTTCAATGCTTGAAGAAGTCAACTCTTTATTAGGAAAGAGCTTCTCAATGAAAGACGTGTGAAAAGCAAGATATATTTTGGGCATTAAGATCTATAGAGAAAGATCAAAGAGGCTAATTGGATTAAGATCTAATGAAATTCTTCAATATGCAAGATTCTAGGATAGGTTTCTTGCTCATGTCATATGGCATTACTCTTAGCAAGGTTCAGCGACCTTTGACACCTGATGAGGAAGAGAAGATGAGAGTGATCCCATATGCTTCGGCTATTGGATTCATCATGGATGACATGATATGTAGACGTCCATATGTAGCCTTTGCTCTTAGCAATACAAGCTGATTCCAATCAAACATAGGAGAAACTCACTGGGTGGCTAGTAAGAATATGTTGAAGTACTTAAGAGGAACTATAGGTATGTTCATGGTCTATGGAGGTCAGGAAGAGCTTTTTGTAAATGGTTGCACGGAAGCTAGATTCCAAACAAACAAGGACGATTCCAGATAGCAATTTGAATATGTATTTTTCCTCAATAGAGGAACGATGTACTGGAAGAGTTCCAAGCAAGATACAATTGTTGATTCCATGATGTAGGCTGAGTACCTTGCCACTTCTAAAGCTGCAAAGGAAGTTATTTGGATCAGAATAGTTGTACCTAAGTTGGTTGTGGTTCCTAATGCATCTAGTCCAATGACATCTATTGTTATAATAGCAATGTTTTGAATCACCGGCTAAGGCTCTTAGCGCCTGACCTCTCCAGCAGCTAAGCAATGCTATAGCAGACTACAGCTGCAGCTAAGACATTTTGTAGTTTTACAATTATATTAGATTATAACAAATTGAGCAAATAAGAATAAAGGTATTGGCTCAAAAGCAGCTCGAGGACCATAGTCCTCTTCCTTTTTTTCTGGACTGATCACCCCCTAGTATACAAAATTATGCAACAAAATTAATAATATGAATACAACACATCTACACTACTATCCAAGAAATTTATATATTTACTTCTGTTGGTGGCCCTTAAAACCCAATATCGGCCACCAACCGGTCGGGAAATGCAAGATAAAGACCAAAGTTTTATGAATATTTGTTTAAACTAATAAAGTTCCACGAGTTTTAGTGATATATGTGTTTGTAGGTTCAAAAGGGCCAAAATTAGGTAAAAACATGAAGAAACGCCCCGTCGGCCAAGCCTGCCATAAAACAGCCAGCCGACAGGGTCGTATGAGGCTAAAATCAGGACCCGGGCAGGGTCGTGACGGCTGAAATCAGAACTCAGCCGATAGGGTCATATCAAGCTGGAATCAGCCACCCGGCTGGTTAAAACAGAGTCTCATCAAGCAGAACCATCCGATCCTGCAAAACACTCCACCATGAGGCCGTTTTCCATCCCCGGACTAAGGAGGGTAAAAAGTGGAGAAGTAAAGGAGGCATCCACGTGGCACAACTTGAACAACTGAAGACATGACCCGGAGGGGGTCGGCACCAAAAATGGGCCGCCGCCCGGCAGAGGCCGCCGCCCGACCTAGGCCGACGGCTGGCCTGCCAGGCCGCCCGACCTACCCCGCCGCCCGGCCTGGGACTATTCCTCCCAGGGTGTCCAGCCAACTTGGCCCATCATGCCAACCGACGCAAAGTGGATAAGGCGGTTAAAAACCGACCCAACAACCGTCATTCGGACCAAATCTGAGCCGTCCGAGGGAAGGCGGTCAGAAACCAACTCAATCATGTGGCCGCCCGGCCTGGGTTGCCGCCCGGCGGTGCATGCCGGCAGGCATGCCCGACCGCCCGGCGTGGCCCACCGCCCGGCAGGGTAACTTTTGCCCACCGACTCTCCCTCACCTACAAGTACCCGCCAAGTCTTCGCCACCTATAAATAGTGGGGGAATTCGACAGAAGAGAGAGGAATGGAGAAGAAATAAGCATTAGCCCCAAGTTTTACCCAAGTAGAAGAGTAGAGGTGTAGGAGGAGGAGTTCAGGATGCTGGCTCGTTCAACTTGTGCATCGGGGATTGAAGCTCCTACGTGAGTAATCTCCCTCATCTTCGGGGCCGGGTAACATGTAGTAGAATTCTTGCCCAAGTCATAAAGAATTTCTATCCTTCTATTCTGTGGGATCCTTGTGCATAACATTTTATTACTTCACAGCATTATCTTGTTATGTTTACCAATTCTAGAATTGGTATGAAAGTCTATGTTTAGACGTCGTGTTTAGACTTAGCTTTCCTGGGATTGTATTCGTCCCCACGGGCTGTGTGGTAGGCGGCAGGTGGTGACGTCAGGTGGTGACAGCCTTGTCCGTCCAATATTAAATTCCACCACATTCAGGAAGTCTCAAGCAGGGTTGTCTAGCGTTAACGTGCCCACTAGTACACGAGGTTAGTTACCGACCCTTACCTGTGGATCGTTATCATGCCCCGAAGCAGATATTTGGAAATAGAATTCTCACTAAGTTACTTGGAGAAGGTTCCCTACATTAGATTGCCTGGCTCGGGGACTTCTTCTCCCTATAGAGTACACTTTGTTCTGCACCCTCATCATTAGGACTTGATAGATTAGGAGTAGCACTTTACTCGTTCCCTGTGGAAATCGATACTCTGGAATACTCCCGGGTGAAAGCTACGTTGGCATCTGTACGCTTGCAGATATTCCATGTTAGGCCTAAGAACCGCCAACAAGCTTTCTGGCGCCGCTGTCGGGGAACGGTAGCAGTGCCATTCTAAACTTCGTCTCTTCAGTTAGTTTTTCTTTGTTTTTCACCCTACCACTAAATTAGGTTGTTTTTAGTTTCATCTTTAACCATTAAATTAGGCTATAAAAGAAAAGAATTTAATGTTAAAATTTTGAAAAAAAAATTATTGGTGATGGCTCGGCCAAGTTTACTGGCCGGGAGGTCAAATTTCATCAAAAACGACCACCCGAGTGATAATCTGAGGCTCCTGTCCAACAAATCAGTTTTTAGCACCCTGGAGGTCGTATTTCATGAAAACGACCACCCGGCTAGGTAATATTCAAGTACCTAGAATCCAACCCGACCAGTCAAATATTAGTACCTAGGAGGTCAAATTTGAGCAAAAATGATCCTTCGGGTGATGGTCTGATCATCCAGCCCGGCTAGTCGGATTTCAGCAAACCGGGAGGTCATTTTTCATGAAAAAGACCACCCGACTGGGTCATTTCTGCTGCCCGGCACAACTTTTTCTCGGATTCTTGGCACTTCTAATGCAGAGATGATGGCCCTGAGTGGTGAAGGTGTGGCCAGCCTTACCTTGAAGAAAAATGCTCATCAAAAGCCCCACCTTGAGTGAAAGTGAATGAATGAGAGCCACCCGTGTCACCTCACTCTTTCACCACTCACACTCACCTACCACCCTACTCACCTAGGCCTCATGAGTGGCAGCAAACTCATTGCAAACATACAACTTTGGCCATCCCATCACTCTATCCTTGCTACCTACACTCTTAGCAAATTTCTGGACAAATTGAGCAAGTGGATCACATGGCACTTGGGCCTAGCCATCTCCCATCACCACTGGAGCAATAATAGAGCAAATGGAGGAAAAGGGAGTGCCGACCGGCATAGGGCGCCGCCCGGCCTGGCTTGCCGGCCGGCATGGGACGCCGCCCGGCCTGGGTCGCCGCCCGGCCTGGCCACTCCCCCCCCCCCCCCAAGGGCAGCTCTTGAGCCTATAAATAGAGGGCTCACTCTCCTTTACTTCTCCAACCTCAGGTGAAAACATTTTCTCTCGCTCACAAACTTTCTCCCTTTGCATTTGTCACACCCGGTTTTAAGGACAAAACCAAGTGCTTATCATATGTGTGCCTAGGAACAAGTTTTACACATATCGATAGTAAAGTGAATAATAGTATAACCAATGTCATTAATAAAGCGTACCATTATTACATAAATAATTGTCCTTGAAGACTAAATCGACTCTCTCGACAAATAACATCGGAAAACACCATAACACCACAGGCAATCGACCGGGGGCACGTACGCCTAGTAGTAGTCGTCATCAGTGTAATCCATTTCTCCATCTTCTAAGCAGCAGTTTATAGTACAACAACAAAGGGAAATAGCAAGGGTGAGCACATGCCGTACTCAGCAAGTGGGGGAAAACATGACATGTAAGTTTAATAGAAGAAAGGCTAACACAATGGTTCATTTGCATAAATGAGCACTACACCTAAGGCCATTTGAAAAGCACTCCTACTTACTAGGTGAAAAGTTCCCACCAGTTATCTCATCTGTCCAACACTACAGGTTAAACCACCTGTAGCCAACCATGGGTTAAACCGCCCATAGGAAACCACACTACAGGTTACACCGCCTGTAGCCAACCATGGGTTAAACCGCCCATAGGAAACCACACTACAGGTTACACCGCCTGTACCAAACCATGGGTTAAACCACCCATATGAATCCACACTACAGGTTACACCGCCTATAGCAAACCAAGGGTTACACCGCCCAAATCAAACTTGGCTACCCACCAAGTCCACCCATAAATCACCATCCTAAATGTGTGAGGATCCAGGCCGCTCATGACCGTGAGCACGACTGTTATAACATTTCAACACTCTGCAGAGGTTGCACAACTTTACCCACAGGTTGGTGATTCCGTCACCTGTCAGTGACTAAAGTCTCCCTGTTGCCCAAATCACACTACCGTAGGTGTGAGGCCAAGAGATCACCACAAGGTCGTTCAGAGCGCTTCCCAGCTTGCAAACAATCCACGCTAAGGTTTCACCGCTGTGGAATTAAACCGTTCCTACAGAAGGCCCCTCTGGCACCGTGGCTAGGAGTAAACCGTCCATCGCCTAAGTCTGAGAGTAAACCATCCCGTCCTCCTTCCTCGACTGCTCATAGAACTGGGAAGACATCTCGATACTAAACCAAGCCTACCCATATCAGCCCTGTGCTTTGCGCGGTTTTCCTGGGTGGCCGCTCCACAAACTACTCTTGTGATCCCAAGCAGGTACCACCACAATGCCACAGTACTATACCGAGCAGACGTGCATACCCGCACCATCCTTGCCATCCTCCTGCTTGGATCACCTAGGTTCCATGTTGCTACGAAGGATTACCCATCTCTCATGATCATTATGTTAAAGTGAATCATTAGTCAAGATTAACAATAGACACTTCCATTCCCGACATAGCAAACTAAGCATGACGTACCCATACTAATAAGCTACACCAGAACCCAGACGACAAGGAATGACATGGAACAGGATATGACACATGGGATTCAATATTAACAAGCATGCAAAGAGATAGAGAGAATATAAAACATAGGTTCAAAATGCATCAAGGACACTTGCCTGGTTCCCTTTGCTTCTGCTCAAAGTCTTCAAGATGGAGATCCCGAAAGTTCTCTAATAGCGGTTCGTCTACTCAACATCACATCGGGAACACATGCATACAAACATACTAAGAAACAACACACCACATAGTAGCAAACTACAAAGAAAGCAATACTATGAAAAAGTACGCGTTGCTATGATCGCGTGAGCGCAAGAATCGCCTCAATCCGAGTTACGAGTAAAAAATTACGAAGGTTTAAAGTTCTAGGGTTAAAATAATAAATTAATAAAATATTATAAAATAGTATGAATAATTATATTAAACACTACGATCGCTCTAGTGAATGAATTTCTTAAATCGGAGCTGAGGTTGAAAAGTTATGAAGATTTGAAGTTTCAAGAGTTAAAATGTCAAAACAGACAAGTTAAATGGCCTAAATGTAATTCTAGAAAAATATAAGGGCTAAACTATAAAATATACATATGAAATATAATTTATAAAAATTTAAGGGTTCAAAATGTAATTTATAAAAAGTACAGGGACTAAATTGTAAAAGATACATATAAAAATATAATTTATAAATAATTGAAGGACTAAAATGTAATTTTGAAAAAGTTCAGGGGCTTAACTATAAAATTTATAGGGCTAAAATATAATTATTTATAAGTTCAGGGGCTTAATTGTAAAATTTATAGGGCTAAAATATAATTTAGCAATAGGCTAGGGGCTTTTATGTAAAAATACAGTGCTAAAATAATTAAAACTAAGATTAGGGGTCTAAATATGATTAAATATATATTCTGTAATGAAATTAGGTTTGAAATATAATTTAAATAAAATCCAGGGGCCTATGTGCAAAACAAACTTTATTCAGGATTAACCAGATTTATTTTCAAACCTAAAACCCTAAAAGCCCATGGACCAAGTCCATGGGTCTGTAGTTCGGGGTCAACCCCGTGGACCATGGTCCACGGTGGACCACGGACGGTGGCGACCATGGTCGTCTGGCCGGAGCTCGCTGGGGCATTGCGCGGGCGCGGGGTGACTAGGGAGAAGGGCGACGGGGGCGGCACAGCGAGAGGGCTCACCCGAGGGGGGCTCGCGACGCGCGGAGGCGGTCTGAGACGGTCAGGCGACGGCGAGCACGCGGCAGCAAGCGACGGCGGTGGCGGCGAGCTGGGCAAGCGAGAGGCAGCAGCGGAGCACGGAGCGCGGCGGCGGCAGGGGAGGCCGAAGGGGAGGCGCGGGCATGGGGGCCCGCTATTTATAGCGCGCGGTGCCCTAGGTTTGCCTTGGCGCGCACGACGAGGCAACGGCGGCGACGGACTCGGCTGGCGGCGCGGCTAGGGTTTCAGGCGGGCACGGTGGGGTGGGCCGGGGGCGCGCTGGGCCGGGTGACGGGGTGGGCTATGCGGGCGAGGTAGGCTGGCGGGCCAATAGGGAGAGCGGGGCGAGTTGGGCCCCGGAGAGAGAGAGGCCCAGGCCGGGTCAGGCCAGAAGGGAGGGGGAGAGGGGGAAAACTGGGCCGGAGGAGAGGGAATTCGGCCCATGGCTGTGGCAAGCTGGAAATGGAAGGAGAAAGGAGAGGAGCTAGGCCGCTGTGAAGGGGTTTCGGCCCAAAGGCGAGGGAATGGCTTTTTCTCTTTTCTTTTCTCTGTTCTCTATGTCTAATTCCTATACTAATTCCTAAAAACAAATTCTACATGACTTTAGAAATAATTTTAGCACATAATAAAATCCTACCTACTATTAATCAACATAAATGCAACAAACAAATTATTTTTTTAAAACAAAAAAAATAACCTATATTTAATTATCTTCTTTAGAAAATAGTTCTTTCTCTTAGCAAAATATTAATAACTTAATTAATTATAGAAAATTTTAAAATATTCCAAATTTTGAAAAATCAGGGTGTTACAGCATTCCTCTTCTCACTTCACTAGATCTCTCTAGTAAGTGCACTTTGCACTTAGCAATAAAAGTGTGCTGCAATAAAACCAACTAGAGAGAATATGTTGTCACCCTTGCATGTTTGAACGACTAAAACTTGGACTACTAACTGAGCGACTAACCGCTAACCATTATCATCATTTTGTCCTTTGGGTATTGTGTCCAAGTAACCCCTTTTACAGGAATGGAAAATATTTGGAGCGGCCTCTACACCAAGCAGCAACGGCTCGAGCCGTGGGAGGTGCACGCTAAGTGAGCACTCAGAAGCCGAGCACTCGGGAGCTTCACATGGGTATGCCCTGAGCTACCTCTCAGACTCAATGTCCATATCCAAAGCCCCAACAGTGCAAAGCATGCAAGACAAAGAGTTTGACAAGTTCATGGAGAGTGAAGAGAATATGGTGTTCAATGACTATGATGAGCGAAGCAAACTCACCGCCATTCGGGACCGGGAGTTCACATCCGTGCGTAAGTTCGACCACAACTTCCTCGAGCAAATCGGCGTCCTCGCTGATTTTGAGTACACACTCAACACAGCCGGATGCATGCACGACACAATGTTTCAGGGGATAGGCCAGGGACAAGACCACCACGAACAGGTGCTTCGGGAAGCTCACAATATCATTTGGAGCAACCACAAGTCCCTGGATTTACTAGCTCATCACACTACAGTAGTTCATCCCATGAAGAGTATGAACTGTACAATCCATATGGGACGGGGAGCTACCACCAACCTCATTGAGGCATAGGTACTTCACGTTCTGCCTAATTCACATCGTACAACTTTTCAGAGTTGGAGGAAGACATGCAATACTTGGCTGCCAATGCTTATGAAACCAACGAACAAACTCAAGAAATACAAGCAGCCATAAGGGATGGACAAGAATGGTAGCAACAAATGTCAGAACAGCTTCAGACGAACCTCTCCATGATGGACCAACTGTTCGGCCACTTCAACATCAAGTATCAATTGCCACAATGAAAGTCATCTAAGCTTAAGTCTTGCAAAGACTAACGCTTGGGGAGGTACCCAAACCAAGGTGCGCCGCTTGTTCTATCCTCTCTCCCCCTTTCTCTAGTTGAGTTGTTTTAAGAAAATCCCAAAAGACTTTTTTTTTTCAGTTTTTGAAGAAAATCATAAAAGTTTGCATAACCAAAAAGAATAAAAATATTTCCCTTTTCAAATAAAATTTGAGAACTTAGTCTCTACCTTGCCTATGGAAATGATGAATAGTTGCTCTGTTAGCTCCCTATGAGTCTCAAGTATACAACCTCTACTCTTCATTGTGGTGGGTAATGGTAGACCGACATGATGACAAAGCTAGTCTCTCTATGTTTTAGTGGGTGCAAAATGGCTAATAAACACCAAGTCTAGTTGTTGGAATTCATGATATGGCATGTTTTGGATGAGTCTATGATCTCCTCATGATTAGAGTCCAATGATTTATTTCAAAACCATGCTGTAATAAACCCCCCTACTTGGTGTATATCTTTCCTATGATAGAAAAATTTCTACCAAGGCCAGATAATAATTGTGAACCCACTTTTATGCCATCGATGTATGCATTGAGTTTGGTTAGGATTTGATCCTTATGAGGGACTTGCACTTCCAAAGCCAATCATTTTCCTTTACTTTGTCTTTGAGTTCTCAAATAATAATGCTTGGTTATACGGTTTCCACATTGGATTCAAGCGTCCACTTCAACAAGCATGTTAGCCAAAAATCTCTCCTTTGTGAAAACCTTGATCCTACAAGAAAGATTTTGGTCTTTCCAAAATAAATGCTCAAAAAAAATTTGGAAAAATATTTGAACCATTGAACTAGCTTACCTACACTATGAGAGCTGAAAAAGAAAGAAAGAAAGAAAGATAAAAATGAGAAAAAATTATCAGCTCTCGTAGATGTACAAATGTCAAGTTTTTAAGGTTCATTAAATCCTTTGAGCAAAATAAAGGACCATCATTTCACTCTAGCACAAAAATCCAGTCTTTTGATAAAGATCTTTGCTATTGTGCTAGTCCACTCCTTCGCGTGAGTCCATTCCCTCCCTCTCTCCTGGACATTATTTCCAAATGGTTGGAATTAGAAAGTGCAAATCTTTTCGCTAGGACCATCTCTTAACTTATCAAAATATACATACTAGATGTGCCATCCTACCAAGCTCCACATATAGAGCCAAATTTCATAGAGTATGATGAGCACTTGGTGAGGAAATACACTTTCTGAGAGATGAGAGTCATAGTGAAGGATTGCACCAAGAGGGAAAATTTTCAATCTTATGCAGCATTACAAAAACTTTGGACTCATGATCATGTAGGAGGTTAAGTGACAAAATCTAAACTAGTTATTCTGAGTTCCAACCGCTCATGACAAGGTCATAAAATGCCTAAGAGCCCCACTTACAATGAGAAAGACTTAGTGATCAACTTGTGCTGGTTTACTACAACCCCTATGTTATAGGAGTATGTGTTTGTGCACTTGATCCTTGCAGGGCTCTAATAATGAAGCAACTCCTAATCCATCACTACCAAGTTTTAATTTGCTCGGGACGAGCAAAGCTTTAAGCTTGGGGAGGTGTTGGTGGCCCTTAAAACCCAATATCGGCGACCAATCGGTCGGGAAATGCAAGATAAAGACCAACGTTTCATGAATATTTGTTTAAACTAATAAAGTTCCACGAGTTTTGGTGATATATGTGTTTGCAGGTTCAAAAGGGCCAAAATTAGGTAAAAACATGGAGAAACGCCCCGTTGGCTGATCCTACCCTAAAATAGCCGGCCCACAGGGTCGTATGAGGCTGAAATCAGGGCCCGGGCAAGGTCGTGATGGCTGAAATTAGAACTCAGCCGACAGGGTCATATCACGCTGAAATCAGCCACCCAACTGGTTAAAATAGAGTCTCATCAGGCTGAACCATCCGACCCTGCAAAACACTCCACCATGAGGCCGTTTTCCATCCCCGGACTAAGGAGGGTAAAAAGTGGAGAAGTAAAGGAGGCATCCACGTGGCACAACTTGGATAAGTGAAGACATGACCCGGAGGGGGTCGGCACCAAAAATGGGCCGCCGCCAGGCCTGGGACTATTCCTCCCAGGGTGTCCAGCCCACTTGGCCCATCATGCCAACCGACGCCAAGTGGATGAGGTGGTTAAAAACCGACCCAACAACAATCGTCCAGACCAAATCTGAGCCGTCCGAGGGAAGGGGTCGGAAACCGACTCAATCGTGTGGCCGCCCGGCCTGGGTTGCGGCACGGCGGTGCATGCCGCCCGACATGCCCGGCCGCCCGCCATGGCCCGCCGCCCAGCGGGGCAACTTTTGCCCATCGACTCTCCCTTACCTACAAGTACCCGCCAAGTCTTCGCCACCTATAAATAGAGGGGGAATTCGATAGAAGAGAGAGGAATGGAGAAGAAATAAGCATTAGTCCCAAGTTTTACCCAAGTAGAAGAGTAGAGGTGTAGGAGGAGGAGTTCAGGATGCTGGCTCCTTCAACTTGTGCCTCGGGGATTGAAGCTCCTGCATGAGTAATCTCCCTCATCTTCGGGGCCGGGTTACATGTAGTAGCATTCTTGCCCAAGTAATAAAGTGAGTATTTCTATCCTTTTATTCTACGGTATCCTCGTGCATAACTTTTTATTGATTCACAACATTATCTTGTTATGTTTACCAATTCTAGAACTGGTATGAAAGTATATGTTTAGACGTGGTGTTTAGACTTAGATTTCCTGGGATTGCATTCGTCCCCACGGGCTGTGTGGTAGGCGGCAGGTAGTGACAGTCCTGTCCGTCCAATATTGAATTCCACCACGTTCAGGAAGTCTCAACCAAGGTTGTCTAGCGTTAACGTGCCCACTAGTACATGAGGTTAGTTACCGACCCTTACCTGTGGATCGTTATTGTGCCCCGAAGCAGATATTTGGAAATATAATTCTCACTAACTTACTTGGAGCAGGTTCCCTACATTAGATTGCCTGGCCTGGGGACTTCTTCTCCCTATATTGTACACTTTGTTCTGCACCCTCATCACTAGGACTTGATAGATTAGGAGTGACACTTTACTCGTTCCCTATGGAAATCGATACTCTGGAATACTCCCGGGTGAAAGCTACGTCGGCATCTGTACGCTTGCAGATATTCCCTGTTAGGCCTAAGAACCACCAACAACTTCTTATATTCTATTCTAATATTATGTGAATCCAATATTTCAATCTTCTAACATTAGTAATAACTATAATTGCAATAGAGGGCAGAATCACACAATCATAGAAGCGAGGGCAGAAAAATAAAGAAAGGAACTTGCCTGGGTGGGACATGGCGATGAATCCTAGTGGTCTTCCTCTGTCGCTGAGTGTCGGCTGCTCCGTTCCCCAGATACGAACAATCACAGCTGTCGTTGATCCTAGGAGGTCACAAGGAGTTTGGAAAAATTGGAAAATCAGGGTTACGGTGCAAAATTATGTTCAGAGCCCACACTTGGTCTGGCCCGATAACGGCGCCAGTTTTGATTGCAATTAGCGGCACGAATTGAAGAATCATAACTAATAGCATCATTGGTTCCTTAGCGCCAAAAGGTGCATTTTCTAGTGCACGCCCTACCTAGAAGAGATATTCGTTGCTAGAGTCCGCAATCGCCGGTGATACAAGACATTGGATAATAGTGATGCCATTGCACAAGCAAAGGAGCCTAGAGTGAATCCAAAGAACAAACACATACTACAACATTTTCATCTCATCCAAGATATTGTTCATTGAGATGACGAAAAGATATGCAAGGTGCACATGGAGTCAAACATCGTTGATCCATTGACAAATCCTCTCTCTTAGCCCAAGCATCAGGCGCATTTGAGATCCATGGGTATTAGATATCTGCATGGTCAAGATTAATGTATCAGAATTGGTGTAATGTCTATGTTGATGTGTAATCAAAAAAGAGTTAATCTGTTCCTTGGATAATGATCATTGCATTGGTTGGCAAGTATGTGACTTGATTATGAAATTCATTATTCATTTATGATATCTTCCTAATTGATATCTGGCACAATAGTAATTCATGGACTGGCACATGTATTGATTGATGGTCACATCTGACATATCATACATTTGAAGGTACTAAATTAATAATGTGGACACATGTTAGATAGTGGTGTTGGATTAAACCACTAATAGACTATGATGAGATGTTAGTTTTGTGCCATCAGTTGTTGACTTGTCTGATATACCTTCGTGATCCTTAGACCAGGGATCATCATTGATTCCTAGAATGTGTAATAGCACACTTTGGGGGTTACCAAATGCTATTCCGTAACTGGGTAGATATAAAGGTACTTTTCGGGTATGCTATGAAACATGTCGTGGGTGTGAGCGATCAAGAGGAATTTTCCCCTCCTAATAATAGGAGAGATATCTATGGGACCCTCGAGTTAGATGGATTTAGATGTGCATGACCATGCCATTGTGATTAAATAGTTAATCATGATGACTAAGAGTGAGTCATGATAAATCCGCTAGTAATCCGAGTGAATGCTCGAGCTATCATAGGTTGCCACATATCTCGCCTTGAGCTTGACTGATATCACGAGTCAAATGGATTGGTGCATGTGTCTGTCAAAGTTTTAGCCAATATGATCTTTGTATGTGCATAGGAGTCAATATGTGTTGTTAGATGTTGCTATTTATTTATGATTTGAAATGGTTTACCTATCATTATTGTGCACATGTGAACCTAACGGGTCATACACTAGGGGTTGGAACATCATTTAAACCTGCCTATGTGATTGTATCTAGGAGATTATTGGAGATATGTCCAATAGGCAATACAAATTTGATCTATGTGTGAGGGTCATATGGATACTGATCCATGAGGGATTAGACTACTAATAGGCAAGCATGTGAAGGCCCATTATTGGGGTCTATAAATGTGAAGGACGAGCTAATGGTGCAATACCTATATTTAGTTCCAAATCCCAGCCTCCACCTCCACTTATCTCTCTCTCTCTCTCTCTCTCTCTCTCTCTCTCTCTCTCTATCCAATGATGGTGCCTAGTTGCATGTAGATCCCTATAAAAATTGTTTGTTCTATTAGCTTGAATAACTAGAACAAATAAAACTTCACTTCATGAACTGTGAAGGGTATGAAATAAAATCGGGACCTCAACAGTCTAAGACCGCAATGCAACTTGAAGACTTATATGATGCAGTGTGAAGGGTTTGTGAGGATTATGCACAAAAGATTGTAATTTGTGCAAGAAATAGTCCGTGGCTTTCTTTTTAGATGGCTTAGAATGGCAGGATGAATTATGTCGACGACCTCAACATGTGTGCCAATTTTCTTTTGACCTAGATTTCTATTCTTCTGCACTACCACAAAAGGTCACAATAGCTAAAACTTGCCTAGAGGGGGAGGGGGTGAATAGGGAATCTAAAAATAATCCTGAAAAATGCACTAAATTTTAATCAAATGCCAGGAACGACGGAACATCCATCAAGAATGATGGAACTTCCATCACCACGGAAATGACAGAACATCACCAATCCTTTCTCTAAAACTTAATTAAGTGTGGATAACTAAACAAGTAGAGATACAATACTTGATAAAGGTGAAGCTACAACAATGCACACTTAGGGTTCTTTGAAGAATAGCAAGCAACACAATCAACAAGTGAATCGAGCACAATAATATGAAAGAAATGCGGAAATGTAAAGAGAGACATAAGAAATTAACCCGAGGTTCGATAACCACACTAAGTAGTTCCTACGTCCTTGTTGAGGATCCACAAAAAGTGGTTGGGTCTCTCCCAACCCGTTTTCCTGCCAAGCAATCCCAAAGATCGTGCTTGAATTTCTTTCTCCACTTGATTCTTTTTCCTTCAGAGGCGAATCACACCTTCACAAACGTCCTCGTCTCACTACAACAAGTTGGGAGCTCAAGGGCGAAACCTAGCCGTCTAGGAGACCAAGTCTCTAAGAGTAACAAGCAAATCCAATCTTGATGGGGAGGGAAAGATATGCTCAAGCTTATGAGTGGATGGATTCAATCATTGTAACACCCTATTTTTCATATTTTGCAAATTACTAATTTTCCTATTAGGGTGTTAATATTTTTATCTAGCTACAAATATTAGTTTCATGATTTATTAAATTAAGTAATCATTTTAATTTGTGTTTGTTGCATCATGCTGAATTAGTATGCAGTAGGTATCTTTATTTTGGTGCAAAGATATTTTAAATGTCGAGTAGAAATCGGTTTTGAATTAAATTAGTAGTTAAAAACAATTTTTGAAAAGGATTTAGAAAAGAATCAGAAAAGGAAAAGAAAAAGAAACCCTCCCTAGCACTTGGGCCAACTCCCCCCACTCGGCCCACTTTCTCTTTCCCTTCCCTCTCCCGTAGGCCCACCTCTCTCCCTCCCTCCCCTTCTCTCTCTCGGCCCAGGCTGCGTGCACGCCCCGTAGCCCAGTAGCGCCCCCGCCACAGTTCTCCCATCCTGTGTGCAAGCCTCCCCAGCCCACTCGCACCGCGGCCCAGCAGCTGCAGCATGCAACCCAGCTCCCACCCCATGCTCACTGACGTCCCGACCCCACCCCTCAGCCACTGATGAGTGGGTCCCGCCCGTCATCCCTCTCCTTCTGCCTCTCTCTCTCCCCACCAACGGCCGACAGGAAACTGTCACCGATTCCCCTCCTCCCCCGCTCCCTGAAACTGACTCCGAGCGCACCCTGCACCCGTCCGCTTCTGCTCCCCCGTTTCCGCCCCTCTGTGGCCATTAATCGAGCACTAGGCTCATCAATGGCGCACCTGCCATTGATGGTCGTCGAGCTCGCGCCCTGCTCGCCTCCCCTCTCCTCCGCGCCTATAAACCCCCCCCCTAGGCATCGCCACCTCCCGCCGCCACTTTCCCTCTCCTCCCCGACGACCCGCAACCCCCGCAAGACTCTGACCGCCAAGCTCCAACCAGCGCCGCCGCCTTTGTCACACCCCAAAATTTCAAATTTTGGTTTGTGACCCAATTCCATTAAATTTCAACATTTTCTTTTATAATAGATTTAAATTTTATTAAAAATTAATTAGATAATTATAATTTATTTTAGGCAAAAGAGCTATTTTCTAAATTAAATAAACTAATTTAGGTTATTAATATTTTGTTTGTTGCATTCATGCCGAATTAGATGCACTAGGTTTTTATGTGTGCAAAATGTATTTTAAAAGTCAAAACTGTTTTTGGTCTGGATAGAAAATAGAATAGGAATTAGAAAGGAAAAAGGAAATAGAAAGAGAGAAAACAGAACCCAGGCCACTTTGGGCTGAAATCCCTTTTCTGGCCTACCCGCACCACCTCCTTCCCCACTCCCCCTCTCGGCCCACTCGGCCCACACCACTCTGGTGCACGCGTAGAAGGCGCATTCCTCAAAACCCGCCAATACCCCTCCTTCCCCTCTGCCTCGGCCATGGGCCAAAATCTTCCCAACGCGTGGCCCAGCTGCCCTTCAATCCCTTGTCTCGTCCTACCAGCCCACCCGCGCCCCACCTCGTCCGCGCGGCCCAGCCACCCTGGCCTCCCCCAGCCCATGCCGCACCCCAGCCCGCTCCCGCGCCCCAGCCTGGCTCCCCCAAACCCTAACCCTACTGCACTACCGCCGCCACCATGCCTTGGCATGTGTGCCCAGCCATCCTAGGGCACCGCGCCCTATAAATAGGCAGGACCCGCCCCTCCGCGCTCCCTTCAGCCTCCCTTGCCGCCGCCACCCGCCGTCACGCTCTGCACGCCCGTACCACCGTCGGCCATGACCAAGCGTGGAGCTTGAGGTCGACGCGCGTTGCCGCCACCCCCGATGCCGCCGACCCTTCGCCGGTCTTTGCGAGGCCGAGCCGCCCCTGCCCATTCCTTTTGCAAGAAGGATCAACACTCGAGACGCATCCCCGATGCCGTCAGAGACCCGCCGAGGCCACCTCTCGTCGCGACGCCTCCTCGGTCTTCCTCGTCGTGCGTGAACCCCTTGGTGAGGCCCCCGAGTCCCCCTCTCTCTCCCCATACCCTCCCGGTAGAGAATCGATGCCCGGAGCGGCCCCGAGGCCAATTTCGACGAAGCCGCCAATGGCGCCGCCGCCTTCTTCACCCCCGGCGGCCGCCATCTCGTTAGAGCTCTCAGGTGCCGTCCGATCTGATCTAGAGGGCCCAGATTAGATCCACCCGAAAGGGTATGATCCCGGTCCACCGTGGACCATGGACCGCTGGTAAACCACGGGTCCACATAACCCATAGACCCGGTCCACAAAATTCTTAGTTCTAAAATAATTCAATTAATTCCTGGTTATTGTAGCAGTTTTATATTTAGGCCCCTACGCTTAGTTTAAATTAGATTTATGTCCTTGTTTTTGTCCAGAAGCTTTAGCAAATTATATTTAGGCCCCTGAATTTGTTTATAATTATTTTAGCACTGTAATTTTTATAGAAAAGCGCTTATACCTTTCTGAATAAATATTATAGCCCCTGAATTTTTGTATAAACGCCCCTGCACTTATTTTTATTATATTTTAGTCTAGTCTTTTTACACTTTAGTCCCTGAACTTATTATAAATTACATTTTTGTTTCTAAACTTTTCATAAACTATATTTCACCCTATTACTTTTCTAAAATTACTTTTAGGTCCTTAAACCTATTTGTTTTTACTATTTTAGCCCTAAAACTCAAAACCTTTATAACTTTTCAACCGTAACCCGGATTTAAGTAATTCTTATGCCAACGCAATCATAGTGATTAATATTATTTATTTATACTGTCTTACAGTAATTTTCTAATTTTACTATTTCAGTCATACACCTTTAAACCTTCATAACTTTTTACTCGTAACTCCGATTTAGATGATTCTTACGCTCACACGATCGTAGAAATGCATACTATCTTTTGAGATTGCTTTTAAAGTATTTTTTATTTTATTGTTTGGTGTACTGTTTCTTAGTTTATTTATATGATTGTGTGCATGTTGTGCCTGCGTGACGTTAATTAGAGAACGTGTTGATCCTGGAATCGCAAGAGCGTGAATTGAAGACCTGAGCAGCAACATCCATTTCCAGGAAAGTGTCCTTGATTCATTTTGTACCTATTATAATTGTAGAATTGCATGCTTGTGTCAATTGATTGGGAACCTATTGTAGGGTTTACTAGCATTGTTTTACCTTGTCCTTGTCGCCTTGAACTTGAGTTTTAATGGGTAGACATGCTTAGTTGCTTATTGGGTGATTGGGTCCAATTTAATGTTGACTAATGAACAATATCATATGGGAATGATTGGTAATTCTTTTAGCAACATGGATTAGAGATCTATGCAAGCCGGATTGAATGCATGTGGTACCGTGGGCACATGGTTGGTGGTAGTAGGCTTGTTGTAGATCCTAGGACCCGGTTCTTGGAGCGATAACCCAGGATAACAGTGCCATCACAAGGCTGCTATGGAACAGCTTGGCTGATTAATTAGGAGTTCCCCCAGTGTCGGTGCAGCGTTTTAGTGGAGCGGGGAATGGAAGTCAAGAGAGGACTGTCCTTGTATCCGAATGGCTCAAGAGGGGGCTCCTGGGGTGATGAGCTGCTTGTTGATGGGCTATCACTTATGGACGGGAGTGGAACCTTAGTGGCTAGCATGTACTAGGAGACCCTTTGGAAAAGCCTTGTAGTGATCTCTTGGCCACACACCTAAGGAATTGTGCTAGTGCTTGGTCGGCATGGCAACATGGAGACTCTAGTCCACCTGGCAACAAGGGACGAAATCACGACTTGTGGGTAAAGTGGTACAAACTCTGCAGAGTATCAAACTATCATGATAGTCGTGCTCATAGTCAAGAGCGGCCTGGAATCCTCACAAGATTAGTTGGTTATGGATTGGAATGGTTGGGAATGGTTGTATGGTGGATGGGATTGAACTTGGCTTGGATAGTACCCTATGGATTTGAGGTTTGGGATGACCCCACCTAGTAATTAGGATGCTTAGGAATTAAAAGCTCATGCAATAAACCCCTATAAGCCTTCCTTGTCTCTAGCCCCATGTCATCTTTTCTCCCACTTGCTGAGTACGACATGTACTCACCCTTGCTATATACCACATTGCTGCTCAGCTACAGGAGAAGGATGGTACAACGATGAAGGCAATGGAGAAGAATTCTAGGCCTGTGGTCTTCTGGTCGACTTCCTGTGGGAGTTGAAGAACGCAAACGCTTAGTTTATTCCGCTGCAGTGTAATATTTTACTTTTGACCTACGGGTCACTCTTGTAATAATATTATTGATTTAATAAAGATATTGTTCTTTTATCATAGTAATTGTCCTATGTGCGTGAAAACTTGTTCCTAGGCACGCATACAGATGCATTCGGTTTCGGTCATTGGAACCAGGTGTGACAGCCTTCCTCCAACGCCAACCGCCTCCGGCCATCCTCGGACCCGCGCGAACCCATGATGGGAACCCCCGCGCTCCCCTCTCCGTCCCAGACCTCTGGTGGCGAGGATCTGGCCACGGGAGGGCCATTCCGGCCGATCTGCGGCGTGGTCTCCGCCGCCGCTGCCGTGTAGCTCGCCGTCGGCGCAGCCTGCCCGCATGGACCCCGCTTAGCCGTCTGATCTTGATCTAGCGATCCAGATTAAACGACCCCGAAGGGGTATGCACCCAGCCCACCGTGGACGCATGGACCCCAGTCAACACTGGTCCATGGACCCCATGGACCCGGTCCACACCCTTTTAGCCTTTAAATTAGTTCTAGATAAATCCAGGAAAATGCTAGTTTTGCACCTAGGCTCCTGATCTTTCTTCTAATTAGAATTTAATCCAATTTTTTTTGTAGAACTGTTAGTAATTTATATTTTAGCCCCTAATATTTTTGTAATATTATTTTGACCCTTGAATTTTATAGAAACTCACCTGAGCTTATATTTAATTATATTCTCAACCCTATCTTTTTTCAATTAGGTCCTAAAATTTTGCAATAACAACCTTATAGTTTCTAGTAATTATTTTTCAGTCCTAATAATTTACACTTTAGTCCCTGTAATTTTATAATTACAAATAGGTCCGTAAACCTTGCTGTTTTTATCTTTTAGACCCTAGAACTTCAAACTAGCATAACTTTTTAATCGTAACTCCGATTTAGGTGATTTTTGCGCTCACAGAATCGTAGGAACGCATACTATCTTTTAGTACTGTTTTCATAGTCATTAGGAAATGTTTGGTGTACTATTCCTTATTTGTTTGTGTTTTACTTTTCTAGTATTTATCGGTATTAGATGAGGAGCAGCTCTAGAATTTCCAGGACCTGCTCCAGAATTTCCAGGACATTGAGTTTGAGCTGCAGCTAGCAGGAGAACAAGGCAAGTGTCCTTGACCATATTGTACCTATTAAGGATTAGTTTATATTCATGCATGCTTGTCTAAATTTGAATCTCATGTCATTTACCCTTCCTTATTATTCCTTGTCGCCTCGATTATGGTTGAGTGTATGGGTTTTTGGGTACGTCGTGCTAGTGCAGTACTTTGGGGGAATAAAATTGAATAGTAATAAACTTGACTAATATTCACTTGAATCTAATTATCATTTGGGTAACTTAGATGACACAACTCTGGAGCATGACATTCGTAAACGACAGCTTGAAGATGCTAAGATCCAAGAAATCAAGCAACTCATTGAGAAGGACAAAGCTCCAGGTTTCACAGTAGATAATGAAGGAACCTTATGGTATAAGAAAAGGTTGTTTGTGCCTGATATCAAGGAGATTAAGGAGTTGATATTGAGAGAAGCCCATGATTCAGCTTACTCCATTCATCCAGGAAGTACCAAAATGTATCATGACCTCAAGAGTCGATACTGGTTGTACGGAATGAAGAGAGCTGTGGGATTTAATGTTGCACTCTGTGACACTTGTCAATGAGTCAAGGCAGAACGTCAATGACCAGCAGGACTCTTGCAACCCTTGAAGATACCAGAGTGGTAATGAGAAGAAATTTTGAAGGACCGAGAAGGCGATCAGAGGGGGGGGTGAATGGGAGCCAAATAAAATTCTCCAAGAGAACTTAGCCTATATCCCAAAAACAACCCAAGCCAACCTCCAAATTGATCACTACACACACCAACTTGTGGTGTACTAGCCCTAGGAGTGATCAACCACACCAAAGAACCACAGCGGAAACAAAAAGGGATGAAGCAATCCTCAACAGTTCAGAACTGAACTCCCATCGGCAGTGCCGATCCCTGCCATCGGCAGTGCCGGTGCGCGTCATCGGTAGTGCTGGTCCCTCCTATCGGCAGCGCCAGTGCGGGATGCTGTCATACTGGAACCTACAGACTAGACCAATCGGTAGTGCCGGTCCTGGTCATCGACAGTGCCGGTCGACCCCCGACAGAACAGGAAATCTCTCGGGATCTTCTCAAAACTTCTCCAAAACTCAATCAAACGAACTCCAAATGATGCGATTTTTGGACCAGTGAATCCTCATCACATCACGACCCTAATCCTAGGAGATCAACTCAATTGGCTCAAGAAATCATCATGAATTTCTAACACATGAAGTCCTCTCCTAGCACTTTGAATAGAGTTCTAACACAAGGCCAAAGGAAGAGAGGCACCTCTCCCACTAGGCACACCTCTCCTTATGTAGGCCTAGGGTCTATTGTCCACATGACCACTCTACCCTTGACCTACATAACACACCCACCTACCACCGGGGGCATAACCGTCCATCTTTTTCCTCATTGCTCGAATGCCATCGGACGCTTCACGTCTTTGCTTCATCTGGAAGCAAGCTCCATGATGGTGCCACGTCCACCACCAACCACCGCCACCAATTTTGAGGCCCAAACCGGGAAACCGCCTTGCACGCTTCTCAAAGTGCGACTTCTCAATGTCGACGCGTGGTACCTTGTCCCGTGATCCTGACCACCGGCAAGTCTCTCCTAGTCCCTGTCCATCGGGCCCCCTTGTCACTTGCACCGGCATCCCATTCGCCTTGACTTGGTCAACACACCGTCTTTATCACCACCACGGTTTTGAGGCTCAACCGCTAAACCGCTCGTGATTCTTGCCTCTCCACGTGTACGGTGTGGATCACCCTTGACTTCACCTGGCATCCCGATCGTCTGGCCCCAAGTCCCCTACTTGTGCCCGATCCTCTCGCTGTTGACCGCCAAGTCAACTCCAGTGACCTACACATCATGAGACAAGCAAACACATTTCCCATCTCCTGCAACATCACCAATATCTCCACCAACTCTGGTTAGTCATAACCATGATATGCAAACCCATGCAATCCCTGGATTCCTGCATTTCAACTCAAACACCAAATCCACTCAAGTCAATTACTCATCACAAATATAGCAAACCATGGCGCATATCCACAAGGTTTCTCAATCTCCCCCTTGATGAGTACATTGACAACACCAAATGCACAAAGATTAGAGTTTGAAATGCGAAGCCGAATAAGCGCATCCAAATGGCCAAACCCAAAGAATAGGTGAAAACAAGCCATCTAGCAAGTAGGGATCACAAAACCAAGAGTTGGCAAAGAAAGCGACTTGAGACGCAAAGAATGTGAAAAGCGCAAGAAACGCTCAAGATCATGATATGCTCCCCCTCAAGTTGTGGTAGGTCTCACGTAGTGCAAAACGGATCATATGAGTTTCTTAGCATTATTTGTGCATGACCCCAAAATTTTCTCCCCCTTTGGCAATGAACTCATCAAAGAGGCAAAGGAACAAGCAAACATGCAATGCATGAAAATGCAAACCTAAGGAGCTTCAATAATTATGCAAACAAGCATTTAACTTTGCTAACCATAACTATAGTGCCATAAAGTGTAAAGGCAATAGCTCCCAATCATGCAAAGATAAAAAATAGATAGCAAGGCATAAACACCATGAGCTATACAGGCTAAGCAGAAAGATTGACTAGCTTAGATAGAATCAAATTTTGCTTATTATGAGAAAATTTGCCACCACATGTGTAAGTACTCTCATCCAAGGCAAAACAAGCACCAAGTGAATCATAAGAATCTAGCCAGTTTCAATCTCAACAAGGGCAACAAGCACTCGCAGAAAATGAGCTCTACAAACGCTCACATATGAAACAGAGACTCAGTTGATCAAGTGATTATAGTTTATCCTCATGTGTCCTTTTGAGGGTCGCACGACTGGGTACGGCAAACACCCCGAGGCTTCAAATCATAATGTTTGGATTTAGCATTATTGAGTAATTCTTGATCAAAGCACTTAGCAGATTTTTCAAGATTATGCACAAGACAAAAGAGCATGCCTTTGCGGCAAAAGGAACACACGTTCCCACAATGTTTCATCATGAGCTAAACATTTGCAAAGCCTTCCATTTCACAAACACAAGGTGCCAAAGCCAAGACATCCTCTAGACTAGCCTCAACGCAAGTTTCAACAACGATAAAAGCAATTATACACATGGTGAGCAAGTTTTAGCAAGATTAGATCATAAGGTTTACAAGAAGCTCAGTTTACCTTTAAGATTAGCAAGTTGGTCACATGAGTTTATAACAAGCCATCTAGAAAACCTAAGCATGAGAGATTACCATCACATCCACACAACTTAGCTCAAGCTCAGTCATAGCAAAGAGAAATGCAAGAAAGTATAAGAATCAAAGCTCATCTATCAATGCATATATTACATATGAGATGCAATGCGAAAATGGTAAGATACATATATATAAGAGAAAACCAACTCCCCCTCAAATGATGCCATAGGGATGACAAACACCAAGTTGCCCCAGAAGAAAAGCATGTCTCGAAGCATCTAGGGGCTTGGTGAGGATATCAGCTAGTTGGTTTTTGTTATCAATGTATTTGAGCTCAACATCCCCCTTCTCAACATTGTCTCTTAGGAAGTGGAATCGCACATTGATGTGTTTGACCTTACCATGTTGGACTGGGTTTTTGGCTAAGCATATGGCACTGGAGTTATCACACATGAGTGGAACACCCTTAAAAGTTAACCCATAGTCTCTCATGGTAGATACAACCCATAGGATTTGTGAGCAGCAGCTACATACTCAGACTCTGTGGTGGATTGGGCAACACTCGACTACTTACGAGAAGACAAACAAATCAAAGAAGTACCCAAGAAATGGCAAGTACCAGAAGTGCTCTTCCTATCAATTCTACACCCAACAAAGTCCGCATCCGAATACCCAATGAGATCAAGAGATGAAGATGTAGAGTACCAAAGACCGAACTCAAGGGTGTATTTGAGATACCTGAAGATGCGCTTGACAACCTTGCGATGAGTCACCCTTGGGGAAGCTTGAAAGCGAGCACAAAGACACACCACAAAGTGTATGTCAGGTCTTGTCGCTATCAGGTACAAGAGGGAGCCAATCATGCTCCTGTACTCCCTTTGGTCCACCGCTTCACAGTCTTCATCAGGGTCAAGAGCCGTTATAGTGGACATTGGTGTAGACAATGGCTTCACATTGACCATGTCGAACTTCTTTAGGAGATCCTTCGTGTACTTAGCTTGATCTATGAATGTGCCTAGCTTGCACTACTTGATTTGAAGTGCAAGAAAGAAGGTGAGCTCTCCCATCATCGACATCTGAAATTCACTCTCCATAGCTTCCTGAAACCTGGACACAAGAGCATGAGAGGAACCACCAAAGATGATATCATCCACATAAATCTGAACCGTTAGAAAGTCATTGCCATGCTTGAGAGTGAACAAGGTTTTATCAACACACCCCATGACATACCCACGCTCTAGCAAGAAGGTCTTAAGCGTAGCATACCATTCCCTAGGTGCTTGCTTTAGCCCGTACAAAGCCTTCTGAAGCTTGTACACACGGTTTGGGTATTTGTGGTGCTCAAAGCCAGGGGGTTGCCTAACATACACTTCTTCCTCTATGAAACCATTTAGGAAAGCACTCTTGACATCCATTTGATAAAGTCTAATGCCCTTGGAGGAAGCAAATGCAAGTAAGATCCAAATGGCTTTTATGCGAGCAACAGGAGCAAAGGTTTCACCATAATCTAAGCCCTCCACTTGGCTAAAACCTTGAGCAACTAGCCTAGCCTTGTTTCTCACAACCTCACCATCCTCCCCATGTTTGTTTTTGAACACCCACTTGGTTCCTATGACATTGACATTTTTGGGAGGCTCTACAAGGGTCCAGACTTTATTTCTCTCAAAGTTTTCCAACTCCTCATGCATGGCATTAACCCAATGTTCATCAGATAGTGTGTGTCCAACATCCCGGGGTTCAAAGGTTGCAACAAAGAGAAAATTGGTAAAGCAAGCAAGATGTGCAGACCTTGACCTTGTTGTCCTCTTATAGAGATTAACGATCATCTAATGAGGTGGATGTTGACGCTGAATGTGGTGAGGAGACTCTCTCTTAGAGTGTACCTCCCCCTCAACCACAGCTGGAGCTTGCTCGACAGCTGCTGAAGTCGATATAGTAGCTTCTGGACCCTCTACTGGAGTAGTGGTAGCAGCAGGAACAAGCTCGGATGTGGGATGGAATGACTCATCATCATCATCATCCAAGCCCTGTAGGTCCTCTTTTACAAAGATGTTCTCCTTTATCTCCTTGTCACCTGCAGACTCAATCACATTCCTTGCACAAGAGTTTGATTCATCAAGTTACATCACAGGATTCTATGATGGTGTTAATATCTAAATTCAAAACTCTGTAGGAATAAACATGAAGAGAGTAACCAAGAAAGATCCCATCGGAAGACCTTGACTCAAACTTGTCAAGATTGCCACGCTTGAGAATAAAGCACTTGCAACCAAAGGCACGCAAATGAAAAACCGATGGCTTTCTCCCAAAACGCAGCTCATAAGAAGTCACATTAAGAATTGAGTGCAAGAAAATCCGATTGGAAACATAGAAAGAAGTGCTAATGGCCTCAGCCCTGAACCGCCTTGGAGTCCTATGCTCATCGAGCATCGTCCGGGCCATCTCCACTAAGGTTCTGTTCTTTCTTTCAACCACACCATTTTGCTGGGGAACCCGAGGTGCTGAAAACTGATGCTCAATACCATTGTCAAGACAGAAAGCATCAAAGGAGGAGTTCTTGAACTCGGTGCCATTATCACTGCGAATTGCTCGTAATGCACCAGGGAGTTCCTTGAACAACCTCAAAGCTAAGCTCCAAAAGTGATGAAACACTTCATCCTTGCTCTCAAGAAAGTAGACCCAAGAGTAGCGAGAGTAGTCGTTAATAATCACAAGAACATACCACTTCCCACCCGCCGAACGAACCCGAGAAGGACCAATAGTGTCCATATGAAGCAACTCTCCAGGGCGTTCAGTCATCACCAAATTGATTGGTGGATGAGAAGCGGCAATCATTTTCCCATGACGACAAGGAGAACAAACCAAATCCTTATCAAATTTGAGCTTAGGCAATCCTCGGATCAAACCTAGGCCACTCAAGCGACATAACAAGTCAAAGCTCATGTGAACCAGTCTCCTATGCCAATTCCAGAGCTCATAAGAAGATTGAGCAAACAAGCACTTGTGATAACCAGGAGAACCAACAAAATCAGCCTGAAAAACTCTGCCAATGCGAGAAATCCCACAAACCAAGGAACCACTCGATTCAAGAACACAAGAAACATTCGACTTAAAGCGCACTTCCAAACCTACATCAAGAAGCTGAGAGACAGAGAGGAGATTGTACTTGAGAAACTCAACCAAACCAACATCATTGAGAGTGAAGTTCTCATTACCTTTACCGCGCCCCTTCCCTTCACTCTTCCTCTCTTGTCATCTCCAAAGGTCACATACTCCCGACGCTTCAAGGGAGTGAGGCTGGAGAACCACTTTGCATTTCTGGTCATGTGGCACGAACACCCGGAATCCATCAACCACTTGTTCTACAAGCCTCCACCTGCTGCCTACAAAGAACGAGAAGTGAAAGTCGATGGCTCAGTGCTGGGGTTAGTCAAAAAGCATTTGGGAATCCAGCACTTAACCATACGACCGGTAGTGGTCATCATAGTTCTTCGCACTTTATCATTCGAACGCATGGGACGAGAACCACGATGGGGAAAACGTGGCCTGTCAAAGTGTCTCGACTCAAACCTTGAGTTGTGAGGATAGAAATCATCTGTGTGAAAGCCAAATCCAAGCGAGTGATGCTCACCACGATGGGGAAAACATGGGGCGCAAAAAAGCTGCTGCGCAAAGCCTCTGTTTCATGAATCAAAGCCATATGAGGAATGACCCTGTCCACAATAGGCACGAGAAAGAGAGCGAGGCTGAAAGTCAATAAAATCATCATAAAAAGCATCCCTAGTCAACTCAGCTTGCTTCCTCTCAACCCTCTTACGCCTAAAACAGAATTCATCCAAGTGGCCCTTGCGACTACAAAACATGCAAATGTAGACACCCTTAGGATTAGGCTTGGCTTGCATTGCAGGTTTGGGTTTTGGCTTCTCTGTTTGCTTTGGGTTGAAAGAGGGTTTTGGATTGGGTGGATAGTATGTGTCAGTGGGTTTGATGGTGTTTTCTTCATCCTTGTAGCTGGAGCTAGGTACAAACTTACCCACATTCTCACTCTCCTTGTCACACCTCTCAAATCCCAAACCCAAGTTATAGGTTGATCTGGAAGCACTCTCCTTCACTCTTTCCAAATCACTCTCAATCTTCTCTTCACACACTAGGGTTCTCTAGAGCCTAGACACAAGATAGTCATTTTCCTAGACTAGGGCTTTGTTTTCCTCCCTAGTGATTACAAGCTTGTCCTTAAGAGAGACACACACCTCACAGGGTGGTGGAAGGACTTTAGAGCGAGTCTCATGAAGCAACTTGGACTCAAGCTCTTTAACTTTGAGGGACTGAGCTTCCAACTCATCTGTGAGCTTAGGGCACTTTTGACATGCACCCAAAAGAGTTGGTCTAGCTTTGAACTCATCAAGCTCCTTGAGGGCACTCTCAAGCTGATTGGCAACTTGAGCATGCACACTCTCCCTCTGTGCAAGATCACTCATCACAACTTGACAAGACTCACACTCAACAACAATGTCCTCACGAGCAAGCTTGGACCTAAGCAAAGCAATTTCAAAATCAGCACTCTCCAACTTAGACTTAAGCTCTCTACCCTCATGAATAGCACTGTGAAGCTTATGATCTTGCATGAGCAGAACATCGCGCAAATGATCAAGTTCGAAAGAGAGCTCATCGAGAGTGGGAGGTACCTCGCTTGTGTGAGAGTCGGATCCAGAGTCGGTGTCGTGGTCGTTCTTTGCCATGAAGCAAAGCCTGGTGAAGTCATCCTTCCTCTTGACTCGTGGCTTTTCAACCTCCTCCTCTCGAGCTTGAAAGGCCTTCGCTTGATGTGAGGTCGACATCGCTCAAGGCGGCAACGCAGGCGCGTGCAATGGCCTTGGCGAACTTCTTGGAGTTCTTGCCCTTCTTGTAGAAGCGGTTCTTCTTCTGCTTGAAGTCTTCAGTGTTGTTGTCGTGGTACCCGGCCTTCTTCTTCTTCTTGCGACAATCAGCGATGAAGTGTCCCGTGTCACCGCACTCGAAGCAGGTTCTTGAACCACCTCCTCTTCTCTCCTTCTGGTTGTTGTAGAACTTCCTGAACTTCCTTGTGAGCAAGGACAGCTCCTCGTCAGGAATGCACTCCATCTGTTCATCGGAAGCTGCAACAAGAGAAGACAAAGCAAACTCCAAGGAAGACTTGTCAAGTGAGGGGTTAGTTCCATGAGAAGCACAACTATGATCACCCTTCTGAGAACTAGAAAGCAAAGCCATGCTAGAAGCAGGAATAGCAAGATTAGGACGAGATTTCCTAGACAGTTCATGAGATTTCAGCTTGCTATACAGTTGCTCACAGTTAAGGGTATTGAATTCAGCAGTTTCTTCTAGAGCAGCAATTTTAACCCCCCAAACGTTCTCATCAAGTGAGTACAGCAGTTGCTTAGCTCTATCATTGTCATTGTACACAAGGGTACCACAAGCCCGCAAGTTGCACACAATCGCCTCAAACCTACGAAAAGTGTCATCGAGTGACTCGCCCGGTTTCTGGGCATAGGTTTGGTACTGTCTATTGTACGAATCCTTACGCATAGACTTGACCTGGTTGGTACCCTCATGGTAAGTGCAGAGCTTATCCCAAATAGCATGAGCAGTGTCAAGGTGTGCAACCCTATCATGTTCACTCCTACCAAGTGCAGAAAGCAGAATATTGACAACTTTGGAGTTGTTCTCATACGTGAGTAACTCACCTACGGATGCACTGTTCAGGTCTTGTGGTATAGCATACTCCTGATCAACAATCTCCCAAATTGCACGTCCTTGACTCAGCAGATACGCCTTGGTCCGTGACTTCCAGTAGGAGAAGTCCTCTCCATCGAACATCCACAGCTTGACAGCACGCTTCTCCATGTCGCCTTTGGATCACAAAGCTGGTGAAGGTCAACTAGTGATCAAACTGGCTCTAATACCAATTGAAGGACCGAGAAGGCGACCAGAGGAGGGGTGAATGGGAGCCAAATAAAATTCTCTAAGAGAACTTGGCCTATATCCCAAGAACAACCCAAGCCAACCTCCAAATTGATCACCAAGACTACACACACCAACTTGTGGTGTACTAGCCCTAGGAGTGATCAACCACACCAAAGAACCACAGCGGAAACAAAAAGGGAAGAAGCAATCCTCAATAGTTCAGAACTGAACTCCCATCAGCAGTGCTGATCCCTACCATCGGCAGTGCCGGTGCGCGTCATCGGTAGTGCCGGTCCCTCCTATCGGCAGTGCCAGTGCGGGATGCTGTCATACTGGAACCTACAGACTGGACCAATCGGCAGTGCCGGTTCTGGTAATTGAGGAGTTGATATTGAGAGAAGCCCATGATTTAGCTTACTCCATTCATCCAGGAAGTACCAAAATGTATCATGACCTCAAGAGTCGATACTGGTGGTACGGAATGAAGAGAGCTGTGGGTTTTAATGTTGCACTCTGTGACACTTGTCAATGAGTCAAGGTAGAACGTCAATGACCAGCAGGAATCTTGCAACCCTTGAAGATACCAGAGTGGTAATGAGAAGAAATTTTGAAGGACCGAGAAGGCGACCAGAGGGGGGGTGAATGGGAGCCAAATAAAATTCTCCAAGAGAACTTGGCCTATATCCCAAAAACAACCCAAGCCAACCTCCAAATTGATCACCAAGACTACACACACCAACTTGTGGTGTACTAGCCCTTGGAGTGATCAACCACACCAAAGAACCACAGTGGAAACAAAAAGGGAAGAAGCAATCCTCAATAGTTTAGAACTGAACTCCTATCGGTAGTGCCGATCCCTGCCATCGGCAGTGCCGGTCACGCCTATCGGCAGTGCTAGTACACGTCATCGGTAGTGCCGATCCCTCCTATCAGCAGTGCTGGTGCGGGATGCTGTCACACTGGAACCTACAGACAAGACCAATCGGCAGTGCCGGTCCTTGTCATCGGCAGTGCCGGTTGTCCCCCGACAGAACAGAAAATCTTTCGGGATCTTTTCAAAATTTCTCCAAAACTCAATCAAACGAAATCCAAATGATGCGATTTTTGGACCAGTGAATCCTCATCACATCACGACCCTAATCCTAGGAGATCAACTCAATTGGCTCAATAAATCATCACGAATTTCAGATCTCGTGCCAAGAACACCAAAAAGGGGAAACTTGAGAAATCCTTCAAATCGAAGGTGCTAGAGCCAATAATTCCATGAGGGATCCATAGAGGATTATCCTAGATCATCCTAGCAACAAGTTTCTCAAGAAATCCGGGCCAAAAACTTGTCCAAAAATGAGATCGAAAATCACCACGAAAATGCTTCCAAAAATAGGAAAAAGGGAATTTCGGGATTCAAGTAAAGAGGGAAATCTTGAGCACGAAAATACTTCTCATACCATAGAAAGGTGCTTACAAGATTCATAGGTACAAGGCTAGAAAGCCACCCTCTTCCTCCCACTATTTGGAAGAGCAAGAGATGTCTCTCACACACCCACTACTCTCCTCTCAAACATGAAGTCCTCTCCTAGCACTTTGAATAGAGTGCTAACATAAGGCTAATGGAAGAGAGGCACCTCTCCTACTAGCCACACCTCTCCTTATATAGGCCTAGGGTTTATTGTCCACATGACCACTCTACCCTTGACCTACATAACACACCCACCTACCACCAGGGGCATAACCGTCCATCTTTTTCCTCGTCGCCCGAATGCCATCAGACGCTTCACGTCTTTGCTTCATCTCGAAGCAAGCTCCATGATGGTGCCACGTGCACCACCAACCACCGCCATCGGTTTTGAGGCCCAAACCGGGAAACCGCCTTGTATGCTTCTTAAAGCGTGACTTCTCGATGTTGATGCGTGTCACCTTGTCCTGCGATCCTGACCACCGGCAAGTCTCTCCCAGTCCATGTCCATCGGGCCCCCTTGTCACTTGCACCGGCATCCCATTCGCCTTGACTTGGTCAACACGCCGTCTTCATCACCACCACGGTTTTGAGGCTCAACCGCGAAACCGTCCGTGTTTCTTGCCTCTCCACGTGTACGGTGTGGATCACCCTTAACTTCACCCGGCATCCCGATCGTCTGGCCCCAAGTCCCCTACTTGTGCCCGATCCTCTTGCCGTTGACCGCCAAGTCGACTCCAGTGACCTACACATCATGAGACAAGCAAACCACATTTCCCATCTCCTGCAACATCACCAATATCTCCACCAACTCCGGTTAGTCATAACCATGATATGCAAACCCATGCAATCCCTGGATTCCTGCATTTCAACTCAAACACCAAATCCACTCAAGTCAATTACTCATCACAAATATAGCAAACCATGCCACATATCCATATGGTTTTTCAAATTTGCATGGATTTCATTGTGGGATAACCCAGGACACAAGCTGGATATGATTTGATATGGGTTATTGTGGATCGCTTGACCAAGGATGCTCATTTCATCCCTGTCAAGACCACATACACCGGACCCAAACTTGCAGAGTTGTATATTTCCAGGATAGTATGCTTGCATGGAGTACCAATGAAGATAGTGTCTGATAGAGGAACTCAATTCACCTCAAAGTTTTGGGAAAAGTTACACGAGTGCATGGATACAAGGCTGAATTTTAGTTCAGCCTATCATCTCCAAACAGATGGACAGATGGAAAGGGTGAACCAAATTCTTGAGGATATGTTGAGGGCATGTGCACTCAAAGATAGCAAGAGTTGGGAAAATGTCTGCCATATGCAGAGTTCTCGTACAATAATAGCTATCAGGAAAGTTTAAAGATGTCTCCATTTGAGTTCTTGTACAGACGTAAATGTTGAACTCCTTTGTTCTGGAATGAGACTAGTGAGAATCATGTCTTTTGGCCAGAGATTCTCCGGGAAGCTGAAAGGCAAGTTCATATTGTTAGAGAGAATTTGAAGCTTGCACAGTCTAGACAGAAGAGCTATGCCGACCATAGAAGAAGAGACTTGAGCTTTGAAGTTGGTGATTATGTCTATCTCAAAGTGTCTCCAATGAGAGGACTTCACCGTTTCAAGGTTCGAGGAAACCTTGCACCAAGGTACATTGGTCCATTCAAGATCGTAGAGAAAAGAGGTGAAGTTGCTTATTAGTTGGAACTGCCACCACAGCTGTCGGATGTACACGATGTTTTCCACGTCTCACAGTTGCGGAAGTGCTTCCGAGTTCCAGAGGAGCAAATGCCTATAGAGCAGTTGGACATTGGCGAAGATCTTACATACCAAGAGTTCCCATCAAGATTTTAGAAATATCAGACAAAGTCACGAGGAACAAGAAGTATCATATGTGCAAAGTGCAATGGAGCAATCATACGAATGAAGAAGCCACTTGGGAGCAACAAGTCCAGCTCAAGGCAGATTTTCCGGACTTCTTCTCCGACCAACCCGAATCTCGAGGGAGAGATTCATCCTAAGAGGGGTAGGTTTGTAACACTCTATTTTTCATATTTTGCAAATTATTAATTTTCCTATTAGGGTGTTAATATTTTTATTTAGCTACAAATATTATTTTCATGATTTATTAAATTAAGTAATTATTTTAATTTGTGTTTGTTGCATCATGCTGAATTAGTATGCAGTAGGTATTTTTATTTGGGTGCAAAGATATTTTAAATGTTGAGTGGAAATCGGTTTTGAATTAAATTAGTAGTTAAAAATGATTTTTGAAAAGGATTTAGAAAAGAATCAGAAAAGGAAAAGAAAAAGAAACCCTCCCTGGCACATGGGCAAACTCCCCCCACTCGGCGCACTTTCTCTTTCCCTTCCCTCTCCTGTAGGTCCACCTCTCTCCCTCCCTCCCCTTCTCTCTCTCAGCCCAAGCTGCACGCGCCACCTCTCTCCCTCCCTCCCCGTAGCCCAGCAGTGCCCCCGGCCCAGTTCTCCCATCCCGCGCGCAAGCCTCCCTGGCCCACTCGGACCGACGGCCCAGCAGCCGCAGCATGCAGCCTAGCTCCCACCCCATGCTCACTGACGCCCCAGCCCCGCCCCTCAGCCGCTGACGAGCGGGTCCCGCCCGTCATCCCCCTCCTTCCGCCTCTCTCTCTCTCCCCACCGATGGCCGTCAGGAAACCGTCGCCGATTCCCCTCCTCCCTGCCTCCCTGGCTCCCTAAAACCAACCCCGAGCGCACCCTGCACCCCTCGGCTTCCGCTCCCCCGTTTTCGCCCCTCTGTGGCCATTAATCAAGCACTAGGCTCATCAATGGTGCACCGACCATTGATGGTCATCGAGCTCACGCCTGGCTCGTCTCCCATCCCCTCCGTGCCTATAACCCCCCCCCCCCCCAGCATCGCCACCACCCGCCCCCTCTTTCCCACTCCTCCCCGACGACCCGCGACCCCCACAAGACTCTGACCGCCGAGCTCCGACTAGCGCCGCCGCCTTCCTCCACCGCCAACCGCCTCCGGCCATCCCTGGACCCGCGCGAACCCACAATGAGAACCCCTAGGCTCCTCTCTCCCTCCCAGACCTCTTCCGGTGAGGATCTGACCATCAAAGGGACATTCCGACCAATCTCCGGCGAGGTCTCCACCGCCGCTGCCGTGTAGCCCGCCGCCTGGACCCCGCTCAGCCGTCTGATCTTGATCCAACGATCAAGATTAAACGACCCCGAAGGGGTATGCACCCAGCCTACCGTGGACTCATGGGTCAACACTAGTCCATGGACCCCGTGGACCCGGTTCACACCCTTTTGGCCTTTAAATTAATTCCAGATAAATCCAAGAAAATGTCAGGTTTGCACCTAGGCCCCTGATCTTTCTTCTAATTAGAATTTAATCCAAATATTTCTCCAGGACTATTAGTAATTTATATTTTAGCCCCTAAAATTTTTGTAAATATTATTTTGACCCTGGAATTTTATAGAAACTCCCCTGAGCTTATATTTAATTATATTCTCAACCCTAACTTTTTACACTTAGGCCCCTGATCTTGAAATTTTGCAATAACAACCTTATACTTTCTAGTAACTTTTTTCAGTCCTAATAATTCACACTTTACTCCCTGTAATATTATAATTACAAATAGGTCCCTAAATCTTGCTATTTTTACCTTTTAGCCCCTACAACTTCAAACTAGCATATTAACCGTAACTCCGATTTAGGTGATTTTTGCACTCACGGAATCGTAGGAACGCGTACTATCTTTTAGTACTGTTTTCATAGTCATTAGGAAATGTTTGGTGTACTGTTCCTTATTTGTTTGTGTTTTACTTTTTCGGTATTTATCGATATTAGACGAGGAACAACTCCAGAATTTCCAGGACCTTGAGTTTGAGCAGCAGCTAGCGGGAGAACAAGGTAAGTGTCCTTGACCATATTGTACCTATTAAGAATTAGTTTATTTTCATGTATCCTTGTCTAAATTTGAATCCCGTGTCATCTACCCTTCCTTATTATTCATTGTCGCCTGGATTATGGTTGAGTGTATGGATTTTCTGGTACGTCATGCTAGTGCAGTACTTTGGGGGATTAAAATTGAATAATAATAAACTTGACTAATATTGACTTGAACCTAATTATGATTTGGGTAATTTAGATGACCCAACCAGGAGGATGTTGAGGATGGTGCGGGTATGCACAAGTATGGGTAATGTACTGTTTGGTTTGTGGTAGTGCCTGCTTGTGGTCATACAAACCAAATTCGTGGAGCGGCCACCCAGGAAAATAGCACAAAGCACAGGGCTGATATGGGTAGGCGTGGTTTAGCATTAGATGTCTTCCCAGATTTGCGGACGTTCGAGGAAGGAGGACAAGAGGGTTACTTTCGGCCTTAGATGAAGGGTTACTTCTAGCCATGGCGCCAGAGGGGGCCTCTGTAGGGATGGTTAATCCCGTATCGGTGAAACCTTAGCGTGGATGTTTTGCAAGCTGGGAAGTGCTTTGAAATATCATGTGGTGATCTCTCGGCCTCACACCTACGGTAGTGTGTTGGCAACATGAAGACTTTAGTCACTGAATAGTGATGAAATCACCAACCTATGGGTAAAGTTGTGCAACCTCTGCAGAGTGTAAAACTATTATAACAGCCGTGCTCATAGTCAAGAGCGGCCTGGATCCACACATGATTAGCTGGATACTTGGGTGAATCTGGTGGGTAACCAGAATTGGGCGTTACTGCAGGTGGGTAACCTGTAGTGTTCTGGTATGAGTGGGTAGCTCATAGTTTTGCTATCGGTGGGTAACTGATAGTGTTGGACAGGTGGTTAACCTGTTGGGCTACTTTTCACCTAGTAAATAGGATGCTTGTATAATTGAGTCATAGGATGCGTGGTGCAGTAAACCCGTGTCAAGCCTATTCTTCTTTTAGCCTGCATGTCATTACTTTCCCCCACTTGCTAAGTACTTTATGTACTCACGCATTTTAGTTTTCCCTGTTTTGTTGTTGCTATATTACTGCTGCTCAGATGACACTGGCGAGATGGACTACGCCGACGAGGACTACTTCGACTAGGAGTGCGACCCCCGGTGGACTGCCTGTGGTGTTATGGAGCCTTCCGTTGTTTTCTTTTACGCCTTGATGTAATCCTTGCTATGTAATAATGATACTTCGATATAATAATGACATTGGTTATTTACTGTTACTTCACTTTTGTCCTATATACGTGAAAACATGATTCCTGGGCACGTATACAGAAGCATTTGGTTTTGGCCTTAAAACCGGGTGTGACAGTCTTCTTGTGGTTGGATCTCTCTCACTTGTGTGGAATCTTAAGAACAAGTCTAGGAGTGAGAGGGAAGAGCTCTAGCTGAAATGATAGTGAATTGTTAAGGTGTCCAACCCTTACCACGGGGGAAAGGGGAGATTATATATAGAGTCTCTCCAAAAACTTGTTGTTACATAGTTTTTCTGAGTCTATCGGAACTTCCGTGGTTAATCACAAAACTTCCGTCAGTTCAAAAAGAGCAGCTGTGCGGTTGGATTTCAACTGAGTCAGAGATGACAAAACTTCCATGAGGGTCATCACAGAACTTCCGCCGCTCCCAGGTTTGCAACACAGAGATACCAGAGAACGACGGAACTTCTGTGGGGGAGCCCACGGAACTTCCGTTACTCTAGGGTTGGCTGAGGTTCGAAGCTTGGCAATGACGGAACTTCCATGGAATGAACCATGGAACTTCCGTGACTCTCTGTTTGGCTCTAAAAGGATTGGTTCTTTTTGGCATTGGTTGGCTAAACTCTCACAAAACTCTTTGGTAGGCTTGAGCACACAAATTTCCCTTCTTAGCAAGATTGGTTTACCCCCCTTTATAGTTCGGCATGCCTATGACTCAATTAAATAAAAACCACTCTTTAAGGCATTGGAATCCATTTTCCTTTTCTTCTTTTTGGGAGTAATAGCCATCTTGCAAATGTGGGTTAGACAATAATTTTGATTATCTGCACATTTACTTCATGAACATTGTTAGCACAATTTTAATCTTCCATCATCGTACACCAAAACCTACTAGGGGATCCTAGATGCATCTTCAATCTCCCCCTTTTTGGTGATTGATGACAATAGATTAAAAAGGAGATAAAGGAGATAATCAAACTAGACAAAGAGCAAAATATAGCGGAAGTCCCCCTACAGATATGCATGAATCACACAAACATGTGAAGGAGCTCCCCCTGTATTTTGCAATGAGTGGGGTGCCTAAATGTGTTCAAGTGTGCAACATAGTGATAAAGCGATAAGCATTCAACACACTAGACACAAACAAACAACAAAGAGCAATAAAGCAAGCACCACACATGATATAAAACAATAGAGTTATTACAATAAAGGTTAACAAATCATTTTCACACACAAAGCGAATAGAAAGATACATGTCCATAAGTTCATCACTATCCTATTACAAACAAGATAAGCACACAACTATCATCCTTTTTTTCATCACTTCTCTCCCCCTTTGGCATGAACCCACCAAAAAGAAGGAAAGAGAGAGAGAAGAAGTGAAATTACTCACCTTGTTCCTCGAATCCCTCATCCTTATCTTCATTTTCCTATTGAGCTTCATGAGGCGGAGGAGCTGTAGATGGCCCGGTAGAGAGATCATTCCAATCATAGCCTGCAAGAGGGTCAGCAAAGACTGGTGGCTCACCATCGGGCTCACACTCGGAGCCATCGGGAGACACCTCATGTCCTTGATCTCGCCGGTCCCTCTTGTAGCACCCACTTGCTTCTTCATTCTCGTCTTGTTCTCCCAGTTCTCTTTAGCATTGAAGCAACAGACATTGAAGATGCCTTTGAGGAAGGCAAGAACTAGAGAAGATGGATGGCGTTGCCAATCTTGGGCTGAGGAAGAGGCAGTTGCTGCTGCTGCTGCTGTTGCATCTTGCTCTACGGCTTTCTCAGCAATGAACCGATTGATGTCGGCTCTCTCAGAAGATGACACACCTTTGGGAGGAGCAAACATGGGTCGGATCTCGGACTGCACTCTCGGCCTTAGTGGAAGGTGCTCACACTCCTTCTCAATCACCATCCCGGTCTCAGCCTCAATCATCCTCATGAGATAGGTAGCATAAGGAAGGCTCCTTCTAGTGTCAATGGCTTCTTACCCCTATCTAGGGACCTCCTAGGAGGGAGAAACCCTCCTGGCTGAACATGTACTGTCTGGGCATCCCTACTAGATCCTTGGCCACTCGCCCCAAGATTTCAAATTGCAACGGCCTTCCTCCTCTTAGAGACGGGCACAAGTTCCTCACTTGAAGCGGAGGAGGAAGAGTCATCGGCGCTTCCTTCAAACTGAACAGTTGCCCCTTGCTTGACTCTCACCTTCTTGAACTGACACTAGCAAAAGAATTGACCAAGGTGAGTCACATGTTAGGGTTAAGATTTCAGAGATTATCGAGTTCAATGCACTATACTGCAGGCGACGGAAGTTCCATGATATTCCATGAAAGTTCTGACGGAACTTCTGCCATTTGCAGTTTGCATTCAAAACCGATACTACTCCTAGATCCTACCACAACACGGTAAATGCTTCTAATATAAGGTAGTCTAGCCCTAGAGGAGTCAATCTATCCAAAGAAAGTGAAGGCATTTGAACTATTGACCAAAAAACCAAATTTAGGTGAAAAACTGAAGAGAAACTATGGATATTACGGAACTTCCATGGGGAAGGAGTCAAATCTCCACCCTTTTGATCAACTTCATCGGTGGAATCTTTAAATTGCTAGGAATCGCCACCTAGGGTTAGAGTGGTTGAGATAGAAAGAGAAAGAGAGGAGTGACCGGTTGACATGGAAGACGAAGGGCGTCGATCCCTTTAACCTGAGAGTGAAAGAAGTTCCGTCATTGGCGATGGAAGTTCTGTCGCTCTCAGGTTTGGGCAGACAACCCAATTTAGAAGTCCCAGAAGTTTCCACAAAACTTTTGGACAAGATAGGTAGGGAATGTAGGACTTGTTTCAACTTGTGAATAGCAACAATCAACTAAGTAAAACTATCTTCACAGGTTTCAATAGTATGATGTATTGATCAAAACATTTTATTTTAAAAAAACAAAGACATCATGAAATTTTTGAAGAATTTTATTTTCAAGGCATTTTGCATGAGCACTACATCAAACAAAGTACAAGATTCTACTCCAAGTTGGATGAGTCAAGAATATTTAGTTCACTCCTAAGCTCACAAAACCGCTTCTCATCTAGGGGTTTGGTAAATATATCCGCTAGTTGTTTTATTGGTTCTAACATAGCTAATCTTATTATCCCCTTGGATTGAATGATCCTCTCAAGAAGTGGTGTCAGATATCTATATGCTTAGTCCTATTATGATCAATGGGGTTATATGCAATCATGATGGCACTCTCATTGTCACATTGGAGTGGAACTTTGGTCATAGTGTATCCAAAGTCCTTTGGAGTTTGCCGCATCCAAAGTAGTTGAGCACAACAACTTTCGGCTATGACATACTCTGTTTCGGTTGTGGATAGGGCAACAAAATTTTGTTTCTTGGAAGACCATGACACAAGGGACCTACCCAAGAATTGGCACGTCCCGGAGGTACTCATCCTATCCACCTTACATCCGGCGTAGTCGGCATCAGAATAACCGACTAGCTTGAACTTGGATCTCTTTGGATACCACAATTCTAGGTTTGGTGTGTGAACTAAATATCTCAAGATTCGTTTAACAGCCACTAAGTGACTTTCCGTAGGAGCACTTTGACATCTTGCACACATGCACACACTAAGCATGATATTAGGCCTAGATGCACAAAGATAAAGCAAAGAGCCAATCATGGATCGATATACCTTTTGATCCACGGGCTTACCGTTTACATCTAGCCCGAGATGTCCATTTGTCTTCATGGGAGTCTTGTTTGGTTTTGCATTATCCATGTCAAACTTCTTGAGTATGTCTTGATTGTACTTGGTTTGACTTATGAATGTTCCTTCTTCTAGTTGCTTGACTTGAAAACCTAGAAAGAACTTCAATTCTCCAATCGTGGACATTTCAAATTTCCTAGTCATAATCTTGGCAAACTTGTCACAAAAATATTGATTAGTAGAACCAAATATAATGTCATCGACATATATTTGGCACACAAAAATATCATTATCATCTTTTCTTATGAATAGAGTAGGATCGGCCTTGCCAATTGTCAAGCCCTTGTTGATCAAGTATCCCTTGAGGTGTTCATACCAAACTCAAGGAGCTTGCTTGAGGCCGTAGAGAGCTTTGTGAAGCTTGTACACGTGGTTTGGTTTCTTTGGGTTTTCAAACCTCAGAGGTTGTTGTACATACACCTCTTCTTGAATAGGGCCATTAAGAAATGCACTTTTCATGTATATTTGAAAAAGCTCAAAGCCATGGTGAGTAGCATAGGCAAGTAATATATGAATTAACTTAAGCCTAGCTACGGGTCTTCATCATCACGATTTATGAGACCCCAACTTCGTGAGATTCATAATACATCTAAAATTGTGTTGCATTCTTCTTTGTTCTTGCTTGTGTTCTTGATTCGCAGGCATGGATTAGCCTTCTTGACGAGGTCAATCGTTTTAGGACAGTTGATAACCAGAGAAGACGTCGTGCTGTGATTGCGGGGTTTAGAACGTGCTGTTCTGAAGCCTTCTGTGCCCTCATAAAAAAAATTCAAAAAAAATCAGGAAGATAAAGAAAAAAATCATTCAAGTTGAAACCTGATGTTTTATACAACTTCAAGATTTTCTGTAGGACACATCCTAGCTCTATTTGAGCTAAAATTTTCTGTGGATTTCCCCCATTGTTAGTGAGTTGGAGAAAAATATCAAAAAAAAAGAAATTTGGGATTTCTACTAGTGCTACATCTAGTCCCCTGGAATTTCTGGATTTGGCTATTTTGCACTTAGCCCCCTATTATTGGTTGTGTGCCTTTGTCTCCTTGTTTCTACTTTGCTATCAGTACTGTTCTAGGACATACTTAGACCAGCAACTAGGGACAAGTTACTTGGGCACTTATTCAGCTTTACTATCTATTTTTGATTTGTGTGCCACTCACATATATATATATATTTGGCCTTCCTTCCTAGCTCTACATATTTCTTCTGGACAGCACACATGTTATTTTGAAACCCTTGCAATCTTGGAACACACCTCCCTAGTATCCTTTGATTTGCTTTTCAGAACTTTATAAGAGCTTTGTAAGGAGCTTCCTTTTGTTGTGTTGAGAGGCACCATTGCTTAGCTGTTTTGTAGGGATAACCTTCACTGTTTGTTTCCTGTTTTAGTGTTTCTGATGGCAGGAAGCGATGATGGAGAGGTGTCTTCACCCTCAAAATTTGCTAAGTGCATGAGCCAAGAGCAGCTCCAGAAGGCTTTTGCAGGCTGCTTAGAATGATTTGGCAGAGACAATCACTAGAGCCGTACTTATGTGGTCAGCAAGCTTCACATTAGAGAAAGCATCGAGCGGTTGGAGAAGCGGGTCTCCAAGCTCACCGATCAGGTTGTCGAGTTGGAGACCACTCTCAAGACCAACGACACAAACACCACCACCAACAACAACAAAGTTGAAGATGACCATGATGAAGACACGGTGTATAAGGCTGATGGCACCGTGGATAGGTCAGCTACAAGGACTGGAAGATTACGACACCGTTTGCAACATAATACTCAAGGTATGGGTGGTTTCCACAACTACAATCGTCGTCCACATGGTAACCATGCTCCAGGTGACCTGTATGCTAAAATTAAGTTTTCAATTCCTTCGTTTTTGGGTCAGTATGATGGTGATGTTTATCTTGATTGGGAGATGACTGTAGAACAAAAATTTAATGCCCATCTTGTTCCTGAACAACATAGAGTTAGATAAGCCACTAGTGAGTTGAAGGACTTTGCTATTGTTTGGTGGAGTGGTCTAGCTGCTGAAACTGATTTGCCTACTAGTTGGGAAGAACTTAAGGTAGCAATACGTGATCATTTTGTTCCTCATTCTTTTTATAGAGAGATTCGTAATAAACTACACCATTTAGAACAAGGAGGTAAAACTGTTCAGGAATACTTTAGTGAGCTTTAGAAGGGTTTGATTCATTGTGCTATAGTTGAAAAAGTACAGAATCAGATTTGCTATTTTTATTCTAGTTTGAGAAAAGAAATTCAGGACATCATTGATTATAAATAATATTATACCCTCAACCAGTGTTTCCAGTACGCTATGCTTGCAGAGAAAAAATCGCAGGAACTTTTCCAGGCTTTTGAGGAGTACAGCAAGTCTAGGACTTCTACCATCCATGGCCGATGCAGACTTTATGGAGTACAGAAATGCAGGTACCAGCTAGTCGTGCATCCTCTATTGCTTCGACGGGGCGCACTACAGGGATTCAGTGCCACCGCTGCCATGGACTTGGTCATGTGCAGAAAGATTGCCCAAGTCGGCGAGCATATGTGGCGATAGACGATGGCGGTTACATGAGCACCTCCGATGTAGAGGATGAGGAGGAGGATGTCGCTGCCACCAGCGGTGACCTCGTCCTTGGAGGTGGAGACATCACGGGATACATGAACATTATTGTTCAGCGTGTCCTTAGCACACAAGTTCAGTAGCCTGAGATGATGCAGCGCCACAACTTGTTCTAGATTTTCTTTGTCATCAAGAACCGCCGAGCACGTGTCATCATTGGTGTAGGGAGCTGCAATAACTTGGTGAGTTCTGATGTGGTCAACAAGCTTGCTTTGACTACACACCCACATGCACATCCATACTACATTCAGTGGTTAAATGACTTTGGAAAAGCTAAGGTAACACAAACTTGCAGAGTTCCTTTTTTCATTGGTTCTTATGTGGATTCTGTTGATTGTGATGTCGTACCCATGCAAGCATGTGCACTTTTATTGGGTAGACCTTGGGAATTTTATAATGATGTTGTACACTATGGTAAAAGTAATAAGTACACTTTTATGCATAAAGGAACTAAAATTACTTTGTTACCAATGACCCTTGCTGAAATTGTACAAGCTGATTTAGAAAGAGTTGCTAGTTTGAAAAATAAAGATCCTAAAATTCAGGAACCTATTAATTCTGATTCTACACCTAGTAATGTTAATGATTGTTTAAGTTTTAAGGGTGCTGGAATGAAATTATAAGGTCGTTCATGTCTTGCAACAAAATCTGAGCTTGCTGAAATTTCTGCTGCTGATGATATTTGCTATGCTTTGATATGCAAACAAGCTTTGTTTTCGCTTGATGATATTGCTTCTAGTGCTTTGCCTCCTACTATCACTAACCTTTTGCAAGAATATGAGGATGTTTTCCCAGCTGAGATACCCCCGGGATTGCCACCTTTGAGAGGGATTGAGCATCAAATTGATTTGATTCCAGGTGCTACTTTGCCAAACCGTGTTGCTTACATGACCAACCCTGAGGAAACTAAGGAGATACAACGACAAGTCCAAGATCTTTTGGATCGTGGGTACGTTCATCAATCACTTAGTCCTTGTGTTGTTTCTGTACTTTTGGTTCCTAAGAAAGATGGTACTTGGCGCATGTGTGTAGACTGTAGAGCAATTAATAATATTACTATTAGGTATCCTCATCCTATTCCTAGGCTAGACGACATGCTTGATGAGTTATGTGGTTCTATAATTTTCACTAAAATTGATTTGCGTAGTGGCTACCATTAAATTAGAATGAAACTTGGAGATGAATGGAAAATAGATTTCAAAACCAAATTTGGGTTATATGAGTGGTTAGTAATACCTTTCTATTTAAGTAATGCACCTAGTAATTTCATGCGCTTGATGAATGATGTTTTAAGAGCTTTCATTGGCAAATTTATGGTAGTTTACTTTGATGATATCTTGATTTATAGCAAATCCATGAATGAACATATGAATCATTTGCGTGCTGTTTTTTATGCTTTGCGAGATGCATGTTTATTTGGTAACCTTGAGAAGTGCACCTTTTGTACGGATCGAGTCTCTTTTCTTGGCTATGTTGTGACTCTACTAGGAATTGAGGTGTATGAGGTGAAGATTGAAGTCATAAAGAGCTGGTCTGTACCAAAACCTATCACACAGGTGAGGAGTTTTCTTGGTCTTGCAGGTTTCTATCGCCGCTTTGTCAAAGATTTCAGCACCATTGCTTCACCTTTGCATGAGTTGATAAAGAAGGGCATTGATTTCCAATGGGGTAAGGTACATCATGAGTCTTTTGATGCTTTGAAGGACAAACTTACATATGCACCATTGCTACAATTACCGAATTTTGATAAGACTTTTGAGCTTGAATGTGATGCTAGTGGTATAGGCATTGGTGGTGTTTTGATGCAAGATGGTAAACCTGTTGTATACTTCAGTGAGAAAATTACTGGGCCTGTTTTGAATTACTCCATGTATGATAAAGAATTGTATGCACTTGTACATTCTTTAGAGATGTGGCATCATTATTTGTTGCTCAAAGAATTTGCTATTCATTCTGATCATGAATCACTTAAGTATATTTGTTCTCAATGTAATTTGAACCGTAGACATGCTAAATGGGTTGAGTTTATTAAGTCTTTTTCTTACATTATTAAACACAAGAAAGAGAAGGATAATGTGATCATATGCTTTATCTAGGCGCTATAGTTTGTTTTCTTAACTTGATTGTAGAATTTTTGGACTTGAGGTAATTAAAGAACAATATGCTGCTGATGTTGATTTTAAGGATGTATTGCTGCATTATAAAGAAGGTCGTGCATGGAACAAATTTGTGTTGAATGATGGATTCTTGATTAGAGCTAACCGCCTATGCATTCCAGTTGGTTCTGTTCATCTTTTGTTGTTACAGGAGGCACATGGAGGTGGTTTGATGGGTCATTTGGTGCCAAGAAGACGGAGGATATTTTCACCATACACTTCTTTTGGCTAAGGACGAGGAAAGATGTTGAGCGCTTTATTGCTCGCTGCACTACATGTCAAAAAGCTAAGTCTCGCATGAATCCACATGGTTTATACTTGCCACTTCCTGTTCCTTCTATTCCTTCGGCGGATATTTCTATGGACATTGTTTTAGAACTGCCTAGGACAAAGAGGGGGAGTGATAGTATTTTTATTGTTGTGGATAGATTTTCTAAGATGGCACACTTTATACCATGTCGTAAAACTGATCATGCTAGTTATATTGCTGACCTCTTTTTCAAAGAAATTTTATGTTTGAATGGTATGCCTACTATTGTTTCAGATCGTGATACAAAATTCTTGAGTCACTTTTGGCGCACAGTTTGAAATAAGTTGGGTACAAAGTTGCTATTTTCTACAACTTGTCACCCACAAACTGATGGACAAACTGAGGTTGTGAACTGCACTTTGGGCACTATGTTGAGAGCTATTTTGAAGACAAATTTGAAGCAATGGGAAGAATGTTTGCCTTATGTTGAGTTTGCTTATAATCAAGCAACACTCTACTACCACGGTAAGTCCATTCAAGGTAGTGTATGGTTTTGATCCCCGTACTCCACTTGATATACTTCCTCTACCTATTAATGAGAGAGTTCATGATGATGCTAAGGAGCGTGCTAAATTTATTTTGTAGATGCATGAGACCACTAGACTTAGCATTGAAAAGATGAATTTATTTTGCTGGTAGTAAAGGTAGAAAGGAAGTAAAGCTTGATGTAGGAGATTTAGTATGGTTACACTTGAGGAAGGATAGATTTCCAGAATTAAGAAAGTCTACATTAATGCCTAGAGCTGATGGTCCATTCAAAATAATTTAGAAAATTAATGATAATGCATACAAACTTGAGTTGCCTCCCGAGTTCGGGGTTAGTCCTACTTTTAATATTTTCAGATTTGAAACCATACTTCGGAGAAGAGGATGAGCTTGAGTCAAGGACGACTCCACTTCAAGAAGGGGAGGATGATGAGGACATCACTCCTATGGATACAGACAACACTCCTCCAATTCTGGACTTCCAAGATCCAATGACTAGAGCTCGTGCACGACGACTAAATTCAGATGTGAGCTCGTTCCTACGTTCTTTATTATATGTCACTTTTGAGAATGGTTTGCTACCTAATGATTATATTGTAATTAGGAACCATGAAGAGGACCAGAAGATGATGGGAGAAAGATTTGGAGACATGGAGGACCAGCTAGAATGTCGAAGGAAAGGTGGAGGCCCAAGCAAAACCGACTTGGAGTCTGTTTCGGGTCCCAGGACCAGTCTACACTAAAACGGACGCCCAGGATGCATACGGACTCGGATTTCGATGTTCTACATATGCACGGAAAGATAAGAAGAAGACCTTTCCAATGACGCCGGCCTAATGTCAAAATTCGTCCAGAGTCATCAGTAATTGCCAAAACAAGAGAGGATCCAAAATCTATGTTGGTGTTGCGTCACCTGTTTTTGGCCTTTGGGCTTTGTATCTAGTTGAGCCCAATTAGGGGCGCGTCCAGAGGGTCTTGCATGACCCTAGAGTCTTTATATACAACCGCCACCGCATCATTAAGGTTCGAATTTTGCTTAGATTATTCTGTTCATAACAGTTTTGCCGTCATCACGGTTTGTGAGACCCCAATTTCATGAGATTCATAATAGATCTACAATTGTGTTGCATTCTTCTTTGTTCTTGCTTGTGTTCTTGATTCACATGCAGGGATTAGCCTTCTCGGTGAGGTCAATCGTTTTAGGACGGTTGATAACCAAAGGAGACGTCGTGCTGCGATTGCGGGGTTTAGAACGTGATGTCACTATAACAGAACTGGTCATCAGCAGTGGTTCAAAACACCTTATCAGCAGCGGTTCTAGAACCACTGCTGATTAGGCGTTGCTGATAGTACAATTATCAGCAGCGGTTCTGGAACCGCTGCTGATAGGTACCTATCAGCAACGGTTAAGTAATATGAACCGCTGCTGATATGTCAAGTATCAACAGTATGAACCGCTATTGATATGTAAAGTATCAGCAGCGGTTCAGTAATCTGAACCATTGTTGATACTTTTTTTCTAGTAAAAAAAAATACTGGTTCTTGCTATTTTTGATCCCATCAGAAATCATTGTCTCAATTCATAATTTTACATGAATTCAACAAACAAGTTCACATATATATAAATGTCATGCAAATCAACATAATCATACAAATCCACTTAATAGCACAAGTCCAACATAAGTATCACATCATACAAAGTCCACAATACTAATCCAGCATAAATCTTACATGAATACAAGTGTCTTACATCAACATAAATTTGAACTCAGTTATTAACCGAGGAACCTAAAATGTGTTTCTTTCTTGAATGAGAGGTAGGAATCGAGCTCGATGGTGGTGTTAATGAAGGGTGGACTTGTTCTATGTCCCATTTAAAAACATGGTACTTACCAGACTCTAGAATAACATGCTCATTTATGAAACCTATAAGTTGTTCCTGAAGTGCTAGAATCTTTTGTGGAGTGAGAGGTCTTGTTCCCATTCTCTACAAGAAAGGAATGAAAGAAATTAAGTTAACGTCATATATGTTTGAACCACAATGCAACATAAACGGAGAATCCATCTAAATTTTTTCATCATATGCATTAGCTTACCTCATCATTTCTTTTATGATCACTGGTGAAGTGAAGCATTGAATCACATACACAAAAGCCACACAAATTAGTTCTCTTTTCTTGCTTACTACAAGGATATGTTGTGAACTTGAATTGTTTTGAATATGGAAATACACGAACACCATTCTGTAGAAGACGTTTGAAAACCCTACAGATGCTTACACTTGTTTAGTTACTAATAATAACTAGAATATGTGATACATAAATATGACAAAGTAGTTTACCGTTGTAGCATGTCTTCAAGTTTTTTTCAGTCCTCTCTTGGCTTGTCTAACGAGTGCATCACAAAGACTTCACTACTATCTAATTTAATGCCAAAGAGGACCCAGTGAAACCTATATAAACCCAATGATAAGAAAAAGTTATTCGAACATGGTACAAGAACTTTTGTAGTTACATATATACCTGAAGTTGTAGGGTAGAAATATGTAATTCTTCCTTTGGAAAGTAAGAATAAAGTTCAATATGTAATCCTCTGTGTGTTGAGGTCTCGAGTCCACCAGTGATCCATTTACAAACATCGAGTCAAGATATGCTTTATCAAAAATATTCTTGTCCTCACATATTTTTATCTGCATTCTACAAAGACATATAAAACAAGTTAAGTCATTCAATATGATAATACAATGATATACTATGAACCAAATAAATATGAGACTTACAGTGACCACAAACATATGAGTTGTGCTCCTAGTGCATCAGCTATTAATAGCTGATACATTTCATCCCAACAAATCCACACCTTACCATCACCATAGAGGAAATCGTTGTGCTTGTATTGAAATGCAAACATTTGTCCTGAGGTGGCTGTTTCTTTGAAAAGAACTTTCTCACATCAGCACTCACTGATCTTTCAAGTTCCTTATCGGTCTTCTCATAAGGTAAAGGAGATTGTGGTTTCTTACGTCGTGATGAAGTCAGCTTCCTCATTGGGGTCGCTTGCAGCTGTGTTGTATACTGCTTCATTGGTGGTGTTTGTTGTTTTGATGAAGTCGGCCTCTTTGGTGGTGCATCATGTTGTGATGACATTGACTTCCTTTGTGGCATCGTCAAAGGCATTGTTGCTGTTGACTGTGGAAATTTCCTTGGTGGTGACTCAGCTATTTCCGGCAAAGGTGAAGTCTCTCGAGCCTGTTGTGGGGACTGTTGTGGCGATGGATCATGCATATGTGCCCTAGGAGATCCCGATGACTTCAACTCCGAGCTACATTCCGAGTCCGAGTCACCAAACTCAATGTCGCGCCTACGCCATAGGACATAACGACCAATATTCTTCTCGAGCTTGAATTCACCTTCGTCTCCAGCGTAGTCCAACTTGCTTTTACGGTGGTCATGTTTTACACTGTCCAGATGCACCATGGCATACCCCTTTGGTATCGGATGATCATGGAAGAGTCCCTTCAACCAATGGCTCGACCAACCCATAAGCCACTGTTCTTGCACGACCTAACACCGGCATGACAAGCCTGCATTGAGTGCTCTCTTTAATGTCATCAATGGGATAGCGGTTTTCATCATTTTCAGGAAGTGTTACGGACGCACAACTGCTACGACGACCAGTGGAGTTCGCACCCAATGTATTTCCCTGGTTGGCTTCATGAAGTTGTTGGTCTTTCTCACGTAAAGTTGCAGCTAATTGTGTAGCTACTGTCTCACTTGCAATGGGCTCAATGTCAATAGGTATTTCTTTTTTCCTCTTTTTGCCATAACTATCAGAGTTTGACTGCAATGCATGTTTCCAAGGTATGTTGCCATAGCCACGCGTGTGGCCTGGATGCTCCTTAGATTTTAGTGCATAGCTTAACTCATCATTATCCCGAGATGGTTGAAATGTACCACTGGAAGACTCGTCATGGGCCTTATCAATGCTCTCCACCAATCCCTTGGCTTCATCACTTTTGAAAGCTAAGTTTCCCTCTTCTATTAAGTAAATATCTCTTACTTCGTTCAGTATATTTTGCTGTCACAGGCTTATTACCCATGCGAATTACTTTCTCTTCCATCTCCTGAAACGTAGCTACTTTCCCCGCATAACCACGTGAGCCTGTTCTATGGGGGTATAAGTTCTTCTTCGCATTGGCCTTATTTGCTTCACTTATCTTTCTGGCTTCTTCTGAGTCCTTGTACTCTATGAATGCCTTCCAAAAAGACTTGAGTGTTGGATATTGATTGAAGTCTAGTGTCTTACCTTGCACATGATACTTTTTGTACAATCTACACTTCATGTTCCTAAAACATATGCCCAATTGGGTCATGGTTCTTTGTCGCACCTTTTCCATGTCACATCCTTTAGGAAACTCAAATTTTGCATCTAACTTCTTCCACATAGTGCTTTTTATGTCATCCGGAACTACGTACCTCTTATTCAAATTTTGGCCTCCTCTCCAGAGTCTATAAGTGATTGCCACATGATCTCTTATGAGTGTTCCACAAGTTATGCGCCAGGCGCTTGCTACAGCATTGGGATGTAAGGGGTCCCCAGCATCACTAATTTCAGCGATGACATAACGTCCGCTAGGCTGTTTGTTGGGACCACGTCCACGCCTCACTTGAAATGATGTTTGTGTATCATCATTATCTTGATTATGACCCTCAGCATCATCATTATCTTGATTAGTACCCTCAGCATCATCATCATCTTCACTCTCCAAGTTTTCTTCATCCTCTTGGTTCAAGTTCAGGTAAGTGCTAGGGCTGTCACCATCTTCATCGACCTCAGCATTTGGCCCTTCAATGTTGGAAGCCATCTGAGGGCCCGATCCACCGCTTCCTTCTTGTGCAGCATCCAATTCGGCATCCGGCTCCATATCTGGCCCTCCTATCGAGGTGGTCGCTTGTGCGCAACCCCTTGAGTTAGCACTTTCCTCTTCAAGGCGCCTTCAATGGCCTGACTTTGTCCGTGCCATTCCTACATAATTTAAACATCTTAAAAGGGAAAATGAATAATTGACCTTCACCGAAAGGAGACATAGCTGCTGCAGTTATCATTACATAGTAAACCTATTCTAGTACTAGTTTTTATTCGGTTTATAACTTGGTTTATCAGGCCAAGGTGGATCAGGCTAGCTTAATGGTTGTACGGTAAAAAGAATATTCTTCTTATTACCTCTATCTAATAGTTATATATATTATTTGAGAGAAGTTACTGAAAACTTCAGAGATATAATAGATTAACTGTGTTGGCTTGACTGTTTCTATATTCGGTTTTTTATTGGCTTGACTGTTTCTATATTCGGTTGACTGTGTTGAGGTAGGTACATCGAGCTATAGAGCTATACAAATTAAAATTAGTGCAGTACATGTGAAAGATGGTTGGAAGAAACTGGCCTAATATTTTTGGATACCTTGAATAATGTCTCATCAGAAAGCTGAGGACAATGCATCTTAACAATAAAAATTTAGCAAAAGTATCACCAGTTCGTAGGAAACAGTATCATTCTCTTACATAAGAAAAATTGGAAATGAGCAAATAAGATAACCTAGAGATTCATGGCTGCATATTTAGCAAGAAGAGAGCACCTGGTGTAACACAATTAACTAAGGCATATACTGCAACACAATTATGTATAAAAAAAACAAAGGCAGGGAGAGCATCCATATCTTGGATGATCAAGCTTATGCCAAAAAGTGATCTCTTGAGAACTTGAGAAAAAGCTGCCCTTACAGCCGTAATATCTTGTTCTGATTTATGTCCGTCCTCTCCCCAGTCAAGTAATTTTACGGGAACAACCATAAACCAAAAGTTACTATTGGGGAACAGCAGTTGCAAATCATCATATGGATCAAACAAGAACCTGGACTTGGTGTGACAGGGGTACAAAGTTCAGGAAAGAACAGAGTCATATGGGTCAAATATTGAACTAATATTGTATGGTTAATGAACAAAATAAAACCTTAGCAGATGTTTGGGTAGAAAATGAACTGAGATTAACTTTCAGAAGGTCCAAGAACATGTATTGATGTAGAATCCATTCTTCATTTATGAACTTCCTGCGTCTTTTCTAGGATACCGGGATAAAATCATTTTCTATATTCTTGTAAGGTGCCAAATCAGTGACCAAACCACGCCACCTGCATGCATTTTTTGGTTCAGTTCAGCAGCACGGCACACAGAGCAAGCAAGCAGAGGCCAGAGCCCACTGGCAGACCTCATTGAATTCAATGGCATTCAACCAAAATTTTGGGGAAAAAACGAGTATGTATATTTGAATTTGATGCTTGTGCATTTATACAGCCAATAGGGTTGAAAACTCTAGTATTCCTGCCCCCAAAGCATGCTTTTCCTGGACCACTTCTTCTACTCAATGGTCTACATCATTTGTTCATGTCAAACACTGTCAACAGGAGCACAGCTTTATCTGCCCAGATTCCAACCATTCGGCCATTTACCAGGTTTCAAAATTGATTTTGTGGCACCAATGAAACTGACGAATGTTGATTTTCCCCCTTTTTTATTTTGCTAAAGTGTGGCATGTATAGATCATTAATAGAAAAATGAAGAAAACCAAAAGTTTAGATGAACTTGTTGCAGGAAAGGGCCCGCAAGCTGCAGAAAAATCCTTTTGTATCAACACCAAACTAATTATCGTGTAATTTCACTTAACTATTTGAGTTGCCTAGAGAGGTGGAGATGGATGCTACGCTACTAGTGTCCAGTCAGAGTCCTTACCTGTGAGAGGAGGCAGAGCAGCGACTGCATGTGGTTGTGTGCCAGCCAGTCCCCAACAATGGCGAGCGACTTGCCGCGGACGAACTGGAGGAACTAGAGCAGGGTCGAAGCGCGGCAGGTCGCACCCAGAGGGCCTCCACCTTGGCGCGTCGGCAGGGAGGCAGAGGCGGCCGTTGGGCACGTCGGCATAGAGGCGGAGGCAGCTGTAGGGCGTGTCGGCAGGAAGGCGGAGGCGGAGGTGGCAGGGAGGCGTCGGCCGACGTCGGCAGGGCAACGGAGGCGGGGCACACCGGCAGGGGAGGCGGTAAAGGAGGAGAAGGCGGAGCAAGTCGGCAGGCGAGGCGGCGGCGACGGCGGCAGAGGCTGCGTCGGCAGGAGTTGGCGCCGGCGGCGGCGGGAGAGTCAGGGGCTCGATGCTGATGAAGATTTGGAGCGAGTGTTGGGGGAGAGATGCTAATAAAGTTGACTATCAGCAGCGGTTGGTGAAGAGAACCGCGGCTGAAAGTTCGATATCAGCAGTAGTTGCCAAACAAACCGTTGCTGATACTAACTTTCAGCAGCGGTTCATATACATGAACCGTTACTGATAGCTTTTTTTTAATTGAACTTTAGTTAATAATATGTCAGTTATTTATATGGTAAATATATTTAGGGTATATTTTTTTTCTTTGACTTGTTTTTCTATGAAGTTAATTTTAAATATTGCATGAGAAATACATGAAAAATATATAATAAATCAATGATACAAATTAACACAAATATTGCTAGTACTTAGTTAATTTTTTTCTTTGACTTGTTTTTCTATAATGTTAATTTTAAATAATATATGAGAAATACATGAAAAAAATATACAATCCATGTTACAAATAAACACAAATATTGCTAGTACTTAGTTATTTTTTCTTTGACTTGTTTTTCTACGACATTAATTTTAAATATTGCATGAGAAATACATGAAAAAAAATATACATATCCATGATACAAATTAATATAAATATTGCTAGTACTTAGTTATTTTTTTCTTTGACTTGTTTTTCTACGATATTAATTTTAAATATTGAATGAGAAATACATAAAAAAAAGATACATATCCATGATACAAATTAACACAAATATTGCTAGTACTTAGTTATTTTTTTCTTTGACTTGTTTTTCTATGATGTAAATTTTAAATATTGCATGAAAAATAGATGAAAAAATATACATATAAATCTATGATACAAATTGATACAAATATTACATTATCACTGCAAATTATAAATATAAATCCATGATACAAATTAACACAAATATTACTAGTACATAGTTATTACATGAGATATACTTTCATTTAACAATGACGGCTTCGTCATGATCATGGCGTATGTAGGTAGGTTCGTCGGTGTCATCAATGGTAGGGAGGATGATATCCTCACCGAATGGAGGCAAATCATCAAATTGATCGTAGGCTTCCTCATCGACAACATCCTCAACACCAACTATTGTTCTTTCTCCTTGAAGAACGACATGTTGCTCTTCCTTGTTAGCTGGGTCTGGATCCTTTACGTAGAAGACTTGTATGACATCTTTGGCAAGAACAAATGGTTGTTCTCTGTAACCAATAAATTTAAAATTGATGATAGTCATACCATACTTGTCAATCTTTACTCCATTAGGGAGTGTGACCCATTGGCAACGAAACAAGGGGACCTTTAAACTTTCTCCATACTCAAGCTCCCATATCTCCTCTATGAACCAGTAGTAGGTCTCCTTGTTTCCATCACAATCATAAGCATCAATACGAACATCGCTATTTTGGTTAGCGCTCTTGTGGTCTTGTGCCCTTGTATAAAATGTAAAGCCATTAATGTCATATGCTTTATATGAATGAATCGTAGTTGATGGACCATTTGCTAGTAAGTCCAACAATATGTCATCAGGTCTCTTGTCAACTTGTAAATCATCTTTAGCCTTATCCATCATTTGTATACGTTGCCAAGTGCCGAAATTGTCTCGGTGTTCCCTTGCAATGTAGTCTTCAGACTTTTTTGGATTCATGGATCGTAAGATTTGGACATGCATTTTGATGTATGGGGCCACCACAAGGGATTGTTGCAGAATAGTGAAATGTGCTTGGGTGTATGAAACATAGTCATTGACATTGAAGGTAGTATGACCTTGGGTGCCTTTCCCACTTAGACGTCCTTCATGGCGTGAAATAGGCTTACCAATTGCATTTAGATCCATATAATCAATAGCGAACTCAATAACTTCCTCGGTTGCCCAACCTTGGGCCATGCAACCTTCCGGACGACTTCGATTACGGACATACTTTTTCAGAACTGTCATGAACCTTTCAAAAGGATACATCTGATGGAGAAACATAGGACCAAGGTACTTCATCTCATGCACAATATGAACGAGAAAGTGAGGCATTATATCAAAAAACGAGGGAGGGAAAATTGTCTCGAGGTTGCATATTGTGTGTATCAAATCTTCTTGAAGTTTTGTTAGTTTCTTTGGATCGACAACCTTTTGTGAAATCGCATTGAAAAATGAACATAACTTTATGATCGTGTCTCGAACCTTGTCCGGAAGAACTCCTCTAATTGCAACTAGAAGCAACTGTACCATCAACATGTGACAATTGTGTGACTTCTTGAAACACACTTTTAAAGTTTTCATGTTCACAAATCCAGATACATTTGCTGAGTAACCACTCGGAACTTTAATTCCATGTAAGCACTTGCACATGTTGATTTTTTCTTGTTTACTTAGGGTATAGCTAGTTGTTGGAAGTTTTTTTGTTGCTTTTTCAAGTACTTTATGGTGAAGATCCTTTCTTAGCTTCAAATCCTCTAAGTCCATCCATGCTTTGAGTGTATCTTTGGTTTTACCAGGTATAGCTGCCATGGTACCAACCGTGCTCTCGCACACATTCTTCTCGACATGCATGAGATCAATTGTGTGACGCACCATCAACTCTTTCCAATATGGTAGATCCCAAAATATTGACCTCTTTTTAAACAAACTATTAGTTGATTTTGTACTTCTCTTTCCCTTTCCAAGAACAACTTTAAGATTCTTTACCATCTTATATACTTGTTCACCGGTTTGAATCTTTGGTGCATGACGAGTCTCGGTTGTCCCATCAAAAGCTTTCTTATTTCTTCGGTACGAATGATCTCATCGTAGAAACCTACGATGGTTTATGTACACTACTTTCTTACAATGCTTAAGCCAAGTGCCACAAGTTTCCTCCATGCACCACACACATCCGTTGTATCCTTTGAATGCCTGTCCTGAAATACTACCAAGTGCCAGACCATCTTGAATCGTTACGAGCAACATCGCTCGTAGATTGAAATGCTTACGCTCATATTCATCCCACACTCTTACGCCCTCTTTTTTCCACAGTACAAGGAGTTCGTCAATTAGTGGTCTCAAATACAAATCAATATCATTACCGACTTGGACCGGCCCACTGATCAACAACGGCATCATTATGAACTTGCGCTTCATACAAAGCCATGATGGAAGGATGTAGATACATAAAGTAACTGGCCAAGTGCTGTGTGTGTGGCCCGTTTCTCCAACAGGATTCATCCCATCTATACTTAACCCAAATCGTATATTCCTGATTTCCTCTTTAAAGTCCTTATGTTTCCTATCAAATTCCCTCCATTGAATTCCATCAGCAGGATGACGAAGCATTCCATCTTTCATGCGCCCAACCGCGTGCCACCGCATTAGCTCAGCATTCGCTTTGTTAGCGAACAACCGCTTCAAACGAGGGATTATTGGGAAATACCAAGCCACCTTAGCAGGTATTCTTCTATTTTTTTTTATCTCCTCCTTATCACTTTCATCCATATCTACAACATTTCTCTTGTATCGTGATGACCCACAGATACGACATTACTCAAGCATTGCATCGTCACCACGAAATAGCATCAGTCATTTCGACATGCATGTATTTTCTCCACCTCCAATCCTAACGGACAAATAACTTTTTTAGCTTGGTACATGTTTTGAGGCAACTCATTTTCCTTTGGAAGCAAATCCTTTAGAAACTGTAACAATTCAGTAAAACTTTTATCTGGCCAATTATTGCTAGCCTTCATTTGCAGCAATGTGAGTACAACATGCAACTTGTTGTGTTCTTTCTTACAACCTAAAAACACTGGTGTCTCGTAGTCCTTCATCATCTTTGAGAAGTTTTCACTATTGAAGTCACCCTCTACATTACGCAACATCTCATCTAAGTCATCCACATCATTATCAACTGTCACATCATTGCCTTGTTCTATTGTGACCTTGTTACCCTAACCTTCTTCAGTCGTAGGATAGCCCTCATCCACAACCTCCTTGTGTTCCCCGTGCTTAGTCCAACATGTATATGCACTCATGAAGCCTCTACTAATCAAGTGCTCACGAATTTCCTCTACATCTGAGGTCGTCTTCTCATTACGACAATCGTAACATGGGCAACATATGTAGTGAACCCGAGACAAGTCTTGTGGCCTATTATATGTTGCAACAGCCTCCAAAAAATATGCCAGTCCATCCAAAAACCGTTGGCATAGACGGCTTCTGGCATACATCCATGTTCGATCCATCTGCCAAATTATTATTGTCATAAAAAAGAAGAGATGAAATGATAGTGCACTAATACTTTATATTATACTCGAGTTTTTTTACAATTACATTGCATCTTGATTGCTCCATGTTTGAGTCCCAAGCTTGTCCAGAGGCTCGACCACCACTGTTTGAGGATCCACCACGTGAACATTGCCGCCGCCTCTTTGTACCAGCCGGAGGACGAGTCATGAGAGACCTTAATATCATGTGGTAATAACATAGCATCAATATACGACTAATAATATCTTATTTCAATCATTTTTAAAATTGATGTCTCTATAATACCGTGGTCACAACCTACCATCATGTTATTTCAGCTTAGTTCAAGCAATTTATAAATACTTGATAAAAGTTGAAATTAACTTAGCATTCTAATTTAATTAATTATTTTTCCTTTAAATTATTTAGCAATAAATCTAGTTGCTATGAATCTATTTAAGTTTGACTCTACCTCACACATAATTCAAGTATAATCTAATTGCAAAACTAGAAAGTAAACATTACCTTCTCTTTCTTCTAAGAGCCACTAAACAAGGAAATTTAGATTGAGAAAAAAAATAAGAGAATCCAACTAACCTTCGAGAGCCCAAGATGATAGAATCCTACAATTGTCTAACACTCCAACCGTAGCAATCGAATCAAATGACGTCCATCGGCCTTTGGAGGAAGAGTGTCATGCACAAATGGTGGAAGAAATGAAGCCCCCGAGGCTGCTGGAACGAAGCGGAGGTGTTATATATATATATATATATATATATATATATATATATATATATATATATATATATATATATATATATAGGTTCGCTGATGATAATTTTTATCAGCAACAGTTCACTGCCGCAATAATTGGATGGGGCCCACACGCTCTGAACCGCTGCTGATAATGGGTATCAGCAGCGGTTCATTTGACTGAACCACTACTGATAATTTTTGAAATTATCAGCAGCGGTTCATTTGACTGAACCGCTATTGATAATTTCAAAAATTATCAGTAGTGGTTCAGTCAAATGAACCGCTGCTGATACCCATTATCAGCAGCGGTTCTTTGGAGCAGCAATTATTGATCGGGCCAGTTGCTTTTGAACCACTGCTAATAATCTTTTAGCAGCGGTTCTGAAGCAACCGCTGCTGATAGGGCGCTGTTTATGACCCTTTTTCCAGTAGTGTGTTCTGAAGCCGGATCGATTTGTGTTGCCTCTGACCAAATCAACTTATCCAGAACCTTTCGAAAGATCGGGAACCCTTGTTCACATCATGTAGTTACCCCCTTTTGGATGTCACCAAGAATGTTGTCAACGAAGTGTTCCTTTTGAATGCTTTGTCGGACTTGTGGATGAATTGGCCTACATGCATCTTCTCCTTCTTGATTGTTTTCATTTTGAGTGTATCTTTCTCCACCATCCTGAGCTTGATCTTGGTTGTTGCCTTGACCATGATCGTCACTATGATCTTGGTTACTTCCTTGATCTTGTTCATCATGTGGCCCTTGTGGAGATGAGTCATCTTGTCTTCAAGAAGATGGTTCATCTTGACTTGAGTTTGGGTCTTGTGGTCTTATCTCACCTATTGCCATGTTCCTTATTGCACCACAAGGAGCTTCATCACCTACATCACTTGGATTAACTTACTCTACTTGAGAGCCATTAGATTCATCAGATTGCACATCACATGTGATTTCAACAATCCCGGTGTCTTTGTTAAAGACTCGATATGCATAGACGTTAGTTTCATATCCAAGAAGAAAACCTTCATGTGTCTTAGGAGCAAACTTAGATGATTTAGGTTTCTTATTAAGAATAAAACATTTGCTCCCAAAAACATGAAAATATGAAACGTTGGGAAGGTTACAGGTGCGGAGCTCATAAGGTGTCTTCTTAAAAATCTTGTGAAGATATAATCTATTTCTTGCATGGCATGCGGTGCTGATGGCTTCGGCCCAAAAAGTGTCCGATGTCTTGTCCTCATCAAGCATTGTTCTTGCCATCTCTATGAGTGTGCGGTTCTTCCTTTTGGCTACACCATTTTGTTGTGGAGTGTATGGAGCGGAGAATTCATGCTTGATGCCTTCTTCATCAAGATATTCTTCAACTTGTGTGTTCTTGAACTCAGTTCCATTGTCACTCCTTATCTTCTTGATCTTCACCTCATACTCATTTTGGGCTCTCCTCAAGAACTTCTCTAGGATTCCTTGTGTTTCAGTTTTCTCCTTCAGAAAGAATACCCAAGTGAAATGAGAATAATCATCAACAATTACAATGCCATATTTGTTACCGCCAATGCGTATGTAGGTGACCGGTCTAAAAAGGTCCATGTGGAGCATTTCTGACGGTCTTGTCATTGTCATCATTGTCTTGGATGGATGTGCTGCTCCTACTTGCATTCTAGCTTGACATGTGCTACATTTTTTGTCCTTCTCAAAAGCAACATCCTTTAGTCTAATGACGTCACCACCATTTAGGAGTTTGGAAAGGTTCCTCATCCCAACATGAGCTAGCCGGTAATGCCATAGCCAACCCAATGTGGTTTTAGCGACCAACAAAGTATTTAAGTTAGATCCCTCCTTATTGTTGAAATCAACAAGGTAGATCTTGTCTTCTAAATACCCTTTGATGGCTATTGAAGAATCCTTCTTCCAAAAACCGGTCACGCCATCATTGTCGAAGAGATAACTATAGCCCATCTCACAATGTTATGAAACGGACATCAAGTTGTATCCTAGACCATTCACAAGATAATCATTACCAATTGAAAGGTCATGGGTGATGGCAATCCGACCACAACCAATTACCTTTCCTTTGTTGTCATTTCCAAATGATATGCCTCCACTTGGTAGATTGTCATGATCAAGTGTGGAGAGCATTGATCTCTCTCCGGTCATATGACTTTAGCACCCACTATCAAGTACCCATGTTGCACCAACGTAGGAGTATTCCTACAAAGGAAATCAAGTACGTGTTTTAGGCACCCAAGTTGGTTTGGGTCTCTTAACACTAGATACAAAAACTTTGGGCACCCACACACAAGGCTTCCACCTTGCATCATGTGGCCCAACAAACTTGGCAACCACTCTAACATAAGTATTATGGGTTAGCACATAAGAGGCATCAAAATCATCAAAGGATATCATAGAGTTCTTGGTGTTCTTGTTGACTTGGCAAGCATTCTTGGGCTTGATAGCATTTTCTTGTGTCACTTAATTTCCCTTGTTCTCATGCACAAAGTTGATTCTTTTGTTGCACCTTCTTTTGGGTATATTCTTGTTATGCCCCAATCCTCTGTTATCATTGGAGGCTCTTGGTTCACCAACAATTTTTGTTGTGGTCTTCACTTGAGCCTTCTTCATGAGCTCAGTGACCTGGTTCGTTAGCTTCTCAATGATTGCATCTCGCGTGGAAATCATATCAACATCAATATTGTGGCACCTTCCACAACCCTTGCTTGTTGAAGCTTGAAAGGATTCAAGCTTCTTCATCAATGAGCGGGAGCTTGTCTTAAGATCTTCAATGGCCTTAACTAAGGCCTTGTTCTCCTCTAGCAAGGAGTTGCACCTTTCTTGATACTTCTTGCTCATTGAGGTGCATGATTCACTTGACTCATTGACCTTTGGAAGGTCCTTAGTCAAGGTCTTGTTCTTCTCCTTCTCTTGCTCAAGTTGCTTGGTGAGCTCAAGGTTCTTGCTTCTTTCTTCATCAAGAAAATCTTCTTGCCTATCAATGATTCTTTCATGATTGTCCATCTCCCCTTGTAGCTTATCTAGCCTTTTAACCATTTCGTGCATAAAGAGGACCAAGCCCTCCTCTTCATCACTACAATAAGAGGGATTGAAATAGGTGTGAGGAGCTACCTTGCTTTCCTTGGCCATGAATAATCAGGGAGCATCATCCTCATCATCGATAAAGTTGTTGAAGAGTGAATTCTTGGCCGGAGGTAGACCAATGGAAATGTTGGCAATGCCACCCTCATCATCTTCATCATCATCATCGGAGATGTATTCTTGGCCAATCTGAGGTTGCCCCTTGTTGTATGGCTTCTTGTTGGGCTTGGTCTTATTGTTGTACTTTTCATTTTTCTTGCCCTTGCCATTTAGCCTAGGACAATTGGCAATCATGTGTCCTTGTTTATGACACTCATAGCATCTTCTACTTATTCTCCTACCTTTGGCCTTGTCAAATCTTCTCTTGGTGAAGCCGTTCTTGATCATGTATTTGCCAAAACAATTTGACAAATAAGGCAAACTCTTCATTGTCTTCTTCTTCATCATCATTGTCATCATCTTCGTCATCATTTGCCTTGAGATATATGTCCTTCTTGCTTGAGCCCTTATCACCAATGATCACATTCACTCTTTTTCCTTCATCATCACGACTCTTGTGGGGATTGATTCTTCCAATCACTTCATCGGCTGTGAAGTTCTCAAATCCATCGTTTTCTTCAATGATGGTGCAGAGTTGGGTTCCACATTCTAAGAGCCATGAAAAGCTTGTAGTTGACTTCATCAAATTTGATGTTGTCCCATATGCTCTTCTCTCATTCACAATGTCCATGAGCCTATCATGAGTTTGTTGAGGCTCTTCTCCCTTGTTCATCACAAAGAAATTGAATTGATTCTTGAGAACTTGGAGTCTTGACTTCTTCACAACATATACTCCCTCATGGGCACATACAAGCTTCTTCCACATTCTCTGGGCATTCTCAATTCTGGCTACTCTTGAATATTCGTTGAGGTTCAAGGAAGAGAGAATGGCCGACACCGCTTGAGCATTGCGATGTATGTTGAGTTGGTCCACAGTTGTAGGATCGTCCTTGTCCTCTGAGGTGAATCCCTTCTCCACAATTTCCCAAATTGGTGGACCAATAGACATGAGGTACATCTTCATCCGGTGCTTGTACCAACTGAAATCTTTGCCTTTGAAATAAGGCAATCTTCCACTTCCACTACCATGAATCTTTGCCACAACGACATAGTTGAATGACACGGCCGTGTGCAATCCACTTCCTTTGCTTGCCGAAGCAAGATCTTGAGGCTTGTCACTTTCCCCCGACTTCGACATTCTTTAACCTTCAAGCTTTTAAGCCTTGTAGAAGATTATGGCTCTGATACCAATTGAAAGTTATCTAGAGGGGGGGGGGGTGAATAGGCAATCTAAAAATAATCCTGAAAAAGCACTAAGTTTTGATCAAATGCCAGGAACGACAGAACTTCCATCAGGAATGATGGAACTTCTGTCACCATGGAAACTTCACAATCCTCTTTCTAAAACTTATTTAAATGCGGATAATTAAACAAGTAGAGATACAATACTTGATAAAGGTGAAGCTACAACAATGCACATTTAGGGTTCTTTGAAGAATAGCTAGCAACACAATCAACAAGTGAATCGAGCACAATAATATGAAAGAAATGTGGAAATGTAGGGAGAGACACAAGGAATTAACCCGAGGTTCGGCAACCACACTAAGTAGTTCCTATGTTCTTGTTGAGGAGCCACACAAAGTGGTTGGGTCTCTCTCAACCCTTTTTCCTGCCAAGAAATCCCAAACATCGTGCTCGAATTTGTTCTCCACTTGATTCTTTTCCTCCGAAGGCGAATCACACCTTCACAAACGTCCCTGTCACACCACAACAAGTTGGGAGCTCAAGGGCGACGCCTAGCCATCTAGGAGACCAAGTCTTCAACAGTAACAAGTAAATCAAATCTTGACGGTGAGGGAAAGATGTGGCCAAGCTTATGAGTTGATGGATTCAATCTTCTTGTGTTTGGATCACTCTCACTTGCTTGGAATCTTAAGAACAAGTTTAGGAGTGAGAGGGAAGAGCTCTAGCTGAAATGAGAGTGAATTGTGAAGGTGTATAACCCTTCCACGAGGGAAAGGGGAGATTGTATATAGAGGTTCTCCAAAAACTTGTCATTACATAGTTTTTTCTGAGTCTGACGGAAATTTTCGTGGTTACCCATGGAACTTCCGTTAGTTCAAAAAGAACCATTGCGCGGTTGGATTTCAACTGAGTCAGATACGATGGAACTTCTATGATGGTCATCATGAAACTTCCATTGCTCTCGGGTTTGCAACATAGAGAAACCTGAGAATGATGGAACTTTCGTGCGGGAGCCCACGGAACTTCCATAACTCTCAGGTTGGCTGAGGTTAGAAGCTTGGCAATAATGGAACTTCTGTGGAATGAACCACGGAACTTCTGTGACTCTCTATTTAGCTCAAAAAGTATTGGTTCTTTTTGGCATTAGTTCACTAAACTCTCACAATACTTTTTGGTAGGCTTGAGCATACAAATTTCCCTTCTTAGCAAGATTGGTTTATCCCCCTTTATAGTTCGGCATGCCTATGACTCAATTAAAATAAAAATACTCTTTAAGGCATTTGAGTCCATTTTCCTTTTCTTCTTTTTGGGAGTAAGAGCCATCATGCAAATGTGAGTTTAGACAATAATTTTGATTATCTGCACATTTACTTCATGAACATTGTTAGCAAAATTTTAATCTTCCGTCATCGTACACCCAAACCCACTATGGGATCCTAGATGCATCTTCAATAGCGGCATTTCAAAAAGCCGTAGCGGTGCACCCCGGAAGTGGGCTGCTGCTATAGGAGGCTTTATAGCGGCTGGCTGTTTTACCAACCGCCGCTACAAAAGCCATATATTTATAATGGTGGTTGGTAATTCCAACTGTCTTTTCAAATGTATATGTAGCGGTGATGGCAATTCGAACCACCTTTACAAATGTATGTAATAGTCTTCTTTTCTCCGCTGGCCTTGTTTACTCACCTTGTTCTTGCTCTTGATGAATTGTCAAACCTTTTGACTTATTACGAGATGATTTAGATTGCCAATCCCTTGTCAAGTGGTCCTAGTCCACTTCACTATAAAGTAGCTACTACTTCAAGTTCACCCTCGTTTCCTAAAACTACTACAATACAGTCAACAAAATTTATGCCATGCACCAAAGAAATATTTGATGTATGGAATAAATTCCATTAAACCTTGTTAACCGGAATGACAAGCATTTCAAAACAAGCAATGTTGTCAAGTATAACAAAAAGCATTGAAAACAATGTAATAAAGAAAATCTAAATGGCACACATCGGTTATGTTGTAGACTATGTTGATGTTATAATTAAGTATAGTATATCAATCGGAAGCACTATCGGAACTCACTTCTCCAACCTTGATTCTGCTCCGCCTGCGTGTCAAGTGGTTACAATCCATGATCCCCTCTTTCAAGGTTTCCTAGTTGAATGCTAGAAATTGTTTATTGCTATCATAGCCAACCCGTTTTGCAACATGTGCACCGCTAGAGGAACTCGTGTGTAGGATCTGATCACCTTCTTGCACACATGGAGACCGCGATCGGCGATGCTTCCAACAACACTACTAGGTGTGTTGCAAGCTTCTCAAGACAAAACAAGAAAACAAGGGACCAAAACAAAGGATTGTCGAATCCCGGGAACCTATCGAATGTGTCGATGCCAAGATGACCAATGTGTATGCATTGAGTCATCGAGAAGGGGGCGGGGGGGGGGGGGGGGGTGGTGGCTGAATTCACAACTCACATGAATCTTTTTCGCTAAACATCTAAGCTGAACACTCCAAACAACTCCAATGCAGTTGGAGAGAGAGCACACTAACATGATATGTGATTCTAGAAAGAGAACAACAACATATGCATGCTAGTGTGTCACACACCAATACAACTATACAACTAATGTGCAAGCAAGCAATGAAATGTACAAGGCCAATTCTACAAGCACAAGATATGGAACACTAAACGCACATAGTAAAGGAAATGGGTCATAGGAGGCTCATTGATTTTTAGCATGAGGTCTCCATAGGATGACGCCTTCCACTAGTCCTCCTTAGATCAACTCCCACCAGAGTATCGATCTCCCCTGCCACTCAAAGGTGGAGTCCTTGCACATAGGCATGCATCACTCCAAGTGAAGACATGGTGATGTCACCGTTGGCACCAAGGGCACAAGCTTTCCTCCCTCAAGAATTTGTTGCGCTCTCCAAGTGCAAGCACGGGTGCTTTCTTCCTGATGCTCCTTTCAAAAGTGAGCTCCCACCTTGTATGAACTTGTGACGGCTTTCACAATCAATCACAATAGGCTCAATCACCGACACCTAACCGGTCTGAGCCCTTCCGTAGATTAAGAGTAACAACAATATTTACTCTTTAAAACCATACTAGACTAGAGGTGAATTGATGCCCTTATTACTCCCCTTAAGACCCAAATATAGCTCTCAAATCTTTGCACAAGTGTCCTCTCTTCTCCTCTTGACTCTCTATTGATTCCTCTAGCCATCCAAATAGCCAAGAGATCTCTTTACGAGCTGGGCAACAACTATTTATAGGCTCCAACCTCTCCACTTGCCGTTGCCAAAAAGCTGACTTCAGAGAACTACTTACCATAGCTTACAATGATCCATCATTGTACATTATGGTGACCTTAAAGTAGTCAAACTTCTGCACTAGCCATTGAATGACCCAGTCACCGTAGCATATCGTCATGTCCTTCTCGTCCTTATGGTGACCCCTTAAATTCTATGCAGTGCCATTTCTCTGTCTATAAATTCTCCTTTGGGATACCATAGCTTACGGTGACTGTGTCATATCTTCCACATAACCATCTATGTTATGTCTTCTTGGATCATCGTAGCTTATGGTGAGTCCTCTCTTCATTAGGCTACCCCTGCAATTCGATACAAAGGCACTTCCTCTCATATAAATTTCATGTGGTCCACTGTACCTTATGGTGACCGCGCCATCACCTTCATAGAGACTTCTGAATTCTAGCCTTCATCTCCTTCTGGCTCACCGTTGCCTACAATGACCTCTCCAATCCTTATGGTAACCTTCGCGCTTCTATCTAGAGACTTACAAGCTCTATGTACATTTCTATGACTCAACCTCTATAGCTTACGATGAAAAACATAGCTCTCCTGGACCAATTACCGTACCTTATGGTGTCCACTTCTGGATCATATGACAACCTCTGTTGCTTGAGCCTTCTCTGAGTAACTCCTCATAGCCTTCACTGTATTCTAGGTGACCACAGTATATCTTATGATGACCTGTCCTGAAGTTGAATCTCTTTTGTCCACTTGACTTTGTTTCATAGCCTCCCAACCTTGGTCGATCCTTCTCCATTGCCGCTTTTAGTGTCCAAGAGCGTCATTCAACATCTCAACACTTATAACACTAGGGAGACCATAGAGAATGACTCATGCCCTCTTGATTGTCCGTTTTTTCCTCTGGATACAAGCCTGCACACTGGCGAAGTGAACACAACACACTTGAACCTAGCTGTCCTTAATCTTGATCCATCTCCATCACTGTGACTCCTCATGTCGAAGCTTGAGATTGGCAGTAAATATATAGGGCTACGTCGAGACTAAGATCTACGATGGTTACACAAGACACCGAGTTATACAGGTTCGGGCCCTCTCGATGAGAGTAAAAACCCTACGTCCTGTGTTCTGTGTATTGATTGTAATCTGGTGTATCGCCCATCCCCCGATGGGGGGTACCCTGCCGCCTTATATATCCGGTTGGCAGGGGGGGTACATGAAGAATCCTAGTTGTAACCCTAAACGATTTACATAGGAAGTCTATCTCTAAATGCCTTGTGCTCCAAGCCGACTTGGTCGGCTTCCTTATTGACGAAGTACCTGGTCAGCCACTGACTTAGTCTTGTATAAGGATACCTGTAAAGCAAGTATCCCACAACAGCCCCAAGTGCATTCTAATTTTGAGCTTTGATTCTCTGAGTGATCTTCAAATATAGATCATAAATCAGGAAGACCTCTTCGAAATTCCTGATAGATCTGGTGCACCAGTCAGGTGCACCTGATCAGGTCTAGCCCCCGACTTTTGTATTATTTGGAGACTGACAAATAATGCAAGAGTCTAATTATATTAGCTCTTATTATTTTGTGTATAATTTACTCAAAGTATCGAGTCTGAGTTAGCGGTCCACTGGTCATCGAACTAGTAAGCCAATTTGCAAGGCGTCAACCTTGCCGACCGATTGTAAAAAAGGCCGAGTGATATACACTTTGTCTGAGTGATTTGTCGGTCTGAATTGTATGACATCAGTCATATTCAGTACATGTAAAATAACATGACATCAATCATATAATGGTATTAAGCTAAATGACATCAATCATAAAATACCTTTTCCCTAATAATTGTTCACTCTATTGTTTAATAAGTCCAATTTTGGCAACTTAGTTGTTGATATCAATCAATACTATAACCTTTGAACTTATATCCGTATGACCATCAAGTCCTTTACTACATGATTATCAAATCATATAGATACGGTTAAACATTTTTTTTAAATGCTTCTCATCAAAGAAGCCCCCGAGTCTTACTTCTCAAGGTCTTAAATTCTAAATATGTTTAAGGCCCTTAATTAATCTTCTGATTAATCAAAAAGTTGTGTCACTGTACGGCCCATTCCGGCCCATGGGACCCTTAGGTCAAAAATCGAGAGTATAAAAGGGCAGCGTCAAGTTGACCCTCAGTCCACGCCGCACTTGCGCATGAACTCTTCGTCTTCCTCGTGCCTCTTCTGCTCAGAGACTCCTCTACTTTTTGGCTAGGGTTAGCGCTTTTGCTTCCGGTCGCCGCAGATCTCGCCGCACTTAGCCCATGAGCTTTTGCTAAGCTTCAGCACTTGATCCGTCACGCCCAAAACAATCATCGCGATGGGGCGCAAGATCCTCTTCCATTCCAGCTACTTCCACTGCCGCCGCCACGTCCTCTTCGTCAGAGGTCGACATTCCAGAGCAGCTTCGGGAGTTCTCAAAGAGCAGCCTCTCCCAAGCTGATATGAACCAGATGGTGGTCGACGGCATCCTTCTAGAGCAAGTTCGGATCGACTGGAAGGTACCCTGTGAATCTTGCCCCATCCCCATTCATAAACAGATCGTCGTGTTCTACTCGTTCTTCGAGCATGGTTTTGGAGTCCCCCGCTGTAGCTTCTTGCGCAGGCTCTTTTTCTTTTATGGGATTGAGCTTGTCTACCTCAATCCCAACTCTATTCTTCACATCACCATCTTCGTGCATATGTGCGAAGCATTTTTGGGCACTCCCCCCCACTTCAATCTATTTCACCATCTGTTCGTTCTCCGACCGCTGCCAACCAAGGACAATCAAGGGGCTATAGGCAGCGTTGGCTTCCAGTTGCGCAAGGAGGCCTACATCAACGTGCCATTGAAGACCGGGAACAAGAACTGGAAGGATGAGTGGTTTTACTGTGACAACCCTCCCCCTGTTCTTGCTGATTTGACTGGTGCCAAGGCGATTCCTTCGGTATAATGGACAGAGAAGCCCGATCCTCAGGTGATTACTCTGCTGAAAAAGATAGCCGACTTGAAGGCTGAAGGTTTTGATGGAATTACTGTCACCAAGAGCTTCATAGTACGCAGAGTGTAGCCCCTGAAGCTACAGAGTCACTTGGCGTGGAACTATGTCACTAATGACGAAACCAGGGAGGTGCCTGACCCGTCAAATGGTGAGCTCAGTAAGAAACGCCTATCAAAGATGTTTGAAGGGGATATCCTTCAGGATGACTCGCTAATCAAGAAGGGGTATAACAAGGGCACTATGTGGGCCCGAGTAAGTCTCAGTCTGCTTTGAGCAATCCTTTATGTTCTTGTCTTGATGCCCTGCTTGATATCTTGACTCTTCCGCAGGTTCTGGATACTAATGTATCCCATCCTCTGCTCCCTCCGACCGATACCGAGGGACCAGACTATGTCGAGAAGCCATCACAAACTGGCACTGGGGGCTCAAGCTCTTCTACCAGCGCTCAACACGTGTGTGTCGAACCAGTTGTCACCCTAGCTTCCCGCGGTCAACTAGTGAAACAAACTATTGGGGCCGCCAACAATACGTTGGGGATCAGGGTGATGATGAAGAAGTGCCATCTGTTGATGCCAGTCAACCCACCCCTACTCCCTCCGACCGGCCTTCAAGCCAGTCGGAGCCCCCAAGCCAAACTCAGAGTCATGATGGGGTGGTGGAATAGACCGATAAGGCAGGCAAATCTTCCCATAAGAGGAAGGAGACTGATTCTCAGTGGACTTCTTCGAAGTAGAGGATGTGCCAAATCAAGCTTAAGAAGGCCCCTAGGTTAATTTTTTAATCTTATACTCCTTGTCTTTTATTGCTAACCATAACACATTTTAAACTCCTCCATCTTCGTTTTGACAGTAGTTGGATGAGCGATTCTCGGAGTGCTCAAGGGTCCGAGGACACTTGGTTGGCTCTTCCTCCTCATCCGACTGATCTGCCTAAACCGGTTGGCAAGTTTTCAAATACGCCGATTGAGGTGAATAAGCCATCTGATAAGACAATTCCTGCCTCCAATCCGGCGCCTACACCCCAACCTGCTCCAGCCGTCGTCCCTTCACCTCTTGACAAAGGTAAGGTGACATTGTGGAGGACGCGGAGATAATATATCAACATCGAGAAGCCAACAAGGTACTTCAATACCTTGTTTTAGCTTTGTCTCAATCTCATCGTTAAGCTTAACCATCTTATATATGCAGAAAATATATGCTCTTGTAGAGAGGAAACAGGCTAGAGTGGAATACCTTGAAGCCGAAACCTTTGGTATGCCCTAAATTCTTTAGCCTTAATGTCTTTATGTTCAAGACTAACACACTGTTGGTGTTATGCCAGTCATCGGTCAGTGATTTTCCAAAGCTCAAAAGGAGATTGATAAGTTGTAGACCTACCGACAAAAGATGACCAAGGCCTTAGACCAAGGCCGTGCAGATATAGCTGGTAAGATCACTTACCATCTGTGTTTAAATTATCAACTAATCACTCTAGTGCTAAAAGTTCGAATGTTTGTCTTTAGCTCATGATTAGAAGATTGCTAACCTGGAGAAGTTGACTTCCAATCAGCAAAGGTTTGTTGACGCCTTGAATGCTAAGAAGGAAAACCTCCCCAAGTCGGTCGAGGACCAGAAGGCCGAGATCACTCGGCTACAGAAGGAGCTGAAGGAGGCTGACGCCAAGATAGAGGATGCCAATAGCGTGTGCAAATCCTTCAAATGTAATCTTGCCAGTAAGCCCTTCATTATTTCTCACATCTGCTTGAATCCTCTTTTGATCATACATACCAAAAATCATCACTCGCAGCTCTATCTTATGCTGCTCGAAAGGCAATGAACTATGTTCATGCCGATCGAGTGGAGCAGACTGGCCATTCCTTGGATTACATGCTGGAGCATGCATCGGAACCTATCACTTGTAACACTCGGCTAGTGGCGACCGAGGCTGGGAGTCAGGTTCTGGCGATTTGCCAATCTTGGTCTCCTGCTCTACCATTGGACAAGATAAAAGAGGGCTTCAACCCAAACTTGACCAACGACCAATGCCAGCTGCTCTTGGATTCCATGTTAGAGACTTCCCGAGCCTTGGTCGACAACATAGAGATCAATCTGACCGTGCCTACTCCTCCAGCAACTCCAGAAGTTGAGCTACGAGCTGACTCTTCCTCTCCTTCAAAGGAGCTATAAATCTTGCAATGCTAGAGAACATTAGTAGTATCTATGATCTGATATGATGTTTGCTATGTGTAAATTAATTTCCCGCTTAATAGTTTAAAAGACTGATAAAAATATTATAAATATGTTTTTGTCATTGAGAAATAGAAATTGCATCGGTCTGCCTTAACATATTAGGTTGTGTCTCGTAACCGCGTAACAAGTAGAGTCGACCAATTGACACATGACCTCGTAACCACGTAACAAGCAGTATAAAGTGTATAACCATGATGTATAGACATTAGACCAAAAAAGTAAAGACCGTATTCAGGGATAAGGAATTGGTCAGAAAATAGTCCAAAATCAAATTAAGGTTACACCAAGGTGGGACATTATTACCAGCCCCCTGGCTTAATTGTTTAATAAAATAAATTAAGGAATCGAGACAATATAGAATGAAAATCATCAAAAAATCTTTTATTAAAAAGACCGAAGTTTCATTCATAAATAATGTATAAGTATACAAAAGAATAACTAAGTATAGAAACGACGTAGCTGATTTATGTACCAGGAAGTTGGTATATCATTGCCGTCTTCGTACATCAGTCGTTAAGCCCCCGGGCGAGTGACTTCCTTCACCACATATGGTCCTTCCTACTTTGGAGAAAGCTTGTGCTGATTCTTCGTTGACTGCACTCAGCGAAGCACTAAATCTCCAACTTGGAAGTGGCGATTACGTATGTTTTTATCATCATATCGACGCAAGCCTAGCTGGTAAAGTGCCGATCGAAACAGAGCATGATCACGTAACTCCTCTGCTGCAATCAAATCAATCTCTCGATTCTCCTCAGAAAGTTGTTCCTCATACGCCTGAACCCGTGCCGAAACAAAACTAACCTCGGTCGGTAGCATAGCCTCTGAGCCATAGACCAACGAGAAAGGTGACTGACCAGTTGCTCGACTGGTGTTTGTGCGAAGCCCCCAAAGAACTGAAGGCAATTCTTTGACCCACCGACCGGCATAAGGCTTAAGTCTGTCGAATATTCGCGGTTTCAATCCTTGAAGAATCATACCATTGGCCCGTTCGACCTGCCCATTGCTTTGAGGATGAGCCACTGATGCAAAGTGGATTTTTATTCCCATCTCATCTGCAAAGTCATGGAACTCCACTGACATGAATTGAGTGCCATTATCGGTGATGATATCATAAGGAACCCCAAATCGAGTAAAGATATCCTTGACAAACTCGATTGCCTTCTTCGATGTTATCTTGCCGACCGGCTTTACTTTGATCCACTTGGTGAATTTATCAATAGCAACGAATAGATAAGTGAACCCGCCTGGTGCGTTCTTGAAAGGACCGACAATATCAAGCCCCAAGACAACAAATGGTCAAGTCAAAGGTATCATCTGAAGTTGTTGTGAAGGCACATGCGTTTGTTGAGCAAAGAATTGACAACCTTCACACTTTCGAATGACCTGGTGTGCATCTTCGACCGCCGTGGGTCAATAAAACCCTTGCCGAAATGCTTTGCCGACCAAAGTCTTGGAAGTCGCATGATTGCCACATATCCCAGAATGAATTTCTTCTACCAATTTTTGGCCTTCTGGTATCGAGATGCATCTTATCAAGATGTTTGAACCTCCTCTTTTATAGAGTTGGTCTCCCACCAACAGATATTCTCGGCATTGGGTCTCTAACCTCTATTGCTCATTAGGATCCGAAGGCAGCATTCCCTTGAACAAATATTGGATGAGTGGGTCACGCCAATCGATCTCCATGTTGTCATCACCAGCAAGATCAGTGACAATACTCATTAATACATCCCACCGAGGAGAAATCGTGAAGGAATCCAGAGTGTGTAAGAAAACACCTGGCGAGACCGCAGACCGGGATGATCCCATCCTGGCCAATTCATCTGCCGCTTGGTTATTGTCTTGAAGAACATGCGTGAACTTCAATCCATCGAATTTGTCTTCGAGCTTCCTTACTTCTTGACAGTAAGCACTCATATTGTCATCCACATAGTTCCAATCCTTAGTGACCTGATTAATGACCAAAGCCGAGTCACCAAAGACGTCAAGGCGCTTGATGCCGAGTGACGCGGCAATGCGCAGACCATGTAGAAGGGCTTCATACTCTGCAGTGTTATTGGATGCACGAAACATCACCTGAAGGACATATCGAAGTTTCTCTCCAGTGGGTGAGACAAACATGACTCCCGCACCAGCTCCTTGTAATTGAAGAGATCCATTGAAGTACATTTTCCAATACTCGACATTTTGTGCAGTAGGTGGATTTTGAATCTCTGTCCACTCAGCAATGAAATCAGCTAACGCTTGTCCCTTTATAGCCGACCGAGGCCCGAACGTAATGGTATATTGACCAAGTTCGACTGCCCACTTGGCAATTTTTCCTTTGGCTTCTCGATTGTGCAGCACTGTGCTGAGTGCAAAGGAAGTCTAGACTTTGATTTGATGAGCTTGAAAATAATGCTTCAACTTCCTAGAGGTGATCAACAATGCATACAACAACTTCAAGATTTGTTGATACCTTGCCTTAGAGGCACCAAGGACCTCACTAACAAAATAGACCGGGTGTTGTACTTTTTGTATATGTCCCTCTTCTTCTCGATCGACTATTAAAACAGTACTCACAATCTGAGTTGTGGCCGATATGTAAAGTTGAAGTTTTTCCCCAGGCTCCGGAGGCACCAATGCTAGAATGCTGCTGAGGTAAACCTTCAACTCGTCCAATGCCGACTGCGCCTCTTCGGTCCAAACGAAGTCCTCCTTCTTTTTATGCATTCAGAAAAGTGGTAACCCTCAAACCCCCAGTCAGGAAATAAAGCGACTCAGGGACGCCATGCATCCGGTCAGCTTCTGAACGTCCCTTTGAGAATTAGGTGGCCCCATATCAAGGATCACCTTGATTTTATCCGGGTTGGCCTCTATACCTCGTTTCAAAATGATGTAGCCGAGTAGCTTTCCCGAAGGAACCCCAAAAACACACTTCTTAGGACTCAGCTTCATCGAATAATGCCTCAGATTGTCAAAGGTTTCTGCCAGGTTAGAAAAAAGTTCCTCGATGTTCTGAGTCTTGACAACGATGTCATCAACATACGCTTCTACGTTCCGACTGATCTGAGTGGCAAGGCAGCATTGAATACCCTGTTGGTAAGTCGCGCCAGTGTTCTTCAGACCGAAAGGCATTGTGATATAGCAATAGGCGTCGAAGGGTGTTATAAAGGAACTTTTAATCTGATCTTCGACCTTCAGCTGTGTTGGGGGAATGCCCACCCCATAGTCTCCCCAAGCCCAGAAGACAGCCCATCAATAACAAGCAAGGTCCAGCTAGACTAGCGGCCCAGAAGGCCTTCGGCCCAGCAGGCGTCTGAAGGCCAGTACGGCCGAAGGCCGTACTGCGTGGCGGGCCCCGAGTGTAGACGCTAGAAGATGACAGCCGGGGGGTGTGTACCAGAGGAAGATTGAAATACTAGAATACCCTTAGGTCAAGTAGTAAGATGTGTAATGTAAGGTCTGGGGCAAATCTGTAAACATGCCCGGAGGGTAGGGGGTAGGTGAGCGAAGATTTATAGATGCTCACTTGCACCTCTGGGCGGGACAAGACGTGCCTCTGCCACCAGAACCTTCCTGTACGATTCTGACCAGATAATACAAAGTTTGTTAGCTGAAGGGCACCAGTATGAGCCCTTCGGCACTAGTGTTGTAGCTTGGCTTTGTTCCTTCCTGTCTTAGCTTGTCCGAGGGACCTTCGGCCAGTCCAGCCCTCGGCTAGCCCATTAATTGTTTGTTCTAGACTTGTAACCACAACAGCTGGCGCCGTCCATGGGGAGGGAACAACAAAGCACGTAGGCATGGCAGGGGGAAAGAGACCACCCGCTTCGGCCTCTTCGCAACAGGCAAAAACCCGGAGTAGGGTGGCAGTGGAGGTCATCCGCCCGGAAACGTCGGCCGCGGCTGGGGCGCGCCCGCTTCGGGAAGGAGCTGAAGGCATTGTTGAAGAGGCATCCGACGAGGTCAACAAAGGTGGGCAATAGGTTGTGGCCGAGGGAGAGACTACCGATGGGCAGCTCACACAGGAGGAGGCAGAATATGCTAGTCGGATAGCGGAGGAGCGTATCACGAAGTAGCAAGAGGATGCACTATGGGAGGAGGAGAACGTATGGTTGATGGAACAAGAAGTTGAAAGGCTAAAAAGGGTAGCCGAAGAACAGATGTTGCGGGCATAGGCTCTGCAAAATCTAGCGCAGCAGGAGGCTGGTTATAACCAGAGAATTGAAGCGGCCAAGAGGCGACAGGAGCAGCTGAGCAGACAGTTGGAGATCCTTCGGCGAGGCGGGATCCCTACGGTGCAGGCTCCAGGGTATGAGGAATTTCGTGAAGAAGGGGTGAGGGCACATTCCACTGGAAGCCTTCATCTGGCGCAGCCAGCAGATCCTAATTCTCCCTTGGCAGCCGAATTACAGGCGGTGCAGTGGCCCACAAGATTCGCTTCAGTCAAGCTTCCAACATTTGCAGGGACTTCAGATGCTAAAGAGTTTTTCATGAGGTATGAGACGGCTATAGACTCAGCCGGAGGGAATGATGCAGTAAAGGCAACGACTTTCCTATTAGCATTGGAAGGAATAGCAGGTACCTGGTACGCTAAGCTGTCGCCGGGGAGCATTCGGTCATGGGCGCAACTTAAAGAGGGATTCTCGGTGCACTTCAGGGGAAATCATGTCAAGCCTGTGGGAGCTCGGGATCTGGCTGCTTGTGTGCAGAGAGATGGTGAAACGCTGGCCAACTATACTCGGAGGTTCATACACTTGAAATGCTAGGTATCCGACATACATGACGCCACGGTGATCGAGTCTATTGCAAAGGGGCTCCGGATGGGAGCAGCCAGAAGCACTATCCGGGTAAAGCAACCCCAGACTCTGGATCAGTTGCTGAGCATCTTGGAAGGGTAGGTACGGGTAGAGGATGACGAAGAGGAAGAGCGTCGAAAGGTGCGCTCGGGTGCGATGATGGGGCTGGGGCAAAATCTGAATACCGGAGGTTAGCGTCCGAGTCAAGGTGGAGTAGGCCGCAACTTTACACGGCGTGAGGTTTTCAATGTCCAGCAAGGGGGGGCTTCGAAGTCAGCACCCAGATGCCCTCGGCCACCACCCCCACGTCCGGGACCGAGGCAGCCCTGGTCGGGTCAACTTTTTTACTGCGCATTTCATGGCCCAGGGTGCACCCACAGCTCCAATTACTGCCCGATATCAAAGCGCTGTCCGATGCTAGAGTGCGGCGAGAGGCTGAGCAAACTAAGCCAGTGATGCACACTCAATACACACATGCCGCTGCCTTCTACCCCCTCCCCCACATTTTCACCAGGCGCCATTTCCACAGTATCATCATCCCGACCCACCACCACAAGTAGTTGCGTTACCACCCCCTCTGCCCCAGCTCGCGCTTCCGGCTCCTCCGACAGAGCAATTACCGCTTCCACCTCAGCTGTAGCCGGACGACCATCCCGAAGGAGCGCCACCCAGACAGCACATTCAGAATCCGGGGGCATCTCAGGGCATGATCTTTGCTGTCACTGGTGGCTCGGGGCATGAGTTCCCCTCTAAGAGGCAGCGCCGAGAGTACTTGCGGCAAGTGAATCATGTGGCTGCATACCCTCCGGTCGGGGTTACTCGTTGGATGGACACGCCGATTTCTTTCTCAGCAGCTGATTTGAGGTTGATGATATTCCCACATGATGATGCCTTCGTAATGGCGGTCGATATTAATGGTTTTGATATACACAAAGTCTTGCTTGATGGAGGGAGTTCGGCCGATGTCATTCTCTGGATTACTCTTGAAAAAATGGGGTATGGCAGGTCCGACCTACAGGCTTCTTCAGTTCCGCTACAAGGGTTTGGGGTAGAACCCATTCATGCGATAGGCAGTATTGTGCTGAAAGTGTCATTCTCCAGCTTAGGGGGACACCGGACGGAGGACATTCAGTTTGACGTGGTGGATATGAACTATCCTTATAATGCTCTATTGGGCCGGAGGGTTATCAATAAATTCCTAGCAGTGCTTCACCATGGATACCTGTGTATGAAGATGCCCGGACCAGAGGGTGTCATCACGGTGTATGGGGATCAAGTTGAGGCCCGGAGGCTGGAGTTTGGGTCATCACCGGGATAGCATCACATCCATGTTATAGCCGAAGAGTGTCAGGACAAGAGTCTTGCAGTGGAACCACCGGCAGCACCCAAGTGGGTACCCAAGGTCACTCCGGTTGAAGGTACCAAAGAAGTTGTGCAGTGTGCCGATCGACTGGATGAAACGGTTCTGATTGGCAGGGAGTTATCACAGGATGTGGAGGCACAGCTGATGCAGTTCTTAAGAAACAATACGGGTGTCTTCACATGGTCGCCAAATGATCTCCCCGGTATCGACAGATCAATTGCTGAGCATCGATTGGACATCGACCTGAAGGTGCGTCCGGTCAAGCAGCGAATCAAAGTTTGGACAGAGGAGAAGGCCAGCATCTTAAGGGCCGAGGTGCAGAAATTGCTGGATTCAAATGTCATTCGGCCCATTGACAGAACTACCAGGCTCACGAACCATGTGTTGGTCAAGAAACCGAATGGCCAGTGGTGCATGTGCATTGACTTCACAACGTTGAACAAACATTGCCCGAAGGATGACTTCCCGCTAGCTCGCATAGACCAGTTGGTGGATGAAACGACAGGTTGTGCGTTGATGAGTTTTCTGGATGGTTACTCGGGGTTTCATCAAGTCTGGTTGGCTACAGAGGATCAACCTTTGACAGCATTTCAGATACCAGGGGGGACTTATTGTTACAACCGAATGCCCTTCGGGCTGAAGAATGCCGGGGCTACTTTCTCGCATACTGTTAAAGCTACATTGGGGACACAGATGGGCCGCAATGTGGCAGCTTATATTGATAATATTGTTGTCAAGAGCGTCGAAGGGGCGGACCATGTGAAAGACCTAGCAGATACATTTGCCAACCTGCGGAGGGTAGGGATGCGACTAAACCCGGCGAAGTGCATGTTTGGGGTCCGTTCCAGAAAGTTACTGGGGTATCTGGTGTCGAAGGAGGGAATTAGTCCGAACCCAGTCAAAATCAAGGCAATCATGGATATGCAGCCTTCGGCATCTATTTGGGAGTTGCAGAAATTCACTGGCCGTGTTGTGGCATTGAGCAGGTTTATCTCTCGATTGGCTGAAAAGAGCTTACCTTTCTTTGAAGTGCTTTGCGGTCCCCGGGCATTCACATGGGGCGAGGAGCAACAGTTGGCATTCGAGGCGCTCAAAAAGTACCTTGTTGAACTCACCACTCTCAAACCGCCCTCGCCGAAGGCTCCTCTGTTGGTATATATTGCTGCGGCGCCAAAGGCAGTAAGTGTGGTTTTGGACTACGAAGCACCGAAGGGCAATGATACTTTTCAGCAGTTGCAAGTGTATTATGTGTCAAAAATGCTAACGGCATCACGATGTAACTATACTGTGGTGGACAAGATGTTGTATGCTGTGGTCATGACTTCACGTAAGTTGCGCCAGTACTTCGATGATCACCCTATCACCATACCTACCAGATATCCACTACGGGATGTGTTGGCAAATAGCAAGGCCTCTAGCGTGGTGTTGAAATGGGCGGCTGAGTTGGCTCAATATAACATCACCTTCATTGCTCGCAAGGCCATCAAATCTGGAGTGTTGGCGGAATTTGTGGCCGAATGGACCCCTCATGGTGAAGCTGAAGATCTAGCTCAGGATATGCCGGAGGATCCAGTTTGGACATTTCACACTGATGGTGCTTGGGGGGCCTCCGGAGCAGGGTGTGCCGTAGTCATAACATCTCCTGGGGGGCAAATCATGCGGTTCTCAGCCACGTTGGCTTTCCAAACAACAAACAATGCCGCATAGTACGAAGGCATATTGTTGGGCCTTCGGTAAGCTCGAGCCTTGGGGGCTAGGAGGTTGATCATCTACTGCGATTCTCAATTGGCCTCAGCCCAGCTGGCAAAAGGGTATCAGGCTAGGGATCCGGAGATGGCTCGGTATATCAGTAAAGTAAGAGAGATGGATAAGTACTTCTTGGGCTTTGAGGTTTGCTATATCTGCCGCGCTAAAAATGGAGAAGCAGATGCATTGGCCAGGGCTGCGGCCGGATAGCGTCCGGTGGCTGGTGATGTGCTTCATGAGGTTATGAATGAATCAGCAAATGCGCTGGAGGTAAAAGGTCGAAGGGTGTTGGCCATCACGACCGAAGATTGGAGGGCTCCCATTCGAGCATGTCTTGAAGGACGATATGTTACAGATGACAAGGAGGAGCGACAGAGAATATTGCATCAGTGTCGGGGATACACTATTGTTGATAACATTCTGTACAAGGGGGGTGTTTGTGCTCCTGTGCTGCGTTGCCTGAGCTGGCCGGAGGGATAGAAGTTGTTATGAGAAATCCATGAGGGGTTGTGTTCCTCACATCTGGCTCCGAGGGCCTTGGTGGCTAAAGCATTTCTCCAGGGGTTCTATTGGCCTACAGCTGTTCATGATGCCGAAGACCTAGTTCGGGTGTGTGCGGGGTGTCAGTGGATGGGCCGACAATCTCACCTACCGGCCACAGCCCTGCAACCAATTCCTCTGATTTGGCCCCTCGCCCGTTGGGGGATCGATATTGTTGGACCATTACCTACTGCTCCGGGGGGCTATCGGTTTGCTGTGGTAGCTATAGATTATTTTTTCAAATGGGTGGAGGCCGAGCCACTGGTTCAGATAATAGCTGGAAACGTCAGGAAATTTTTCTGGAAGAATGTGGTCTATCGCTTTGGGGTTCCCTTGGAGCTCACTGTGGACAATGGTAAGTAGTTTGAGGGGCTCGAGATCAAAGAATACTGCCTTAGCCTGGGAGTGAAGAAGTGTGAAGTTTCTATCATTAATCCGAGGGCCAATGGAGCGGTGGAACGAATGAATGGTAACATGTTCTCTGGGATTTCTTGTTCTCTGACTGGCTTGCCGAAGGGAAAATGGGTCGAAGTGATGCCGAATGTTCTCTGGTCCATCAGAACAACTGTTACAAGGTCCACTGGTTTCTCTCCCTTTTGGCTGTTGTATGGTGTCCAAGCAGTCACGCCGGAGGAGATTCGGGCTAGATCACTACGCACAATCCGGCCTCATGCCAATGAAGATGATGTGGCAAAGGACATGTTAGAAGAAGTACGCATGCAAGCAGTCGCCAACCTTCACAAATACATCGCATCCTTCGAGAAGACATACAATCGCAAGGTTCACGCGAGGGAGTTTGCACCAGGTGATCTAGTCCTTCGGTGCAACCCCAACCCAATCAGCATCGGCAAGCTATGCAGCATGTGGCTGGGTCCCTTCATTGTAGACCAATCAAACAGGCCGGGGGCCTGTCATCTGTTGGAATTGGACGGCTCCCGAATGCAACATACCTACAATGCTGATGCTTTGATGCGTTTCTACGTGTAAGGAGCAACTGGTCATTATCATAGTTGTCATAACTGTTTTGGTGTATCTAAAGCTGGAATAGAGCAGATATGTTCCCGATGTCATGCGTCACCTAGTTAGGGTGTTCCAGGATATGTCCCGAGGAGCCGTTCGGGCTGCGTCTTAAAAGGTCATTTCGGGATATGTCACGAGGAGCCATTCGGGCTGCGTCTTAAAAGGTCATTCCGGGATATGTCCCGAGGAGCCATTCGGGCAACGTCTTGAAAGGTCATTCCAGGATATGTCCCGAGGAGCCATTCGGGCTGCGTCTTAAAAAGTCGTGTCGAGTTACGTGCCGTGGACTCCATCGGGCTGCGTCCCGATTGCTCTTCTCTACGTCCGCAGCTGCCCGGTGGGGGCGTGCAGTTCGGTTCAATGTTCGACAGGTCAGTAGAGCAAGCATATGAAAATATTACGTGATCAATGAGGTAAGATGATGCTACATCAGTTAATTCCTGTCATTTTTAAAACGGCAACTACGGCCACTAACCGAACAACTACGGTTCGATGTCGGACAACTACGGTCCGATGCTCCGGAAAGACAAAACCGGAAAGCCGGGTGCTACACGGGCCCGATGGCGAACAACTAAGGTTCGAAGTTTGCCAAGGCCTGATGAGGCCTTCGGCACATAGAATAGTAATTAGTGTATAATTTGCCATGGTTGCACATTTCCGCGTAAGTTTGAATATTAACTGGTATACCATTTTCTTTAATACAACACAAGCCCGAGGGCAGGAGGATATAGGATCTGCCCGAAGGCGTGAGGTTTTACTAGAGCCAGAGGGCATTAGATATACAACGGCCCGAAGGCCCAACACGCTAAGGGGCTCAAGGTCCCTGAGCTAGATACATCTCTTCAAGGCAACCGCTTCAGTTCATTGAGCATTTCGGATAACTCGCGGTGCTGCTCGACCAAATCACTAAGTGTGGTGCTTGATTCTTCTATCCGGTGATGACGTTGCGCTATGCTCCGTCAGCGCCATTCCAAGTCGGAAATAATTTGCAAGCGGCCGAATGGTGTCTGCGCTGCTTGTCGGAGAGCCTCTAGGTCCAGGTCAGACGAACTGCTAGATGAAGCATCGCCATGAGACGAACTAGAGCTGCCACTGGAAATATCGATTGGCTCTGCCTTTGGTGCTGGCAACAAAATAAGGGGCTCGGCCGTAGTGCCGCCGCTCGCCTTTCGGACGTCACGGCGCATGCGCCGATGAAGTAGCACTTCCAGGGAAACGTGTAGGCAGGCCGCTTTTATGCGCTCATTCTCTTCATCGATGGAAGACAGGAATTCTATAAAATTCCCTTCAGGGTGCTCACGCTTCCAACACCGCTAGTGCACACTACGAATCAGGTAATCGCCAGGGGCTTCCCCAACCCCCGGCACTTTGATAGATACTGGAGCTTACGTCCAGTATCGTGGCGTCCGGCGGAACCGCAGAGGCATCCTCGGGAGGTGTGTTCTAGAGAAAAGTAACAAACACAATCTTAGGGAAAGTGCTATGGCCATTTAGGTGAATAATGAACTAAGTTTTATTCCAAAAGATGCCTAAGTTACAAGGAGAGAGCCATCAGAGCGCTAGACGCCTACGATTGCCGTACAAAAATCACAACCCATGAAGTGCTAGCTAACCTAGACGGTGCGGTGGCCTTAGATAAGGATGAACTCACACCTGGGTCTCCGGAGCGGCTGTGGAAGGTTCCTCGGGGTCGAGGGGCTCTTCGGTGCCGGAGCCCGGAACAGCAGAGGTGGCGACAGCAGCGGGCGAACTACCGCCGTGGCCTAGAGCGCCAGGGGCTGTGTTGGTGCTGTCATCCGTACCACCAGTCGACGGGCCGGTTTCCCTTCGTCCACCAGAAACCGGGGTGTTACCGGTGGAGGCAGATGCAGCCAGGCAAGCAGCTCCCTGGCGAGCAAGGCCTTCGGCAAGGTCGTTGCCGAGGGGCTGCCAGAACTCCGGCCCCAAGATGTTACCAAGGGGGCTTAGTCGTTCCTGTAGTTGGCTGTACACGGCACGGTCACCCTGGCACTGGGATAGCAGTTGGCGCGCAGACTCGCGAATCTCCGAGCGTCGAGGCGCGGCCAGTGATTCCACGGTGGAGTAAGCCGTATGACCGAAGACCATCTCTTGCACATTCAAGGCCCTTGCTCAGCCAGGTGATGCTTTCTATACCCTCCCCCTCGGCAAGCCCTGGCTCCCAGGAGGCGAGTCCCATTCCAGCGAAGAAGAGGCGCAGCTGTGCGATTAAGCCAAATAGGCCTCGGCTCATTCGCTCAGATTCTTCGATATACACGGAGGCCTGTTCTAGAGCTCTAGATAGCCTTTGATTGTCATTATGCAGATCCACATTCTCGGCTCCTAGTGCCTGGTTGTCTTTCTACAGAACCTCCAGCCGCTTCCCTAGGTTCTCGGCACTCTTCTTCGCCTCCTCGGTGACCTGCTGCACTTTCCTTTCAGCCTCCATGAGCGCGTCTTGGGCTTTCTTCAGGTCACCGGCAACTAGCTGGGCTTGTGTTTGGCTTTCGGCCAGTTGTTTCTTCAGCTCCGCAAGGGTGGCCTCCGGGAACAGTTTGGTCTCGAGGTGACGAGACAGCAATGCAGTCTATGCCAATACACGAAGAGTTACAAACCGATAATAGTATTTTTGACTGAACACGTTAAATCTTAGAATGTCGCATACCTACGGAGTTAAGTGAGACAAGTAGCTGATAGCAGTTGTCGTGTCGATGTCCTCGAGCGCCTTTCCGCTGTGGCCTTTCCCCAGTGCTGTGGCGGCTTCAGCGCGGCTGCTGAAGTCGCTTGCCTGAAGAGACGTCCCAACGTCACCCGGCTGCACACCGGAAGGAAGGATGCCCATGAAACCTTTGCCGCATCTGGCTCTCCGGGTGTGCATCAGGGCACGCTCCTCTTCTTCTTCCTCCTCATCGCTGTAGATGTCTTCAGCGTGCTGCTCCTCCCCTTCCACCTCTTCCTCCTCCCCAAAGGCCTTGCTACCTTCGGTCGAGCTGCTGCCAGAACTAGCCGGTCCAGAGCTCTCGTCATCGGATTCAGAGCTAGAGCGCGCGCTGACCCTCGCTTCTTCAGTCTGGCGAGAGCCAGCGGCGTCCTTCGCACCACCATCCTATTGCTCTGTAGAAGATAACAAAGTGGGTTATTAGAACATTAGATCACAGTGCTTAAAAAGACAACAAATAGATTAGCAGCCTCGGATACCTGTACACCCCGAAGGGCTGTTGGCGCCGAAATCCAGAGACGACATCAGAATACCGGGGGATTGGGGCAGAGGTGATGCAAAGCCTTCGGAACCCCCCTCTGGCCGCTCCCTGGATCTATCGGGAACGACGTCTACCAACACGTTCAGCAGATTATCGGGGTCCATCGTTCTCGGGTGCGGCGACGCCGGTGGTGTTGGGTTCAGAGAGGTGGCCACCACGTCCTCATCGGCCGCCATTTTGCTCGGGGTCGCCGGTCTCGTGACAGTTCGCCCGTATTTTTTGGGGAGGTGTTGGCGCTTGGATGGCTGCGGGGGCGGGCGAGGATGCGCCTTCGGTGGTCCTAGAACGCTTCTTAGTCTGCCTCCCTCGACCGGAGGTATCCTCGTCGAGCCGAAGGCTGCCCCTCATACCCCTGGGGCGCTACACCGCTTGCTTCATGCACCGCGGAGCGGAGGTCGCGCCTTCGGCGTCACCCTTCTGGGTTGCAGGGCGCTTGAAAACCACCTTTACTTGCCTTTGCGGCACAGCAGGGGTGGCTTCCTCCTCTCCTTGCTCCTCTGTCTCTTCTTCTTCCTCCTCGTCATCAGGGCCTTTAGCCGTCTTGCCTCCGGTTTGCCGAGCTTCGGCCCGGTGTGTCTCCCGAGGGGGGGGGGGGGGGGGGGGAGAACGGCTTCCGCATTGTATAGCTGTATAATGCGGTTTGTCTGCCCACGGCGTCCCATCTCCCCAAGCAGCTCCCATTCCTTGTGAATCAGAGGGCCGAGATAGTGGATGGCTCGCTGGTCTATCTCGGCAAAATTGATCTTCGGGAGCCGCTCGCGGTTAAACTGCAAGGCCCCACTTACGGGGTCCTGGGTGATGCCCGAAGGGGGTCGATGCCGGCAGCATAGAATTCCTCCACTAAATCCCGCATGCTCAGTCGCTTGGCCATGTAGGATAATAGCCGGATGCGGCTGCTGAGAAGGCTATCCTCCGGGATCTCGGGCTTCGGTATGTAAATGATCTCAGCATTCCGACTGCGAAGATTGCTATCAGGGCCCACGTCATAGTAGAACTAGCCGGAGGCGATCTGCTTCCCCTAGTGCTGCCTTGACCCCTTCGCGGGCACATCGCGTTCACAACACGGCCGAAGGGTGATGGTTAGGTAGTTAGATAGCAGTGTAGGGTCTCCGGGGCACGGGTGCTCTCGTTGAGACGCCAGGTGCGTTGCAGCAAAGGCACCGGCGTGCGGCTCGGAGCCCTCCATTCGGAAAGCCCATTCGAAGCAGGCCAGTCGGGCAATGGTGTTCGACAACACCTGCTGGATTTCAAGCCCGAAGAAGGCCAGAACGTCGCTGACAAACTGGGAGCATGGGAACCGGAGCCCAGCCTCGAAGAACCGCTCAAAGACCACTATTGTGCCTGGGCGAGGCTGGGGTACAGTTTCGCCGTCCTTTGGCGCCGATGCACGGGACCTCTCGAACCATCGTTTTGGTTCGGCATCCCATGTGTCCAGTAGCGCTTCGGTGACGGTACTTGGTCCCAGGTAAGGACTCCCGGCCTTCTTGTCGTTAACCCGCTTTGGCACAGATCCGAGCAGGGGCTTAGCTTTCCGAGGGCCCCTCGCTCGCCGAAGGATGTAGTTGGCTGGTCTGAAGAAAGAAGAATAAGTGGCCTCCATGTGAGCACGCTTATAATAGGTATGACACAGTGAAGGGTTACTCGCACGAGCACTCGGTTTTCAAAGAGCGGTCAAGAAATTAGAGTGAAAGTGACAAGAGAGGGGGTGAGGGACTGGCTTATATAGCCAGCGGGGCGCGCGGCGCGCGATGATTGCCCGTGTCCGATCGTGCACTCGCCAATCCGATGGCCAACGCGTGGTGCAGGGGCCGAATTTATGACAACGCGCTCGCCCGGGAACTGCACTGAGTAATCACGTTGGGCGCATTTAGGAGCAAGAGCGACTCGTGAACTGCATTTATGACAACACGTTTGTTGCATCTTCAGGAGTGCTACACGGTCTGGCGGCTAAGGGCCGGGAGCCCGAAGGCAGTTCGGGTTCAGGACAAAATAACATGTTGCCTTCGGTAGCACGCTTCGCTTCTCACAACTCACTAACTTTTTTGAATACGATCGCGTGTGCCAACTACAGGTAACCGAAGCAAAGGATGGCCTCCGGACAGGCCCGAAAAGGGGGGGGGGAGACTAGGGGTGGTCATTTCACATGATCACGGTTTCGGTCCTGCCGAAGGCGGATCTCACCCATGAGGGGCTACTGTTGGGGGAATGCCCACCCCATAGTCTCCCCAGGCCCAGAAGACGGCCCAGCAATAATAAGCAAGGTCCAGCTGGACTGGTGGCCTAGAAGGCCTTCGGCCCAGTAGGCGTCCGAAGGCCGTGCGGCGTGGCTGGCCCCGGGCGCAGACGCTAGAGGATGACAGCCGAGGGGGGGGGGGGTGTGTACCAGAGGAAGATTGAAGTACTAGAATACCCTTAGGTCAAGTAGTAAGATGTGTAATATAAGGTCCGGGGCAAATCTGTAAACATCCCAGAAGGGTAGGTGAGCGTAGATCTATAAATGTTCACCTGCACCTCTGAGCAGGACAAGACGTGCCTCTGCCACCAGATCCTTCCTGTACGATTCTGACCAGATAATACAAAGTTCGTTGGCCGAAGGGCACCAGTATGAGTCCTTCGGCACTAGCGTTGTAGCTTGGCTTTGTTCCTTCCTGTCTTAGCTTGTCAGAGGGACCTTCGGCCAGTCCAGCCCTCGGCTAGCCCATTAATTGTTTGTTCTGGACTTGAAACCACAACAAGTTGGATCTGGTGATAGCCTGAATAGGCATCTAGAAAGCTTAAGAGCTCACACCTGGCTGTTGAGTCTACAATTTGATCAATACGAGGAAGAGCGGAGGGGTTATTAGGATAGACCTTGTTGAGATCGGTATAATCAACACACATCCTCCACTCTTTATTCTTCTTGGGTACAAGGACTGGATTTGCTAACTAGTCAGGATGATACACCTCCTTTATAAACTTAGCATCTGATAGTCTAACTATCTCCTTCTTCATAGAGTCCTTACGGTCTTGTGCAAATCTTCTAAGCCTCTGCCGAATGGGGGTAGCCCCAGGAAGTACCCTTAACTCATGCTCAATCTTTTCCCTAGGAACTCCCGGCATGTCAGATGGTTTCCATGCAAAGATGTCCGTATTTTCCTGGAGGAAAAGAGTGAGCGCAAGTTCCTATTTGTCATCGAGGTTGGCCCCAGCATAAGTTACCTTATCGGGGTCCTCAGGATCGAGCATGATCTCCTTGGTTTGGATGTCATTGATCTGAATCTTGTCTTTGGGAGGGTTTTTTGCTGGAACCGCCGCTTCAGTCTGTTCCTCCATGCTGAATGCCTTCTGTATCTCCTTCTGGTCGGACAGCATCAACTGTTTATTGGCCATCTCACAACTCTGTACATCGCTATCGAAAGAATTCCGAAGATCAGAGTGGAGGGAGATTATTCCGTTCGGGCCTAGCATTTTGAGGGTGAGATATGGATAATGCGGGACAGCCATGAATTTATCCATCGCCGGTCGACCGATGATAGCGTGATATGCCGAGTCGAGATCCGCCACTTGGAAAAGAATGCGCTTAGTCCTGAAGTTCTCACGGGTACCGAAGGTGACCGGCAGTCTAATTTGTCCAATAGGAATCAAAGTCTTGCCAAGCACAATCCCATGGAAAGGTGAAGAACTCAGCTGAAGATCTTTGACTGATAGACCGAGCTCTTTAAGAGTCTTGGTGAAGATTAAGTCCAAACTACTTCCTCCATCAATAAAGGCTGACCCTCCCGTTAAATAGTAAATTGTCCCTCCCGTTAAAGGAGCACTATTAACGTTGCTCGAAGCATTGGAAAAAAAATAAATAGTAAATTGTCCCTCCCGTTAAAGGAGCATCCTTCCCACCACTCCACCATAAAGGCTGACCCCATCCTCCTCCACGCCTCTATGTTGACCATGCCCCATGGAGAGGAGGACATTGCATGCTGTTGCGTGCAGCACGAGCTGTCGACCGGCTGTGTCATCACATCTCGTTCTGCAGCTGTCATGGAGGAAGTGGTTGAGCTCGTGGAGCATGGGGACATGTCCCTGTCATGCGGCATGCACGCATAGCATGACACCCGCATAGTGGTCCTGGTCCGCCTTGCTACTATTGTGTTGGAATTTGGCCCATTTTATATGGCCCATCCAGGAGATGATCATCTCCTATGTTGTGAGCAAACTAAGTCAGTTTACATCAAACCCAGGAGATGATCATTGGAAGGCACTTGAGTGAGTGTTGCGCTATTTGAGAGGCACAACCTCACTTGGAATTCACTACTCGGGATATCCACCAGCGTTGGAAGGATATAGTGATTCCAATTGGATCTCAGATGCGGATGAGACCAAAGCCATGAGTGGCTATGTGTTTACGCTTGCTGGTGCTGTAGTTTCGTGGAGGTCTTGTAAACAGACTGTGTTAACAAAATCCACGTGTGAAGCAGAACTTGTAGCACTAGAAACAGCTACTATAGAGGCTGAATGGCTAAGAGAGCTATTAATGGACTTGCCTTTCGCGGAAAAGCCGGTACCGCCTATCCTAATGTATTGTGATAACCAATCAATGCTAGCTCAAGTTATGAATACAAAGGATAACTCAAAGTCCAATAAACATATCAAGCGTAGACTAAGATCTGTCAGAAAGATGAAAACCTCCAGAGTTATAGCTGCGAGCTATGTGAAAAGCAAAAATAATCTAGCAGACCCTTTTACAAAAGGATTATCACGGAATGTGATTACCGTGATGTCTAAGAACATGGGTATGAGGCCCATCTAAAAGTTACACCACAATGGTAACCTGTCCTTTTGATCGGAGATCCCGTGACTAAGGTAATAGGAAGAACAAGTTCATTGGTGTAACCAAAGAGTACATTATAAATAAATAAAATGTACCCATGTTCAAATGACAAAGCATAGTACTCTTGACTGTATGAAAGGTTGGGAATAAGCCTTAATGTCTTCCATTGTAAAAGATATTAGCCTACAGGATATCTTGAAGGAAAACACCTACTTGAGCTCAACTGTAGGTCGCAGTTCGTGAGAATAGGGCGTTCTCATAAAAGCTCATGAGAAGATTTGGGAGTAGACCATTAACACTCTAGTTAGGTGAGGTTGTTTTGGCAGCCTAGTATCAGTTTGATTTCAATTGAAGTGTGCCCACAGAAAGCTGAGAATTTAAGGCCTAGTCCATTCTTCAGTTGTGAAAAGATGAATATTGATATCTAGGTTTAAGTTCAACCCATACGGGACTTTTACTGAAAGACTGGTATATTAACAATACAACAGCACAGTGATCCTTTTGACGTCTATTCCTTGCTTTGGAATTGGGGGGGGATTGTTGGAATTTGGCCCATTTTATATGGCCCATCCAGGAGAAATTCCAAAACATTAAGTGGCTGTTGGTTTTAGTCTCACCTTGCTAGTCTATGGTGGTCCATACCAACTGAAATAGTTGCAGTCCTGCCCATGGCTGAATAAAGAAAGCAATAGGAGAGAAAGAGAGCATTGCTATAAGTACACACGCACGCGCGCGTATACGCGCTTTTTCGCATATTGTTTCGTGTGACTTGTGACTTGCAACGCGCGACCATGGCGTGACGTGTGTGTGAGTCTAAGTGACTTTTTGCCACTCGTAACCTCCATTATATTATGAACCGTTATGTACTAATCAAGAGGATTAATACACGGTTAATGCCATAATTAGAGTTAATAGGCCAGCTGGGCTATTGACTGCAAATTAGTGGGCGTAATTAGTGAGTAAACGGCTCTTTGAGAGCAGCCATGCCTATATAAGGCCCCTGGAGATGTCCTAGTTTCTAGACCAGAGAAATATCCTTTTCACTTCTTCTTCCTTCTTGAAAAGTTGTGCTGTGGTGTTGAGCTGCTACCTTCTCACCGGCCCCATTCCTTGGCGTGCACCAAGGAAAAGGGTGAGCGGAATCTCCGTACCTTTGCTGCCATGAAGCCCGCACGAGGGGCGGCAATAAGGATTCTGGGCAGCGTATCTGCGCGACCGCTCAAGACTGATCCGTGACGATCTGCGCTGCCTCTTCGACGAGCTACCACGTCTACATCGACGGTCTGCTTTGTCTACTATTAACGTTGCTCGAAGCGCTATTTGAGAGGCACAACCTCACTTGGAATTCACTACTCGGGATATCCACCAGCGTTGGAAGGATATAGTGATTCCAATTGGATCTCAGATGCGGATGAGACCAAAGCCATGAGTGGCTATGTGTTTACGCTTGCTGGTGCTGTAGTTTCGTGGAGGTCTTGTAAACAGACTGTGTTAACAAAATCCACGTGTGAAGCAGAACTTGTAGCACTAGAAACAGCTACTATAGAGGCTGAATGGCTAAGAGAGCTATTAATGGACTTGCCTTTCGCGGAAAAGCCGGTACCGCCTATCCTAATGTATTGTGATAACCAATCAATGCTAGCTCAAGTTATGAATACAAAGGATAACTCAAAGTCCAATAAACATATCAAGCGTAGACTAAGATCTGTCAGAAAGATGAAAACCTCCAGAGTTATAGCTGCGAGCTATGTGAAAAGCAAAAATAATCTAGCAGACCCTTTTACAAAAGGATTATCACGGAATGTGATTACCGTGATGTCTAAGAACATGGGTATGAGGCCCATCTAAAAGTTACACCACAATGGTAACCTGTCCTTTTGATCGGAGATCCCGTGACTAAGGTAATAGGAAGAACAAGTTCATTGGTGTAACCAAAGAGTACATTATAAATAAATAAAATGTACCCATGTTCAAATGACAAAGCATAGTACTCTTGACTGTATGAAAGGTTGGGAATAAGCCTTAATGTCTTCCATTGTAAAAGATATTAGCCTACAGGATATCTTGAAGGAAAACACCTACTTGAGCTCAACTGTAGGTCGCAGTTCGTGAGAATAGGGCGTTCTCATAAAAGCTCATGAGAAGATTTGGGAGTAGACCATTAACACTCTAGTTAGGTGAGGTTGTTTTGGCAGCCTAGTATCAGTTTGATTTCAATTGAAGTGTGCCCACAGAAAGCTGAGAATTTAAGGCCTAGTCCATTCTTCAGTTGTGAAAAGATGAATATTGATATCTAGGTTTAAGTTCAACCCATACGGGACTTTTACTGAAAGACTGGTATATTAACAATACAACAGCACAGTGATCCTTTTGACGTCTATTCCTTGCTTTGGAATTGGGGGGGGATTGTTGGAATTTGGCCCATTTTATATGGCCCATCCAGGAGAAATTCCAAAACATTAAGTGGCTGTTGGTTTTAGTCTCACCTTGCTAGTCTATGGTGGTCCATACCAACTGAAATAGTTGCAGTCCTGCCCATGGCTGAATAAAGAAAGCAATAGGAGAGAAAGAGAGCATTGCTATAAGTACACACGCACGCGCGCGTATACGCGCTTTTTCGCATATTGTTTCGTGTGACTTGTGACTTGCAACGCGCGACCATGGCGTGACGTGTGTGTGAGTCTAAGTGACTTTTTGCCACTCGTAACCTCCATTATATTATGAACCGTTATGTACTAATCAAGAGGATTAATACACGGTTAATGCCATAATTAGAGTTAATAGGCCAGCTGGGCTATTGACTGCAAATTAGTGGGTGTAATTAGTGAGTAAACGGCTCTTTGAGAGCAGCCATGCCTATATAAGGCCCCTGGAGATGTCCTAGTTTCTAGACCAGAGAAATATCCTTTTCACTTCTTCTTCCTTCTTGAAAAGTTGTGCTGTGGTGTTGAGCTGCTACCTTCTCACCGGCCCCATTCCTTGGCGTGCACCAAGGAAAAGGGTGAGCGGAATCTCCGTACCTTTGCTGCCATGAAGCCCGCACGAGGGGCGGCAATAAGGATTCTGGGCAGCGTATCTGCGCGACCGCTCAAGACTGATCCGTGACGATCTGCGCTGCCTCTTCGACGAGCTACCACGTCTACATCGACGGTCTGCTTTGTCTACTATTAACGTTGCTCGAAGCGCCGACAAGCCCAACGTGAGTTGTAATGGCTCCCCTGCTTAATATTGTGTTGCTCTGCCTACTGCTTGTGTTAGTTAGCATCTTGTGTTTAAATGATTATGAAATTTGCCTAAAACAAAAATCTGAAATTAGAATAACACGCATATTTCCAATAATCTAGAAACCTTATTGTTGTTTTATTCTATTATTCTAGCAATGGCTGGTGCTTTAGATACAATGAAACCTGAGAGGTTTGGCGGTGGTGAAAACTTCCGTTGTTGGCAGACTAAAGTCAGATTCTGGCTAATGTCAATGGGACTGTGGTGGGTGATCCACCCAGTGATGCCATTCATGGTTGAGCAGACCACGGCTTTTCCCACGGCGCGAGATTCGGCGCTTGGCTGCATCTTAACCCTGTTAGCGGATAATTTGTATGATGTTTACATGAATTATACCGATCCCACTGAGTTGTGGGATGCACTTGAGCGCAAATATGCCGTCTCTGAAGCCGATCGCCTGTTGTACATGTGTGAGGTACTTTTTGACTTCAGCATTGATGCTGCAAAGTCGATAGTGTCTCAAGCTCACGAGTTACAACTTCTGGCCGGAGAGATTGCAAGTTTGGGATGTCCTTTGCCTGATTTTGTTGTGGCAGTGGCCATTGTTGCCAAACTCCCTGCCTCGTGGAGATATTTGTCCACGAGCTTGAAACACAAGAGGGAAGATATCTCAACTAAGAATCTGATTATAGCCCTCGATGTGGAAGAAAAGGCAAGGGCAAAAGACGCTCCTAGCACTTCTGTCGCTGCAGAGAATGGTGCTAGTGCAAATATTGTAGTTGAAAAGAAAATCCTAAGAAAATCCTAATATCTCTCCAACTCCCTATGATGCGAGTATCAAGGTTTGAAAATTCGAAGGAGAGGGAAAAGATCAACTGAGATATTCACAAATAATTGGGTCCCTCATGTACCTTGCGGGTGCCACGAGACCTGACATCTCCTATGCTGTGAGCAAACTAAGTCGGTTTACATCAAACCCAGGAGATGATCATTGGAAGGCACTTGAGCGAGTGTTCCGCTATTTGAGAGGCACAACCTCACTCGGAATTCACTACTCGGGATATCCACCAGCGTTGGAAGTATATAGTGATTCCAATTGGATCTCAGATGTGGATGAGACCAAAGCCACGAGTGGCTATGTGTTTACCCCTGCTGGTGCTGCAGTTTCATGGAGGTCTTGTAAACAGACCGTGTTAACAAAATCCAAGTGTGAAGCAGAACTTATGCACTAGAAACAGCTAGTACAGAGGCTGAATGGCTAAGAGAGCTGTTGATGGACTTGCCTTTCGTGGAAAAGCCGGTACCGCCTATCCTAATGTATTGCGATAACCAATCAATGCTAGCTCAGGTTATGAATACAAAGGATAACTCAAAGTCCAATAAACATATCAAGCGTAGACTGAAATATGTTAGAAAGATGAAAACCTCTAGAGTTATAGCTGCGAGCTATGTGAAAAGCGAAAATAATCTTGTAGACCCTTTTACAAAGGGATTATCATGGAATGTGATTACCGTGATGTCTAAAAACATGGGTATGAGGCCCATCTAAAAGTTACACCACAATGGTAACCTATCCTTTTGATCGGAGGTCCCGTGACAAAGGTAACAGGAAGAACAAGTTCATTGGTGTAACCAAAGAGTACATTATAAATTAATAAAATGTACCCATGTTCAAATGATAAAGCATAGTACTCTTGACTGTATGGAAGGTTGGCAATAAGCCTTAATGTTTTCCATTATAAAAGATATTAGCCTACAGGATATCTTGAAGGAAAACACCTACTGGAGCTCAACTGTAGGTCGCAGTTCGTGAGAATAGGGCGTTCTCATCAAAGCTCATGAGAAGATTTGGGAGCAGACCATTAACGCTCCGGTTAGGCAAGGTTGTTTTGGCAGCCTAGTATCAGTTTGATTTCAATTAAAGTCTGCCCACAGAAAGCTGAGAATTCAAGGCCTAGTCCATTCTTCAGCTGTGGAAAGTTGAATATTGTTATCTAGGTTTAAGTTCAACCCGTACGGGAGTTTTACCGAAAGACTGGTATATTAACAATACTACAGCAAAGCGATCCTTTTGACCTCTATTCCTTGCTTTGGAATTGGTGGGGGATTGTTGGAATTTGGCCCATTTTATATGGCCCGTCCAGGAGAAATTCTAAAGAATTAAGTGGTTGTTGGTTTTAGTCCCACCTTGCTAGTCTATGGTGGTCCACACCAACTGAAATAGTAGCACTCCTGCCCATGGCTGAATAAAGAAAGCAATAGGAGAGAAAGAGAGCATTGCTATAAGTACACACGCACGCGCGCGTGCACGTGTATACGCGCTTCTTCACGTATTGTTTTGCATGACTTGCGACGCGCGACCATGGCGTGACGTGTGTGTGAGTCTAAGTGACTTTTTGCCACTCGTATCCTCCATTATATTATGAACCGTTATGTACTAATCAAGAGGATTAATACACGGTTAATGCCATAATTAGGGTTAATAGGCCAGCTAGGCTACTGACTGCAAATTAGTGGGTGTAATTAGTGAGTAAACGGCTCTTTGAGAGCAGCCATGCCTATATAAGACCGCTGGAGATGTCCTGGTTTCTAGACCAGAGAAATATCCTTTTCACTTCTTCTTCCTTCTTGAAAAGTTGTGCTATGGTGTTGAGCTGCTACCATCTCGCCGGCCCTATTCCTTGGCATGCACCAAGGAAAAGGGTGAGCGGAATCTCCGTACCTTTGCCGCCATGAAGCCCGCACGAGGGACGGCAATAAGGTTTCTGGGCAGCGCATCTGCGCGACCGCTCGAGACTGATCCGTGATGATCTGTGCTGCCTCTTCGACGAGCTACCACATCTACGTCGACGGTCTGCTTTGTCTACTATTAGCGTTGCTAGAAGCGCCGACAAGCCCAACGTGAGTTCTAATGGCTCCACTGCTTAATATTGTGTTGCTCTGCCAACTGCTTGTGTTAGTTAGCATCTTGTGTTTAAATGATTATGAAATTTGCCTAAAACAAAAATCTGAAATTAGAATAACACGCATATTTCCAACAATCCAGAAACCTTATCGTTGTGTTTATTCTATTATTCTAGCAATGGCTGGTGCTTTAGATACAATGAAACCTGAGAGGTTTGGCGGTGGTGAAAACTTCCGTTGTTGGCAGACTAAAGTCAGATTCTTGCTAATGTCAATGGGACTGTGGTGGGTGATCCAGCCAGTGATGCCTTTCATGGTTGAGCAGACCACGGCCTTTCCCACAGCGCGTGATTCGGCGCTTGGCTGCATCTTAACCCTGTTAGCGGATAATTTGTATGATGTTTATATGAATTATACCGATCCCACTGAGTTGTGGGATGCACTTGAGCGCAAATATGCCATCTCTGAAGCCGGTCGCCTGTTGTACATGTGTGAGCTACTTTTTGACTTCAACATTGATGCTGCAAAGTCGATAGTGTCTCAAGCTCACGAGTTACAACTTCTGGCCGGAGAGATTGCAAGTTTGGGATGTCCTCTGCCTGATTTTGTTGTGGCAGTGGCCATTGTTGCCGAACTCCCTACCTCGTGGAGATATTTGTCCACGAGCTTGAAACACAAGAGGGAAGATATCTCAACTGAGAATCTGATTATAGCCCTCGATGTGGAAGAAAAGGCAAGGGCAAAAGACGCTCCTAGCACTTCTGCCGCTGTAGAGAATGGTGCTAGTGCAAATATTGTAGTTGAAAAGAAAATCTACTACAACAAGAACAAGGGAAAGATGCAGGCCAGTGAAAAGCCTAAGAAAACCACTAACTTTAAGAAGAACAATGCAAAAAAGGACAACAGATCCTGCTATGTGTGTCGCAAACCAGGGCATCTTGCGAAAGATTGCCGCCATCGCAAAGACAATTCTGATGGACAACAGAAGAAGGCTGTCAATGTAACCATTGACAAGAAAAACGGTGATGAGACCGATCCATCTGGGTATGGTAATTTACCATTTGTTTTTTCAACCTTTCAATCTTTGGATTGGTCGGTTGATACGGGTGCCGATGTTCATGTGTGTTCTGATTTGTCTATGTTTTCTTCTTACTAGGGGACGCGGTCCTCCTCCATCCTAATGGGAAACAGATCAGCTGCTTCTCTTCTTGGTGTTGGTACAGTCAAACTGAAGCTCACTTCAGGGAAGACTATCCTTTTGAAGAACGTGCAACATGCTCCCATAATAAAGAGGAATCTGATTAGTGTTTCTTTATTGTGTCGGAATGGTTATAAGTTAGTGTTTGAGTCAAATAAAGTTGTAATGTCCAAGTTTGGTAACTTTATTGGCAAAGGCTATTTAAGCAGAGGATTGTTCCGCTTGAATACTTATGATTATTCCTATAATCTGAATGTTGCATCCATGATTAATAAAAATATTTGTGAGGCTGATGTATGGCACTCATGATTTTGTCATATTGGGTTTGACACCATTGCTAGAATGTCCAGATTAGAACTTATTCCTAAGTTTAATATTGTCAAAGGATCAAAGTGTCAATCTTGTGTGCAAGTAAAATAACCTCAAAAACCATTTAAGAGTTTAGAGGAAAAATGAAACTTGGCACCATTAGATCTTATTCATTTTGATTTATGTGAAATGAATGGATTATTGACAAGAGGAGGCAAGAGATATTTCATGACTTTGATTGATGATGCTACTCGTTTTTGCTATGTTTACTTGCTTAAAACTAAAGATGAAGCTTTACAATACTTTAAAATTTATAAGGCCGAGGTTGAGAACCAACTTGAGAGGAAAATCAAACGATTACGTGATGATCGTGGAGGAGAGTATACCTCAAATGATTTTTCTCAATTCTGTGGTGAACGTGATATTATCCATGAAGTGACATCACCATATTCACCTCAAGCGAATGGGGTGGTTGAGAGGAAAAACCGAACTCTAACAGATTTGATGAATGCAATGTTAGAGAGCGCCGGTATGCCCTATGAATGGTGGTGGGAAGCTATCTTGACAGCTAATTTTGTCCTAAACAGGGTAGTGATTAAAAATAGAGAAGTCACTCCCTATGAAGAATGGAATAAGAGAAAACCCAATGTCAATTTCTTAAGGACTTGGGGCTGTCTGGCAAAGGTTAATTTACCTGAGCCGAAAAAGAGAAAGCTTGGACCCAAAACAGTAGATTGCGTATTTTTAGGATATGCACATAATAGTACGGCCTATAGATTCTTAGTAGTTAAATCTAATACTCCTGAACAAAATGTGAATACTATCATGGAGTTGAGAGATGCTTCATTCTTTGAGGATATATTTTCTATAAGAGCAGTAGGTAGCACTTCTCAGAGTGAGAATTATCACAATCATGTGAATGCTCTTGAAGAATACACACCACCATGTGAAACAAAGGATGATCTTTACGCACCATATGAAGAAGAGGACAATGTCATCAGTGAAGCTCCACGTAGGAGTAAGAGAGAAAAGATTGTGAAATCTTTTGGTGATGACTATATTGTTTATCTTGTGGATGATGTGCCCAACACTCTTTCGACAGCATATGCATCTTCAGATGCTGAATATTGGAAAGAGGCAGTCCGTAATGAGATGGACTATCATGTCAAATGGGACTTGGGAGATCACTGGGTGTCCAAGCGTGTGCAAACCAAATGGATGTAATTGGATCTTTGAAAAGAAATTAAGGCCTGATGGTACTATTGAAAAGTACAAGGCTAGACTTGTGGCCAAGGGATTCACACAAAGAGAAGGAGAGGATTTCTTAGATACATACTCTCCTATTTCCCGGATTTCCACCATTAGAGTGCTCCTTGCTCTTGCAGCTTCTTATGGGTTACATATCCATCAAATCAATGTAAAAACCACTTGCCTTTATGGAGAGTTAGAGGAAGAGATATGTATGGAGCAATCGGATGGTTTTAAAATTCCTGAGCAAGAGAATAAAGTGTGCAAATTAATAAAATCCCTATATGGCTTTAAACAAGCACCCAAACAATGGCATGAAAAAATTTGACACCTCTTTAACATCTGCTGGATTTAGCGTAAACGAGGTAGATAAGTGTGTACTATCGTTATGGTGGGGGTGAGGGAGTAATATTGTGGTTGTATGTCGATGACATATTAATTTTTGGAACAAGCACAAGAGTAATTGATGAGATCAAAACTTTCTTGTCGAGGTGTTTTCACATGAAAGATTTATGACCAGCGGATGTGATCCTAAATGTGAAGTTGATCAAAAGCGAAGATGGGATTACATTGAGACAATCCCACTATGCAAGGAAGATACTTAGCCGTTTTGGCTTTGAGGATTGTAAAATCTCTCCAACTCCCTATGATGCGAGTATCAAGGTTTGAAAATTCGAAGGAGAGGGAAAAGATTAACTGAGATATTCACAAATAATTGGGTCCCTCATGTACCTTGCGGGTGCCACGAGACCTGACATCTCCTATGCTGTGAGCAAACTAAGTCGGTTTACATCAAACCCAGGAGATGGTCATTGGAAGGCACTTGAGCGAGTGTTCCGCTATATGAGAGGCACAACCTCAGTCGGAATTCACTACTCGGGATATTCACCAGCGTTGGAAGTATATAGTGATTCCAATTGGATCTCAGATGTGGATGAGACCAAAGCCACGAGTGGCTATGTGTTTACGCCTGCTAGTGCTGCAGTTTCATGGAGGTCTTGTAAACAGACCGTGTTAACGAAATCCATGTGTGAAGCAGAACTTGTAGCACTAGAAACAGCTACTACAGAGGCTGAATGGCTAAGAGAGCTATTGATGGACTTGCCTTTCGTGGAAAAGCCGGTACCGCCTATCCTAATGTATTCCGATAACCAATCAATGCTAGCTCAGGTTATGAATACAGAGGATAACTCAAAGTCCAATAAACATATCAAGTGTAGACTGAAATATGTTAGAAAGATGAAAACCTCCAGAGTTATAGCTGCGAGCTATGTGAAAAGCGAAAATAATCTGGCAGACCCTTTTACAAAGGGATTATCACGGAATGTGATTACCGTGATGTCTAAGAACATGGGTATGAGGCCCATCTAAAAGTTACACCACAATGGTATCCTATCCTTTTGATCGGAGATCCCGTGACAAAGGTAACAGGAAGAAAAAGTTCATTGGTGTAACCAAAGAGTACATTATAAATAAATAAAATGTACCTATGTTCAAATGACAAAGCGTAGTACTCTTGACTGTATGGAAGGTTGGCAATATGCCTTAATGTTTTCCATTATAAAAGATATTAGCCTACAGGATATCTTGAAGGAAAACACCTACTTGAGCTCAACTGTAGGTTGCAGTTCGTGAGAATAGGGCATTCTCATAAAAGCTCATGAGAAGATTTGGGAGCAGACCATTAACGCTCTGGTTAGGCGAGGTTGTTTTGGCAGCCTAGTATCAGTTTGATTTCAATTAAAGTCTGCCCACAGAAAGCTGAGAATTCAAGGCCTAGTCCATTCTTCAGCTGTGGAAAGATGAATATTGTTATCTAGGTTTAAGTTCAACCCGTATGGGAGTTTTACCGAAAGACTGGTATATTAACAATACTACAGCAAAGTGATCCTTTTGACCTCTATTCCTTGCTTTGGAATTGGTGGGGGATTATTGGAATTTGGCCCATTTTATATGGCCCATCCTGGAGAAATTCCAAAGAATTAAGTGGCTGTTAGTTTTAGTCCCACCTTGCTAGTCTATGGTGGTCCACACCAACTGAAATAGTAGCACTCCTGCCCATGGCTGAATAAAGAAAGCAATAGGAGAGAAAGAGAGCATTGCAATAAGTACACATGCACGTGCGCGTGCACGTGTATACGCGCTTCTTCGCTTCGCGTATTGTTTCGCATGACTTATGACGCGCGACCGTGGCATGGCGTGTGTGTGAGTCTAAGTGACTTTTTGCCACTCGTATCCTCCATTATATTATGAACTGTTATGTACTAATCAAGAGGATTAATACACGGTTAATGCCATAATTAGAGTTAATAGGCCAGCTAGGTTATTGACTGCTAATTAGTGGACATAATTAGTGAGAAAACAGCTCTTTGAGAGCAGTCGTGCCTATATAAGGCCCCTGATGACGTCCAGGTTTCTAGACCAGAGGAATATCCTTTTCACTTCTTCTTCCTTCTTGAAAAGTTGTGCTCTGGTGTTGAGCTGCTACCATCTCGCCGGCCCTATTTCTTGGCATGCACGGCGGAAAAGGGTGAGCGGAATCTCCGTATTTTTACCGCCATGAAGCCTGCACGAGGGGCAGCAATAAGGTTTCTGGACAGCGCATTTGCGCGACTGCTCGAGACTGATCCGCGATGATCTGTGCTGCCTCTTCGACGAGCTACCACGTCTACATCGACGGTCTACTTTGTCTACTATTAGCGTTGTTAGAAGTGCCAACAAACCCAATGTGAGTTCTAAAGCCTCCCCTGCTTAATATTGTGTTGCTCTACCTGCTGCATATGTTAGTTAGCATTTTGTGTTTAAATGATTATGAAATTTGCCTAAAACAAAAATCAGGAATTAGAATAACACGTATATTTCCAACATATTGTCGCCGCTGCCTTTGAACTGCACCACCACGACAGCATAGAGCAACGCCGCTCGGGCCAGAAGTGCTACGCCCAACAATGCTCGTGACGAGTAGTACGGTGTAACATCTCAGCCCATTGATATTAGGTCCATAGTGGTCCTTGGGCACCTGTGTTTATAAGTTGATGAGAATTTAGTAACACCTTGCTAATCTAGTGAAAGGAGAATGAAATATAAGCCTAGGTTATTCGCCACTACCAATCTTTGGTTAGGACTTTTACACAAAGCGAGAACGAAAGCTTAAACATATTGGTGGGTGTGTGGGATCCAGTCAAAATATGAGTCAGGCCCCATCGATTGTGTATCCTAGTACAATACATATGAATGGTGAGAACCAGAGAAAAACCAAGGAGAAGTTGAGCAGAGCAGATGTCATCACAGTTGGGTTACCATTCAGAGGAATCAGCGGACGTGGAGATAGCTTGCGGCTATCCACCATCCGGGAAACTGCTTGCAGATGTCCACCGTGGGGGCGACTGCTGCCAGTTCTACTGCGAGTGTCAATGGTAAATGGAATTAGTCGAACGCGCCATAGACCAGAAAATGAACAATAGAACAATAGTCATAAAGGATGGAGCAAATTTCTCATTTCCTGCTAAATACATCTAAGAACTGGTCTAAACAATTAAACATCATACATATTTTCATTGATCCACGCAAATAATTCAAACCAAAGAGCATCTCCAAAACAATTTGCTGCATTCCTTAGTGCCATCCTACAGATCCACGCACCTATGCCGATGATAATGGTACCGACAAGATGCCAGTAGTAACGAGCCAATGATTTTCTTCTGATAAATAGTAATTAATTGTTTAACCAGACTCAAGACTAATGTATCACTTCCACCATGGGGATTGCTCCCTCCTCTTTGAATGTTTTACCTACATTGTCCACTCAGCATAGATTTCTCATTTGACAAAAATATCTCCTTCATACTACATCATGTCCTCATGAAGGGTTGAAGCATACCCCTATTTTTGTAGGGGAGGGGGGTAAGACGGTGCTAACATCGGTTTGTTGGCTCCAATCATCGCAAAACCACTTCCGCCTTGACCAGAAAATGAACAATAGTCGACACCATCGAAAGAACAGCCACAGCCACCACAGCCTGTATCGGCAACAACACCAATGCCACCATCCTCGAGATCTGTACTAAAGAGAAGAAAGAAAGAAAAGAAAGTGAACCACAACTCTGTTGTGGTCGCTTAGGTTTTGCTGGCTTCAGGCTCTAGTGGCTGTGAGAGAGAAGTGACAGGAGTCCCCGAGAGGCTGCCATGGATGGCCTCCCTTCCGTCTTGCTGCCACACGGGGGCCTAGGGCTCAACCTGAAACCAAAATTTCAATTTTACCATAACTAGTGGAAATATTACCATAACATTGTTGCTGGTCTTTGTTTTTTTTTCCTTATCTCTAGTGAAATTGGACCCGAGTAGTAATTTTATAGAGCTCAAAACATATATAGTTTTACCTCTTTAATAAATATGGTGACATCATCCGCCCCGCTAGTTCTGCCCTACGTATGTGTTTTGGGTGTTCGTTTGTTCCTGTCCTGCCGAGAGCGACGCATGTGCTATCGTGTTCAACATTCCCACATCAAGCAAAAACACTACTGACCTCGTCGATGTCCTGCTCTGTGCTGCCTGATCGGAGGAAAACACTGCACTCTCGCGTGGAGCCGTGGCTTTTTTGCTTGCGAGCAACCATTATTGACTTATAAATTAAATTACCATTGCAGTTGACCACCTTTTTGCAAGAAGTCTGCACATCAAGGTTCATTGATCATTCCATTCCCTCTCTTATGTTGAAAGAACAGATAAATTTGAAGGCCTTAGCCAGAATACTTGAACATTATGTCAGGAATTTTCTCCATGGTGAAATCGTGTCAATACAATCAAGTTCTAAATTTGTTGAATCCAATAATCTAAGATACATGAGGTAACCAAGCTATGAATTTATTGAATCCATTGGGTAAAATAGGACACAAGGACACATGTTTTTCTTGAATTTCTATCACTTTATCCTTCAATATAAGATTATAATAAGTCAATATTTCTTAACCAAGAAAAGTGCTAAATTACAGAATATGTATAAGATGTCAGTCATGGTGGAAATGCATATTGATATTCCGTCGTTGCTCTCAAGCTTCATGAGTAATAGTTGGCTTCAAAAGTGTTGGACATGATTAACCTAAATAATACTACAAGAGAGTGACCATGGAAGACAAGACTAATGAGATAAATCTGTACACATAAATAGACTTCGCATTGGTGGCCTCCATATTAAATTTGTGCACAAGTAGATGTTTAGTTTTTTATATTTTTAAATACCCGTAGCAATCGCAAGGGCACTTTGCTCTCACGCATAACAGAAACTAAAAACACCATTGCCAGCCAGCTGTAACCATCAAAAGGAGGAACCACAAAATTTCTAGGATCTCAAAGCAGGTCTACACAGCCCTCACAGGCAAGGCACAAAATGAAACACCCGTCCGGTTCTGTAAGACCTGTGCAGGATCCTCTCGGTGTACCACACAAACCGATAGATGCATGGACGCGTTGCCAGCGCGCAATAGGCTGCTGCTACTGGTGCTTCTGTGGAAGGGAGGTGTCGAATGACCTCCTCCTAACGAGCAGGCAGGTCACCCTGCTGGCCTCCGGCTGCTGACCGCGCGTGGTGTCGCGGAGCGTGCACAGCACGAAGTCCGGGCGGTGCAGCGAGAGCAGTAGTCGGTCCTCACCGACGGTGAGCGCGGTGGCGTCCAGGAGCACGTGCCACGCGTTGCGGTGCGCCTCTGAGACCCAGTGCATCGAGTACCGCGCGGCAGCGCCTCTGCCGTCGGAGGAAGAAGCAGGCGAGATGGCTGGGTAGGCGAAGAGGCCCTTGGGCGAGTTCTTGGACTTGCGGCGGAAGTACTGGCTGAGCTGGGAGCCCTTGATGCGGAGGTCCAGCCACGATTCCGGTGCGGCGATGACCTTGGCCTCTTTGTAAGCTGCAAATGCGCGGATGCAATCACTGCCCTCCTCCAGATTCGACATGTAGTAGCTGCTTCGGAAGAACGGGTAGCTCTCCCCAACCTGCACGAAGGATCATCATCAGGTTAGCAATTAGTGGGAAGAAAGAATTTTTGGCTCTGAAGGGCCGGACTAAAATTTGTTTTGCGTGTGTATTTAGGCCCTCTTTTGATGTTCAAGCCCAGCCCAGAGTCTCACACTAGTTGATTCTAGGATGCAACGAATGTTGTACCAAATTCGAATAATTGTGTCACTCTCAGGACGTCTATCATCATTCGCAACTTGTGAATTCTCTGCAATTTTGTTATTTTATTTTAATACAATACACGTTTCACATTATGCATGCCCAAGAAGAAACGGGTGTGTGCTAGCGTCTCTAACATCAAGTTGGATGATTTAGCCTTATATACAACAATGTCTCTTTCATAAGCAATTACTTCTTCATAGAGTATGCATGTCCAACAAAATCTTAGTCAACAAATTGTATAGTCCAGTACATACTAGCTATTATCAATATGCAACAATAATTAAAAAGCTTGGCAAGTTACCAGCATCATGGCGTCCCTGGGCGTTGGTGCGAAGAGCACGAGGTACTCGTCATCAGTGAGGCCGCAATGGTGGAGCACACGGTTCCGGGCCTGGATCTCCGGTATCGAGATGAAGCTCCCCGTTAAAGATGACTTCTTGGTCAAGATGTCCAGCAGCCGCGACGGCTCCAGCCGGACCGTGTGGACCATTTCTGGCCTCGCCGATGCTGGCGACCCGGACGGTGATGACCTCCGCCGCTCACCGCCCGCCTCCGGCGATGTTGTCATGCTGCTGCTGTAGTAGGTAGAGTAGAGGTCATCCTTGTCGCAGCTGCCATCCTCGATGAGACCGTGTGAGTACTGCGGGTACATGGCCAGCACGTACTGCTCCACGTACTGCCGCTCGCTCGGCGTAATCGGCCCTGACCACCGCAGGTCCAAGCCGTGCAGGGTCGAGATCGCCTCCGCGATGATTTGCGGGGGGATGAACTCCCGTGGGCACACCTTCTACATAGACACACAGAACGGACTGATGATTTAATTTTTCTCTGTGAATTCTTGTGTTCAAGAGGTGCATGATTTTTTATGTATCTAGTCTAGGCGATGGATGGGATAAAATTTTGAGTTCTCAGTAGTTACCTTGACAACCATGCTATTCGGCCTTGAGGTGCTTGAAGGTGTCTTCGGGATTGCTGCGCAGATTCCATCTTTTAATTCTCCACCAAGTAAAACCTTGATTGGATAAACATAAATCAAAATGAACCAATTCCACAAAATAGTTATGACACTAACTTCGTGCAACTAGAACTTGTAGCACAACAACAATAACAGATACCCTACCTAGAGGAACAAAAATAGTTAGGACACTGACCTTGTTCTCCATGTGCATGTGCTCCATCTTTCCGCACATTTGTTCCTTCTAATCAATGGTGAAGGAACAACTGACTTTTATGCTGCGTTAGAGCGACAAGTCGCCATACAAGAATTATGAGAAACGACGAGTAGAATGAGAAGCAGCTGAATAAGTAAGAAGAAGCAGGCACAGGTTCTTGTGGCATAAATGTTGTTGGATATGTCACTTGGTTGGTTCTAAGTGTGGTCCTCGAAGACGATAGCTTTCTTAGGACGCAACACAGCTTCTTAACCTTTGTTCTTATATGATGCTTCGTATACGCCATTACCCACCAACTGATGGGACATAGGTAACAAAATGATCATGTCTCTTTCACAGAAACATAAAAATTAATTGATGTCACATGATATCCCAAGTTTATTTTTATGTATTGTAATGTAGGCCCGCGGCATCTTGCTACAGGTATATTCCTTGTTCCTCTGCATTATTGGAGGGTTGGTCTTACTTAGGATGAAAAAATTGTTGCGACACTGTGGAATTATTCGACCTGATCGCAGATAGGTAGAATATACGAATTTATTGAGGGAAAAAGAAAGAAAAACATTATGACTCGGTCTACGAATCCTTCCTGGAAGTGGTACATACTTACATTGGTATAAAACAGTAACTATTTTCATATCCACGGTGACCCATCAAATAATTCAAGAAAGTATCTTGGTGAATAGAAGATCTAGCAGTCAGGTGCAGAACTCTACAGCTCATTACAACATATAGTTCCCAATGCAACAATTAAAATGCGACAATAGTTAATAAGATCAGTTAGTCAAATGAACGAAGTGGCCATACAGAAGGATCTCGTTAGTGGAGAAGTTGAAGAGTAGGTCAATTTAAACCAAGACAATACTATCTTTTGTCGGAGAAACGCTAAACAATGTAAGCAGTTCTCTCTGTTTCGTTTGTATTTAATTTTAGTTTTCTATAGGCCAAACACTAATATTACAGCTTTGTTTTTCCACGGACTGTTACAGCTCGCTTCTATTGGGACAAAGACCGGTCCAGAACATAAACTGAAGGATCTAATGTATTAGTTTCAATCAATCTTAATAAATAATCGTTAGGTAATGCTGATGCAAGAACCCAAAAAGTAGCCCTTTGAATTGTAGTGAATTTGGACCAACTGACCACCGCGTTGTCTTAGTGATATTTAAATCAACAAGTATATTATAGTTTCCTTTCATATTTATGATTCTCCCGGTGAAACAATCGAGCTTGGCCCGCTAATTCTTTCAAGTACTACGAGAACATGCATTATTTGAATGCATAAGCAAATATTTGATCGTATAAAATGCAGAAATAAACAGTTAAATCAAAAGAGACATCACTGCACTTCTTTTAGTTGCTTCTAAGTTGAACCAGCTAATGACTTATTGATTTAATTTCACATGATGCTCTGAATGCATATTTCCTTTTTTTCTTTATGTATTACAACAGGAACTTTGCACATGTCATCAAAACTTTTCTTGCAGACATATATAATCTCCAACCAATAGTTAATACTCTATATTGTGTGCAAAAGTTTGCGTACATAATTTTTAGTCCCATTTTAGAACTCATTTTTATTTATGGTTTAAACATATGAAATATTGTCACAGTTCAACCGTCAAACTATTCATGAATGTCAACATAATTTTTCCATTTCTTTTATTTGACATGTTCAGAGACAGATTTGATCCCTTCTCCTTTGGACGCGGATATGCAGACAAGTTATCTAGTTGGGAGCACAATTCGTTGGGAGAATTGAGTATATTTTGTTGAAATTTGGCCCATTTTATATGGCCCATTCAGAAGAAATTTCAAAGCAATAAGTGATTGTTGGTTTTAGTATCACTTTGTTAATCTATGGTGGTCCACACCAATTTAAATAGTAGCACTCGTACCCATGGCTGAATAAAAAAAGCTTTGACAGAGAAAGAGAGCATACACACGCACGCACGCGCACGCGCGTATACACACCTTTTCGCGTGTTGTCCCGCGTGACTTATGACTTGCGATCATGGCGTGCCGTATCTGTGAGTCTAAGTAATTTTTGCCACTCATATCCTCTATAATCCTGAACTGTTATATGTTAATCAAGAGGATTAATACATAATTAATTGCCATAATTAGAGTTAATAGGCTAGCTTTGCTATTAACTACTAATTAGTGAGCGCAATTAGAGAGGAAACGACTCCTGGAGGGCAGCCGAGCCTATATAAGGCCCCTGAAGACGTCCAGGTTTCCATACAAGAGAAAAATCTCTTCCACTTCTTCTTCTTCCTTTATTTGGAGAGCTGTGTTGTAGTGTTGAGCTGCTTTCATCTCGCCGGACCTATTCCTTGACGTCCACCAAGGAAAAGGGTGAGCGGAATCTCCATACCTTTGCCGCCGTGAAGCCTGCAGGAGGGGCGGCAATAAGGTTTCTAGGCAGCGCATCTGCACGACTGCTCGAGACTGATCTGTGATGATCTGTGCTGTCTCATCGATGAGCTACCACGTCTACATTGATGGTCTGCTTCATCTATAATTTGCACTATTTTAAGCGGTGATAAACCCAACGTGAGTTCTAATGACTCCCCTGATTTTTATTGCATTGCTCTGCCTGCTGCATCTATTAGTTAGCATCTTGTGTGTAAATGATTATGAAATTTGCCTAATATTGAAATCTAGTAGAATAGTACGCATATTTCCAACAATCCAGAAACCTTATTGTTGTGTTTATTCTATTATCCCAACCAATGGCTGGTGCTTCAGATGCAATGAAACCTGAGAGTTTTAACGGTGGTGAAAACTTCCGTAGTTGGCAGACTAAAGTCAGATTCCGGCTTATGTCAATGGGACTGTGGTGGGTGATCCACCCAGTGATGTCATTCACGGTTGAGCAGACCACTACTTTTCCCACAGCGCGCGATTCAGTGCTTGGCTGCGTCTTAACTCTATTAGTGGATAATTTATATGATATTTATATGAATTATACCGATCCCACTGAGTTGTGGGATGTACTTGAGCGCAAATATGCCATCTCTGAAGCCGGTCGCCTGTTGTACACGTGTGAGCAACTTTTTGACTTTAGCATTCATGCTACAAAGTCGATAGTGTCTCATGCTCACGAGTTACAACTTCTGGCCGGTGAGATTGCAAGTTTGGGATGTCCTCTACCTGATCGAGTTGTGGCAGCGGGCATTGTTGCCAAACTTCTTGCATTGTGGAGAGATTTTTCCAGGAGCTTGAAACACAAGAGGGAAGATATCTCAACAGAGAATCTGATTATAGCCCTCAATGTGGAAAAAAAGGCAAGGGCTAAAGACGCTCCTAGCACTTCTGCCGCTGCAAAGAATGGTGCTAGTGCAAATGTTGTAGTTGAAAAGAAAACCTACTACAACAAGAACAAGGGAAACATGCAGGCCTGTAGAAACCCTAAGAAAACCACTAACTTTAAGAAGAACAACACGAAAAAGGACAACAGATCCTACTGACGTAGATATGGCCCGATCTTCCGAGGGGTAGGAGGATAAACTCGAATTTGGGAACTCGGCGTCGATGAGACGGCTTAAATCAGACACGATCCAACCCCGCAACCGTTACACCAAGCAAAACGTGATTTTTCCTACAAGCGAAATCGAGAACACAAGCAAGAGAGGATAAACACGCAATCTAAAATTGCAAATATGGATGAAGCGAATCACAAGAAAAGGTTCAAGCTCTGAACAGAAAAGGAATAATCGCCACAGTGGTGTAGAACAAGAACAGGGGCCCTGGATTACTGTAAAATTATTTGTCACCACAGTTATAATAATTTGATCAAGTTTCTCTCAAGAAAACTGAACTAAACAAAACCCAAAACTAAAAGACGGTGGCTACTGAGTTTATATAGGAACCAGGGGCATCCTAGGGTTGGGGGCGACTAGGGGGGGTGCCCACAACATGGGCTTAAGGTCCGACATGATACATGGCCAAGTTGGCCAAAATAGGTGGCACATCACCTTATCATGGTCACACAGCATGACTCACGACCCTTCTGGAGCTAGGATCAGAAACAAAACAACGGCGTCGTCGTCCCCTTTCCGATGCATCAAAGAACGTCTCCTTTGGACGTCGGATGTGGGAGATATCATGAAAACCGTGAAGGGATGTCGGCTGAATCCGAGACGAATGAGGCGACCGAGTTGGTGACGACTTGTAACTTGGGGAAGGCCATGATATGCGCGTATCTAGCATGGTGATGTCCTCATCACCTGCTATGTGTGTGGCAAACCAAGGCACCTTGCGAAAGATTGCCACCACCGTAAAGACACTTCTGATGGACAGCAGAAGAAGGTTGTCAATGTGGCCATTGGCATGAACAACGGTGATGAGACCGATCCATTTGGGTATGGTAATTTACCATTTGGTTTTTCAGCTTTTCAATCTTTGGATTGGTGGGTTGATACGGGTGCCAATGTTCATGTGTATTCTGATTTGTCTATGTTTTCATCTTACCAGGGGATGCGGTCCTCCTCCATCTTGATGGGAAACAGATCAGCTACTTCTGTTCTTGGTGTTGGTACAGTTGAACAGGAGCTCACTTCAGGGAAGACTGTCCTTTTGAAGAACGTGCAGCATGCTCCCACAATAAAGAGGAATCTGATTAGTGTTTCCTTATTGTGTCAGGATGGTTATAAGTTAGTGTTTGAGTCAAATGAAGTTGTAATGTCCAAGTTTGGAAACTTTATTGGCAAAAGCTATTTAAACATTGTTCTGCTTGAATACTTATGATTATTCCTATAATCTGAATGTTGCATCAATGATTAATAAAAATATGCCTGAGGCTGATGTGTGGCACTCACATTTTTGTCATATTGGGTTTGACACCATTGCTAGAATGTCCAGATTAGAACTTATTCCTTAGTTTAATATTGTCAAAGGATCAAACTGACAATCTTTTGTCCAAGCAAAACAACCTCGAAAACTATTTAAGAGTTTAGAGGAAAAGCGAAACTTGGCACCATTAGATCTTATTCATTCTGATTTGTGTGAAATGAATGGATTATTGACAAGAGGAGGCAAGATATATTTCATGACTTTTATTGATGATGCTACTCCTTTTTGCTATGTTTACTTGCTTAAAACTAAAGATGAAGCTTTACAATACTTTAAAATTTATAAGGCCGAGGTTGAGAACCAACTTGAGAGGAAAATCAAACGATTACGCGATGATCATGGAGGAGAGTATACCTTAAATGATTTTTCTCAATTCTGTGATGAACATGGTATTATCCATGAAGTGGCACCACCATATTCACCTCAAGCGAATGGGGTGGCTGAGAGGAAAAACCGAACTCTAACATATTTGGTGAATGCCATGTTAGAGAGTGCCGGTATGCCCTATGAATGGTGGGGGGTGGGGGGGAGCTATCTTGACAGCTAATTTTGTCCTAAACAGGTTAGTGACTAAATACAGAGAAGTCACTCCCTATGAAGGATGGAATGAGAGAAAACCCAATATCAATTTCTTAAGGACTTGGGGCTGTCTGGCAAAGGTTAATTTACCTGAGCCAAAAAAGAGAAAGCTTGGACCCAAAATAGTATATTGCATATTTTTGGGATATGCACATAATAATACGACCAATAGATTCTTTGTAGTTAAATCTGATAACCCTGAACAAAATGTGAATACTATCATGGAGTTGAGAGATGCTTCATTCTTTGAGGATATATTTCCTATGAGAGTAGCAGGTAGCACTTCTCAGAGTTCGAATTATCACAATGATGTGAATGCTCCTTAGGAATACACACCACCATGTGAAACAAACGATATTTTAGAGTATTGTATTAGGCCTATAGGGCTGTGTATATCTAGCCCATAGAGGCCCATGTATAGAGTTGTATATAACCATCCTTCTAGGATTTGGCGTGGCAATACAAATATTATTCCTCCAACATAGAGCTAGGGTTTCCAACCTCCTCTCTCTTCTCCCTCCCTCCCTCCCCATCCCAACAACCGCCCATGGTCAGCTGCCGGCCACCTCCTCCCTCCCTCTCGTCCTTCCCTCCCATCTCCTCTCCCTCCTACGCTGCCGCCGCCTCCGCCCGTGGATCCCGCCATTGCCGCTGCCGTCGTGGGCGCACGCGGGCGCGGGCTCCACCGTTGCCGCCGCTTCCGCCTTGGGCGTGCACGCGGGTGCAGACGAGCGCGGGAGCACCACTGCCACCGCCGCCGCAGCCCCGTTGGGTGCGTTGCGGGCGCGGGCGAGCGCGGGGCTGCCGCCGCTGCCACCGCCGTGGCAGCCGCTGCCACCGAGCCCGCCAGGTCAGATCTGGCTATGCTGGGCCAGAGCTAGCCCTAGCGGGTCCCTCTGCTACTGTGGGCCACCCGCCCACCACAATGGGCCCCACCTCTGCCACGGGCCCCACCACATCTGCTGCGGGCCCCACCACCATGGATCGGGCTGCTACGGGTATGGGCCAGCTGTGGGACATCCCCTCACCGCTGCCGACAAGGGGAAGCAGGTGGTTGCCAAGTCTTCTGTCATCACTGCGGGTGGCCTGCCCCCTGTGCCTTACACTGGCCTGGGCACGCACCCGTCACTGCTACTTGTGGGAGCCTAGCCCCCTGCTGATGATGCCACCAACGCCGTTGTTGCCCTCTTCGCCGCCCAGGCTGAGGCTGCTGCGGCCGTGGACCGTGTCCGCATGGCCTCACTCACATGGCAGTGCGAGCTTGCTGCCGCGAAAGCGCTCTGCCGCCGAGCAGCGGAGGTTCAACACTTCCTCGACATTGCCACCACCCATCAGCCCACCACCGCCGCACCAGACACCACGGCGTCCTCGTCTCAGCCGCCTCCACCCCTCCACCACGACGTCGCCTATCAGATGGTCTAGCAGCTCGACCTCCAGGCTATTTGGGGTCTAGAACATCCACGCTCTGGTCTCCATCATCCTCGACCCCGGGTCCTCTGCCTACGGGCGCTGGCACGACCAGGTCCTCCTCGCCCTTTGCCGCTACGCCCTCGATGACCACATCCTCACCGACACGCCTGCTGCAGAGTGGGACCTGCTTTGGGCGCACCTCGACAGCATCGCCATGTCCTGGATCTTTGGGACCATCTCCTTCGACCTCCAGGACATCGTCTGGTCCCACGGCGGCACCGCACGCGAGGCCTGGCTGGCTATCAAGGCCTACTTCCTTGGCAACACTGAGGCCTATGCACTCCACCTTGATGCGTCATTCCGTACTTTCCAGCAGGGCAACCAATCTATTGGCGAGTACTACAGGAGGATGAAGGGCATGGAGGATGCACTTCACGACCTCGGCTGCCCGTTGAGTGACCGGATCCTGGTCCTCCATGTCCTGCGGGGTCTCAATGCCAACTACGACCTTCTGCGGACTTGGATCCCTCGATAGCGCCCCTTCCCCTCATTCCTATAGGTACGGGATGACCTCGTCCTAGATGAGATCACTCGCGGGCTCGCGCCAGCACCAGCTCCTGTGGCGTCAGGGGAGTACCTTCGCTCCGGCTTCTACGACCTCGACTTCTGCCCCTAGGGGTTCGCCCTGGCCATCCTTCAACAATCCATGGGCAGGGCGTATCTCCATGTGGCCCTTCTATGCTCGAGGGGGGGGGGGGGGGGCTCGTCCTCAGGACTTGCCCACGGCCATGTTCACCGGCCTTGCTCCCCTGGGTCCGGTGACCTAGACTACCCCTACTCCACCGCCTACCTAGCCGGGGGGTGGACCCTGCTTCTGCACCCCAGCTAGCCACCGATCTGACCTGGAGGATGGGACCAGGTGGCTCTGGCTCAGTCTTTCAGCACCTTAGGCCTGAACCCGCCGGTCAGCACGGAGTGGATCGCTGACTCGAGAGCCTCGTACCACACCATGCTAGATGCTGGTATTATATCCTTCGTCCACCCTCCTCCCTCGTGCATGTTGGCATTTCTTAACATCGCATCAAGAATATCACTATCCCTGGTACGACACAAGAAATGATTTGATGTTTGTTATGCTTTTAGAGAAATATGGATTAATCCGCAAGCGCACAGAACATCTATTGTACCATTTCACCCAGGAGTATTCCAAGGTATCATATTTATTTTCCGCAGGGAAGCTAGGCGTAAGAGTATCTTGGTTTAACAAAGATATAACTATAAGAATTATACCAACTGACCAAAGACGGGGGTAAGGATGTTCGATAATGATAGTTGGGGGAGCAGTGATACAGGAGAAATCCACACTAAGATAAATAAAGAGATCGGTTAAGCTAGCCGGGAGGATAGCGAGTCTAAGTCTAGAATTCCTAAGATTATATTTTCGTATATTTTATCTAAGTCAAGTGTCAAAATTCCTAGTTACTCGGGTTGAGTGCTTACACCAAATTCATGGTACAGCCTCGAGTCTTTCACCAATAAGTTTACTTCGGGGCACGACAACGATCCACTAATAGGGTTGGTAACTAACCTCATACACTAGTGGGCACGTTCCCGCTAGACAACCCTGCTTGAGACTTCTCGAATGTGGTGGAATACTAAATGGACGGACAGGGCTGTCACCACGTGCCACCTACCACACAGCCCGTGGGGACGAATGCAAAACCAGCTAGTGCTAACTTAGGCACCACACCTACGCTTTCACTAGATATTCTTCCGTTGGCCTAGCGGAAGAATAGCCAGGAAATAACCAAGTCTAAGTTCTATTCAAGAACTAAACATAATTAAATCCTAGCCAGGAATCCTGTAAACTATGCTTCAAAGTTCATTCCCGATATTTGTAACTTAAGGAAATTGACTAAGTAAAGATTAATACTTGACAAGATAAATAAGAAAATATAATCATATTGATAAGGGATATGTCTTACAAAAAGAGAAAAGATACAACAGAACTCATACCAGGACTCCGAGTGCCGGGTGGCCACATGTGCCGGGCGGCATGCACCGTCGGGCGGCAGGCCAGGCCGGGAGGCCACTGGATTTGGTCGGTTTCCAACCGACTTTCTTTGGATGGCTCAGATCTTGTCTCGATGGTGGTAATTTGGTTGGTTTCCACCGAAATCTCCGTTTTGGGGCCGGTAGAAGTTGTGGGCCTCATGGGCTGGCAACCCTGGGTGGCCAACCCAGACTGGGCGGCAAGCGAGGCCGAGTGGCAAGCCTGGCCGGGCGGCGGCCCATCTTTGGTGCCGACCCCCCCCCCTCCCCGGGTCACGTCTTGACTTGTCCATATTGTGCCACATGAATTCCTCCTTTATTTCTCCACTTTTTACCCTCCTTAGTCCAAAAATAGAAAAGGGCTTCATTTTGGAGTGTTTTGCAGGGTCGGCTGGGTCAGATGGTTAGTCTCATGATGACTCTGTTTTGACCCGCCTGGTGGCTGATTTCAGCCTGATATGACCCTGTCGGCTGGGTTCGGATTTCAGCCATCACGACCCTGTCGGGCCCTGATTTCAGCCTCATATGACCCTGTCAGCTGGGTTCGGATTTCAGCCATCACGACCCTGCCGAGCTCTGATTTCAGCCTCATATGACCCTATCGGCCTGCTGTTTTAAGGCAGAATCGGTCGACGGGGTGTTTCTTCATGTTTTTACATGATTTTAGCCCTTTTTACCCTGCAAACACATATTTCATGGAAACTCGTGGAACTTTATTAGTTTAAACAAATATTCAGAAAACTTTGGTGTTTACTTTGTATTTCCCGACCGGTTGGTGGCCAATATTGGGTTTTAAGGACCATCAACACCTCCCCAAGCTTAAACCTTTGCTCGTCCCGAGCAAATTAAAACTTGGAAGTGATGGATCAGGAGTTGCTTCAATATTAGAGCCCTGCAAGGATCAAGTGCACAAACACATACTCCTACAACATAGGGGTAATAGTAAACCAGCACAAATTGATCACTAAGTCTTTCTCATTGCAAGTGGGGCTCTTAGGCATTTTATAACCTTGTCATGAGCGGTTGGAACTCAGAACAACTAGTTTAGATTTTTATCACTCAACCTCCTACATGATCATGAGTCCAAGGTTTTTGAAATGCTGCATAAGATTGAAAATTTTCCCTCTTGGTGCAATTTTTCACTGTGACTCTCATCTCTCAAAAAGTGTATTTCCTCACCAAGTGCTCATCATACTCTATGAAATTGGGCTTTATATGTGGAGCTTGGTAGGATGACACATCTAATATGCATATTTTGTTAAGTTAAGAGATGGTCCTAGCAAAAAGACTTTGCACTTTCTCACTCCAACCATTTGGAAATAATGTCCAGGGGAGAGGGAGAGAATGGACTCACACGAAGGAGTGGACTAGCACAATAGCAAAAATCTTTAACAAAGATTGGATTTTTTTGTGCTAGAGAGAAAGGATGGTCCTTTATTTTGCTCAAAGAATGAACCTTGAAAGTTGACATTTGTACATCTATGAGAGCTGAAAATTTTTCTCATTTTTTTATCTCTCATAGTGCAGGGAAGCTAGTTCAATGGTTCAAATATTTTTGCAAACTTTTTTTGAGCATTTATTTTAGGAGGACCATAATCTTTCTTATAGGATCAAGGTTTTTGCAAAGGAGAGATTTTTGGCTAACGTGCTTGGTGAAGTGGATGCTTGAATCCAATGTGGAAACCGCGTAACCAAGTTTGATTGTTTGAGAACTCAAAGATAACGCGAAGGAAAATGGTTGGCTTTGAAAGTGCAAGTCCCTCATAAGGATCAAATCCTAACGAAATTCAATGCATACATGGATGGCATAAATGTGGGTTCACAATTAATATCAGGCCTTGGTAGGAATTTTTTCTATCATAGGGAAGAACTACACCAAGTAGGAGGTTTTATTGCAGCATGGTTTTGAAAGAATTCATTGGACTCTAATCATGAGGAGATCATAGACTCATCAAAACATGCTATATCATGAATTCCAACAACTAGACTTGGTGTTTATTAGCCATTTTGCTCCCACTAAAACATAGAGAGACTAGCGTTATCATCATGCCGGTCTACCATTACCCACCAAAATGAAGAGTAGAGGTTGTGTACTTGAGACTCACAGGGAGCTAACAGAGCAACTATTCATCATTTCCATAGGCAAGGTAGAGACTAAGTTCTCAATTTTATTTGGAAAGGGAAATCTTTTTCTTCTTTTTAGTTTTGCAAATTTTTATGGTTTTCCTTGAAAGTGAAAAAATATTTTTGGGTTTTCTTAAACATTATCGAAACTGAAATCTTTTTGGATTTTTTTATAATATATAAAGGAAATAAAACAACTTAAAAAAATAGGAAGAGAGGGTAGGACAATTGGCGTACCTTGCTTCACGTACCTCCCCAAGCTTTGGTCTTTGCAAGACTTAAGCTTGGATGACATTCACTGTGGCGGTTGATAGTCTATGTTGAAGTGGCCGAACAACTGATCCATCATGGAGAGGTTCGTCTGAAGTCGTTCCGATGTTTGTTGCTGCCATTCTTGCCTATCCCTTATGGCTGCTTGTATTTCTTGGGTTCGCATATTGGTCTCATAAGCGTTTGCAGCCAAGTATTGCATGTCACCTTCCAACTCCAGAAAGTTGTGTGATGTGAATCGGGCAGAATGTGAAGTTCCTATGCCTCCATGGGGTTGATAGTAACTTCCCATCCCATAAGGATTGGATGGTTCAAACTCTTCATGCGATGAGCTAGTGCAGTGTGTTGATGAGCTAGTAAATTTAGGGTACTGTGGTTGCTCCCAATGGTATTGAGAGCTTCCCAAAGCACCCATTCGAGGAGCTCTTGCTCGTGGTCTATCCCCTGAAACACTATGTCGTGCACACTGCACGGGAGCTTGCCAATTGTACAGAAAGTTCTTTTTACCAATGATGGTGAGCTCGGGGTTAGGCAATTCTATCTCTGCATCTTGCGCCAGATAAAGCATGTAGAACCTATTATTTTCTTCCTTCAAAAGGTGGGCTTGCCAAAACTGATCTTTCTTTAGCAAAGAAGCACAAGGGAGACGATCTGTTCTAGCTCTATGGAGCGCGCCAACCTTTCTAGCAATTCTAGTGACAAAAGGTGTGAAAGTGATAGGTCCATGTTGCTTGAATGCTAGGGTGAGCCAATGGTTGATGAGAAAGAAAGTGGGGTTCGTTTTAATTTTCTTTATCACAGCATAAAGATAGGCCTTGTCCAAACTATTCACTCACTACATCACCCCGAGGGGTGAGGTAGTGAGTGATGAAATGGTGAATTATATGGAGCGAAGGGTTATGAATGTCTCTAGTGCGCTCCTGCCCCGTGACGGGACTTCCTATCTTGGCCCATAGTCCTTGAGGGTTGAAACCTTTAAGTTTATTAATGTCTATAGTGGCCTTACGGTCAACACCAAGGTAGGTACTAATTTGTTTTAAAGACCATTCATAGTTTTCACCAAGAAGACGGAATGTGTAGAGAGTGCCTAATTTGTCAGACGGAGTGGTGAGGACATTTAAGGTGCAAAGGAATTCAATTGTAAGCCATTTGGAACCGTAATCATCGAGGTGGTAGAAATCATACCATCCGGCCGTGTTGAGTGCGTACTCGAAATCGGCAAAGACGCCGATTTGCTCGAGGAAGTTGTGGTCAAACTTGCGCACGGATGTGAACTCCCGGTCCTGAATGGCGGTGAACTTGCTTCACTCGTCGTAATCATTGAACACCATATTTTCTTCACTCTCCATGAACTTGTCAAACTCTTCATTTTTGCACACTTTGCTTCAGACATGGACATTGAATCCGAGAGATAACTCGGAGTATGCCCATGTGAAGCTCTGGAGTGCTCTGCTTCCGAACACTCACTTGGTGTGCGCCTCCCACGGCTTGAGCTGCTGCTGTTGCTGAACTTGGTGTAGATGCCTCTCCAAATATTTGTCATTCCTACAAAAGGGTTACTTGGACACAATACCCAAAGGACAATGTGATGATAATGGTCAGTGGTTAGTCGTTCGGTTGTAGTCCATGTGTTAGTCGTTCGAACGTGTGAGGGTGACAACAAATTCTCTCTAGTTGGTTTTAGTGCAGCACACTTTTATTGCTAAGTACAAAGTGCACTAACTAGTTGAGTGAGAAAAGAATTGCAAAGAGAGAGAGTTTGTGAGGGAGAGACGAAGTTTTCAGCCGAATGCTTTGGGTGGAGAAGCAAAGGAGAGTGTGCCCTCTATTTATAAGCTAAAGAGGAGCATTGGGGGAGAAATTTTTATGCCAGGTGGCAGGACACGCCGGGCGGCAGCCCATGCTGGCCAGCAGGTCATTTCCCTCCATTTGCTCAATTATTGCTCTAGTGGTGATGGGAGAAGGCTAGGTCCAAGTGCCATGTGATCCACTTGCTCAATTTGTTCAGGAATTTGCTAAGAGTGTAGGGAGCAAGGATAGAGTGATGGGATGGCCAAAGTTGTTTGTTTTCAATGAGTGAGTTGCCACTCCTGAAGCCTAGGTAAGTAGGGTGGCATGTGAGTGTGAGTGGTGAAAGAGTGAGGTGACACGTGTGGCTCTCATTCATTCACTTTCACTCATGGTGGGGCTTTAGATGAGTATTTTTTCTTCAAGGTAAGGCTGGCCACACCTCCACCACTCATGGCCATCATCTTTGCGTTAAAAGGGTCAAGAATCTGATGAAAAGTTGTGCCGGGTGGCAGAAATGACCCAGCCGGGGGTCGTTTTTCATTAAAAATGACCTCCCGGGTGCTGAAATCGGGGTTATTTCAGGCTGGGTTACAGCCCTGAATCAGCACCCCGGATGGTCATTTTGACTCAAAAACGACCTCCCAGCAAGAGACTTGGCCGAAACATTACCAAAAATTTTCAAATTTTCAAATTTTATTTATTTTTATATCCTAGATTAATGGTTAAAGGAAGAGGAATAAAATCAACCTAATCTAATGCTATGAGGGGGGATAAATATCGGTTACCTTCCAACGAGGGTTCGAATTTTACGTCTCGAACAAGACGTTCTTCGCGCTCAATTTTGCATGGTGCCCGTCGTGGATGGAGAATTTTCCACGATCGGTGCAACTTCTTTCTTCCGCCATACTTGTTTGATTTTCTTTGGCTTGGCGATGACCTTTTTCTTCATTTCTTGTGGCTCGTTCTTCTTCTTGGGCAGTGGTGGTATGCTTTGAACTTTAACCGCTGGTGCACCCATTTTTGGTGAGATTGGATACACCACAATTTTCTGCACCGTGTTTGGATTTTTGCCATAAAAGATGCATACCTGATTGCATTGTTCCGTTCGGGGCTTGAAGGCGAACTTTTCGTCGTGCCCATTAATGTTAAGGTGGATTTCTCCAGCCCCAACATCAATGTTGGCATTTGAAGTGCTAAGGAACGACCTTCCTTGTATAAGGGGTATCTTTGCATTGGCCTCCATATCTAGTACCACAAAGTCGACGGGCACAAGAGAGTTCCTTATCCTTACGGGTATGTCCTCCGCAATGCCCGCTGGGTAGCAGACTGATTGGTCAGTGAGCGGCAAGCACATTGCTGTGGGGGATAATGAATTGACATCGAGTTTGTCATACATTACCTTTGGCATGACGCTCACGCTCGCCCCCAAGTCACAAAGGGCGTTGTTGAATTGTTGCCAACCGATGGAACATGGAATGGTTGGGCATCCCGGATCTCGCTTCTTTTCTGGGAAGGAGTTCAAGATAGCGGCGCTGCATTCTTCGGTTAATTTGACAACCTCCATGGATGGCATGGAGTTTTTGTTGTTCAGGATGTCCTTTAGGTACTTGGAGTATGTAGGAACCTGCATAGCATCTAGTAGCGGTATGTTGACGTATAATTTCTTTATTACCTCCACAAACTTCCCGAATTCCCGAATTGTTCATCCACCATTGGCTTCCTCTGTCGAGGGGGGAATGGCAACACCGGGGGATCATAGAACTCATGTGGCGCCTTCTTGAGAGGTGCCTTTGCCTCCTCAACTTCAATTTCCTCCTCTCCTTCTGATTCTTCATTGGTTTCCCCGGTCTTCCCTGCAATGTTAGGATTTGGCGGATCTTGTGTAGATTTTCCGCCTCTAGTTGTGACCGCACTAACATTTTCTTTAGGACTAGCTTCTGGCTGACCGGGGAGCTTGCCCGAGTTAGGCTTAACAATAGAAGCGGCCAACTGAGCAATTTGTGTTTCTAACATTTTATTATGACTAAGCTGGTTTTGCAGAGAGGTATTGAAGGCTTCCATACGAGAATCTATGCTTTCTAGGACTTTATCAGTAGCAATAAATTTCCAAATAATACTTTCGTTGATTTTAGATTGTCCTAGAACAAGATCACGGAAGGAGGGTTCATTACGAGTAAAGTTTCTAGAGTTACCCATGTTCTTGTCGAAGGAGAGGTTTGGATTGTACTCCCATCTAAAGTTGTTCGTACGGGGCCTAAACCCGTTGTTGTTGTTGGGGGTGTTGTTGAGGTAGTTCACTTCTTCTTCTTGAGTCTCCGGGCAGTGGCTTCCCATGTGTCCAAGGTTTCCACAGACTTCGTAAGTCATGCGAGAGTCCAAGGATTGGACAGTCTGAGGTCCATCCATTTTCTTCAAAAGTTGATCCATTTTAATTGCTAACATGTCAATACCATCAACTTGGTGGACTCCCCTCATCTTGGGTTGCGGCTGGTTCTGTCTCTCATCGTAGCCACTGTAATTGGCGACCATCTTTTCTATGAGAGTTTGAGCTTCTTTGACCTTCAGAGAGAAGAAGGAACCTCCAGCGGCTGCATCTAGCTGCTCGCGAGCGGGGCGGTTGGGCCCATGGTAAAAGCTTTGGATCAGCAACCAATCTTGCATTCTCTGATGTGGGCATGCCATAGTGTATTCTTGGAAATGTTCCCATGCCTCAGGAATGCTCTCGTCAGTTAGCTATTGAAAACTTGAAATCTTGTTCCGTAGGACATTGGTTTTGCCTAGTGTGACAACCCTACTCCGAGAAGTAGAGTATGTCGTACAGGATCGCCTCGGGAGATGGTTAACGAAGTAACCATACACAACATTCACACATGAACATTCATCATTTACAATATTACATCACTTAGGTGCATAATATTACAAGTTCCAAGGTAGAATATAAACAAGTTCAGATCTGATACAATACATATATCCTTAGTACACATTACATAAATTAGCGGAAGCGATACAATGACAAAACACGATGTCGAATCCTATGTGAACCATGCCAGCCCTATGGCGATGGCTCACTCATCATGGTTTGGGGAGCTGGGGACCCATTCAATGGTCCAATTCAGAGGCTCCTCACCTTCCCACACGACCTTGTTACAACAATCATAGTAGGTAGCTTGAGGAAAACCTAGAAAACAACATAGTCGTAAAGCCTGAGTATCTAACATACTCTGCAAGACTTACCCGTCAAAAGGTTTACTAAAACCAACTCCTAGAATGCAGGGAGCTGACCGGGTTTATTTGATATTTGCATCAAAAGCTCCTATTAGTTCTATGCTGTACTTTCATTTCCTTAGTCAAGATTTTACTTTGCTTATTGCAGAAAACAGCTACGGTGAATCTCGCTAGCTGCTAAGACACGAACATAGCTAAAGAACAATACATCATAGCAATATGTGTCCATAACATAAGTAAATTTCAGAAACATAACCACAACTTTACTACTTAACATATCATTGCTGCTGCTCGAACAAGAGGTACTCATAACCGCGAGGGACGGTAATTCGAATTGATTTACACCTTGCAGGGGAACACGTATGGCCACCGTTCATAAGTTTGCTATAAAGTCGGTCCGGGGCCAACCATCCCGAGTACATGTCCCCCTCGCGATACAGTACTTCGTATCCGAGTCTTAACCCATGCACTCTCCAGCGGTCCTCAAACCCCAACGCCCACCCTTCTTTTCACATCACCTCTGGATCGGTGAGTATGGCCGTCCAACAATACGGTGCACAAGTTACTAGGTTTAGCAACTCCCATATGAAGGTATGCACTTGGTACACAACTCAATACTGGTTTGTGAAAGTCACAATGATAGAATTTCTCAAATTTTATCCAATTCATCTTTCATGTGAATCCTAAGTGTATCAAGTGGTTCCATAATCTATCGTTGACTCCACTAGATTAAGCATAGCATTTCTAACGGAAGGCTTACTAACATAGACTGAACATAGGTCATTGTTCTGTTATGCAAGTGGGTTTTCATCCAAGTCCTATACCTAATGCATAGTACAATATCCCTATGTTGTGATTAAAGTAAAAAGGACTCTTAAATTAATAGGTGTGCAACGGGGCTTGCCTTGGGAGTGATCGTAGTTAGTGTCTTCACCAAAGTTCACTTCAGGTCCTTGCTGATCCGGTGTGATCTCCACGGTCTCGATCCCTATATGGAATGGACATGCATCAATGTGAAGGAATACGCAAGGTTTCATGGTGTTCCTTAACTAAAGATGAAATGGAGGGCACGACAATTCATGGCACTTCCTCAGCAAATAAGATTAATTACTAATCATTTATTCATGAATGTGTGCACACCTAAGTATGACATGGTAGCTACTGAATTTGAAGGGGACAAACTTCTAATTACAACAATGTAACTTTTAATCATCCCAACTTAGGGTATGTCTATTTTAACATGAGCATGGCCTAGGTGATGATTATATGACATCATATGTTGATGATGATATGACCATGCAGTACTAGGGTCAAATTTCCAGAAAGTTCATTTTGAGCAACTTAGCTAAAGTGGCCATATGCAAAACTAGCACTATACATACTATGGCAATTTAATTGCATAACTAGTTTCAGGCTCATATAGTTAATTAGGAACCAAGAGTATATAATTGAAGGTAAGGATTTCTACTATAAGGTTGATGTAATTATTCTTCATAAATATTCCAGCAGTGAATTTATGCCTACTTTTATTAAATGCACACAAAAAGTAAGATTTATATGGAAAATTCTACTTTAACTAACAATTGATTAATTTCGACAGCAAAAGCATACTTAAGTTGCTTCAAATTTTTCATGGAATTTTACATGAGTGGACAAGTGCATAAGGGACAGGAATACCAAATTTCATAATTAAATTCCTAGCCAATACTTTACATAAATTAAATTACTGAAAATGAAGATTTATGCAATAATACTAAAGTTATGCCTAAACATAAAAATGCGCTTTTGCAGAAAGTTTAAGGATGCCATGAAATGACCACTGAGCAAGTTTCATGAATTTACCATTTATATTTATTTACTTATGAATTTATTAAGCAATTTAGGGTTGTAATTTAGGGAATTAAATAAATTAATTTACTGAGCAACGTTGGACCTCAACCTGTTTTTCTAGCAGAGGAGGATTTTAGGAGTTGAACAAAATTGGTTTCACATTTTTAGGCCTTTTATTTCTCGAGTTATTGAATTTCCAAGTTTAATCAAAGTTCACTCCTATTTATAAAATTGCCACTGGCCAATTCAAATTTCCCCCGCGCGCGCAGTGGCGCTGCGGCTCTGCCGGCTCGCCGGCAGCGATCGGCGGTGGGACTCGGGACTCGGAGCTGCTCTACATGATCAGTGACTCACGACGGTCACGTGGGTGGTGGTGGCCGGAGTGGGGGTTGCTGGAGCACTGCCGGCGACGAGCGGCAGCGACACTCAACGGCGGGCGACGGTGGTAGGCGCCTGCAGAGACAAAATCGTCCAGGGAGAGGGTCTAGGAGCATCACTTTAGAGCCGTGGTTCTCGTCGACGCGTGGGTTGGAGTCGGGGTGGCCGGGAGAGGGGTCGTCGCCGTGAGCCTCCTTCGCGCGATGAACGGCGGCGGCTCGGTTCTCCTCCAATTCCGGCGAGGGGGCTGGAACCCAAGATTAGTGTGTCAGGGAGGAGTGAGAGGATCTACTTGCGCGCCAATTTGCTAAAGAACCAACGACGGGGACACTACCTGGGCGGAGCTCGACGCGGCGGCGATCAGGCTGCTCAGAGCAGGGGATTTCGGCGGCGCTCGCTGGAGAGGAGGGAGGGAGGAAAAGCAGAGCGCTTGGCTTTGCTGGAGCGGTTTGGGGAGCAGAGCGGAGCGCGTGCGAGTGAAGGGCGAGGAAAAGGGGCAGTACCGGGCCACTTTTAACGCCGGACGACAGGGAGAGCGAGAGAGAGAGAGACTGCGAGCTGTCGGCAGGGGAGTGGCTCTCCGGTGGGGTTTCAATGCCGGCCGGTGGCATAGGCGCGATTCGGCAGTGCAGTGGCCGTGATGGGGCTACAGCGATCGACGGTGGCGTCGGTGTCGAGCGGAGACTGGCCGGAGGGAAAAGGAGAGAGAAGGGGGGGTTGACCCGGCTTGACTTGGACCTTGACTCGAGTTTGGGCAAAATTCACCAAGTTCCATTGCTCCAAATTTGACACAGATTTTTATGCACGCCCAGAAAAATATGTGCTCCAACTTTGCTTTTGGGTGAATCAGCTGAATTGGGTTAGATGAATTATGAAAATTCCAAACCTGAAATACTCTTTTCTGACTTTGGGGGAATTTTTAAGGGCATTAAATGGTTACAAAAAATTCTGGAAAAATTATCAAGCTTCACTTTTAATGTGGCCATTCAGAATATGCAAAAATATTGGGGTACTTCCATGGAATTTTGTGATGTTTGAGAAAGGCCCTTATTTGAATATTCTGGATTTAATTACTTAATTTTCTTTCTTTATTCTTTGGCACCTTGATTATTTATATTTTTAATTATCCCTTAATTAACATTGGGTTTAGTTAAGTTCCATTTTGTGACATGGGATGTCACAGCACACCCCCCTTAAGGAAATCTCGTCCCGAGATTTGCAAAGGAACGGACAAAAAGGGAGGGGTGCGGATGGTTACCGGTTTTGTGAGGCCAAGAACTCCGGAAAGTTGGTCCTCAGAAATTCTTCTTGTTCCCATGTAGCTTCATCTTCAGTATGGTTACTCCATTGCACCTTGTAGAAGGTGATAGTGCGGCTGTGAGTTACCCGGTCCTTTTGATCGAGGATGCGGACGGGGTATTCAGGGTAGGAAAGATCTTCCTCCAATTGCTCGGTGTCGGAGATAACCATGTCGATCGGAGGTTTTAGACACTTCTTAAGTTGGGAAACATGGAAGACGTTGTGCACCCGCTCAAGATTTTCCGGTAGCTGCAACCGATAAGCAACTGCGCTATGCTTTTCCGTTATCGGAAAAGGTCCGATGTAGCGGGGTGCTAATTTCCCTTTGATCCCAAAACGAGACACATCTTTGTTGGGAGAAACTCGGAGATAGACATGATCTCCCTTCTCGAACTCCAATGGACGTCTTCTTTTATTGGAATAGCTTATTTGGCGGGATTGGGCGGCCTTCATGTTGGCTTGAATTTGTTTCACCTTCTCCTCGGCTTGTGTGACCAGATCTGGACCAAAAGTGATTCTTTCTCCAGGTTCCGACTAATTCAGCGCGGTTCAACACGAGTGACCATACAAGGCTTCAAATGGCGACATCCCGAAACTCTCTTGGTAGCTATTGTTGTAGGAGAACTCAGCGAATGGGAGACAAGATTCCCAATTACCACGATTGTCTAGAACACATGCTCTCAATAAATCCTCCAAATATTGATTTAGCCTCTCGGTTTGACCATCGGTTTACGGGTGATAAGCGGAACCTCGAATGAGAGTGGTGCCAAGACAAGCATGCAATTGCTCCCAGAAGCGAGCAATAAATTGAGGACCTCGATCGGAGATGATCGTCTTGGGCACACCGTGCGAGCATAGAATCTGCACAATGTAGAGCTCGGCATATTGCTTGGTAGAGTAGGTTGTATGGACGGGAGTAAAATGAGCAGATTTGGTCAACCAATCCACGATCACCCATATTGAATCGTGCTTCTTGGGCGTGAGGGGTAATCCAACAATGAAATCCATAGCAATGTCCTCCCATTTCCAAGCGGGGATTTTTAACGGGTGCAAAAGACCGGCTGTTCTCAAGTGATCGGCCATCACACGTTGATAAGTATCGCATTCGGAGACATACTGAGCAACCTCTCGTTTCATGCGTGTCCACCAAAACTTTTCCCTTAACCCGCGATACATTTTGTTGCTGCCGGGGTGTATGGAGTATTTGGATAAGTGAGCCTCATCCAAAATTTTCTTTCTTAGTTCCTCATTCTTTGGAACCACAAGGTGATTGTTGAACCATAGTACTCCATCTTCGTCTTGTCGGAAACATGTTGCTTCCTTCTTCCCTATTTTCTAGCGAATATATTCCATTCCCTTGTCCTTCTTTTGGGCCTCCATAATTTCTTCCCGAAGGGTAGGAATGAGCGCCAAATTATACAAGGATCCATATGGGATGACACGAAGACTTGGTTCGCTAGGATCTGAAATCATACAAGCTTCCATCGAGCAAACGATGGCGTGATTGCATTGGTCCCTTCGACTCAAGGCATCGACAACCACGTTGGCTTTTCTGGGATGATAATGAATTTCCAATTCATAATCTTTGATTAATTCCAACCATCTATGCTGCCTCATGTACAGCTCTTGTTGAGTGAAGATATATTTGAGACTCTTATGATCGGTGTAGAGGTTAACCAGATTACCGACCAAGTAATGGCGCCAGGTTTTCAAAGCTAGGACGATTGAGGCCAATTCCAAATTGTGAGTGGGATAATTTTGCTCATGCTTTCGGAGTTGTCGTGATGCATAGGCAACGACATGGCCTTCTTGCATAAGCACACAACCCAATCCGGTGCCGGAGGCATCGCAGTAGACATCGAACGGTTTGGTGATGTCGGGTTGAGCCAAAACTGGAGCGGTTGTTAAATGCTTCTTGAGTGACTGAAAAGCTTCCTCAGATGCACTACTCCACTTGAACTTGGCATCCTTTTCTAGCAACTTGGTCATAGGTTTGGCAATTCTTGAGTAGTTGGGAATGAATTTCCTATAATAACCGGCAAGATCAAGGAAACTGCGAATTTGCCTGACCGATTTTGGAGTTTTCCAATTCAGCACATCCTCTACTTTGCTAGGGTCCACGGCTACTCCTTCTGCTAATATGATGTCACCCAAAAATGGATCTTGCTTTAGCCAAAATTCGCATTTACTAAATTTGGCGTAAAGTTGATCATCTCGGAGTCGTTGTAGAACAATGCGAAGGTGTTCGGCGTGTTCTTCTTCGGATTTAGAGTAGATCAAAATATCATCGATGAATACCACTACAAACTTATCCGGACATGAATACGGAATTCATCAAATACATGAAGTGGGCTGGAGCATTGGTGAGACCAAAAGACATGACAAGACACTCGAAAAGACCATATCGGGTGGAGAATGCTGTTTTTGGAAAATCTTCGGCTCGGATTTTTATTTGATGGTAACCAGATCGGAGATCAATCTTGGAGAAGACTTTAGCACCCACTAGTTGATCAAAGAGGATATCGATTCGAGGTAGAGGGTACTTGTTCTTGATGGTCACGGCGTTTAACGGCCTATAGTCGACACATAGGCGTAGGGTCTTGTCTTTCTTCTTCACAAAGAGAGTGGGACAGCCCCAGGGAGATGAACTTGGTCGGATATAACCCTTGTCCATAAGCTCTTGTAACTGCTCTTTCAACTCTGCCAACTCGTTAGGAGCCATCTTGTATGGCCTACAAGAGATAGGCGCTGTACCAGGTATGAGTTCAATCTTAAACTCGACATCCCTGTCCGGAGGCATTCCAGATAAATCGTCTGGAAATATGTCGGGAAAATCACAGACCACTGGAATGTTTGCTAGCTCCTTTCCTTCCACATGACACACTTGAGAAGTGTGCAACTTGGGATACGGCAATCGGAGAATAGAGGGGCCGTGTAAGGGTGAGTTCAAATGGATTTCCTGGTCCTCAATGTGCAGTACGGCTTTGTGGCTACTCATCCATTTCATACCAAGAATGATGTCGATGCTTTGGCCATCTAAGATAATTAGGGAAGTGGGGTATATGTTGTTGGCTAGCTTAAGTGGCACTTTCCGTAACTCGAGATGAGCTCTTATTTTTCCACCGGGAGACGTAATAACGTACGGTGTTTCCATAGTAGTGGGGGTAATTTTCAGATGATTTGCATGTGCGTTGCTCCTGAATCAAAAAGAACCATGGAAGCATGTTGGTTGATCGAGAACGTACCCGCGAGGACGGGTTCTCCAGCTTGGGTCTCTTCGACCGTGGTATAGTTGACTCGGCCATTCTTGTGTGTGGGGGTAGATGACTGAGGACGACTCCCATTGCTGCCATTATTGTTGTTGTTGCTGCTGTTGTGGTTGTTGTTGTTGTTCCCAGAAGTATTGGATTTCTGGTTGTTGCTCGGATTGCGCTTCGGGAACCGACAATCCTTAGCAAAGAGACCGGTGCGGCCACAGTTGTAACAGGACTGTGAGGAGTTGGTCTTTACCACTTGATTGCTTTGCTGCCGTGGACGAGAACCAGAGAATTGCTGCTAGTTTCCCCTATGGAGTTGCTAGTGCTGCTGCGAGAACGACGGGCGAGGTCCACCTCCCGGCGGTACCACAGCCCGGAATTTCTATCTGATCAGGGAAGTGATTGCTAGCTTGTACTTGGGCGGTATGGAGCCGGATGAACTTCCCATAGCACATTTCCTCTTCTTATCCTCTTGATTGGCACGGATGGCATCTTCTTGCACAATGGTGGCACTCATCAAGTCATTGAATGTGCCGGCGGTGATTTGAGCCAAGCGATCTTGCAGCTTATGAGTAAGACCCGAACGAAAGCAATCTTTCTTCTTTTCATCCGTATCAGCGTGATACGACGCGTACTGGGCCAGGTAGTTGAACTTCGATGCATACTCTTACACGGTTCCAGAGCCTTGCTTCAAGTTGAGGAACTCCTGTAACTTGCGCTTTATGAGTCCAGCGGGGATGTGGTGTGCATGGAAAGCTGTGCAGAATTTTGCCCAAGTGACTTGGTGACCAGAAGCGAGAGCGGCGGTGAAACTGGCCCACCAAGCACTTGCGGAACCGCGTAGCTGCTGCGCGGCGAAGAGGGGCTTCTGCTGCTCGGTGCAGTGGAGGAGGGCGAACTTCGACTCCAGAGTGCGAAGAAAGTTATCCGCTTCCAGAGGATCACCGGCTTCTCCGAAGGTGGGCGGGTGAGTTGCCCAGAAGTCGGCGTAGGAGGACTCCCGCTGCTGCAGTGGTGGTGGTCCGGGAGCTCCTTGACGGTTCATGTTCTCCATGAACATGAGGAACATCTCGTTCTGGTTGTGGATGAGCTGCTCCATGGCCGTCATGGGTGGCGCGTTGGGCAGCGGCCCATTTCCACCGGCGTTCAAAGCGCCGGGAGCATCACCAACGTTTTCTCCACCACAGCGAGTTTGCACCATCTGACATATGAAGAAAGCATGTTAGCCCAATCATCACATGAGACAATATGATAATAAGGCTACGACATGGCGAAATAGAATTTCAGATTGGTCATAAATGAAATTTTTGACAAGAAAGCGGTGCGGACATAAGAGATAACTTAAATTCCATAGTTTCCAACACCATAAGCAGCATACTCATGATAAAAACCATAGATACAGGTGATGCAACTTTCGATACATAGCAAGTCTTTGGTTACATCACTTGAAACACTACACCACACGATCTCAGAGAGCTTAGGTTACAACTGAGCTTAACATTACTTACACTATGCACACACGACTATGATGTCTCACGAGATTTTTCATCCTACGTACATGGAGCTACTCGATCACTCGATGTGGCTGTCACCATCGGACTCCACGTCCATATCACCCGGTCCAGGGGGTGCTTCGAAGTCGACGTCGGAGTCACCGTTCTCACTCAGATCGGCGTCCTCGGGGGGGATCACCGCCAGTGGAATGGGTGGCTCATCATTAAGGATGGCGTTCAGCTGACCGTTAGCAGCTTGGAGCTGTCCAATGAGCTGCTCTTGCTGTGCGATGATCGCGTGAGCATCGTTGAGGTTCCCTTCCATGACATCACGCTCATCTTGAGCTTCTTTGTGTTGGGCCTGCAGCTCGCTTTGCTCCTCCAAGAGGGTGGTAACCTGACCATGAAGAGAGTAAATCTCCTCTTGGGCAGCGGTGAGCTGGGCGTTGCGTTGGTTCAGTTGCTCCTACAACTGATCGCTTGAATCGGCCTCAATGATCAGCTGCGCATCATGGAGTTGCTCGAAAAGATCAGCCCGCTCCATCTCGCTAGTGTGCAGCTTGTCCTCAAGATACGAAATCTTAGCGTCACGCTTCGCAAGCTGGGCATCACGGGCCACAAGTGTGGACTGCAGCGCCTCGCACTCTCGTTCCAACTCGAGAATGCGGGCGGCAAGGTACTCGGGGTCCTTCACGAGCTTGCCAACATCCATCTGCCGGAATAAAGTTTTGCAAGGTGAGTCAAAACATAATATTCCACTAAGCACACATGCTTAAAATAGCATAAGGAATGATTGGTAAAAGAAAGACACGAGGTTCCCGATCTGTTTAACGACCGGTAACGACGAATTTCTGTGGAAGACGGAGTGAACCGCAGAAACGGGCAAAAACACTTAGTTTCTGGACAACATTAAAATTTTTGTGCTTTACAACTGTTGTGGAGAATGTCATCATCTTTCCAACGCATACTCACACATCTCCATCCAATAAAGTCTCTGGAAGTTATGATCATCCAAGACAGGGGACAGAAATCAGATAGTTTCTGACTTCCTGAAAAAGGTTACTCTTTTTGCAAAATTCGACCTAGTTCCAGATTATTCTAAGACAAACTTCCTAATCCAAACTTGTAGAGGAAAACCTCAGCTTTCCAACGAGTACTTATTTGCCTTCATTGAATTAAAATTGAGGAAGTTATAATTGTTTTAGTGCAACTGACATTTCTGGCAGAAATTGATTTCCTTAACAGTGACTTCAAACTTTTAGTTTAAATGCCATATGGTTTTAAATTAGCTCATATCTGAGTCATTTCACATGTTTGCAATATTAGTGACCTTTTCACATGATTTAGTGAAGGTCAGTGCATATGGTATGCATGAATGCCAAATGCTCAATATCACGATTTCCTACCTCCTCACAAAAAGAAAACTCGACCGATTATAAAACTCGATCCTTTCGGTGGCACACACACCTCTCACATGTTTCTAAGCAAACTACACGTGGTTAGTGTACCTGCAAGAGATCCATTTCAGAAACAATACATCAAATTCAAAAGAAACAAGCCAAAACAACAATGACAGCTTATGCCCAGGTATTCGCCCACCCGGAAGGCAGCCGACGTTTAAGCGTATTCGGTCCGCGCATCAATCAAAGCCCAGGTCTTTGCCCACCCGGAAGGTGTTCGGTATTTACGGTGCAACCGATCCGTGCACAAGGACATACCTTCGTTAAAGAATCCATAGTTACAAGTAATTTAAACAAACATAACCCAGGGTTAGCTTTGCCACCTACAAGACTCTTATATGGGCACTACTAGTTTGTACCTCACCGTAACGCGTAAAAACGGCTTGTTTACGTTTTTAAAATGCTCATTGGTGTGTAGCTTATCCCGAGACGGCTCTGATACCAGCTGTGAAAACCCTACTCCAAGAAGTAGAGTATGTCGTACAGGATCCCCTCGGGAGATGGTTAACAAAGTAACCATACACAGCATTCACACATGAACATTCATCATTTACAATATTACATCACTCAGGTGCATAATATTACAAGTTCCGAGGTAGAATATAAACAAGTTCAGATCTGATACAATACATATATCCTTAGTACATGTTACATAAATTAGTGGAAGCGATACAACGACAAAACACGATATCGAATCCTACGTGAACCATGCCAGCCCTATGGCGATGGCTCACTCATCATGGTTAGGGGAGCTGGGGACCCATTCAATGGTCCAATTCTGGGGCTCCTCACCTTCCCACACGACCTTGTTACAACAATCACACTAGGTAGCTTGAGGAAAACCTAGAAAACAACATAGTCGCAAAGCCTGAGTATCTAACAAACTCTGCAAGACTTACCCGTCAAAAGGTTTACTAAAACCGACTCCTAGAATGCAGGGGGCTGACCGGGTTTATTTGATATTTGCATCAAAAGCTCCTATTAGTTCTATGCTGCACTTTCATTTCCTTAGTCAAGATTTTACTTTGCTTATTACAGAAAACAGCTACGGTGAATCTCGCTAGCTGCTAAGACACGAACATAGCTAAAGAACAATACATCATAGCAATATGTGTCCATAACATAAGTAAATTTCAGAAACATAACCACAACTTTACTACTTAACATATCATTGCCGCTGCTCGAACAAGAGGTACTCATAACCGCGAGGGACAGCAATTCAAATTGATTTACACCCTGTAGGGGAAAACCCAAGTACGCGACATACGCATCATTTAAGAACACGTATGGCCACCGTTCACAAGTTTGCTATAAAGTTGGTCCGCCACCCATCCCGAGTACATGTCCCCCTCACGATACAGTACTTCGTATCTGTGGCTTAACCCATGCACTCTCCAGCGGTCCTCAAACCCCAACGCCCACCCTTCTTTTCACATCACCTCTGGATCGGTGAGTATGGCCGTCCAACAATACGGCGCACAAGTTACTAGGTTTAGCAACTCCCATATGAAGGTATGCACTTGGTACACAACTCAATACTGGTTCGTGAAAGTCACAATGATAGAGTTTCTCAAATTTTATCCAATTCATCTTTCATGTGAATCCTAAGTGTATCAAGTGGTTCCATAATCTATCGTTGACTCCACTAGATTAAGCATAGCATTTCTAACGGAAGGCTTACTAACATAGATTGAACATAGGTTATTGTTCTGTTATGCAAGTGGGTTTTCATCCAAGTCCTATACCTAATGCACAGTACAATATCCCTATGTTGTGATTAAAGTAAAAAGGACTCTTAAATTAATAGGTGTGCACCGGGGGCTTGCCTTGGGAGTGATCGTAGTTAGTGTCTTCACCAAAGTTCACTTCAGGTCCTTGCTGATCCGGTGTGATCTCCGCGGTCCCGATCCCTATATGGAATGGACATGCATCAATGCGAAGGAATACGCAAGGTTTCATGGAGTTCCTTAATTAAAGATGAAATGGAGTGCATCACAATTCATGGCACTTCCTTAGCAAATAAGATTAATGACTAATCATTTATTCATGAATGTGTGCACACCTAAGTATGACATGGTAGCTACTGAATTTGAAGGGGACAAACTTCTAATAACAAGAATGTAACTTTTAATCATCCCAACTTAGGGTATGTCCACTTTAACATGAGCATGGCCTAGGTGATGATTATATGACATCACATGTTGATGATGATATGGCCATGCAGTACTAGGGTCAAATTTGCAGAAAGTTCATTTTGAGCAACTTAGCTAAAGTGGCCATATGCAAAACTAGCACTATACATACTATGGCAATTTAATTGCATAACTAGTTCTAGGCTCATATAATTAATTAGGAACCAAGAGTATATAATTGGAGGTAAGGATTTCTACTGTAAGGTTGATGTAATTATTCTTCATAAATATTCAAGAAGTGAATTTATGCCTACTTTTATTAAATGCACACAAAAAGTAAGATTTATATGGAAAATTCTTACTTTAACTAAACAATTGATTAATTTCAACAGTAAAAGCATACTTAAGTTGCTTCAAATTTTTCATGGAATTTTACATGAGTGTATAAGTGCATAAGGGACAGGAATACCAAATTTCATAATTAAATTCCTAGCCAATAATTTACTTAAATTCAATGACTGAAAATGAAGATTTATGCAATAATAATAAAATTATGCCTAAACATAAAAATGTGCTTTTGCAGAAAGTTTAACGATGCCATGAAATGACCACTGAGCATGTTTCATCAATTTACCATTTATATTTATTTACGTATGAATTTATTAAACAATTTAGGGTTGTAACTTTAGGGAATTAAATAAATTAATTTACTAAGCAACTTTGGACCTCAACCTGTTTTTTCTGGCAGAGGAGGATCTAGGAGTTGAACAAAATTGGTTTCACATTTTTAGGCCTTTTATTTCTCGAGTTATTGAATTTCCAAGTTTAATCAAAGTTCACTCCTATTTACAAAATTGCCACTGGCCAATTCAGATTTCTGCCGCGCGCGCGCGGCGGCTCTGCTGGCTTGCTGACGGCAGGACTCGGGACTCAGAGCTGCTCTACGTGATCAGTGACTCACGATGGTCACATGGGTGGTGGTGGCCGGAGTGGGGAATGCCGGAGCACTGCCTGCGATGAGCGGCGGCGACGCTCGACGGCGGCCGATGGTGGTAGGCGCGTGCAGAGACGAAATCATCTAGGGAGAGGGTCTAGGAGCATCACCTTAGTGCCGTGGTGCTCGTCGACGCGCGGGTTGGAGTCGGGTAGGCCAGGAGAGGGGTCGTCGCCGTGAGCCTCCTTCGTGATATGAACGGTGGCGGCTCGGTCCTCCTCCAATTCTGGCGAGGGGGCTGGAACCCAAGATTAGCACGTCAGGGAAGAGTGAGAGGAGCTACTTGCGCGCTGATTTGTGAAAGAACCAACGATGGGGACACTACCTGGGCAGAGCTCGACGCGGCGGCGATCAGGCGGCTCAAAGCAGGGGATTCCGGCGGCGCTCGCTGGAGAGGAGGGAGGGAGGAAAAGTAGGGCGCTTGGCTTCGCTGGAGCAGTTTGGGGAGCAGAGCGGAGCGTGTGCGAGTGAAGGGCGAGGAAAAGGGGCAGTACTGGGCCGCTTTTAACACCGGTCGATCGGGAGAGCGAGAGAGAGAGACGACGAGCTGTTGGCAGGGGATTGGCGCTTCGGCGGGGTTTCAATGCCGGCCGGTGGCACAGGCGCGATTTGGCAGTGCAGTGGCCGTGATGGGGCTACAGCGATTGACGGTGGCTCTTATGGTGGTGTCGGTGTCGAGCGGAGACTAGCCGGAGGGAAAAGGAGAGAGAAGGGGGGAGGGTTGACCCGACTTGACTTGGAGTTTGACTCGGGTTTGGGCGAAATTCACCAAGTTCCCTTGCTCCAAATTTTACACAGAGTTTTGTGCACTCCCAGCAAAACATTTGATCCAACTTTGCTTTTGGGTGCATCAGCTGAATCGGCTTAGATGAATTACTAAAATTGCAAAACAGAAATACTCTTTTCTGACTTTGGGGGAATTTTTAAGGGCATTAAATGGTTACCAAGAATTCTGGAAAAATTATCGAAATTCTCTTTTAATGTGGCCATTCAGAATATGCAAAAACATTAGGGTACTTCCATTGAGTTTTGTGATGTTTGAGAAAGGCCCTTATTTGAATATTCTAGATTTAATTACTTAATTTTCTTTCTTTATTCTTTGGCACCTTGATTATTTATATTTTTAATTATCCCTTAATTAACATTGGGTTTAGTTAAGTTCCATTTTGTGACATGGGATGTCACACCTAGCAGGAAGAATTTGGCAAGGAAGGCGTTGGAGCACTTGTCCCATGTGGTGAGCTCTTGTTGATTGCTATAGAACCACTGCTTCACCTTCCCCAAGAGTGAAAATGGGAATAGGTGAAGGCGAATGGCCTCAGGGGTCACATCCCTTATGGTGAAAGTGCTGCACACTACCAAAAACTGTTGGAGGTGGGCGTTTGCGTCTTTCGATGCCTTGCCACAGAAAGGACTGGCCAGAACCATGTTGATTAAGGATGGTTTCAGTTCATAGCTTCCGTTCCCCATGTTCAGGTTTGGACCGGTGCGGATGTTGTCTACAGAAGGGGCAAAGTAGTCACAGATCGTCTTTTCAGCCATGATTGTTTGAGCGGACGGAGACGAGACTTGCAGCTGAGCTTGAGTGATCGGAGGTGCTGCAAGAGCAAGCACGGGCCAAGGAGGGGTGAGTCTTTGACGCAGTCTCCTCAACAAATCCTCCGGACCATTGTGGTAGTTGTCTGGTAGGTCGAAACCAGTCATAAAGCATCCTGTTTATACCACAAATAAATAGAACAAGGGTAAGCCTGCTAAGGAAAGCGGTAACCTCTTAATAGAAATATCAATGTTAAAATTCTGATATCTTAGCCTATTGCTTCCCCGGCAACGGCGCTAGAAATGCTTGTTGGCATTTCTTAACTACACATCAAGAATATCACTATCCCTGGTACGATGCCAGAAATGATTTGATGTTTGTTATGCTTTTAGAGAAATATAAATTAATCCACAAGCGCACGGAACATCTATTGTAGCATTTCACCCGGAAGTATTCCAAGGTATCGTATTTATTTTCTGTAGGGAAGCTAGGGGTAAGAGTATCTTGGTTTAACAAAGATATAACTATAAGAATTATACCAACTGACCAAAGACGGGGGTAAGGATGTTCGATAATGATAGTTGAAGGAGCAGTGATACAGGAGAAATCCACACTAAGATAAATTAAGAGATCAGTTAAGATAGCCGGGAGGACAGCGAGTCTAAGTCTAGAATTCCTAAGATTATATCTTCCTATTTTATCTAAGTCAACTGTCAAAATTCTTAGTTACTCAGGTTGAGTGCTTAAACCAAATTCATGGTACAGCGTCGTGTCTTTCACCAATAAGTTTACTTCAGGGCACGACAACGATCCACTAATAGGGTCGGTAACTAACCTCGTACACTAGTGGGCACGTTACCGCTAGACAACCCTGCTTGAGACTTCCTGAACGTGGTGGAATACTAAATGGATGGACAGGGTTGTCACCACCTGCCGCCTACCACACAGCCCGTGGGGACGAATGCAAAACCAGCTAGTGCTAACTTAGGCACCACGCCTACGCTTTCACTAGATATTCTTCTGTTGGCCTAGCGGAAGAATAGCCAGGAAATAACCAAGTCTAAGTTCTATTCAAGAACTAAACTTAATTAAATCCTAGCCGGGAATCCCATAAACTATGCTTCAAAGTTCTTTCCCGATATTTGTAACTTAAGGAAATTGACTAAGTAAAGATAAATACTTGACAAGATAAATAAGAAAATATAATTATATTGATAAGGGATAAGTCCTACAGAAAGAGAAAAGATACAAGAGAGCTCATACCAAGACTCCGAGACGACTTCCGGAATCCCGAGCGAAGCTCTCTACCAGACTCTAACTCCCGACTAACTAACCTACTCTACTAGTAAGAAAAGTAGTGAAAGTAGTGGGAAATAGACTCCAATGTGTTTTGCTTGCCTTTTTTTTTCTGTTTTCTGCTGAATTCCCCCTCTATTTATAGGTGGCGGATACTTGGCGGGTACTTCAAGGTGGAGGAGAGTCGGTCGGCAAAAATTCACCCGCCGGACGGCCACGTGTGCCGGGTGGCATGCACTGCCGGGCGGCCACTGGATTTGTTTGGTTTCCAACCGACTTTCTTTGGACGGCTAAGATCTTGTCCCGATGGCGGTTACTTGGTCGGTTTCCACCGAAATCTCTGTTTTGGGGTCGATAGAAGTTGTGGGCCTTATGGGCTGGCAACCCTGGGTGGCCAACCCAGGCCGGACGGCAAGCCCTATCGGGCGGCAAGCCAGGCCGGGCGGCGGCCCATCTTTGGTGCCAACCTCCCCCCCCCCCCCCCCCCGGGTCACGTCTTGACTTGTCCATGTTCTGCCACGTGAATTCCTCCTTTATTTCTCCACTTTTTACCCTCCTTAGTCCGGAAATGGAAAACGGCTTCATTTTGGAGTGTTTTGAAGGGTCGGCTGGGTCGGATGGTTAGTCTCATGACGACTCTATTTTGACCCACCGGGTGGCTGATTTCAGCCTGATATGACCTTGTCAGCTGGGTTCGAATTTCAGCCATCACGACCCTGCCGGGCCCTGATTTCAGCCTCATATGACCCTGTCGGCTGGGTTTGGATTTCAGCCATCACGACCCTGCCGGGCCATGATTTCAGCATCATATGACCCTGTCGGCCTGCTGTTTTAAGGCAGAATCGGCCGACGAGGTGTTTCTTCATGTTTTTACATGATTTTAGCCCTTTTTACCCTGCAAACACATATTTCACCAAAACTCGTAGAAATTTATTAGTTTAAACAAATATTCACGAAACTTTGGTCTTTACCTTGTGTTTCCCGACCGGTTGGTGGCCTATATTGGGTTTTAAGGGCCACCAACAGTGCCCTTCCTCCATCATGGTTGGGGATGACACTTGCCTTCCGGTTTCCTCTGTGGGGTCTGCTCCTCGGTCTTTTCAACTTCCGAATGTTCTTGTTGCCCCGCACATGGTTCATAACCTTCTTTCCATTCGCCAATTTACTGTTGATAACTCCTGTTCTATTGAGTTTGACTCTTCTGGTCTTACTGTGAAGGATTCGGTTTCCTAGCGTCCTCTTCTCCGATGTGATAGCACGGGGCCACTTTACACCCTTTGCCTTCCTGCTTCTGCTACTTCGTCGTCTCCCTCTTCATCGGCTTTTGCGACTACACCATCATCCACAACTTGGCACCGCCGGCTTGGGCACCCCGGCCGCGATGTTTTGGTATGTCTGAATCGTAGTGCAGATCTTCATCGTACTAGGGCTTCTGATGAGCATCTTTGTCATGCATGTTAGTTAGGTCATCATGTTACACTTCCTTTTTCTTCTTCTTCTTCGCATGCGAGTCATGTTTTCAATCTCATTCACTGTGATTTGTGGACTTCTTCTGTCATCAGTATGTCTGGCTATAAGTATTACTTGGTGATTGTGGATGATTTCTCCTATTACTCTTGGACTTTTCCGTTGCATGCCAAGTCTGACACTTTCCCTACCCTCCTCAACTTCTTTGCCTGGGTTTCCACTCAGTTCGGGCTCACCATCAAGGCCGTCCAGTGTGACAACTGCTGTGAGTTCGACAACCGTGCCTTGCATGATTTCTTTCTCTCTCGCAGTGTTCACCAACGCATGTCGTGCCCATACACCACGCCTCAGAATGGCAAGGCTGAGCGGATGATTCGTACCACGAATGATGTCATGCGCACCATTCTCCTTCAGGCCTCCCTTCCTGCCCATTTCTGGGCGGAGGGCCTGCACATAGCCATCTTCCTTCTCAACCGCCTTCCCACCACGGCCTCCCCTGCTCTCACTCCTCACCACGCCCTCTTCCACACCCACCTCGGTATGATCACCTTCGTGTCTTCGGATGCGCCTGCTACCCTAACACCTCTGCCACTGGTCCTCATAAGCTCGCGCCTTGCTCGACTAGGTGTGTCTTCCTCGGCTACTCCCCCGACCACAAGGGGTACCGTTGCTTTGACCTCACCTCCCACCGCATCCTCATCTCCCGGCACGTCAAGTTTGACGAGTCCGACTTCCCGTACTCCACCTCCACCACACCCTCTCAAGCTCATGACCTCGAGTCCATTTTTTCGACTGACCCGGTGGTCTAGCCTCCTGTCTCTGTTTACCCATTTTCGGCAAGTTCCCCGGCGATTTTTGCTACGCCACGCGCAGCCACGGAGCCCACTACCGCGCCACGCGTAGCACCAACGTCTTCACCTACGCCACGCATGGCACGGGAGTCTACGCCTGCGCCACGCACGGCCCAGGAGCCCTCGCTTGTGCCACGCGCGGCCCCTGAGCCTTCTACCGTATCACGTGTGGCACCAGAGTCTACGCCTGTGCCACGCGTGGCCTCGTAGCCAATCCCTGCACCGCGGGAGCCCCTGGGTTTTTCTACCCGCTTCGCCAAGCCAGTGCAGGTCTACATGCGGCGGGCAGCACCGGTCCCGAAGCCGGTGGTCTCTCCGCCACCATCGCCTCCGCCTGAGCCGACAATGCGCTCTCGGGCTCGCTCTCGCCTCGACCCAGAGGTGTACCACCCGTCTGTCGTCCATCAGGATCCCGGGCACACTCGTCCCATGGTGACACGACGGGCGACGGGTGTCCTCTCTGCTGTTGGGGCGGAGTCGGGCGTCTCACCCGTGCCCTCCTCCATCCGTGATGCCTTGGCGGATCCTCACTGGCGTCAGGCTATGGAGGAGGAGTACGTGGCTCTCCTTGCCAACCAGACATGGGACCACGTAAAACGTCCGTCTGGTTGCAATGTGGTCACCAGCAAGTGGTTCTGGATGCACAAGCACCGGGCCGATGGCTCCCTTGAGCACTACAAGGCTCGCTGGATTCTTCGGAGCTTCACCCAGTGGCCTGGATTGAACTATGATGAGACCTTTAGTCTGGTGGTGAAGCCGGCCACCGTGCATACGGTTCTCTCACTGGCTCTCTCCCGCTCCTGGCCCGGGCATCAGCTTGACGTGAAGAATGCCTTTCTGCATGACAATCTGACCGAGACAGTCTACTACAGTCAGCCAGTGTGATTTGTGGATTCTAGTCATCCAGATCTCGTCTACCGCCTCAACAAGTCAATATATGGCCTCAAGCAGGCACCTCGGGCGTGGTACTCTCAGTTTGCCACTTTCTTGGCCATGTTGGGCTTTACCGAGTGCAAGTCTGACACTTCTCTTTTTGTCTACCGCCGGGGCTATGAGGCTGCTTACCTGCTACCCTATGTTGATGACATCATCCTCACTACTTCTAGCCAGACCCTGCTTTAGAATATCATTCAGTCACTGCAGTGTGAGTTTGCTATGAAGGATCTGGGTGTGCTCCATCACTTCTTGGGTGTCACTGTGAAGCCTCGTCCCTCTAGCCTCTTTCTTCACCAGCGGTAGTATGCTCTTGATATCCAGGAGCGGGCTAGGATGACTGACTGCAAGCCCTGCTCCACTCCGATCGACACTCAAGGGAAGCTCTTAGCGGACGTAGGTTCTCCGGTTGCTAACCCGACTGCTTATAGGAGCCTTGCTGGGGCTCTTCAGTACCTCACCTTCACCAGGCCGGACAACACTTATGCCATCGAGTAGATCTGCCTTTATATGCATGATCCCTGGGAGTCTCATCTCACTGCTCTGAAGCGTCTGCTGTTTTATGTCGGCGGTACTGTTGACTACGGCTTGGTTCTTCACCGGGCCCCCTCCACCAAGCTCGTTGTCTACATCGACGTTGACTGGGCCGAGTGTCCCGACACTCGTTGGTCTACTTCTGGCTACGCCGCCTTCCTCGGCGGCAACCTAGTCTCCTGGTCGTCCAAGCGACAGCCTGTGGTCTCCCACTCCAGTACCGAGGCGGAGTACTGGGCGGTTGCCAACAGCGTGGCTGAGGCGTCTTGGCTACGACAGCTCTTGGCGTAGCTTCACAGCCCGCTGACCCGGAGCACGCTCGTCTACTGCAACAACATCAGCGCCGTCTACCTCTCCACCAACCCAGTTCAGCATTAGCGGACGAAGCATGTGGAGATCGACCTTCACTTTTTTCGGGACCGAGTCGCCATTGGTCAGGTTTGGGTTCTCCATGTCCCGACCACTTCACAGTTCGCCGACATCTTCAGCAAGGCTCTCCCCTCCTCGACATTCTCGGAGTTTCGGTCCAATCTCGACATTGCTAGTGGCTAGTTGCAACTGTGAGGGGGGGGGGGTGTAGTCCTTTTCTTTCTTTGCCAGTCTTGAACTCCACTACGCCGGTAGTTCCAACTGTGGGGGGTGTTAGAGTAATGTATTAGGCCCATAGGGCTATGTATATCTGGCCCATAGAGGCCCATGTACAAAGTTGTATATAACCACCCTTCTAGGGTTTGGAGTGGCAATACAGATATTATTCCTCCAACACGATGATCTATACACACCATCTGAAGAAGATGACAATGTCATCAGCGAAGCTCCACGTAGGAGTAACAGAAAATATATTGCAAATCTTTTGGTGATGACTATATTGTTTATCTCGTGGATGATGTGTCCAACACTATTTCAGAAGCATATGCATCTTCAGATGTAGAATATTGGAAAGACGCAGTCCATAATGAGATGGACTCTATCATGTCTAATGGGACTTGGGAGATCACTGAGTGTCCAAGCGGATGCAAACCAATTGGATGTAAGTGGATCTTTAAAAAGAAATTAAGGCCTGATGGTACTATTGAAAAGTACAAGGCTAGACTTGTGGCTATGGGATTCACACAAAGAGAAGGAGAGGATTTCTTAGATACATACTCTCCTATTGCCCGGATTTCCACCACTAGAGTGCTCCTTGCTCTTGCAGCTTCTTATGGTTTGCATATCCATCAAATTGATGTAAAAACTGCTTTGCTTTATGGAGAGTTAGAGGAAGAGATATATATAGAGCAGCCAGATGGTTATAAAATTCCTGGGCAAGAGAATAAAGTGTGCAGATTAATAAAATCCCTATATGGACTTAAGCAAGCACCCAAACAATGGCATGAGAAATTTGACACCACTTTAACATCTGTTGGATTTAGCGTAAATGAGGCAGATAAGTGTGTGTACTATCGTTATGGTTGGGGTGAGGGAGTAATATTGTGCTTGTATGTCGATGACATATTATTTTTTGGAACAAGCACAAGAGTAATTTATCATATCAAAACTTTCTTGTCAAGGTGTTTGACATGAAAGACTTGGGACCAGCGGATGTGATGCTAAATGTGAAGTTGATCAAAAGCAAAGATGGGATTACCTTGAGTCAATCCCACTATGCAGAGAAGATACTTAGCCATTTTGGCTTTGAGGATTGTAAAATATCTCTAACTCACTATGATGCGAGCATCAAGCTTCAAATATTCGAAGGAGAGGAAAAAGATCAACTAAGATATTCACAAATAATTGGGTCCCTCATGTATCTTGTAGGTGCCACGAGACCTGACATCTCCTATGCTGTGAGAAAACTAAGTCAGTTTACATCAAACCTAGGAGATGTTCATTGGAAGGCACTTGAGCGAGTGTTGCGCTATTTGAGAGGCACAACCTCACTCGGAATTGACTACTCGGGATATCCACCAGCGTTGGAAGGATATAGTGATTCCAATTGGATCTTAGATGCGGATGAGATAAAAGCCACGAGTGGCTATCTGTTTATGCTTGCTGGTGCTGCATTTTAGTGGAGGTCCTGTAAACTGACCGTGTTAACAAAATCCACATGTGAAGCAGAACTTGTAGCACTGAAAACACCTACTACTGAGGCTAAATGGCTAAGAGAGTTATTGATGGACCTGCCTTTTGTGGAAAAGCCGGTACCGCCTATCCTAATGTATTGCAATAACCAATCAATGATAGCTCAGGTTATGAATACAAAGGATAACTCAAAGTCCAATAAACATATCAAGCGTAGACTGAAATATGTCAGAAAGATGAAAACCTCCGGAGTTATAGCTGCGAGCTATGTGAAAAGCGAAAATAATATGGTAGACCCTTTTACAAAGGGATTATCACGGAATGTGATTACCGTGATGTCTAAAACATGGGTATGAGGCCCATCTAAAAGTTACACCACAATGGTAACCTGTCCTTTTCGATCGGAGATCCCGTGACTAAGGTAACAGGAAGAACAAGTTGATTGGTGTAACCAATGAGTACATTATAAATAAATAAAATGTACCCATGTTCAAATAACAAAGCATAGTACTCTTGACTATATGGAAGGTTCGCATTAAGCCTTAATGTTTTCCGCTGTAAAAGATATTAGCGTACAGGATATCTTGAAGGAAGCACCTACTTGAGCTCAACTGTAGGTTGCAGTTCGTGAGAATAGGGCGTTCTCATAAAGGCTCATGAGAAGATTTCGGAGCAAACCATTAACACTTCGGTTTGGCGAGGTTGTTTCGGCAGCATAGTATCAATTTGATTTCAATTGAAGTCTGCCCACACAAAGCTGAGAATTCAAGGCCTAGTCCATTCTTCAGCTGTGAAAAGATGAATATTGATATTCTAGGTTTAAGTTCAACCCGTACGGGACTTTTACCGAAAGACTGGTATCTTAACAATACTACAGCATAGTGATCCTTTGACCTCTATTCCTTGCTTTGAAATTGGTGGGGGATTGTTGGAATTTGGCCCATTTTATATGGCCCACTCAGAAGAAATTCCAAAGCAATAACTGGTTGTTGGTTTTAGTAGCACATTGCTAGTCTATGTTGGTCCACACCAACTTAAATAGCAGCACTCGTACCCATGGCTGAATAAAGAAAGCTTTCGGAGAGAAAGAGAGCATTGCTATGAGTACACACACACGCACGTGCACGGGTGTATACGCACCTTTTCGCGTGTTGTCCTGCGTGACTTGTGACATGCGACACGCGATCGTGACATGGCGTGTCTGTGAGTCTAAGTAATTTTTGCCACTCATAACCTCTATAATCCTAAATTGTTATGTACTAATCTAGAGGATTTATACATAATTAATTGCCATAATTAGAGTTAATAGGCCAGCATTGCAATTAACTACTAATTAGTGAGCGCAATTAGAGAGGAAACGGCTCCTGGAGGGCAGCCGAGCCTATATAAGGCCCCTGGAGACGTCCAGGTTTCCATACAAGAGAAAAATCTATTCCACATCTTCTTCTTCTTCCTTCCTTTGGAGAACTGTGTTGTAGTGTTGAGCTGCTTTCATCTTGCCGGCCCTATTTCTTGGTGTGCACCAAGGAAAAGGGTGAACGGAATCTCCGTACCTTTTCCACTGTGAAGCCCTCACGAGGGGTGGCAATAAGGTTTCTGGGCAGCGCATTTGCGCGACCGCTCGAGACTGATCCACGATGATCTACGTTATCTCATTAATGAGCTACCACGTCTACATCGATGGTCTGCTTTGATGTGAAACCCAACATGAGTTCTAATGACTTCCCTGGTTTTAATTGCGTTGCTCTGCCTGCTACATCTGTTAGTTAGCAGCTTGTGTGTAAATGATTATGAAATTTGCCTAAAATTGAAATATGGAATTAGAATAATACGCATATTTCCACCATATTTTTACTCCAGCTGTTTGATTGGGGCTACATGTTATGTGCAAGCTTGGGAGAGGGGGAGGGAATGGGCAACGGTGGTCGGCGAGGCAGGAGAGGATATAGGGGAAAACCCTACGATTTAGGGGAAAACCCTACTAATTTCTTGGAGAAATCAATTACAATTGCCCACATATATATGAGGACTTTTTTTTAGTCCTAAGAAAACATAATATAAAATCCTAATCGAATCTCAATCCTATCTTTCCTAAACAATCAAAACTTCTTAAATATCCTAATTTTCTTAATCAATCTCTCCTTTTTTTATTTATATATAAATCTAGCCACTTTTGTAAAGGGGAGAAGGGCTGCCCCCTGTTGGCGGTTTCTAGATGCTTATTTTATCTACCAAAAAGGGATGTTTTGCGTCTTAAATTGGTGGTTTGGACTAACAATTAACCCCATATTTGCATAGATATGTAGTTGTTCTATTTTGGATGTAATCACAGGAAACAGGTGTAAAACAGGGCAATTATGGATAAAGAACTAAAGAGTAATGAAGATGGGCCAGATGCGGAGCCGCGGCGATTGTCACGGGCCTACGCCGATCGGCGCGAAAGGGAAAGATGATGAAAACACGACCCAGTCCGAGAAAGACGAAGGCCCAGCTCAGTATGAGTTAGAGTCGGTGGAAGTTGACCTAATCCCATCAATTATAAAAGGAAGATAATTATCAAGAGCCAAGGACGGATGGTAGAAGACGACAATCGAGAGAATCGGTTATTAGAACTAGGGTTCCAGGATATTGGCAATGAAGGTCGGTCAACACCGAGGAGATCCACAAAAGGGAGGTCGCACCGATCAGGAGTAGTCTCATATTGTCTTCTGTCGATGCTCAAGACCGGCAGTAAATATATAGGGCTACATCGAGACGAAGAACTACGATGGTTACACAAGACGCCGAATTATACAGGTTCGGACCCTCTCAATGAGAGTAAAAACCCTACGTCCTGTGTTCTGTATTGTATTGATTGTCACAAGATGTTGTGTCTCTCTAGTTGTGTCTAATTGCCTCTCCCTCAATGGTGGGGTACCCTACCGCCTTATATATCCGGTTGGCAGGGGGGTTCAGGTAGAGTCCTAGTCGTACTCTACAAGGATTCCATATGGCAAGTCAAATCTTTCTTGTCTTGCACTCCAAGCCGAGTCGGTCGGCTTCCTTGTTGATGAAGTACCCGGTCGGCCACCGACTTAGCCTTGTATGAGGATACTCGTAAAGCAAGTATCCCACAGCAGCCCCCGAGTGCTTTCTGATTTTGAGCTTTAATTCTCCGAATGATCTTAAGATCATAAATTAGGAAGACCTTGTTATAGAAGTTTCTGATAGATCTGGTACACCGGTTAGGTGCACCTGATCAGGTGTAGCCCCCGACTCTTCTATAATTTGGAGACTAACAAATAATGCAAGAGTCTAATTGTATTAGCTCTTACTAATTTGTTTACAGATATTCAATCCATCAAGTTTGAATCTTTCACACCTTTGGTTATCAAACCCTTGGGTCTTATTGCTAAGTGACCACTTTACCGACCGATCATCAAACCGGCCGAGTGGCACATATTATTTCCGAGTGATGGGTCGATCGGATTTTTATAACTCTAGTCATATTCTGTATTAAGCTAAATGACTTTAGTCATAATATCGCTTTTTCCTAATTCCAATCACCCGTTAAAGTCCAAATATGGTAATTCTGGTTATTTGACTTTAGTCAATACCATAACCTCTGAACTCGTAACCATATGACCATCAAATCCTTTGCCATATGATCAAAAAATCACATAGATATGGTGAAATAATTCTCGGATACTTCTCATCAAAGAAGCCCCCGAGACTCATTTTTCTGGGTTTGTAATTCTAATGGGCTTAAGCACTTAATTAACCTTTAAGTTAATATTAGGGTCGCACTACAGTACGGCCCACCCCGGCCTATGGGACCCTTAGGTCAAAAAAGGGAAGGGTATAAAAGGCTGCACCAGGTTGACCCTCAGTCCACGCCGCATTTGCACGTGAACTCTTCGTCTTCCTTGCGCCTTCTCTGCTCTCGTGACTCCTCTGTTTTTCCGGCTAGGGTTAGCTTTCTTGCTTCCGGCCGCCACAGATCCCACCATGTTTAGCCCCCGAGCTTTGGCAAAGTTTCTCAAACTCCTCCACCGCGTCCAATCCTGTTCGCGATGGGTCGCAAAAGGACTTCCATTTCAATCCCAGCTTCTTCCGCCACTGCCGCCGCCGCGTCGTCCTCGTCGGAGGTCAACATCCCGGAGCAACTTTGGGAGTTCTTGACGAGAAGCCTTTCATAAGCTGACGTGAACAATATGGTGGTGGATGGCGTCCTTCCAGAGCAGGCTTGGATCGACTAGAAGGTACCTCGTGAATCCTGCCCCATCCCCATTCACAAGCAGATCGTAGTGTTTTGCTCATTCTTTGAGCATGGCTTTGGAGTTCCCTGCTGTAGTTTTTGCGTGGGCTCCTTTTTTTTCTATGGGATTGAGCTTGTCAACCTCAATCCCAACTCCATTCTTCATACCGCCATCTTCGTACATTTGTGCAAAGCTTTTCTTGGCACTCTCCCCCATTTCAATCTCTTCTGCCATTTGTTTGTCCTTCGACCGCTGCCAACCAAGGATAACCAAGTGGCCATAGGCGAAGTCGGCATCCAGTTACGCAAGAAGGAGGCCTACATAAATGTCCCATTGAAGACTGGAAACAAGAATTGGATGGATGAGTGGTTCTATTGTGACAACCCTCAAGGCTATTCCCCAAGCGCATTGGATAGAGAGGCCTGATTCGACCGATCCTCAAGTGGTCGCTCTGCTTAAGAGAATTGCCGGTCTGAAGGCTGAAGGCGTCGATGGCATCACAGTCGTCAAAAGTCTTATCATCCGACGAGTTCAGCCCCTGAAGCTTTAATGTCACCCGGCATGGGACTATGTTAATGAGGATGAGACCAGGGAGGTGCCGGACCCACCGAATGGTGAACTCCGCCGAAGACGCTTGTTGAAGATGTTTGAAGGGGATATCCTTCAGGACCATTCTTTGGTCAAAAAGGCATATAACAAGGGCACAACGCGAGCCCGAGTAAGCCTCAGTCTGCCTTTAGCTATCCCTTGTTATCCTATCTTGATGTTGTACTCAATGTTTTGATCTTTATGCAGGTGCTGGATACTTATGTATCTCATCCCCCGCTCCCTTAGACCGATACTGAGGGACCTGATTATGTCAAAAAGACACCACTGACCGGCGTAGGGGGTTCAAGTTCCTCCGCAGGCGCTCGGCCAGTCAGCGTCACTCCTGTCGTTACTCTGGCCTCCCCTGACAAGCTCCAGAAGCGGACAATTGGGCGTCGACGCCAATATGTGTGGGACCAGGATGATGATGAAGAAATAACTGCCGCAGATGCTGGTAAACCTGCTCCTGCAACCTCCAACTGACCTTCAGACCGACCGGAGCCCCCGAGCCCAACTCAGAGGTCAACGGAAGAGGTGGTGCGGACTGGCAGGACTAACCAGCCCTCTCAAAGGAGGAAGGAGACCGATTTTCAGTCGACTTCTTCAAAGAAGAGGCTATGCCGGATCAAGCTCAAGAAGGCTCCCAGGTTTAATCTTTAAACCCTATACTCCTTGTCTCTTATTGCTGATCTCAACATTTCCTGATCTCTTCCTTCTATGTTTTTTTCTTAGCAGTCGGACAAGTGATTCTCAGAGAGCTCAGGGATCCGAGGATACTCGGTCTGAGCTCCCACCTCGTCCGACTGGTGTGGCCCATTCGGCTGGCAAGTCCTCAAACACGCCGACCGAAGTGGATAAACCGTTTGAAAAGACGGTTCCTGCCTCCACTCCCGAGCCTCTTCCTTAGACCACTCCAACTAATGTCTCTTTGCCTCTTGACAAAGGTAAAAGGACTCTTCCTGTGGATATGCTTGGTTGACCTGAGGTGGAGGATGTGGAGGTTTTGCACCAACACCGGGAGTTCAGCAAGGTAACTCAACATTATGCTTTTACCTTGCTTCACTCTCATCTTTTAGCTCATTTATCTTCTGCATATCAGAAAGTGTATGCTCTTGTGGAGCGAAAGCAGGCTAGAGTGGAATATCTTGAAGCCGAAACTTTCGGTATGTCCTTGGTCTCCTAATCTTCTTCTCTTTATGTTTTAGACTAACTTCTTATTCATTGTCTTGCTAGTCACCGGTCAGCAACTCTCCAAGGCCCTAGAGGAAAACAAGAAGCTGTTGGCTGACCGACAAGAGATAAACAAGGTCTTAGACCAAGTTTGTGCAGATCTGGCTGGTAAGTTTTCCTACCATCCATATTTAGGCAATCTGCTGACCACTCTAACGCTAAAAGTTTTACTTTTAGCTCACGATCAAAAAATCACCGATCTAGAGCAGTTGACTTCCAACTAGTAGAGGTTCGTTGACGCCCTGAAGGTTGAGAAGGAAAGCCTCTCCAAATTGGTTGAAGACCAGGAGACCGAGATTACTCGGCTGCAGGAGGAGCTGAAGGGGACTAAAGTGAAGATAGAGGAGGCTAAGACTGTCTCCAAATCCTTTAAATGTAAACTTGCAAGTAAGCCTTTGACTTCTTCCTTCTGCTTGAATCTTCTGTTGATCATACTGACCAATAATTATTATTTGCAGCTCTATCTTACGCCGCTCAGCAAGCAATGAACTATGTTCATGCTAACTGAGTAGAGCAGACCAGTAACTCTCTGGACTACTTGTTGGAGCATGCATCGGAAGCCATTGCTCATAACACTCGGCGAGTGGCGACCGAAGCCGGGAGTCAAGTGCTGGTGATTTGCCAATCCTGGTCTCCTGCTCTGCCATTGGACAAGATCAAAGAGGGCTTTAACCCTGACCTGACCGACGACCAATGTCAGCTGCTCCTGGGTTCCATTCTAGAGACTTCCCAGGCCCTGGTCGAAAATATAGAAATCAATCCGACCATGCCGACTCCCCCAGCAACTCCAGAGGTCGAACTTCGGGCTGACTCTTCCTCTCCTTTAAAGGAGATATAATCCTGTAATAGTGTAAAACATTAGTAGTGTTTTAGTAATGATACTTGTGTATAAACTAATCTTATGCTTTTATAGCTTTAGAAGTTTGACAAAGATATCATTGACATGTTTCTATCAAGAGAAACAAAGATTGCATCGGTCTGCCATAACATATTAGGTTGTAATCCGTAATCGCGTAACAAACAGAATAGACCAATCGACACATGACCTCTCACACTTTTGGCTCTGGGATTAGTGTACTGGTAGTCTGATGTGCAACACAAAGTATTTAACCATGATGTATAAGCGTAGGACCAAAATAATAAAGACCAAAACTCAAGATCTCATGATAATAAGTCGGTCAAAAAATAGGCCAAAACCAAAATATGGTTAGACCGAGATGGGACATTATTGCTAGCCCCCTGGCTCGATTATTTAATAGTATAAATTAAGGAATTGAGACAAATATAGAATGAAAATCATCAAAAAATCTTTCATTAAAAAAGACCAAAGTGTAGAAATGACGTAGCTGATTTATGTTCCAGGAGTTTGGAATATTGTCGCCATCTTCATACATCAGTCGGTAAGCCCCGGGCGAGTGACTTCCTTCACTACGTACGGTCCTTCCCACTTTGGAGAGAGCTTATGCTGATTCTTTGTTGATTGCACTCGGCGAAGCACTAGGTCTTCAACTTGAAAGTGGCGACTGCGGACATTCTTATCATAATAACGACATAAGCCTTGTTGGTAGAGTACCGACCGAAACAGAGCGCGATCAGGCAACTCTTCTGCTGTAATAAAATCAATCTCTCGGTTTTCCTCAGAAAGCTTTTCATCGCACGCTTGAACTCGTGCCGAGACAAGACGGACCTCAGTCGGCAACATAGCTTCTGAGCCATAGACCAATGAAAAAGGTGACTGTCCAGTAGCCCGACTGGTGTTTGTTCAAAGCCCCCAAAGGACTGAAGGCAACTCTTTGACCCACCGACCGGCATAAGGTTTGAGTCTGTCAAATATCCACGGCTTTAATCCTTGAAGAATCATACCATTGGCCCGTTCAACCTGCCCATTGCTTTTCGGATGAGCCACTGATGCAAAGTGGATCTTTATTCCCATCTCATCGGCAAAGTCCCGGAACTCCACTAAAGTGAATTGAGTGCCATTATCGGTAAAGATATCATGAGGAACTCCAAACCGAGTGAATATATCTTTGACAAACTCGATCGCCTTCTTGGATGTAATCTTGTCGACCGGCTTCGCTTCAATCCACTTGGTGAATTTGTCGATAGAAACAAAGAAATGAGTGAACCCGCCTGGCGCTTTCTTGAAAGGACCGACAATATCAAGCCCCCAAACAGCAAAAGGCCAAGTCAATGGTATCATGTGAAGTTGGTGTGAAGACACATGTGTTTGTTGAGCGAAGAATTGACAACCCTCACACTTCCGAACAACTTGGTGTGCATCTTCGACTGCCGTGGGCCAATAAAACCCTTGCCAGAAAACTTTGCCGACCAAAGTCCTGGAAGCTGCATGATTGCCACATATTCCCGAATGAAACTCTTCTACCAACTTCTGGCCTTCAGGAATTGAGATGCATCGCATCAAGATGTTGGAACCACCCCTTTTGTAAAGTTGGTCCCCCACCAACAAGTATCCTCGAGATCGGATCTTCAACCTTTGTTGCTTATTAGGATCCGAGGGCAGCATTCCCTTATCCAAATACTGGATGAGTGGGTCGCGCCAGTCAGTCTAGGAGACATCATCACCAACAAGATCAGCAACAATACTCATCAACACGTCCGACCGGGGAGAAATTGTTGGGGAATCCAGAACATATAGGAAAACACCTGGCAGTACTGCAGACCGAGATGATCCTATCTTGGCTAATTCATCAGCCGCTTGGTTATTATCTCGGAGAACATGTGTGAACTTCAATCCATCAAACTTGTCTTCGAGTTTTTGCAATTCTTGGCAATAAGCACTCATATTATCATCTACATAATTCCAATCCTTCGTGACCTGATTAATAACCAAGGCCGAATCACCAAATATGTCGATGCGCTTAATGCCGATTGACACAGCAATGCACAGACCGTGTAGGAGAGGTTCATATTCTGCAGCATTATTAGACGCGCAAAACATGATTTGAAGGACGTATCGAAGCCTTTCTCCAGTAGGCGAGATAAATACAACTCCCGCACCTGCCCCTTGTAATTGAAGGGAACCATCAAAGTACATTTTCCAGTACTCGATATCTTGGGTAGTAGGAGGATTTTGAATCTCTGTCCACTCGGCAACGAATTCTGCTAACACTTGTCCCTTTATAGCCGACAGAGGCGAGAACGTAATAGTATACTGACCAAGTTTGACTACCCACTTGGCTATTTTTCCTTCAGCTTCTCGGTTATGTAACACCTTCCCGAGTGCAAAAGAAGTTTGACCTTCAATTGGATGAGCTTGGAAATAGTGCTTCAACTTCCTCGAGGTGATCAATAATGCATATAACAACTTCAAGATCTGCTGGTACCTTGTCTTAGAGGCGCTGAGAACCTCGCTCACAAAGTAGACCGCATGCTTTACTTTTTACACGTGTCCCTCTTCTTCTCTGTCGACTGTCAAAACAGTACTCACAACCTAGATTGTGGCCGAGATGTAAAGCTGAAGTTTTTCTCTGGCTCCGGAGGCACCAACATTGGAATACTGCTGAGATGAATCTTTAATTTGTCCAGTGCCGACTGCGCCTCCTTAGTCCAAACAAATCCCTCCTGCTTTTTAAGCAATCGGAAGAGTGGTATCCCCCTAACCCCCAATCGGGAAATAAAGTGACTCAAGGATGCCATGCATCCGGTCAGCTTTTGAACGTCCCTTTGAGAATTAGGCGGCTTCATATGTAGGATTGCCTTGATTTTATCTGGGTTAGCCTCTATGTGACATCCCATGTCACAAAAATGAAGTTAACTACACCTAACATCAATTAAGGGCTAAGTAAAAGTATAATTAATCCATGTGCCAAAGAATAAAAAGAGGAAACCTACTTAATTAAGTCTATAATATTCAAAAAGGGGTCATTCACAAACATTACCAAAACCCATGGAAGTACCCCAATATTTTTGCATATTCTAAATGGCCATAATAAAATAGAATTTTGAGAATTTTTCCAGAATTTTTGGTAACAAATTGATACCCTTAAAAATTCCCCCAAAGTCAGAAAAGTGTATTTCGGGATTGGAATTTGCATAATTTCTCAAAGAGAATCTAGCTGGTGCACCCAAAAGCAAAGTTGGAGCACACGTTCTCCTGACTCTACACAAAAATTTGGGTCCAATTTGGAGCAAGGTAACGTGGCAAAACAGAGCAAACCCGAGTGAAGGTCCAGGGTCAAAACCGGGTCAATCTTCCTCTTCTCCCCGGCCAATTCTAACCCGACACCGGGTTGTACCCGGGCACTGTCGCCACCGCCGATTTCCTGTCACCCCATGCCGGCCACTGCACAGCCAACTCGCCGCCCTGTGCCACTGGCCGGGAATTGAAGACGCCCACCACCGGCAACCACTCCCCTGCCGACAGCGCGACCCTCCCTCCCTCTCTCTTCCTCTCTCACCCGCTCTCGGCCATCACTCCGCCGGCCGAGTCAAAAGGGGAGCAGTGGCAGCAGCAGCACACCAGCCTCAATTCTCTCACTATCTCAACTTGCAACCAGCTCTCACACCCTCCCGAGCACCCCCGAGCGCCGGCACTCACTTTCCCTTCCTCTCCCCGGCGAAAAACCGAGCCAGTGCCCTGTTCTGGCCGCCATGGCCGCCGCCGCCCCGAGCTCTGCCTAGGCCAGCTCTCCGTCCCCTCTTTCTTCGCAAATCAATGCGCAAGTACTCCACCCCACTCCCCTCTGACTCCCTCCCTCCCCTGTGCAGTGCCCTCGCCGGAATTTGAGGAGAAAAGACCGCCGCCGTCGAAACCGCCCCACCTCGGCGACGGGAACCCTGCTCCGGCCTTCCCCCTCGACGAGTTCCTCGACGCCGACCATCCCCGGAACACCGTGAAACTTGTTGACCGAACCCCGGCCTCCCTCTCCCTCGGCACCGTCACGTGGACCTCGCCGGAGTTGCCTTTGCCGCCGCTCGTCGTCGCCGGCCACCTCCGGTGAGACCCTCTCCCCTCCGACCCCCTCCACGAGATCCCCTCGGCATGGAGATCATGCGAGTAGCTCGCGAGCCCCGGATAGGGATTAGTCATTAATTTTTATTTGCTGAGGAAGTGCCATGCATTCCATTTTTAGTTAAGGAAACTCCATGAAACCTTGTGTATTCCTTGGCATTAATCCATGTCCATTCCATATAGGGATCGACACCGAGGAGATCACACCGGACCAGCAAGGAGCTGAAGTGCACCTTGGTGAAGACGCTAACTACGATCACACCCAAGGCAAGCCCTGGTGTATAACCCAGTAGTGCATTAAGTGTAGGACTTGGATGAAACACACTTGCATACTCCAGCAAGGACCTATGATTAGTATGTTAGTAAGCTTTTCCATTAGCAAATGCTATGCTTAAACTAGTGGAGTCAATGGTAGGTTCTAGATTCAACTATGGTTCACTTGAATAATGAACTTGATAAAATGAGCACCTATCGTTGCAACTCCGCGGACAACTATTGAATAGTACCAAGTACATACCTCTAATATGGGAATTGGTAAACCTAGTAGCTTGGGCGCCGTATTGTTGGACGACCATACTCATCGATCCAGAGGTGATGTGAACAGCACGGTGGTTGCACGGGTTTGAGGACCGCTGGAGAGTGCATGGGTTGAGCCTCGGATACGAAGTACTATATCACGGGGAGATGTGTACTCAGGATTGATGGCCCCGGATCGACTTTATAGAAATCTTGTGAACGGTGGCCATACGTGTTCTTAAATGATGCGTATGTCGTGTATTTGGGTTTTCCCTGCAGGATGTAAATCAATTCGAATTGTCGTCCCTCGCGGTTATGAGTACCTCTTGTTCGAGCAGCGGCAATGATGTGTTAAGTAGTAAAGTTGTGGTTAAGTTTCTGAAATTTACTTATGCTATGGATACATGTTGCTATGATGTATTGCTCTTTAGCTATATTCATGTCTTAGCAGCTAGCTAGACTCACCGTAGCTGGGTTCTACAATAAGCAAAGTAAAATCTTGTTTAAGCAAATTGAAAGTGTAGCATAGAACTAATAGGAGCTTTTTATGCAATTGTCAAATAAACCCGGTCAGCCCCCTGCATGCTAGGAGTCGGTTTTAGTAAACCTTTTGACGGGTAAGTCTTGTGGAGTATGTTAGATACTCAGGCTTTGCGTTGATGTTGTTTTTCAGGTTTTCCTCAAGCGACCTATTGTAATTGTTGTAATAAGGTTGTGTGAGAAGGCGAGGAGCCTCAGAACTGGACCATCGAATGGGTCCCCAGTTCTCCTAACCTGGAGGAGTGAGCCATCACCATAGGGCTGGCATGGTTCACGTAGGACTAAACGTCGTGTTTTGTCGTTTCACCGCTTCCGCAAATTTATGTAATATGTACTAAGGACATATGTATTCAGATCTGAACTTAATTATATTTTACCTCTGGACTTGTAATATTATGCACCTAAGTGATGTAATATTGTAAATGATGAATGTTCATGTGTGAATGCTGTGTATGGTTACTTCGTTAACCATCTCCCAAGGCGATCCTGTACGACATACTCTACTTTTCGGAGTAGGGTTGTCACACTCTATACCTCATTTCAAAATGATGTAACCGAGTAACTTTCCCGATGGAACCCCAAAAACACACTTTTTAGGATTCAGCTTCATTGAATAATGTCTCAGATTGTCAAAGGTTTCTGCCAGGTTAGAGAGAAGTTCTTCGACTTTCTGAGTCTTGACAACGATGTCGTCAACATACGCTTCAGCGTTCCGACCGATCTGAGTGGCAAGGCAGGGTTGAATACCTCATTGGTAAGCCGCGCCAGCAATTTTTAGACCGAACGGCATAGTGATATAGCAATAGGCGCTGAAGGGTGTTATAAAGGAAGTCTTGATCTGATCTTCGACTCTCAGTGGGATCTGGTGATAGCTTGAATAGGCATCCAGAAAGCTTAAAAACTCACACCTGATTGTCGAATCTACAATCTAATCAATACGAGGAAGAGCGAAGGGGTCTTTTGGGCAGACCTTGTTGAGATCGGTATAATCAACACACATCTTCCACTCTTTATTCTTTTTAGGTACAAGGACTGGATTTGCTAACCAGTCGGGATGATATACCTCCTTTATAAACTTAACTTCTAACAATCTAACTATCTCCCTCTTCATAGCGTCCTTGCAGTGTTGCGCAAATCTTCTAAGCCTTTGGCTAACGGGGGTAGCCCCTAGAGGTACCCTTAACACATGCTCAATCTTTTCCCTAGGAACTCCCGGCATGTCAGATGGTTTCCATGCAAAGATATCCCTATTTTCCTGGAGGAAAAGAGTGAGCGCGAGTTCCTATTTTTCATCAAGGTTGACCACAACATAAGTCACCTTATCGGGGTCCTCAGGATCGAGTGAAATCTCTTTGGTTTGGATGGCATTGGTCTGGATCTTGTCCTTGGTATGTTTCTTTGTCGGAACCTTCACTCCAGTCTGCTCCTCTATACCGACTGCCTTCTAGATCTCCTTTTGGTCTGACAGCATCAACTGTTTGGTAGCCATCTCACAACTCTACACATCGTAATCAAAAGAATTCCGAAGATCAGAATGGAGGGAGATTATTCCGTTCGGGCCTGGCATCTTGAGGGTGAGATACGAATAGTGCGGAACAGCCATAAACCAAGCCATCGTTGGTCGACTGATGATAGCATGGTATGCTGACTCAAAGTCTGCCACCTGGAAGAGGATACGCTCTGTCCTAAAATTATCACGGGTGCCAAAGGTGACTGGCAGACTGATTTGTCCAATTGGGACTGAAGTCTTGCCAGGCACAATCCCATGGAAGGGTGAAGAACTCGGTTGGAGGTCATTGATTGATAGACCGAGCTCTTGAAGAGTCCTGGTGAAGATTAGGTCCAAACTGCTTCCTCCATCGATGAGTACTCTGTTGAACTTCACCTCCTTCATAGTCGCAGCAAGCATCAATGGGTAGCGACCTGGTTGTGGTAGATGTTTTGGATGCTCCCACCGATCAAAGGTGATTGGCATCTCAGACCACCTCATGTATTGAGGCGTAGCTGGCTCCACCGAGTTAATCTCTCGAAGCTCTAACTTTTGCTTGCGCTTGGATGTATAGGCATCCGGGCCTCCGAAGATAAAGTTTACTTCTTTACGGGGCTCCTGAAACTCTCCTGAATCATCCTTGTCATCATCATTCTTGGGCTTGTCTTTGTTGCTGTTGTTGTGCCTTGGTGGCTCTTTGGCCACCTTGAGCGCAGCTTTTGCAAAACCCTTCAGATAATAGCAATCCTTTGCTTTGTGGTTTCCCTTGGGGTGCCAAGGGCAAAGGCCACTCAACAACTCATCAGTAGACAGCTGGTTCGTCCGAGGATTCTTCCGAAACCAGTCCACTGTATTGACAGCATTGTCAGGTTTTCTCTTCTTGTCCTTCTTGGAGGACTCAGGCTTGTCCGACCGCTTCTCCTTGCCCAATTCCTCGGATATCATCACGTGCATACTCTCCTGATGCATACTTATCAACAATCTTGAAGCACTCTTGATGGGTAAGCTTGAGATCATGGTTCCTCCGACCGATTTCCCAGACCAGATCATCACTATAAATTATACCCAGGAAGGCAGCAATGGTTTGCTGATCGGGGACATTGGGGATCTCAGTCTTCTTAGCGCAAAACTGCTTGATGTAGTCATGAAGAGGCTTATCAGCCTTCTACTTGATTCGAGTGAGGTTGAAGTGGTTGCCCGGTCGGTTGCAAGTTGCTTGGTAATTTTCTATGAGTTTCTTGTTGAGGTCTCCCCAAGATGTGACTGACTCCTCAGGTAGAGATGTGAGCGATATCCGAACGGCAGGATCTAAGCAGACCGGAAGGTAATTAGCCATTACATAGGAATCACCTCCAGTCGACCGGATCACCGTGCTATAGAGTTGTAGCCACTCTCGGGGGTTGGCTTGTCCATCATATTTTTTGATGGGAATCGGCTTGAATCCTTTCGGCCATTGAGCAATGTGAAGCCGAGGGACGTAAGCCTTGATGCCATCGATCTCGTCATCAGTCGGTATTGGTGACCGCCTTTGCCGGTCTAGGGACATAGTTGGGCAATGACGGTGGCGTGGGCCGACATCCTCATCATGAGGACGTCGTTGATTGCCATCATTATCGTGTCAATCCTGATCGTCATGTCGATGGTGGTCGTCGCGGTTGTGTCTTGGAGGAGGATTCTGACGATCATGCCGTTGGTTGTCTCGTCGGTCCTCTCATCGGTCGTCCCATCGGTCTTCCCGTTGGGCATCCATCCTTTGTTCACGCCGTTCTTCCTCATAGTGTTGGTTGTCCCGAGCGTGCTCCTCGTGGTGAGAGTTGATGGTGTCTCGCCCATCACGGAGGCTGAGAGAATTTCTCAAGTCTTCACACCTACGCCGACCCTGAGGAGATGCATGGCTGGAACTTGCGACCGACTGAGACTTTGCAGCATCTTGCGCTGCTGCGGCCTTGAGCATAGCCACCGCCTTCTGCATAGCAGGAGTCTGATAGTGGGCGTCAACCATTAAAGTGTTAAGCAATGTCTTGGCCCCGGTGATGTTGTTCTGTGGGGTGTGGTAGACCTTAACACCATCCACTTCAAGGTCAGGGCCGAGATCCAGTCGGCATGCATTGCGCGATCCGTGCGACCCTCTTGGTTGACGGCGGTGACCGACTGATAATTCATCAGCTGGCGGGTTATCATCCTATCGGCCTCCTTTGACAGGATGGTTTTGGCGACCACCGACTGGATTCCCTTCTTCTTTGGCATCTGGATCCTCATCCTGGTTTCTAGCAGCAGGATCTACTATATCCACCATGTTGACTGTATGGGGATATGAGTAGGTCGATCCGACCGTGTCCTCATCAAAAGACCAATCTGACATCGAGTCATATCCGAAGGAAGAGTCTTCCACCTCGGATCCGAGTGGGATCAATGCAGGGATAATGTCAGTCGGACTGGCTGCGGTCGAGTCTGATCTGTAGTCGTTCAGACCTAGGGCTCCATTGTCGTTGACCGTGAAGTCGAGCGATCCAAAGGAGGTCTTGAAATCCGGCAAGTATTGGATGATGGGAAGTTCGGCCATCATAGTCGATGGAGAATCCCGGCGAGCCTTGTCCCCTTCCTGGCGCGCCAACTGTCGATGCTCAAGACCAAGAACTACGATGGTTACACAAGACGCCAAATTATACAGGTTTGGGCCCTCTGAATAAGAGTAAAAACCCTACGTCATGTGTTCTGTATTATATTGATTGTCATGAGATGTTGTGTCTCTCTAGTTGTGTCTAATTGCCTCTCCTTCGATGGGGGGTACCCTGCCATCTTATATATCAGGTCGGCAGGGGATCAGGCAGAGTCCTAGTCGTCCTCTACAAGGATTCTATATGGCAAATCTAATCTTTCTTGTCTTGCACTCCAAGCCGAGTCGGTCGGCTTCCTTGTTGATGAAGTACCCGGTCGGCCACTGACTTAGCCTTGTATGAGGATACCCGTAAAGCAAGTATCCCACATCTTCTCTCTCTGGTGCGGGGATCTTGTCATGTAACTCTCATACTTATTGATACTCTCTCGATGAATTTAATCTATGTGATGAACTTAATTGCATATCTATCTATCCCTTTCATTAGTGTGTCGGGCAATACACTTTTTCCCATCACGTAGTGCAAGAAACCAGTGGGGAGCTGATAGCCTCTGTAGTGACTGCCCGGGTGAACGAAACCACCATATCTTGTAGAATATTAGAGTCATCACTCGAGTTGATAAAAATAATGTTGCATGCTAATGAACCAATCCTAAGAAGAGAATCCTTCATTAACTTGTTACCTCTTCAATAACATTCACCCTCCACTCTCTCACCGTCATCATTCACACCAACCAACCATTGCAATTTGTTAGTAATCCTTTAATAGTAATTGTTCCTCTTGTTCTTTGTGGATTTGATAACCTTGGAATACTCTGAGGGAAAAAGAGCTATAATTGTACACCGTCCTCTTGTGGTATATAAGTGGGTGCGTAATTACGACCAACAAGCTACCTTTTTCTGGCGCCGTTGCCGGGGAACAAGCTAGTTCTTTTACTATTAATATTGTACTAACGTCTATGATGAGGACATCACCATGCTGGATACGCACATATCATGACCTTCCCTAAGTTACAACTCGTCACAAACTCGGTCGCCGCGTTCGTCTCGGATTCAGCCGACACCCCTTCACGATTTTGATGATATCTCCCACATTCGACGTCCAAACGAGATGTTCTTTGATGCGTTGGAAAGAGGATGATGACACCATCGTTTTGTTTCTGGTCCTAGCTCCAGAAGGGTCATGAGTCATGCTGCATGACCATGACAAGGTGCTGCGCCACCTATTTTGGGCCAACTTGGCCTTGTATCGTGTCGGGCCTTAAGCCCATGTTGTGGGCGCCCCCCTTATCGCCCCAAATCCTAGGACGTCCCTGGTTCCTACATAAACTCAGTAGCCATTGTCTTTTAGTTTTGGGTTTTGTTTAGTTTAGTTTTACAGAGAGAAACTTGATCGAATTATTGTAACTGTGGCGATAAGTCCTTTTACAGTAATCCAGGGCCCATGTTCTTGTTCTACACCACTGTCACTGTGGTGATTAGTCCTTTTGTGTTTAGAGCTTGAACCTATTCTTGAATTTTGCATAATCCATATTTGCAATTTCAGATTGCGTGTTTATCCTCTCTTGCTTGTGTTCTCGATTTCTCTTGCAGGAACAATCAAGTTGTGCTTGGTGTAGCGGTTGCGGGATTGGATCATGTCTGATTCAAACCGGGTTGTCAACGTCGAGTTCCCAAATTTGAGTTTATCCCCTTACCTCTCGGAAGATCGGGTCATATCTACATCAGTCTAATCCTCTCTTTTCTAGTTGTTTTTGTTTTTGTGTTTTGTGTGAATTTTTAGAATGAGTACGACAGGACCTTCTCCGACGCTCAGGGAGCTTTCTCTACCATCTCCAGATGTGTTGGTGCCTCAATCCTCAGATGAGAAGGCCATGACCTCTTCGTATGTGTTGAACCCCAATATCATTAGCATGGCTGAAGCAAATAAGTTCTTTAGAGCGAAAGAGGAGAACCCGTATACTCACTTACAAGATTTGGAGGCACTTTGCCAAACATTCCAACATGAAGGAGTGCCTCAGGATCTTTACAGGTGGCTGCTCTTCCCATTCTCTTTGGGAGGAAAAGCCAAAGAGTGGCAAAAAGCAGCATCTCGAGAAGCAAAAGGTAAGTGGAATGAGTTAGTTGGAAATTTTTGTCTCCATTATTTTTCTTTACCAAAGGTGCAGAAGTTGAGAAGAGAGGTGGTGAATTTCTTACAAAAAGATGAAGAATCTCTCGTGGAAGCCTGGACACGTTTTCAAACATTGATGAAACAAGGACCTGACCTCGGCATTGATGAGAATATGTGCGCTCAAACCTTTTACATGACCATAAACAAGGCATCGAGGATGCATTTGGACGAATCGGCCAGAGGAAGTTTTTTGAGATTGACAGCCAAGGCAGGGATCGCATTGTTAGGTAAAATTACCAAAAATGAAGCTTTGCATAAGCATTGGGAAGAATATCTGGAACCAAATCAGCAATGCCCAGAAGTTATGCAGAAGGAAGAGTCACTGATTGAACAGATCTTGATGTCCGTGAGCAGAGCAATGATTACTTCAGAGCATAAATTCAAAGAAATAGAGCCCGTCAGACCCGCCTCTATGGATCTGACATGTGCCCCGATCGGTGCAGTCTCTAAGCCAATCAGCGTAGTCGCGATGATAGGAGAACCGATCACCCTGACGACTCTGTAGAGTTGCAAGGAATATACCAAGATAGAAGTTGCGATTCTGGACAACCACCTAAAGGAATTTGAAGGCAACTTTGCTAAACCAAAGGGGGATAGAACATTGACGAATGCTAAACCACTTGATGAAGTTGAGCCAATGGACTGGATTCCTATTGATTTTTCACGTGAGTTGCTCAATACGGGAAGATCCTTTAGCCCGCGAGCCGCTTCCCATGCCAGAATTGAGTATAATTTCCCAAGTAATGGCCTCAAGTCAGAAATTTTTGATCAAGAGTTTATTGGGAGATTTTTAGGGAAGATTTACAAGGATGATATAGAGCTTGATGGAACGGAGGTGAAACAAGCGAAGAGATTGCTAGACAGTTGCTTTGAGCCATCTCCCTATGAAGGATTATGTGGTGTGTATGCTATAGGTCTCACTGAAGAGGAAGAAGAAGAACCGTACATACCATGTGAGATATCGAGGAAGAAATTTCCGAAAGCCTTGTGTGACTTTTGTTCCCGTGTCAGCTTGATGACTTATGATGCATTCATGAGCATGCCTTATGAGACTCAACAACGGCTGGTGGGGACTGAACTTGAGCTAATCATGGCGGATGGAGGGAAGACCAAGCCACTAGGAGTGATCAAGAATGTTGAAATTAAGATCAGCTCGAATACAATACTGGTAGATTTCTTTGTTCTAGACAATAAAGAAACTGGGGTTGAAGATATCATTCTAGGAAGGCCATTCTTAAGATTAGTACAAGCTATTCTAGATGCTGGGAAAGGTCAAATTACGCTACTCCTAGGAGAGGAAGAAGTGCAATTTCAATTTAATGATCCGTCTCATCAAGTCCCTTCTTATTGTCAGGAATTCTACCTAGAGGAAGATGAGAAGATAGGGATGGATATGGGAGACCCACTGGACCACATCCTACGCGAAACTGATAAGCATACTGCCAGCGCTGATCGGCGCGACACCTGCGCCGATCGGCTCAACCAGGGAAATCTTGATTTTGATCCTCTCGGGAGCTGGATCCAGATGAAGCACCAGAAGTGGAACAGAAGGAACTTCTGAAGGAGCTACGCTATGAATATCTAGGGAAGAATAGAACATATCCAGTTATTGTGAACAACACCCTAATGAAAGAAGAAACAAAGAAGCTGCTTGTTGTGCTCAAAAGGTATAAGAAAGCCATTAGTTACACATTAGATGACATCAAGAGAATCAACCCCGCATTTTGCACCCACAAGATTAACCTGGAGGAGAATGCTAAACCAGTGGTTGAAGGGATGCGAAGGTTGAAGGAATCAATAAAGCCTGTGGTTAAAAAGGATTGAAGCTGCTTAATGCAGGTATCATCTACCCTGTTGCTGATAGTGAATGGGTTAGTCTAGTACATTGTGTGCCCAAGAAAGGAGGGTTGACAATAGTGCCTAATGACAACAATGAGTTGATCCCTCAAAGGACTATAACTGGATGGAGAATGTGCATAGATTACCGAAGATTAAACAAGGTGACGAAGAAAGATCACTATCCTCTTCCATTCATTGACGAGATGCTTGAAAGGTTAGCCAAGAATTCATTCTTTTGTTATTTGGATGGATATAGTGGTTTCTTTCAAATAGCGGTAAGACCAGAAGATTAGCAGAAAACTACCTTCACCTACGCTTTTGGGACATATGCATATAGAAGGATGCCATTTGGTCTTTGCAATGTGCCCACCACATTTCAAAGATGCATGAATGCAATGTTCGTTGAATTCATAGAAGATATTATGGAGGTATTTATGGATGACTTCTCCATACATGGTGCTGATTTTGATAATTGTTTGGAGAATTTGGAGAAGGTTTTGAAAAGGTGTGTTGAATGCGACTTAGTTCTTGACTGGGAGAAGTGTCACTTTATGGTAACAGAAGGGATAGTACTTGGTCATGTCATATCTAATAGAGGGATACAGGTTGATAAAGCAAAGGTATCTACAGTTGAGAAATTACCTCCCCCTACTGATCTAACAACTTTGAACTCTTGGACATGCCAACTTCTATCGCAGATTTGTTAAGAATTATTCAAAGATTGCTAAGCCCGTGACAGAATTGCTGAAGCAAGATACAAAATTTGTCATGAACGATGAAAGACTCTTTGCCTTCAAAAGATTGAAGGGAGCTCTATGCTCTGCACCCATTATGCAGCCACCTGATTGGAGTTTACCTTTTGAAATTATGTGTGATGCAAGTGACTATCCAGTTGGAGCTATTATCGGACAACGGAAGGAAGGTAAAGTGCATTCTATTTATTATGCTAGCAAAACTTTGAATGTGGCGCAGGAAGGTAAAGTGCATTCTATTTATTATGCTAGCAAAACTTTGAATGAGGCGCAAATCAATTATACAACAACTGAGAAAGAGATGTTAGCTATTATATTTGCTTTTGAGAAGTTTAGATCCTACATTTGTAAGAATTTCATTTGTAGATAAGAGATAAGAAAGAAGTAGAAAATTCTGTAGCAGATTTTTTATCTCGTCTTGAATCATCATCAACTAAGCCAATAAGATATGAAATGCAACAAGAGCAGTTGTTTGCCGCATTTGATCGTAGAGAGAATTGGATGACGGATATTATCAAAGGTTTCAAGGGACAAAATGATATGATGAATAAGAACACGAGGAGAAGAGTTAAGAGTGAAATGAGAAAATTTATATGGGCCGACCCATACTTGTATAGGTATTGCAAGGATAGAGCAGTACGGAGATGTGTACCTAGAGAGGAAGAGCGAGCATTTTAGCAAAGTGTCATTCTTCGGATTATGGGGACATTATGGCTACTTCAGAACACAGGCAAAGGTATGGGCAAGTGGATTCTATTGGCCTACTATGCATGAAGATGCAAAGAGGTATATTGCAACATGTGCTCAATGCCAACAAATAGGGAATGTTAACAGTAGGAATGCAATGCCTCTTAAGTACAATCTTCAAGTCAATATCTTTGGTGTTTGGGGTATGGATTTTATGGGGCCCTTTGTGAATTCTCATGGTTTTGAGTACATATTGATCGCCGTTGATTATGTCTCCAAGTGGGTCGAAGCAATGGCATGCAAGGCCAATACTACAAGAGAATCAAGGAGTATACTTCAGGAGCAGATATTTCCTAGGTATGGAGTACCAAGGATAATAATTACAAATGGAGGATCCCATTTTATAGGAGGAGAATTTACTAGGTTTTTAGCTAAATCTAGAGTTGAACATAGAATTGGAACAGCCTACCATCCCTAGACAAATGGACAAGCAGAAACGTCAAATAAGCAAGTAAAGGGAATTTTTTAGAAGATTGTTACAAAGGAAGGAAAAGATTGGGCCACGAAGCTTAATGGAGCTTTATGGGCTTATAGGACGGCGTTCAAGACACCAATTGGTATGACACCATATCAATTCGTCTATGGGAAATCATGTCACCTACCGGTGGAATCGGAACATAAGGCTTATTGGGCTATAAAGGAAATGAATTTGGATCTTGATGCCACTGGAGTAAAAAGAAAGATGCAAATAAGCGAATTGGAAGAGAAGACAAAGAAGTGGTACAATAAGGAACTTTTGAAGAAGGAATTTGAGAAACCATGTGGATATGTGCCATGGTTTACTATATTTGTGATGAGTAATTAACTTGACCGGATTTGGTGTTTGAGTTGAATTGCAGGAATCCAGGGATTGCATGGGTTTGCATATCATGGTTATGACTAACCAGAGTTGGAGGATATATTGGTGATATTGTAGGAGATGGGAAATATGTTTGCTTGTCTCATGATGTGTAGGTCACTGGAGTCAACTTGACGGTCAACGGCGAGAGGATCGGGCACAAGTAGGGTACTTGGGGCCAAACGATCGGGATGCCGGGTGAAGTCAAGGGTGATCCACACCGTACACGTGGAGAGGCAAGAAGCATGGACGGTTTTGCGGTTGAGCCTCAAAACCGTGGTGGTGATGAAGATGGCGTGTTGACCAAGTCATGGCGAATGGGATGCCGGTGCAAGTGACAAGGGGTCCTGATGGACAGGGACTGGGAGAGACTTGCCGGTGGTCAGGATCACGGGACAAGGTGACATGTGTCAACATCGAGAAGTCGTGCTTTGAGAAGCGTGCAAGGCGGTTTCCCAATTTGGGCCTCAAAACCGGTGGCGGTGGTTGGTGGTGCACGTGGCACCATCACGGAGGTTGCTTCGAGAAGAAGCAAAGATGTGAAGCGTCCGATGGCATTCGGGCGATGAGAAAAAAGATAGACGGTTATGCCCCTAGTGGTAGGTGGGTGTGTTATGTAGGTCAAGGGTAGAGTGGTCATGTGGACAATAGACCCTAGGCCTATATAAGGAGAGGTGTGGCTAGTGGGAGAGGTGCCTCTCTTCTCATTAGCCTTGCGTTAGGATTCTATTCAAAGTGCTAGGACATGACTTCATGTTTTAGAGGAGAGCAAAGGGTGTGTGAGAGACATCTCTTGCTCTTCCAAATAGTGGGAGGAAGAGGGTGGCTTCCTAGCCTTGTACCTATGGATCTTGTAAGGACCTTTCTATGATATGAGAAGTATTTTCGTGCTCAAGATTTTCCTCTTCACTTGAATCCGGAAATTCCCTTTTTCTTATTTTCGGAACTTTTTTCATGGTGATTTTTTATCTCACTTTTGGATCAGTTTTTGGTTCGGATTTCTTGAGCAACTTGTTGCTAGGATGAGCTAGAACAATCCTCTATGGATCCTTGATTGAATCAATAGCTCTAGCACCTTCGATTTGAAAGATTTCTCAAGTTTCCCCTTTTTTGTGTTCTTGGCACAAGATCTGAAATTCATGATGATTCCTTGTGTTTTTGGAGTGGATGTCATTAGAGGAGGGTCGTGATGTATTGAGGATCATCTGGTCAAAATTTTGTGATTTTTGGAGTTCGTTTGATAGGGTTTTGGTAATTTTCTTTCTCGAACAGAGCTGCTATTTTGACCATGATGGAACTTCCGTGGTCATGACAGAACTTCTGTCAAGAACCACGGAACTTCCATGAGTGACAGTGTTCCCTTCGCCTGGAACTTCCGTAATTGGAGGAACTTCCGTTGGGCATCACGGAACTTCCGTCGGGTACCACGGAACTTCCGTCAGGCTTTGTTCTGTGACCTTTCCGACCTTCCTTGTTTCGGTTTTCGTTTCTTTTGTGCTTCTGCTATGTGTCCTTTTGGTTTAAGTCATTCCTAGGGTTAAGACATTACAAGTTAGTGTGTGTAATTTTGGTGACTCGGTTAGAGGTTGGTTTGGGTTATAGTTGGGACATAGGCCAAGTTCTTGAAAAGAATTTGAATTGGCTCCCATTCACCCCCCCCCCCCCTCTGGTCGCCTTCTCACTCCCTCAATTGGTATCAGAGCTAGTTTGTTCACCAGTTGACCTTCAGCGGCTTTGTGATCCGAAGGAGACATGAAGAAGCGTGCTGTCAAGCTATGGATGTTCGATGGAGAGGACTTCCCCTACTGGAAGTCATGGACCAAGGCGTATCTGCTGAGTCAAGGACGTGCAATTTGGGAGATTGTTGATTAGGAGTATGCTATACCACAAGACCTGAACACTGCTTCTGCACGTTAGTTAGTCAGGTATGGGAACAACTCCAAAGCTGTCAATATTCTGCTCTCTGCACTTGGTAGGAGTGAACATGATAGGGTTGCACACCTTGACACTGCTCATGCTATTTGGGTTAAGCTCTACACTTACCATGAGGGTACCAACCAGGTCAAGTCTATGCGTAAGGATTCTTACAATAGACAGTACCAAACCTTTGCCCAAAAACCGGGCGAGTCACTAGATGACACATTTTGTAGGTTTGAGGCAATTGTGTGGAACTTGCGGGCTTGTGGTACCCTTATGTACAATGACAATGATAGAGCTAAGCAACTGCTGTACTCACTTGATGAAAAATGTTTGGGGGGTTAAAATTGCTGCTCTAGAAAAAACTACTGAATTCAATACCCTGAACTGCGAGCAACTATATAGCAAGCTGAAATCTCATGAACTGTCTAGGAAATCTCATCCTAATCTTGCTATTCCCGCTTCTAGCATGGCTTTGCTTTCTAGTTCTCAGAAGGGTGATCATAGTTGTGCTTCTTATGGAACTAACCCCTCACTTGACAAGTCTTCCTTGGAGTTTGCTTTGTCTTCTCTTGTTGCAGCTTCCGATGAACAGATGGAGTGCATTCCTGACAAGGAGCTGTCCTTGCTCACAAGGAAGTTCAGGAGGTTCTACAACAACCGGAAGGAGAGAAGAGGAGGTGGTTCAAGAAACTGCTTCGAGTGCGGTGACCCGTGATGATGTAAATATGGCCCGATCTTCCGAGAGGTAAGGGAATAAACTCGAATTTGGGGAACTCGGTGTCGATGACCCGGCTTGAATCAGACAAGATCCAACCCCGCAACCGTTACACCAAGCACAACTTGATTGTTCCTGCAAGCGAAATCAAGAACACAAGCAAGAGAAGATAAACACGCAATCTGAAATTGCAAATATGGATGAAGCGAATCACAAGAAAAGGTTCAAGCTCTGAACACAAAAGGACTAATCGCCACAGTGGTGTAGAACAAGAACAGGGCCCTGGATTACTCTAAAAGGACTTGTCGCCACAGTTACAATAATTCGATCAAGTTTCTCTCTGGAAAACTGAACTAAACAAAACCCGAAACTAAAAGACGGTGGCTACTGAGTTTATGTAGGAAACAAAGACGTCCTAGGGTTGGGGCGACCAGGGGGGGGCCCACAACATGGGCTTAAGGCCCGACACAATACATGGCCAAGTTGGCCCAAAATAGGTGGCACAGCACCTTGTCATGGTCACATATTATGACTCATGACCCTTCTGGAGCTAGGACCAGAACCAAAACTACGGCGTCATCGTCCTCTTTCCAACACATCAAAGAACGCCTCGTTTGGACGTCGGATGTGGGAGATATCATCAAAACCGTGAAGGGGTGTCGGCTGAATCCGAGACGAACGCGGCGACCGAATTGGTGATGACTTGTAACTTGGGGAAGGACATGATATGCGCGTATCCAGCATGGTGATGTCCTCACCATGGGACACTTCATCGCTGATTGTCCCAAGAAGAAGAAGAAGGCCGGGTACCGCGACAACAACACTGAAGACTTCAAGTAAAAGAAGAACCGCTTCTACAAGAAGGGCAAGAACTCCAAGAAGTTCGCCAAGGCCATTGCACGCGCATGCGTTGCCACCTTGAGCGATGTCGACCTCACATCAAGCGAAAGCCTTACAAGCTCGGAGGAGGAGGTTGAAAAGCCACGAGTCAAGAGGAAGGATGACTTCACCAGGCTTTGCTTCATGGCAAAGAACGACCACAACACCAACTCTAGATCCGACTCCGAAACAAGCAAGGTACCTCCTACTCTTGATGAGCTCTCTTCTAAACTTGATCATTTGCGCGATGTTCTGCTTTTGCAAGATGATAAGCTTCGCAGTGCTGTTCGTGAGAGTAGAGAGCTTAAGTCTAAGTTGGAGAGTGCTGATTTTGAAATTGCTTCACTTAAGTCTAAGTTTACTAAGGATGACATAATTGCAGAGTGTGAGTTTTTGGTTCGGATTTCTTGAGCAACTTGTTGCTAAGATGAGCTAGAGCAATCCTCTATGGATCCGTGACCGAATCAATAGCTCTAGCACCTTCGATTTGAAGGATTTCTCAAGTTTTTCCTTTTTGGTGTTCTTGGCACAAGATCTGAAATTCATGATGAATCCTTGTGTTTTTCGAGTGGATCCCTTTAAAGGAGGTTCGTGATGTATTGAGGATAATTTGGTCCAAATTTCGTGATTTGTGGAGTTTGTTTGATAGGGTTTTGGTAATTTTCTATCCCGAACGGAGCTGCTGTTTTGACCATGACGGAACTTCCGTCAAGAACCACAGAACTTCCGTGAGTGATAGTGCTCCCGTCGCCCAGAACTTCCGTAATTGACGGAACTTTCGTCGGGCACCACGGAACTTCCGTCAGGCTCTGTTCTGTGACCTTTCCGACCTTCCTTGTTTCGGTTTTTATTTCTTTTGTGCTTCCGCTATGTGTCCTTTTGGTTTAAGTCATTCCTAGGGTTAAGACATTACAAGTTAGTGTGTGTAATCTTGGTGACTCGGTTAGAGGTTGGTTTGGGTTGTAGTTGGGACATAGGCCAAGTTCTTGAAAAGAATTTGAATTGGCTCCCATTCAGCCCCCCCCCCCTCTGATCGCCTTCTCGGTCCTTCAGTTGGTACCAGAGCCAGTTTGATCACTAGTTGACCTTCACCGGCTTTGTGATCCGAAGACGACATGGAGAAGCGTGCTGTCAAGCTATGGATGTTCCATGGAGAGAACTTCCCCTACTGGAAGTCACGGACCAAGGCGTATCTGCTGAGTGAAGGACGTGCAATTTGGGAGATTGTTGATCAGGAGTATGCTATACCACAAGACCTGAACACTGCTTCTACAGGTGAGTTAGTCAGGTATGAGAACAACTCCAAAGCTGTCAATATTCTGCTCTTTGCACTTGGTAGGAGTGAACATGATAGGGTTGCACACCTTGACACTGCTTATGCTATTTGGGTTAAGCTCTGCACATACCATGAGGGTACCAACCAGGTCAAGTTTATGCGTAAGGATTCTTACAATGGAGAGTACCAAACCTTTGCTAAAAAACCGGGCGAGCCACTAGATGACACTTTTCATAGGTTTGAGGCAATTGTGTGCAACTTGCGGGCTTGGGATACCCTTGTGTACAATGACAATGATATGTGCCATGGTTTGCTATATTTGTGATGAGTAATTGACTTGAGCGGATTTGGTCTTTGAGTTGAAATGCGGGAGTCCAGGGATTGCATGGGTTTACATATCATGGTTATGACTAACCGGAGTTGGTGGAGATATTGGTGATGTTGCAGGAGATGGGAAATGTGTTTGCTTGTCTCATGATGTGTAGGTCACTGGAGTCAACTTGGCGGTCAACGGCGAGAGGATCGGGCACAAGTAGGGGACTTGGGGCCAGACAATCGGGATCCATACCGTACACGTGGAGAGGC